>CM053788.1:158475915-159740915 GCA_028749045.1 Cupressus sempervirens | reverse complement strand
GAGGCTCAAGAGATAAAATATTCATAAAGAACCTTCATAAGTGCTTTGTAAGAACATTTATGACTTTGTGGGCTTTATAAAGTTTTGTGGTTGAAGATATTTGTGAGAGATACCATGAAATTCAAATTTGAGGGTTTAGGGGGGTTTTAAGCTTGCTTAGGGTTGTAAAAATGATTAGAGGAAGGGTTAGAGATGGCTTAGGACTAGGCAAGTGGATGGCCAGTGGATTGCAATTAATGAGGGTGGGTGAAGGAGGAGATATTTGTTAACTTTGGCTTGAGTTAGCAAGTTTTAACCCATGTTTAGGGAATGTGACAAGGTTAGGAGGGGATTAGGATTAGGTTTAAAGACATCTTCTAGAAGAGTCTAGACTTTGGATGAGGATGAAGACTTTCTAGAAGAGTCTAGAACTTCCTAGGATAAGATTTTATGAAATAAATAAAATTTTATTTATTTCAAGGGTTTGGGTTGAGGAGATATTTATTAAAATATTTTTAATAAACATGAGGATTAATATTTAATCTTGATTAAATATTTTGAGTTGGGATTAGGGGTAGGAAATGATGGGATTAGCCTTTAATCAAAATTAAAGAAGGATTAGAAGATTTTGGAAGAGGTTATTGGTCTTAAGAAAATTGGCCAACTTTTGGGCAAAAAATAAATTTTTTATTTATTTTAGGATTTTTGGTGAATTTATTAATTAAATAATTAATAAATAAGGAAATAATGTTTAAATAAGATTTAAACATTTTTGGGAGGGATTCCTTAATTAAATATTTTTAATTAAGATAAAGGGATTTAATGGAATAAAAATTAATTAATTAATTAATTAATGATGATGTCATCAGGAATTTTTTAGAAAATAAAAATACTTTATTTTCTAAAGGTTTTTTAGGTGTCTACATTTTGCCCCTCTTTGATGTGATGCCACAAGTGGCATGACATCAAAGATAAGAAAATAAGATGCCCAAGGCTAGAGCAGAAGAGGAGAGAATGGACTGTGAGATGCCCCCTCAAGAAGGTGGTGGGGAGAGAAAGTGAGGCTCGACGACTTCTTGAAAAGTACAAGAATTCGAGATGAGCAAGAAGACTCAGATTGGCTTAAGAGAAGAGGTTTAGTTAGCTCAAACTCTCACTACAGGAGAATGATAAAGGGAGAATCAGAGGCACAAGAGGAAGCAAGCTTAAGATCTCAGGGATTGCAAAGGATGAAGGAGCGGAGTGCTATAAAAAGAATCCAGGATGGGGAGATGGATGAGGGGATTATAAAGCTGATGCAACAGGATTTCAAAGAGTCAGATTGGCAGAAGATGGGTTTCGGAGATCCCTAGGACTAGGATTGTGGATCTCGAAAGATGAGGCTTGGTGGATTGATTTGGATTGGTGGATCCCTAAGACTAGGATTGTGGATCCCTAAAGCTAAGAGTGATGAGTGATTCAAAGAGATACTGATGCATAAGCTGGGGTAGGAGAGACGGATGCTGGATATGGATGGGGGATAATGGAGATGAAGGAAAACCATTGAAGCTTTTTGAGCAGGGGGATACTTCAAAGAGAAGTACCACCATGTAGTTGAGCACTAGATTTGCTATAGGACTGTTGGTTAATTGCCAAGGTTACCAAGAACATCAAGGCCTTTTCACCAACTGTCCAGAGGACTAACAAACTGACTCAAAACAAACACACAAGGATTGCCCCAGTATCACACATGAATCCCAGAGGAAGCGGTGTGGAAACGACACTGGGTAACCCACAAGCAAAAAAGAAAACAAGCAAAAGACATGATCAAGACCTTATGCTCTGATTGCCCCATTCATAGTATACCATGATATGGAAGATCATGGCAACCTTGAGGAGGGAACAAGGAGATTGCTTGGAAAAGATATTTCAAGACCCAATAGGGAAGAGTCCAAATCAAAAGAAAGTGAAAATCCAAAAGAGAACCGTTTGCCAACGAGATGGGTAGGACGAGGTACTAACGGACCAAGATCAGACATGAGGAAAGCTATATCCTGCAAGGACCTATTGGAGAGCACCTAAGCTGGTGGATTTGGATGAGTGATGCGTCTGGCAAGCTAAACTAAGAAAGATAACACTTTGGTGATAGGAAATCTAGCTAAAGGATGCGTTGGAATAGCTAACCAAGATGTGCGATGGGTGCAAGATGCTGATCAAGGACGAACTGACATGAATGTTGGATAGATACAATGGCACTAAGCTAAAGAGGATGTACAAGTTGACAGACCAAGATATTTACAAGTGAGCTAATCAAGATATGGTACAAGCTAATAGACCAATGATATGTATGATACAGATGGATAAAAGCTCAGGATGAGAGGATAGCGGGATAGCTCGATTTTGTGTAAGATGCAGAAACTAAGGATGAGGTGATAGCGTAAGATATGAATTTGGAAGGATGCATCCAATGATGATGATAGATGTGTGACCAAGGATGGGGACAATGCTAAGGTTGGTGGTAGCTGAGCTGATAGATAGTGCTAGAGTGAATGGCTAATGAGAGGATGACATTGGATTTGCATGAGGATAGCCTAGAGCGAGGTACCAATGACAAGGGAGGATGGAAAAGACAAGATCTCCAAGGAATACAGTGCCCCAAATTAGAAGATGACATGCGGAAGGAGGTCTTATGATGGATGTGATAGGATTGAAGCTAGGATGGAAAAAGCTGAAGGGGCTAGGGAGATGGATGATAGCTGACATGATTGGCTGAAGCTGCATAAGATTAGTGGATGATGTGAGATGGAAGTTGGAGGATGGAGGATAGGTGGATATATTGGAAGATGGAGGTGGATGTCAAGAGATGACCAAAAGCATGAGGGTGATAGGCTAAGCTGGGGATGGCAGGATTACACATGACGTTTGTTTGCCAAGTTTTCATCATGGTACTTGTCCAAGGTGCTTGAATTGCCAAGCTTTCACCAATCGACGCTTTATTTTTCTTTTCTTTTTTTGACTTTTTAACTTTGGACTTAGTTGGAATGATTTTGGCTTTCTTCAGCTATTTTGGCTTTTTTGGGATTTTTCACTGGCTGTTGGAATGTTCAATTTGTTGCTAGTTGTTGGTACATCAGATGTGTGATTTATGCAATAGATCGGATTAGATGGGATTGATGGTAGGAGATAGAGGGATGAAAATGTTGGAAAGGAGCATGAGATGGGGATGCTTGCAAGAGCAACATTGGCACATGTTGGGACGGGTGTGAAAAGAGCATATGGGGGATAGATGGTAGATGCGGGCGTGATGGAGGATTTTTGGAAGCGTGCTTGGGGATATAGGCACCCAAGATGGAGTTAAGAGATGGGGGACATGAGTCACGAGATGGGGGATTACCAATGGTGGATGCCATTATGCATTGGGTTTCAACTTTTTTCTTTGGGATCCACATGGTTTTGGTTTTTCTTTTCATAGGCGTTTGCATTATTTTGCATTCTTTGATTGGATTTTTCCTTTTTGGAGTATGTCTTTTAGAATAGACATATGATTGCCTAGGATGTGGATTTTTAGCTTTATGCATTTTAAAGTTGGCATTTACATTGCTGTGGTAAGCTTTGGGAAGATGGTTAGGAGAAGCTTTGTGAGATGGAGAGGATATGAAAGAGCATGTAGAGGGATGATGATGGATGATGTGCCCTGATATGTGCCTTTGTTGATCTTGCATAGGAATGGATGGAATAGGATTTTTATGATGGCTGATAGGAGGATGGAGGATGGTAGATTTTGGGACATAGGGACCCAAAATGGATTTAGCGGATGAAGGGGGGATATGGTAGGTTGTTTTGGGTTGCAAAGATGGTGGAGGGGGGATGACATAAGATTTCTTGAAGGAGTGATGGGAGGCTGGCATGGTGGGCTTGGAGATAGGCTTGGTTTGGGGGTGTGGTGTACCAACAGCTTTAGATGGTGAGCCTTTGGATACATATCCAAGAGCATGAAATCCTAGATTTTTTCGTGCAATAATAGGCTCTCTCATTCCTTGCTCTTGTGGTCCTAAACCTTGACCTTGATAATGCCATCGATTGAGCATTTGAACAAGCTGAGGAAACTTTTTGCTTGCATTAAATTGTAGAAGTGATTTATTAGGTGTATTGCAATGGGGAGATACTATTCTTAATTCTTCTGCTGAGAGAGGGCCACCATGGATGAATGTAAGTGAACCAAGAGGGTAGATTATAGATGGTGGAATAGCTTGGATAGGTGGTAAGATGGAAGCATGGAGCGGGGGAGATGGAAGGATATGATCTTGATGTAGCTGGTGGGATGACAAGATATCTTGTAGTGGAGGAGATATGGCTTGAGGTTTTGGAGATGGAGGAGATGGTGACTGGACTATGGATGGAAGACATGGTACGATGATATCTTCATTTATGCTTTGGGGGATGTCAACATGCTTTTGGGCAGGATCTTGATAGGATTGGTTTGGAGTGGATGGTGCGATAGGAGGTGAAGGGATGGATTCTTCAAAGGCAACGGATGGATAGATGGGAGATTCAGTAGTGGAGATGGGTGAGTAGAAGATGGATGCATAATGGTCATTACGAGAGATTTGGGAAATGCTTGGAGGCGATGTGGATAGGATTTGGAGGGATTTGATAGGTGCTGGGATTTTGATGCTTGCGAGAAGTGGAAGGATTTTAAGCAATTTGATGGATGGTATGGGGATGATAGCTATGGGAGATGGAGGTGATATTATAGATGGGGAAGCTTTATCACTGACTACTTCACATGGTTGGATTAGATGACATGGCTTATCGACTGTTGGAGGAAACTTTTCTTGTATCTCCTCTAGGAGATTCCTTGGAGACTCGTGTGTTGAAGGTGGAGGTGGATTGACAGGAATAGCTAGTGTGATGGGGGTGGAAGATTGGAAGCTTGGTTGATGGGGTGATGGAGGGGAAGCTGGAATATCAGATGGCATGACTAGATAGTTTGGAATAACTCTTGGATTTTGGGGGATGCTTGGGGGAATGTTTCTAAGGCTTTCAATATACCCATCATAGTCAACAAGATTTTCATCATCATTGGAATAGGAGGTGGCGGGAGCAAGGACAATGCGACCAAACACATCATGATAGGATTGGTACTTCATGCTTTGATGATGAGTTTGATGGGGATGGGGTCTTGCATATGGATGAACATGGAAGCTCATGGGTTGATTTGGATTAAGCATAGATTTTGGATTGGCTAATGAAAGATTTCCTAGGGAGAGTCAAAGCTGCATGACAGACCTAAGGAGGATTGGTTGGAGATTTTTGGCTTTCTTGTCGATGGAAGACTTCAAGGGCATGTTGTCAAAAGGTGAGAGTTTTGCTTTCCTATGTGCTAGATTTGGTGGTGGTTGTGTCAACTTGAGGATAGACTAATGATCCTATGGGCATGACACGAGATTGACCACTTGTGGATCCCAACCTTTAGCTCAAGGTGATGAGGGATGCAAGTGACAAAGCTAGATTACCCTAGACAATGCTCTGTCAGAGGGATAACCTTGGTGAGATTGGTTGATTGGTAGGATAGATTGATTGGATAGAAAATTTTGGCAAAGTGACAAAAACTCTTTAAAAGCTTGGGTGATTTTGGATTGGGTTGCTAGCTGGCTAGGGGGATGATTTGGATGGACTTTGGATTTGAGATTTTTCTAAGGCAAAGAACTAGATAGATTCAGTTGCAACGGGGGAGCTTGGATAATTTTCTTATGAGGCAGTGACTACGCTAAGTATGCCTTGAGCTGGGAGATTTTTTCCTTTTTGGGATTTTGACCAAAGTTGGCAAACATTCATTCAAAAGCTATGAATAAACAAGTAGACAAAATTTTGGAGCAAGCACGTCAAATACACCAACATCCTAGGAAGCTTTCTACAATGATGAAATTTGGTTTAGCTAGGGAGTCCTTGATATACACAAGGTACGTGAGGCCCAAATCCATAGATGAAACCAAAAATATGTCACATAGCCGAGAGGAGCAGTAACCCACTTCTCCTCTTTCACTTCTCAAGGGTATAAAGTTCCTTGAGGCTTAGCCCGAGTGACAAAATTTTGATCCCAAGAGAGCTGTCTTTGGATTCACCTCCCGATCTTTATACTCCGTCGAAACGTTGGAGTTGAGGTCGTCCCAAGAGGTGATGAAATCCCCAAGCAGGCCTCCTAAAAAACTAAGACAAGATTTTGGACCCTAATCTTATGCACCCAAGATGGCCTCGAAAGACGACAAGGGGAGAGAAGACTTGGATGATCTTGGGCTAAAAAACACGCTTGTCCTTTTACCAACTGATGCTTAAGTTTTCTGATCTAGACTTTGCAAGCACTCATGTTTAAGATACAATTTTTATTCCAACTTTGAAGCATCGACAAAAATAAAATTGATCGAAGAATGTGAAAAATAAGAAGAGTTAGGGTCAACAAGAAGGTAAACTCGTGCGCCCGGAGGCCCTCCACGTCAAGTATCGATTGATTTTTCTTTAAGGCATTCAAGATTGAGTGTGAGTTTATTTTAAGCCCAAAACAAAGGTGTGTGAGATTCAATTTCAAGCGCGCGCCCGGAGGCCCTCCACGTCAAGATTTGTCCAATTTTTATGCCCAAATGAAGTGTGAGCGAGATTAATGTGCATTCAAGGAATTTTATAACTTAGAAAAACCACTAAAAACCCAAGTGAGTGGAGTTTGATTTGCGTGGAGCACTTAACACCCTCTTAGGTGGACCCATCCCCATAGATAGCATTGAGATTGCAACCAATGGTTAAATTGATGGGTGATTAAAGAGGGTGAGTCCAACGACAAACTCACTCAAAGCATTTTTATTTGTTTTTATAACTTAAAAGATTACAAAAATGTAGATTCTTTTTATGCTCCAAAAGATGATTATTTGATCTATGGCATTCAAGATTGGATTTGTTGGTTTAATCATGAATTCATAAAAAAATAAACTTTGATTTTAATCTATGGCACTCAAGAGTGATTTTAGCAACATGCATTCAAAGACAAGTGATTAAACATTCAAGTTTTTTCCTTTGAGCATTCAAGATTGAGATTTTGTGTGTTGTTTTAAGAACTTTGAAGTGCTTTGTTTTAACCTTAGATCATTCAAGGTTTTTTTTGGACTCAAAAGTGAAAATGACTCTTTGGACTTTGCTTTTCATTCAAGATTTTGTGTTCTAGTTTGCATGTTTTAAGCCCAAAAATGATATTCCTAGATTGTTTTGATGCATGAAAAACTTAAGAAACATTCAAGATTTTGCAACAAGACATTTGTTTGGAACAAATAACAAAGCTTTTAGGACAATTTTTGGCAACCATTTAGGACTCTTAGTTTTCATGAGATTTTTAAAAGAACTTTAAAATATTTGCAAATGAGGTTCATTTTATCCTTGATTGATGCTTTGAGTTTGATTTAGATTTTAGTGTGCACTTAGTGTTGATTTTGAACCTTTTGAGATGGAAACTTGAAGTTCTTTTTAAATTCCCAAAAATGAAGTGTTCCTAATTTTGCATGAACGCATCTAAAACCTTGATGTTGCAAGGATGCAAATGATTAGATTGGTTTAGTTTCACTTGTTAAAAGATTTTTTCTTTTTTTGCAAATTTTTAATTTTTCAATGGATTTAAGTATGATTTGGAGGTTCATTTTAAGCACTAAAAAGAAGTGTGTATGATTTTTCTTTTTAAAAAAAAATGGCCAAGATCTCCCACAAGAAGAAGAAGAAGAAGTAGATGGAATAAGAAGAATATAGACAAGAAGAGGAAGAAGAATTTCAAGTGCTTTGTCCACCTATAAGCTTGAAAAATCTGCAAATAATATGAGATAGACTATGAGTTCCTTTGTCTTCTTCATGCTCATGTGGACCTACAAAACCAATTTATACAATCCTACCAATCACAAAAATAAGCAAAATTAGCCAAAATCAGAAAATGACATACAAAACTTGACTAAAAAAGCTAATGAAGATAACCCATGCGGGGTCCCACCGGGCGTGCCAAAATGTATGTGAGCAATGTTAGTATGCTAATAGAAACCAAATTTAAATAAAGCTTTTACAAACTAAACAAAATTCATAAACTTCAAGATAGACTAAGATGAGCTCTCAATTGAGAATATGAGCCATTAATGGACTCTCTCAATAAGAAGCTCTCTTGTTGAGTAGCTTTATCTAAATGGATAGGATGTATGCTCAATATGCTTCCAAAGGCTTCAATGGATGATTATGGATTTTTGGTGTGGATAGATGGTTTTAGTATGAATTTGGCTGTCAAAATAGCATTATAACTTTACTTCATGGATTGTGTTAAAATGGCTTGGGAGAG
The DNA here is from genome assembly GCA_028749045.1 of Cupressus sempervirens. NCBI lineage: Eukaryota > Viridiplantae > Streptophyta > Pinopsida > Cupressales > Cupressaceae > Cupressus > Cupressus sempervirens. Next base: position 159,732,601 of record CM053788.1, on the reverse strand, counting down.
GATTCCTTAAATAGGCAAAGGGCTTGAGGGATCAAGGGCTAGGATGCAAGGATGGGAAAAAGCTCATGGAGGGCTTAGATTGCATGAGAGGAGAGCACATGGATTGTGCTTCCTTACAACCAATCAGGGAGTGACTCATGTCACAGGGTGAGAGGATGGAGGAAAGGGCAAGGATGAGTCAACAAAGGAGGCTCAAGGGATAAAATATTCATAAAGACCCTTCATAAGTGCTTTGTAAGAACATTTATGACTTTGTGGGCTTTATAAAGTTTTGTGGTTGAAGATATTTGTGAGAGATACCATGAAATTCAAATTTGAGGGTTTAGGGGGGTTTTAAGCTTGCTTAGGGTTGTAAAAATGATTAGAGGAAGGGTTAGAGATGGCTTAGGACTAGGCAAGTGGATGGCCAGTGGATTGCAATTAATGACGGTGGGTGAAAGAGGAGATATTTGTTAACTTTGGCTTGAGTTAGCAAGTTTTAACCCATGTTTAGGGAATGTGACAAGGTTAGGAGGGGATTAGGATTAGGTTTAAAGACATCTTCTAGAAGAGTCTAGACTTTGGATGAGGATGAAGACTTTCTAGAAGAGTCGAGAACTTCCTAGGATAAGATTTTATGAAATAAATAAAATTTTATTTATTTCAAGGGTTTGGGTTGAGGAGATATTTATTAAAATATTTTTAATAAACACGAGGATTAATATTTAATCTTGATTAAATATTTTGAGTTGGGATTAGGGGTAGGAAATGATGGGATTAGCCTTTAATCAAAATTAAAGAAGGATTAGAAGATTTTGGAAGAGGTTATTGGTCTTAAGGAAATTGGCCAACTTTTGGGCAAAAAATAATTTTTTAATTTATTTTAGGATTTTTGGTCAATTTGTTAATTAAATAATTAATAAATAAGGAAATAATGTTTAAATAAGATTTAAACATTTTTGGGAGGGATTCCTTAATTAAATATTTTTAATTAAGATAAAGGGATTTAATGTCATAAAAATTAATTAATAAATGATGATGTCATCAGGAATTTTTTAGAAAATAAAAATACTTTATTTTCTAAAGGTTTTTTAGGTGTCTACACCTATTAGCCTTTATCTTCAAAAAAAGAAAAAAGAAAAGAAAAAATGAATGTTATAAACCTTGTTTTATGATGAATGTGTTGATGGATTTTTATGAATGTTTCTTATTAATGAATTTTATGTCAACTTATTGAATATTGTTATGTGATTATAATGATTGACATGTTCATGAATTAATGATGAATGTTTATAGATATTAATGAACTATATATCATTTTAATGAATGTTATGTGAATATAATGATTGACATGTTCACAAATTATGTTGGATACAATTGTTCAATTGTGTGTTGTCTTTGGTGTTACACAAATGTCATATTAGTTATCAAATAGAGTCTATCAAGCTCAGTTGGTTAGCAAAGCAAATTCTAGAGTCTACTAAGAATTACTGAAAGATACTCTGTGGAAATAGTTTCTACCGAGCTCACTCGGGCGTCGAAGGTTTCTATGGTAGAAGTCAGTTTCTACTGAGCTCACAAGGTCAGTGAAGGAAAGTCAGTGTTTATCAAGTTCACTCAGTCTCCAAGGGATTTTACAGAGTTTGTAGTGTTCACTAAGCTTTAGTTGGTTAAAATTGGAAATCATTTCTAGAGCAGTGTTTATCGAGCAGGGTCAGCCAATGAAGGATTTCATTATTTTGGAAAATAAAGGTTAATTTTTTAATGTAATGATTGTAGCCAACTGATGTAATAATTATTGGTAATTGTAAGTTGTAAATGAGCTAACTTCACAATTTGTAAGGTATAATTAAAAGGTCAAGTTGTGAATTCAAATGAATGAATGAATGAGTGAGTATGCAAGTGTGTTGATTATGTGAAGAGGAAAGTGTGAGCAAATTTTGAAGAAGGATCATATATCCTTAAGGAGCAACAAAGTTGTATTTGATTCGAGAGGATCTAATGAAGTAGAATAGAGATCTGTATCAGTAATTTATTTGCATCTCATTTAGGTCAACTCATTGTTACTTTCTCACAATTGTAGCAATGATTTCCAAATCTCTTAACAAAGTTGGTTTAACAGCCAATTTGTAAATCCTCTAACAAGGTGGATAGTTCTATTGAATTGTTCTAAAGTCCTCTAGCAAGGCCACTCCTAGCAAGGTGATTAAATCCTTAGCAAGGTCACACCTAACAGTGTGTTTTGTAACCTTTAATAGGGTTGGCTTCTAACAGGGCTCACTTCAGAAGAGTGAAAATCGTAGCTAGTTACTTGGTGGTTTTTCCCATATTGGGTTTCTACGTTAAATTTGGTGTCTCTTGTGTTCATGATTATTTGTTTATGCATGCATGTTAATCACTATGAATGTTTAAGTTTTGTTAAAGATAACATACATTGCATCTACCGAGTTACAACATTTTTCTGTGTGGCTACCAAGTGACAATAGTAAGTAGTTTTATAAGACATTTAAGGGATCTATGGATTTGTTTTTGTGGTAACTATTTCACCCCCCCTCCCAGTTACTCCATCTATATTTCCAACAATTGGTATTAGAGCATTTGGTGCTTGCAGGAAGGATTTCAAGGATCTAAGGTAGAGATCAGGATGTCTTACAAGGGGGAAATTACAAGGCTTAACAGGCATAACTTTTCAGCATGGCAAGGTCTCATAAGATTCCATCTAGCTTCCATTGGAGATACATGATTAAAATATCTTGATGAATAATATGTAACCCCTTCTGATACACTATCTGTCATGACATTGCTGAGAAGAAGACTCAAAACACCATAATGATAGATATTGCATCTGCCTTAAGCTATGAAGAATGTGATGATAGGGTCAGTGCAAGAAGTTGGGTCTCACTTTTGGCCAAAAATTGGAAGTATTTTTCCTATTTTTGAAATTTTTTGTCAATTGATGTCAAAATTTGAGGTATTTAGAGATTGAATCTAAAAAAACTCCAATAATAAAAATTTTAGTGTTTGGAATCTAGTTTTTGAATATGTAATTTATTTGTGTACCCATATGATAGATTATTTTTTGGTATGGATCTTTAAAAACCACTTTTTCAAAATGTTCATTTCAGGACCATACCACACTCGTGTACAGACACCATAATTGGACACAAATAAATAAATTTTTGCAAATCCTTTTAAAGGGAGTTACCTAATACACTAAGATTGATGACAATATTTTTCCTTAATTTTTTATTGAATAATTTATTTTTTATTAATTATTAATTGGCTATAAAGGTAAATTTTAAAACCTCTCATGTACGGACCACATAATTTGATCAAAATCTCACTTTTTTCGAATTTTTTTTTTAAAACATCAAAAGAATTGTATGTAGATTGATGACATATAAATTAATTTAAGAAAAATTATAAAATAAAAAAGTTATTAAAGTTTTAGTGAATGTCACTTTTTAACATTTAGGAGATAGTTTTGATTAATAAATAATGGAAAAATAGAAAATAAATTAATAACACTATAAAATTTACATTTTTGGAATCAAAACAGTAAGACCTATAATTGGTTTTTGTCTCATCAAAAAATACAATGTGGACGACTATAAAAAAATAATGACAAAACCAAAAATTGTCGATTAAATGCCTTAGAAAAAAAATAGATCATAAAGGCATGGCTTGGTGGGACCAAGCCTATGCCATGCCTTTCACCAAGGCAAAACCCCATGCAAAATTTGGGTGCCATACCAAATTTTCACTCATGTCTCAAGAATTGGGCACCGGCTTTGTAATTCAAAAATCAGGTGTTCGATTGCTTTCAGTTGTTGTACCCAATTGCTTAAAATTGGGTACCCAATTCTTTTTGAAATCAGGTACCCAATTTTTAAAGAATCGGGTACCTGATTGCCATTTCTAATGTACCCGTTGGGCCCCAAAAGCTGCCCCACAGGCTAAGTTTCAATGATTGAAATGATTGAATAATAGTTTTGACCTGCAACAATGAATTATGTCATGGTTATTCTATTTTCTTGTCCTCTTATACAATTTTCAAGCTATTAATTCAAATTTAAAATTGGTGCAAACATGGGATCAAAACAATGAAGAAAGAAGAAAGAAAATTTTTTGACAGATGAGGAGATTGCAACAAATAAAGAGAATGAAGCATGATGTCAACGAGAGAGAAGACAGAGAATTAGAGACTTGAACAATGTTTCAAAGGAGAAAGACATTGAGGATACTACGATGGATGAAGAGGTCAAAGAAGAGAACCCAATACAAGAAAATTCAAGTGCACATTCTAATCATGCATTCAAAACAGGTGTGTCTCCAAACCCTCGAATTTTCTCTCGTGATGAAATTGGTGATTTTTTAGAAGCAGGTTACGATTTGAACGATTAAGATTTTCTTCATGAGAAGCAATTGTCAAATGATCATGCACAAAAAACTCCAATTGAAATGCATGCCCCGAAAGAAATACCAAAAAAATTTGAAAATGATTTTCAAATCCCAAATAACAGTGAAAATAGTAGTGTCTGAAAATAAAAATTGCATGAATGTAGATATAGAAACACCAACTACTGAACAAACATGTCAAAATGATAGTAAAGTGTCTGAACATAATTTTCATATTCCTAATGATGTGTTAGATAATCTTAAGGGATTGGTTTCATGGAGAAAAATTAGAACACATGCTAATAAATTGTATAGGCATTTTTTTATAATAAGAAATTTGGGTTTCAATGTTAGGTAATGTTGCAACTAATTAAAATGTCTAAAATATGAAAAGTAATGAGAAGGTTGGGAATGTATGCAAAACACAAGAATAAAAATGAGTCTTGAAAACAAGTTGTATCCACTATTTCTAGTGCCTTTGATGTTATCAGAAAGAGAAGTCAATCTAAAGATAAGAATGCAGCACGATGAGTAATAACAACAGCTTTAATTAACAAATCAACATTTGACAAAAGATTGATTAGCAACATAAGTGGATATCTTAATGTGAATCGTAAGACTTTAGAAAGAGCTATAAAGAGAAGGGTTAACTTTGAATGTGATCCAAAAAAAATTTCATCGACTTCTAGTGGTAGACTCCCGAGATGTGATATGAAACTTACTAGTGAAGTCAAAAGTTTGATTGAAATTTTTTGGCATGATAATACAAGAGTATCACCTAATTCAATAGATGTTCTTAAATTGAGAATTGGGTCAAAAATATGTGATCCACATCCTAAACACCTTTTGGACATGACTCAAACTGAATTGTTTAAAAAAAATTTAGATGGTAAGGTATTAAATATTACCATTAGTCAAAGATCTTTTGAAAAGTGTAAACCATGGTATGTAAGGATTAACAAGGAAAGAATCACATGTTGTTGTAAAAATCATATTCAATTTCATTGTCATTATAATGTATTTTGATCTATACATGGTACCATGCATAGTAAAGAAATGTTGCAAGAATGTGGTATAAAAATACCACCTCCAACTATAAAAGATTTCATATTAGGTTTGTTTTGTAAGCCACCTAATGATCAATACTTTCTTTTCAATGCATTTCTTTCTAGTACATGTGATATGTGTAGCAATATTTCTTTGTTAGATTAATGTTTGCATGAAAATGCTTTGACTACTTTTGGACAACAATTAGTTGAGGTAAAAAGATTCAAAACTATTGAATATCCATTGAAGGATGGGAAGATTGGAAGAAGGTGTGATCTAGTTATAGATAAAGTTAGTTGTCATGCATTTATGGATGAGTTTAAGAGTGTGATCATACCAAAATATGTTAAACACTCTCAATATTCTAGATGGTTTGATGGACAATTTCACATATGTAAGAATTCATTTCCAATCGGTACTATACTTTCAGTTGTTGACTTTGCAGAGAACTACACACTTGCATCGCAAGAAGAGGTACAACCACAATATTACAATTCAGTGCAAGTAACAATTTATGTTCATATAGTTTATAGGCATGCACTTGATAGTATAGAGGAGGATTGAAAAATATTGAGAGAGTACCATTTTTATATAAGTGATAATAAACTCCATTCATTTGAGTTTGTCCAATATTGTTTCAAGGTCTTTTATGATAATTTAAAAGAGAGACAAATTCAAATGACACAACATTGGATATGGTTAGATAATTGTACAAGAAAATTCAAGAACACTAGAATGTTCTATTGGTTGAGTAGGACACATAGGTAAACTAACATCCAACATGTGTGGAGTTTTTTTGAGGCTAGACATGGTAAAGGAGAACATGATGGTGCTGGTGCATGCGTGAAGAGAGCCCTTAGTAGAGAGCAATTAAAATTTGAAAAAAAAGCTAAATTCAAAAATGCACATGAGATTGTCAAATGGTGTAACAAATATTTATACATGGGATCAAGTTAGAATTCTATAATCAAACATTTCTTCTACCTATTTGAAGAAAATAATATCCCTTCAAGATATGACTATGATACAATTAGTGGGTCAGCTAAATGGCATTCATTTAGGAGTTCATATTCTAACACTTGGACTATATGGACTAGGGAGCTTGTTTTTTTTTTGTCAATTTTGTCTTGCAACTGAATGGGAAGAATGTGAGAATACAGAATGGGTTGAAGATTGGCAACAAAGATCATTAGCACCTACTGACACACATTTTGAATATGAGATAGTAAATGAAGGCCAGAATGTTACTTTTGCATCAGAAGACTATGATCATATTTTAGACCTCATAGAACCTGGTATGCACAATTTAATTAGATTTTTTTGTGATCTCATGCTTCAATTTATATAATTTGCATATGTACACTCATGTGATTAAAGTGTTTCTATACTTTATCTTATCTTGTAGGACATGTTTATGTTGTTATTGCACCTAGTGATAATGATGAACAAAATAAGTATTGGCTAGCTAGATGTGTGGAACCTAAGAAAAAATTAACATGTCATCAAGTAGACAATGATGGTTTTGAGTATCCAATTGGGTTTGTTGTTGTAGCTGGCACTTGGCTACTTAGATACCTAACAAGAAGAAATGGTTTGCCAACATTTGGAGACTACCAAACCGAAAAGAAGATTTTATAGTATTCTCATTTGGTTGTGGAAACAAATATCAAATTAGAAAGATACAAAGGGAGACCCTCCAATAAGGTATTATGGACAATTTCAATGGATGAGTACGAGACAATCATAGATGCATTGCAAAAGAGAGAGGATGCAGATGGTATAGTGGGATGACTACATTTAAATCAAACACATGTAAGTTTTTTCATTATTTTATTATTTTTATATATATGTACTTATATAATTTAATTACATGTATGTTTGTGTTGTCAATACCAATTTAGAGAACTTATATACCTCTTATTCAGGTCTCAATTACAATTTATGCAAATTTAAATGCTAAAGTGGATCGAACATCAACATCTTGTCCAATTTCACATAGTAAGTACATACAAATTACACATATATTTACATAGTTCAGATACCTTGAATATTAATTTATATGTTTATTAACATGTGTTTTTGTTTTACAATTTTATTTTATACGACCTCATTTGAAGAGATGTGTTGGACCAACTTTATGTTTTGAGTTCACTGAACTATAAATATATCATTAACATTGTCTTACATATATTATAAAATATGATGTACAAACTAATTAAAAAATGAGAGTTTACTTTTATTTTAAAGTTAAAGGTATGCACTTGATAAATTATAAATTAATTGTCAATTTAAGTAATGACCTCCTATTTTGTTCCATTACTTTTACATTCAAGCATGTTTAAATTAATGTTTGTTTGAAGTTTCAAATTACTATTGATTGTAATAATTAAAAAAAAGTCACTTGTACATGATAATTTAAAGATCATTACTCATTGTATTCATTGTATTGATTATATCTTACATTACCAAACAACACATTAAGATCACTTATGATACATTGTTAGGTACATTATCCGTACATATGTGTCTTAAGGGGACATGGGAATTCTAATAGGTCATAATATTTTTTATACATTTTAATAATTCTTAATATGTTTACTAGCACATAATAGGTATTATTAGGTGATAATGAGTCTTACATTACCAAACAACACATTAATATCACTTATGATACATTGTTAGGTACGTTATCCATACATGTGTGTCTTAAGGGGACATAGGAGTCCTAATAGGTCATTATGTCTATCATATGTTATGATAGGTATTCATATTTTTACTATCACATAATAGGTCTTATTAGGTAATAATTACTCTTACATTACCAAACAACACATTAATATCACTTATGATATATTGTTAGGTACATTATCCATACATGTGTGTCTTAAGGGGACATAGGAGTCCTAATATGTCATTATGTCTGTTATAAGTTATGATAGGTATTCATATGTTTACTAGCACATAATAGGTCTTATTAGGTAATAATGACTCTTACATTACCAAACAACACATTAAGATCACTTATGATACATTTTTAGGTACGTTATCCATACATGTGTGTCTTAAGGGGACATGGGAGTCCTCATAGGTCATAATAATTTCTATACATTTTAATAATTCTTAATATGTTTACTAGCACATAATAGGTATTATTAGGTGATAATGAGTCTTACATTACCAAACAACACATTAAGATCACTTATGATACATTGTTAGGTATGTTATCCATACATGTGTGTCTTAAGGGGACATAGGAGTCCTAATAGGTCATTATGTCTGTTATAGGTTATGATAGGTATTCATATTTTTGCTACCATATAATAGGTCTTATTAGGTAATAATGACTCTTACATTACCAAACAACACATTAATATCACTTATGATACATTGTTAGGTACGTTATCCATACATGTGTGTCTTAAGGGGACATAGGAGTCCTAATAGGTCATTATGTCTGTTATAAGTTATGATAGGTATTCATATGTTTACTAACACATAATAGGTCTTATTAGGTAATAATGATTGTTACATTACCAAACAACACATTAAGATCACTTATGATACATTTTTAGGTACATGTGTGTCTTAAGGGGACATGGGAGTCCTAATAGGTCATAATAATTTCTATACATTTTAATAAGTCTTAATATTTTTACTAGCACATAATAGGTATTATTAGGTGATAATGAGTCTTACATTACCAAACAACACATTAAGATCACTTATGATACATTGTTAGGTACGTTATCCATACATGTGTGTCTTAAGGGGACATAGGAGTCCTAATAGGTCATTATGTCTGTTATAAGTTATGATAGGTATCATATGTTTACTACCACATAATATGTCTTATTAGGTAATAATGACTCTTACATTACCAAACAACACATTAATATCACTTATGATACATTGTTAGGTATGTTATACATACATGTGTGTCTTAAGGGGACATAGGAGTCCTAATAGGTCATTATGCCTGTTATAAGTTATGATAGGTATTCATATATTTACTATCACATAATAGGTCTTATTAGGTAATAATGACTCTTACATTACCAAACAACACATTAATATCACTTATGATACATTGTTAGGTACATTATCCATACATATGTGTCTTAAGGGGACATAGGAGTCCTAATAGGTCATTATGTCTATTATAAGTTATGATAGGTATTCATATGTTTACTAGCACATAATAGGTCTTATTAAGTGATAATGAATCTTACATTACCAAACAACACATTAAGATCACTCATGATACATTGTTAGGTACATTATCCATACATGTGTGCCTTAAGGGGACATAGGAGTCCTAATAGGTCATTATGTCTATTAAAAGTTATGATAGGTATTCATATGTTTACTAGCACATAATAGGTCTTATTAGGTGATAATGAGTCTTACATTACTAAACAACACATTAAGATCACTTATGATACATTGTTAGGTACGTTATCCATACATGTGTGTCTTAAGGGGACATAGGAGTCCTAATAGGTCATTATGTCTGTTATAAGTTATGATAGGTATTCATATGTTTACCAACATATAATAGGTATTGTTAGATGATAATGAGTCTTACATTATCAAACAACACATTGAGATCATGTATGATATATTGTTAGGTACGTTATCAATACATTTTTTAATATAGTAGGTCAATTTTATTTGTATGAATCTCAATGCATAAATTTGATGTGATATTTATCCAGTAATGCTCTATAGATAGTTAAAATTATTGTTCATCTTGCATGTATACTTACAAAATGTGTCATATGTTCATGAATAAAATATGTCAGAATAAAGAAAATGGTTTGAATATGTATATGAGCAATGTTAGTATGCTAATAGAAACCAAATTTAAATAAAGATTCTACAAACTAAACAAAATTCATAAACTTCAAGATAGACTAAGATGAGCTCTCAATTGAGAATATGAGCCATTAATGGGCTCTCTCAATGAGAAGCTCTCTTGTTGAGTAGCTTTATCTAAATGGATAGGATGTATGCTCAATATGCTTCCAAAGGCTTCAATGGATTATTGTAGATTTTTGGTGTGGATAGATGGCTTTAGTATGGATTTGGCTCTCAAAATAGCATTATAACTTTACTTCATAGATTGTGTTAAAATGGCTTGGGAGAGGATTCCTTAAATAGGCAAAGGGCTTGAGGGATCAAGAGCTAGGATGCAAGGATGGGAAAAAGCTTATGGAGGGCTCAGATTGCATGAGAGGAGAGCACATGGATTGTGCTTCCTTATAGCCAATCAAAGAATGACACATGTCACATGGTGAGAGGATGGAGGAAAGGGGAAGGATGAGTCAACAAAGGAGGATCAAGGGATAAAATCTTCATAAAGACCCTCATAATGGCTTGTAAGAGCAATAAAAGGGCTTGTAAGAGTCATTTATGACCTAGTGGACTTCATAAAGTTTTATGGTTGAGATATTTTGAGGGTGATGAGAGCAATTTCGACTTGCACTTGATTAGGAAAGTTTTAAGCTTGTTTAGGCTTGTGCAAATGATTAGAGGATGGATTAGGATGGTTTAGGATTAGCTTAGGGATAGGCAAGTGGATGGCATTTAATGAGGGTGGGTGAAGAAGGAGATATTTGTTAACTTCTGGCTTGGGTTAGTAAGTCTTAACCCATTTTTAGGGAATGTGACAAGGTTAGGAGGGGATTAGGATTAGGTTTAAAGACATCTTATAGAAGAGTCTAGACTTTGGATGAGGATAAAGACTTTCTAGAATAGTCTAGAATTTCTTAGGATGAGGATGAAGACTTTCTAGAAGAGTCTAGAACTTCTTAGGATGAGGATAAATTAGATTTTTAGGAAATAAATAAAGTTTTATTTATTTCAAGGGTTTGGGTTGAGGAGATATTTATTAAAACTTTTTTAATAAACATTGAGGATTAATATTTAATCTTAATTAAATATTTTGAGTTGGGATTAGAGGTAGGAAATGATGAGATTAGCCTTTAATCGAAATTAAAGAAGGATTAGAAGATTTTGGAAGAGGTTATTGGTCTTAAGAAAATTGGCCAACTTTTGGGAAATTTTTTTTTTTTAAATTTATTTTAGGATTTTTGGTCAATTTATTAGTTAAATAATTAATAAATAAGGAAATAATGTTTAAATAAGATTTAAACATTTTTGGGAGGGATTCCTTGATTAAATATTTTTAATTAAGATAAAGGGATTTAATGGCATAAAAATTAATTAATTAATTAATTAAATAATTAATTAATAAATGATGATGTCATCAGGTATTTTTTCAAAAAATAAAAATACTTTATTTTTTAAAGGATTTTTAGGTGTCTACAGAATATACTTAAAACATGATGAAACATAATAATATATACTACATACACAAGCATGATAAGAAGTCATAACAAAATAGTACATGGTCTAACATACATCATAACATGATCTATGAAGTGAAAAAATACATGGCCTAACATATAGTTTTAACTGTCCTAACACAAAGTGTATACATCATAAACAATATACATCATAAAAACACAATCTACAGGTGCCAACAAGACCTAATCTATCTGATCAAATGTCCTCTTTACTCTATGTGAAGAGGACTCAGATGGATCATCATGTGTAATATGAGTCGTTTCGTCATGTTGGACACCCTGTGAGGTAGATGGATCACCCTATGTAACATGAGGCACATCTCATCATGTACATGCTTAATTGAAATGGGTCTCAAAATCTAGCTTGTAAATAAATTAAATATTCACTACATAATAAAATAAATACCACATGAGATGGATGTCCCACAGTAATGGGAGGAGGCACACTATTAAAATTACCAAATGCAGCAGTGGTGAGGTCCTGTAATTTACAATACATACATTTTTAAAATTTGATTTTAGAGCATAATGAACTATACATTATGTACATAAATCACAATATTGACCTCAAATTATGATGTAGGTACCTCCATTTGGCTAAGTCCTGTGCTCTCAACCACACTCATGGTGACATAGTCCTAAAATTATGGATACATAAATGTTTAGTCAAAATTAAATATACATGAATAATTACAAAGTACATAATTTGTACACTACATTTTTTATACACTATACATTTAACATGTGTGTGTGTGTGTGTGTATATATATATATATATATATATATATATATCATACCTGAGTGGTAGCCAATGTCACAAATGTGTCTATAGGTATGCTAGCACGATAATCATAAGATGGAGTCAAAAATAGACTATACCGAGGCCTATATGGATGAGTATGATATGGCTCCTATTCGTAAAATAAAAACACATAAAATATATACATGTGAGTCAAAATTGTTCATATTATAAGTTAATAATATTGTACATACATAAAAATAATACAAATTATTTTTCTTTGGTCAAAAGTTCATACCACATGTATTTGAGGCTGTGTTTTAGTGGTAACTAGAGTAGGACCTGTACTAACATCAATTTGTGTAGATGCGGACAATCCCTACAAAATCAAATAGAAAGAACATATCAGCACATGTTATTAAATTTGAGTTCGAGTGTACATTTTTATAGTGTAATTCAAAGTGCATACCATATAAGGGATGCCAACATCTATAGGTCTAAAAAAAAGAGTATACTGCCTCCTAGGAGGAACAATATCATCCATCCTCTATTATTTCAAAAGTACAAATTAATATGGTTAATAAAATTACACATGTATGTAGAGAGTAAATAATTATATTTACTTTATATTTATATTAAAATTAAAATTGTACCTACTACTCTTGACTCTCTCCAGGCTCTCCCTGCTGCATGAGGTCAACAAATGATGACACGTCTATCTCGTCACTACCATCACCATGGGTAGTGTATAAATCATCATCAAAATTTGCACCCTCAGCATAATGGCCATTATGTGCTACATTAGGATCGCTCTAGGGGCCTATGTATATGCCTCCACAGCTAGTACAAACATGTCCAAGTGGAGGAGCATGTACTGCCTGCATCCACTGTTGTACTAAATTTTGTGAAAGGGCACTCAAATGGGTAAAAGTAGATGAAATTACTCATTGATGGTGAGGAGCAGGCACAATAGGCATAGGAAGAGGTATTTAATGCCCCACCAAGGGATCCAAAGAATTAACCTAGAATTTCACTAAGTTTGGTAGCATTTTTTTTTAAAAAACATGAAAGTAAATACCACATATAACTTATGCACAATAATGGAAGCAATAGCAATGTCCATCTGAAAGTAAACATAACATACATAACAAATTACATTCTTTAAAGATCCCTTAACATTGAATTACATCCAAATTAACTAACATACATGAATCCATCTAGGACAACAACCACATGAAATAATAATGATAAGTCCAATGTTATACATTACATTTCAAATGCTCAATCATCCACTATACATGTCATAGGGTATGACAAGCTCAAAAGAATATACATATGTAGAATAAAGTACATCATCCTATTCTAATCCATGATACATCAAAGTAACGATAATCACATGATACAACATCATAGAAGATCAAACATAATAAACTAAGTACACGGTTACTCCCAACCGTTAATAGCATCATTAGACCATCATGGATCCTAGCCATCCCACTATGCGTAACATTCCAAATCATCGAAGAGATCATTGGTATTAACATAGTAGGAATGTCACTCCTAACATATACAACATCATATGTAGAAAGTAATCTAACATGCAAATATAAGCATAAGATAACATCATCTAACATATGCTAATCATCAATGAAAGGATACATATCCACCATCACAAAGGACACATCAGCCACGATGTCTCAATGAATCTCAAATGATAAGAGTGGAAAATACACTACCACCCGACCGCGTGGTACCTAAGTGGTCCACTCCCACCGTGCTGAGGAGATAATCTCAAGTCCCAAACAGGCTATCCAAAATCACATAGCACAAATCTCTATAAGTCCAGGAATCCTAAAAGTATACTAACTCAAAGGTTCCAAACAAAAAATTGACATCTAATCCCAGAGGCACACAATGACATTTAGAAACCTACTATGCAAGTGGGAAAGTGTCATCGCATTTATCATGTACAAGTTACCCTGGCAGTTAGCTAAACTCCACGGATCCATACTGATCTCATGCGGCCACTAGTATCCTCTCATACTGACGAGGCATACTACGGAATGCAAGGTCACAACCATGCATTCTCACTACTCCCATCCTAGCCTGTACAAGCACTCAAGGCATGGGCAAGAACAAAACACTTATCTTTTTAGGTTCATTCAGTTAGTATTAGGTGTGAATGTTATCACTTATTAATCCAACTTACAATGAGTTACCTTGGTAGCCTCTTAGGGCCCCAGCCCCCATTGCAAGCCACTTCTCATCACTACATGCTGATATCCTACCCTAAGCTCATGGAATCATAAATCTCAAAATCACAAAAGATAATCCATAATAAAATCATCAAATATGCATAAAAGCATCAAATCTCCATGAGCAAACATCCATAGAAAATCATGATCACAACAACTCTCTATTGGCAACTGAAGCATCACTGATAATCAAAGTATCCAATGGTTCTCAATAACCAAAATATATCTCATCATACTGATCGAAGACTCCAAAAATGGTTGAGTCAAACATGTCACATCATGACATCATCAAGAATAAATCCACATTATAGTCTCATCATGGCGACTAGAAACTAACCAAGGATAACTAATCGATGACCAAAAATGGTTAAGTCAAGTGTCTCATACATAAGAATCTCAACTATAACAATTAGTAATTACAAACAATACATAGAGCATTCCATCACATAACCATGGTTGGGTTTATAAAGATTGAGTTTAAAACATCATCATGACATCACAATCACATAACTCCCAAGCCTCTGATAGACATCCTATAACTAGTCAACACTAGTCAACTCAAAACCCAAAACAATAGCATAAAGAATACACAATGCAAACACATGTTTTGGTTTTGCTAAATTTACAAACTTGAATTTAAATGCAAAAGTCTTGGTTTACGTTTCCCAATTTAAATATCAAGTGGAGAAATTTCATGTTTAACCTAACCCATGTTTTTGTATTGGTAGATAAAAGTTTCTCCCCAAAAACCATTAGACTCAATTTTCTAAATGTTCTAAATGTCTCTTATATTCCCATTTAGACCCCCATCATTTTCAAAATAATATTTGAAATTCTTTTCATATTCATCTTTCTAAAATAAAAGCTTATATTGAACCTATATTCAACAATATAAAATAACTTGTTATTAAATAATTACTCTTTAAATTCCAAATATCTATTAATATATCAATTATTTATTATTAATAATGTATATACATACATATACTTATATATATATATATATATATATATATATATATATATATATATATATATATATACATACATATATATATATATATTTATACATACATATATATATATATTTATACATACATATATATATATATTTATACATACATATATATATATATTTATACATACATATATATATATATATATATATACATACATATATATATATATATATATATATATATATATATATATATATATATATATATATATATACATACATACATACATACATACATACATACATACATAATTATTAACTTATAAATGAATTATATATAAAAAATTGAATAAACATTTGACAACACACGGCGAGTTTATAACCGCCAACACATATATATGTGTGACTTGCGGATCGCAGGGTACACTGCAGTCACAAGTACATTGCAGATCGCAAGTACGCTGCAGTACCGCAATTTGCTTTGGCAATACCACCGACAGGAGTGGGAAACATGTCCCTCCGCCCGTTCAAATTTATAATTATAATTGCGTTTTATTAAAACACATTCCTCAATCGCGATGCGTCATTCGCTCGCTGTGAATTATGTGACATTTGACTTTTGTTTAATGAAATATATATATATATATGTGTGTGTGTGTGTGTGTGTGTGTGTGTGTATATAAATATATAGAGTTTAATCAAATATCACAGCATATAGACATATATATATATATATATATATATGCATATTCAAATTTGGAAATATAAACGTATATAAATTCCAGTTCTCAAAATTTTCCTATAAGTCTTTGATCTCAAATTTTTTTTCCAATAATTAATCTAATGGGTTTAACTATGAATCTAAACCCTAGCCCCGTGTTCTTTTTAGATCTATGCATATAAATTTCTCAAATGAATTAAACTACCCATACTAAGAATGCATACAATAAAAATATGAAATTTCTCAGAAGAAATATGGAAGACACGAAGAAGACAGGGAATGTAAGATGTGAAAATAGCATAAGTAAAATCACAAGAATCTACCCGGATTCTAATGCTAATTCGCTCTTCCTCAGAAAACCTGCAGAGCAAGCTCCCTTCCTCAGAGTTCTCGAATCCTCCAATGCTCCAATTGCACTCCAAACACTATGTCTAAGCTTCTAGGAATGCCTGAATATAAAGAGCTCTTAGGAAACATCTAGAATGCCTCTAGAAATAGCTAGAAGGTGTCACCAACTAAGCATGGGTCTTTTCCAACCTTCTAGATGGGTCATAAGGTTTTAGACACCATGTGCTTAATTGATGCACTAACCACCGTGTTGTTGACATAAGAGAAATAGAAAAGTGTGTTAACTCCCATGCAAGCTTATAACTCCAATTTACTTTTTATATAATTTCTATTTAAATATTTATAACTTTCATTTTAATTTTTATAACTTTTATTATTATTATTTATTTATTACTTTATTATTATTTATAATTATTATTAATTTTAATTTCTAATTTTCTTTTATTTAATTCTTTTTCCTCAATTAATTCACATTTAATTAATTATAATCAAAATATCAAAGATCATGATATTTTATATTAATTTTCTCAAATAATTAATTTATTAATTAAATCTATTTATTAAGACTTAATTAATAGAAAATTCACCATAGACCTCCAAGATAAAATATGAAAACCCATCATAGAGCAATTCACACAAAATCAGTCTAAAGGGTTAAAAATCATGAATCATGTCATCCAACACATTCGGTGGGTAAAATATCCAGATACTTGTCCTACCTCACTAGGACAATTGGCTTAAGGGTTTGGGATTTGGACTTGAGAATTTATCTCCCTTCTCTTATCATTGAGATAGTATAATAGGGTACGCTCATCTTGGCAATTTAGGGAAGTCGATACTCGGTACCTGCAAACTACAAAAAAACTATGCATGTACATACAATATATATAATGCTAAGGTAAACAGACAATGGCAAGAAGTGGTGCATCATGTAGATCCCGACTAAGCAGGTGACTACGACTCCCTTCCTTAACCATATCAGAAATGCCATACAATAAGAAAACACACACACCATACACACACAAGTATGGGGTAAGTATCCATAATAAGACATATGAGATAATAAACCATCTAACTAATCATCAACAATAACTGAAAGTAATGTAATGATCATCAGGTATGCATGAAATGTAAAGTCTAAATGATCTCATCATGTACCAACTGAATCCATAACATAATGTCTGATAGTCTCAAAACAATACCACTAATCCATCAACCATAAAACTAATCTATCATAGTTTGATAATAACAACAACAATGTTCAGAAAAGATGTGAATGAGGGCAGGCGTTACAAGGTACAAGGGGCTTAGCTTGCCTGCGATTTCTCATTCTATCAGTCAGCTTTGTCTCAGGCCTATCCTAAGGCATCCCTCTACCAACCCCTTGAAATGCTTTCATATCAAAATAGTTGGTTTTCAAATCCAACTCAAACTCAGCCCATAAATTCCTAAGGAAGTAAATGGGCACCTCATGGTTAGCGTGTGGTGGATGGTCAAATACCATCCACCACTGATCCCAAAAATGTGCTGCTATACGTGGATGTGTACACCACCTAATGGAAATGTGAGGCTTCTTATCATTAATTTCTTCACCTATCTTAGGGTTTACAAAATAATGTTTAAAATTCCCTTTACCTATATGCAAGTTATAAACCTATCTATATGATAAGCTGTCAGAGTAGAAGGCATGCATGCTTTCCCTCCATGATCTAAATGAATCAATGTCTAAATCAAAATGATGGATGGAGTCAATCATGCCTTGCATGCTATCTGCAAGACATAGTAGGTGAGGGGGGGTGCCTCTCACGTCGGATAGCCTCTATATCATGCATGAGGTCATTGAGGTTATGCCTCATTACTATTTAATAAAATTTAAATCTAAAATTTATCAACTAGATCTATATAAATGCACATATCTTTATTAAAATCATATCAATTAAATAAATAAAGTTAAACACTTAAGTCAAATTAAACATTAAATATCAAATTTTTAATTCTAATCATAAAATAATACTCCAAAAAACTATATCTAGGTTAGTTCAAGGTTTCTTTTCTTAAAACAGGAGCCACCAAGCTAATTTTGTTTTCATGTACACTTATTTTGTGACACTGGGGATTGTATGAACTCATTATGGATTATATGTTCATCTCAGGATGAAAAAAAGTTAAGATTATGGCAAGGTTATGGTTTACAATTTTTTTATGTTAATGGTTTTCATGATGGCTAAGCTTAAGATTATTATAATGATTATGGTCCTTTAATGTTAGGGAACTTACCTAGGATTATAGTTTTAGTTAGAATTATATTTAGGTTTTGGATATTTATTATGGTCCTATTGTTTATAGGATATATAATAGATGACGTTAGGATGAGAGTTAAGGTTACAATTAGAATGAAAGCTTAGAGATAGAATTATGATTTGATTAAAAATTATTTATGATTGTAGTTTGAATCCTAAATATTATTCACTTTTTAATGCAAACTATAAGTGTAGATCATGTCAGGTAATGAACTAATACATGTGAACCCTATCCCTAACCATATAATAATCCTAATTCTAATAATAATCCATAATTCATTACCTTATGAAGCTTTGGTTATCCATTTTATTTCCAGAGTAATCCCTTGAACTTTCCTAAAGTTTTCATTCCAACTTACTAATCTCCTTTCTTTATGTGAACTACTCCTAGTAGCACGATTCTTCATATGTCCTTTTCCATGTGACCACAAAATGTTCCTCATAGATTTATATAGAAGACCAAACTGATTTAAATAAAATAAGCAAGAAGAAGAGAAGTACACCCAATATGAGGAGAAAATCTTTTAACATACTTGAATTCTACCAACCAAAGTGAGATAATTAGAGTTCCAGTTGTTGAGTTTTCCAAATATTTTCTTGTTGATATAAAGACACATTTCATTTATATGTTAGGGTTTACTACAAATGGAATACCTAGGTACCTAACCACTTAATTATTACATCTCCATCCAATACCATATTTACTATACAAGGTAGGGAACTCAATATTTAGCCCCCATAAGATAGATGTAGAGACATAGATCTTACTACCTGATACAAAGAAAATAGGTCCAATTTGATCATCAAATGACTCGCGTTGCACTCTTCTAGCTTAAAAGGAATACAAATATTATCAACAAACTATACGTTAGATACTTATTAATTATTTGGAGAGTAGATCCTCTAACTTTTAGAGACAACTGGTTATCTTTAAGGAGATAATGTAATGAGTCAACAACAATAAAAAATAAAGAGGATGCAAGATGCAAGAGGACACCCTTTCATAATTGATCTAGAGAGTCCTAAAAATTATGATCTAACCCCATTAATTTCTTTACTAAAACCCAAAAACCAATCATAAGAGAGGACACCATTTGACATAATATTGGATGGAATCTTGGGCTTGCAACATCATCACAGTGAAACTCCATTCCACCCTTTTGTAGACATTTTCATAATCAATTACTTGAGCATGCCTACACTCTATCCTGGAAATGTTTCCCAATCCAAATTCTTCCAATAGGTTATCAAGTTCTCCAATATGTATAAATATCTTTAACAAAACACTTTTGTGTAGGGTTAATGATATTGGGTAGGATATCTTCTAGTCTAGAGACTAAGACCTTGGCAAGAATTTTGTATGATATGTATTTACAAGTTTCCTGTCTCTAATTTTTAATGAGATTCTTATCTCCCCTTGGGGATCAATTTTATGAGCTCTCCATTGATTACTTGACCTAGGGATTTTATGAGCCCTCCATTGATCACTTGATCAATTTTATAAGCCCTCCATTGATTACTTGACCTAGGGATTTCTCATTACTAATTTTTTGGATGGAGGAGCTAATTTATGATAGAAATGGGTTTATCAAGGAATAATGCATCTTCATTAGGAATGATGGTTCTCATTTTATCCCTATCTTCTAAATCATTTTGAACCATCATCATCTTCTAACCAAAAAATTGATAGTAAAATTAGGAAAAAGATCTTACTATATATCACTAGGGGGTGGGTATTTATTTTTATAGAATAAGGAAATATTTTGTTATTGGGCCTTCCATTCTACAAAGGCAATAAACATTTAGGCTACCCATACAGGAAAATAGGAAACAAATAGGGGAATCTCTAGTCTCCAAAAAAACCTTTTAGACACTTCCAACCCAAGATAAATAGAAATTAGTCCGCCTTGACATAATTATCTAGTTAGGGATTGGGGTGTTAGAGTGCTTCAATACCCTCCTTATTAGATATTACATGATGAATACTCACTTAGGATATAAAGGTTTAGGCATCTAGTGGAAAGACAAGTTATTCACTTCTTTAGATATATTCTTAGGCATCCAAGGGTGTAGTTCGAGCTCCTACTCGCACTGATGTTCCACCTCCACCTCTTGATGGTGAGGGAGGGTTACTTAATTAGATGTCTGATTCGTTCAAGTCTCTTCTAATTTTTTTATGATGTATCATTTTGAGACCTTGATATCAATGTTTAATTAGTTTTAGGATTAGGGTTCAATTTGGTTTGTACTATTTGATTAGGTTTACATGCTTAGATTTCAATTAGGACAAGAGTTAATAAATTGAATTAAGTTTGAAAGTGCTAAATTTAGTTTTAGATATAGAATTATAGTTAGAGCTTTTAGATTAAAAACCAACATTAATTCAAAAAAGTTAGGTTTGACTTTTGTTTTAAAGTGTTGAATATATTATTGAGTTCTAGTTTAAGGTGATTTGGTTTAGTCTTAAGGTCAACGTTTAACTTGGTTCAATCTTAGGGTAACGGTTCAATTTGGTTAATGGTTGGGGAAAGGATTCAAGGTTTCTACTATTAAGTTGGGATATATAATTAGGTTTATGATCATGGTTTAATTCAATTTGGTTTATAAGTATAATATTAATTAGTTAAGGGCCAGGGTTACCTTTCAATCTAGTTTGATATATTCAATTTGGTTTAGGGTTACCCAGGGGTTAGTTTATTTTAGTGTTAAATATTAAGATATAATGCTTTGATATCACTCATTTTTTGATATTTTGATTATATCACCCCTATACATTGATAACTTATATGCAATGAATCTTACAAATATTATTTGATCTCATACATGTGTCATGGTAATTTTTTTTTAGTTTATGTACACAAGATGCTCCTATATATGGTGTTTTTCTTTTCTTATAATATATAGTGTTATATATATAAATTTACCTAAGTACCCTTCTTGATTATCTATGATGGACATGTCGTAAATGACATATCTCTATATGATTCTTTTGATATGATATGCATGGGTAATATACATAATAAAAATTTTAAATCCTTCCTATGCAATAAATGATGTAATTAGATATGTACAAATGTTTTTAGATTCACATGTAAATGACATGTAGATGTAGATATGATGCTCCTCTAGGATAATTCAGTTTACCATTAATAAGGTTACAATTTTAGGGTTTGACATTTATAAAATTAGTACTCAAGGTAAGATAAGAAAGTTATTTAATTATTTATATATTACTTGGTGTAGGTTTTAGCAAATTAAGATTAAAGTTAAGATGATAGTAAGAGTTATGATTAGAGTTAAATTCAATGCAAATTGACATTATAGTTAATCCTAAATGACGCCCAGCCAAGGGAGCCAATGAACTAATCAAAAGTTTTACTAAGCAAGCAATAACATACATACAATAATTTACATTTATAAAAATCATAAGAGATTGCATTCTTTAATGAGCACATTTACATTTCATTTTTAAATAATTATAAGTACTAAAAGTAAAATAAATAACACATCCACATGAAAGAATGTTAACTACTTTAGTTCAATCCATTTAAATAATATATACATTTGTTTCGAATGCCACTTGGCAAATTAATTCGGAATGCACAATCATTCACTGCACATGTCATAGGGTATGAAAGGTTGAAAGAATATACATTGATAAAATAGTTTACATCATCCATTTTCGATCAATGAAACAAAGTACAATACAATTTAAATAAAATCATTTTAAATACTAAGTTTTTTGTTTGGATCCCTTGGCAGGCTGTTATGTGATTAAGTACTTAGTTATATATGTTTAGGGTTTTATTGTACATAACTATATGGTTAGGTCAAGATTATAGTTTAAACAATGAATTTAGGTCGAGGTTATATTTATTTGTAATTGCATGTTTAAATAATGAGTTTACATCTAATCTAATCATTCAACATTGTAATAAATATATAAATTAAATACATTTCAAAACATCTAAAATAATAATTTTTTAAATAAACATTTATGAAACTATATTTTAATTAACAGATACAAAAATTTAATCATCTACTCATTAACAATGTAAATTTACAGTTTTACGTATATTAAAACTGAAAAAAAAAAATTAACATACATATAAAATGTAAAATTGAAAAAAATAAAGTAAAATAGTACAAAACATATTAAAACACCTAGTATATAAAAAACTAGCAGCAGGGGGGTGGTCGGTAGGGCTAAAAATTGGGCTCCCATATGCATCTCCAATGGGGCTTCCATTTTTGATGTCATGAAAATGACTTCAAAAATGCCAAAAAAAGGGGTTTAATAAAGTCTTTCAAATTGGGTACTTGATTTTTTAAAAAATTGGGTACCCAATTTTTAAGAAATCGGGCACCTGATTCTAAAAGCAATTGGGCGCCCAATATTTGAGCACCTTGGGCACCCGATCTGCTTTTAAATATCAGGTACCCAATTTTTCAATTTTAGCTTGAGTGGCTGAAGCTTGATTTTAGAAACAGGTACTTGATTTTAGAAAAATTGGGTACCAGTTTATGAGAAGTACAATTCCACAAATTTGACTTCCACGAAATTGTGACCCAACTTCTTGCGGTCACCCGATATCAAGGACTGCAAAACTAACTTTTCTATGTGGAACAAGCTAAAAGATATCTATGGAGGTGATGATAATTTGAGAAGAGCCAAAGAAGAAAGTTTAAGAGGACAATTTGATTAGATGAGGATGAGAGAGGATCAAAACATTGCCAGTATGTTGAAAGAGTCAAAGCAAGTGTCAGTGCAATGAAAGCTTCTAGAGGAGATGTCAAAGAGGAAACAATTATGAGTAAAGTTCTTAGAACATTACATCCCATTTATGCAATTAGAGTTTTTGCAATTCAAGAAAGAAGATTTGAAGCAAATCATAATATAAATTTTTAGGCCATAGTAGGAAGATTGACTGCATTTGAGCTAGATAACTATGATAACTATGTTCTAGCTTCCAAGAACATTGAATTAGCATTTGAAGCCAAGCTTTCACTCAAAAAAAAGGGAAAAAAGATAAATGATTCTCAGTTAGAAAGTGAAGCAGAATTAGAATAGAGTTTTGACAGTGATCTTGAGGTGGTTGAAGCTCTACTAGCAAGGAAATATTCTAGAGGCAAAGGAAATACAAAGGTAAGGTTCCTTTGATCTATTTTTCATGTGAGAAAATTGGTCATATTGCTGCTAGGTGTCCAAACAAGCAAAAAAAGGATGAAAAGAAAGGTCACAAGTGTAATGGCAAGAAAGACTTCAAATCATTCAAGGATAAAGGTAAGAAAACATGTTTCATGGCTAAAGATTCTAAGGATTATGATAATAGTGAAGATGAAATTGTTTACATTGTTATGAAAGATGAATCTGATAATGATGAGGAAGATAAGATGGCACTTATCTCTCATGTAAGAAAAAATGATACATAGATCATTGACAATGATTTCTCTCATCATATGACTGGTGACAAAACAAAGTTTGAACAATTTGAAGATTATGATGGTGGTAGTGTGAGGTTTGGTAATAATGAACCTTGTTACATAAAAGGAAGAGGAAGAATTTCACTGACCAAAAAGCTTGTATATGATAATGCCTATTGGGTTGAAGGGCTAAAACACAATTTTTTGAGTGTGGCACAACTAATCAATATTGGATTCAAAGTGGAATTTATGCATGGAAAAGCAAGATTGCTAGATAACAAAGGAAAGTTGATTGGATCAAGCATACAAACAAAAGGTAACTTGTTCTATCTTGAACTTGGTGAATGTTCATATTTTATTGCTCAAGTTGAAGAAAGTTGGTTATGGCACAGAAGGTTATGTCATGTAAATTTTGATAACCTGGTAAAAATAAGCAAATTTAGGAAAGTAAGAGATATTCTTAGTCTAAATAAACTTGATGTTGGTTTATGCAAGAACTATCAGATTGGTAAGATGGGAAAGACTAGCTTTAAAAGTAAAAACTATCAATTCAAAGAAATTTTGGAAATTGTGCATATTTATTTGTGTGAACCTATTGGAATTGAGAGCTATACTAGAGAAAAGTTCTTCATTCTTTTTGTTGATGATTGCTCTAGAATGATGACTGCCATATATCTAAGAGAGAAATTAGAAGCATTTGAGAAATTCAAATGGTATTTGGCCAAAGTAGAAAAGGAAATAGGGAAAAGACTAAAATGCTTGAGGTTAGATAGAGGTTGTGAATTCATCTCCCATGAATTCAATAACTTTTGTATTGAAAGAGGAATCAAAAGATAGGTATCAACTCTTGGAACTCCCGAGTAGAATGGAATAGCTAAAAGGAGGAATAGATCCATCATGGATTGTGCAAGAACTCTGATGATTGAAAAGAACATTGCTATCAAATATTGGAAGGAAGCTATTAGCACTAAAGTTCATACCTTGAACCGAGTATAGTTGAAGGACTCATTCAAAACCCCCTATGAGTTATGGTATGGATATAAACCCAACGTAAGTTACCTAAAAGTATTTGGAAGTAAATGCTATACTTTGAAAGAATCTAGAAAAGAAAAATTTGATGTGAAGGGTGATGAAGGTATATTTTTGGAGTATTCTCGCAAAAGTAAGGCATATAGATGTTTGAATTTGTCTACTCACAAAGTCATAGAAAGTGCACATGTAAAAGTTGATGAGTTTGCAGAAAAGATTTAAGAAGAAAGTAGAAATGAACCAGAAGATTATAGGAGCTAGAACCTAAAATTGAAAGTCAAAATGAAGACAGTGGCGCTCAATCAAAAGCTAAGGAACCTATATTGGCCAAGTATGTCAGGAGACATCATGCACCAGATCAAATTATTGGAGACAAATCTGAAGGTACTATGACAAGAAGTAAGCTAAAAGGTTCTTGTTTACTTGCTGATTTTGAACCTAGAAATGTCAAAGATGCATTAGAAAATGAAAGTTGGATTGAGGCTATGAATGAAGAGATAGAGAAAATAGAGAAGATCAAAACATGGACTCTTGTACCCAGGCCTAAAGACAAAAATGTGATTGGTACTAAGTGGGTATTCAGAAATAAGTTGATTGAAGATGGTAAGGTATCAAGAAAAAAAGCTAGACTAGTATGTAAAGGATACTCTCAAGAAGAAGGAATAGACTATGGAGAGACTTTTTCTCCTATTGCAAGACTAGAAGGTGTTAGGACCTTACTTGCATATGCTGCATACAAAGGATTTAAGGTATATCAGATGGATTCCAAATCAACATTTCTCAGTGCTATTCTAGATGAAGAAGTCTACATTGAACAACCTGAAGGTTTTGTTGATCTAGACAAGAAGGACATGGTTTGCAAATTACAAAAAGTATTGTATGGTCTGAAATAAGCCCCTAGAGTATGGTATGAAAGATTGCATAACTATCTTATTTAGATTGGTTTTCAGAGAACTAATGATAATAGTAGCTTGTATATCGAGGAAGGACTAGATAACAAGATTGTTTTGGTAGAAATATTTGTGGATGATACTTTGTTTACAGGAAATGATGATCTATGCAAAGAATTTTTAGAACAAATGAACAAGGAATTTGAGATGTCAATGTTTGGTGAGATCAAATTCTTTGTTGGTCTTCAAATTTAGCAAAGCAAGAATGGTATCTACATCACTCAGTTAAATACATTAAGGAGATACTCAAAAAATTTGGTATGGAAGATTGTAAACCAGTAGAAACCCTCATGTGTACTGGACTAAATCTTACCAAGGATGATGAATCAAAAGAGGTAGATCCGACCTTATATAGACCAATGATTGAAAAATTGCAGTATGTAGTTCATACAAGGATTGATATTTCTCTTGTAGTTGGTATTGTAGCAAGATTTTTAGAAAAACTAAGAGAAAATTGCATGATGTAAATCAAGAGGATCTTGAGATACTTGAAAGGCACTGCAGATTATGGATTGTAGTATAAATTTGGAGGAAAATTGGACTTGAAAGTGTTTACTGATGTTGATTGGGTAGGAAACATTGATGACAGAAAAAGCACAAGTGGAGGAGCATTCTTTCTTGGAAAGAGGTTGGTTTCTTGGACAAGTAAAAAGAAAAATTGTACATCCCAATCTATAGCAGAAGCAAAGTATGTTACAACAACAGTAAATTGTTCTAATATTGTTTGGTTCAAACAATTTTTAGAAGGCATGAAAGTTGAAATCAAAGAACCAATTGTTATGTTTTTTGATAATACAAGTGCAATTAACATATTAAAGAATCTAGTGATGGATTCAAAAACCAAGCACATTGCAATATAGTATCACTTTTTCATAGAATTGGTGCAAGACAAGGAGATTAGATTGGAATATGTCCATACAAAGGAGCAAATTTCTGACATATTCACCAAGCCATTACCCAAGGATGCATTCTCATATCTAAGAGGTAAGTTAGGGGTTATTCCCTTATCTGAAGCTCACTAAAATAAAGTTTTAGTGATGCATCAACATGAACCAAGTTGAAGATCTTCCAGTTGATGCAACATAGTCATGGGAACATTGCATATGAATCAATACTTTAGGTACATTGCTACTCATTTTGTTTGTGTTATCTTTGGCGTGTGTTGTCAAAGAGAGAGAGTTTACTATCATATCCTTCTAAAATTTGAATTTGATTGTGGATAGTTTGTTATTTGAAAAGAAGCTATGTAATTCCTTCATAGAGGGAGATTATAGCATTAGAGAAGATTGTGGCATAAAATCTAAGAGGGAGAAATGTTTTGTCATAGAAAGACTTATTTTCAAATTTCATTTTCTATGACATGTTTTTGTTGCCATCAATGCCAAAGAGGGAGATTGTTGGATACAATTGTTCAATTGTGTGTTGTGTTTGATGTTGCAAAAATGTCATATCAGTTATCAAACAGAGTCCATCGAGCTTAGTTGGTCAACAAAGAAAATTCCAAAGTCTATCGAGCATTACTAAAAGATACTCTGTGGAAATAGTTTCTACCAAGCTCACTCAGGTGTTGAAGGTTTTTGTGGCAGAAGTCAGTTTCTACTGAGCTCAGAAGGTCAGTGAAGGAAAGTTAGTGTTTACCGAGTTCACTTGGTCTCAAAGGGATTTTGTAGAGTTTGCAATGTTCACTGAGCTTCAATTGGTTAACACTAGAAATCATTTTTGGAGCAGTGTTTACTGAGCAGGGTCAGCCAGTGAAAGATTTCATTGTTTTGGAAAATAAGGTTTAATTGTTTAATGTAATGATTGTAGCTAACTGATGTAATGATTATTGGTAATTGTAAGTTGTAAATGAGCCAACTTGATAGTTTGTAAGGTATAATTAAAAGGTCAAGTTGTGAATTCAAATGAATGAATGAATGAGTGAGTATGTAAGTGTGTTGATTATGTGAAGAGGAAAGTGTGAGCAAATTTTGAAGAAGGATCATATATCCTTGAGGAGTATAATCCTTGAGGAGCAGAAAAGTTGTATTCAATTAGAGAGGATCTAGTGAAGTAGAACAAAGATTTGTATCAGTAATTTAGTTGCACCTCATTTAAGTCAACTCATTTTTACTCTCTCACAATTGTAGCAGTGATTTCCAAATCTCTTAACATAGTTGGTTTAACAACCATTTTGTAAATCCTCTAACAAGGTGGATAGTTCTATTGAATTGTTCTAAAGTCCTCTAGCAAGACCACTCCTAGTAGGGTGATTAAGTCCTTCAACAAGGTCACACCTAATAGTGTGTTTTGTAACCTTTAATAGGGTTGGCTCCTAACATGGCTCACTTCAAAAGAGTGAAAATCAGTAGCTAGTTACTTGGTCGTTTTTCCCATATTGAGTTTTCACGTTAAATCTAGTGTCTCTTGTGTTTATGATTATTTTTTTATGCATGCATGTTAATCACTATGAATTTTTAAATTCTATTAAAGATAACATACATTGCATCTATGGAGTTACAACATTTTTCTGTGTGGCTATTGAGTGACAACAGTAAGTAGTTTTGTAAAACATTTAAGGGATTTGTGGATTTGTTTTTGTGGTAATTGATTCACCCCCCCAGTTACTCCATCTATATTTCCAACAAATTATTGATGAATGTTTATACATATTAACTAGTTTCCCAATCACAAGTGAGTTAGCTAGGATCACTCAAGGAATCTTAGCTAACCTATGAGTAGTGGAACCCTAATTGTAGGGTAGTGTCGATATAGTTAACTACGTAGTTAGTACGTGGGATTAATCAGAGTTTAAGCGACATGGTTGTTAGACCTCCCTCTAATTTCTATTCTAATCCCTACAATGTATTAGGAAGATCTAAGCTTCCTCATTTTCCTCAGTGACCTTGGTACGACCACATTATGTCAGTAATGTAAATTTTGTGAGTCATTGGATTTCTTTCCTTATTTGTTTGATTTTAGATTTTGGTATTTTTTATGTTTTTCCTTTTTGCCGATAGTATGATGTGGGGTCTTTTAGCCAACCGTATTATTGATTATTCTATTTTGCCTCTTGGTTATGTCTTTGTTCCTCGAGTAAAATTTTACTTTTGTGGCCACTCTTTATTTAATTACTTCTTTTGTTTCATACTTTTGCGTTGGATGTTTTATCCTTGATGTTGAATTTAAATTTTGAGGCACTTTCTTCTAAATGTTATTGGCAAAAATGACATCTGATGGGCCTACCAGAGGGATTCCTAAAAATTAAGTGGATGTGTAACACTAGGGTGTGGGGTTATTAGTAAGAGTACTCATGCCCCACCCTTTCCCAAGACTTTAAGATTAAGAGCAAGGAATTTTATGTTGATTGTTATGAGTGCTAGATTGCACCCAAACACGATAGGGTTAAAGATGAAAAGGTGCAAGTGTAGCGACAGGTTGTTGAGTATCCTATCGAGAAATCAGTATGTCATGGAAACTCTAAAGTAACAATGTTTAACCTTGAATAAAGGGACAAGTTGCTTATTATGAAACCTCATTTGAGGGAATCTCATACAACTGCTACTCTATGAGTGGGTACGTGGAATTCGAAATACCTTGTTTTGTTATTATTATTAGAGACTTCATAAGTATTTTATAAGAGATTAGAATGTTGTTTATTTATGACCGATATGTTTTAAGAAATAATTGACCCTGGAAAAATGTAACCACATCAAAATTTTGGATTGAACTTCTCTTTTAACAATGGTAATCAAAAAAATATGTTATCTCCCTATGTATGTATGTTAATTAGTAATCATTCTTTTAATAAGAGTAAATCTTTGAATAAGTCTAGATAAGGGCTAGCATAAAATGAACATTTTAGTTGTGCGACTTCCAGGAGGAAGTCAAAGACTAGTGGGGGAGGATGTAAGGTCCCTCCTCACATGTACTTATTAAATATGAATTTCTCTGTCAAATCTGTTGTAGGAGATTTGAATGGATATGGGTAATGTTGTAGGATTTTAGATGTCCTAAGGAACATTGAGAACAACAGATATATCCATGCTTTAATACTCAAAGATTAGAGAACGACTATGTTTTCTTGACTGTTTAAACATTAATTTGCACTAACAATTATACAAGGTGTTTCACTTAATGATGATGTTATTGATTTTGTTACCTCAGTGATTTGGACCCATTTCCTATGAACCCATTTCCTAGTATTTTTTTTGGAAAGCCAACCTAATTAGTCCTATTAAGTCTATGAACCTAGTTGGTGTTTGGACAAGTTGGAGGAGGATTAGCCCATGAAACATTGGAATCTTTAAGAACCTAGTAAAGGGTATCTAGAAAGGTAATAAGTTGGTCACCTTATTTGAGAAGTTTGGGTGTTAGTCATGAAAAACTAAAAATAGACCTACTAGGATTTCTAGGCCTAAATTTGAGAAATAGGCCTATTGAAGGTGTTGGAACCTAGAAAGTGGATGAATCCTAGTGGGATAGGACCAGTGATGAAAAAACCAGCCTTTTTTTGAAGTCTTGAAAGAATTTTTCCTAAATTGCCATATTTGGCCTAGTTGAGGGCTATGTCCCTAAAGCCTTATTTTGACCCAAATTTTCTAAGAGCCCTAGAGAAATGGGAAGGCCTTAGAAAGGTGGAGTCCCCTTAGAGAATTAGAGGTCAGCATTGGGTAAAGGTTGATACACTTGATTGGAATCTTGTAGTGGGTTGGGTGTTGCTAGGCAATTTGGAAGCATTTGGTAGAAGTAAGTTGTAAGCTCCGCATCAACTACCCAAGTAGAGGATTTTGCAGCAGTTATGAAAGAGTTGCATCAAGAGGTCAAAGATAGGTTGGAGAAGGCCTCTAAAAAGTAAAAAGAGAGGGTTCATAAAACTAGAAGGGATCTTTAGTTGAAGGAAGGAGACTTGGTTGTGGTTCATCTCAAGGTAGAAAGGTTACCCAAGGGAAAATACACAAAGTTGATGATGAGGAAAATATGACCTTTCAAAGTTTTTCAAAGATGTGGCACAAACTCCTATAAGCTAGAACTACCTACTGACATTGGTTTGTCTTATACTTTTAATGTTTCTAATCTTTATCCCTATAAGGGATCTAATGTTTGTGATACAGGTTAGATCCATGGTGTGGAAGTACCTACAGAGCTTCCTAAGAAACCACAACAAGAAGTTGAATGCATCCTAGACACCAAGGTATTGAGGAAGACTAGAAGAAATATCTTCTACCAGTATCTTGTCAAGTGGAGAAACCAGCCTGTGGAAGATGTAGCATGGCTAACTAAGGAAAATTTGCTCAAACTAGGACATAGAGTGGAGGATTTTTCAACTCAAGAGACTTGAGTTTTCTTGGCCTGAGGAGCATGGTGCAGGGCACCAAAGAAAATGGATAGTGGTCCTAGTGTTAGGTTTGGTATGCTATTAGGAAATATTGTAAGAAGACCAAAATGTAAGGTGAATTGGGCTTTAGGTGCCATTATAAACCAAGAGTGCCAATTTTACCATTGGGTAAAAAATGAGCAATTTTTGTGTTTTTGTAATGAAAATTGGATTTTTATGTTTCTTAGATGTTTTTAATGGTCCTTAATATCATTTTTTCAACTTCTAAGTAACTAGGAGGTTAGTTGTCAAAATTGTCAAAAATTGCAAAATGTTGTCAAGCAAAATTGCAAAAATGCTAACAACTTTGCAATTTGGTTGCAAAAATAGTTGCACTTTGGGATAACCATTTGAAATATGGTTATAACCATTGGAGAAAATATATATGATCATGTAATGATCATACATGCCCAAGAGGGTGATGGTTGTACGAACTAGAGAACTTTTGTAACAATAAAAACCTAATTTTCTACCATTTGACTTTGTTTTG
Organism: Cupressus sempervirens; assembly: GCA_028749045.1. Classification (NCBI taxonomy): domain Eukaryota; kingdom Viridiplantae; phylum Streptophyta; class Pinopsida; order Cupressales; family Cupressaceae; genus Cupressus; species Cupressus sempervirens. The sequence continues at coordinate 159,700,239 of CM053788.1, read as the reverse complement.
GTGTTGTATAGATGTGTACAGATTGGCACATGTAATTAATTGACATTTTTGGATAGTTATATGAAGTATCCTTCATTTTCATTTAGTTTGAGGGTTTTATCAGTTCATTTGTGTAAGTTATGGCATTTTTGGTGAAGGCTGCCTATTTAAGCTAGAATTTTGAGTTGTTTGCACATATGGGCCTCTAACTTGCAACCCAACAGTGGGACCTTGATGTATTTTGGAGGGAATAAAGTTATGGGTATTATCTTTCATATGGAATAGTTTTAGGGTCAAAGGAGAAGGTTTGCTATTTTTTCTTGCAGGCCCTAGGCTAAACATCCTCATGTGTTCAGCCCAGATTTGTTGAGGAATTGATGTTTAGACTCCCAAACTAGTTGGTATAACACAAGTAAAGGGTGTAATGGAGATGTGGCATGGTGAGGAATATTTCCATGTGGTTGTGTTGTTCCTATGAACCCATTTCCTAGCACTTTCTTTGGAAAGTTGGCCTAATTAGGCCTATTAGGTCTGTGAACCTAGTTGGTGTTTGGACATGCTGGAGTAGGATCAACCCATGAAACTTTGGAATCTTTAAGGACCACTGAACTTCACTATCCAATTGATCTCTCAACTATTCCTTGTAGAATGCTTGTTCGTACTATGCTTTAACCTATTTCCTCTATCCTATCAACCAAACCAATCATTGTCAGACCTTGTAGACCAAGTCATGAACCTTAGATCCAAATATCAAACCTATAAAACCTTGGCAATGAAGTTCTCTCCAACTTTGCTTTGTTCTACTTATCCTTGCATATCAACTTGTTTCTCTTCTATTCCATTTTTCATGCTTCTTGCAATCATTCATACATTCATAAATGACAAAGGAAATTGTCCTTCCTTTATACCAAATCCATAAAAACATTCCTTGAGTCAGCCATTACACCTTCTCAATTAATTATTATAGGACCTCATTAAGAACACATTATACTTAGTGATAATATTAATCTTTCACCTTATAACTTGAATAATTTTTCATACATTTTATATTATGATGAGCGAGATTAACAATGTCATCTCCAACATGTCTTCTATACCCCTTTAACCTTGATTCTTAGAATAGCAATTGTGCTAAGAGATATAACAAGTTTACTATAACATTCTTCTATAAACTCTATCTTAGAATAGTCTTCACCAAAACTTGCATAACTTCTTTAAGAATTAATATCTTATGCTTCTAAAGTTAGCTATATATACTAGACACTTAGTAGTATCTCCTTTTAAGCTCACTTAGTGAAAATGCTCAATGATCTATCCATACCAACTTGATTTTTACCATTGTTCTTTTGTCAGATACCACAAATAATGCTATGTTGACATCAATGAAAAACACAATCATGAATGTAGCATATCATCATGATAATGATCTAAACATGTTTTTAAAATACTCCCCAATAGAAGTATCATCAACATTCATGCTTCTAACATAGTAGTCATCGTTATTTCGATGCATTCTATCGTCAATGCTATGTCAAACCTATCAAATCAAACTAGTTGTTTGACACCTCCATTTGACATAGACAACAATAATTTTTGACAAATATTTTAATCAATACTTTAATAGTTGTGGTGTGCATTGAAAGTTTGATGAAAATCTAGCGACAATTTTTTTCAACATTTACGAGTCACAATTTCAACATTGTTGCATCAAAAAATTGGCCCAAATTTACTAGTACCCTTTGTCAAGTTGTGGAGTTAACTCTACTCAAATTTAAGTTAGGTCTATTGATTCTCTTTGCCCCTAAAGGAGGGTTGAAGAATATCCTTATGGGGGAATAGGTGGGGAACACCAAGCTTGAGGATCCCAAGTTCACTCATGGTGTTATAGAAATAGAAATCTCTTTTCCAAATAGTGTTGTGGATAATGCTACTACCTCCCTTAAACATTGTGTTATGGGTAGATTTATCTCATTCAAACCTTTGATTGAGATGAAAAAAAAGTGGGTTGCTTTGAAATGGAAGGTAAAGGGTAGCGTTTGTGTCTTTGCCATGCCTAGTGGCCTTTTCTACTTCTACTTCATGATCATTGAGGACCTAGTGGCTATCCTTTATGGGACTTGGTACTATCACAAGCACAATCTAGCCTTGGGAAAATGACACCCTAGGTTTGATGCCAACTAGGAGCTCCAAATCTTGGCCCTAGTTTGGGTCTACTTGCGAGGACTATCGTTGGAGTTATGGGATGAAAAGATCCTAAGATGCATTGGGAACACTTTTGGACATTTTTTTGCCATAGACTAGGTAATTCTTCTTAAATCTAGACTTGTCTTTGCTAGATTTTGTGTGAATGTTACCATTAACAGGAATCTCCTAACCATGGTCACATTGTCTACAAAGTAGGGGAAAAGGGTCCAGCCGATAGAATATGAGAACACTAGCTTGTATTGCCAAAAATGTGGATGTTTTGGAAGGGGAGCCTTTGACCTCTCCTGCTAAACTAGAAGTTGTAAACATGGAGGATTTCCTTGGTGGTAAGACTTCAAAGGAGGACAAGAGGGAAGATAAGGTTAAAGATAGTGTCAAGGTGCCTAAGTTAACAAGTGTGGAAGCACAAAAAGGAATGTAAATGGAGAAATAGTCATTCAGAAAGGAGATAGATGATCTTTTGAAATCCCCAATGGTGGGAGAAGTTAACACTTACCATTCTCTGAAGGAGGGAAAAATTAGTCCCCTAGTGGATGCCCCAATGAGGGAGGTAATTTTAGGTAATGCTCCTTTAGGGGGCCAAGTGATTTCAACAAAGAAGCTTTTAGTGTCCCTGAGTTCCTTGGCCAAGAAATAGACCACAGTGTTGGTGAAACCTATTAATAACTAATATGTTGGGTCAATGGGGGATGCTTATCCCAAAAAGGCTAAAATTGGTATCTCCTAAGGAAGTTGTAGCCATCATGAGAAGCATTGAGGACACTGAGGCAAGATTGGCTCTCTCAGCCCCATCCTCTCCCCAAATGAGTGCTATAGGAGACTAGGAATACCCTAAGGGGAAAACTAGGGGGCCAAGAAACTAGATGTGGGGGTGGATACTATTGTGGGTTTTCCTAATAAAAAAACAAATAGAACAAAGAAAGTAGTAAGGGAGGTGGCTAGTGGAAGACAACTTACACTAGAGACAATCAAGAAAGGTAAAAAATGAAATTCCTCTCCTAGAATATTAGGGGGTTGAACAACACCTAGAAACAATATTCTCTTAGACAATGTATCCTTGTAGAAAGGATTGACTCTATGGACTCATTAAGGAAACTATGATGACAGACCAAAATTTTACTAAGGTGGCTAAGAAGCTATGGCCTAGTGTGACTTTATTTCATTTGGAAGCTGATGGGGCCTCAAGGGGCCTTGCAACTACATGAAACTCTAATTTTCTAATGGGTAGGGATGTCCATAAAGATAAGGACTTAATGGCTATTAAGTTTAGTAATGATAGAATGGTGTGGAATCTAGAAAACATTTATGTCTCGAATACCAGGGTTGGAAGAAGTGAAGTCTAGGACAGGGTTGGAAGGGAGATGGGAAATTTGATGGACAAAAGTTTTATGTTTAAGGGGGACTTCAACACCCCCTATTCCCTTCAAAAAAGCTTGGGGGGATCACTGACTTCTCAAAAAGTATGCAAGACCTCTTAGAGTTCATTAACACCTATGACCTCCTAGATGTGGACTTGTAGGGAAACCCCTTTACTTGGTCTAATAATAGGAAGGGCCATGACTCAATTCAAGGCAAGCTAGACCATATCCTTGTTTCAAGGACTAGCCCCACATCATCCCCTCATCCCTTGTTAATCTCTCAATGACTATTTTAGATCACTCCCTGATCTTGTTCAATTGGGTGATTGATCTAGTGAGTGGACCTAAACCCTATAGATATGAAATTATGTGGCATTCCAATCCACACTTTAAGAATAAAGTGGAAGAATGGTGGAATATAAGAGTAGATGGGACTACTATGCTCTAGCTGACTTAGAAATTGGACAATGTAAGAAGGAATACTAAGGATTGGGCTAAGATATCCTTTGGGGATGTGTTCAGAATCAAACAGGATATACAGGATGAGCTTAAAAGGTTGCAAACAGCCATGGTAGTAGGGGATGACATATATGGAACCATTTTGGAGGAGGAGAACTGTAGGAAGAATTGGAAGGAAATTAATAGCAGGGAGGAGATTTTCTGGAAGCAAAGGTTGAGCATATTTCTTGGCTGATAGAAGGTGACATGAATACCTCTTTTTCCCATAGATTTGCTTCAAAACATAAAAAATGTAAGACCATTACCTCCTTGGAAGAGGAAGGAGGAAGGACTTTGATGGAGTAGGAAGAAATGGGTAGACATGTAGTGGAATTCTTCACACATTCTTATAAAAGAGAGGACATGAGGAGCAACAACATAATCAAGAGAAGTATGCTCAATAACATCCCAATAATGTTGGGGAAGAGAGAATGTGATAAGTTAAAGGAGAAAGCTTCAGAAGAGGAAGTGAAGAATCATGTGTTCTCTATGAATGCCTTCAAGGCTCCAAGCCCAGATGGATTCCCACTAGCCTTCTTCCAACTCTTCTACGAAGTGGTAAAAAATGAAGTAATTTGAGCCACTAGAGATATTATTAGAATTGGGAAAATGCTAAGAAGGATCAATAAAACCTTTTTAGTACTTGTGCCTAAAATTTAGTTCCCTATAACTATAAGAGATTTTAGGCTAATCAACCTCTACAATACCATTTATAAAGGTTTTTCCAAGGTGCTGGTCAATAGGATTAAACCCTTCCTAGATATGGTTATTGGAAACCCCTAGAAGGGGTTCGTCCTAGGTCAAAAAATATTGGATGCTATGATTACCACCCATGAGATCATCCACTCTATGGAGAAAAGTTGAAGTTTAGGTATGGTCCTCAAACTTGATATATATAAGGCGTATGACAAAGTCAATTGGACCTTCCTTTATGAAGTTTTGGAACAAGTTGGGCTAAGGAAGGACAATGTGAATCTAATAAGAACTATGGTGGAAACCATTTAGTTTGAGGTGTTTCTCAATGAGACCCCCTAGGGAAACTTTGATGTGGGTAGGGGTCTAAGATAGGGTGATCCTCTTTCTCCTTACCTCTTTATTGTGGTGGCTGAAGTATTAGGGAAAGCGATTTGTAGATTGGCTGTGTTGGGCAACTTAAAAGGTATTCAACCTGCTACCACTCTAATAACTAAGGTTACTGAGTCATTCATGGATGATACCTTCCACTTTGGTGAATCCTTCATTTAGGAAGCTAGAGCTTGGAGGAACCTTCTCACCAATTATGAGAATTTGTTAAGTCAACAAATTAACCTAGTTAAAAGAAAGATATATTTTTAAAACACCCTTGAGATTTTGTAGGTTAAGGTTAAAAATATTCTTGGATGTCAGTAAGAGAACCTCCTAGACACATACCTTAGGCTTCCTCTAACCACCAAAGAGGTCTCTACCACCAATTGGAACACTATCCTTGAGAGAATGCAAAAAAAACTTGTGGGGTGGAAGGGAAATTTTCTTAGCAATGCAAGAAAACTGCAACTCCTAGGTGCAGTGCTTTAGCGAATTCCCATCTATTTTCTCTCAATTTTTAAGATCATCCAGTATATGGTGGACAAACTTGAAATATTTCAAAGGAGTTTCCTTTAGTCTAGCACAGAGGAGAGAAACTAATGGAGCCTTGTCAATTGGGAGACTATGTGTAAACCCAAGGATAAAGGGGGGCTAGGTATAAGAAGAATTGCTGATATGAATAAGGCTCTACTCACTAAAGTGGGGTGGAGATTGGTTGAAAATGAGACCGATTGGGGAAGAATCCTAAGGGCTAAATGCCTTTCCAACACTCATTTTAGATATAACCTCCTCAATAATGATCTACTTAGTGGCTCTAAGATTTAGAACAACATTCTAAGAAATAAGTCCCTTCTAAGGAAAGGTGTGAGATGGCTAGTTGGGAATGGTAAAAGAATCAAATTCTAGGAGGACAACTAGATAGGGGGGAAACCACTCATTTACAAAAAATTCAGTGGCCTCCAATAACCTTTAAAAAAAATGGTGGCGATGAAGGTGGTGGACTATATTGATGAGCCAAGGTACTAGAAAGGATTATCCCCTTTGTATATACCTAATAGAGAGGACCCTCTGATTAAAGAACTAGAGGACTTAATTAGCAAGGTAAACTTTAAGAAAGCCACCTCCAAAAAAAGATATAAAATATTGACAAATATTTCATTATTTTGAAAAGGAAAAATTATTTCTATTGGCGAATCTCTCAATTTTTTATTCTAAATATGATTAATATTGGCGATTATTTTTGAATCATAATTTTTCTGTATAAAATATTGACAAATCTCAATAATAATAGGAAGTTCATTAATCACCATGGAATATTACAAATTAAAATTGAACATTTTTTTACCTTGTCAAATATTATGAAGATCGTTACATATACTTTAAATCAATAGTGAAAACTAAGTATTGGTGATATATCCCTAAAGTAACTAATAATTATGATAATTCTTGGCTAGTTCAATTTAATTTCTCCAATAATATATAATATTTAGGTGACTCAAATCTAATCATGTATTGAATATTGTGGCTAATAGTTGAGTTTAAGTTTTTCATTAAAATAAATTATTGAGTGATTTTAAATATTATAGAGCTAATTTTTATAAAACTATGGCAATTTAGGTTGTATCAAGTCTTAAATTATTAGCTAAATTACTAGCCTAAAAATTCTAAAATTAGCCAATTTGTGAATATTAGCCACTAAAAAATACCTTGTTAATTAGCCACCATTTACTTCCTATGCATGCTTAGTTGGATGAGGTGGTGTGGGATAGGAGGACAAATGATTGGTTCTTGGTTAAATCTACTTACCAACTTATTTTTGAAAATTACTAGACCTCAATTAGCTAGAGAAAGAGATGGATTAGTCAGTTACTATCAAAAGTTAACTTCTTTTGGTGGATGGTGTTGGATGATAAAATCCTCACTAATGACAACCTTCAAAGGAGATTTTTACCGATTACCAAAAGATGTTATCTATGTAAGGAGGTAGAGGAAAGCATTGTGCACCTCTTTTTGGAATGCCCCTATACCTTAAAGGTATAGTCCTACATCTGGAATAGATTCCTATTGGATTGGGTCATGAACAATGGTATAGAGCAGTTTGTGGAAAACTAGAGCTTCCCATTCTACCACCCCCACCTTAGAATCCTTTGGAATCTGCTAACCCCACATGTTTGCTAGGGTATCTGGAAGGAGAGAAATAATCATTTCTTTCAGGAAGAGGAAAGGGGTGAGGAGATTATGGGAGAGATTCTAGGAAAGCTCATTACTAAGAATGTTATGGAAGCAAAGCTCAAAGTGCCATAGGAACCCCTAAGTAGGAAGGAGGAGGGTATTGCTGAGAGATGGAATATTCTCCTTGGCTTCCAAAATTTTGACAACTCAAAAGTGGTAGCTAGAAATAATACTGGTTGGATTTCCCCCACTAAATTCATTTTCAAACACAACTTTGATGGGGCTACATGTGGAGGGCTAGCAGCAACTAGTGGTATGCTATGAGACAAGAAGGGTGAAGTGTTGAAGGGTGAAGTGTTGGTTGCCTACTCGAGAAATTTGGGCCAAGGAACCAATAACATGTCAGAATCCACTACCTTACTTTGGGGACTAACAATTGTGCTGGAGGTGAAGATTAGAAGACTAACCATCAAGGGAGACTCTAAACTCATCATTGACTTGGTTTAGGGTTGTGCTCAACCTGGTTGGTCCCTACATCACATCTTGGGTGACATATGACATTATCTCATGACCCTAGATCATTATGACTTACATCACACTTTCAAGGAAGGCAATGTGGTGGCAGATGGCTTGGTTGGACGAGGTTTTGATTTTGAACACATAAAAAGTTGGAAGAGTGCTGAAATGATACCCAAGAATATAAATTCCGTCACTAGCAGAAAAAAGACCTTGCTAAATCAAGTTTAATGACCTTCCAACTTTGGAAAATGGATGAGTTTGGCAGACTTTCTATTCTTATGATAGCTAAGATTACCTTAATGTTGACAAGACATCTCACAAGGAGAAAATATATGGATCACATCGTGAAAGGGCACATAGAAGGTGAAATAATAAATAACACTATCTTTAAAATTAATGCCATTATTATTTGGTGTTATGACATGATTATAGGAAAATTTATCATTAATACCATGGCCAAATAATTATGGTATTACATGCAAATTTCTTACACTCCTAGTAATGATATTTTAAACTGAATAGTACACTCAAGTATTTGCAGTCTCATGAAGCAAAAAAAAGAAAGCTTCTTAACCACCGGTTGCTCCATTTTTTTCCCTACCTTGTTGGTTTTTTGGGTACAAATGATAAATATTGAAATTTTGGAAGGAGATATTATCAAGGAGAATATTTCCATGGGTGGGGAACTTAATAGATTGGAGCCCAAATAGATGGAGGATTTGTCCTCTACATGCAGGCCATGGCTAGGTATGATGAAAATTGTTTGCAACAGTTTGTCACTAGTTGGAAAGATAGGCGAGTGACTATCAATGACATTACTTTTTAGGTGAATAAGGAGTCTATTGGTATGGAAATGGGCTTGGATATGAAGGGGATAAAATGTAAAAAGATTACAAAGGCGGTAGATGAGGCGAGTCTATCTAGTTTCTTCAGAGAAAATGAGGCTTCAGACAAGTACTACAATGGCTTTAGGAGAGATAAACTTTCAGAGCCTTGGGATGATGTGTGTTTGATAATTATGAATTATTGATGCTAGAGGGTAGACACAATGTGTATTACTTTTATCATTTCCCTTTGCTTAACCATTTTTGTAATAGGGAGTTTTTTTTTATTGCCTTCTTTCTGATGCATGCCCTTGAAGAAACTATGATTGATGTTAGAGAGAAGAAGGAAAAAAGGGGCTAATTTCACTATCCTTCACCAAGGTCTCATGTTCTATCTCTTCCAATTCCACCCAACCCTTTTCCTCCTTGTGTGATAGCCATTGATAATATCCTCCCCTTTGGGGCTCCCTTACATTTGGAGTTTACTAGTTGCAACTATGCCCCTACACCTCAACCCTCACCTAGCCAAACCCCTCTTAAGGTTAGGAAGAAATAAACTCTAACACTTGACCTAGTGCCCAAAAAAAAATTTAAAATGGATAAGAGGGTGGAGGTTGAAATTAGGGATTCAGATGAAGGAACATGTGGGAATAGAAGAAGGTCAGGAAGAATTGCTAAGACCCATGGTAGATACAAACAAATGACCAGTCATTCTCAAGAAGAGTTGGAGAAAGATACAAAATTTGAGGATAGTAATAAGAACTGGGGGGATGGTATGGAGAAGGGGAAAGAAGAGATAGACAAAGAAGTGGAGAAATAGGATGACACCCTTGATGACACTTGGGAATTTGAGGTCAACAACCCTACCAAGGATCCTTCCCTTGACCCCACCCATGTCTCTGCCACCATGACCCTACCTTCAATTTTCAACTAGAAGAACCCCAAAATGACCAGTGCCTCCCCTGACACTATATCCTCTATGGTTAGGAAAGATGGTCTAGAAAATCTAAAAGGCCAAACTAACAATCTTGATGTGCAGGATAAGAGGAACTCCCTAGAAAATTACAATAGGTCCCTTAAGCTTGGAACTGAGAATGAGCATGTTACTCACAAGGAACACCAAGAGCTAAAAGATATGTGTATTATGGTCAAGGAGGGATTCACCCTCTTCTCTAAGTTCACTCTTAAAGTAATTCATGTGGTTGTCACCACCCTCCAACTGTTGGGTAATACATCAGAGGAGGAGAACCTTGGAAAGGAGGATGCAAAGGTTCTTTATAGCTTCCTTGCTAAAGATTAAGCCAAGCTTTTTCTGGATGGAAAAGACAAGAAAAAGGATGTTAGTTACCACCCTCTTGATGCTTGGTGTTTTTCTGGTACCCTGCTAGTTTTATTTCTCATCTGCTATTGATGGTTTTTTTTTTTTTGGTGAACTTGGTTATGGGCTATAAGTGGTATGATGCGATGTTGCCCGGTTATAAAATTCTTTCAATTTCATAAGCCTCAGTTAATATTTGACACTTGCCTAGTTTTAAGCCTTAAATTGGTCATTTCATCCTTGAATTTTTTTGAATCTCTAAACTTCCATGTCCCTGGCTCGTTACCAACTCCGTATAGCACTTGAAATTTTTAAAATCTAACTTTCGAGCCTCAGGTTATTACAAGTTAATGGAGAGACCCAAAATACATGTTTTCAAGTTTATCATTAACCATTAACCTCTCAAAAGGTTAACGATAACCCCCAAAAACACATTTTTCCTAACCATTAGCCTCTCAAAAGGTCAATGATAACCCCCAAAAACACATTTTTCCTAATTATTAACCTCTCAATAGGTTAATGATAATGTCCCAAAACATGTTTTTCTTAACCTCTTTGAGACAATCATTAACATTCTTTGTTTAGCTGATTAAGGTTAAGAATTGGAAGTAAGATCATCCAAAAGACAAGTGCATATATTGCACCTAGTTGATCTTAAGGTGGAGGAAATGGAAAAGGATGGCCGAAAAATAGTTGTGTTCACAAATAATTTCAAAATGCTCGGAGATTTTGGTGTTGAGAGTGAAACTTTTCAATCTGTCTACCAACACTATCTCATCAATGTGTATTCAAAATTAGGGCAAGTTGAGGTTGCTCTCCAACTATTTGGCGAGATGTTTGACACAAATTTTATTTCATGGAGTCCCATGATTGGAGGGTATGCTCGAAATGGACTGGGTTCAAAGGCACTGCAGATGTTTAGTAGAATGTTAGAGGTCAATTAATTTCTAAACAAGATTATATTGGCTAGTGTTTTTCATGCCTGTTCCTATATTTTGATGTTGGAAACTGACAAGCAGGTTTTTGCGTATGTTATCAAGAGTGGAGATTGTGAACAGGCATCGACAGGGTGTGCTGTTGTTAATATGTTCATGAAATGTGGAATAATAGAAGAGGCACATAAACTATTTGATAACATGAGGGAGCGAGATATATGCAAACTGTATTGGTTCTATTCCTGTCTCTTACATTGGGATATGATATATGATTCCAAGGGTTCCTAGTCCAAGCCATTGCGAGTGTAACCAACAATCAAAGCATTAAAAGAAACACAACCTTGAAAATACATTTCGACTCTTTACGAGCATTGTCCATATCCTTGCATTTGGCATATGTGTCAATATGCATGTGGAGGCACGAGATGCCATAATCAATGAGCATATCCAAGGTGAGCACTGGCAGGAGTCAATTGGAATGTTTCATCATATGTAGAGGCAGGTGTTGAAGCCACACAAATTTACAATTGCATCAGTTCTCAAGGCTTGCGCTCATCTAGAAGCTCTACAAGGAGGAAAGGACATCCATGATTATGTAATAAGAGTTGGACTTGAATTAGACACCTTCATAACAAGTTCTCTTCCAATGAAATCATTATTTGTAGGGATGTAAGCTCTGTTTGACAGATTTGACAGAAGGCCGATGACAGTGGATCTGATTGCCTCCCCAATTACAGTAATCCAGTTTGCCAAGATAGGTGCTCCAGTAATATCAAGCATTGAAATGAAGTTGGAATTACGATAGCACAGAAAGAAGTCATCCAACCATATTCGCCCACCTATATCATTGGAGCAACGTTGTTGAATGCTGCTATTCACTGCATAGTCTGAGCATTTCAGTTTAGATATATCTCCAGTACACTACAAAAGACCATAGACCGTATTGGGAGATTGTTCACAGGAAGAAGTGTTAAACCCTAAACTTTGAGGTGCGTTAAGAAATAGATCGTTGATAACAAGATTCAAGTTTGTGGAATAAGTGCCACCATCGGTGAAAGTTGTAGAATTGTTGCAAGTGTGCCATACGTAGCTACATATGATACAAGGTAAACTCATCACAAAGAGAAGAAGGATGAGGGAAGTAAAGAAGGAGATGAATTTGGGGACTTGTACCTTTTCAAATGAACCACGGTGCTCATTCTCCCAACTACTTTGCTGACACTAAATTTGAAGGAGGAGGTTTTTTTCTCCATGATATTATTCAATCAATGGGGCGAAATTCTTTAGAGTGTAGTAGAATAATGGATTCAAATTCTTGAGGTGAGAGCATAAAATGCATGAAGAAATGTTCTCTTCCACAATCCATGATAACCCAAATGGGCATTATGAAAAATTAGTGCATATCGGCATTACAATACCTCACCTTAATGGAGGAGAGAAGAGCGATGGTGATATGAAGATGTAGTGTGAAAGTACATGCAATGTAGCAAAAAGTGGTGAACCATTTGCCACCTGTCCTTCACTTGTGATTGAGATGGTAGGCAGATTGGAGCATCCTGTAGATAGTATACATGAACTTGGGAAGGTCGCTGTGTTTGAACTTTAGCTCACATATAATCTATCAGGGATCACTAAAGATTGATTATTCAATCATCCCCTCAAAATATCTAAGGTTCAAGTTTCAGAGAATATAGGTTAATTTTGTTAAGGTTAATTAACCTCACCCAAATCATGTATTTGGGAGGTGGTTATTAACCACGAAGAGGTAGTTATTAACCTCTATGTCTATATAAGGGCTCTTTTGGGCTTTGTAAAGGGACTTTTTGGGTTGGAGAATAAGGGAACACTATGCTGAAATTTTTTTTAAAAGATGATATTTGGAAAGTATGTACAGATTTTGTGTTTATAATCAGAAATTCCTCTTAAGTTCTTGGTGCAAGAAAATAATGGAATGTGCAGTTTGAGTTCCCTCTTTTTGAATCTAAATCATTACAAATGTTGATTCTCTTTGTAGTGAGAATTCTCATGGTATGGTGTAGATGTTTATGAATTTGTGGATCAACATTGTGCTAGTAATAGTTTTCAAGTGTAGTCTTGATCATTGTTATTAGCAGTTTTAAGTTAGTAGTTCAAGAAAGCTTTGAAGTCATGTGGTGCATTCATCATAATGAGCTTTCTCATCTTTAAAAGTTTGATTCCATCTTTTATTTGAAAAACTTCAAAATTATATCATACGAGGGAGCTGCCCCTCTAAACGTAGAGGAAGGCCGCATACCAAGGGCCTCTCCAACTGTTGTGAACGGTTTGCCACACACTTCGTTGGGCATATTCTACTGTGACAAATCTATTTACCAACATGCGATGACCACCTACATGAATTATGTTAACTTGTTAAACTCTGCTGGTCTTAAGAGTAGGAATACTACTAATTTTAATTACTTTTATAATGTTACTTATGTTTTTGATATGAACCATTAGGGGCACTATTTGGGTTTGTGCTGGTTGTCAGCTAGTTTTTTGTTGGTTGTTCCACCATAGTTGTAAAGGGCCAACCCCTAGTTTTTGGATGCTTTTATATCAAAACATAAAAAGGTAATTATTTATAAAGTATTATATTAAAGTAATCTTTAAATAATTTCATAAAAAGTAAAAATATTAATATTAATAAAATGTATTAACTAGCCGAAAATCTAGGCATGAATAAATCAATATGGGAGAACATCCAGAAAGAGTGGTCCTATAACACTTAATGAAATCAACCAATTATGGTTGAGATGAATAATATATATAATATATTAAAATAATAAAATAATATATTAACTTTATAAATATTTTATTATCTAAAAAATATTTCATTTTTATTGGTTGATTGAGATTGAACTAATTCATAATTGAGAAAAGTGAATGCAATAGTACTAGTATATGACAAGTACAATAAGATGCATTTAACAACTTTATTATTAAATTATTATTTATTATATATTAAACAAATAAACACCATATAATACTTAGGACGTAAATAATGGTTATTATAAGTATAATTAGGGTTATCAATTATGTTTTAAAGTTTACAATTAGGATTATACTTATCATCTTGGTTAGAGTTTAAGGGTTACATAATAATTACTATTATGGGCAACAAGTGAGGTTTATAATTATGATTATGGTTAGGATAAAAGTCTATAATTCAATAATTCTTAGGACTAAGATTTCAAGATTAGGGTTAATATTTAAAGTTATGTAGTTATGATAAGACATTATATTTACACCATAATTAGGATTCCAATTAGCGTTAATGTTCACATGTACATAAGAGACAAAATTCAAAGAAGGTGAAATCTTTAACATGCTTGTATCTATTATTTTCTTTCCAATAACCCCTTAAGTGTTCATTCCAAAATATTTTATTTGTTCAAAGAGTTTGTGATAATACTTCCTTATTCAAAGGCATTTTTTAATTCATTTATGTATCTATCACTTCTCTATTTTGATGTATCTTTGTTGGAAACAATTGATTAATTGTATATTGTCTTTGATGTTACACAAAATGTCATATCATTGCTAGTTAGTGCATGTCCAGCTCACTCAAGCATTGAAGATGGTTTCTTGTGTCTATCGAGCATTCCAGAGTTTGCCTAGTTCAAAAGACAATGTCTACTGAGTTCACTTGGGTGACAAAGGAAAGTTTTCGAAAGTTAAATGTTAACCAAGATCACTTTGTTAATGAAGGAAATGTTAGATGGAACCAGTTTTAACCAAGCTCGCTCAGTTACAAAAGGAACTTTGTGAATATGTAGTGTTAATTGAGTTCACTTGGTTAACACAAGAAAATTGCTTTGAGTTAGTATCCATCGAGCAAGGTCAAATAATGAAAAATTTTCTTGTTTTGGCATATTGAGTTCAATTGAATTGTTTGTCTATTCTAGCCGACTGAGTGTTAGAAATAGGAATTACTAAGAGGGGGGGTGTGAATCAGTATTCTACAAACTTTAGTCACCAAATGTATATTATTTGTTACTTTAAACCATACATAACAAAGTAATAAAGTAATGCTAAATAGTAACAATAACCATGCATAAAGATAATTCATAACACCATATTTTGTTAACTAGGGAAACCTTGGCTAAGGGAAAACTCCAGTTGGGATGATACCCACTAGATAATATACTGATATATAAGTTCCTTGTTACAGGATGGACCCTATTAGGAGTCAATGAGAAAATTTAGTATAGAGAGTCCCTATTAGGAGACTTTGAATCCATTTTAGGAGATTCCAACCTTGTTGAGAGTTGTGGTATAGTAGATGCAAGATGAGCCCACTGCCCAAACATTCACTTCTAATTACAAGAAGAGCTCACTACCCAAACCATTAATCAGACTTGTAGAATATAGGTTCTCTAACTTATTTCTTATCTGATCTCTAATCTTCAACACAATGTCAAATCACAAAATAGCTTTATAAGACTTTGCATACATCGCTTTCACAAAAAATTGCATACAATTGCTTAACACAACATATAACTTCTCAAGATCACACAATTGAATTCACAAGATGTCCATTGCATAAATACCATGCCTTTATACAAATTGTTTCTAGGTTAGCTAAGACCATAATACACTTTTCCAACTTAGAGTAAACATAGGATGTCGACCCTAATTGAACAAGTAATTATTTTGTAAACAAAATAATTCCTTTCCTTTAATTCTATTGTCCTATTTTGCTGGTGAAACATGAGTATCTCTTTTCTATATAGTCTATACTAACTTTTGAGATTAGACATGTAATCATCTACATTTATACAATCTCCATCTAACTTTTCTAGTCATAATATGACATTAGTAACAAGTTACATACAAAACAATACATTGTTGTATACCAAATTCATACTTAGACAATTTTTTGAGTACCAAAAGCTAAGTATCTTTATTTTTGAGGTTTCCTATAAGCATGTACATCATGTATTTCCATAAATGAAAAAATTTAGAAATATTCATTAACTAATTGTCAACAATCTCCCCCTTTGGCATTGGTGGCAACAAAATAGGGAATATTGGCTAAGTATCAAAAACTTAAAAAAAAATAATGCATAACATTACATCTATTACAACTTGTCCATCTTACATATGCTCCCCCTTACAAGATGATTTCATATCTTACAAGTTTATCTTCTCTTTACCTAATTTACAATTTTCTTATGCATTTTCTCCCCCTTTGACATCAATGACAAAGGTTAGAATTTCAAAAACTGTCAAAAACTACAGTAAAAAATGTTGTTCTTCTGCCTTAAGCTGATAGTATCTTCATGCAATCATCAAAACCTACCTTAAGATTGCTCATACCTTTTGTCCATGTATCTTTGGTTGATTCATCAGAGGTGAGAATTGCACATAAGGCATATGATGCAATCTAAACTGCATTAAGATTAAATATAAAAATTTAGAATAAGTGTCCTTGGCCTTGACACATTCCTCTAACTATTTCTCAACAATACATATTTTTAGAGCAATAGACTCTTTGAAATCCGATACTCTCTTCAAAATTTGTTCCTTCTAAAGTTCTAGTTTCTTGTTATCAATATGAATAGTGGCTACTTGTCCTTCTAAATCATCAATTTTACTAGAAGGATTTTATAACTAGCTAGATAGAGCCTCTAGCTTACTCATCTTTCCTCCAATCTAACTTTCAATGTCCTTAGTCAACTTATAAGATAGGGTAAACTTGATGTACAATATCTCGCCATCCTTTTGACATTTCCAAAGCTCCTTGATACAAGTATGAATACTTATCAAATCTTTCTTAATATTCTAACAAATAGTGCTAAACAAGTTAGCATCATGTGAGATCTGTGCCTTTGTTTTTGCAACATTCAACAAGTTTGTGAATTCCTCATCAAGATATTTTAGCACTACTTGTGCCCTCTATTTAGGATCTACCTCTCTATGTTGGACTGCCAAAGTACTATGTAATCTGTCATTAACCTCCATCAAGATTTTTTGCAAGCTCTTCATTGTCTTATTCTTCTCAATAAGTTTTGACAAAGATGAGATCAAGTCAGTTTGATCATCATCATCAGTTGTTAGGCTAGCAAGAAAAAGCTGAGTAGATGAACTAGAAGGTTTAGTGTCATCTTCCCTTTGCTTCTTTTCAGCTACCTATTTGACCCTTCTTTCTTCTTCCTCTTTCTCTTCTCTTTCATTTCTTTCTTCTAATCTCTTTATCTTATCTTCCTCTATTTTCCTTTTCATTTCTTCTTCAACTAATCTTTTCTTTTCTTCCTTTACTTTTCTTTTCATCTCATCTTCAAGAAATTCTTTTTTGGCATCTTTTATTTTTATTTTCTCTTGCTCTAATAACTTCCTTTCATCTTCAATTTGCCTCAATTGTTCTTCAATATCTTCAGTATGAGGTTCATTTTGTTTAGAAATTTCAAATAGGTTGGTATCATCAATGTTAATGGTAACATTGGTCTGATCTATCCACATTATATCACCTCTTATTGCCACTTTCGAGGTTCTAGGTGCTGGTGAAGATGCTGCCTTAGACTCAATCAACATCTGACTTATAGCTATCATAGTTTCACTTCTTATTTTATCTTTCTCACCCACCATAAACAGGAATGGTCTTAATTTTTTTCTCAAGTAAGGTGCTAGATTATTCAAAAAGCTCTTAACTTCTTCTTTTTCATTAGTCTTGCATATTGTTCTTATCATAAACTTTTGAAGTTCTATGTCCTCTTCTCAATCTAGTGCCTTCTCCTCAATAAGTATGTCATAGAATTTCTAGTTTACCATGCCTCCAATATCCTTAAGTTTTATATTATTTTCTATTATGTATCTCACAATAGAGATATCAACCTAATCTTTCTCAAAATTATTATACAAGTCATAAAATTTGTTCATTTGAACAAAGTTTCCTTCATTAGCAATAGCTAAATTTATCTTCTCTATCTTCGACTTCCAGGGTTATCGAGCTTTTCTTGTTGACTACTTAGAAGTAGTTACTTTTTCTATCTATTTAGCTTCTTATTCTTGTTCTTCTTCTTTGCTAGACTCAGCAATTATCAACAATGTCTTTTGTCTCTTTCTTGGTCCAGTGGCTTGTTGCTTGACACTTTTTTTCTTTGTGGTCACAACTTCCACTAATCTTTCTAATTTCCTCTTTGTCTCACATAGCTATAAATCCAATACTACTACATAAAGAATGCTCTATTCTAAAGTTATCTCTGCAATAGACATTGACAAAGGTTGCACATTCAATATACCTTGTTTCATAGTTTGTCTGACTTCTTATTGTTAGAGTAAATAAATAATTATTTATTATTTATTTTATTTGTTTAAGCTTATTTAGGTTAATGGATTTATTTAATATTTAGTAGTTAATTGTTGTAGTGATGAGTTTTTGACAACATGGGAGTTTTTTCCCTTCTAGCATGTTCCACCTTTTTGTGGAAGTGTGCTTAGTTGTCAACTTTATCTTCTACCACTTTCTAGCTTGTTCTACAAGCTTCCATGAGGCCTTTATATTTGAGCTCTCTCATTGTATCTCATAACATATCTCATTTTCATTGTAAATAAAATTTTCTTGTTTTGCAATATCTTCTCTCTCAATTTCATTTAGCGTTTTTCCAAGTTCTATCTCTTCCTTCTTTGGTTTCCCTTCAATAGGTTATTTGCATGTAGGTGATCTTGGTGAGCTGTGGAGTTAGATTTCATCAACTCCTACATGGTATTAGAGCTCTAAGAGGCAATTTTTTTTAGGTACAACCCTATCATACATACTATTTTGTTTATGGATTTTTCTTCAACTTGGGGGAAGAGCTTTTTTTTAGAGCGCTTTGGGACCAAAAAAATGTTGCCATTGGATCCGGAAGGCTACTTATAGTTAGGATTCATATAAATTTTTTTGATTTTGGTGACAAAACTCTTGGAGGAAATTTTTTTTTAGGTACAACCCTGCCATATGAACTATACAGATGTATAATAAAAAAATATTTAAAAAATTAAAATAGGGTGCACCACTATGACACTACCTAACGGCCACCATGGGGCCACCCATGCTCCACTAGTGCTTCACTCAGGAGGCCAATGCCACCCACGCAGTACCTTGTCCCCACCATGGCCTGCACACTGCCATTTCTGGTGGTGCCTCCCCAGTCCTCTGTTTCTATCTACCACCCAATCACTAGTTTCCCAATCACAAGTGAGTTAGCTAGGATCACTCAAGGAATCTTAGCTAACCTATGAGTAGTAGAACCCTAATTGTAGGGCAGTGTCGATATAGTTAACTACGTAGTTAGTACATGGGATTAATCAGAGTTTAAGTGACATGGTCATTAGACCTCTCTCTAATTTCTATTCTAATCCCTGCAATGTATTAGGAAGATCTAAGCTTCCTCATTTTCCTCAGTGACCTTGGTACGACCACATTATGTCAGTAATGTAAATTTTGTGAGTCATTGGATTTCTTTCCTTATTTGTTTGATTTTAGATTTTGGTATTTTTTATGTTTTTCCTTTTTGCCGATAGTATGATGTGGGGTTGTTTAGCCAACCGTATTATTGATTATTCTATTTTGCCTCTTGGTTATGTCTTTATTCCTCAAGTAAAATTTTACTTTTGTTGCCACTCTTTATTTAATTACTTCTTTTGTTTCATACTTTTGCGTTGGATGTTTTATCCTTGATGTTGAATTTAAATTTTGAGGCACTTTCTTCTAAATGTTGTTGGCAAAAATGACATCTGATGGGCCTACCAGAGGGATTCCTAAAAATTAAGTGGATGTGTAACACTAGGGTGCGGGGTTATTAGTAAGAGTACTCATGCCCCACCCTTTCTCAAGACTTTAAGATTAAGAGAAAGGAATTTTATGTTGACTGTTATGAGTGCTAGATTGCACCCAAACACGATAGGGTTAAAGATGAAAAGGTGCAGGTGTAGCAACAGGTTGTTGAGTATCCTATCGAGAAATCAGTATGTCATGGAAACTCTAAAGTAACAATGTTTAACCTTGAATAAAGGGACAAGTTGCTTATTATGAAACCTCATTTGAGGGAATCTCGTACAACTGCTACTCTACGAGTGGGTACGTGGAATTCGAAATACCTTGTTTTGTTATTATTATTAGAGACTTAATAAGTATTTTATAAGAGATTAGAATGTTGTTTATTTATGACCGATATGTTTTAAGAAATAATTGACCTTGGAAAAATGTAACCACATCAAAATTTTGGATTGAACTTCTCTTTTAACAATGGTAATCAGACAAATATGTTATCTCCCTATGTATGTATGTTAATTAGTAATCATTCTTTTAATAAGAGTAAATCTTTGAATAAGTCTAGATAAGGGCTAGCATAAAATGAACATTTTAGTTGTGCGACTTCCAGGAGGAAGTCAAAGACTAGTGGGGGAGGATGTAAGGTCCCTCCTCACATGTACTTATTAAATATGAATTTCTCTGTCAAATCTGTTGTAGGAGATTTGAATGGATATGGGTAATGTTGTAGGATTTTAGGTGTCCTAAGGAACATTGAGAACAACAGATATATCCATGCTGTAATACTCAAAGATTAGAGAACGACTATGTTTTCTTGACTGTTTAAACATTAATTTGCAATAACAATAATACAAGGTGTTTCACTTAATGATGATGTTATTGATTTTTTTACCTCAGTGATTTGGATTCTATGCATTTAGATAGTTCAATGCTCACTATTGGTGATGTTATGATGTTTAGGTACATGCATGCCTAACAATGATTATTCTTGTATTTAATCTGAATTAATGAATAAGTTAGATGTCATATCGAGTATGTAATTACTAATGATTAAATGTGAGTAGAAATGAATTAAATAGTTAAATAATTGAAGCATTATGTTCTGAGTTCACCCCGATCCATCGTAGCATAGTGATACATTACTATTATTTGGATACTCATGACTCGAGATGTCGAGACATTATCTGATGCTTAGAACATATTATATTATTTCATGTTGTCTGATGTCACTTTTAGATATTTGATGTTGTCATTTAATGTTTTATGTATATGTATGTCGATGGATTAAGTAAGAGGTAGGATTAGTAGTTTGGTTTAAGATATTTTAAATGGTTAAGAATTGAATAGGATGAGAGGAACCCTAATTGATGTATGTTTCAATTTATGTAAATTTTTGATACGTATATACATATGTACATGTGATTTTACGGGACTGCTGATGTGTGCAATGAGTGTGCAGGTATTTTAGCTGAGAAACCCAACGAAGGAACATAATTGATCCCTATGTGCTCATTGTGGAAACCTTGTTGTTCATAATTCAAGTATTTTATTGTGAGATGTGTGAATGTATCTTTCTGTGATCAGTAAATGTTAATGTTTGTAACTATTTTTTTTAGTGTCACTTGACACTCGTGAATTTGTTTGGGATCTTTAGTGTGCTTTTTAGGGTTAGCTGTGTAACCTGTGGAACTAAGTCAGTTTAAGTTAGTGTTTTTTTTCTAATTGGGTTCTTAATCGAGTTTAGCCACCCTTAATCCAGATTAGTGCTTATTTTCTTGATAGAGTAGTTAGATGGTCCTATTTTATTCCTAGATTTTATTTGGCTCTAAACCTTTTTCCTAAGGCTTAAAACATGAAATTATTCTACCCAAAGGGTATGGGTATGGGTTAGGGGTCTTTTCCAACCCCTAAGCCCCTTTTATTGACTTTTGAGGTCTCTCAAAAAGTCTCTTTTTGCCTTTGTGCGAAAATTGACCATGGGTATCTTGTGTTACCTCACCTCATCTCCACTTAGGGTTTAACCCTAGTGTAGGCTGAGTTAGGAGTTTCTAGAATGGCTAGTGGGTGGAAATAGTTATTGCTCCTTTGGGTGGTTGAGTTGGAGGCTTATTTAGAGGCCCTTCTTGGTCTAGTAGAGGTGGTTACCCAATCTCTAGATTGGAGAGAAAGAGTTTTGAAGATTGAAGCAAGGAAGGGGAAACTCTACTCAAAACTGGTTCTATTGCCATTACCTCTTTGTGTAGGTAGGAATTCTCATCTCCCTTGTTCAGATTTCATTCTTGTTTCATGCTTATGCTACCTTGTTGTTGTTCCAATGTTTGTATGTTTGTGGGTATGTTGGGAAGCTTTGAAAACCAGGTTGTTTTTGGATGTTTTCTTTTCATGTTTATGTTTGAAATTTTGGGATGATTCTTGTATGGGTGTTTTGGTATTACTCACCCTTGGAGAGGGCAGAAGTGACCAATTTTGGGAAAGGTCTGTTTAGTCAAACTCCAACCAGTGTAGAGTCTCTTCTCAGGATGAGAAGAGGGAGAAAGGGTAGGGTGTTATGGGCCCCTACCTATAAGCACAAACCTTGTATGATTATGGTATGATTTTGGTATGTTCAAATGGAAGAATAGAAGTTCTTGGTATATAGCCCTGATTGGGCATCTGTTTGGTGTTGTGCTTGACTTCTCCTGGTTGGAAGAATCCACCTTTCCCTAGTTTTGATTCATTTTGAATCCTATTGTGTAAACCATGTATGATTATGCTTGTTTGATTGTTTCTTGGTTATGCTTGGTTGTCACCCGATCAGATATTTGTTTCCTCCTCGGTTCGTATAAATGTGTTGCAAAATTTGAAATGAATCCCTTGATGAGGGACATGAAGAAAATTAAATTATATTGTTGAAATTTGGGATTGATATCCTATTGTAAATTGTATTTTAAACTTTGTTGTAAATGGAAATGAAGCTGGGTTTTCTTCCTGGTTCTTTCCTGGCTGAGCCTTTGAATTAGGTTTGCCAATAAAATTGGTGGTTGAGTATAATTGGTT
The DNA here is from genome assembly GCA_028749045.1 of Cupressus sempervirens. Taxonomy (NCBI): domain Eukaryota; kingdom Viridiplantae; phylum Streptophyta; class Pinopsida; order Cupressales; family Cupressaceae; genus Cupressus; species Cupressus sempervirens. The sequence goes on along the minus strand of CM053788.1, from coordinate 159,677,554 downwards.
ATCATGTGATTAAATTGTGATTTAAATTTAGATGGATGTATCTCAAAAATAGGATGGAATTGATGATGTTCAATTTGGTAAAATTTCAAGTTTTCTTTCATGTTGAAGATGAAAATTACGATCATGGATGTAGATTCAGGTTGCATGATTATTTGAATCAAACAATTCTTGCATTATTGATTTAAAAATGGATAATTCATATTCTTGTATGTTAAGGTTGTAATTAGGCTTTATGGATTTTCATTTAAAATAAATTATTGGCAAAGGTCGAATTATTCCAATTAAATCTATTCAAAAAAAAAAATTGTGTTTTGCCCATGTAGTTTGGGCATGACACTTTTGCATCCCATGTCCATTTTTTGAAAACGTTATATTTTTGGAAAGCTAGTTTTGTCATCTTTTTAAAAATGCTATCTTTTTTATTAGATTTTGTCCCATGCTCTTTCTATCATGCTTTTAGCATTTTTGCTCCATGGTGGATAACTTGGGTGTTCTAGGTTCGAGGATCATTTTCAAGGCATAGAGACTTTTGTTTTTGGTTGTTCTATCTTTTGTATCAGCTTTTTTCCTTTTCTAATCATTGTAGACATCATTTGTAAGAATTTTTATGTTTATGCACTAAGATAATGTGCTACTCTTGCATTTTAGGTTCATGAATGTTTTTCTGAGACAGTTGTACTTGCACTATTTTTATAAAGAACCATGGTGGGGATTTTTTTACTATTTTTGGCCTTCTTCCTTTTATTTTCCTATACAACACGGGTGTGATTGTGTCTTTATAGGTGTTTGTACCTTTTCCCCTCTCGTCATTTTTGGTTTTGTTTGTAGAGGATTTTGGCTCACCTTCTTAGTTGCCTATCATCTCACCTCATCTACATTAAAGGTGGGTTATTCTATTGTTCTAATGCATCCTTGGTTCAATGGATTGAATGTGTGAGCTATGTATTTAGTGGTTGATCCTATATATGAGGTGATTGCAGTGGTTGGCTACCTATGCATTTCGGTGAAATGGATCATCTACCATATAGATATGCTCTATTTGTGCCTTCTTCTTCCATGAAGGTTCTTCAGATCAATAGTTTCTTTCTTATGATAGATTTTGTGGTTTCTTCATTCTTCAATGATGCACTTCATAGTCACTCTTTGCTCTTTTTTAGGAGACATTCCCCTAGATGGAGGCTTCTTCAGTCCTTCACTAGGTTCTTACCTCTTTTTGGGGGAGGGTTTTCCCATGTAGTTTTCTCTCTTTCCTTATTTTTAGAGGTTGCATTTCTTTGCATCGTACATGGGTACCTAACATGGCCTCATTGTTAGGACCAATTTTGCATTTTGCATTTAGTTTTATGAGCTTAAGGCATTCCCCTAAGTTGCACTTAAGGGGGGGCGGGGTGTTAGAGTAAATAATTAATTATTTATTATTAATTATATTTACTTAAGCTTATTTAGGTTAATGCATTTATTTAATATTTAGTAGTTAATTGTTGTAGTGATGAGTTGTTGACAACACGAGAGTTTGTTCCCTTCTAGCATGTTCTACCTTTTTGTGGAAGTATGCTTAGTTGTCAACCTTATCTTCTACCACTTTCTAGCTTATTCTACAAGCTTCCATGAGGCCTTTATATTCAGGATCTCTCATTATATCTCATTTTCATTGTAAATATAATTTTTTTATTTTGCAATATCTTCTCTCTCAAGTTTGTTTAGGGTTTTTCCAAGCTCCATTTTTCCTTCTTTGGTTTCCCTTCAATAGGTTATTTGCATGCAGGTGATCTTGGTGAGCTGTGGAGTTGGATATTATCAACTCCTACACTTATGACTCACTCTCAATCATACCTACCTCTAATAAGGCTTTCTTCTTATTAGTTCAATCTTCTTTTTGAGATTCCTTCTCCAAGGATGCCTGATGAACTGATTGGGTAATCTCATCATAGGTTCCAAATCTATACTTAGCTTGGTCCTTCTTTGATTTCAACAATAAATCAATACATCCAAATGTTATTTCATCACTCAATTCATAACCTAAAGGATTAAGAAATGTTTCTTGAGGTTCTACTACTTGAATATAAGTAAAATCTATATCATCCATAACACAAATATCTTCTTTAAATCTATCTACAATTGCAGGTGTAATTCTTAATCTTTGTCTCATCTCATTCTAAAATGTTTTCATTATCAAGTTCCCACTATCAGATATTTTATCTGTTGGATGTCTTCTACACTCTTCTATAATTTTCTCCATTGTACACCTCTCATTGTTCATAATATTTGTGACTTACAAATATGGAAATCTCTTAAGTACATGAAAAAATAAATGATTGAATAGTGGCTGAATCTAAATATGCCATTCTTAGTCCTCTCAATTTTCTCTAGGTTCTCAAGAAGTTGCATTTTTAGAATTTCACTGATGTTAACTTGTTCCTTCTCAACACATATCTTGTAGCTACATAGATGAATCTGGTTGATAATTCATCAATCTTAGAACTTGAACATGTAGAATAGGCAATGATTCTACTCAAGAATCTTACATCATCTTGTTTAATGGTACTGATCACCATGGCCTTTCCATTATAAACTACCTTTTTATAGCTCTCAACTTTCTTAACCAATTTCTCACCTATAGGTACACTACCTTGTTTGTTAAGACTAGTTACCTCATGAATAAGGTCAGCCAAAATATCAACTATTGTATCTTTCATCCATAGTCTTTCATCAAGTATTCTACTTAGTATGATCTGTGTCCACTCATGTGTGTCCAATTCTTGGTAGAAATGATATTTGAACAGGTCTAGTTCCTTCAAATGTTCAAATTTGGGCTTCATATGTATATCATGATTAAAGACTAGTTCCATATCCTTGTTCATATATTCACTTCCAATAGATTCAAATTTGTTGTTAAGATAACTTCCTACATCTTCCAAATAAACTACATTTTTCAGAGTAATGGATACTGTTAAATTAGGGTTTTCTTCTATGGGTTTCATGGAAACAACCTTCAATTTTGGTCTCTTCTCATTCTCAACATTATGAACTACTGACATATCCATACTTCTATCAAATATAGACTTTTTATTGAATAAATTCTGATGATAGATGATAAAAATACCTCTTTCCAAAAATAGGGTTTACTTTGAAATTACCTTGTCAAGTCATTTTTGAGTGCTCTATGCTTTTTATGTGATTAAAATGAAGTGGGAATCAAGTCTATACTCCATTTTATTCCTTCAAATTGAACTTGCATTAATTACATACTTTGCAAACACAAAAAATTTGTCAATTACATTCTAAAATCAAATATATGCTCAAGTTCTTCTATCTAATCTTCAAATGCTACCCGAGGTTTATCATAGCCTCCTTCTATCATGACAATGCTCCACAAAAATTCACTTCATGAAATTCTTGGTAAGAACATAGTTTTTATTTTCTACTAGAGAATTAACTTTCTCTATAATAATAATAACTCTTAATTCCTTAATAACTAGTTTAGATAAGCTCCAAATTTCTAGCAAGCTTAGATACTATGTAAACTTCTCTCAATAAAACTTTTCCCAACTTTTCTACCTCTACTTTGATCTCTAGATGAAGTTTTCAAATTTTGGTGCTGTGAACAAGCTTAATTTAACTTAGTTGAATCAAACTTGATAACTCACTTTGATCTTCCTGTCTCATCATCTTCTAGATTTTCCTTTGAGATGTCTAATCCTTTTACAAAGGCCTCATTAGGTTCTTCTTGAAGATCACTAACTACATTTCTTTTTTCCTCATTCTCTTTGTTAGCTTTGGAGTTCTCTCATGGTTCCTCCTATCTTCCATATTTCTTCTATTTTTGAAGTTTCTTCTGTTATTCCTTTTATCTTCAAAGTTTTTGTCCATTTTGCAATACTTTTTTGTATGTACGAAGTTGTTGCATAACTAACATACTAAAGTTCCACTTCTAGGATTTTGTTGATCATTAGGTGCATGACAATTCTGAGCTACATGTATCCAAACTTGTTACACTTATAATACACAATCTATCTTCTTTCTTCATAAGGTCTTCCTTCTCTCGATGTCCTTTCATTAGATCTTCTTCTATCTGCAGGGTTAGTATTTCTAGACATTCTACTATTCCTTCTATCATTATCATACTTATGTTTCCTACAATCAATTACTTTATGACCCATACCATCACAATTATGGCAATAAAAATCCTTAACATGATTAAATAACTTATTTGTATAATCTCTTATCATATGACCTATTTCATTACAAGAAAAATACTTACCTCTAAATTCATACCTATTTTCCTTAGGAGATTCCTCTTGCTTTGGTTCATTTTATATCTCAACTTCCTTTTCTTGTCCAAATTCTTTAGGTTTATTAGAATATTGATTGGATTCAATCTTATCAATATATTTATCTCTCTTTAAGATCAAATCTAATCTCCATTTTCTTTGCAAACATGTTAAATAGATAACCAAGACCAGTCTTATCATAAGTAGGCCTCTATATTGACATAGAATCATCAAACTTTTCTCTTCTAAAATAAAGCTTCTCAAGTTATTTCTTGCACTGAGTTAATTCATCTTTCATAAGAGTATTGTACTTATAGAGTTCTTTGTCATCTTCTTTCAATGTTTCAAACTCAAATGTCTTCTTTGCTAGACTTGATCTAAGATCTATATTCTGAGTTTTCAAATTAGATTCAACCTTGCTAGGATTACTCCTCAAAGTTAACTTCAGATTCATAATCTTCAATTCATGCTTCAAGATCTTGTACTCTATCTTTAGTTTTAAATAATCATCATCACTAGTTTCAAATTTAGTAGATTCAAGCTTGGATTTGTGATGTTCAATCTTATCCTTTAATTATCCATTATATAATTTGGAATCTTCATATCTATCCTTTAGCTTATCTCTCTCTTCAATAAGGAGATCAATTTTTTCAAGTGCCTCTTCAAGGTTCTTCATCAATTGTTTCATATCTATAGGGATCTTACTCAAGCTATTAAGCCTCTTCTTAGTAACTATGCTCTAATACCAGTTGTTAGAAATATGAATTATTGAGAGGGGGGGTAGGGTGAATCAGTAATCTAAAAACTTTAGTCACCAAATAGATATTATTTGTTACTTTAAACCATACATAACAAAATAATAAAGTAATTCTAAATAGTAACAGTAACCATGCACAAAGATAACTCATAACACCATATTTTGTTAACTAGGGAAACCTTGGCCAAGGGAAAATCATGGTTGGAATGATATCCACTAGATAATTTACTGATATATAAGTTTCTTTCTAGAGGTTGGACCCCATTATGAGTCAATGAGAAAATTCAATATAGAGAGTCCCTGTTAGGAGATTCCAACCCTGTTAGGAGTTGTGGTATAGTAGATGCAAGATGAGCCCATTGCCCAAACATGCACTTTCAATTACAAGAATAGCACATTTCCCAAACAAGTAATCAAACTTCTAGAATATAGGTTTTGTAACTTCTTTCTTGTTTGATCTTTGATCTTCAGCATGATCTTGGATCACAAAATAGCTTTACAAAACTTTGTATATGTGACTTTCACAAAAGGTCACATACAATTGCTCAACACAACATATAACTTCTCAAGATCACACACTTGAATTTGCAAGATGTCCTTTGCATAAATACCGTGTCTTTACACAAATTGGTGCTAGGTCACCTAAGACCATAATACACTTTTTGAACTTAAAGTAAACATATAGGTTTTCAGCCCTAATTAATCAAGTAATTATTTTGTAAACAAAATAATTACTTTCCTTTAATTCTATTGTCCTATTTCACTGGTGAAACATGAATATCTCTTTCCCATATATTCTGTACTAAATTTTAACTTCACTAGTCATAATATGACATCAATAATAAGTTACATATAAAATAATACACTGTTGTATACTAAATTCATACTTAGACAATTTTCTGAGTACCAAAAGCTAAGTATCTTTATTTTTGAGGTTTCCTGTAAACATAGACATCATGTGTTGCCATAAATGACAACATTTACATATATTCATTAGTAAATTTTCAACACTAAGAAGATGAATATTAATTATTCTAAGTTATATTCAAGTCGACTTAACAATATGTAAGATATAAATATAAGGTCTAGTTGAGGATTGAATGAAGTGGAAGAGAATTGAATATTTGATGATGCTTAGAGGAAGAAAATTAGAAGGATAAGAAGAATATCCTTGTTGAGCTACAAAGATAAATTTGATAAGAAAGGATCAAGTATACAAGCCAGAATTGAGATTTGTAATCAACAATTAAGTTGCATAAGAAATCAGGCTATCTCATTGTTCCTCTCTAACCTTTGCAACAATGATCTAAATTTCTTCATAGAGTTGGCTTGATAGTTATTTGTAAATCCTCTAACAAGGTGGCATTTATATTGAATTGTCTAAAGACCTCTAACAAAGCCACTCCTAAAAGGGTGATTAGATCCTCTAATAGGATCACACCTAACAATGCATTTTGTAACTTTTAACATGGTTGATTCCTAACAAGGCTTACTTCAGAAGAGTGATAATCAGTAACTAGTTACAATTGGTGGTTTTTTCAAAACTTGATTTCCATGTTAAATCTTGGTGTCAATTGTGTTCATGCTATTTATTTTATATGTATGCAACTAAGTTAAAGTAATATCTTAAGATTTTCATTTTAAGCATTTGCCAAGCTATTTTAGTGTTTACCGAGTTACAAAATTTTGTGTGTTTTTTGAGTTTCAACAGAGTTCAATTTTCATAGAATTTGATTTATATTGACATCTAAGGGATCTAGGATTTATTTTTGTGGTAACTAATTCACCACTCCCCTCTTAGTTATGTCTCTTATATTTCTAATAATTGGTATCATAGCTTATGGTGCTTGCAAAGAAGGTTTTAAGGACTAAAGCTAAAGATGAGGATGTCTTATAGGAGAGAGATTCCCAAGTTAAACCGAGATAACTTTGCATCATAACATGGACTTATGAGGCTACATTAGGAACCTATCAACAATTCAAGATGCAAATATCTTGATAATGAATACAAGACTCCTACTAGAACTTTATTAGTAGAAGATATTGCTGAAAAGAAAAATCACAACGTCATGGCAATTGAAAGTGCTTCTGCTCTTAATTATGTTAAATTTGATAAAGTCAAAAATTGCACTACAACTCATGACATGTGGATCAAATTGAAAGAAATTTATGAAGGAGATGATAATGTGAGAAGAGCCAAAGCCAAAAGTCTTAGAGGATAATTTGAACAAATGAAGATGAGAGAAGATGAAAACATTGCAAAATATGTTGAGAGAATTAAAGCAAGTGTGAGCACAATCAAAGCATCTGGAGGAGACATTGATAAAAAAATAGTTGTAAGCAAGGTACTTAGAACTATTCTTCCTATCTATGCAATTAGAGAGTCTACTATTCAATAAATGAGATGTGATCTAAATAGCGATATAACTTTGGATGCTCTAGTTGGAAGATTGACAACCTTTGAGTTGGATAACTATGACAACTATGTTCCTAGTTACAAAGGTATTGAGTCTACATTTGAAGCCAAGCTTTCACTCACGAAAATGGGTAAGAAATCAAAAGCCAATTAATCAAAAAGTGAAGAAGAAGAAGAAAGTTTAGATAGTGATCTTGAAATTGTTGAAGCCCTACTTGCAAAGAAATATTCCAAAGGTAGAGGAAAGTATAAAGATAATATTTCTCTTATCTATTTTTCTTGTGAAGAAGTTCGTCACATTGCTGTGAGGTGTCCAAAAAGAGAAGACAATGATGAAAAGAAAAGAAATGAGTACAAAGGTAAGAAGGAATTCAAAAACTTCAAGGACTTCAAGGAAAAAGGTAAGAAATCTTGTTTTATGGCTAAATATTCTGATAACTATGAAGATGAAATGGTATATATTGTTGTAAAAGTTGAATCTAATGATGAAGAAGATAAAATGGAATTTATCTCTCATGTTAACAAGAATGATACATGTATTATTGATAGTGGTTGTTCACATCATATGACTAGAGACAAAATAAATTTTGAGCACGTGGAACATTATGATGGTGGTAGTGTGAAGTTTGGAAACAATGAACCTTATTGCATAAAGGGAAAATGATGTATCTCATTAACCAAAGAACTTAGATGTGACAATGCTTATTGGGTTGAAGGAATAAAGCATAATCTAGTGAGTGTGGCATAGTTGAATAACATTGGATTCAAGTTAGAATTTATGAATGGGTAGGCCAAGCATTTGGATGGAAAAGCAAATCTGGTTGGGTCTAGAAAAAAAACAAAAGGTAATCTATTCTACCTAGATCTTAGTAAAATTTCATGTTTTATTGTTCAAGTAGAAGAAAGCTAGTTATGGCACAAAAGGTTATGTCATGTAAAATTTGATAACCTAGTCAAGATAAGCAAAAATAGAAAAGTAAGAGGTATTCCTAGCTTAAGGAAACTCGATATGGGTCAATGCAAAAATTAGCAAATTGGTAAGATGGGAAAAACTAGTTTCAAAAGCAAAAACTATCATTTTGAAGAAATCTTAGAGCTTGTACATGCAGACTTATGTGGACCTATTGGAATAGAGAGTTACAATGGAGATAAGTTTTTCATTCTATTTGTTGATGATTATTCTCAAATGATGACTATAGTGTATCTAAAAGAAAAATCTAAAGCTTTTCAAAAATTGAAGTGGTATCTAGCAAGAGTAGAAAAAGAAACTATAAAGAAGCTGAAATGTTGAAGATCAAACATAGGTGGTGAATTCATTTCTAATGAAATCTACATTGAAAAGGAAATTAAAAGACATGTATCAGCCCTTGGTACACCTCAATAGAATTGTATAGCTAAAAGAAGGAACATATCCATCATGGATTGTGTAAGAACATTGATGATAGAAAAGAATGTTGTGAGCAAATACTAGAAGGAAGCAATCAGTATTGTAGTGTATTCCTTGAATAAAGTACAATTGAAGAAAGTCTCAAATCAAACTCCTTATGAACTATGGTATGGCTACAAACCTAATGTAAGTTGAAAGTATTTGCCAACAAATGTTATATCTTAGAAGAATCTAGGAAAGAAAAATTTGATGTAAAAGGTGATGAAGGCATATTCATAGGATACTCTTGCAGAAGTAAAGCATACAAATGTTTTAATTTGTCTACTTATAAAATCATAGAAAGTGAACATGTGAGAATTGATAAGTTTGCAGAAAAGAGTGAAGAAGAAAACAACAAAGAACCTAAGGATTACAAAATTTTTTTTTACTATAAATCTGATACTTTTCCAAATCTATCTAGAAATTAGGAGGCCTCACCTCTTGAGTCCCCAAAATCTCCAAAAGCTATTGATTTTCAATCAGTGCAACTCGAGTCACAGTTCAAAGGACCTGAGTCACAGTCCGAGGCTACCGAGCTATTACTAGAACAAACTAAGTCTGATGGATTTGAGTTAAAAATAGTGGCACCCAAGCTTAATATAGAAGATCATGTAGAGATTAGAAATACAAACTCCAAATCCAAAGAACCTATGTTAGAAAAATATGTCAAAAGGCATCATGCACCTAATCAGATCATTGGAGACAAATCAGATGGAACAATGACAAGAAATAAATGAAAATGTACATGTTTGCTTGCTAAATTTGAACTTAGAAATGTTAAAGATGATTTGATAAATGAAAGTTGGATTGAAGCAATCAATGAGGAAATAGAACAGATAGAGAAGAACAAAACTTGGGCTCTTGTTCCTAGACCCAAGGATAAAAATGTAATTGGCTCAAAGTGGGTATTCAAAAATAAGCTAAATGAAGATGGAGAAGTTTTCAAAAATAAAGTTAGTATGTGAAGGTTATTCTCAAGAAGAATGTATTGATTATGGTGAAACTTTCACTCTTGTTACAAGACTAGAAGGTTTTAGAACTTTACTAGCATATGCAACACACAAAGGATTTAAAGTATATCAAATGGATGTAAAATTTGCACTCTTGAATAAAATTCTTGATGAGGAAGTCTACATTGAACAACCTTGAGATTTTGTAGATCTTAGAAAAAGAGATATGGTCTACAAATTACACAAAGCTTTGTATGGTCTCAAGCAAGCTCCAAGAGCTTTCTTTGAAAGGCTTCTTAACTACTTGATAAAGATTGGTTTTCAAAGAACAAATGATAACAACAGTCTGTATATCAAAGAAGGACCAAACAAGAAAATTGTGTTGGTAAAAATATTCATGGATGACACTTTATTTACAGGAAATGATGACTTGTGAAGGGAATTTTTAGAAGAAATGAGTAAAGAATTTGAGATCACTATGTTTGGAGAAATAAAATTCTTCATTGGATTGTAGATCCAAAAGAAGAAAGATGGTATCTACATTACTCAATCTAAATATATCAAGGAGATACTAAAGAAATTTTGAATGGAAGACTCAAGACTAGTTGGAACTCCTATGTCTATTGGATATAAGCTTTCCAAAAATGATGATTACAAGGAGGTAGATTAGACAACATACATATCAATGATTGGAAAATTGTAGTATGGAGTGCATACAAGGCCTGATATTGCATTAGCAATTAGTATGATGGAAAAATTCTCAGAAAATACCAAAGAAAATCACATGACGACAATTAAAGCAATCATGAGATATTTGAAATGTACTAGATACTATGGTTTATGGTTAAAAAAGGAGGAAATTTGGATTTAAAATTATTCACAAATGTTGATTGGGAAAGAAGTGTTGATGATAGAAAGAGAACCAATGGTGGAGCATTCATTCTTGATAAAAGACTAGTATCTTGGACAAGCAAGAAATAAAATTGTATTTCCTAGCCCACAATAGATGTAGAATATGTAGCAGAAGTAGTTAATTTTCTCGTATTGTTTGGTTCAAACAATTGTTGGTAGGTATGAAAATTGAGATCAAGGATCCAATGGTTATATATTGTGATAACATGAGTGCAATTAATATATCAAGGAATCCTATGATGCATATGAAAATGAAGCAAATTGCTATAAAATATCACTTTTTGAGAGAATTCATACAAGATAAAGTGGTAAGATTGGAATATGTAAATACAAAAGAGCAAATTGCAAACATATTCACTAAGTCATTACCTAAGGATACATTTTTGTATCTGAGAGGTAAGTTAGGGGTCATTCCCCTATCCAAAGCTCACTAAATGAAGTTTAGTGATGCATCAACCAAATCATGTTAAAGATCAATTAGTACACAAAGTACATTGATATATATTGAATATTGTCTTTGGTATGAGATGTCAAAGAGGGAGAAGTTTGTTGTCATATCTCACAAAAAATGGATCACTTCTAGAAATGATAAAGAGGAAAATATCAAAGGTAGAAGTTTGCTAATAGGAGGAGAAATTGAAGGCAGATAGAGTTCACACTGATAGAGGGAGTTCTCATGGATGAGAATTAGAATGAAACTAAGGATGTGTTCCTTACTTTATTCTAGCTCTAAAATTTTATTGCATTATAACATGTTGTGTTGCCATCAATGCCAAAGAGGGAGATTATTGGAAACAATTGATTAATTGTGTATTATATTTGATGTTACACAAAACATCATACCATTTCCAATCAATGTATGTCAAGCTCACATCAGCATTGAAGATAGTTTCCTATGTCTACCGAGCATTCTAGAGTTTTCCTAGTTTAGAAGATAGTGTCTACCAAGTTCACTTGGGTGACAAAGAAAAGTTTGTAGAAGTTGAGTGTTAACCAAGCTCACTTAGTTACCAAAGGAACTTTGTGAATATGTAGTGTTAACTAAGTTCACTTAGTTAACACAAGAAAATCACTTTGAGTTAGTATCTATTGAGCATGGTTGGCTAATGAAGGATTTTCTTGCTTTGACATTTTGATTTCAATTGAATTTTATGTTAGTTCTAGCTAACTAAGAAGATGAATATTAATTATTCTAAGTTGTATTTAAGCTGACTTAACAATATGTAAGATATAAATATAAGGTCAAGTTGAGAATTGAATGAAGTGGAATAGAATTGGATATTTGATGATGCTTAGAGGAAGTGAATTAGAAGGATAAGTAGAATATCATTGTTGAGATACAAATATATATTCGATCAGAAAGGATCAAGTATACAAGCCAAAATTGAGATCTATAATTAGGAATTTAGTTGCATTAGAAATTAGGTCATCTCATTGTTACTCTCTAACCATTGTAGCAATGATCTAAGTCTCTTAATAGAGTTGTCTCAACAACTATTTGTAAATCCTCTAACAAGGTGGCATTTCTATTGAATTGTCTAAAGACCTCTAATAAGGCCACTCCTAATAGGGTGATTAAATTCTCTAATAGGGTCACACATAATAGTTTGTTCTATAATCTTTAAAAGGGTTGCCTCCTAATAGGGCCCACTTCAGTAGAGTGAAAATCAGTAACTAGTTGCACTTGGTGGTTTTTCTCAAATTGGGTTTCCATGTTAAATATTGGTGTCAATTGTGTCCATGCTATTTCTTTTATATGTATGCAAAAATTAAAGTAATATCTATCACAGATAATATATTAATATTTTCATGTTAAGAATTAGTTGAGCTATTTCATTGTTTACCGAGTTACAACATTTTGTTTGTGTGTTTGCTGAGTTTTAGTAGACTTTAGTTTTCATAGAGTTTGATTTATATTGACATCTAATGGATTTGAGATTTATTTTTGTGGTAACTGATTCACCCTTCCCCTCTTAGTTACTCCTCTTATATTGCCAACAATGCAAACATCATTATTTAAATTATTTGCCAACTAACCTAATTAGCTACATGACTAATGCTTTTTGGCATAATTCCCCTTCAATATATCTTATGTCTATCCTTTTTTAACAAACTAGTTAAATTCATGTCAACAGCTAACCTAAAATGACTATGAATGAAACCAAATATTTTAGCAATGCCTTTTTACTTGATATTTGTTTAACTAGTAAGTCTTTATAACATGATTAAGATAAATGAAATATCAAAGAATATTAGAATTATTTGAATTAAAAATATATGTGTGGTTGAATGTGGGAAGACAAGCTTATGAATGGGATACTTGCAATTTGAATCAATAGAGATGAATTCAAGCTAGATCAACCTTATGAATAGATTTAATCAATAGGTCATTCTTACAAAGTCAAACCTACCTCTTTTATTAGAGAGAGAATAGAAAAGGAAATAAGGATTTGTAAAATTCATGTTATTATTTTAGGATTGAATTCATTTCCAAAATTATGTCAAGATCTATTAAATATGAATAGGTCTTTGATGACTATCAAAGTAGCCATTTTAAAGATTGAGGAATGAGGTAGAGGACATTCTATCAAAATTAGTTGTAACATTTAATTTTTTAAGGTATTTAGGATGTTTGTACCCTCACCTTAAGTGACTAATATCAATGGAAGTAGTTGGATTTGCAATTTTTTCTCAACAAGGAGTTATGTATGATAGAATGGGGATCTCATTTTGAATATTATTTTAACTTGTGGTGTTATTCTTTGCAATTCAATTATGTTGGTAATTGGACAAGGTGATGACGATAGAGGTTAATTTTACTTTATTGATGATGAGGCATTCAATGGATTTTTCTAGACCCATTTCCTCTAAGAGATTGAAGGGTCTCTTTGTTTCAACGATATGGATTTCATGTAAATTATACTAGAAAATTTAGGGGATGTTTTTGTTAATGCCATGCATCTAATATAAAACTATGAAGAACCCCTCTACTATTTGCATGGAGCTTATAACCATTAGAGATATGAATACAATTCAATAGGAAATGCAAACCATTATAGAGAAAAAAACTTTCTTTATGTTTGAAACTATTTTGGAGTTGGAAATTCATGGTGTTGGGTATGATGTCAGAAAAATCATTAAGAATTTATATGAAGAGGGGCTAAGAGAATCAATCTCTTTTCTATGATTAACCATTGGGTTCAATAGGGAGATGCAAAGAACTAATGCTTTGGATAGGTGGAATAATTTGAATTCTTTCATCCAATAAAAATAAAACCACCTTTACTCATACTTTGGTAGTGGAAGATAATGTCCATGTAAGAAAGATGGAATGGAGTGCAAAGGGTAATAGGATGGTGAAGGAATGTGGTACTAGTGAAGAAGACTGAAATCCAAAGGTGTATGGACTCTTATTTTCTATAATCTCTTCAATTTACTAGATTTATATATGTGTTGGGATAAAATTCAAGTCTTGCACTTGTGAAGGGGTTTAAATATGTTGACTAGATATCTTCAATGTATTTTGTAAAGGGTTTATAGCTTGGGATTGGCCTGGTTCTAATATTGGTTTCAATGTAACAATTTTGTATATCTTTTCTTTGGTCATGATTGGCTCATGAGGTTTAGTATAGGTTAGGATTATTTGGGATAATTGAGGGACTAGGTTTTATGACCATTTTTGTTAGACTTTTTTTTCAATGTATGGTTTATAAATTTGTTACTAGGTGATAGTAAAATACAAACTTGCTACTAACTTAAAAAATGTGATTACTTGAGGGATAATTTTTGTAATATTTATTAGGTGTGGATGAGTAAGAAAAAAAAGGAATTTTTAGAAGCTTGAATGGGATAGGATATAAATTTTATTCACACCATTTTTTTCCCCTGCATTTATCTTTATGTTAAATATGGAAAAAGTATGAGTTACTATGGAGGGACGATGGGGGCTATGGGTGTTCAAAGGGAAATTTTTTGGGTTTGAACTCTATATTAAATGCATGGTTTTAGAGTGAGACCATTGTAAACCAAAGATGGGAAAAAGTAAGATTTATTATGTAGGGGGCTGGAGGCTATGAATTTCAAAGAAAAATTTGTTAGGTTTTATCTATATTAAATGTGTGGTTTTAGAGTGAGACCATTGCAAATCAAAGATGATTTTTTTCTAGAAGGTGTGTGGTAGATTTTATTAATTACATAAGCTATGTAAGATGGTTACTCTCTTAAGAGAGTCACTTTTTTGAGATGTGGTCTAGGGATTTGACTAGTACTTTGTGTGACATGATACTAGAGAAAATATTTTTACTTTGTATGTGGAGGGGTACACAAAGGGTAGAAATTATAAGGTCCTCCAAAAAGTTAACAACTTCTTGGAAAGAACCCAAGATAGATTGATTCTAGCGATTCATCAAGATTTTTTTACAAAGGATGTAAATTATCTAAGCAAATGTTACCCAATTTGAAATTTCATGGAGATTTGTATTTCTTTCCTTTTCCTAGAGTTATCAATGCATTGAGAGCTAGAACACTAAAGGGACTTAGAGATTATAATATTAGTAAATTGATATTGCATAGTAAGTTTTTCTTGGTTAGTAGATCATAATAAGGCCTTTAAAGGTGAACCTTTATTTTACAAGAATGTAGGTCTATTTATTAGGATGTGGCACTTTTGATTTAGTCCAATTGAATATCTCTCTCATATATATATATATATATATTGGAAAAAGGGGTAAAAACTTTATTGAAAATTAGAACCACAAATTACAAAATAGCAAAGGGCCAAAGCCCCAGAAACCACCAGAGACAAGAAAAAGGCAAGAGCCATATCAACCCTCCCCAATACCACTTAAATCATTTGCAAGAGTCCTCTCCAAATCTTGACATAACTCATAGGGCATCTGCTCCCACTCATCAATCTTCCAGTCATCTATGTTTTCTGATGCCCATTTTGCCAAATAATCAACTACCCTATTCCACTCTCTTGGAATATGGGCATAAGACACTGAATCCATCAAAGAACTAACCTATAATATCTATTGCATTATCATGGATAGTTGCCAGCTAAAGTTGAAAATTTTCCTCTCAAGGAGCAAATTGACTAGGACCTGAGAGTCCACCTCATAAATCATGTTACACCACCCAAGAGCATAAGCCCTCTTCAAAGCATATAGGATAGCCAAGCCTTCCATCCTATTAATAGTATACACCCCTTTATCGGCCGAGAAAATAAAAAACACTAATATAGAAGAATCGCTACCAATCCCACCAATCCCAGATGAACCTAGATTACCCCTAGAAGAACCATCTGTATTAATTTTCAAAAAACCAACAGGAGGGGCCAGCCATCTCCCTATCCTTTGAACTTTTTTCTTCACACCTCTACCTCTCCTAACACAAGTTGAGGCCAGAGAAATCCCCTATATACCAATCCTATCCACCATCTTAGCATCACCTTTCACAAGCGGCAACACAATCTCACTCTTAGCTTCAACAGTTTCTTGGATCATTCCCATAATTCTACTCCAAACCTGTTGGATCCCTAATTTTTCACCTTAAAAGATTCTTCAATTCCTTTCTGACTAGACTTGCCATAGCAAAAAGATAGGGCCAACATACCAGACATCCTCCAAGAAAGGAGCCAAGGTGGTGGACCTTCCCAGTCTCATCCAAAACTCCACTAGGGAAGAGGCATGAATGCACAAACACTTCCAAACATTCCACCATAAATGCAATAGTTGTAAGGTGAAGGAGCATCAGAAGAATAAGTATGGAGAGTATTCCTCCCTCCCACTACAAAGAGCATGCCTCAAAGGGCCAGAAAAGACTTGTTTCCAAATATTGTCCCAAGTCAAACATCTATCCCAAACCAAAGTCCAAACAGAGAAATTACACTTTGGCAAAGAGAACTTATTCCAGACTCTATTCAACCAAGGAACCTCCTCCACAAATTGCTGGGAGAGAAACACTTGGTACCTAGAAGAAATTGTATAAGCACCCTTGGGATTAGGGGACTAGGCCAACACATCACAATCCATAAGGGCATTATAGTTATGGCAAGAAAGAATGTAATGAAGCCCAAAAAATTCCACCTCCAACCTAAAAATGGGCCATTCCTTTGGGTGCTTCCATCTTGCTTCCACCAACTGCCTCTGATAGGAAAAGGATTTAAAGTCACACACCCTTGTCCATCTAGCTTCACAAAACCTCTAGGACAATATACTCAAATGTGGACATTGGATCACCATAGGAGGGTAGAAATCCCAAGAATCATGCCAGAAATGTGTCTCTATCCCACTCTTATAGATCTAGAATAGGCCACCCTTAATGACTCTAGCCCCTTTCTTTAGAGTAGTCAAAATCACTGAGCCTTTCCCTGTCAAGCTATACCGAGGGATATTTTTTTGGGTGATCCCAAAAAAGTACTTATGGGACAAAATAATATCTCTCATATAGGGTCTCAATGTGATTAATTATTACTTGGGTTCCTATAGATTTGTGGTGAAAGGTTTTATTTCATATTGTAGTTCTATTATTAGGAGAATAGTGGGTACTTAATTTTAAAAATTGGATATAAAGGTACTTTTGTAGTTATATCAATGTTGAACCTAATTTGAAGAAATCATTACCAAACAAAATGGAAAATTAGTTTAGCTCTACCTACCTCGTGGTTGAAAAAAAAATTCATGAAGCTCTACTTTTTGAAAGCTAGCTCTATATCACCTCTTTAAGAAAGGCCAAATCCAATGTTAAGCTATACTTATTTGAGCTTGATTGATACAACCAATAATGATATCAATCATGTCCTTGGTAGTGCCGAACCTCCCTATGTGCACTTCTATACACAATCTTTTGTGTGTCTCAGATATGTTTAATTTGTAATGTCCCCACTAATAGGGTTAGTTAGGGACAAGTTATACCTGCAAAATAAATGTTAGAATCAAAATAATAATAACACTAAGTATATTATTCTACCCTCTAAGTTAACCCCAATCTTAAGGACATCTCTAGATTGGGTTCCATAGCACATAGTTACTTCACAGTCATCCCGGGAGCACACCCTTTAAGATTCTTCTTAGATGGGCATCTTCTATCCAAGGCCAACAACATATGCATATGTTTGACAACATCAAAATATTTTGGTAACACAGAAAATTCTTTGCCATGGTGGTTAGTTCAAGGTGTTAATACCTTGCTACCCCTATGCTTTGAGTCTTATAATTCTCCCAATAGATTAATGTATTATTACTCAATTATCAGCCATGGCAGACAATAGAGATCTTAATATCTCCATGCTCCATGCTTCGAGTTCACATTGATATCCATGGTATTAACCCATGAGCTAACACAATATTATCCACAAGTAGTGTTCATAAATAAACATAATTAAATAAATATAATTCATAAACATACCTTTCTTACCTTCTTATTTTCCAAGAGTCGCACCCTTTCATAATACAAATCCTTTGAAAAGTTATAACACTTCATAGTTATAATCCTTTCAGAAAGTCACAACCCTTCATAACTAAAATCCTTTGGAAAAGTCCCAATACTTTATAATTAAAATATTTTTGAAGAGTCACAACTGTTCATAATTATGACCTTTTTTAAGGTTCACATCCTTTCAATATCATTGATACCTTTTTAGAAAGTCACTTCCTTATTTTCTTCATATTACTTTCCTCTTCCATTTTTCCTTTTGAACTCCTCTCCTCTTCTCTTCCTTTTCTCCCCTCTCTAAAATAAACTTTCCTCCCTTTTATATCTTAATTTTAAGGAGTCATGTTTATTTGTTAAACAATTCTTGAATTGAATTTTCATTAATTTTAGTTTATTTATATTATTCTATGTTATATTATTTATTTACTTACATATATCTGTTTATTATATTTATTATTAAATTCCATTTAGAAAGTTAACATACTTTCTACAATATTATCTCTTGTATTTAATTGTATTTATTTCTTTCTTTACTCATTGAAATTTTATTATTTTATTATTATTTAAAATATCATACTACATATTATTTTATTAATAATATAGATTAAATAATTATTATTTCCTTGGTTTATAGTTTAGTATTATTTTTAATAAAATTTATTATTTATTTAATAACATTGTATTATCTAATTATTATTAAAATTCTATCTTAAAATGGGGATATGGTAGTCCACCCTTCCTCAAATTGCTTGTCCTTAAGCAATTAGATAATTTCTTTTGTTGAGTTGAAATATATATTTATTTTAGTCCAAATTATTAGGTTGCTATCATGGATATGGACATGTTTGGATCCTTTCTAATATTCATTAACTTTCTACATTAGTCTTTCATATAAATAATTTTTCTAGATCCTCTTTAACCCTACAGGATGGAAAGATCATGCTCTAATACCATTCTAATGTCCCCTTTTTGGGTCAATCATGATTGATGTCTTTAAATGGGTTGTAGTATTCATATTAGGCATATCAAGTATCAAATCATATTATAATTTAGATTTATCGAACACTAACCCCTATCCTCTATTGGGATAAGATCTAGAGCTGGGACTTATACAAGCTCCTTTTTGTGCACATCCCACACTTCCTTTCATAAATCAAATAATTATTTAGAAATTAATTTCTATTTTTTATTCATAATTATTTGATTATATATCTTCGATAATTATTTATTTATATACTTGATTGATTAACAATAATTATTGATTCATCTTGATATAAGATATTCCATATAAATATATATATTCATCATTTATAATCACACTCATTAATAACTAAAATAATATTAAAACCTATTAATATATTTGTATATTATTAAAAATTTAGAAACATGCCTTGAACATCCTTTTGTTTTGAGCACTTTAAGTGTTGACATGGCCCTCACATCCTATAATTTCAGACTTTTCTTCTACAAGACTTTACTACTTCCACTTCCTAAATTGGAATGCATTTCCTTCTCATCCCTTAACCCACTTTTCTTGGCCTTTAGTTTTGAGTATTCTTTTCGGTGGTTATATCTTGTTTATTATTTTATTATTTTATACATTATCCTTATAATGTTTGATCAATATAATTTGTGATATGCATTAACGGGTCTCTTAATGTGATTTTTGTTTTTTGTTTTATTCATTGAGGCATACAAGTATACATATGCAACCACTTTGATATTAGGAAGGTCATGACTCATCGAAGGGGTAGAGTATATTTATTTAGGATTAATGAAAATTAGTGTTATTTATTCTAGATATTATTAATTCATTTATTTAATTGTTTTATATAACATTGGAAGTATAATTTAGATAAGATTGTCTATTTTATATAATCATTTAGTTATAATGATTTAATATTCAATTATCTAATTGAAATCTTGATTGATTTATTTATCATTGCTATTATTTTGTCTAGTAATCATTTAGCCATTCCATTTATATTCTTTTAATGTTAGATTTCTCTATTAGAGGGGATATTATAGTCCTATCCTCTAGAATCTCCTTATCCTCAAGAAATCATTATTTTCATTTCTATCACATAAACAATTGATAACTCTGACTTAAGTTCCAATTTTGAAGTGAGTGATTAACTTTGATTTATTGTATGTTAATTAGAATGATGAAAGTAATATTGATGATTAATTCATCAATCAATTTATGTTTGATGATTAGATGACATAATGATGAATTGTAGCTTCATTGAATGAATTCATAATGTATGATTGATCTTTAAAGCTTCCAATACATTTTTGGTGTGATTGATTCATTTAATGGTCTCATTAAGGAACATTAGTCTATATCAAAATCAATAGTTACAAGATTTATCTTATTCATTTTTACTTCATACATGGCGTCTTTCAACTATAGAAAATTTCATTACCACAAGGTGCTAGATACTCATCTATGAGTATACTCCCTCAAGGTGTTGGGACTACATGTTCATACCCATCTTGGACTCTTTCCTCAAGGATTTTGGCATGATGTTCTTATCCATCTTGGAATCTTTCCTCAAGGTATTCAAAATTGTGTCCTCGCCCATCTTGGAATTGTTCTCAAGGCATTGGAACCCATGTCCTTACCCATATTGAGATCTACCTATCTTGGGGAGATTTACTCTACCTCTACCATCTTGACAATAAATCATTTATATTCAATAGTTTGATCTTTTCATTAATTAAAATGTTAATAATTTTATTTTCCTTATAGGATGGAAAGATCATGCTCTGATACTACTATAATATCCCCACTAATAGGGTCAATTAGGGACAAGTTATACTTGCAAAATAAATGTTAGAATCAAAATAATAATAAAACTAAGTATATTATTCTACTCTCTAAATTAACCCCAATATTAAGGCCATCTCTAGATTGGGTTCCGTAGCTCATAGTTACTTCACTATTTTCCCAAGAGTGCACCCCTTAAGATTCTTCTTGGAAGGGCATCCTCTATCCAAGGCCAACAACATATGCATATGTTTGACAACATCAAAATATTCTGACAACATGCAAAACTCTTGGCCATGGTGGTTAGCTCAAGGTGTTAATAGCTTGCTACCCCCATGCTTTAAGTCTTATAATTCTCCTAATAGGTTAATGTATTATTACTTGACTATTGGCCATGGAAGACAATGGAGATCTTAATATCTCTAGGCTCCATGCTTTTATATTGAATCTCGGCCATGGCAGATAATATAGATATAAATATCTCACATGCTCCATGCTTTGAGTTCACATTGATATCCATGGTGTTAACCCATGAGCTAACACAATATTATCAACAAGCAGTGTTCATAAATAAACATAATTAAATAAATATAATTCATAAACATACCTTTCTTACCTTCTTCTTTTCCAAGAGTTGCACCCTTTCATAATATAAATCCTTTGAAAAGTCACAACACTTCATAGTTATAATCCTTTTGGAAAGTCACAACCCTTCATAACTAAAATCCTTTGGAAAAGTCCCAATACTTTATAGATAAAATATTTTTGAAGAGTCACAACTATTCATAATTATGATCCTTTCAAAATTTCACATCCTTTCAATATCATTAATACCTTTTTAGAAAGTCACTTCCTTATTTTCTTCATATTACTTTCCTCTTCCATTTTTCCTTTTGAACTCCTCTCCTCTTCTCTTCCTTTTCTGCCCTCTCTAAAATAAACTTTCCTCCCTTTTATATCTTAATTTTAAGGAGTCATATCTATTTGTTAAACATCTCTTGAATTTTCATTAGATTTAGTTAATTTATATTATTCTATGTTATATTATTTATTTACTTACTTATATGTGTTTATTTTATTTATTATTAAATTCTATTTAGAAAGTTAACATACTTTCTACAATATTGTCTCTTGTATTTAATTTTATTTCTTTCTTTCTTTATTCATTGAAATTTTATTATTTTTTAATTATTTAAAATATCATACTAAATATTATTTTATTAATAATATAGATTAAATAATTATTATTTCCTTGGTTTATAGTTTAGTATTATTTTTAATATAACTTTATTATTTACTTAATAACATTTTATTATCTAATTATTATTAAAATTCTATCTTAAAATGGGGATATGACATAATCTCATTTTGGTCAAGGATTCATGTACCATTTTTCCAAATGTTTGTACCAATGCTCCATTTTTCATTAATTATATTCCTTAACTCTTTTGGTATCCATGCCCCAACATCTTCTATTTTCTCACAAGTTTCTCTCATTTTCTTTGAAAACTTAGAAACTCTATTCTTCAATATGGAGTAATTATGCTTCTTAACAATTGCCTCTATAATTTCATCAATAGAAAGTGGTTTACATTTATTTTTACGTTTGTTCAAAGTCTTTGCTACCTTAGCTATCTTTTTTTTTTTCTGTACAACTTCTATATCTGTATCAATCTTAGATGAATCTTTTGTTGGTTAAACCATTGGCGATCGCCTCTCTTCGACTTGTGCTTAAGATCTTTATAGGTAACTCCTTGTGAGTTCAAATTTGATTTCCTAAATACTCATTTCTTTAACCATTGTATTATTAGATGGTTTTAGGACTTAGCTTCTCATTATCATCCTTATTTGTGCATAGTTACCAAACCTCGATATAATTTACATTTCTTTCATTGACAATAATCATTCTATGTGTAAATTTTATTGTTTTTTCCTAACCTCATATTTGAAAGGTGTCAACCAATAAATTCTTGGTTGTATTGCACAAATGATGCACTTATCTGAGCTTACAAAAAAAAATATTTCATACTTATAATTTTCTACTAGATTTGTGGGAATCTTTTCTAGCTCATTCATTTCCTTTTGTAAATCATTGAAATACTTTGAGAACATACCATTGCATTTTCCTTATAATTTCTTGTAGATATCACTTATTTGTGTTGTTATAGGTTAGCCTTCTCTCCACTTATAGACTGGGGACTTTGGGAAATCTCCTCTAAGATAGAAAAAATTTAAATTAGTATTGAACAAAATCTTGTGGCTTTTTCTTAATGATCATTCATGATTTTATGTAGTTTTTCCATCATTTATTAGCATACGTATCTACATAGGTTAACCAATCACTTTTTTTGAATGGTTTGAAATGCTCCATATGCTACATTTCTAGGGATTTGATTTTCCCTACTAGAGTGACACATTTTTTACCCCATTACCATAGCCATAAATCTTATCTTTATATTTGGAATCTCATTCACTATGCATCCCATTGCATCCTAGGTTAGTTGCTTTGTAATAGTAGCCACATGTTTCATCTCGATATAACATTCATGGATAGATGGATTCTAGTGACACTGAATCCATTTACCCTTTGAAATAAAGACTTTGTGAGCTTATAGGGTTTATCTAGATACATATACTATTCATGGAATTAGCTTAAAATAAATCTTACCTATTCTTCATGGAAGATATCAGGTATGTCTAATGCTCTATTTAGGGTAGACATCTCTAACTTCTTGTGTTTATCTTTCTGAACTTCTTCTAAGCAAAATGGTCTATACAAGGAATGTATTTCCTTCTCACCCAATTCTTGTACCTCAACCTCTACAAGAAAAACATCATTATATAGAGATGAAAATCACGTTTCATCCTCTACATCCTTTCCTTTCAATATTATGCCCTCATAATCATGATGATCACTTTGTCTATTATCAATCATATTAACCTTTCTTATTTCTTCATCCATTATGCCCCTGCATATCTCTCATTTATTTTTCTATACTCAATTATATGAGATTTCTCTTATAAATAGTTCTTTCAAAACTTTATTTTGAGCACTTACAAGTTCACAATTTTGAAAACACAAATAGTTTCAATATTGCAAAGTGATCAATAATTTGCAATGCATCCATTCATGTCATTAAATTGTAATGTTAGGGTTACAAGAATCAACAAAAGCTTCACCTACCATAAGACTTAAGTTATCAATGATTTTGAATTACAACTTGAGTGTAATTCATTGCTACAACAACATATTCTACTTCAATAGTTGCCTCTGATATGTCTTTATACTTGTTGGTCCATGCTACCAATTTTCCTCCAAGAAATAATGCACCACCAGTTGTCCTCTTTATATCATCTATATTCCCCCACCCAATCAACATCAGTGAAAATACTAAGTTCAAAAGTCCCTTTGTAAGGATACTATAGGTGATATTCTTTAGTATCGTTCAAATATCTAAGGATTTTCTTCATAACTACAATGTGTGATTCCTTTTGGTTGGCCAAAAATCTAGCCACTAGTCCAAATTCTTGTGTAATATATGGTCTACTATGCACCATGTATTTTAGTTTACTAATCATGGACCACTACAATTTCCCAATGACTTTAGAGAATTTATTTTCCTTTGGGAATTTGAAACTAGTCACCATTGGGGTACCTATTGGTTTTACTTCTTCCATGCTAAATTTTTTAATTACCTCCTTCACATACTTAGTCCATCCAATGAAGATTCCTCCTTTTAATTGTGACACTTGAAGTCTAATGAAGGATTATATCTCTCTAATAATAGACATCTTGAACTCCTTCATGGATTTTGCAAAATCATCAATCAACTTATAATACCCTCTAAAGATGATGTCATCTACAAATATTTATGCAATCAATGTACCAATTTCTTTTTCTTGTTTCATATATAGATTGCAGTTGTCACTAGTTCTTATAAACTAGATATTTATCAAGTATGAGTGCAGTCTCTCATACTACACTCTTGATGTTTGTTTGAGTCCATATAGGGACTTTCATAGTCAACATACCTAATTCTTTCATTATGCATTTTCAAACCCCTCAAGTTTTTCTATATACACTTCTTTGTCCAAAACTCCATTTAAGAATGTCAACTTCACGTCCATCTAGTATATCTTAAAGTTCTAGTGTGTACTAAATTCTAAGAGTATTCTAACTCCTAGTCAAGACATTGGTGCAAATATTTCCCCATAGTCTATGCCTACCTCTTGTTCATATCCTTTTCAAAAAAAGTGTTGCCTTGTTTCTATCCACTTTTCCTTCTTTGTTCATCATATTTATGAAGACCCATTATGTTCTGATGAAATTCTTGTCATTAGGTCTTTTTAACAAGGCCCATGTGTCATTATTTACTATTTTATCTATTTATTCCTCCATGGCCTTTCTCTAGTATTTGTCTTTCTGAGCCCCACCTACTACTATTGGCTCTATGTGGGAGAGAAGGAACACCACCTCTCTCACCTTTAATTGGTTATTACTCCTGTAGCCTTGTCACCAATAATTTTATCTACTAACTAGCTTCTTACATATTTTGATAGCATTGGTTCTCTTCTAGGTTCCTTGGTACTCTGTTCTTCTTTTCAAGTTTCTTCTACTTCAACTAGTATAACTTCTCACACATGATCCTCCTCTACCAGTACTCTCTCCATTGTATTGTTTTGTGGGATGTACTCAAATTTCTTGTTGTCTTGTGGTTCTTTCTTACTATTTTTCTCAATATTTTCCAAGAATTTGTCTTCCTTTATATTGGTAGGTTCCACAATCTTGTTTACCCAAAGATTCAAACATCAATAAACTTTTCTCTTGGTAGAATATCCCAAAAAGATACCCTCATCACTATTAGGTTCAAACTTCTCTTGGTATTCACCCCTCTTGATGTAGCACTTTCTTCCAAACACCTTGAAGATGTTGACATATCTTTTGTGACCAAATCATTATTCATAATGAGTCTTCTTTGTCCCTTTCTTTATGCACCCTATTCAGGGTGTATAGAGTTGTCCTTATAGCTTCTGTCTAGTAGATTTGTGCAATGTCACTTTGGATCATCAATGTTCTTGCATAGTCTATGATACTTTTGTTTCTTCTCTTTGTGACCCCATTTTTTTGAGGTGTCTTAGGAGCTAACATTTTTCTTCTTATTCCATGCTCTTCATAGTAATTTTAAAATTCTTATGAGGTGACATCACCTCCTCAATCTAGTCTTAAGAACTCAAATGTTATGCCAGTCTCTCTTTCTACTTTTTCTTTGTAGACCATGAACATGTGGAAGGCTTCTGACTTCTCTTTCAAGTAGAGACTCCACATCATTCTAGAAAAATTATTGATGAATAACATAAAGTATTTGTCTTTAGCTATGCTCTTTGTCCTAATGGGACCACATAAGTCAATATGAATTAGATCTAATACATGTTTTGAAGTAAATAAATTTCTAGAGAAACTTGAGCTTGCCAAGTTGCCTAGTTGATAATCCTTACACATAACATTGTTAGGTTTAGTAATATGGGGTAGACCCCTTACATAGTTTTTCCTTCCTACTTTGACAACTTTCAAAATTTACATGACACAACCTTCTATGCCATAGCTATTGAATAAAATTGACTAATTGTGTATTGTCTTTGGTGTTACACAAAATGTCCTATCATTACCAGTCAGTGTATGTCGAGCTCACTCAGGCATTGAAGATATTTTTGTATAGCTATCAAGTAATCTAGAGTTTGCCTAATTTAGAAGGTAGTTTCTACTAAGTTCACTCAGGCATCAAAGGAAAGTTTGTAGAAGATGAGTGTTAATCGAGCTCTCTTAGTTAATGATGGAAATGTTGGATGGAACTAGTGTTAACTGAGCTCACTCAGTAACCAAAGGAACTTTGCTAGTATGCAGTGTTGACTGAATTTTAGTTTGTTAACACAAGAAAATCATTTCTAAGTTGGTGTATACTAAGCTAGGTCAACTAACGAACAAGAATTAGAGTGTGTGTGAGTGTGAATGCATGGAAGACTTTGAAGATCTAACAATGCAAAGAGGAAGCAAATTAGAAGGATAAGCAAAATATCCTTGTGAAGCTAAAAGGATACATTCAATCAAGAAGGACCAAGTACAAGCCAAAATTAAGATCTATAATTAGCAATTTAGTTGCATCCAAATTGGGTCATGTCATTGTTACTCTCTAATCATTATAGTAGTGATCTAAATCTCTTAGTAGAGTTCACTTAGTAGCTATTTGTAAATCTTCTAACAAGGTAGCAATTCTATTAAATTTTCTAAAGACCTCTAATAAGGCCACTCCTAACATGGTGATTAAATCCTCTAATAGGGTCACACCTAATAGTGTGTTTTTTAACCTTTTATAGGGTTGGCTCCTAATAGGGCTCCCTTTAGAAGAGTCAAAATAGTGACTAGTTGCAATTGGTATTTTTTTCCAAATTGGGTTTCCACCTTAAATCTTGGTGTCAAATGTGTTAATGCTTTATCTTTTCTATGTTTGCAACTAAGTTAAAGTAATAAGTAATCATAGATAAAATCTTAATATTTTCATGTTAAGTATTTACTGAGAATTCTTAGTATTTACCGAGTTACAACATCATTGTGAGTCTACTAAGCATTAGCAAAGTTTAATTTTTAGAGTTTTTTTTTTTTTTCTAACATCTAAGGGATCCTAGAAATATTTTGTAGTAACTAATTCACCCCTTCCCTCTCACTTACTCCTCTTATATTTCTAAAAATTGGTATCAAATCCTTTAGTGCTTGCAGAGAAGGTTTCAAGGACCTAAGCTAAACATTAGGATGTCTTATAGAGGAGAGATTGCCAAGTTGAACATATACAATTCTGCAGCATGGCAAGAACTTATGAGATTACATCTAGTAGCTATTAGTTATTTAGTTTGTAAATATCTTGATACTAAATACAAGACTCCTACTGGAACATTATCAGTGGAACACATTGGTGAAAAGAAGAATCATAACATCATGATGATTGATATTGCATTTTCTCTCAATTATGTTGAATTTGATGAAGTAATAGACTACAAAATAGCTCATGCAATGTGGACCAAATTGAAAGATATCTATGGAGGAGATGACAATGTAAGCATAGCCAAATAAAAAAGTCTCAAAGGTTAATTTGATCAGATGAAATTGAGAGAAGATGAAAACATTGCAAAATATGTCAAAAGAATCAAAGCAAGTGTGAGCACAATCAAAGCATTTGGAGGAGACATTGATGAAAAAATAGTTGTAAGCAAGGTACTCAAGACTCTTCTTCCATTTATGCAATTAGAGTATTAGCCATTCTAGAAATGAGATGTGATCCAAATAACAAAATAACTTTGGATGCTCTAGTTGGAAGATTGACAACTTTTGAGTTGGATAACTATGATAACTATGTTCCTAGTTTGAAAAATATTGAGTCTACATTTGAAGCCAAACTCTCACTCAAAGAAAAGAGTAAAAAATAAAAGGCCAATCAATCAAGAAGTGAAGGAGAAATAGAAGAAATTTTTGACAACGATCTTGAAATTTTTGAAGCCCTATTTGCAAAGAAATACTCCAAAGGTAGATGAAAGTACAAAGTCAAGATTCCTCTAATATGTTTTTCTTGTGAAGAAGTTGGTCACGTAGCTACTAGGTGTCCAAACAAAGATAACAAGGATGAGAAGAAAATTAATAAGTACAAAGGAGATAAGTAATTCAAGAGCTACAAGGAGAAAGGTAAGAAATCTTGTTTTATGGCTAAAGATTCTGATAACACTAAAGATGAAATGGTATATATTGTTTTAAAAGATGAATTTTATGATTAAGGTGATAAGATGGCACTTATCTCTCATGTTAGCAAAAATCATACATGGATTATTGATAGTGGTTGCTCACATCATATGACTAGAGATAAAAAAAAAACTTTGCACACATGGAACATTATGATGGAGATAGTGTAAGATTTGGAAACAATGAACCTTGTTGCATAAAAGGAAAAGGTTGTATCTCATTAACCAATGAACTTGTATGTGATAATGCTTATTGGGTTGAAGGTCTAAAGCATAATCTACATAGTGTGGCACAATTGAATAACATTGGATTCAATTTATGAATGGGAAGAACAAACTGCTGGATGGAAAAGGAAATATGGTTGGATCTAGCAAGAAAACAAAAGGTAAACTATTTTATCTTGATCTCAATGAAAGTTCATATTTTATTGCTCTAGTAGAAGAAAACTAGTTATGGCACCAAATATTATGTCATGTAAACCTTGATAATATGGTTAAGATAAGAAATCCAAAAAAGGTTAGAGATATTCCTAGTTTGAAGAAACATGATATGGGTCTATGCAAAAATTGGCAAATTGGTAAGATGGGAAAGACTAGTTTCAAAAGAAAAAACTATCATTTTGAAGAAGTCTTAGAGCTTGTGCATACAAACTTATGTGGACCTATTAGAAAAAAAGGTTACAATGAAGAAATATTTTTCATTATTTTTGTTGATGATTATTCTAGGATGATGACTGTAATGTATCTAAAAGAGAAATCAAAAGCTTTTCAAAAATTCAAGTGGTATCTGGCAAGAGTAGAAAAAGAAACTAGAAAGAAGTTAAAATGCTTGAGATCAGATAGAGGTGGTGAATTCATCTCCAATGAATTCAATATATTTTGCATTGAAAAGGGAATTAAATGAAAAGTATCAACCCCTAGGGTATAGCTGGAAGTAGAAATAGATCCATCATGGATTGTGCAAGAAGATTAATGATAGAAAATAATGTTGCAATCAATACTGGAAGGAAGCAATTAACACTGTAGTCTATATTTTGAACAAAGTACAACTAAAGAAAGACTCAAATAAAACTCCTTATGAACTATGGTATGACTACAGACCTAAAGTAAGTTGCTTTAAAGTATTTGGTAGAAAATATTATATCTTTAAAGAATCTAGAAAAGGAAAATTTGATGAATGTGATGAAGGCATATTTCTAGGATACTCCTGCACAAGTAAAGCATACAAAAGTTTGAATTTGTATACTCATAAAATAATAGAAAGTGTACATGTGAGTATTGATGAGTTTGTAGAAAAGAGGGAAGAAGAAAGTAGTAAAGAGCCTAAGGATTACAAAATATTTGTTTACTATGAGCCTAGTAGCCTGCAAAATCTATCTAAAAGAAAGGAAGCTTCACCTCTCGAGTCCCCAAAATCTCTAATAGTTGGTGAGTTTCAGACAGTGCAACCCAAGTCATAGTCTAAAGGACCCAAGTCTCAATCAAAAGCTACCAAGCTACTTCAAGAGCAAATCAAGTTTGATGGACCTAAGTTACAAACAATGGGACCCAAGCTTGACACTAAAGTTCATAATGAAATAAGTAAATCCAAAGAACCTATGTTAGCAAGATATGTCGGAAGGAATCATGCACCTAATCAGATTATTGGAGATAAATTAGATGGAATAATGACAAGAGGTAAATTAAAAAGTACATGTTTCCTTACTTAATTTGAACCTAGAAATGTTAAAGATGCTTTGGAAAATGAAAGCTAGATTGAAGCAATGAATGAAGAAATAGAAAAAATAGAGAAGAACAAATCTTGGACTGTTGTTCCTAGACCTAAGGATAAAAATGTAATTGGCACAAAGTGGGTATTTAGAAATAAGCTAAATAAAAATGGAAATAGAAATAAAGCAAGGTCAGTATGTAAAGGCTATTCTCAAGAAGAAGGTATTGATAATGGTGAAACTTTTGTTCCTATAGCAAGATTAGAAGGTGTTAAAACTTTACTAGCATATGCAACTTACAAAGGATTTAAAGTTTATCAAATGGATGTAAAATTTGCATTATTGAATGGAATTCTTGATGAGGAAGTCTACATTGAACAAACATAAGGTTTTGTAGATCCTAGCAAAAGGGACATGGTCTAAAAATTACACAAGGCATTATATGGCCTCAAGCAAGCTCCTAGAGCTTGATATGGAAGACTTCATAACTACTTGATACAGATTGGTTTTCAAAGAACAAATGATAACAATAGTCTATATATCAAACAAGTACTAGAAAAGAAGATTGTATTGGCAGAAATATTTGTTGATGACACTATATTCATAGGAAATTATGGCCTATGCAATTAATTTTTAGAAGAAATGAGCAAGAAATTTGAGATGTCTATGTTTGGAGAGATAAAAGTCTTTGTTGAATTACATATTTAGCAGAAGAAATATGGCATCTACATTACTCAATCTAAATACATCAAGGAGTTACTAAAGAAATTTGTAGTGAAAGACTCAAGACCAATTGGAACCCCTATGTCTACTGGACATAGACTTTCCAAAAATCATGATTCCAAAGAGGTAGATCAGACCACATATAGATCAATGATTGGAAAATTGGAATATATAGTGCATACAAGGCCTAATATTGCATTAGCAATTATGGTGGCAAGATTCTCACCAAATCCCAAAGAAAATCATTTGATGGTAGTCAACAGAATTATAAGATATCTGAAAGGTACTGAAGAATATGATTTATGGTACAAAATAGGAGGTAATTTGGACTTAAAAGTATTTACAAATGCTAATTGGGTAGGAAGTATTGATGATAGAAAACACACTAGTGGTGGAGCATTCTTCCTTTTAAAATACTAGTGTCTTGGAAAGAAAGAAACAAAATTGTATCCCTTAGTCCACAATAAAGGCAAAATATGTGGTAGCAGTTATTAATTGTTTTGACATTGTATGGTTCAAACAATTGATGATAGATATGAAGGTAGAAATCAAGGATCTAGTAGGAATATATTGTGATAACACCAGTAAAAATAATATATTAAAGAATCTAGTAATGCATACCAAAACAAAGCACATTTCTATAGAATATTACTTCTTAAGAAAGTTGCTGCAAGATAGAGAAGTTAGATTGGAATATGTATATACAAAAAAACAAATTGTAGACATATTCGCCAAGCCATTACCTAAGGATGTATTTCTATATCTAAGAGGTAAGCTAGGGGTCATTCCCCTATCTGAAGCTCACTAAAAGAAGTTTAGTGATGCATCAACCAAAGCATGTTGAAGATCAATCAGTTGATATAGAATTGGCAAGGGCATATTGCAAGTGAATCAATACTTGAGGTACATTAATATTCATTGAGTATTGTCTTTGAGATGAGATATCAAAAGAGGGAGAAGTTTGCTATTATATCGCATAGAAATTTTGTTGTTATTGAAAAGAGGGAGAAGTTTTCTATCATAGAAAGAATTGTCAAAAAGGGAGAATTAACTTGGTAGAAATTCTAGTAGATAGAAGTTTTTTGACAGAGGGAGAAACTAAAGGAAGATAGAGTTCACACTAATATAGGGAGTTCTCATGCATAAGAATTAGAATGAAACTAAGGATATGTTCCTTACTTTATTCTTGCTCCAAAAAAAAAAAAAAATTGTGCTATGACATGTTGTGTTATCATCAATGCCAAAGAGGGAGATTGTTGAATACAATTCACTAATTTTGAATTGTCTTTGATGTTACACAAAATGTCATATCATTACCAATCAGTGTATGCTAAGCTCACTCGAGCATTGAAGATTGTTTTCTCTAGCTATTGTGCAATCCAGAGTTTGCCTAGTTTAGAAGGCAGTGTCTACCAAGTTCACTCGAGCATCAAGGGAAAGTCTGTGAAAGATGAGTGTTAACTAAGCTCACTCAGTTAATGAAGGAAATGTTGGATGGAACCAATGTTAACCAAGCTCCCTTGGTAACCAAATAAAATTTTCTAGTATGCAGTGTTGGCTAAGTTTCAGTTGGTTAACACAAGAAAATCATTTCTAAGTTAATGTCTACTAAGCTAGGTCGGCTAACAAAGGATTTTCTTATTTTGGCATATTAAGTTCAATTGATTTTTTTGATGGTTCTAGCCAACTAAGAAGATGAATATTAATTATTCTAAATTTTATTTGAGCTGACTTAACAATATGAAAGATATAAATAAAAGGTAAAATTGAGAATTAGTGTGTGTGTGTGTGTGAGAGTGTCAACACATCGAATATTTTGAAGATCTAATGATGCAAAGAGGAATCAATTAGAAGGATAAGTAGAATATCCTTATGAAGCTAAAAGGATACATTCAATTAGGAAGGATCAAGTACAAGCTAGAATTGAGATCTATAATGTCATTTTTACTCTCTAATCATTATAGCAGTGATCTAAATCTCTTAGCAGGGTTGGCTTAACAACTATTTGTAAATCCTCTAACAAGATGATAGTTCTATCGAATCATCTAAAGACCTCTAACAAGGCCACTCCTAAAAGGGTGATTAAATCCTCTAATAGGGTAAAACCTAACAATGTGTTGTGTAGCCTTTAATAGGGCTAGCTCCTAACAGGGATTACTTTAGAAGAGTGAAAATAGTAACTAGTTGCAATTGGTGGGTTTTCCCAAATTTGTTTTCCATGTTAAATCTTGGTATCAAATGCACTCATGCTATTTCTTTTCTATGTTTTCAACTAAGTTAAAGTAAAAGTAATCATAGATAAACTCTTAAGATTTTCATGTTATGTAATTATTGAGCATTCTCAGTGTTTAACATGTTACAACATCATTGTGAGTCTATTGAGCATCAACAAAATTTAATTTTCAGAGTTTATTGTTTTTTTCTGACATCTAAGGGATCTTAGAAATATTTTTTAGTAACTAATTCACCCCTACCACTCCCCTCTCAGTTACTCCTCTTATATTTCCAACAATAGCCAACTATTATCATTCCTAGCTACCATACAAGTATTGTTAGAAATATTGAGGTACAAAAGGTTACCTCTAATTTATTCTCCCATGGTTATTATCTTTCCTATCTTATCAAATATTTTGCAAGACCCTTTGTTTAATTTGAACTTATAACCTTTGTCCACTAGCTAAGCCACACTCAACATGTTATATTTTAATCCTCCATCTAGATATACATCTTGATGGGTAGTGGATTCATGTAGGACTATAGTACCCTTACCTATCACAATGCATGGTGATTTTTCTTGTCAAATTTCACCTTTTCTCCATCATAAGATTTTATCTCACGAAACTTTCTCATGTTACCTAATAGATGGTGTGAGAAACTACTATTTGTTATCCTATTCTTGTGGATACTAATGCTGGTTGTTAGGGCTCTCTTCACTCTTTCTTCTATGATGATGACAAATGATATTTCATCCTCCTCATCTTCCTCATCACTAGTTGACTCTTCATTAGTCATACCTTATTTGGTAATGTAACACTATTTATTATATTTTTCTTTTGGGGTCTTTGTAGCTATTGTTTTCTCTCCAACTACTTCTCTCCTTTTTGATAGTTTTAAAACACCTAGCGACATACTATCCTACCTTTTGCAATTGAAGCATTTGAAAGGAATCTTACCTTTGTACTTACCTTTTCCTTTGATCATTATTGTGGGAAACATAGCCTCCAACTCTTCTTTATTTTCTTCTTTGATGTACAAAATTTCCATTTCCTTCTTGTGTCTACACATACTTGGTTCTCCTTTCTCCTACAATGTAGCAACTAGAGAAATCAAATCTTTCAATGTCATCTCAACCCATAGTGGTTGACTATTGTCAAAGTTTCTAAGTTCAAACACATTAAACTTTTCTATCAAGGCATCAAGTGATATTTTCATCTTGTCCATTGTTCTCAGCTCTTGAATGGATGACACTCTTATGACATATTTAGACAACAGGGTCCTTAAAATCTTACTCAAACACTCATCTTTTGATATTACTCCAACACATGCTCTAATGGATAGCATGATGTCTTTTAATAACTTTCCATATGCTTCAATCTCTTCAAATTCTAGTATTCTCATGTCATCAAATTTCCCTCACATGATTTCATCTTTAGCCCTCATGATATGCTTGCCTCCTCCATTGACGACCTTCATTTTCTCCCATATTTTGTGGGTTGTCTCTAGTTCTTCCACATCTTTGTATTTAGAGTATGATAGTGTGTTTGCTAGGGAATTCATTATGGCTATGTGTATTTCCTCTTTCAATTTTCTTTGGGTAAGCTAACCATGTGGTTCATCATATTTGACTTCTATGTGGGTCATGCAAGCATCTTTAAGATTCTTTAGATGCAACATAACCTGCATTTTTTCCTAGAAAACTTTGGTGCCTCTCTTTTGAACATCTTGTTCTTTTTCCTCAATTTGTTAAGTTATTTTATCATGAGGAACTAGGCTCTAATACTAGTTATTACTTCTAGCTATAGGTTGGTATTGAGGGAGGGGAGGGGGGGTGAATCAATATACTCACTAATTTTAGCTTTTTACATTGAATCACACTTCACATCTATTTTTTTGGTTACTGTAACTAGTCAAGGATAAGGAGATACTTATCATAATAAAATAAAAATGCACAATACAATGTTTATCTAATGGAAATTTGACTAGGGTAAAAACCATAGTTTGAGGAATTGATCCTCAAAATTTTCACTCTTTTGAAGTGTGCCTTATCAAGAGCTATCTTTGTTAAAAGATTAAAATAGTACTTTAAGCTGCCACCCTTATATGGGATTTAGATAAGACCTATAAAGATCTTTCCCTATTAGGAGAATCCTAGTTAAGGGACTTAGGAACATAAGTTAATGTGTCACCCTATTAGGGGATTTGTACAAAGAACCTGAGCTAAGCTCAACCCTCATCAAGATTTACTGTTGCAAAGGTAAGTAGACAACATGGAATTGATCTAATAATTTTAACAACTATACTTTCTTGAAGTAGATGTCTAGTTGGTTCTCTTGATCAATCTACAATGATGTTCTACCTTCGCTTGGCTCTGTGATCTTCATAATTTGATCAATGATGCACTTGTCTCTTCTGTCTCTTTCACATTATATTCATGTGTTGTTATATCTTGGAAGCCTCTCCCTACCTTTCCTTAGTACAACACATATTTTAAGATGAAATTTCTTGTCACTCTTCTTCTCTTCTTTAAGATTCCTCTTAGCTTGAATCTTTGTAGCTTTCTAGCTATCACTTTGCAATCTAACCTCTTCTCCTTTCATTCCATCTTCTTTTATACTTCCCTTATAGAGTTAGTTAGAAGCCTTATATTATGAATTTAAAATTTGAATTCTCACCCCTACTACTAGCTTAACTTCCCATTGCAATAGCACACTACACTTGTTAGATTTGGTGTTTTTGTACAAGAGTCATAGGTGCCATGTGCCTATGATGGATTTCTCTAGTTGGGAAGAATTCAAATTCAAATTCTTCTAGTCATTCCTTGATATATATTCCCATCACCATTAAATGTGATGTAGAGTGCATTATTACCCTCTAGATGATTAGGTAGTCACATGTTTCTTGCTTGGTGTTCATTATGATATCTAGGTTGGATCTAATTTCAAATTTGTCTATTTATTTCTACTGCTTAGCTTCTTTCTATGCATGTGAACTTCACTTAGCATCCCTTTTCTAAGTGGATCACCTTTATCTTTTCCTTGCTTGGGCTCCCATACCTTCTTTTACATAGGATTTCTTAGAGTTGCAAATTTTTATGCCTTACCAATTGTGCCTTTCTACCAGTCCTATTTCCTTTTTCAGTGTTGCCAACAATTACAACAACTTTAATGACTAAGTCTTCTAGTATATTTATCAATTAGTATTCAATACTTAGACCAACAATTCCTCCTTGTTAGTGGATTGATCTCTTTAGCATCACTACTCTTCACTAAATGACTTACTGATTTAGACTTCAAAAATAATTTAAGATTTATTCTATTATATTCTATCCCATCTAAGATTGATGAGATTAGTTTATCAATGAGGTCTCACCAATAACCAGTGAGTTTTTGACCTCATTAAGCTTAACTTCCTTTTCCACTTCCCTCTTCATTGTCTACATCTTAGTGAAGTCCTTTTCATGTTGATCTACCTTTTCTCTCTTATCTTTGCTAACATGAGACTTATTTCTCGGTCATCTACTACTTTTACAATCTATTGTAAGATGGCCAATTTTATGCGATTTATAGCACATCACTCTCATACTTTTCCATGGTCTGGTGCTTCTCTTTTGATTCATCCTTAGTCTGTAGTGTCATCTTTCCCATAGATCTTGAAGACTAGTGTATGAAACCCATCCATATCAATTGGACTCATTGCCTTTGGAGATGACTAATTAGATTTTTCTCTTGCTCATTAGTCCTCCACTTTATGTCCATATTTGTTTCAATAGT
The DNA here is from genome assembly GCA_028749045.1 of Cupressus sempervirens. NCBI lineage: Eukaryota > Viridiplantae > Streptophyta > Pinopsida > Cupressales > Cupressaceae > Cupressus > Cupressus sempervirens. Next base: position 159,640,414 of record CM053788.1, on the reverse strand, counting down.
AGCAACATCCATATATTCTCTTCTCATTGGAATAAGATATGCACTATTTTGTTCTATAGCTACCTATCAAAGGTACATTTCTTAACAATTATTATCAACTAAACCAACACATGCTAGATGTATGTCCTTTCTTACTATAGTAATAATAAGTGGGTTTAGCAGTTCCCTTACCTCTTGAAGATGTTCTTCTTGACCTTCTTTTGTCCAAGTTCTTCTCTCCTACGATCTCACCTTCTTTAGTCATGTTGTCACCTTTGTAACCAAGATTGGTTATGCTCTTGTTTCTTCTTTAGGCTTCTAGACACTCATATACTTTCTTTGATCTCTCACTAAAATTTCTCAACTATTCACTTCTTTCATTTACACTCCTAAGATCTTTGTTTAGGTTGAGTACTTGCTCAATCAATTGTGTGAGTTGTTCTACATGAGGATAACTACTCTCCTCATTCACTTATGCAACCTTTGTCCTAGCCACTACTTTAGTTTCATATCTTGTTGAGATGGCATTATCTTGTCCATCTTGGGATTTTCTTACCTCTCTTCTCATTTGAGAAATGGTTTCTCTCAACTTTATCATTCTTAGTCATAAAATCAAATAGTGCTTCTTGTAACTCTTCAAATTTTCTATGCTCCTCTAGTTTTTTTATGACCTCTTGACTCTCTCTTATCTTTTTCATTAGCTTCTTTCTTTTGGTTAGAGACTTCCTTAGTGTTTTTTTTCCCCAAGTCTTTAATGGTGTTAAGTTCTTCATCGACCTAGAATCAAGTAATCTCTAAGCTTCCATTGGATCTACCATCAAGATGTCACGCTTGTTGTTGTGAGGGTTTATGATTTGATACCAATTTTTTGTACCAATTGGTACACAAATGACCCAATTTTCTTCTTTACCATTCAGACCAAACTAAATAAGAACCACTTAACCACTAGAATTGTGATAAATGCAACAAGATAAAAGTAGGTACACTCAAGCATAAAAGAATTCATCAAATGACACAAATATTTATATGTGGAAACCCTTTATGAGAGGATGAAAACCAAAATGAGGATAATATACTCACTAGCCCTTATAGTGCTTGTAAAGGGTTGACTGGTTAAGAGATACAACTATTTCTTCTAGAAACACATCCTATTAGGAATGCATGTTACCTATTAGGGGTACAAGAGCTTGTGAAAGCTACCTAGTTAGAAGATATAAAAATATATTTCTAAGAGACACCTTGTTAGAGGATTTATAAAATTTTATTAATAAAACTTTTCCTATTAAGAGCTACAAATAGATGCAATGGCTAGAAAGAAATTGAAATGTGTGATCAAAACGTAGTGATATCTTTCCTTATAGATCTTTGTTGCATATCCTCAAAGATGCTTTTGATCTTCCTGTTTCCTCTTCTTATTTCTTGAGCCCTTTAGTCTCACCTTCTACCTATTATGTTTAGAAAAACTTGGCTATTGTATCACTTCCCTCTACAACTACGTTATTTAGCTAACTTACACTTTGAAAAAATCTTTAGTCTTACTCCTAGAGAAATCTTCTTCTCTCAATTTCATGCTAACCCAACATTTCAATAATGAAGTTTGAGTTCCTTTATGCACTCTATAATGTCAGAGTGCACATACCCATAATAGAAATGCTAGACTCAATTTCAAATTTGAAATCCATATCTATGTCATTCACAAAAAACCAATGAGCCCTACTCCTAGGGTCTAAACTAGTAGCCTTGATAGTCTATTTGTGAGCTTATGTATAACCTTTGTCAACTGTCTTCCATGTATTCCTACTAGATAGTAGCATATGCTATATCATCATACATGTGTGTATGCATAACAACTCATTCTTCTATCAGTTGAAGTGTTAACTTATAACAACTCCTTCACTTCTTTGATCAATCATCAATCAATGAGAACACCATTTCACAATCTCCATGCTAATGAGACTTGTAGGATCAACATGATGCTACTTCACTAGTTTTAGTCGAACTTTCTTCAATTGGAATAGGCCTGACCAATTCATCTATGGCCAAAATGCAAGCTGACTAAATATAGTCACATGAGCAAAAGAAATGTATTTTTTTTTGAATTACTTAGTCAATCTAAATTAGTCAAAACAATAAGTGATTTTTTTAAAAATAAAATAATTTTTGGGATGCTTATGAAGGATGATCACGAATAAGGTATGTTTTTTTGGAAGTTATTTTTATACTTTAATTTTTAATTTTAATTTTATTTAATTTATCTAAGTTGAAGTATTATTCTATTTAGTTTCTTAACTTAAAGTTTTTCTTTGTAGATTAAAGTATTTAATGGGAAAGAAAAGGGGTAGATTAGGAAAACATGATCAAGCAAAAGATGAAAAAATGAAAGGTCATACAAAATATGATCAAATACTATAGTGAATTAATTTAATAAAAATATTACTCATTTTATATTATAGTGTGGGCCAACCAAATTAAATTTTTTAATTGAATTTTGTTCTTATATTTTTGTATGAGAAGTCTATACTATATCACTTAGTACACATTTTAGTACTATATACAATAGATTTAAAACACTTTCCTCAACATCAACAACACTGATGACAATATATACTTTAGTCAAGTTCCATTGCATCATGTCCATTACATGTACTATTCCACTCAACATAGTGTCTTAAGAATTTGTTATGCATAACACATTTAATTCATGTTGGCACCATCTTCAAAACATGAACCCCAACAACAAGTAACATGTCAATGATAAAAACTAAGCCAAATGAGGGTAGGCTATCTCATAAACCAATTGTTTCTTTACACTATGAAAAAAATATGGCATATCATATTTGTTTTCCATGCCCATTTCTTCATATAACTTAAAGATTACAAAGAAAAAAAATATTATTAACTCCAATTTCATTTAAATAACTATCTATACTCTATATTTAATTTATATATATATTTTTAAACATTTATTTTATAAATCACTATCAAATTTTATTTAAGTAAAAAATATTGACAAATGTATTTTGTATAAAATATGCATTAAAAATAATATTTAAGCCTATATAAGTTATAAAACATGATTGAATATATAAGTTCCAAGACATGACTGAATTAATTTTAAAGCATATAAAAAATAAAAACATTTTTAAAAATGATTATAGAGGCATATTTTCGAACTAGAACTAGAACTCGAATGGTAATAGTCTTGTTTTTTTTTTTTTTTTTTTTTTGTGGTTTTCATATCACCATTAAGAAAAAGCTCCATTTAATCATATATTTCATAGAGGCAATGTATTGTAATCTTATGGGGTTTTGTTTCCCATTCAAAAATTTCCTCTTCTAATTTTATGTTTTATTTATGGCATGGCATGGGCATCATAAGCATAGAGCATAAAATCAATTGATCATGGCACCCAACCACAATGCCATCACATCTCTTCCAAGAAGACATGAAAATAGAGATGAAGGCATCCAAGTGGATATGCCCACATTCGATCTTAGGAAAGTGAAAAAACTTGTAAATCTTGCTATGATTTTCACTACACACTATTACAAAACCTTCATACTATTACTGCCATTATCTTCATACCCATTTACACGTTTTTCATGGCTACTATATTCCTTTCCCCTAAATCTAGAATTAATGCCACTCACTCATTAGGGTTAATGGTTGGTAAATCTTGGGCATGTGTAGGAATAAGTGATCTTTCATTCTTATCTTCTATTTCATTTTGTGATTAGATGAGATGATTTTTTTAATCTCATATGATCACACCATGTAGATGTTGCCACTGCCAACAATGATGAGCTATGATGAGCAATGTGGGTATTGAACTCATTGAAAAATTTAAGCTGTGGATCTATTCTATAAAATACAAAGAAGATTAATTGGACTCCCCTATGATACTTATTTCTCAAAGTTCATTTTTCCAACAAATTGGTCATATGTACTTTTAGATCTAGGTGCCCTCTTCACAAGTATATTTTGTCTATCATGCCTTATTCTCTTTCTTCTTGAGTTTTTTATTTTTTCTCTTTTTTTTCATGGTATCTTATTTTCCCTAAAAGATAAAGTAGAAAGGCAGCACTGAGGAGAACTTAGCATCATTCCCAGTCGCTAGAGTCCAATAAAGAAGATACTGTAAGTATATGTCCTCTTCACTTTTCCTTTTATCTATAACTTGTTCAAATACTAAATCAATTCCTTGTTTTTATACATAGAATTAATATTGTTTATAAATTCTATGTGTAAATTCATGTGCCATAGCCAAAACAAGGCTTGGTATTTCTCAGCGTTACGTTGAGTATCTAAATGATTTTTAAGATCTCATAATGGTGCCTAGTCTCTGATATTTTTGTTAGCTTTTTAGTTTGATCTAATAAAATCTCATGCAAAATTATTTTTCATAATTTTTAATTTTGGACTAAATTAATTTTACAAGGTTCTTATTCTCCATCAATATGGAGAAATCAATATTAGCACTAATGTTTTAAAGTATATTGATTTTTATGTAATTCTTGATCCTCTGTAGCCTATCTTTCTAACAATGCCATGTAGAACTTATTCCATGCTTATGTTATATGATATCCAATATTTATTATATCTTTACATCCTATTTTTATGATAACCCACACACTTTCAATTGGGTTTTAGCCTTCTTTGAAAAACTCCATATGTAGAATCTCGAGTGAAACTTCTTCTACAAACTACTTTTCAACAAGTGAGTTTTAGCTTATGACTATAATGCCTAGACTTTATGGAATATGCCTCCTCTAGAAACTCTATCTTGTTAATAGGTAAAATATAATTGCAATATTAATTATTTTCTTGTAAATGTGAGGTGGGAATGGCTAATGGAAAAAGAGACAATTGTTCAATTTTTCTTTCTACAATTAGTTGCAATTAGTTGCTTTAGTAGACTATGTTTTAGGTATGCAACCTATTCCTTTGCTAGACTTTGTGTTTGATTTTCTTGTTATTTTTCTATTCCATAAAGTGGCCATGGCCTCCACAAGAAATTATCCAATTATGAAATAGATTTCTATTCTTGATAGACTTCACCCTCTATTCAATCAGACATTTTAGTTAGACATTCTTTCAGGTAAATCAATTCCACTTTCTAGGGTAACAGAGTTGATAATAAAAACTACAATTCTTTTTGTTGTTGTTTCAATTTAGATGAATTAAACATATTTTGAACCAATCTTATGCTAGTACTATTTGATTTTAGAGATGGATCTTCAATTGATTAAGATGACGGGCTCACCTTTGCTAAGATCAGATGTTGAGAGGCTTTGTTTTTATAGTAAAAAAATATAATGCATATTCTTACAATAAAAAATATCATGGTTTGGCTTTTGCCTTTTCTTTCAAGGCCTCATATCCTTGCTAAAATGTTTGAATTATTCTTCAAGAATTAATGTATGCAAAATAATTGCTTGTATCCTCCATTGAGACATCGTAACTATTCAATGTTGCTTTCATTCTCCTCCATTTGTAGTTAACATTCTCCTCCACATAATTATCGACCCTCTCTAATTTCCCAGTCTATTGTTTTATTTCCTTCAATGGCTGCCTCTAGGACCCTCTCTATTTATAGAAACACTTTTCAATTTTTTTGCTTTCATCTCATCCGTATTGTTTTTTGAAACTTATTTATCTTTCAAAATGTCTTCTGTCAAATTTTCTCACTTCATTTCATTTCTTTAATCATCTTCTTTATAATAGTGTTAGTTAACAATTTGTCTTCCTTATTTCTTTGGTTTATACCTTGACTCTTCAAAATTCCCAATGGTTTTGTGGAAAATAAAGAAATTAACAACAAAATGGGTCAGTGTAATAATCTATCAAAGACCCCTAAATTGAAAGGTATAAATCCCTTTTGGATGCAATATTTACAATGAATTTGTTTTTAGGTTTTTGGGGTATACTTTTAACCAGAGAGAAGAAGAGACTATTAACCAGATTGTTCAAGACTTTTAAACAACCTAAGGAATTCAAAAATAGGGACTAACACTTGAAATGCAATCTATTATAACCTTAAATGCAAAGATGGAAACATGCAAGACTAGCTATGCCAACAAGAGAGTGAAAGGAATGATAGGATGGGCATTTCTCAGATTGCTAAGTTAACTAATATCTAACAAGACTAGGATTGTCCCCTACTCCATTAATCAAATTCTATGTATAACACAAAGAACAAAATAATTCTTATGCTGAAGAAAGTAAAACTTACAATCCATTGAATGAAGGAAATATAACCAAGTTTACTTGTAATCATTCAATTTTCAACGATAGCACATTCATTACAAATATTACATAGTAACTAAATGAACAACATAATTAAAAGTGGACTTAGAGTCACACATAGTAGTCTTAGCTATAGGGGTTTTCTCATAAATAATTTTATTAACTTCTCAAAAAGTTACATATATAGGCCTCTTCAAAATGGCCAATTACACTAGATGATTGTAGTGCAGAGCATCTTCGAATGAAATAGGTTAAAAATAGGACTTGACTAGGTCATCATCTATTACAAAGTGTAATCCTATTGAGGAAATGCCCAAAAATGGCTACAAAAAGAGAGATGAGAGAGAGGAGACAAAATGATAGATGTCTAAGAGGAATGTTAAGGCATCATGTCTTCTTAGGAGTAATTGTCTTAGTTGTATAAGCCTTCATTACATCTATTACTTTATCTAGGTAATCAAGACCTGGGATGATGATGTTTTTAGCTTGAACCATCTATTATTCATGCATCTCTATCAACTCGTCCACTCTTAATGAACTTTGATTAGAATTTTTTTGACATACTCCTTAAGATAGTATCTGTTGTTGAGAATTCTTTGATCTTTGACATCTGGAAATTTACTAGGTTAGTGGCTTCATCAAAAAACACCAAGAACTTGCCCTTCATGTGCTCAACATCCACCAATTTACCATTACCAGATACATATGATCCCATTTATAGTACTTTTAAATATGTAAAAAGTTTCTCAATGACCTTCTATACTAAGTCATGCACATCCTTGAGCTCATTTGTGGATCTGACAGAGCTTTCTACCATGAACTCCAAAGATTGTTTCCAATGTAATAATAGCTCTTAGCTGGTCTTGAGGATCTTGTGAGAGATAGAAACATTGGTTTTCATATCGATTTCTTCCTATAATAGTTTCAATTTCTCTATCAATATATCTACAATATTTTATATGGTAATTTAATGGTTTGGAGTTGCCTCGCTCAACTTGTCAGCATCTAACATTAAATTTCCCAAATTCTCAATTAGTGAGGAACCTTGCATCTTCATTTGATCCACCCACACTCAACCAATTTTCTCAAATTACCTCTCTTGCTACAACTTGAAAAGCAAGTTTGTATTTTCCTCTACATTCAAGTCAAATGTTCTCATTGAAGTGTTCCCAAGTGTAGACCTAATGTAGTCCATTAATTCTTTGTTTGAGGTCTTGAGCACCTCTTTCTCCACTCTCAACTCTTCTAGCTTGTTCTCAATCTTCTCATTAGTAAAATTTGATATATTTACCATGGAGTCATGAATAGGGATATCGAGGTCCACTATTCTGATCTAGAAGTCATTTGCAGTAAGCTCATAGAACTTGCACTCCTTTTGAGGCTCTAATATCTCCATCAACATGTGGACAGTAGAAGAATCAATAGCCAATGTTGCAAAGGAATTTTTTTCTTTGTCTTCTTTAAGGTTTTCATAGAAGAAGTTTCCTATGTGATAAGGTCCTTTGATGAGGAAACTTCTTCATATCTCCACTTCTTTTGATCAATGGTATCTTCCAACTATGACTCAGTTGAAAGGACATTGATTATTGATTGTAGAGCAGAAGGATTGAAGATCTTTCTTGCCACTTAGAGAGTTTTCTTACTCTATGGAAGAGTGATGAAGCTAGCTACTTTGGTTACTGAGAGGGCCAAAGTATCCCCTTGCTATGATGTATCTTTTCCATCCATGGGGTTAGTGTCAACATCCAAATTGATGACCTGAACAATGAAGGAAAGGTTAGCAACTAACTTCTCTTGTTCTTTCTATTTTTGTTTCTCCTTGTCCCCTTCCTTGTCCCCAACTTTTCCTATGTCTAGAACTGATTCACCTCCACAAGTAGGAGGGATCAGAACATTCTTGTCCAGAGGTGGGTCTCCACCTTGGCTAATAGACTATGATGGGCTTATAGATGTTGAAGTAGCAGTCATAGTGGTAGTTTTTGCAGTTGATTGGGTAGCTCTAGAAGATACTCCACCAATAGAGCTAGTGCTTTACATTCTCCTCTTTCTCACTTGAGTCCACTCTACCCACTTGTACATCCTCTTGATGATTCCATATATGAGGACCTCCATGGTGTCAATGACAAGATCTATAAGTGGGGCAGACTCAATGGGAGTTCCTTTAATTTTATTGTAGGATGAGGGATGCATCTAGGGGATATCATTTTCAAGATCAAAAACATTAATAGAGTTATTATACAATTTAACTTCATTAATTATCAACTGGGACCAAAAATTCTCTCAAGTTTGATACTCATTAAGGTATCCAACCCAAAAATATTTAATGTCTGGAATGTGTCTATAGGTGTATCCCAGCTTCAAATGACCCCTCATGAAGTTTATTGGGTCATACTAGAGCCTGAGTACTTCATAATCAATCAACTTGATCTTAATTTCAAAGTTTTTGACTAAATTTCGAGCATCAAAACTAGAGGCACATGAATAAGGTCTAACCATTATGGGGAAGGAAATCTTAGCTATCTTCTTCACATTTGAAGACAAGGTGTTCACTTCACAAATTTATTGACACAATTTTACAAGAACAACCTTTTCCTCTAGGTATCTAAGAAGTCTTTTTGGAAAGCCATCAAAAGAACCTATTTGTAGGTAGGAGAAGCTCATAAATTGGATGAATGAGCATCCAAATTGGGTAATACCTGAAATTTCTTTTGGTGAAAATATTCTCTTAGGGAATCCTTATGATTCCTTGCATAACCTCATATTGAAGGCATCATTCACTACTACATACTCCTCATAGCTTCTCTCTAGCTAAAGGTGTAGGTAGAAGTCATACATGTTCATATTTTCATCATAATTATAAAAGTTGGGAAGACCAAGCCATAAATGATGAGTAGCTAAGATATATATCAAACAAGAAGACATGTAAAATTTCTTAAATCCCTTAACTAAATTCAACCATGACGTGAGATCATCACAAATAATCTAGGCCCAATCAATTTATAGACCTTCAACACATATGGATTGCACTAGGAATAAGTGGTTCTCAATAAACTCTAGAATCTTTTCCTTTCCTTTTAATCTGAGTAGCAAAGTGAGAATATCTATAATCTGCATTTTCAAATCAGTTTTGAGTAGGGTCTTTGGTATCTTGGTCTTCTTTGAGTGTGACATTTGGAACTATATCCTCTTCATATCCTCTCTTCTCAACATCTTCTTCTCATTAAACATGGATGCAGAGGAGCCAAAGTCAATGTCACAATATTCCTCCTTTACGAGCATGCCAAATGTAGACTACATTAAATCCTTTTTGATTGAGAGGAGGATAGATTGGTCAAGAAGTAGAATTTGCTTCATCTCTAGATCATATCTTTCTATGCAATCCATTACTAGCTCTAGAGCTTGTATATCCATGGGAAAAATAACAACTTCCACCAATCCACTCTCTTTCAACTTTTGTGTAATCCGGTGGATAGGCTGAGAGTTAAGTCTTCTATGAAGATCACCTAAATCATAAAACTTGAATGATGTATTTATTAGGTCTTTTAACTCACTCTTTAGGCCTATAAGCTTATCATAACCTGTAACTATAATTGAGATTTTCTATGATTACAAAGGATGCAGTTTTTGATAAATAGTCATTTAAATTATTTGGGGAAACAAATTTTGAAGTGATTCTAATGAAATACTTGCAGAATTTTGAACATTAGCACCACACGAAAAAAAAAGAAAGTTCAACCAATGATCATAATGATATGATTTGCAATAAATTTAATAATCTATGGCTATTTCAAACTTTCCATTTTCATGCACATAATAACTCAAAATCCTAGAAGCCTTGTTACTTTACTTAAAGTAAAGTCCTATCATTAAAAGCTACTTTCCGAAACAAGGGTTTTAGTTTAGCTAAAAATGCCTTGTTTCCTTCAAAATCCAGGGTGAGGATTTATTTGACAACTTAATATGTGTAGGAGAGAAAGTGAAAATCAACTTTTTCATAAGCCTAGTTTTTCATTGATTCAAAATTGCAATGTGGGGAATGATTTTCTAAAAGCTTGAGCACTTCATTATTTTATTCTCTTCCCTATGCACTTAACACTTGATTTGCTTTATGCTAGGGTTGCACCTTTATGGATGACTTTTTTGAAAGCATTCGTTGGGAATTTACAAAGAATATTTTCACACTAAAGTCACTTGAAGTTCTATTTTAAGAGAAAAGTGGCCTTTTATATTTCCTAGGGATAGAAAACCCCTTTGAAAGCAACATTGTCTAGAGCAAAGAAAACTCTATAATCTCAATCTGATAGCTTTGAGGTCAGATCTTGAGCATAGATAATTCATTATGGGATTAGAATAATTCCTTTTAACATCATGCTTGTCCTGCTTATATATAAAGACTTTAGAATTTGGCACCAACCAAGTTAGCTTCAGAAATAGAAAAAAAAAATCCATTATTTCCATTAGTGAGCAGCTAGTGACCCGCAAATCCATCTTTCTTCACATAAATGAATTTTACTTTTGAATTTTCTTTTGAGACCTTCTTGGCTTCAAATTTTAGCCTCATGGATCTTTCCATTATGATATGATCATGTGCATGACTTGTTAACATCATTGTGACTTTGTTGCTTGGGTACATGCTTGATGAACTTTGTTGACAGGGAAAACCAACTTGTTTTTTCAGAATTTGAAAGAAATGGGAATGCTGGAGAAAGATAAGAGATACATAAATAAGGAGGACCTACTTCTCATTAGGAAGACACTTGAAATACATCCCAACCAAGCCTAAATCACCTAAGTCCCAAATGCATTAAAATAACAAGAAAGCCACATGGAGGGATAGGTAAAGGCAAAGCAAAGGATACCCAAAAAAGATGTAAAGTGAGAACTTTGAAAATTTGATGAGAAGTAAGTCACCTAAAGGCTACTTAAACATACAAGCTTGAATAGAAACATAATGAAATACCAATAACCATAGACTCACAAGGGAAGAAAATTGAAAGTTGGCAATGACTAGCTCTGATTGGGGACTTAGGCACTGTAAATGTCTAAGAAGGGGCCCAAAATCTCTGGTTTTGCATAGCCAAAATGACAAACTACATCCAAAAAAACTAATCTAAGGACACAATAGAAAGGGAAACTAACCTAGTAAAGTAGGAAAATGAAGCAAGGAAACATGAAGAAACAAAAACCTACCTAGACTAACACTAACTATAGGTGTTATTTTCTTTCAATTATGAAGTTGGTAAAGCTTTAAATCCTAGCCCTTATAGAACAATGAAAGAATCTCTCCAGTGGGATAGGTTGGAATGAAACAATTATTCTAATTTAGTTGCATAATTTTGAAAGGGCCTTCCAAAGGGAGTCAAAGTTATGGTGCATACCTTTAGATTCATTCCTCTTATTCCATAACAAGATCAAATTGCCCTCCATGAACTTCCTTGGTCTAGCCTTCTTGTCAAAGAAGGTTTTCACATACTTCTAATGCTTTGTAATGTGATTCACCAATTTCTCACATTCATCTTCCAGCTTAGTGAGGTACATGAGGGACTTCTCCAAACCATTATGAAATATTGAGTCCTCAATCACTTTATGAAGCTTGTAGATGGATAGGTCTAATAGGAGTGGAAGGTTAGCTTTAACTCCATATACCAACTCAAATGGAGAAATTATGATGGCCTTCTTGGGTGTCACTCTATCCACCAAGAGAGCTTTTTGTAATCTTTTGTGCCTATCCTTCTAATTATCAAAGACCAACTTCTTCATGATGTTAATCAATTTTTTATTAATTTATTTTGCTTGATCATTCCCTTGAGGGAAGTAGTCTGATGAATGACTAAGGTGGATGTTATTGTCATAGTGGAATTGTTTAATCTCTGTAGAAGAAAAATATCTGTCATTATCCATGACAAGTTTTAGCAGCACTCCAAATCTTACTAGGATGTTCTCTTGACAAACTCAAAAATAACTTTAGAGATGGTTCTCTTGCTGGGCTTGGCTTCCACCCATTTGGTGAAATAGTCTATAGTAGTGATAATGTATAAGTGACCAAAAGAAGGAGGATTAATTGGTCTAATGAAATAAATTCTCCACTACTAAAAGAGGCCTTCTATTACAAGTGGCTCCAATGGAAAGGAAGCTATTTGAGGCTTGCTAGAAAACATCCTATATTTATCACATTTGGCCACCCACTTATAAGAATCCTTGAACATACTAGGCCACTAGTAGCATTACCTTTGAATCTTGTAAGCAGTAACTATAGAATAGAAATAAGTGGGTGGCCAAATGTGAACATCCTATATCTATCACATTTGGCCACCCACTTATAAGCATCCTTGAACATACTAGGCCACTAGTAGGATTACCTTTGAATCTTGTAAGAAGTAACTATAGAAGAGAAATGCCCATCATAGGACTCATTATAGAATGTATGATGCCATATTTGTTATTGAGGCTTGTCCACACATCTCAAAAAAGTTCCATCAATTTCTCTCTTGTATAGTTGATCATCATAGATGACATACTTACAAGATTTGGTTTTGAGGTCTCTTTTCTACTTGTATGTTAGTCCATCAAGGAAATCTCCATAAGTGAGTAAATAGGCAATATTTGAAAACTAGGGGTCTTGGAGACTAACCATTAGTGCTCTTGAAGATTCCTCTTCTTGACTCAAATCCTAATTTTATGCAATTACTTTGCACAGGCCATTTCCTTGCACCAATTTTGTTGACTTCAACTTGATATCATACTCTTGAACTTTGGCTATCCATGCTCCTCTAGTATTATATCTTATTTCTTGTTGGGTTAATATGCTCTTGATAGCTGGTACATATACAATAAAATGAGAGTGTAAGACATAAAATCTAAAATTCTTGAGTGCTCTTACTGCTACATATGCATTTTCTTGTTGGAAATATGTCAAATCAATTATATTAAGTAAGTTATGGTTGTCATTTATGGCAACATATTTGTTTTGCAAATTAGCTTCATTCAGTTGTAAAAGAAAATTGTCTAAGTATTAGACAATGTTACAACAACAAGACAGTTTTGATGATAGCATAATATTCCATTGGAATATTCTATTGCACAATTGACCAAAGATGCATGACAATATAAGGATGATGTATACCAATGCGCATGTTCGTACAGTCAGCCAAACTTGAGTTATGATGCAATATTGACATAATGCAGAATAGAGCATATCAATCGAATATGGTTAATGATTTGATTTATTATTTTAAGTTATATTTTCTTGTTAAGCCAACTCTAACAATGTTATATGAGCTGGATAAAGAAAAATTCACTAAGATGTTCCATATAAGTAAAATATTTTATTTGCAAAGTGTGCGGTGAGCTGTGAAAAGAAAAAGTGAATGATTTAGTGATGCAAAGTTGATATGATCTTGTGAAATGAGAGTAACAAGTGAATGCGACACTTTGATATGTGATACAAAGATTTGATGTAGACTAATATGTGTGTAGTCACTATTATGTGAAGAATAATCAATCATAAGGTTTGAAAAGTACAAAAAACAAGTCAATATTGTATGTATACTCATTTCTTTAAGAATTTATTGCATAGTTGCATGGTAGGGCAGTGGGCTCCTCTTGTACACATTTGTATATGATCCACCAACTCGTAACAAGGTTTGACACTTCTAACAAGAACTAGTCTCCCTACAGGGACTCGATATACTATAAATGCTTCATAAACTCCTAACAGGGTCAATATCCTTAACCATATCCTTATATATAGTGAATCATCTAGTGGGTTCCATCCCCGCCAGGGTTTTTCCTTGGCCAAGGTTTCCCTAGTTAATAAAATATGGTGTTATGATCTCTCTTTGTGTATGGTTTTTTAAATTGGTCAACACTATTGGTTTATTTTACCATGCACATCATAAAGTGATTAATAATATTCAGTTGTGGGTTAAAAGATTGAAAATATTGATTTAGCCCCCCTCTTAGTATTATCTATCTCTAACAATTAGTATCGAAGCCTAGTTATTCAAAAAAGGCTTAAAAACTTGAATAAGATCCCTATGGATATGGAAGAAGTGAATAATTTTTTTGAAGAAGCGCTTGAATAGATTGATCTTCTTACTAATGAAAGAAATGGTCTCAAAGATAGATACAAGGATGCAAAAGCCTACATTAGTGAATTGAAGGACAAGATAGATGACCTAAAATAGAAAGGTCCTACTAATCAGTCTAGTGATGATGACATTGAAGAGCTGAAGAAAGAAAATGAGATCCTAAAACATGAGTTAAAGATAGTTGAACTTAAGCTAAGTCTTAAGAAAAATGGAGGTAAGATTGAATCTGAACTAAAAGCAGAGAATGTAGATCTGATATCCTAGTTAAGAAAGGTAACATCGAAACTAGAATCTATTAAGATAAAACATGCAGAATTAGAAAAATACAAAACTATTGTGAAAGGTGAGTTGGTACAAACCAAGCAGCAACTTGAGAAATTGTATACTAGCAGTGATAAAATTGAAGAGAAAATATGTGTACAAAGACCCAGTTATGATAAGACTGGATTTGGATTCTTTCTTGGTCAATCCACCAAGAAACTTGTTGAAACAAAAGAACCTATTACTCTTGAAGTCAATAAGGACCTAAGTAAGACAAATGATACATCTAAGGACAAAGTGAATGTTTCTTACTCAGAGAAGGACAAAGAATCTCATCAAGATATGTATAGAAAGGAATCTTTTGCCTAGTATGACGAACCTAAAGACACTGAAGCCAATTGCCAAGGTAAGTCTTTCAAACCTGTTTCAAAATTTTATTGCCATAATTGTCATGGATATGATCATTATGCAATAGATTGTAAGAAACCTAAATTTGATAGTGATAATGCAAATAGTAGGATGCATAGGAACACTAACCATGCAAGAAATAGGAGAAGATCTCACAATAATGAAAGTGGAGAAAGAAGATAGATTGTTTGCTATAGATGCAACAATCCTAGACACATTGCAGGGAATTGTAGAACACCTGATGACAAGTTGAACGAACACAAAAAGGATGTACATGTATGTCAATTATGTAATAACTTTGGACACACAACAAGGTTTTCTAGAATCGACAAAAGAGATCTAAATAGGAATCAGAATTTTAGAAGGAACAATAGAAGAAATTAAGTAAAAGAGAAAACAAATGAATTAAAGGAATCATTTGTGAAATTGAAGGAACCAAAAAGTGCTTATATAGTTTGAGAAGATGTACCTAATAGGACAATGAAGTCTCTTATTGTCAGTGACTCTTCTCACCAGAATTAAGCATTCCCAGTGAAACAGAGTATCAGTTATTGATAATTGATGCTAGAGAAGGTATTAAGAGTTGCACAATTGATAGAAGGCAGTAGAAATTGAGAGAAGCCTACAGTAAAGTGTGCATTTCTTGATATGATCAGGATGAGGAAATATGAAAGGATCAAACTCTCTATCACATAGAGACAATACACTGAACTAGTGATACATACACATTTATTGCGGAGTACAGATTGTGGAAGATTTAAAGGATGTGAACTAAATTGCACACATCATTTGTTTGTGAAAGTTTATGAGCAAGATTGAAGTGAGATTTTAATAATTAAAGAAACTTGCAAGCACGCAAAGTCACTAGAAACCCTAATGTGCATAATTGAGGTATTTTTTCTAAATTGTTGAGCATAACCCTTCAAGAATGGCAAGGCAAGAAGTTTATAATATAAGAAGAACCCATTTGTTTCTTTGCTCGATGATCCCATTGGAGAATTTTTGCAAATTCCAAAAAATGTTCTTCATGCAGAAGATATTAGAGGTTACATTCATTGCAAGATTGAAAGTATAGGTGACTCTGAGATTCACAAGGAATTAGAAAAGATGTGCAATAATTATTTATCATCAAAATCCTAACATAAGTTTCTAGAACATCTTAACCTAGTTAAGCATATGTTCTATATGGACTTTGATAATAATGACTAGACAAGAATAGTTCTTAGCAGAGTTCATGATGATCTTCTATGGCTAGGAGACTCTATCATTAGCATTGATAATGACCTAATTCACAAGGTCATAGGATTAAGCAATTAGGGAAGAAATCCAATAAATATCAAGAATGTGCACAAGCTTGTTGACGAATATATTAACACATATTTTGATAGAAGGAATATGAAGGTCAACTCAATCCAAGATGATGGAGTAAGACTTATTTGCAAAATTTTGGGTTACAAGTATAACCATGGATCAAGAATTGATTCAATCCTTGCAAGATTTCTACATGCAGCTTACCTAGCTGTAAGAGGTGAAGAAGTAAACATGTGTGATATTGTTAGAACTCAATTGTTGAACAATATCTTGAGAATCAAGAAGTCAAGAGGTGTAGTATTTAGATTTGAATCCCTTCTGACACATATATTCTTCTATGCTACCAAGAATTTTCCTGGTATTACAATTTGAAATGAGAATGAGTACACAATGCAATAAATCACTCAAGCCTATAGATCTAGACCTGAAGCAATTAGAGATAGTGAATTGGATTGAATCATGAAGTCTTTTTAGATGGAAATGAAGAAGAGGTATATAATACCTCTAGAACTTGTAGAAAAGTACAAGGATGAAATATGTTTTATGGTTGAAATAGACTTTACATGCATGGAGGTAGTAGTTCCTTGAGTGAAATTCATTGAACCTATGGGTTATGAAATGAGTGAGGACCTAATTGAAGGGTATGCATAGGTAATCCTTCACTCTGAAGTTGATTCTAACTATCCTAGATGGGGAAAATATATAGCAAAAATGAGGGAAGTATTATCCTAAAGGAAGTAGAGAAAGTTATTGATTCCATCCTAAAGGAATCTAAAATGTCAAGGAAAGAGTTTGATGAGGTAAAGGGAATAGCCATGTATATGAAAGCTAGTGGCCAAACTAAGCTCCTAACCCCTACACCCATTACAGTGGTAGGACCTACAAAAGAGGTTACAGTTGCCCAAATAAGTGTGCAAACTCCTTGTATGCCCTATATAGCAGTTGCACAACAACAACAACCACCAAGGAAACTAGTGAAGATAGAGGAAACATCTGCTACAAGAAAGTTTGCAAGGAGAACAAAGTAGATAATTAGTGCCCCAAGTAAAAGGAGGAAAACTCTATAGATTAGCTTATCTAAGTCTGAGGAAGAAACTAGTGATAGACCAGTTGAAGCAGCTAATCATGAAGTCAAAAAATCAGCATGACATAGAGCATGGAAGCCAAAGGTAGAAAAATTTAACATGTAAATCATTAATGATAACAATTTTGTATAGTTGAATAAATATTATGACTTCTATAATAACATAGATATGAGATAGCTAGAAAATGTTGTAGTTAGAAATATGATTTTGAAAGGTAAAAGGTTTGATACTATAAAGGGGAAAATACCCAAAGACTTGTACAATAGATTGCTAAATAGGAAAAATAGAGTTATAGAAGAGGACAAACAGATAAGAGTAAACATGATAAGAAAGTTGTGTATTGTAAATAGCGAAGAAGACATAAAAGAAATTTTGAAAGGTATAGCACCAATACTAAGGTATAAGAGAAGATCCATCCTAATTATGGGAGGTAATTATGAGGAAATAAAAAAAGAAACTCAAGAAGCCATAGTTTTTTTCATGTCTATTGTGCCTAAGGATAGTGCGTAGTTAGTGGAGGCAAGCCAAATGCTTGGAGTAAGTGCACAGATGATTAGAGATAGTGCACAGTCAGTGGAGGCAAGCCAGATGCTTAGATTAAGTGTGTGGATGACTGGAGATAGTGCATAGTTAGTACAGGCAAGCCAGATGCTTGGAGGAAGTGCATAGATGCCTAAAGTGAGTGCGTAGTTAGTAGAAGCCAAGGAGAGTGTACAAACAAAGGAGGATAGTCCAACAGCTTACAACCCTCCTCACATTACTGAACTTACAACTACACCAAGCTCTCCTCCTCACATCACTATTGGTAGTGAGTCAATGCAAGTAGATAACACCAAAGTGATTGTTGAAAAATAAGAGGACTCATTTAAGAATTATGGTGCCAACATTGTTGGCAATATTGTAGATTACAGTAGCTCTAACAATGAAGAGGATCAAAAGACTACTAAAGAGATTACACAAAAGATGGAAACTAGTATTGAAGTAGATACCTGAAGTGTACCTTCAGTAATAGTAGTAGTAGTGGGAACTTCCACTCCTCCTACTCAGATAGTAGCAACAGCAGCAATCTTAGCTCAATCTAATGAAGAAGAAGAGGCAAAGAATCTTATATCATCTTTGAGAAAACTTTTTGAAAAGAAGAAGTCAATCAAGTCACTTGAGAAGACTTTGACCGTAGTTTTGGACAAAATGGAGTAGGTAGTGAGCCTTTTTGACACTCCAATAGACATCCAACAATGTGCAATCATTTTGTGCAAGGCCTTTGATGATGAGTTTTCAACACTTATGAATGTGGCTACCATACAAGCACATACTGAGCATGATGGTAAACTCCTAAACACCATGTGGACTAATATGAAAAATGACATATAAACCTTGGGCATATGTATTAAGAAATTGAGGAAGTATATAGAGGAAGGAAAATAGGCATATGCTAAGTGTAACTTAGCACACATTCATCTAAAACAATATGATGACAAAATCAAGGATAAAGTGACTAAGCTTCAGATAGTCATTGACAACCTTTTGAAGTTGAATCAGCAAATAGACAGCATTGAGTCTACAGTATAGTTACTTCATGATAATATAAGGGAAATACAAGAGGAGAAGGAGAAAATCCTAAAAAGGTTCACTCTTTTGAGAGCACATTTATTCCCTCAAATAACATTACTAGAAAACCAATTGAAAGAGTGCTTATTTGCAAAATCTTCATATGACAAGTTTGTAGCTATAGACTTAAGCACAAAAAAATTGATAGCATATGCTTTATGTACACTTAGTAGTGTATCTGATGCACTGAAGGACAATTGGAAGAAACAATTTGAGTAGTTAAAGACAAATTTTAGTGATTGTCTTTCCAAATTTTGACATGTAGCGACTAGATTTTGACAGTTTTTGACACCTTTGTCATTGATGTCAAAGGGGGAGAATATATGGAAAATTGCATTGTAAAAGAATTGTAATATATATGTAAAGTGGAGCAATATGTTGTAATAGGAAGTGATAAGAAATTTAATCTTTCATAAAAATGAATACAAATGTCTTTAATGTTTTATGTCATGATTATTTGGTTTGATTGGCATGACAATATGTTTGGAACTTAGCCAATTTTCCCAAAATTTTGCCATCAATGCCAAAGGGGGAGATTGTTGGCAATATGTCCAACCAATTAGATTAAGTAAGTTGTGGTTGTCATTTATGGCAACATATTTGTTTTGCAGATTAACCTCATTTAGTTGTAGAAGAAAATTGTCTAAGTATCAGACAATGTTACAATAGCAGGACACTTTTGATGATAACAAAATATTCCATTGGAATATTCTCTTACATAGTTGATCAAAAATACATGACAACATAAGGATGATGTATACCTGTGCATATGTTTGTACAATCAACCAAACTTGAGTTATGATGAAAATAGTGATGCAGTACCGACACATTGTAGAACAGAGCATATTAGCAAAATATGGTTAACAATTTGATTTATTGTTTTAATTTATATTTTCTTGTTGAGCTAGCTCTAATAATGTTATATGAGTTGACTAAAGAATAATTCACTAAGATGTTCCATATAAGTAAAGTATTTTATTTGCAAAGTGTGTGGTGAGTTGTGAAAAGAAAAAGTGAATGATTTAGTGATGTGAAGTCAATATGATCTTGTGAAATGAGAGTAACAAATGAATGTGACACTTTGATATATGATGCGATGATCTGATGTAGATTGATATGTGTGCAATCACTATTATGTGAAGAATCATCAATCAGAAGGTTTGTGAAGTATAGCAAACAAGTCAATATTGTATGTATACTCATTTCTTGAAGAACTTATTATATAGTTGCATATTAGGGTAGTGGGCTCTTCTTGCACACATTTTTATATGATCCGCCAACTCCTAACATGGTTGAAGCAACTCCTAATAGGGTTGAGGCTTCTAACAAGGCCTAGTCTCCTAATATGGACTCGAGACACTATACATGCTTCATAAACTCCTAACAGGGTCAATATCCTTAACTAGATCCTTATATATAGTGAATCATCTAGTGGGTTCCATCCCCACTAGGTTTTTCCCTAGTTAACAAAATATGGTGTTATGATCTCTCTTTGTGTATGATTATTTACATTTCTCAACACTATTGGTTTATTTTATTATGCACATCATAAAGTGATAAATTATATTTAGTTGTGGGTTAAAATATTGAAAATACTAATTCACTATGCCACCCCCCGCCCCTCGCTTGAGTATTATCTATTTCTAATAGTCTTTCCATTTGAGAATACCTTAACTCATGCTCCTGAAGAGGGTTATTCATGAAATTAATTGGTGCTTGAATGCCTTCCCTCTTTTCCTACATGAGTATTGTAAAATATGTGTGAGTTGATGCATATAAATATAGTATGAATTCTTTGGTGTAATCTAAGTGGACTAGTGCAGGAGCTTTTGCTATCACATCCTTGATTTGATTGAAATATTTTCTCTCAAAGTTATTCCATTTAAATATTTGGCTACCCTTCATTATTTCAACTATGCATTTGGTGATTTCAAAAAAATTAGGGACGAAGCATCTAAGAAAATTCACTTGTCCAAAGATGGACTTGACTCCAAAGTTACTTTATGGAAAATTCAATTGTTGCATATCTCTAACATGCTCAGGGTCGATATTGATGCCTTCTTGGAGACAATAAAACCTAGAAATATGTCTTCATTAACACAACAAGAAAACTTCTTGGGATTGAGTGAAATCTCATGCTCCCTACATCTTCTTAGCACTTTCTCTAGGTCCCTTAAGTGATTCTCTCTTTTCTTAGAGAAGATTGTTAGATCATCTAGTTATATGAGAATAATCTTTTCCTTGAGGTTAGAAAAGGAAAAATTCATGGCCCTTTGAAAGGTGGAACCAACATTAATGAGCCCAAAGGGAATTCTATTATAAGAGAATGTTCCCTCAGGGGTGGTAAACACTATTTCAAACTAGTCTTCCAAGTCTACCTCTATTTGATTTAAACCTGAAAAAACATCTAACATGGACATCATCTCTAAGCTAGCCATTGTTTGTAATAGGTGATCCATGTTGGGTAGGGTGTAATTGTCCTTCAAAGATGCCTGATTTAGATTTCTAAAATGGACACAAATTCTAATTTCCCCATTCTTCTTATAGATAGTAACAAAGTTGGGTATCCATGTTGAATGGTGTATGGGGTAGACGATTCTTGGTTCTAGCATATTTTGAACCTCTCTAAAAATGACATCCAAAATCACTCTAGGTTATAATTGCACTGCTTTTATCTAAAATGAGTGACTTTAGGCTTGAGGGGGATCTTGCACTTGAAATCACCATTTCTAAAGGTCTTTAGGTCCTCATATCCCCAAGAAAATACATCTTGGTATTCAAAAAGCAACCCTTTAGCCCTAGTCCTTTCTTCATGTGAGCAACTAATGCCAATAATGATCAACTTAGGTTCACATATTTAAATACCAATATTCATTCCTTCAAATTCTTTAGAAGTTCCACCTTTCCTACTCCTTTCCCTTCTGATAAATGCATCATGTCTATCAAACAAATCTTCAAGAGAAATGAGGTTTTTAAGAATCTTATTACCATTAAGTTCTTTAGCACCAAGCTCTAACTCTTTCTTGCTATTAGGGGAAAATTTTTAGCAAGCATTCTTTCTTTTTTCAAAGTACTAGTCACACCTTCCAATAAGTATTGGATTTTCTTATCATTGTTGAAGATTTTCTATGATTTAAAATTTTTAGGTACATTGGGTATGAACAAAAATTAAACTTTGTATTAATTATCTACAAACTCTAGATGTGGAAGTAGAAGCAAAGGTGAGGCAGCTAACATATCTTCCCTGACATTCTTCTTCCTAGGAACAACTCATATTGAGAATGTGTTCAAGTCCGCTATTTCATCTCAGACCCAATTTCTATAATTTTGAAGCCTTTCATTCTTCACAGTATACTATACTCAAACTCACTTTACGATAAGCTCTACATCAACTTGGTATCTTAGGATTTTTGCCCCTCTCTACTTCACAACAATGATAGCCAACAACAACACTTCATACTCTATTGTACTATTAGTATTCTTGAATTGTAACTTGTACAAAAGTTGTGTTATATCTACATTTAGAGAAATAAGCTTAACGCCATCTCTAGACCCAACAGTGGCACAACTACCATCAAATTCTAAGGTCCAAATTTCTTGATCACTAGGAGGATCTAGTTGTTCTTCTAAATGATTGAAGTCAGAGAACAACATGTAGTTTCCAAATTCCATCTCTCAGTATAGGATTTGGGTCTTAGGATCATTAGACTTCATGATAGTAAATATGGCCTTCTCCTCATGTTCTAATTTCATTTTCTTGTTTCTAACAAGAATTATGTCATGGGACCAATCCATCTTGATTTCCCCTCCCATATCTCTAAAAAATCTTCTAATTAAAAGCATGTCATAGCTAGTGAAAATACCAGCTATTAGGATGGTCAATTTCATTCTCTTTGCAGGGTGTGTGACTAATGCAACTTGTGCATCTTTTAGTTTCCCTAAAAGGGAGACCTATTTTGCATCCATGAAATAATAGCATCTAAATATTTTGGGTAGGGTCAAGCCTAGGGAAAGAGAAATAGATGAAGGCATGAGATTATTAGAGGCTCCAAAATCAATTATGAAATTACTTAGTTGATGTCCATTTATGTATGAGGACATGTAAAATGGATTGGGTTTCTAACTAGGAGAGGTAGGCAAGACTAAAACTTCTTCTTCTTTAAAGAGCATAGGTAGGACATGTTCTTCATTAGTAAGTGGGCCACTATTTAATTGGGGTTGGTGATTTGTAATAGTAGTATTGACACTGGGTTTCATTTTACAACTAGCTTCCCCTTTATAGTAGTCTACTAGCTTTTGCAATTCGGTAGGGTGAGTTTTCAGATAATCAAGGAGAGACACCTAGATATGATTTTCTTTCCATGATTGAATTATATCAAATGAGGAATGAGGCTCACCATTTGGTTTGAATCTTGTCCACTCCTTCCTCTAAGATGAGGAAGTAGATGCTCTAGTTATAGCTGAGGAAGAGCCAAGAGCTATGTTCTAGGCAAGAACTGAGTTTTTTCTTCTCTCTTTGAATTCTTGTAGCCACAGTCATCTTTACTCCACCCAATGTGGAAAAGTAGTCACCTCCAACATCTAAATCTTATTCATACTCCAAGAAAAATGTTTCAGAGTTGCTAAGGGAGCATAATTGTCTTCACTTTCAAGACATTTGATTGTTAGCTCATTACTAGTACTGAGCTATTTGTATCTATTCATCTCTAGACAAGAATAATTATCATGATCTACTCTTAAGTGGAATATACACATGTTATGTTTTTTGGTTTTAGTGTAAATAATTATTATTTACACTTTACTTAGGATAAATGCATTATTTTATTATTTCTTAGGTTAGATAGCTAGGATTTTGCGTACTCATATGAGTTGTCTTGCTAACAAAATAGGAGCAAGCAACTCTATTTTAGCACAATTGTACTAGAGTTTGCATAAACAACTGAGTCGTCATGTAGACAACATAGTTGTTTGCACTCTTATTGTAGCACATGGTGTCTATGACATAATTTTACCTACACCTTTGTAGGCTTATCCTCTCATCATCACACTAACTACTATGCTAAATGGAGGATAATCTACTCCTGGTGGACATGTGTCTCATTGTAAGACTTATCAGTGTGTTCAATCCTAGTCAATTTAGAGGCCTTTATATATAGGCCTCCTAGTGTACTTTGTATCCAATATTCAATATCTGAGAGCATTATTCATTCTCATATCATTATTGTAATCATACATTATTTGGTCAATATTGTGCTTGTCTTATGGTTCTTGATCTTGGCTTGATTTTTCCCTAAGGAAAATTCTTACATGGTATCAGAGTGATACAAGCATCATTTCGTAGCCATTGGAGACCGATCTTGCTTCACCTCTCTAAGGACACCTTGACTCAGATCTAGAGTATCTGTAGCTATTAGGAGTATCTAGAGCCAAATCAAACTTCAACATTGCATTCGGAGCATCAATTGGGTGAAAATTGACTATAAATATGCCTATATTGGGCAATAGTAAAAAATGAGGCAATTTTTTTTTTGCAAACTTACAGCAGAAGGCTTGACTTGCAAATTTGGTATGATCATTTCAGATCTTTGAATTTAATTTTCAGGTTTGCATATTTTATTATTTTAGTCTCTACAATTTCTTTGCATTATTTTTTGGATCTACGTGTTTTGTTTAGAAATTTTTTGGCCATCAGGCTTGTAGATTAGAGATTTTTTGCAGGAGAAGATTAGTGCTTGCTAGTGCAAATCAGATATTTGCATCATATTTAGAAGGTCAAAAAACCCCCAAATTGACTTATGTTTCATCAAAATTAGACATCTAAGATGAAATATAGAGTCCATTGACTTTTGAAGGCACAGTGGCGGTGATTCAAAAAAAAAAAAAATAGAGGTGATTTTCAAGCAATGATATCTCCCTCATATGGACTCCTTTTTGCAAGCAATTTGTTTTTTGTTTTAGGGTAGAATTTTGTGATCTACACATTAGTGCATTATGTTTGATACCTCTATTTGTGAATTTATTTTCAAGTCACAAATCCCATTTTTTGCAATCTCAAATGTTTAGAATAAGCTCATTTGGACACATGAACAAATTCCATTTTTTTGAAAGTGAATAAATTTTAGTCTACTACAATCAAATTATAGGCTTGTGTGGAAAGAAATACCACTTTCAGAAATAGGTCCTTTCTTTGCTTCAAAATTATTGTATTTCTAAGCTAGATTATAAAGTTCCAGATTTGAACTATAAAAGGAGGTTATAAACTAAAAATTAGAAGTCCACTAAGGTCAAAATTGACAAAGTGGCTTATTGTAATTGCACTACCTATAAAGTGCCAAATCATTCACAAGGGGGGGTTGATTGATTATTTTTGCATTTTGGGGGTCATACATTCATTGATCTCATGGAGGAGTTTTGTTCCCTGTGTTGGGGTGGTCTTAGACCAAGGTTGACAAAGAGGAAATGGAGTGCTACACTCATTAATCAACTAAGGAGAGGACATCTAGAAGTATTTCCTTATTTATGTTCCAAAAAATTGATCTCATGATTGTTATTTTCCTTAGAAAGTCACTCAATTTGGCTATGTGAAGTCATGGAGAAAAAGAACAAATCAATAAGTGATAAAGAAATGGGAGATGAAGATAGTAGACTACTTGCTACAAGGTTAGAGGAAAGACCAATGAAGTTCAACAATTATCTCAAAATCAATCAAGCATGGTAGATCAACTAGATGATGCAAATCAAGGAATTGCCATTCTAAGAGCACAAAATGAGAGACTCTAGAATGAGCTAAGAGCTAAAAAGGAACTAAATGAGAGAATATTGAGATCACAAGAAAGTATGGATCAATTATATGAGTAAACCTTGAATAGTGTAATGCCCCGCCAAGGGATCCAAGAATTAATCTAAAATTTCACTAAGTTTGCCCAATTTTTTTTTTTTTTTTTTTAAACATGAGAGTAAACCATTTACAACTTATACTTAATAATGGAAGCAATAGAAACAATTCAAATAAAAGTAAACGTAGCATACATAACAGGTTACATTCTTTAAGGATCCCTTAACGTTGAATCACATCTAATCATAACTATTCATCTAACATCACATCCTTATGAAATAACAAGGATACATCCAACGTTCCTAAACAATATACAAGTGTCCTTTTAGTAATCACATTTTAGATTACTCAATCATCCACTGTACATGTCACAGGGTATGAAAAGCTTGATTGAATAAACATCCATGTAAATAAATTACAGCTTCATCCAATATTAATCCATGATGCAATTAAAGTAAATGAAATAACATGTCATACATGATACATCATAATACATCATCATAACAGATGTAAACATCCATCATAAAAGATAACCATACATCACAAACATAAATAACTAAGTGCACGGTTCCTCCCAACCGTAAATAGCATCATTAGACCATCATAGATCCTAGCCATCCCTCCGTGTGTAACATTCTAAATCATCGAAGAGATCATTGGTATCAATATAGCAGGAATGTCACACCTAAAAACATAATACATCACATGCAGAAAAGAAACATAAGATAACATCATCTAACATATGCAAATCATCAATGTGAGGATACATGTCCACCGTCAAAAACCATGAAGATAGAAGCCAAGAAAAAATGCATCAGCCACGGTGTCTCAGACAGATCTCAAATGATAAGAGTGATAAACACTAGCACCCGACCACGTGAAACCTAAGTGGTCCACTCCCACCGTGCTGAGGAGATAATCTCAAGTCCCAAAAATGCTATCCAAATCACATAGCATAAATCTCTATAAGTCTAGGAATCCTAAAAGTGTACTAACTCAAAGGTTCCAATCATAAAACTGACATCTAATTCCCAAAGGCACACAATGACATGTAGGAAACCTACTATGCAAGTGAGAAAGTGTCATCGCATATATCATGTAGAAGTTACCCTGGCAATTAGCTTACAACTCCATAGGTCCCTCCTAATCCTTATGCGGCCACTAGTATCCTCTCATATAGATGATGCATACTATGGAATGCAAGGTCGCAACCAAGCATTCTCTCTACTCCCATCCTAGTCTGTACTAGCACTCAAGGCATGGGCAAGAACAAAACAATTATCTTTTTAGGTTCATTTAATCCCCATTTAGTGTAAATGTTATCACTTATTAAAACAACTTACAATGAGTTACCCTGGTAGCCACTTAAGGCCCCGGCCCCCATTGCAAGCCACTTCCTGACACTACAAGTAGATAGCCTATCCTAAGCTCATGGAATCATAAAATCACCCCAGTCCTATACGAGCAACTAGAAAGAAATACCAAAAGGTAATCCACAATAAGAACATCAAATATCCACAATAAAAGCATCAAATCTCCATGAGCATTTGAAAAGCATCCATAGATAATCATGACCACAACAGTTCTCTATTGGCAACTGAAGGTATCACTGATAATCAAAAGTATCCATTGGTTCTCAATAACCAAAATATATCTCAAAATTATACTAATCGAAGACCCCAAAATGGTTGAGTCAAAACATGTCACAACATGACATCATCAAGAAATAAATCAACATTTTAGTCCCATCATGGTGAATGGAAAGTAACCCAAGAATAACTTATCAATGACTCAAAAATGGTTAAGTCAAGTGTCTCAGATACATATAACTCAACTTCACTCAAGAAGACTGATGAATAGTAAATACAAACATCTCATAGAGCATTCCATCACATAACCATGGTTGGGTTTAGAAAGATCAAGATCAAATAAGATCAACATGCCATCACATCTCATAAACCCCCAAGCCTCTGGTAATAACCTAAGATTGGTCAACACTAGTCAACCCAAAAACCCAAAACAAGAAGCATAGAGAAAACACAATGCAAACACATGTTTTGGTTTACTCAAATCACATAGTTGAATTAAGTGTAGAGGTTTCAGTTTTTTGTTTGCAAGTACACCTCAAGAATATAAGATATATCATTTGACGTACAAGTCAACCCATTTTTTTCTCCAATAGCATTATCATTTCTATTATTTAAAATAATATTCTAAAAATAACTTAAGGATAAATATCTACTCATTAAACTAATCATCATTGACCTTTAATTAAATTGTTCTCTTTATTTAACTAAGATCCATATTCTAATTGATTAACTCTTCTTTAATGTTACTTCAACTTTCAACATAAATCAAGGATCATTATTCATTATATTATAAGAGAGCTAGTTATCAATCTTTGAATAAGAAGATAACAACAAGACTAACTAGCCTTACGTAAAATGTCATGCTTTACTAAATCATTAAATTAAGTAATAATGCACATAGGTACAAAATCCATGACCCTATATCATTTAATTAAAATCTAATTAAATATTACTAAATCTTAAGTCTCTTAATTTAATTGTTACAATAATTAAATCATCACTAATAACCATTAAAATATCTAAAGTCATTATTCAAGTCATTAGAATAAGACTTATCAACTTCGATGTAGATAATTCACATCTTCACTAGAAGGATCGATATTAGCATATCCATTAAAAACTTTATTCTAAAACTTAATTATTAATTAAATTTAATTAACTCTAATTAATCAAATTAATTAATAATTACAAATCCATATCAACGACCCAATTAATAACTAGTCATAATTTGTAAGTTAAAGGCCAACCATAATCCAATTCTCTAATATAAATAACAAGTTATATCTTATTAATAAATCTATATAATGACCCTATTCATCATTCTTTCAAAGAACACTAACATTTCCTTAACAAACCCGTATTACCGATAATCATTTCAATTAAGACTCTATCGAACAACTACATTATTAATAACATAGTTATATTATCAACTCAATGAATATTAATTAAAAATTAACTATACTCCAAATCCAAAAATTAATATCTTTTACAAAACTTCAATCATTAAATAATCTCTACTAGATTAACTCTAATCGGATTTATTGATAACTATTTAAACCATTTATACTATTATTTATTAATAGTTTGTTAGACCCAAAAAACATTAATAAATAATAAACTCATCAAAACTATTATTACTCGATCTAGAGAACCTTTCATAAACTTCATTAGTTAATATTTAACTAACTCTTAACACCATTAAGGTATATCAATAATAATACATAATGTATTTAAATCGTAGCAATGTTGTTATGATGTAACAATGACTCCTTGTCAATTAGATCTTAATCCCATATCATTAAATTCTCTTAATTTAAATAATCATCATTAAACATCTTTACATAATATAAATTACCATCTCTTAATTATTTAATATATATTAATTAATATTTGATATACATTAAATAATTAATATTAAAAGTCAACCATTAGACTCAATTTTCTAATCCCTCAATATTCAAATTAATAATTCAATATCTCTTCTCTATAAATAATAACTCGCAAATTATTTTTAATACTTTTAAATCATTTATCTTTTCCAATCAATCCATTTACAATTTCAAGAACTCCAAAAATAATTGATCACTTAAATATTATAACATTTAAACTCATTTTAATAAATTTATTAATTCTGAATATACAATTATACATGTATTTTATTACTTAAATAAAAAATTCATTAATGTTATATATACATATACATATACATATATACATACATATATATATATATATATAAACTCTTAATATAATATGAAAATCGATATATGCATAATCAAATTCGCAACATACATATCACATAACCTATTTGTATCAACAGTTGCCATGGTACATAGTACACTGCGGACTATATAATAATCAAATATCGATCCCAACACTGATACACACTGCGATAATAAATTGCAACTACATCATGCGCCTTGGTTGTGCAGCCTCTGCCCTCTGACATAGGGCTTGCGATGGCAGTCGCATTATCTACGTCAGTGAGTACAAGCGACCAATGGCGGTGAATAACAAAGCAGGGATGGGTGGGGTAAAAACCCCCCCTCCCAAACATGTATAAATTCTAAAACATTTTCAAATGTTTTTTTACAAAACGCGATTTGGATTTTGTAAACAATTTTCTTCATTGCGCTTTTTAATATTTGACTTTTCAATGAATATATATATATGCATGTATATATATAAATATATATGTATATATATATATATGCATGTATATATATATAAATGTATATATGTATATATATATATATACACATGCAGAGTTTTATTAAACAATACAACATTTTTTTAAATAACAAACGTATATATATATATATATATATATATATATATATACATATATGAATATGTACATAAGTATGCAGATTTGTAAATATGAATGGGTACATTTCTACGGAGAACATACACACAATATTTTCCTTTTAAAATAATTGATCTCTAACTTTATTCAATATTCCACCTAATAGGTCTGACTATTAGTTTAGAAAACATTTTCAAATCTATTTCTCAATTCAATTCTAATTCGAACCCAATCCCGATTTAGATCTAGTTTCCTTCCTAAATTGAAACTAGGGTTTTTCTATTGTTTTTTTCTCAACCAAATTAAATATCTAGATTCCAATTTCAAATTATAGATTCAATCATAGAGAATATTCAGACACATATAACAGTCACGAAGAAGACAGGAAGAGAAAGAGTGCAAATAGAATATGCAAAAATTACGATTGCACCTGGACACTAATGCTAATTTGCCATGCCTTAGAAGTCCATATAAAAATCCCTTCCTTCTCCAACATTCACAATTCCTCCAAGATCCAAGCCAACCGAAACCTCCAAGTGACAAGAAGTGCTTGAAGAAGCATAGGAGTATGTAGAAACATATGAGCATGTAGAAGCATATGAGCTTCTCAAATGCATGTAAGCTTTGAAGCTTGTCCAAACACACTAAGAGAGCCTCTATTTAAAGGCCTCTAAGATGCATCTAGAATGTGTCTAGAAAGAACTAGAAGATAAGCATGAGTCTACTCCAACCTTCTAGATGAGTCATAAGGTTGTAGACACCATGTACTCAAATAATATGCTAACTACTAAGTGTAGACAACTTGTTCATTCTTAGAGTGCAAACTCCTATGTTGTCTACATGGCAACTCTCGAGAATTTGCAAACTCCTATTCGAGCAAACATTAAAATAATGCACATTAATTAATGTAATATTTACTTTACTCTTTCCAATTTAATTTATTTATTATTTTTAAATCTCATGCACCAACTTTAATAATTCCACTTATTTTATCTTAATATATTTATATTTTAATCACATGAAATCTAGAATCTTTTAATAATTTTAATATCTTTTCCACTTTACATTCATTTTTGAGACTTAATTGCTAAAATATATAATAATATTATTTAGCATTTATTAAAAATGAACACTAAATATATTATTATTAAAATAAATATTGTCTCGTTCCAAATTTAAACTTATAACTTTACCACCAAATAAATTCTTCTAACTTGATTCTTTCTATTTAATTAATTTCCAAATTAATTAAATAAAATCACATTCCAACTTTTAAAATTATAAATTTTATCTTCAAATCTAATTATTTTATTTTATTAATTAAATAAAATAAATATTAAAATATCATATTAATTTTCTATTAAATTAAACCATTAATTAAATCTTTTAATTAGGCTTAATTAATAGAAAATACACCAAAGACTCACAAAGTAAAATACGAAAACCCATCATAGCCAAAATACATACAAAATCAAAACAAGGGTTAATATCATGAATTAAGTCATCCAATGTATTCGAAGGGTACTCAACTCAGATACTTGTCCTAATTTTCAATTAGGACAAATGGCTTAAAGGGTTGGGATTTGGACTTGAGATTTTACCTCCCCTCTCTTACCATTGAGATAATGCGATAGGGTATGCTCATCCTGAAAATTTAGGGAAGTTGATACCCGGTACCTACAACCTGCATAAAATCCACACATATACAAGCACAATATATACTAAGCTAAACAAGCAATGGCAGGAAGTGGTGCATCGTGTAGATCCCGACTAGTAGGTGACTACGACTCCCTTCCTTAACCACATCAGAAATGCCAAACATAAGAGCAAAAACACACACCATACACATGAAAGTATGGGGTAAGTATCCATAAGAAAACACATGTGATAATAAACCATCTATCTAATCCTCATCATTAGCTAAAATAATCATCATGCAACCATGAAATATAAAGTACCAAGTAATCTCATCATATATCAACTGAATCCATAACATAATATCTGAAAGTCTCAAAGCAATGCTACTAACCATCAACATAAAACTAGCCTTAAAAGAGTTTAATAATGAAAATCAAAATGTGACCTAGGGGTAGGCACTACAAATAGACCCAAAGGCACAAATAGATTGACTTATATTGAACAAGGAAAATCATTATAGTGAGGAGCTAAAAAGAACAAAAGACCTACATGCAATCATTGTGGAAATATGGGTCACACTTGAAACAAATGATGGAGCAATAATGGAAAATCAAAGTTCAATGGAAGTTTCTATATTTGCAATAAGCTTGGACACAAAGAAAGTGGATGCAAAGATAAAGCATAATTTGAAAGAAAGTATTTTACATGTGACAAGCAAGGTCACAAATCCATTAAGTACATAACAAAGAAATGGAACATTGGATCAAGACCAGAAGAATTTATCAGTTGGGACTATAACACATGGTACACATGTTATCTATGTGGATAATATGGACACATTGGAGAAAATTGTGTAAGAACTCACTTTAGGAGAATGAATCCCACTAAAATATGCTATGTATGCAAAGAATTCAATCATATAGCAAGAAACTATATGAACTGAGCTACTGCAAATTCTAGTAAAGAAAACAAAGCAAAGACAAAGGTTGATGAGATTGAGACTCAAAGGAATCAGAAATGGGTAAGGAATTCTCTAGAGAGCCTTGATCAAAAATTTGAAATTTTTGACACCCAAGTCAATGAGTTGGGTGAATCAACTACCTTTGAGTAACATCCAAGGAAATCACTAGAGATATGAATAAAATAACATCCTACATCAATTCCAAAAAAGCAAGGAAGTAAGTAAAAATTAGCATATCAAATACACTATAACAAATGGAGGGAAAATGGTTTAACAAGTGTAATCTCAGCTATAACTGAGTTGCTAGGCATTACTGAGTTATTTTAAAGTTACAACCAAAAAAGGTTAGGTTGTATGACTTAACTGAGTCATGAGACTTAATCAAGTGAAATTAGGTCAGCGGTCAATTCCATCCAAGATTCATGATGTATAGCTCATGTCAAATTCATGTTTAAAGATCTAATCAATCTATTTCACCTACTAATGTATAGAGCATTTATGAGGGACTAAAAATTGAAATTTTAACAAAAATATGAAATTGAGGGTTTATTCTTTCACCATGAATTTAGACTGTCTAGAGAAAACCCCCGAGTGATCTAAGAGAAAATTTGTAGGAAAGGTCATCATAATCACCAAAAAATATGGTAGCCTATCAAGGATAAGGACATGGTTGACAAAGAAAGTGAAGAAGATAAGCTTTAACTGAGCAATGAAAAGGAGAGTGATAAAGGCAAAGGAAAAGAAACAATACTCTCTCTGAATGTCAAAGGTAAAGAAAAAGAAAAGGTTATTGATGAAATTGACCTTGATAAAGAGATTGTGCTTCCTAATTGGAACCAATCTAATCTTTTTATTGATTAAATGGAGATTCTGAGTGAGTTATGGAGAAAAAGAGCTCAACAACAAAAGTTGAAGGTAGAAATGGATAAAAGAAAAGTTTTTGAAGGCATCAAGAGCACATTCTTGGATTAAATGTCTCTTGAGGTAAATGAAATGACCCCTATCATTGATCAGTTAGTTTACATTATGCTTAAATTAATATAGATTTAAAAGGTCAAGAGAAAATTCTACACAGGTAAGAGAGAAGATTTAAAAATAAAGTTTTAGAAAATGTAGCCAATGAAAATTGCTATTGACCAAGTGGAACTATCCACTCTTATTGCTACATTAGAAGGTATTGTAAATAATGTTGTATCCTTATTTGTAAAATTGAGTGATACAAAAAATTTTACCAAGGAAATCAAGGATAAACTAGAAAATATTGCACTAGTAATTTTGGACCCATTTTTTGACCAATTTTAGTTGAATTTCAACCAAGGTTTGCTGCTATTTTTCTCGTCAAAATTTCAACCAAATTGCAGGTTGGTCAAAATTTTGATGAATACATTCATCAAAATTTTGACCAACCTGCAATTTGGTTGAAATTTTGATGAGAAAAATAGCCACAAACCTTGGTCAAAATTTGGGTCCAAATGTACTAGTATTGATATGGCCTTGAAGGCTAGTGCTAGTCAGTTGTCACTAAACCCAAGTACCAACTCATGTCATTTTGAAAAAGTCAAATTTTTGATAAAGTTATAGTTAGATTTGTTAACATAAGAAGTAAGAATCCAAGCATCTTTAATAGACATTTAGAGTATGATGCTTCCCCATATGGACATAATGCATAAATTTCTTGCATAGGAAAAGACATTGGATCATGAAACAAATTTATCAATTGAAAACCACACTATAGAATTATCAGTAGATATTCAGATTGAACTACATATTTTGAAGGTATTGCAAGAAAATTAGGATAAGTCTTTATCTCAAATTTTGAATGCACACAATGATTTCATCACTCATTTTGGCATAACCTTGTAAAATTTTGGCATTTATAATAAAAAAGTGGGAAAATAGAGTATGTACATAATCAAGGGAAAATGTATATATGTATACAAAAAGGAATGTATAGAAGAAAGATATGGATAGGTATAAATGTATAGAAGATATGTATAAAACAACTAGACAATTCTTTAAAATAAAAATAAAAAATAGATAGTGGTAACCAAGTTGGAGAACTTTTAGTTCAAACCAAGTTACAGAAATAGAGCACATGCAAAGAGGGAGTTTGACTAAAAGATTTTGATTGAAGATTTTCCGCATGATAAGGTTTTTGTCACTAATCCAAAAGGGGGAGATTGTTGATCCAATGAAAATACACATTGTTAATTAGTACCAAAACACTTAGTCATCATGGGAAGTTAGTTTGTACTATAACTGAGCTTTAGTGTAAATTAAGTAACCAAGCATTCAAGTTTCAACATGAAAACTAAGCAAGAAGAGAAGTGTAAACCAAGTCAACTGAGTTCATAGAATGTTTAATGAGAACTAGGCATCCAATGTCATCCAAGTGCTAGAGTTAGCTGAGTTCACTATGTTGTCCCAATGTTAGTATAACACCTGAGTGAGCAATAGGACCTATGTATCAACATTTAGCTAGCTTGGTTATTATTGTTGGAACTACTATAATATTATGTAGACAACCTAATGTAAGGTGTCATTTGGATGGATATATATGTAAGACATTTCTTTATATCATTATCATTAGTTGGAATATATTATATATCATTATAAGAGAATAAGGAAAATGGTAGAAAAAATTTCTTAGTACGCTACCAAGTAGAACAAGGGAACAATAGAGACTCATCTATCATAGTTAGGTGATCATACTATTCAAAGGATCTTCATCAACAAAAAAAGCTACAAACAAGAGATCAACCTACTAGTTTATCCTAATAGGTGCATCAATCAAATCCTCTAACTAGGTGGACCTAACTGTCCTTGACTTATTCTCTTAACATCGTGCACACTTCATTGAATTGTAAAATCCTTTCACAAGGTGGACCTAGCAGTCCTACTTACTCTTAACTAAGTAAATCACAAGAAGTGATCAATTGTAAACCCTAACATGCCAGATTTATTAGTATAGTAGTGAAACATTCACTAGTACATTTGGGGGTCATTTTGAACCAAAATTTTTGATGGCAAGCCAATTTTGCTTGTCAAATTCTTTCAAAAAACAATATGATCCTGATAACATCATAATTTTAATGATAGTCAAGTTTAGCATCAAAATTAAGATTTTGTCATGGATATTCACAAAAAAACCTAAAACTTCATTTATTCATGCAGTAAAGTGGGGGCACATGGGAGGGAGGCTTCATGAAGATTTTTACAGCATGTTTGAAGATAAGGGTTTTCATAAAACAATTTTCTTTAGTGCATTCATCACATTATCTAGGAAAAAATTAGTATTTCATGATCCATGATATTTGCAAGCCCAAATGGAAGGTCGAGACCATAACCAAGAACAATTGATCCACTAGAAAATGAGATAAGTTGAACAACCCAAGATGTATGAAGTTCCTTCCCCTCTATTCATCAAAATTATATTCATGTCAATCAATTGGAATGCCATTCAATAAATAGTAGGGTTATTATTTGACTTGATTGACTCGCCATGGATATACAGTCATGGTTCAACTGATACCACTTCAATTCAATAGGTTTTGTGTATTGCTTTGTGCCATAATATGTTAGGTCTTTTATAAAACAATGGGATCTAGATATAGACCCTAGTAAAGAAGGAATATGATGCAAAGATGAAAAAATGGAAGCCAAGAATAAGCCCAAATCCCACACAACCTTCAAATTTTTTCCAAGGGTTAAACTGATGATATGTTCTACTCTCGCAAGTGTGTATCCCTCCTAGGAATCATTGAGAAAGGTTTCAAGTCTCACCCCCCACAAGCAAGACACAAAGCAACATGAATCCAACTTAAGCAAATAGGACAAAATAGGGATTTTACTATTTTAGGCTTTACAAATTCTAGTAAAGGTTTGGAACAACTTAGTTTCATCCCAAATAAAGTAAATCAATCACTAGTTGCACTCCCCAAAACCCATAACCAAATTTGTATGAATAGACCTAGAATCCTATTAGGCCTCCCTATGCTAATTTTGGCCAATAACTTTAAAATTCATCAAAATACCTGAGGAAAAATTATAGATTCAAGTACCCTTTTTAAAGTTGTTTCAAACTCCAAAGTTGCAGAGACAAACTCTACTCTTGCATGTCCTAACCAAAACCAAGTACATAGACCAAATTAGCTACTTTAGGCTTGGTTTTCAAGGAAAGTGGTCAAGAATGGGTGCATAGGGTCAAATATCCACTTCTAGGCTATTTTAATAACTTAAAAAAAGGTACTTTGTTTGAACATCAAGTCTTCAAACTCTTTCCATCACTCTGATTTGTTTAATTTCTTCAAAACTGGGTTAAATACATGAGCATATTTGACCTAGGGCTTGCTCCCAAAATCCACCAACTTATCCTCCTACTCCAAAACTACAAAAATAAAATAATATATAACCCTAACTCACTCCATACTAGGGAAGAAGGAAATCCATGGGTGGAGAATCAAGTTAGGGTCATTTTTGTGATCAAACCTTGAAATCAAGGGTTTCACAGACTAGCAAGGAACAAAAATTGATAAATTTTGCAAATAAGATGATGAAACCCTCAAACCAAAGCAAAAATCCTCTAAAAGGATAGTATCAACTTATCAGTGCAAAAATTTCATTCTCCAATCATTGGATTCCATACAATACATTAAAAATTAGAGAAATACACTGGAAAACAACATAAATTTTATTGATTTTGGAAGCAAATACAATTGAAAACATCTATATCTTCCACATTCAAATGATGCGAGCCTATAAAAGCTACTT
Organism: Cupressus sempervirens; assembly: GCA_028749045.1. NCBI lineage: Eukaryota > Viridiplantae > Streptophyta > Pinopsida > Cupressales > Cupressaceae > Cupressus > Cupressus sempervirens. Next base: position 159,602,826 of record CM053788.1, on the reverse strand, counting down.
CCAACTGGTTTAACCAACCCTTAATAGTTTTGAACTATTGTAAGTTATATTTCAAAAAGTTGTCAAGAAAATGTAAAAGTTGCTAAGCAACTTTTTTTAGCAATTTTGTGCTATGACTGATTTTATTGCAAGAAAAGTTGCAAATGAAATCCATTAACTCCTAGGGGCCTATTAATGTTCCCAAACACCTAGACACACACCTAGAAAACATTAAAAATGAGCAAAAATCCACTCATTGGACCAATCGATGCCCAAGGTTTATAGCTGCACCAAGGAGTCTTGTGTCCATTACAAGATGGATGGGTCATAGGGAGATCATTAGATCTATCCCTAGACCTTATTACAACATGTAAATAATGAGAGTTAGGTGCTCTGCACCATACTCCCTTGCATAAAAGGAAATCCAATCTTTGGACTGGTGAAATTGGAAGGATCAATGCCATATGCCTTGAGAGCCTTCTCAGTCAACCAAGTGGCATCTACTACTATTTTCCCCTCCAATGAACTAGGTACTCATAATATGTATGCCTCCTTGTTTTCTTGCTGATCCTCCTATCCAAAATAGTTTCTACCACTAGTTTAGGCATAGATGGCATGGTTTTTGTCAACTCTTCCTTAGGTTCTTCAAGTGTACTTGCATCCACATCAGTTGAAAGAGTACCTTTGAAAGCATACAAGTCAAAAACATTAAATATATGAGACAAATTGATATTAGGGGGTAAATCAATTTGATAAAAATTATTGCCACACTTTTTGACTATCTTGAATGGGCTAATTTTCTTCATTTTTAGTTTGGTATGCATCTATTTTGGGAGCCTTGTTTTATTAAGGTGAACCATTACCATGTCCCCCACTTTGAATTGTAGTTCTTTCCTCTTCTTATCTACCTGCTATTTATATTTTATGGAAGAATCTTGCAATCTGTCCTTCACTTGTTGATTGACCTCTTTCATGACCTCTACAAAATCTTTAGGTTGTGCACTTCTCTTCTCCATCTAATTAATATCTTTGAGTTCCAATGTACCCCTTGGATGAGTGCCACAGAAAACTTGAAAAGGTGTTAAGCCTATACTCCTATTGATTGAATCATTAAAGGAAAATTTTGCCTAGAGTAAAATACAATCCCATGAAACTTCATGATACTTGGAAAGACATCTTAACATGTTTCCCAATGACCTATTAACTGCCTCTATCTGCCCATCAGATTGAGGAGGGTAGGAAGATGAAAAACACAAATTAGACCCTAATTTACTCCACAAAGTTCTCCAAAAAAGCCCCAAATTTTTTGGATCTCTATCAGATATAATGGACAAAGGCAAACCATGTAGTCTAACAACCTCTTTGAAGAACAAACCTACTATGTGGGAGGCATCATGAGTAGTTTTACAAGCTATGAAGTGAACCATTTTGGAAAACATGTCCACAACTACAAAAATACTATCATAACCTAATTTGGTTCTTGGAAGTCCAACTACAAAATCCATACTTACTGAATCCCAAGGCTTGTGAGGTATTGGAAGTGGTGTATAAAGTCCTGCATTTTATGTACCTCCCTTTTCTTGGTAACAAATCAAACATTCTTCCACAAACTTTCTAATATCAGTCTGCATTCTAGGCCAAAAATAGAACCTCTTAACCTACTCTAGAGTCTTGTCAACTCCAAAATGACCTACCAAACTTCCATAATGCTTCTCCTTTATAATGTTCTCTCTAATAGATCCCTTGGGAACACAAAGTTGACCACCTTTGAACAAAATTCCTTCTTGCAAAATGTATTCACTAAAATTAGTATGATACCTTTCCCCCATGGATTTGTAGACTTGGTATGCCTCCTTGAAGTCTTCATCTAGTTCATACATATCTTTCATTGCATGGATGCTAATGCTTTCTAACTGAACTTCTTGGATTGTCAAGTTTCTCTTGCTAAGTGCATCAGCAACCTTGTTGCTTTCTCCTTTTTTATGCTTAATGGTGAAGGTGTAGGCTTGTAAAAATTCTATTCACTCCATATGCCCATGGTTCAAATTTTCTTGCCTATCCAAGAAGCTTAAGGCATGATCATCAGTGTATGCAAAAAATTCTTTAAGTAATAAATAGTGTCTCCATTTTCTAAGGGACTACACTATAACATAAAGTTCAAGATCATATGTTGAATACCTTTTTGTAGTCTCATTAAGCTTTTCACTAAAAAATTCCATGAGCCTGCCCTCTTGGCTCAAAACACATCCAATAGCCTTGTTATTAGCATCACATTCAACTATAAACAACTTGTAAAAATTAGGGAGCACCAAGACAGGTTGGGTTGCAAACTTTTTCTTCAAACATTCAAATGAATAATTAGCCTCCTAAGTACAAGAAAATACACACTCTCTTCCTCCTTTTATGGTATTGACCATAGAAGCCCACACACCACTATAATTTCTAATAAATTTCCTATAAAAACTACACATACCATGAAAACTCTTTACCTCTAGTGGTGTGGTGGGAGGTGGCTAGTTAAGGATAGCTTCGACCTTGGAAGGATCCATTTTCAACTCATTTCTTGATATCACAAACCCCAAGAAGATCAACTCTGTCTGCAAAAATGAACATTTTTCCAAGTTTATCAATAGTTTCTCCTCATGAAGTCTATGTAAAACCAAATCTAAGTGCCTCAAGTTTTCATCCCTATCCTTGCTGAATATTAGGATGTCATCTAAATATACAACAACAAATTTAATCAAGAAAGGTTTTAAGACTTCATTCATAAGTCTCATAAAGGTGCTAGGTGCATTGGATGAGCCAAATGGCATTACAAGCCATTCATAAAGGCCTACTAAAGTCTTAAATGTTGTTTTCCACTCATCTCCACCTCTGATCCTAATTTGATGGTATCCACTTTTGAGATCCACCTTTGAGTAAATCCTTGACTTCCCAAAATAATCCATGAGGTCTTCTATCCTTGGCATAGGACCTATATCAATTGGTTATCCTATTGATTGCCCTAGAATATATACATAATCTCCAAGTACCATCCTTCTTAGGTGCAAGGACTACACATGGACTTATACTTTCCCTAATGAACCCCTTAGCCAACAATTCTTCAATTTTTTTTTTCTATCTCTTCATTTTGTTTATGGCTCATCTTGTATGTTGTTTTTTTTGGAAGTGTGGCTCCTAGGATGAAATCTATGCAATGAGTGATGTCTCTTTCAGGTGGTAATGTCTCTAGTTGGTTGCCTACAATGGGATGCTTTTGTGGTTTGAATACCAATGAAAAACAAGGTGTGTCCTTTTCCTTAGTGACTCTCATAAACTCCTTTTCACCTACCAACATCACCCCATTTGTAGTAGGTTTCCCATCATCTAGTAAAGGTGGCACAGTATATTCAACCCCATCCTTGGTTATGGTATAAACATTTGTCTTGCCATCATGCTTAGCACATACATCATATTTCCATGGCCTCCCAAGAAGCAAATGGCATGCATCCATCTCTACCACATCACACAAAACTCTATCATTTTACTCTCCAATCTTGAACTCCACCCACACTTGTTCATTTATAAGTGTTTGTTTGTCTTTTTTCAAAAATGATACCTTATATGGGTAAGGGTGAGACCTTGTGGTTAGGTTCAACTTATCAACCATCTCCTTAGAAGAAACATTATCAGATGAACCAGAGTCCACTATAACTCTATAGACCTTGTTATTTAGCTTGCAATAAGTCTTAAATAGTGACTTTCTTTGTGGTGGTTTTGCAACTGCAGGGGCTTTTAACATTGTTCTTTGCATCATTAATGATTCACCATGCTCAGGAAGTGCAGGTCTAGAGGTGGCAAACTGATAAGAGGTAACACTTTGACTATCTTCTTCTTGGGTTAATTGAATTCTCATATCCCCTCCTTGTTTGTTCTTTTCAAGACACCTAAATGATTGATGTCCTACTTGGTTACAAGTAAAACACTTACTAATGAACACACTGGGCCCTCTTCTATTAGACCTTCCTCGACCATTAAATCTTCTTCCTCTAAATGCTCCTCTATTAGCAGACTCACTTTTAGCATTTGAACCACTAGATTCCTCTTGATTTTTATTAAAAGATCCCCTTCCATGGAACCTACCTCTATCTCTATTGTTATTTCCTCTACCCCTATTGTTTGTATCTCCTCTTCTTTTATGTTTTTGCTCTATTTTTAGAGCCATATTAAAACACTAACGAACTAAACCAAGAGTAATTAATGTTAATTCATCTTGAATGCTATATATCAATCCATTTACACACCTTGCAAGCTTTTGCTTTTTAGTCTCATATACCTTGGCTCTGAGGGTCAAATTGTGGAACTCTTGTGTGTAAGTACTGATATCCAAAGCCCTTTGCCTATGGTTCTACATTTTTTATGCACCAACACCTTATAATCATCAAGTATGAATTGTTTCCTAATTTCAGCCTTCATCTTTTTCCAAGTGGCAATTTTCTCTTTGTTCTCATCCAATCTCTCATTCTGAAAGAAATTCCACCAACTCAAGGTAGGGATTTTGAGTTTGGCTTTGGAAATTCTGATCCTCTGATTTTCAAGGGTTTTATCACATTCAAAGTGATTATCTAGGGCCTCTATCCAATCCATGCATTCATTAGGGTCCAACTTACCATGGAAAGTAGGTAAGTCCCCCTCTCCATTCTTTCCAACCCTCTCCAATGCTACAAGAAAGGGTTTTTGATCACCAGGGATATTATCTTGTTCCTCATTCCCCTCTATCTCCTTTGGTTTAGACTCTTCATCACTTCCTTTCCTCATTTTGTTCTTGAGTTTATCTAACTCCCTTTTCATAGTCTTATTCTCTTCTTGGACTACTCTGCTTTTAGCCATTTTCTCTTTAACTAGCTTGGCTAGCTCCACATTGGTGATCCTCAAAGGGATCTCCCTTTTAATTTCTTCTCCTCCATAGACATGGTGTCTCCTGATGCCACAACAAGATCAAAGTGGGTCTAATACAACTTGATGCAGAGATGACAAAATGGAAGCCAAGAATAAGCCCAAATCCCACACAACCTTCAAATTTTCTCCAAGGGTTAAATTGATGATATTTTCTACTCTTGCAAGTGTCCATCCCTCCTAAGAATCACTGAGAAAGGTTTCAAGTCTCACCCCCAACAAGCAAGACACAAAGCAACATGAACCCAACTTAAGCAAATAGGATAAATTCCCTCAAATAGGACAAAATAGGGATTTTACTATTTTAGGCTTTACAACTTCCAGCAAAGGTTTGGAACAACTTAGTTTCAACCCAAATAAGGTAAATCAATCATTGGCTGCACTCCCCACAACCCACAACCAAATTTGTATGAATAGACCTAGAATCCTATTAGGCCTCCCAATGTTGATTTTGGCCAATAACTTTAAAATTCATCAAAAGACCTAAGGAAAAATTGTAGATTCAAGTACCCTTTTCCAAATTGTTTCAGACTCCAAAGTTGTAGAGACCAACTCTCCTCTGGTATGTCCTAACCACAACCAAGTACACAGACCAAATTAGTTACTTTAGGCTTGGTTTTCAAGTAAAGTGTTCAAGAATGGGTGCATAGGGTTAAATCTCCACTTCTAGGCTATTCTCCCAACTTAAAAAAGGGTACTTTTTTTAAACATCAAGTCTTCAAACTCTTTCCATCACTCTGATTTGTTTAATTTCTTCAAAAATGGGTCAAATACATGAGCATATTTGACCTAGGGCTTGCTCCCAAAATTCACCAAATTATCCTCCTACTCTAAATCTAAAAAATCAAATAATATACAACCCTAACTTACTCCATACCAAGGAAGAAGGAAATCCACGGTTGGAGAATGAAGTTAGGGTCATTTTTGTGATCAAACTCATAAATCAAGGGTTTCATAGACCAACAAGGAACAAAAATTGATAACTTTTGCAAAGAAGATGATGAAACCCTCAAACCAACCTATCTTCATAGGATTTTCATTCTCCTAATACAATTACTAGAAAGTATAGTAGAATGTGTTGACCTAATCACTTACAATCTTCAATTGCTGATTTTAGATTGATGTTCAATCCATTTTGATCTAATCCTCTTTGATCTGATATGATTCTATATGAAGTGTCAATGATCTATTCTATTGTTAATTGTTCTGACAATTCCCCTATTTTACTAAGTCACCTTGAATGTATTCATCACCCTTCTATTCTTCACTCTCTTTCGCTCTATCATTCCTTTCTTCAATTATTTGAATTATGGAGCTTTTTCCTTCTTAAAAGGTTTTTGTGACTTAGGGTTAGGTATAAATCTACAATGGCTAAGATTCATCCATTTTTTTGCTTTAGCATTACAATTATTTGATTGGTTGCATGTAGAGTACATAGGAAATCTAATAGATTTGATCTTATCTTTAAGATTTGAAATTTGCATATTAGTTTTCATGCAACATGATTTGCATTTGAGTTTGTGAAGGCACAAACTCATATGACAATACTATGTCACTCAACACTTGTTGATCACTGATGCTCAACACCTATAGTTTGCTCAGCACATATACTGGCTCAACATCTATTAGTCACTCAGTAGTTGAAACTTGCTCGACATTGTCTATCTACTTGACATCTAAATGACTTAGAACATATTGAATTTCTTGCTCGACACATATTGTAACTTAGCATCTATATTATACTTGGCATCAACTTAGAAAGTTTCAGAAGTGTGTTGACACTCAATTGTCAAAACCAATTCGAGATCAAGAATCTCCTCCTTTGACATGAGTGTCAAAGACACTTATCTATACATGATGAATCTAATCTCTTCAAATATAATATATATTTTGTTTGACATATATACAAAACTTCAAAATTGTTCAAAATTTTGTGAAGAAATTTATACCTCGAAACTCATAACTTCCCCTAAGTTGATGTGCCTTTGTTGTATCCAAAAATTCTCACGCTGGATTTGTCTCATGTTGATTCTAATACTCTTTATCTATGCATTGCCTTATCATTCTTTCTCTATGTGCTCTATTCTAACTGTTCATAATTTGTAACTCCCCCTTTCACATATCTTCCCATGTAGTTATAGTTTCCTTTATTTATCTCCCCTTAAAAATTTATCTCCCTCTTTTTGACACTTATGTCAAAGGGGTCTATACATTGACTAAATATTTTGCCAAAAATTATCTATTTAGCTCCATTACTATCCTCAAAGTAGCATCCTAGTTCTGTAGTGCCACTTCCAATGATTTTATTTGGATGGCTGACTCTATTGCAAGTTGAAATATGTGTTCTAATGTAGAAATATTGGAGTCTTTCTTTAATACATTTTCAGCATAGGCTAGTTCTTTTTGCAAAATTTCCATGTGTGGGGTTATGGTAGATTGTATCTAGATTAGTTTTGCCTTTGTATTTGCCTCATCTACTATTAACATAGCTAGTTCCTATAAGTGTGAAGGGTAGTGTGAAAATGCTTCTCACTCTGAGCTAGATCTCTTGGTAGTTGCATAGTAGATAACTTCAAGTCTCTTTCCAGCCTCATAATCCTTTGGCTAGTTTCCTATGTGAAGATGGAAGGATCACATAACTTTGTGTACAATGAGAAAATGTTCTCAAGTACTTCCTTCACTTTTTCAATTTTCTTAACCAGTTCAACTTGTGAAAGTACAATTTCAATAGAGATTTTCTCATTTTCCTTTGCCTAAAATTTCCTTTCTAACCATTCTAGTAGTTTGGCATTTGTATCAAGGTCTTCATTCTACACCTGGTCTACTATATTGGATAGTTGCTTCATAATGGGCTTAGTTTCATCAGGTGCCTACAAACTAAATACATCTAGAAATATGTCTTTTATCTCAATTAATGCTTTCCTCTATTTATACTCATTTCTAAGTATCTCCTACTTCTTTTTCTTTTCTAGTACCTCTTGCACTTCATTAATCTGATCAATTTTCATGGTTGCATAGTAATACTTAGGAATGACTATTTCTTCATCTAGTGTAGGGTCTCCATAGTGAAGTACCCTTGCAACCTTTGTAAAGCTTGAGCCTGGTGTAGATATTTGTAGTGGGATGGCATTAGTGCTTAGCTTCTAAAGCATTGTTGTAATCCGTATTGTAGGCAATTTAGCAATGTTTGTGTTGCCTCTTGCTCCTTTTCCTTAGGACTTTACTTGCCCTCTTTAGATCTTTCCTTATCAATTACTATGATTTGTGGGGCTCCACCTTGTACTTTTGTTGTAGAGACTGGTGTATCCATCTATCCTATTTACTCCCTTGTAGGCTCTTTCTCCTCTGCTCTCTGTGTCTTTTGTTCAATCATCAAGACTTGAACTGTGGAGTCAACCTTTGTCGATGTGTCTACTACTATTTGCACTGTTGGTTGTCCACTTGTAGTTGTAGGGATGTGAGAAGGTGGTTATGGTGGATTCACTTTATCCCTTGTTATATCTGCTACAACCTTTTGCAATTCTTCCACATAGACCCAAACTAGATTTGTACACAATTGTGCTTGTAATGTGGTTTGATCAAGAATATTTTTGAGATCCTCTATATTCAATGGATTTATGTTCAGACCAGAGTTATCAAGAACATGCTTTATAGTTATTGTATTTTTAGGTGTGGTGGTATCATGTGGAGGGCTCAAGGGTGGAAGTTGTGTGTCTTGCACACTCTGTTCTTGTTGCTACTCCTCAGTAGTTGCCACTTTATCTATCCTTTTTTGTGTCTTCCTTTGACTTTTTCTCTACTTCCTCCTCCTTGCCATTCTCTTATTCTTCTTCATTGTCTTTATCTTTATGGGGATTTTTTTCTCTAGGTTTCACTATTGTTAATCCATATATCAACTCCCATATCTTTGTTGATTTATTTACATCTTCAATGTTACTCTAAAGAATGTTGAAGGCTCTATACTTGGGAGAGAATTTACTCCCATGCTTTTTTCTTTCCTTAGTGATTTGACTTTTTGTTAGCTTAGGAATTACCCTAGCTAAGGTAGATTCTCTTATTTCCTTTCCCATGTTCAAGAAGTAATGCCATTTATTTTCAATAATTGAATACAAATATTTTGGTATTGAGTTGTCAAGCTCAAGTAGAATTGTCTTGAATTTAGACATCATGGTGTAGACAAATTCTTCCACCATGTTTTTCTCTTCTCTACTTAACTTACCAAAATCAACACTTTTCAAGCTAGTCAAGTCAGCATTATCCTTAATATTATAACAAATGTTCTCTAAATTGGCTTATGTCCTCTGACTCGGTCTTCTCTTCATCAGAGTCAGATTGAGCAACATATTTTCTTCTCAACTTTTTCTTTTCTAGCCCGTGTTGCTCTATTGCCTTCTTCTTCTCCTTAGCCTATTCTTTGACTTGTTGAGTGGTTTCCCTAGTGCTTGTTTTTGTTGTGGGCTTGGTAGGGCTTGGCTTGGAAACTTCCTTAGGCTTTGTAGTTGGTTTGATGGAAGCTTTTCTTTTCTTTGGCTGAGGTCTAGTAGGTGCTTCCTTGGCTTACTCTTCCTCGACACCTTCTTCTATATCTTCTCCCATGCCTTGTGTCAAGGAAGGTGCCCCTTGATCTTTTTCTTCTTCTTCCTCATCTTCCTCTTCATCCTCCTCCTCACCTTCTACTATGCCTTCACTAAATTTTGCCTTTAGCTTCTTTACTAATCTATCTTTCATTTTCAAAACTGATGCTATTTTCAGTTCCATCTCCACCTTGGATCTAACAACATCATAAGTGCCAAAGGGTTTAGCACTTTTATCTACTTCCTCTGCAAGTAAAGCTATTATTTCTATTGAGGCTTCATCAATATTGATTTCATATCCAAGTGGCCTTAGCCATCTAACTCTTGGCACTACATCTTGAATATATGTATAATCAATGTCAACTAGGAAACAAATGCCATTGATGTGCTACTCAACTAAGGAAATAGGTATCCTAAGCCTCTATTTCATAGAGTTCTTAAAGTCTTCAAAATAGCTTGTCAAAATTGTTTCAACATTTTTGCCCATCTACTCTATGTATTCATTGATTTTTACAACTAATCTATTTATTTTCCAGCCTATCTTGCTAAAGGAAGGAAATTCATTTTGAACATAAAAGAATATATATATCAAAATTGATCCAAATTTGCAATGGGCACTCTTGGACCTTCTTATGGCTCCCAAATTCTCCATGATTTGTTGCAATTACAACTTAGCTAGGTCATATGTATGATCCTTTTTCACAATCTTATATCCTACATCAATTGCAATGTAGGGAACATTGTTCAATCTACTTGATTGATAGAATTTGTGAGAGATATCTCTAATAAAAAATTCTATGAGAGGGTCCTTAATTGTTTCAATTGTCATACCCCTCTTATTCCATTGAGCATTGTTCTTTTCAATGACCTCCTTCGAGACACTTCTTAGGGTTCTAGGCCAATCTAGGGTTGGATACCCTGTGACTCAGTGAATGATTCTCTTGGTTATCTTTACTGGTCCTCCTTCTAACCATGAGAAGCCATCATGAATTCTACTTAGAACAAGTCTGATCCATTCTATTTTAAAAACTGTAGGGAAGTTTAGGGCACAGGTAAGTCCCCTTTTCTCAACTATTTTGTATTCTTCCTTCAACACTCTATTGTCACATAGTTTTTAAAATGCTTCCCTAATCTCCATGTCTCCTATCCTACCTACATTGAAATTATAGCATTTTTGAATGTCTTGAACCATGACTACTTTACGAGGAATGATGGATAGGGCACTAGCTAGATCATTCTTGTAGGCTACCTCAGGGATTGGTTTGAATTTTGGTTGTTTTACATCCCTACTAACTAGTTGAACTTCAAATGACTCCTTATGCTTGAGGTTTCTAGAGCTAGATGCCATTTTCACAAAGTAGGGTTTAACAAATTCAAACACTACGTAGCTCGACACTCAAATAAATACCTTTAGATTGATGAAATTGCTTTGAATCTCTACTCAAATTTGCTTGAATGTTTTTCCTTCAATTTAAATCACTTCTTCTCTCTACTCATTCTTTGCTCTATGTTCAAATGACAAAAATGGTCAAAAAATCAAACAAATACCCTTCAATACCTAGCATTAAATGCCTAGTGCTCATACAACTATTAACTCAGCTTGTATGCATTTTCTTGTGTTACTTGGCATCAATGCAATTTTTTATTTACTTAGTAGCTGAAGGATTTACCCTTACTCGGCATCAACTAGCACAATTTTTCTCAGCAACAACTAATCACTTAGCTTTCACTAGTTCTTTCCAACAACTTAGCTCATACTATGATTTCACTTGGCAACTGATAGTAACTTTTCATACTTGGAAACTCTATGAAAGCTTTTGAGGATAAAAGTGCATCTTTATTCTTGCTATTTATATTCTTTGCAGTACTGATTTGTCTTAGAACTAATGTATGATAAAGCATTATATATCAATTCCGCATACCTTCTTTTGCTTAGTTGGATGAAGTGTGACCACTTGACCTTTTAGGTGAAGTGATCCCTCCATTGGATGTGCTACTTCCATCTCTTTTCTTCCATATCTTATTCATCTCTCCTATGATATGTTCAACATCAACTTTCCCTTTTCCTTTGTTGAACTCAAAGTTGGGTGCCTTTGATCTTGTTGGGCTATACTTGTTGATATGTCTTGTCTTTAGGCAATTGAAACAAGTGGTTTGATTCAACCATCTATTGTAGTTGCCACTAAAGTGTTTTTTATGTAGTTCTTAGGAATGTGTCCATATTCATGATAGTAGTGATAGCTCTGCCTAGTGTTGTAGTCCCAATTGTAGTGATGTCCATGACTATTTGTCTTTTCTGGTTGGTTTGGTGTCCACATAGGCTTGGATCTGCATTCAAAGGCTCTATGTCCATACTTCTTGCAATTGTAGTAGTGACCTTCAAATCTTGATGTCTTGATGGTTCTAGTCCTATAGTCATGTGCCTGATGACCTTATTTGTTGCACGTATGATAGTGACCCATGTTTTTAGATTTTTCATGCTAATTGGAATTCTTTCTTTTGCACACATTAGAGGTATATCCCTTTTTACCACAAAAAAGACAAGTGGATTTTGTGTTCTTACCTTTGTCACTTCTTTCTTCTACAATCTTAGATGACTCTCCTTCTTCAGTGTTGGTGTATCCTAGTCCTAAAGTGTCATTACTGGATCTTGGTGATTTTAGGAGTTGGTCAAAGTACTTGATGGCTTCATTGGGTTTGTTGAAGATTTTTGCAATTTCTTTTTCTCTTCTCAAGTCATTTTGCAATTGTTCATTTTGCATCATTATTGTGGAGATCTCAATGTCCTTGACATTTACCTCATGATGGGCATTCATCATTTGGCTTACAGTGTCTAGCTACATGTTGGAAACTCTTGCAAGCTCACTTGACTTTTTCTCTAGTCTGCTAACAAGGCTTCTCTTGTCATCTTCTATCATAGCTTTATCTTTAATAGCTCTCTTCTTCTTCTTAGTCACTTGATAAAACATCATGGCTTGTCATTCTTGTTCAATCTTGAGAGTTCTAATCTCTTCTACTTGACCTCTATTCTTCTCCATTAGGTCTACAATTGTTGCATCATACTCCTTAGAATCTCCATTAGTAAACACTTTTGTGGTGTTAATCTCCTTGTACTATGTATCATTCTCAGCTATGGAAATGTCTTTCCTTCTCTATGGGGGTTTCCTATATTCTTTTCTCTAGAGAATGTAGAATGAGATGTATTTCAATCTCTTGGTTCTCTATAATCTTACCAAGCTTGTAGACTCACATTTCTAGATCTTTTCTTCAAGTTGTAAGGCTTCTCCTTGTAAGAACTTAGCTCTGATACCAATTTTTGGAATTTACAAGTAGGAAGTATACTTCTAAGAGGGCGGGGGGTGGGGGGTTGAATCAGAAGTATCAAACTTTAAGCTATTAAACTTTTAACTAAAATCATTACATGATTTTAACACTTCTAATTAACATGAAAGTAAAGGCATACATGAAAATAGATAAGACAATATTTGATCACTTAGAAACCCTCCAAAATGAGAAGGTAAAACTAAGGTGGGGATGACACCAACAACTTATCACTACAACAACATGTAAATTGTCAAGGTTACAAAGTTTGACCATCAACAATAGTCTTCCTTGTGAGAGGCCTACCTTGTTAAAGGCTCCAACACCTTGTTAAATGTGTACCTTTATAAAAGATTTACAAAAAATTCACTTGGAATGTCACCCTATTAAAGTATTTAGAAAATGGCTATTAAACCAACCTATCTTGTAATGCCCCACTCGAAGATCCTTGGAAACAAGGATGAAATATAAGACAAGATCTTTTTTTTACAAGTATGAATGCACATGACAACATCATATAGGAATCAAAAAGATCACAATGGAAGACTTCACCACAATCTTGACAACCAATAGATCTTTGAATGCCACTACCAAACTGACACATGCAAATAAAAGCCAACAACAACCATGCACAAGATAAGGGCTCAAAGAAAAAACCACACATCAAAAAAACACGAAGCTGGGGTAGAATGTAGAATCCTAAAATTTGGCTAAGTCTAACATTCTAAAGCCCTAAAAATTGGCTAATTCTAGATTTCTGAAGCCTTGAAATTTTCTAGAATTTTTATCTCGTCTCTAAGAGGTCTAAAACCTATCTCAAAAGATTTGTCGCATATATTAAAAGATATCTTAAGTATAAGAAAACTTATACTTAAATGATATATTTTAAACCCTAAGAGACTGACTACATAAACACACAATAGAAATAAAAAAACAACACTAGAGGGTTGAAGAACACCGAAGAGGGTATCCAAATCAACTCTCAAAAAGTTTGAACTAGAACAAAAAGTGCCCACTACCCACCCACACAGGTTTCTTACAAAAATCGTGCGATACTTTAATATAGCATAGAAAAGTATCGCATGACATTTCTAAAGAAGGAGGGTGACACTTTCAGGGATTGGATGATACTTCTCCCAAATGCATGCGACACTTTCAAGGTGCCATATGAAATTTCTCACAAGGAGGTACAATACTTTCCAGTATCACATGATATTTCTCCAAAAGTCATGCGAAAAAATCAAGGGACGCATGTCAAAGTTTCACTGGGCATGCGATACATTTTTGTGTCACACTATGCTGATAAAATGCCACCCAAAGAAATAAAAAAACACTTAAGGAAAACATAACAGGGGCCAAATAAAGAAAAACTGAGTCCAGAACCTCCACATCGAGGAGTACTAGGTCCACATAGATCAAGGAGCAAACACTCAAGAGCATAATCAACAATATGCCAAGGAATCAAGAAGGAGGAACATCTATCCATCTAAAACATAGAAATAATAGAACATACTGAAAGGAACATCACAGTGAACATAAGCAACATCACAATGTATAGAAATAACATCACAATAATTGAACAACCAAATTAAGTACACGGTTCCTCCCAACTATCAATGACATCATAAGGCCATCATGGGCCCTAGCCATCCCCCGTGCATAACATCCCAAGCCACCAATCAAATCATCAGTACTATTGTAATAGGGACGTCACTACTAAACATGCTAATAACCAAAAGCATGAGGAAATCTTACATGCTAGTAGTACAACAAAAGATAAACCTGCAAGTAGATAACATCACCTATCACATGCTAATCAACATAATAAGGAAATCTAATATGCTAAACAATAAGAAATAGATAATCCAATACAACAATTCACATCATCTAGTCATATGCTAAACATCATAATATGGGAATGCATCAAATAAACTAACATCAACTAAACATGATATCCAAACATTCCAATGAAAGCATAAATCACAAGAAAGCATACTCTAGAACCTGAAGCATCAAGTGAAAACATCCAGCAACAGTCACACTAGGATAAGAGACCATCCCTGTACACTGGTCCCTAGCAGTGATGAAGGTAGCTATGCCTCCCAACCACGTGGCACCCATAGGTCAAAACCTACCATACTGATGGAGATAATGATCCAACCACAAACACACAAAACAAAATCCATGGCTAACACTCATGCTAGATAGTATGATGGTTGTTACCAAAAACCTAAGACAATGCAAGTGGAACAGGTCTTGGATAGACACTCAATAGGCTACTAAGTAGGGGATGACATCATGAAGAGTTACTTGGCATTGACAAGCCCAAGCTCAGATCTATGCAGACTCAACTCCCTAAATGGAAGGCTCATACACTATGTAGACTCAACTCCCTCAACAAAAGGCTCATACATTGAAGTACTATTTTATTATCTTTAATTTTAATAACACTCACACATTTTATTTAGTTATCACTTACTTAAAACTTCCTCTGCCAACCCTATGGTGTAATGACACCAGGCTACAAGATAGAAGCCCCCTCCATATGCTACCCTACCCTACCCATGCTCATCCTACGACAAGTTCCCATGGGAATGCATACACCCATCCCAACCCTAGTGATCAAAACTTCCAAAAGTACCACAAAAGATCGAGCCTCGCAAGTCACCTAAAAAATGTATGCACACGTACTCATGTGTGGCACACCACTATTATGAAGATCAAAACACAAGGACGGGATGAGAACACAATGCAAAAGATAACACCCAACTGAAAAAAACATGGGAAGGATGGATTCTACATGAATCTCAAAGCCAATAAAACTATACATCATGAAATCACTCAACTGGTCTCAATCCAAGAGTATAGATTCTACATGAATCCTAATGATGCAACAAGACCAAACATCATGAACTCACCCAACTGGCCTCAATTCAGGAGAACAGATTCTACATGAATCTTAGTGTCCACAAACAATAACAAAGGTCCAAAAGAAACCATAAAACTAGGTATAAAATCACTCAACCAACCACAGTGTTAGGAGTACAGATGCGACATGCACCTCAATGCAACATAAAAGTGCAATAGTGCTTTGACTAATATCTAAACAGATCATGAAGGTCCACGACCCACATTGTGCAAAGAAAATCTGAGAAAATAGGGTGGTATGCAAAATGAGGTAAAAATCCCAAAATTTTAAAAAACTTCAAAATTAAAACCCATTTGGCCTCTGGGCACAAAAATTTCAAAAATTCAAAAATAAAAAAGTTCAAACATCGTATAAAAAAATGGCTAGCATAATGGCGTAAAACTCCAAACCCTCATTCTAAAAAATAGGGAAATGTTCATACCCATCCAACTAGGTAGAACTAGTATACAGAAATGGAGGGGAACACTAGTTCTTAGGCTCCAAACAAATGACTACCAAAAATAGAAGCAAAAATAGAGCAGAAATAATAAAATAGGAAAGCCCTACCTCACAACCAAAAGGGTAAAACAAGAATCTAAACCATAAAATAAATAGCTCGTAGAAGTAGCTAAAAATTGTGGCAATCCAAGGTTTCCTTGAGCTAGATCCAACAAGCCTGACCTCATGACGATCCCACACTTGTAGCTCCCACAACGAACAAAATAGTAAATCCTCATGAAGAGGATTTTGGGTTTTACTCTCCAACTTTCTAATTCAAAAGTGAGAAGTGAGGAATTAAATTCCTTTTTGGATATTTATTCACTTTTTGAGTGAATCATCGATTAGGGAAAATAACCAGCCAACCTAGTTACAGCCCGAATCGACCCAAATAAAAATAGGCTATTCCTATAAATAGGAATTCATCTATGGAAAAGCTACTAGAAATTAAAATAAATCAATTAAAAAGTTTGAAAACCCAAAAACATAGAAATTTCTTTAATAACTTTCGCGACAATGCAAACCTGTAAATGCACAGACACCCTTACTAATCTAATCACATAATGCAAATGAGTTCGGATTTAATAATCACTAAAAGTTTTAATAAAATAATTAAAATAAGGATATGTCAAACATACAAGGATAAAATTGGTAAAATATGAATGGCTGAATCACTAACTCCATGTGCCACTACCAAGGATATAAATCCTGCACACTAAACAACATGATCAAGTGGAATTGAATATAATAACATAGCTAAAGCAATAAATGCATTAAATCACCTAATTTAACCATTTATTTAATTATATTAAAATAATCTATTTACATCACTCACATTTGCATAAACCATAACAACGTAGGAATGAAGTAAATAATCATAGCATTAAATCCATCACCTAACATAATCAGAGGTATGTCCAAATACTAGATAACCAGATATCATCATAAAACACACTGTCATCTCAAAATGGCATTGTCATGTAATATGATCAGCTGAATAGCATAGTAGTCTAAAATCTATGATACTAAAATCAAGGTATAACATCTGACCCTCAGGTCCTCTCAAATATAAAACATCACATAAATAACAGATATCTCTCAGATGAAAATATAACAAGGTAAATGTCTGCAACACATAACCAAATAATCCAACATGAATAATCCATCTCTAATTACTTAAGAATTTAATAATGATTTTTTAAACAACATTAAAAAGGAACTTAAAACACATAAGAGAACACAAACATAAACATGACTATCTACTGCTACAGGAACCTAGTCTAGTGTAGCATGGTAATAGTATATAGTGCAATCTCTACACACATCTCAGGGTAATCATGGAACAACCTCATGATACCACATTGATCTTGGTAAGAATTAGTACAAACCTCAGTGAACCATAAATCATATCATAATCTCATAGATCAACCAAAAGCATAATCAAAGCAACTAATAAAGAAACATAAATCCAAACACCTCAATGGTGTAGATTACTCATGGTCATAATCATGATCCATCACAACAAAAGATCAAAAAAGTTGCATCCATCAAGATGACTAACAAAAGTCAAATGGGAGAGGCACTACATATCTTCATAGGATTTTTAGTCTCCTAATACAATTACTAGAAAGTATAGTAGAATGTGTTGACTTGATCACTTACAATCTTCAATTGTTGATTTTAGATCAATGTTCAGTCCATTTTGATCTGATCCTCTTTCATCTGATATGATTCTGTATGAAGTGCTAATACTTTGTTCTGTTGTTAATTGATTTGACAATTCCCCTATTTTAATCAGTCACCTTGAATGTATTTGTCACCCTTTTATTCTTTGCTCTCTTTGACTCTATCATTCATTTCTTCAATTATTTGAATTATGGAGCTTCATCCTTCTTAAAAGGTTTTCATGACTTAGGGTTAGGTATGAATCTACGACTAAAATTCATCCATTTTTCCTCTTTAGCATTACAATTATTTGATAGGTTGCATGTAGAGTACATAGAAAATCTAATAGATTCAATCTTATCTTTAAGATTCAAAATCTATATATTAGTTGTCATGTAACATGATTTACATCTGAGTTTGTGAAGGCACAACCTCATATGACAATATTGTGTCACTTGGCACTTGATGATTACTAATGCTTGGCACATATAGAAATTCTATCTTTCTTGACACCTATAGTTTACTTGGCATATATACTAGCTCGGCATCTATTAGTCATTTGATAGTTGAAACTTTCCCGACACTATCTATCTTCTTAGCATCTGAATGACTCAGCACATATTGAATTTTTGGCTCAGCACATATTGTAACTCAACATCTATATTATAATCGACATCAACTTAGAAAGTTTCTTAAGTGTGTTGACACTCAACTGTCAAAACCAATCTGAGATCAACAACATTTTCCTAAGACACTAAGAAAAATGAACCTTCTCCTTCATGTCCATCCAAAGAAACCTCCCTTAGATTTTTCAGTTATAGTAGCATACTTAGCAAGAATAAAGAAGAGGCTTAATGGATACACATGCATATTTTGGTGAATAGACTTCAAAATTTGGATTTTCCTAGCTTGACTTAAAAGGGCTCATTTCTAACCAGTCAACTTTCTATTAATTTTGTCAATAATGTAATTCCCAAAAGATTAAAAGGCTTGATCCCTAATGGGAGACCAAGCTAGGAAAAAGGAAAAAAAAATCAATCTTACCATCAAGGATTTTAGATATTCTTTTGTCTCTCTTCTAGATTATTGATAAAGAAAATGCAACTTTTGGTCCAATTGATAAGTTGTTCATATATTTAAGTATAGGAAGAAAGAGAAATCATAGTTTGTTTTACCTCTTTGACAAAATCCATTTGCATCACCATAGTGTCATCAAAAACTTGCTTCTTATGTTCATGCTCAAGTTGATAGTGGTGCACATGAGATATCCATACATATCAACTCCAACCCTTTCCTAGGTTGAAGAAAATTCATTTATAGGCTATATCTCTTGACCTTAAATATTCATTCCTAGTTGTTTGATTAAAAAGAAACTCTAACTATTGACCTTCCAAATTTGTAAAAAAAGTTTCTCAACAACAATATTTGTTGCATGACAACATTTTGTCAAATTTTGTAACTTTTCCATATTTCTAATCAAATGCCTTCTAATGCCTTCCAAGGTGATAAAATTGGATACATCAACAACCTCAGTTGTTTACCTCATTGAGGAATCCATTTCAAGGCCATAAAAAATTCCGGTCCAGGCATAATTGATCTAGGACCAGCAACAAAGGCCCTAAAATTCTATTGGGTACCACCCATATACATGATAGGAAGGTCTCCACCACCAATGGCTCAAGATTGCCTTGTCTTCTTCTACCAAAACTCGACTGGAATCATGAATAGTTGAGTTAGAGGTCAGGGTTAAGGTCAAGCACATACTATATATGTATATATGTATATATGTGTGTATATATGTATATAAATTTATCACTTGTAACTATAATTTTCAAATAGTACAAACAACAATATTTTATTATAATTCTATGGTTCTCTTTGTAAGTTTATAAAATTGAAATTTAAAAATTAATTGCATTTATGTACATCTTTTTCAAGTTTGATATCTCTCTTCTTGACTCATAGTCCAAGAATAATTTTTCAAAACACATATTAAATAGTCAAAGATTGAGTCAAAAAATTGTAAGAATGATTGTGCCAAAAGAGCTTTAAAAAATGACTATGCATAATAATCATCTTTTTACATTCTTTTTGGCATAATTGTTCTTACATTTTATGATTTTTGGTGAGAACAAAATTTCAAACTAATCAGGTAGGTGATCTAAAATTGAAACATAATTGGTTGATCCATGTTTAAATACCTTAGTTTACATGTTATTGAATGTTTCTTTAATGTTCAGGGTAGTAACTCATTACACACAACTCTTCATTGAAGTTATTCTCACTACCACAATGACATTACCTCTGAACCATGCAAAGGATCTTGAAGTAGTTTCCAACCTTCAAACACTCTAATAACTTAAGAAATGGCAAAGAAAATGCTGATATTATACATGAAAGTCTTTATATAAACGAAGATATCATTTTAAAGTTGCTTGTTACATAACAACACAATAGAAAAATTATTCCAACTACATGCATATTCCTATTGTAAACAGATTGATACAAGTATGATAAATATGTTTTAATCATTATTTTGTCACTAATTTCAAACTTGCTACTCGTTGGTAAGACAATTGCTTATATGATTTAAGTACTATCATTTTTTTGATTGATGAAGAGGATTTGATTAAATGAGGTAACAATAGTAGCTAGAGGAAAGGTTGATTCATGATATGAAAAAGAGTACAAGGATCAGTTTAGATAGTGATATTATAGTGCATTGATAATCTACTTAAGGTTGCAAAGGTTGGTTACACAAAGTAATTTTAGAAGAATAAGTTAAATGAATTTTTTCTACCAAGCTTGACCAAGTGGATAGTAGGTGCCAAGAAAATTTAGTACAAGTCAAGCAAAAAATTAGTTGGAGCCAAGCAAAGTCAATTTCAGTGTAAGTCGAGTGAAATAGTGTAAGCTGAGTAAAGTTTACTTGATGTTGAGTGTTTTGATAGTGGATGTTGAGCAATGCAACATGTGCTAAGAATTAGAAGCTAGTTAATGCCGAGTGTTAGTATTATGAGAAAGATCAAGAATTCGATGAATGTAAGTTGACAAGTTCAATTTCTTGGATTGTGTGAATGACGTGGAAGATAAGATTGATGAGTTGGTAATACTAAATTCAAGATGAATATTTTTGAGGTGAATTTAAAGAGGATTGAAGGAGAAGTTTCTAGAAGGGAATGAAATAAAATGAGGGGTAGATTCATTGAATCCTATCTAATCTAACCTAACCCTAAAATGGAAGATAGAGGATAAATGACAAAATATCTTAATTCTTTATTTATAGAGATGGCTGGTTAGAAACAAGAGTTGATGTGTGAGAACCTAAGTAAGACAAGGAGTCTAGGGTATTTGCTACATTTAGTGACCTAGGAGAAGAGACTGCATTGGAAAACAAAGCAAGAAGGCTTATGGGTATGGATGTTTGAAGGGTGAACAAGCTATCAAAGCTAAACAGTGTGAAAGCCAAGCATAATGGAGGACTAAAACATGGATCTATAATCTACAAATGAAGTTTTAAGTTGTGATCAGATCAAACCTTATTGTTAATCTCTAATCATTGTATTAGCCTAGGGTAAATCCTTTGGATTAAGGTTGACCTAACAATCATTTGTAAATCTTTTAACTGGGTGAAATTTCAAGTGAATGATCTAAAGCCCTCTAACAAGGCTCACTCCTAACAACATGATTGAAATCTTTTAATCGGGTCACATTTTATAGTGTGTATTATAACCTTTAATAGGGTTGGCCTTTTTCATGGCATCACTTTAGAAGACTGAGAATGAGTAGTGTGTTATTGGTGGTTTTCCCAAATTAGTTTTCCTTGTTAAATCATTATGTCAAATGTGTTATTGATTCTATTATGTTTCATGTTTACATTTTTGCAAATTGATTTGAAAGTATTCTACAAGTTTAAGTGATTGCATAATCTAATGGATGCATGCATGATGAAAATGTTTTATGGATATGGGTTCACTAAGTTGTGAAAATTTTTAATTATACATCTAGACCTTGGATAACTAATTCAACCCCCCTGCCTCAGTCATTCTAAATAATTTTGACAATTGGTATCAAAGCCATCTACTTAGGAGGACTAGTTTGAAGGTACTAGAATCATAAAGATCAAGATGTCAAAAAGAGAAGTACCCAAGCTTAATAGATATAACTTTCCTACATGGAAAAATCTAATGAAGCTATACCTAGGAGGTCTTGGAGATCATGCACAATCTGCCATTGCTATTGAGCATACTAATCCTACTAGAGCCCTAACTACTAAAGATCTATTAAAAAAAAGGACACAACTAGGCAATGTTGGAGATTGCCTCTATCCTAAGATATGTCAAGTTTGATGATATCAAGGGTTGTGATAGTGCAAAGAAAATGTGGGATTCTCTACACAGTATCTATAAAGGTGAAAAAAATTTCTATTAGCCAAAAATAAAAGTCTTAGAGGTAAGTTCAATGATACGAGAATGCGATAAAGTGAGAATGTTGCTCAGTATTGTTTTAGGATAAAAGATATTGTTAATACAATTAGAGAAGCTACTAGTAAAATAGATGATGATATTTTCCTAGCTATGCTATTAGAGTTTCTACAATACAAGAATTAAGATGTATACTAAGGAATGATTTGGCTCTTGAAGGTTTGGTAGGTAGGCTCACTACTTTTGACCTATCTAATTTTGATAGTTACAAACTTGAAAATATTGTATTTTCTTTCAAAGCTAAGTTGTCATTGAAGAAACCCAATGAGAAGAAGAAGAATAAAATAAAATATGTGTCCAGTGACAATGATATAGATGAGGAAATGTAGATCAACTTGAAACACTACTAGTGAGGAGATTTTACAAAGCTAAAGGAAAGTTTAAAGGTAAGTTACCTATCATGTGTGTAAATTATGTAATGTGGTTGGTCATATTATTTCCAGATGTCTAGAGAAGAAGAATTACAAAGGTGGTGAAAAGTACAAAAGTAGAAGAGATGAAGACAAAAAATAATACAAAGACAAAGGCAATAAGTCTTGCTACATTATTGAACAAGGAACAAAAGATGGATCTGAAGATCATGATGATGAAGTGGTGTATGTTGCAATGAATGATGAATCTAATGAAGATGTGGCAACTATACTAGTGCCTTTTGTAAACCTAAATGATAGATGGATCATTTACAATGTGTGTTCATATCACATGATTGAAAATAAAAGTAAGTTCATTACCTTGAATTATTATGATGAAAATAGTGTAAGGTTTGGTAATGATGCACCATGTCTAATAAAAGGAAAAGGTTCTATCAAGCTCATACAAAATATTTTATGTTGAAAAGCTCATAGAAAAGATTTTATTTTGAAATGCTTACTATGTTGACGGACTTAACTATAACTTGTTGAGTGTGTCACAAATAAATAATTTGGTTTGTTAGGTTGAGTTTGAGAACAAAATTGCTAAGATATATGATACTGATGGAAAACTAATTGGAAATGGTGATCAAACTAGAGGTAATCTATTCTACCTTGATATAGAGGATTCTACTTATTTAGTTGTAGAATTTGATGATGTGTGGCTATGTCACAAGAGGTTATGTCATATTAGTTTTGATAACTTAGTATCAGTAACATGAGAAGAGTCAAAGGTTTTCCTAAGTTGAAAAAACTTAACAATATAATTTGCAAACAATGTCAGTTAGGAAAAATGACAAAATCAGGTTTTAAGAGTAAGACTCATACCTCTAAAGGAATATAGAGATTTTTCACACTAACTTTTGTGCAGCAATTGAAGTGCAAAGCTATAAAGGAGATAAATACATTATGTTGCTTGTTGATGATTATTCTAGAATAATGATAGTTATGTTTCTAAAACAAAAATTTGATGCTTTCCAAATGTTTAAGTGGTATATAGCAAGAGCTGAGAAAGAAATAGGTAAAATTTTGAAATGTTTGAGATCTTACAAATGAGGAGAATTGACATCAAATGAGTTTGAGATGTTTTGTAATGACAGAGGAATAAAAAGATAGACATCTACTCCTAGAATTCCTCCACAAAATGGAATTGCTGAAAGGAGGAACAAATTTGTAATTGACTATGATAGGACACTTGTGATGGAGAAAAATATTGCTTTGAAATACTCTGTCTATATGTTAAACCATGTACAAGTCAAGAAAGGTACTCATTCAAAACCTTTTGAACTATGGTATGAATACTCACCAAATATAAAATACTTTAAGGCATTTGGAAGGAAATTTTATATTCTCAAAGATTTTAGGAAAGGTAAACTAGATGTAAAAAGTGAAGAAGGTATATTTCTTGGTTATTCCACAAGAAATAAAGCTTATAAATGTTTAAATACTAACACTAACAAAGTTGTGGAAAGTACAAATGTAAAATTTAATGAATATATAGATTTATGTGAGGCTGAACCTATAAAGGAACCAGAAGAATATAAATCATTTGTATACTTTTATGAAGGTATGATTTCTTAAAAAGATGTTGTAAACCATGTTCCAAACCAACAACAAGTTTTAGTGATTGTCAAATCACATACTATGAATGTTGAGTTACACTCAAGAACCAAGCTACATTCAGGTGCCAAGTTACAGAATGAAGTTGAGGCACATTATGATTCTGGAATTAGTGTACATGAAAGAGATACTAAACTACCTAATAGAAAGGTACATAGTGATTTAGAAGTTGAGAGACCAAATGTAGAAGTTAGAGCTAAACCAATATTGCATAAGTATGTCAAGGGACATCATCATGCTACACAAATCATTGGTGATAAAGATGCTAGACTAATGACAAGGAACAAGTTGAGAAATGATACATGTTTGCTAAGCATACAATAACCCAAGTTAGTGAAAGATTCTTTAGAAGATGTGGACTAGAGTAAAGCAATGGAAGAAGAGATTGAACAAATTTGAGAAAAATAATTCATGGTCTCTAGTTCCTAGACTAGAAGACAAAAATGTAATTGGTACCAAGTGAGTATATAGAAACAAGTTAGATGAAAATAGTGAAGTCACAAGAAATAAGGCAAGATTAGTATATAAAGGATATGCACAAGAAGAATGGATGGACTATAAAGAAACATTCACTCCTATTGCAAAAATGGAAGGAGTAAGAAGTTTGCTTGCTTACTCTGCATACAAAGGTTTCAAAGTTTATCAAATGGATGTTACGTGTACATTTTTGAATGATATATTGGAGGAAGAGATTTACATAGAATAAATAGAGGGATTTGTTGATGCTAACAAAAAAAAAATAGTTTTTTGACTACACAAAGCTCTTTATGGTTTGAAGCAAGCACCAAGAGCATGGTATGAGAGACTTCATAATTATCTTGTAAAGATTGGATTTTAGAGGACTAATGATAACAAAAATTTCTACTTAATATAGAGAAAGGAAAAGGTATTTTGTTATCTAATTTTTTTTTTATGATATCATGTTTGGAGGTCAAGATACTTCATGTAATGCTTTTGTAAATAAAATCGAACAAGAATTTGAGATTTCTATGTTTGGAGAGATCAAGCTCTTTGTGGGTTTGCAATTACATTAGATAAAATATGGTATATACATCACTTAGTCAAAGTATGTTAAGGAGATACTGAAAACTTTTTGATTGGAAGATTCCAAGCCAATAAGCACACCTATGGTGATAAGACATAAATTTTCAAAGAATGATGATTCAACTGACGTGAATCAAAAAATTATATAGGTCTATGATTAGTAAATTACAATATGTAGTACATAGAAGACCTAATATCATATTATCTGTAGGGATAGTTGCAAGATTCTTTGCTAATCCTAGGGAGAATCACTTGATTATAGTAAAGAGAATAATGAGATATCTGAAAGGAACAAAGGAGTATGATCTATACTACAAGAAAAATGAGAAATTTGTATTGATAGCCTATACTGATGTTGATTAGGCTAGAAATATTGATGATAAGAAGAGAATCAGTGGAGGAGCATTTTTCTTAGGCAAAAGGCTAGTTACATGGACTAGCAAGAAACAAAACTGCATTTCTCAATCTACTACTAAACCTAAATATATTGATGTTGTGGTAAATTGTACAAACATTGTATAGATGAAATAGCTACTCAAAGGTATGAAGGAGGAAATCACTAAATATGTGATACTTTATTGTGATAATACAAGTCCTATAGATATATCAAAGAATCATGTGATGCGTACAAAGACTAAGCACATTGCAATCAAGTATCATTACTTGAAAGAATTAGTTCAAGATAAAGAGGTGAAGATGGAATATGTCAACACCAAAGAATTTTTTTTTGATATCTTCTCAAAAGAATTACCTAAGAATGCTCCAGTATCTAAGAGGTAAACTAGGGGTGATACCCCTATCAAAGAGTATCTAAGAAGCATGAGGAGTGTCCTACATCAAACAAGCTAATTGACATACGTTATACATTGATGCATTGGATCTTACTTTAGGAGCTACCTAAAGTAATCAAAGAGCTAGAACTACAAATTAGTCACAAGCAAGGTGATAGAGGGAGAAATTGAAAATATTCATATCTAAATATTAAGATGAGCAATCTTTGGCATTGTTATCAAAGAGGGAGAAAGTATACTAAGAAGTACAGAGAGACTACTGAGGGAGTAAGTGTGCTGAGGGAGAAAGTGTACATTGTACTAGTACATATACTTAGTAAGAGGAAGATAATGTTGAGGGAGATATAAGAAGTAGATAAGTGATCGAGAGGGAGTCATAAGGATGAGTTGACTATTTGTTGATCAGAACAAAATCTTTGTAACCTATTCAGAATATGAAAGTTGATGATAGAGGGAGAGATTTCAATACAAGGAATTTTTTTTTTTTTGTATTTTGATTGGTCATACTAATCAAGTTTAGCCATTTTGGTTTGCCATAAATGCCAAAGAGGGAGATTTTTGAAAACAGGTTGATACAAATATGATAAATATGTTTCAATCATTATTTTTTCATTGATGTCAAACCTAATACTTGTTGGTAAGATAATTGCTTATATGATTTAAGTACTATCATTTTTTTGATTGATGAAGAGGATTTGGTCAAATGTGGTAACAATAACACTTAGAGGAAAGGTTGAGTTATGATATGAAAAAGAGTACAAGGATTAGTTAAGATATTGATATTATAGTGCATTGCTAATCTACTTAAGGTTGAAAAGGTTGGTTAGATTAAGTAAGTTTAGAAGAACAAGTTAAATAAAAATTTTCTGCTAAGCTTGACTGAGTTGATAGTAGGTGTTGAGAAAAGTTAGTGCAAGTCAATTAGAAAATTAGTTAGAGCTGAGAAAAGTCAATTTCAATGTAAGCCAAGTGAAATAGTGTACGCCAAGTAAAGTTTAGTTGATTCTGAGCACCAGTAAACTTTAGTTTGTGGCAAGTCTTTTAATAGTGGATGCCAAGCAATGTAGTATGTGTTGAGTATTAGAATCCAGTTAATGCCAAGTATCAAAATTATAAGAAAGACTAAGAATTTGATGAATCTAAGCTAAAAAGTTTGATTTCTTGGATTGTGTGAACTATATGGAAGATAAGATTGATGAGCTAGTGGCACAAAATTCAAGATGAACTTTTTTGTGGTGAATTCAAAGAGGATTGAAGGAGACATTTATAGAAGGGAATGAAATGAAATGAGGGGTATATTCATTGAATCTTATCTAATCTAACCTAACCCTAAAATGGATGATGGAGGATGAATGACAAAATATCTTAATTTTCTATTTATATAGTGGTCAGAAGCAAGAGTTGATGTGTGGGAACCTAAGGAAGATAAGAAGTCTAGGGTATCTGCTTCATTCAGTGACCTAAGAGAAGAGGCTACATTGGTAAACAAAGAAAGAAAGCTTAACAATATGCATGCTTGAAGGGTGAACAAGCTATTAGAGCTGAAGAGTGTGAAAGCTAAGCATAATAGAGGACTAAAAAAAAGATCTATAATCTGCAAATGAAGTTGTAAGTATCATCAAATCAAGCCTCATTGTTACTCTATAATTATTGTATCAGTCTAGGGTAAATCCTTTGGATTGAGGTTGACCTAATAGTCATTTGTAAATCTTTTAACTAGATGACATTCCAAGTGAATGAACTAAAGTCCTATAACAAGGCTCACTCCTAATAGGGTAATTAAAATCCTTTAAGTGGGTCACATTTAATAGTGTGTATTGTAACTTTAATAGGGTTGGCCTTGCATAGGGCATCACTTCAAAAGAGTGAGAATGAGTAGCATGTTACGGGTGGTTTCTCCCAAATTGGGTTTCCATGTTAAGCCATTATGTCAAATGTGTTATTGAATATGTTATATTTCATGTTTACATTTCTACAAATTGATTTGATAGTAACCTATAGGTTTAAGTGATTGCATAATCTAATGGATGCATGCATAATGAAAATGTTTAATGGCTATGGGTTCACTATGTTGTGAAAAGTTTTAATTGTACATTTGGACCTTGGATAACTAATTCACCCCCCCTCTCAATTATTCTAAAGAATTCCAACAATTCTAGAATCCAAATAATAAAACAACAAAACTCACTCAACCCATGCTAAGTGACAATACATAACCTAGTTTAATTGGTGTAGTTGTTGATTAGATAGGTTGATTACAAATTATTATAGAATTCTCATCAAATTAGGTACAATAAAAAAAAAAAATTAGTTGATCCTAGCTACCATTAACTTGACTATTCTATTTAGACCCATTGATTATTGTCACAAGCTTTTAAACATAACTATATAAGGAGTGAGTTAGGACGTATATAGTTTAACCTTACATTAACTTTAAACTACAACAAAAATGTTGCACTAGGGTATTACAAGATTATAATTATAGAAAATCACCTTATTTTTCAAAGTGGGTGTATGATGGCAAAGAGTTGTATTAGGTGAGTAAAGCTTACCAGTGGTTATAGGAATACATCTACATCAAAACAATTAGAAACAAAAACTACATATTCGTTAGAGTGAGTAGTTCAAGGTCTTGATCCTATGTATATGGGTATATAGATAGCCTGGTAGGTGGGGTATGCCTCTAGTGTACAGATTCCTTGGACATAGTTAGGTAGCCTTGAACATAGCTAGGTAGCACTTAACCATGTATGTATGTATGTAACTATTCTCTACCTAACAATTCCATTCACATGGGGGGAGGGGTAGTTGAGCTTGCACCTTCAATAATACTTCATTTCCATTATGTGCACTCTCTAAATCAAAGGTATATAATTTTATCACTTGTAACTATATTTTTCAAATAGTACAAACCACAATAGTTTCTTATAATTCTATGGTTCTCTTTGTTAGTTTAAAAATTAATTACATTTATGTACATCTTTTTCAAGTTTTATATTTCTCTTTTTCCTGACTCATAGCCCAAGAATAATTTTTCAAAACACATACTAACAGGTTGGAGCTTGAGCCAAAAAAATATAAGAACGATTGAGGCCAAAAGAGCTAAAAAAATGATTGTCAACGATAATCATCTTTTTACATTCTTTTTGACATAGTTGTTCTTACATTTTATGATTTTTGGTGAGAACAAAATTCCAAACTAATTAGGTAGATGATCCAAAATTAAATCACAATTGGTTGAGGCATTTTTAAATACCTTATTACATATGTTATTGAATGTTACTTGAATGTTAGGAAAATGCAGTACATATATTGCATTTGTTTCATTGTTGGCATTAATAAAAGAAATATATTATCATGTTCAATAGTAAATTACACTTATTTATTTATCTTAATTTATCCATTTGTCTACTAACAACACTAAAATAATCTCTAATAATTTATTGTAGAAATTTGTGTGGCATGTGAGAATGAGTACCATTTAATTGCATTGAGGTCAACAATTTTGAACTTTGACCACATTAAATAACTAGTTTTTCCCTCAAATCTCAACAACCCCGTGTTCTTTGACATTACAATATCTCAACAATAGCAGAAACTCCATTTCACACACTATGCAATTCTCTATATATAATCAATTGCTAGCCTTTTTTTTTTAAGGTGCTTTATAACTTTCTTCCTTCTCTTTTGTTGTTCTTCCTCTAAATACACTTAACATCTTCACAATTCCACTCTATCTTAGTTTGAGGGTGATGATGAGAAGAGATTATATAGCCAATACATTTTATTTGATTTTGGATGCTTATTGTGACTTATTGCTAACATAGTTGATTTGGACTTTTATTGTTGCCTTTGTTTATACATTTATCATCCCATAATAACTTCATTATATATGACTCTAATATTGCTCCAACAATAGATCTTTTGTGTACCCCATTAATATGTATACTTTATTGTTTTATGTATTTTTCATTAGCTATCTTGGAGACATTACAACCGTGACGTTGATGTGTTGACTAGAGTATTGAATGCTCTCTCAAATTATCATTCACATGTTGACATGGATACTCTTTCTTGTGTGGATCCCTTAGAGTCCTTGTCATATGAATTTTAAAATCCTTCTTAGCATACCATTGCTGCCCTCAATTTAGTTCATCCTATATTTCTGATTTCATAAGTGCTAAGCTTTATGCTTAGTCGTATATGTGTTCAAATTTATTATAATGCCTTAGTTTCTGTCACTTGTATCTATTCATAGTGAAGGCATCAACATTGTACTAGTTTTAATGGATTTTTATTATTTATTCTCTTGTTTGAAATCATTCTTCTGTGCTTAATCCTTTCTTTCTCATTCCTTGTATTTGTAGTTGTCCTATACTTAGTTTTTATGATATTTTTACTTAGTAGCATATGTTCATTATATCTTGTGAATAACCAAGTACAACTCCTATTATATTTTTCTTTTTTAAAGGATAGATAAGATATATGAAAGTGAAAATACTTCATTGCTCTCTACTCTTTACTTAAACTAAACTTTTGAGTTAATTTGAACATGTTTTGTTTAATGATTTTTAAAATTAACTATATTTATGTAGAGCTATCATTGTTCTATTTATATGACAATTTTTTGTCATCTCATTATTATGGAATTCAATGTGTTTCAAATAAATAACAGGGAGAGCTTGACATGCACTAGATACTTAAATTATTTTTCTTCCTTTCTTTGTCATGTGATCTGAATATTTTGTAATGAATTTGTGGCAAGTGATGCCAAATTGACCTTGTGCTTAGTACATTTATATGACATTGGATTGTATTTTTGTGAAGTAATTATCAAGTTACATTTTTCATGTTGTAAAAATAATAATTTTATTAATATTCAAGACATCCATTTTTAGCAAAAGACTGTGTGGCAGACTAGGGATATGGGATTTTCTAAAATATACATATAAGTTTTGGACAACCCAATCCATGTCAATGTCACTAGTCAAAACCTCTTTAACTAGATCAGCATGCCCTAGCTTCTCCTCCCTAAAGTGTTCAATATTAGAAATGGGTAAACAATTCAACATATTGGTAATGAACTCAATTTCATCCCTTTCCACATCCTTGACCACAAAAATCTTTGCCTTGGATAGATAATTTAGTGAAATATTAGTGACGATATCTCATAGAATATTCTTTTGGATCAATAGCACACTAAAACTAGTGGCTTTGATCTTCTTTATCATACCCAAAATATAATTCCTCTCCTCCTTCAAAATACTATCCATCATTGTATAATTAGAGACCACAATGTTATACTCAATGTCCATCTTGGGAGGCAAAATCTAGAACTATATTATGAAAATTTTTGCATTCCCAATCTTGGTGGGGCCTCCAACCATATGGCTTTCCTTCTTATTAAAAACCAAACCGTTAACCATCTCTGTATCATCAATAGTCCTATCTAGTTTTTGCAAAACTTTGATGTCCCTCAAATCCATGATGTCAGGCTTTGTAGGGTCAATGACATTTAGGATGACATCAACAACAAGTAGAGCCAATAAGGTAGAATACTAGCTAACAACCTTACTATTCAAAGAAGTGCTTGCACTTTTCACCAAAGAGTCATGATTTGTCAATTTGATAGGAATAGCCATGGCAATTAAAACCTCAATGGCCTTCTTAGAGGCCCAATGAAAGGACTCTAAAATAATGGTAGGATGAACACCCTTAGACAAAAAATTCACACATTATTTAAGAATCACATTGGTGATGAAAAAAACTATTGTCGTTCCATCACTAGCAACAATATCCTAAGATTTCAAAAACTCTACAAGCATTTTAGCTCACTGATGTTGCCTATGGGTACTGCACTATGGTCCCCATTTTCAACTTCTTCTAAAACTTCTATGCTATCTACTTTGCCTCTTAAAACCCTAGTAGTAAATCACCATATCAAATACCCTCTAATGAAACTTTGAGTATCAGATCAAATCCCTCTCACTCAAACAAGTTTGTTCTTACTTCTCACTGTAGTCACTGGCAAATCCAAAGACTATATGATGAGCTCAATGCATTGAAGGTGTATTGTGATCCAATAATAATATTAGCAATGGGTAAATAATTTAGCATCTTGGTAATGAACTCGATTTCATCCCTTTCCACATCCTTGACCATGAAAATCTTTGCCTTGGATAGATAATTTAGTGAAATATTAGTGATGACATCTTGTAGAATATTATTTGGGATCAATAGCACAATACATCTAGTGGCTTTGATCTTCTTTATCATACCCAGAATATAATTCCTCTCCTCCTTCAAAATCTTATCCATCATTGTATAATTAGAGACCACAATGTTCTACTCAATGTCCATCTTGGGAGGCAAAATCTAGAACTGTATTATGCAAATCTTCGCATTCTCAATCCTGGTGGGGCCTCCAGCCATATGGGTTTCCTTCTTATTAAAAACAAAACCATTAACCATCTCTGTATCATCAACAGTCCTATCTAATTTTTTCAAAACTTTGATGTCCCTCAAATCCACAATGTCAAGATTCACATGGTCGATGACATTCAAGATAACGTCAATGGCAAGTAGGGCCAATAAGGTAGAATACTAGCTTACAACCTTACTATTCAAAGAAGTGCTCACACTTTTGACCAAATAGTCATGATCTATCAATTTGATAGGAATAGCCATGGTAGTTAAAACCTCGATGGCCTTCTTAGAGGCCTTATGAAAGGACTCTGACATAATGGTAGGATGAACACCCTTAGACAAAAAATGACACATTATTCAAGAATCAGATTGGTGATGACAAAAACTATTGTTGTTCCATCACTAGCAACAATATCCTAAGATTTCAAAAACTCTACAAAATTTTAGCTCACTGATGCTTCATATGGGTACTACACTGTGGTCCCCATTTTCAACTTCTTCCAAAACTTCTATGTTGTCTACTTTGACTCTCAAAACCCTAGTAGTAAATCAATAGATCAAATACCCTCTAATGAAACTTTGAGTGTCAGATCAAATCCCTCTCACTGAAACAAGTTTGTTCTTACTTCTCATTATAGTCACTAGAAAATCCAAAAACTATATGATCAGCTCAATGCATTAAAGGTGTATTGTGATCCAATAATTACAATAAAGGATTCAATATGTGCTGAAGGCATATTATGACATAATCATTTTTTTGAAAACTCTAGCTATTGTCACAATTTCAACAAATTTTTTTATCAATAGTATAACAAACTTGTCGAATCACCTTTGGCTAGCATCCATAGTTTGATGGGGTTTTTCATTGATGGTATAACATACCCATTAACTCATCTCTAACTATTAGGATAAACCATGGATAGAAATAAAAACTACATGCAAATATAACCAGTAATAGAAAATAATAGATCACACAGAAATGAACACAATTATGAAGTATGTACAGTACTTTCCTGATTAGTCACCACAATCTAACAATCTCCTACTTGGGGACTAATCAGGCTCCACACTAAACAATAATCTCCCACTTGGAGACTGATCTTGTAGCAATACCACTACCACATGGGGCTCCCACTAGATCAAACCACCCTAGACTCTATTGTTCTATTATTCATGTTCAGTCTAAAAGAACAACCAAAGCTGAAGAGGAGTTCAGATTCTCCCTTGTTACAACCTTTGTCAACATATTTTTTAGATTATCATTGGTATGTATCTTCTCTAGCTTTAACTGTCCATCCTCCAAAACTGACCGAATGAAATGGTACCGCAACTGTATGTGTTTGGTCTTAGAATGTAGAGCTGAATTCTTAGCAAGATGAATGGCACTCTGACTATCTGTGAACAAATAATTATCCTTTTGAGGATGTCCCAATTCTTCCAAGAAGAACTGAATCCATATCATCTCCTTGGCTGCCTCTATAGCAGCAACATACTCTGCCTCTGTAGTGGATAGAGCATTAATCTTTTGTAACCTAGAAACCCAGCTCATAGTTGCCCCACCAATAGTAAAGACATAACCTATAGTACTCCACCTGGTATCAATATCCCCTACCAAATCTAAGTCAACATAGCCCTATAAATTAGTAGTAGAGCCCCCAAAGTGTAAACACTTATTGGATATTCCTCTCAAATATCAGAGAATCCACTTGACAACATTCCAATGCTCAAATCTTGGATGACTCATATACCTACTAATGACTCCCACTGCATGTGCAATATCTGGCCTAGTGCATACCATAGCATACATCAAGCTTCCTATAGCTGAAGCATAGGGTACCTAGGACATCTTATCCTCCTCTTCCTATGTCTTGGGACACTCTCCTTAGTGAATTTCAAATGACTAGGTAAAGGTGTGCTGACAGCTTTAGCATTCTCCATAGAGAAATGTTGCAACACCTTCTTAACATAATCATCTTGAGATAGCATCAATGTTCTGTTCTTCCTATCTCTACAAATCTTCATACCAAGGATTTGTTTTGCTGCCTCCAAATTATTCATAGCAAATGCATGTGCTAACTGGCATTTTAGCCCCTTAATATGATCCATGTTAGACCCAGCTGCAAGCATATCATCAACATATAGACATAAAATAATGTAGTTATCATCATCAAACCTCTTAAAATAAACAAAATAATCTGAATGACACCTGTTATAGCCATGCTCATGCATAAACCTATCAAATTTCAGATACCATTGCCGAGGTGCTTACTTCAAGCCATATAAACTTTTCTTCAATTTGAACACTAAGTTCTCCTTACCTTTGACCTCAAATCCCCGTGGCTGGGCCATATATATTTCTTCATCCAAATTACCATGAAGAAGAGCTATTTTAACATCCAATTTCTCTAAATGAAAATCTTTAGTAGCCACAAGACTTAAAATAGTACGGATAGAAGTCATTTTAACAACAAGAGAAAATATCTCATCAAAATCAATTCCCTTTTTCTGTGCAAATCCTTTTACAACTAACCTAGCCTTAAATATTTTCTTACCTCCTTCCTCTTCTTTCAACCTATAAACCCATTTATTCTGTAAATCCTTTTTACCTACAAGCAACTTGCATAGATCCCATGTCTTATTCTGTAGCAAAGAGTCCATTTCATCTTTCATTGCAGACTCCCACTGAATCTTAGTATCCACCTGCACAGCTTCATCATAAATTTTAGGTTCACCAACATCAATAAGTAGAATAGAATACAAAGAGGGAGAAAAGTATCCAACACTACATAATCATCTTCTTTCTTCTCATGTTGCTGCAATAGATCTTTGTGCAACACTTTCTCATTGAATATGACATCCCAACTTCTAACAATTTTAAGATTTTTAAAATCCCAGAGCCTATAACCAAATTCATTAATTCCATATCTAACAAAGACACATTTCTTTGATTTAGCTTTTAGCTTGGTTCTATTTTTAGAGTCTATATGAGCAAAAGCTTCACAACCGAAGGTCTTGAGAAAAGAATAACTCACCTTCTTACCAGTCCATGCTTCCTCTGAAATACCACAGCCCAAAGGAGTAGAGGGACCTCTATTAATCAAATATACTAAAGTATTGACAACCTCTACCCACATGTATAAGGGCAACCTAGCATGCAACCTCATGCTCTTTGCGCACTCCATTATAGTCTTTTTCATGCGTTCAGCCACTCCATTTTCTTGTGGAGTCCTTTGAATAGTTTTCTGTCTACAAATACCATTAGTGGAGAAATAATCATCAAATTCATGGCTGCAATACTCACCACCATTATCAAATCTAAGACATTTTAACTTCTTAATAGTCTCATTTTCAACCAAGCATTTCTATTTCTTAAAAGTTTGAAATACATCAAATTTCTATCTAAGGAAATAAACCCATACTTTTCTAGTTGTGTCATCAATAAATGAAACATAATAATGAGAGCCACCAAGGGAAGATACCTAAGCTGATCCCCATACATCTGTATGCACAAGCTCTAATTTCTCCTTTTTGTTTTCCTTCCTAGTCTTTACAAAACTCACTCTCTCTTTTTTTCCATACACACAACTTTCACAGAAATCCATATTAACACATTTTAGACCTAGTAAAACTTTCTTTGAATGAATTACTTTCATACCTTTCTCACTCATGTGCCCAAGCCTATTGTGCCATAGTGCTATATTAGAATCTACAACAACTATTTCTTCTCCCTGCTCAATTGCAACAATTGTTCCTGAACATTCATTTTTCTCTGAAACAATCAAAGTAGTAGGAACAATATGACCTGTACAAAGATATAAGGTGCCTACTTTCACACCTTTTTCTACTATAAGGGAACCTTTTGAAACCTTTCAATTTTTATCATTAAAAGTAACTACACAACCCTCATCACCGAGTTGCCCGGCTAAAATTAAATTTCTACTCAGCCTTGGAACATGTCTTACCTCATGTAGTAGCCAATGATTCCCATTCTGCAACTTAATCTTAATTTTTCCCTTTCCAACAATCTGACAGGGTTCATTATCCCCCAAATAAACAAGCCCAAAATCCCCTTGGACATAATCAATGAAATAGCCTCTATGAGGTGTAGCATGAAATGAAGCACCAAAATCTAAAACCCATGAATCATCAACACTCGCTAAAGATAGAAGCAAAGAATCCTCTTCAGATTTGTGATTTACCACATTTGCCTCCTTGTCTCCATCTGATTTATCTCCTTCATTTTTCTTTCAATTCCAGCAATCTTTCTTTTTGTGCCCTGGTTTCCCACAGTACCAGCAATCATTTGGTCCTCTCGATTGAGACCTCCTCCCCTTTGACTTTCCTCTTGATTTCCCATGATTTCCAAAGTTACTTCCTCTTTCAGTCATTCTGCCCCTGCTTTGTGCATTCAAAGAACTTCTTGATGTAGATCCACCTAAGGATTTCCTATGAGTTTCCTCACTCAAAACAACACCGATCACATCATCATATTTTAGGGTACTAGATCCAGGAACAAAATTACTCACCGCCATTACCAAGCCATTCTAGCTTTCATGTAAAGAACACAAAATCAAGAGAGTCCTAATTTCTTCATCAAAATTGATACCCATAGAAGATAACTAACTAGTAATGAAATAACCCTTATTACAAAGTTATTGAAAAAAACTGTATTGTGACAATTCGTCGAATACTTATCATGTAACCTTCAGTTTATATTATCTTCAGTGATATGCACCAAGCAATATAGATGTAACAGAATAGATAAAATTACCAGCAATAATCAAAAAAGAGAATCTTATTGGAGTCAAACCCTTACAATATTCAGTAATAATTTAGAGCCTGGTTTGAATGTAAAAAGCTAGATCAATATCAAAAACCTGGATTTGCTGATTCTGATAATTGTGAAATGGTTGGAAGTCTGCTCTGACCCGATCCAAAAAGAATGCTGATGCCCTCAATTTTCACAACTCATAATCGCTCCATTTTGGGTCGGGTGTGTCCTAGCGGAATGATAATTTGTTTCGCTGTCTCCTCTATACCCGTCCTGCGAATGACTCCTGGCTATGATCTCCAGCCTCGAATGGTGGTAGTTGCTGATGATCCATAGTGTATTGAGATTTCTTCTTGACCGTCGGTTAATATTGTTGTTTGTGCATTAATTTTCAATGAAGCCAGATCATGGGTGTGATTTGCCTCTTGAGAATCTGACCCGACTCTGCTTTGGAAGATACGCTTAGACCTGCGATGTGTTCATTATTCCTTACTCCATGCTTTTAGTCCCATACGGAATCGCTGCTGTAATGTCGGATGGAAAATGGGTTTGTCAATCTTGTTCTTGCCCGCGCGATCCTGTTCTTCATCCCGCTCAATCTCCTCCATTTTCTTTTACCCACGATGGTAGACGACGCGAATCACCTTAGTCACTAGATAGCTCACAAAATATACATTGCCGGCCCAAGGTGGAAGACATAACAGTTCGCAATTGAGATGGCCGCTTGGCAGGTGTGTGCGATCCAATATTCGGCTAGCCCCTATGAAATGTCAGTCGCTCCCAAATAAAATGAAACGACGCACAGAGAAAAGAACATCAAACCAGAGGAACCAGCTTCCATGACCGTTCTCAAAGGCGATTTGATGATAAATCATCTCCCGCCATGTATAAGACTACATCCACGATATGCCTAAAATGCGTGGCCCCAAACGATGAAAGTATCTTGAGAAAAGATGCCCGTCTCAAGTGACCGAAACTTGCTTGCTGGAAATAAATCGTTGCTTGTAATTTCCTTTAAAATTCGAACCCTTCTTGACCTGTTGTTCTGAATCGGATCCTTGTCTCTTTAAACTCTCTTCCCAACTTCCTTCCGAATTTCCTCTAATACTGCGATGATGTAAATGACAATTAATTCTACTCTAGCTAACCTTCCAATAGTCAATGATACTCAGATTTGACCTTAGGCCACAGATTCTACCCCTGATGAAATGACTGAATGTCACCTCCAATCTGCAATAATTCAGATGATATTTCACACCCTCAAAATTGCGTACCTATTGAGAGTTATCGTTCTCAATGGCCAACTGTGACAATTGTGAAAACCCTAGGTTCCACAATGCACCTGTGATTGAATCACAATCTGAAAATCAAAGAGAGATAATCCACTGCTTGATTCGAATGGAGCCCCGGGGGCCTATTTATTCTCTTCTCTCCACCCTCTCCAGAGACTTCTAGAACCTTTTTGATCTTATCCCTCTAGTGACTTTATTAAATATTTTTCAAGTCACTTTATTAAATACAAGGTCATCTTTTAATATTTATTTATTTAATTAAAATAACTAATTAGTCATCCTTGGACAACCATTAATTTAATTAATTAAATCGAACTGTCACCAAAAATTGGGGACATGACAGTCCGCCCTTCCTGAAATTGCTTGTCCCCAAGCAATGGCTGAACCATGAACCAATCAGTATGCCTAGGTCCCAAATGTAAATCTGTATGTCATCCCAATCCTCATCATACTCCCATGGAGAAATCATCAATACCAGTATCTGAGAAACTGTACTCAACATCCAAACAACTGACAACTCTGATGAAATCATCTGAAAACCAACTGTAGATGTCAGTAGAAGAAACCATTCTACGGAATTCAACCCAACTGAAACATCAACTCTATCGAAATTCAAGCCCCTGTCAAAATGACACCTGCACCCAACTATACTGTAGATATGACAACAGCCATAGGTACCTAAATCATTGCCATCAAATCCAATCTCTAAAAAACTGCTCCGGGTGTGTCGATGCTGCAGGCTGAGTAACTTGCTACTACCAATTTTATTTTCAAAAGATGGTGCCAATCTATCCCCTAATGGATGATAAGAAACTGGAGCCAATCTACATTTGCATGAAATAAAATCTTCTACCTCTGTGTCAAAAGAGAAATGATGAGCGTACCCTACCGTATAATGCCGGTAAGAACCTCCAAATTCTGCTGCTAGCTCATCATCACTGAACTGGTAATCAATATATGGCTCCAATCTCTGACTCCGAGTGACTGTAGGCTGGATAGGATCCCATGCATTCTGCTCAACAAACCCTTCCTCGAGATCCCTGTGAGGTAGCATAGTAAAAAGGACCCCTATAATCTTCTCAACCAATCTGCAAATAACACTAGTATCATGGATGAGAACACCTTCTATCACTTCATGCGAGTCCAAATGAACACATGCACTGTCCAACAAATACTCCATAAACGATTCAGTGCAGTAAAAATTATCTGAGGAAACATTTACATACTCCCCTTTACACCACATCTGGTCCTCCTGAAAGGGTGGCATACTCAGCTGTACCACACTATCAACTATCTGAGTAGAATCAATCTGGAAACTGGACTCTACCGGTATCCCAAGCTCATTAAAACCAACTTCTTCCAAACCCTGAACATGTGTGTCAGTCTCAACAATAAGCTCCTCAAAAGCAATTGTAGGAGTGTACTTACCGTCATCTACCTCATTAGACAAATGAACTGGGTCTGGGGCTGGTTTTGACTGCAAATGCTCCAACTCCACGGTCACCTCCTTCAACTGAAACTGTGACTTCTGTAGATCTCGTTGTGTGTCCTCTAATGCCTCAGTAGTCGCTATGAGCTCCTGGGAAAGCTCACTCACCTCCTCTTCATGATCCAAGAGTGCCTCATAGGCTGTACTCCCCCACTCAACCAAGTGATCACGGTCGACTACCAATCGTAAATAATCCTGCTTCAAAATCCGAACAGCTTCATGCAAGGCATGAATCTCCGCCAAAGAAAAGTAACCACCACTGGACTCATCTGTCATAGAAGAACCCCAACCAGTAACAGCCAACAACTGACGAGCAGTATCAAAATGCTCATAAGTGATAGCAATGTCTCGTTCACTAACTTTCAACTGGCTAATCACATGATGGCTCTGGCTGAACTGTCTCCAACAATCTTCTTCTGGAGCTCTTAAAGGAGTATCCTCAATATTAACATCCATATCTTGTGAATCATCTCCACGGTCCATTTCAATATCCAAGGTGTCAAAATTTGTAGTTCTGCTATCAAGCTCTTCTGTACCCAAAGAAACTGTCAAAGAAACTGTGTCTTCAAAACTGTCCATTTCATTCTCCTGGATGTCATCAAGGCCAAAACGATCCTGGGACTCATCTGTACATGCTTCCAAATATGAAAAATCTTCAACACCCTTCAGCAAGAATGGTCGTCTACATATATAAACCAGACCTAATACCGGTGTATAAAAACTAATACCAACTTCGGATGTTCTGCTGGCACAAGGAAAGACAACACCGTGTACTCTGCTGATCAAATCCATGATAGCACTTAGACAATCATTGCTACCATTAAGTGTTAAAGATCTCCAGTTAACTGAACCCCAAATGCCCCTGAAACATTCTTGAGTCCATATCCGTAAACAAGGAACAGCTGGTAACTCAAGCAAACTCCTTACCTGAGTAATGTGACCAATACCAACTAACTTCACATACCTATCTACCATTGTCCTTGTATCCTGGATGTGAATGCAAGATGAACTCGTAACATTATCAGCTACCATATATGATCCGTCAAATGTAGAAAGCTGAGTGTTAGACGTACCAGATGAAATTAAACTTAGCTCCATGCCATGCTCATTCTCATGTCTCTCCCAGTCCTGTAATGCCAAAGTTGCTCGAGTGTCCTCAAGCTCGCAAGAAAGCTTGACAACTTCCTCCTCCTTCCTCCTCAAGGCATCTGAATAATATTTGGTAAGGCTTAGAAGATGATCACGGTCTGATAGAAGATGCGAATAGCTCAACTTCGTCGTTCCCATTCCTTCACCAATTGCATGTAAGTCACAACAAGAAGAATTCGCCTGAACTCCCTTATGTCTTCCTTGTAATTGAATCATCTGGATGTGCTCTTCTAACATCTCTCGCATCCTGTCATGATGAGATAAAGAAGCCACAATACTATCTTTGCTTACCTTTAGCTGGCTGGACAAATCATGTGAAGTACTGCCATTCTCATCCTCATGTGACGAAGCATCTAACTGAGCCTGGTACTCTCTGTCAGTAAAATCATGAATGCTCGATGTCTGCTCATTTTCACCAGGTATCTCATCACCATGCACAATGACATCTTCATCATCATCTGAACTTACTTCACTGTAATCATTGCTTGTCGGAACCAAACTACCCTGAGTACATGAGACATCACCCTTGGGAAACCTGTATACAACTGTCTCAACTTGAGTGTCAAGTTGATAATTATTATCTATCAGCGTAATATTCTTCACCACTTCTTCCTGTGACCAAACTAAAGCCTCTGACCGGTTGCACACTTGTTTCTCAAACTCCTCATTAAGGTTCCTAGTAGCATCTCTCATTGTATCAGTCAACTCTTTGTGAGAAGATTTGCCAAAATGAAATCCAGTTGATTTATTCACCTTAGCTGGGACGGACAGCCTGTCAAGCATACGGTGGTGTTTAACCAACAGTTCAGACATGTTATGTTTGATTTTTCTGAGCTCATCCTGAATGCCTGAATAGTCCTCCTTTCCACAATTCCAACTCTGAATACTGCATCTATTACTTGTCCGAGATTGTGTCCTTGGAGACTTTTTACTGTACCTGTCCATCTTGGTTGAAGTAGAGTGCTGATCACTCATGTAATTTGGTTCTCACCCCACAGGATGGCAAGAAAACCTGGCTCTGATACCACTGAAATAACCCTTATTACAAAGTTATTGAAAAAAACTGTATTGTGACAATTCATCGAATACTTATCACGTAACCTTCAGTTTATATTATCTTCAGTGATATGCACCAAGCAATATAGATGTAACAGAATAGATAAAATTACCAGCAATAATAAAAAAAGAGAATCTTATTGGAGTCAAACCCTTACAATATTCAGTAATAATTTAGAGCTTGGTTTGAATGTAAAAAGCTAGATCAATATCAAAAACCTAGATTTGCTGATTCTGATAATTGTGAAATGGTTGGAAGTCTGCTCTGACCCGATCCAAAAAGAATGCTGATGCCCTCAATTTTCACAACTCATAATCGCTCCATTTTGGGTCGGGTGTGTCCTAGCGAAATGATAATTTGTTTCGCTGTCTCCTCTATACCCGTCCTGCGAATGACTCCTGGCTATGATCTCCAGCCTCGAATGGTGGTAGTTGCTGATGATCCACAGTGTATTGAGATTTCTTCTTGACCGCCGGTTAATATTGCTGTTTGTGCATTAATTGTCAATGAAGCCAGATCATGGGTGTGATTTGCCTCTTGAGAATCCGACCTGACTCTGCTTTGGAAGATACACTTAGACCTGCGATGTGTTCATTATTCCTTACTCCATGCTTTTAGTCCCATACAGAATCGCTACTGTAATGTCGGATGGAAAAATGGGTTTGTCAATCTTGTTCTTGCCCGCGCGATCCTATTCTTCATCCTGCTCAATCTCCTCCATTTTCTTTTACCCACGATGGTAGACGACGCGAATCGCCTTAGTCACTAGATAGCTCACAAAATATACATTGTCAGCCCAAGGTGGAAGACATAACAGTTCGCAATTGAGATGGCCGCTTGGCAGGTGTGTGCGATCCAATATTCGGCTAGCCCCTGTGAAATGTCAGTCGCTCCCAAATAAAATGAAACGGCGCACAGAGAAAAGAACATCAAACCAGAGGAACCAGCTTCCATGACGATTCTCAAAGGCGATTTGATGATAAATCATCTCCCGCCATGTATAAGACTACATCCACGATATGCCTAAAATGCGTGGCCCCAAACGATGAAAGTATCTTGAGAAAAGATGCCCGTCTCAGGTGACCAAAACTTGCTTGCTGGAAATAAATCGTTGCTTGTAATTTCCTTTAAAATTCAAACCCTTCTTGACCTGTTGTTCTGAATCGGATCCTTGTCTCTTTAAACTCTCTTCCCAACTTCCTTCT
Organism: Cupressus sempervirens; assembly: GCA_028749045.1. NCBI lineage: Eukaryota > Viridiplantae > Streptophyta > Pinopsida > Cupressales > Cupressaceae > Cupressus > Cupressus sempervirens. The sequence goes on along the minus strand of CM053788.1, from coordinate 159,559,208 downwards.
GAATTTCCTCTAATACTGCGATGATGTAAATGACAATTAATTCTACTCTAGCTAACCTTCCAATAGTCAATGATACTCAGATTTGACCTTAGGCCACAGATTCTGCCCCTAATGAAATGACTGAATGTCACCTCCAATCTGCAATAATTCAGATGATATTTCACACCCTCAAAATTGCATACCTATTGAGAGTTATCGTTCTCAATGGCCAACTGTGACAATTGCGAAAACCCTAGGTTCCACAATGCACCTGTGATTGAATCATAATCTGAAAATCAAAGAGAGATAATCCACTGCTTGATTCGAATGGAGCCCCGAGGGCCTATTTATTCTCTTCTCTCCACCCTCTCCAGAGACTTCTAGAACCTTTTTGATCTTATCCCTCTAGTGACTTTATTAAATATTTTCCAAGTCACTTTATTAAATACAAGGTCATCTTTTAATATTTATTTATTTAATTAAAATAACTAATTAGTCGTCCTTGGACAACCATTAATTAAATTAATTAAATTGAACTGTCACCAAAAATTGGGGACATGACAAGTAATAGTATTAAACTCATTTAAATGATCTGCAACAGATCCACCTTCCACCATTTTCATATTAAATAAATGCTTCATGAGGAATACCTTGTTTGAAGCATAGGGCTTTTCATACAGTGTCACTAGGGTTTTCATCAAATCTTCTGTCATCTTTTCTTTTGTAATAATAAATGACACCAATGGTGCCAAGCATAACCAAATGCTTCTAAGTGCCTTTCTGTCCAAAAGATCCCATTCAACCTCTGACATAGTTCCCTAATTCTTGGCTTTGCCTTCCAACAGCTTCAATAAGTCCTTCTGATATAGATAGTCTTCCATTTGCATCTTCCATAGCTAGAAGTTCTACCCATTAAACCTATCAACCCTTAGCTTACTCTCATCTTCCATCACTCCCACTCAACTGTGAGACTTTCCTACAGAGGATAACTGAAAGACAACCTCACTCTGATGCTACTTGAAGGGCCCATTTACCATTGCACCAAAAGCCATGACTGTTAGTGAACATGGAACACCACATAATTAACCACCTATGGGCAGGGGAGCATGTTGCATCACCCAAAAATCTCCCCCTCGACATGCATACCAGGTGCTTACGTAGGTCAAGGAGGCATCGAGGAGATTTGAACCCATGACCAGGCCAAAACTAGGCTCTGATACCACTTGTAGGGCCCATTTACCATTGCACCAAAAGCCATGACTGTTAGTGAACATGGAACACCACATTATTAACCACTTATGGGTAGGGCAGCACATTGCATCACCCAACAATCTCCCCCTTGATGTGCATACCAGGTGCTTATGCAGATTGGGAAGGCACTAGGGAGATTTGAACCCATGACCAGGTCAAAACCAGGCTCTGATACCAATTGTAGGGCCCATTTACCATTGCACCAAAATCCATGATTGTTAATGAACATGGAACACCACATAATTAACCACCTATGGGTAGGGGAGCACGTCGCATCACCCAACACTAACTAGTGTCGATAGTTCAACATTTTGAATTAGTCGTGTAGCACTAAAATTTGACATAGATGGGGATGATTTTTGATTGAACTTTCTATTGATACATCGACACTTATGGAATCCATTAAACATTTTTTGTTTAAGTATCAAAATTTTGACCAAAATTGTGCCAAAAAATAGGTCCAAATTTAATAGTGATTGTGGGTGTCATTCGTACCCTAGCTTTACCTTCACCTTGAAGGGTTTATGGGTTACCAAATATTGTGTCAAAGTGTTATGGTGTTGAATAATTTTTTTCTTTATGTTTCACACATACAAGTAGATTAGCCAATCTAATAAAGAAGGATTCATTAAATAATTTTAAATTTCTTTTTGATTAACCCCCCACCTCCCTCTCAACATCTTTGTTATCATTACATTCCCAATATATAGTAGGTTGGACATACTTTCTCATAAGGTCAATGCTTGGAGGGTGGGTGACCTCCAAGAAATCTCACTACACCTTTGCAAGCATCACCTAGATTACAAAGAGTGTTAGTATTCCATTCATTCTTCTGAGAGATGGATTCATGTAGAATACTATTCAATAATAATGGTTCAATGTATTTAACTCAAAAATTAAAAATTTCAATCCTCAAAGCAATTTTAATTGTGGAAAATATTTCCTACTTATTAGTTGATGAGCTTAGGATACTTTTTATTTAATGCTTCATAAGTCACAACACTTGCTAAAGGTTTTACATATGAGGTTGCAAGTAGAGTGGGTTTAACCATTAAGGAAACACCATAGTCAAGTACCCTCAAGATGGAGTATTAATAGGTCTCAAATAATTGTAGCGGATTGATTTTTTTAAATGCTCATTTTATATTAGTGTGAGCCAACCAAATTATATTTTATGATTGAATTTTCTTTCTTATATTTTTATTCTAGAAGGCTATAAAATATTCATTAGCACACATCTCAGTACTAGTTGGAATAGATTAGAAATACTTCACTCAACATCAACAAGAAAAAATGATAATATTTACTTTACTTTAATCACATTGCATAGTGTCCATTACATGTATTATTTCACTCAACATCTTATCTCAAATATTTTGTTTTGTTGCTCAACCACCTTTGATTCATGTTGACACCATCTTCAAAAGATGAACCCTAACAATAAATAACACTTATCAATGATTAAAGTGTTGGAATTAATAGTCTCATTGGCATGAAGTTTTTAAATTGGTGTTGTCATTGATTGGCAATTAGTCAAGGAAAAGAGAGATGTTACAAGGTAGCACTACCACCAATAGAAGATTAAATTAGTATACATATAGGCATGTTAATGTACTCTAAGCCACCACTAGTAGATAGGCATGAAGAATGATTGATCATTGGTCATCTATGAGGTGAGTCGCCATGGGTGTAAAAAGACATGAGGTTAGTTAGGGTTGATGTAACAAGAGAAAAGGTTGAAATAATGAAAGAAGGTGAGGAAAAAGGCTACACATAGGGTTATAGATTGAGTAGTAGGGATAAAAGAATAACCTCTAGGAGTGGGGGTCATAGGTTTTTGATGAACAATTTACACATGGATTTTAAAATTTGAAATCAAGCAAGACTACACAAAGTTTCTTAGACTTTTTTTTTTTGAGGTGGTTAGAAGTTGGTAGATTCCCTATCCAGGAAGAGATGATATTTTTTGTTTGAAGTGAAAGCTAGCTAAAAATATAGTTGTATAGTGCTAAAATAGATAGGTTATTTAAAACAATAGAGATATGAGTAAACAAGGGAAATAGCAAGATCACAAGAATCTTTGAGGAGACACAATAGAGATCTATAAGGCAAGATAACACTAACATTAGATCACACATTAGATTTACTTCTCAATGTTGCATCTATTTGTAGCTTTTAACAGAGAAATATTTAATATAATATTTTATAAATCCTAAAAGGTATCTCTTAGAAAGAGATTTTTAAACCATCTAACTAGGTATCTTTCACAAGATCTTGTAACCCTAGCAGGTTATATATACACTCCTAATCAGATGTGTTCCTAGAAGGAGCAATTGTCTCTCTTAACTAGGCAACCCTTTACATGCATTACAAGGCCTAGTGGTATATTACTCCCACAACGGTTTTTATTCTCTCATTGAGAATTTCTATGTATAAAAATATGTGTATCACTTGATGTATGCTCTTTTTTGTGAGAGTATATTCTTTTACCTTATTGTATTTTCCATTGTTATAAAAGTCACGTGGAACAATAGTACAATAGACTAGTTGGATAACTCATATTGATATGGATAACTGATTTTTAGCTCCCTCCCTCCATAGTATTGATTGAGGCCAATAATTGGTATCCAAGCGTGAACCCTAGTATTGACAAGCTTAATAGCTTGAGGGTAGATCCAATGGAAACTTATATATTACAAAAGAAGCTCAATGTAGTACTCAACACCATCAAAGATTTGAAAGACAAACTGAAGAAGTTCGTAACCAAGAGAAAGATGTTGATGAAAAATCTAAGTGAGAGTCAAAAGGTCATGGAATAGATGGAGGATCAAAATGGGTCTAAAGAGTCTGAAGAAGCCAAATCTGATTCGACGACTGAGAATGATAAGCTACAAAAGAAACCATCATGCAGATGACAAGAGAAAAACAAGAGCTGACAAGAGACATAATAAAAGGTCAAGATGATTGAAATAGTTCCTCCTCGACCAGAGATAAAGCTAAAGAAATGAGAAGAAGAAAGGATGCACAACTAGTGCATAAGAAAGACTAAAATAGATATCCTCATATAGAATAGTTCATAGACCTAAGTGAGCAAGTACTCAAACTAACTAAAGATTTGAGGAGTAAAAATGAAAGAAATGAGAAGTTGAGAAAGTTCAATGAGAACTTAGAGAAAAGAGATAAAAACTAAGGTCCTAGAGAAGAAATACATAGATGACCAGTCTTGGTTATGTAGGTGACAATAAGACTAAAGAAGGTGAAACCTTGAGAAGAGATAATCTGAAAAATAGAGTGTTAGCAATAATATCTCCAAAAGGTAAAAAAACTACTAATCCCACTACTATTACCATGATAAGAAAGGACATACATCAAACATGTGTTGGTTTAGTTAGAAAAACATGTTAAGAAGTGTACCTTTGATGTGTATTGCAATAAGTTGATATGCTCATACAAGAAAATAATGTATATCTCATTTTAATGAGAAGATAATAGATGAGAATTGCTACCATTGCAAGAAGTATGGGCATAGAGTGAAGGGCTATAGAGTAAGAGAAAATTCTGACCAATCATCTCCAAAGGTTGTGAGTCCCATTGGGAGGGATAGGTTCCCTACACTAGTCTGCATAACTTACAAGAAAAATGGTCATCCAACAATACACTATAGGATATAGATGAACCAAAGGAGAATATTAAACCATGGAAAGGTACCATAGTAACATGATATAAGTGCAAAAATATTAGTCATTTCAGAAGAAATTACATAAGCAATAAAAGACCAAACACCAACTCTCCTATTGGCAAAGAAAAGAGTAAGACCATAGAAAAACATGAGAAGGAATTTTCCAAAATGTGGACTTAGAAGAGCGAAGTGTTAGAGAAAGTCAAGCCTTATGAGGTTATAAGCTCACTAGTTATCAATGAGAGCTCACAAAAAATTAATCATTCTTAGCAGTCTTAAAAAAGAAAAGAATAAGCTTTGAACTAGTCTTGTAGTCTAAGCTAGTAAGTCAAGTTATGACAAGTAATGATGTTGAGTGATCATTCATTCCACTAATAGGTAAGCACAACCTATTGAGAATAGAATTAAGGATGAAAAGTCATTGTTTCATGATGAATTAAAAGCATTTATGTCTCATGTCTAGTGGCAAGAGAAGATTTTACTAGTCATTATAACCACAATGTTACAATTCCAAGACATAAATAGATGCATTGTAGGTCATTTGTCAATTTGTAAGATTGAAATTACTTGTGCTTTCAAGATTGAAAAACCCTAGCTCATTAAGTGAATTTGTGGAAAACTATGAGTAAGCTAACAATAAATTGCAAGATGAAATTGAAATTACCTAGTCTAACAAAAAAATAAGGAAAATGAAAGGACACAATGACTAATGAAATTAATAGGAATACAATGATCAATAGCAGAGAATGTGACCATTTTGAATATGAGGGCATATTGCTAAAAGAAAAGGATGTGGAAGGAGAAGGATTTTTGTCCATGCATACTGATGTTCTACTTATTAAGGATGTGAGTGAATACCTAGATCTTGAGATACAAGAACTTGGTGATAAAGCAATACATGAATTGTATGACTAATTATGCTCAAAAGGAGTTCTAAAAGAAGATGATAAGCATATAGATAAGTCTACCCTATATAAAACAATAGATATACCTATTTTATTCCATGAAGAATGGGTAAGAGATTCTTTGAGATGAGTCTATGAGAAAAAGATGTGGCTAGAAAAGCCCTATTAGATTCAAAAATCTTTATTACAAATGGTAACTGGATTTAGTTCAAATGGAGTTCATTTATCCATAAATGATATATCAGCAAGGCAAGTGGTTATGCTCACAAAAGGGAGGCTAACCAAAGATGAAATGGGATGTACAGGAAATAGGATTCTAGATCCAAAGATAAGATTTGTGGTAATTTTAATAGGGTGCAAACTATACCACTCTAGCATGGAAAATACAATCCTTAGAAATACAAGCTATAGAGCATACAAGTCATTCTCAATAAGTCAATTATTGACCTATGTAGATATTTGCATATTTAGATGATGGAAAACCCACATAAGATCTGTTAAGATTAACCTTAGATAGAAATAATAGTTACATGCAAACATAACCAATATCAGAAAATAATAGATTGTACAGAAGAAAACACAAGACACCAAGAATTAAGATGGTTCACCTAATCCTTGGGCTATGTCCACCAACAACAAGTCCAATATTATTATTATCTAGTGATTAAAATCCACAATCCCTTATAGCTCAATACCATCACAAGAAACTACAATATCACCATTACATTATGAAACCCTAACCCTGAGCCTTTTTGTACAAGATTTTGTCACTTAGAACATTAGGGCTAGAATAAGTCATCCAATAAGAAAAATAGTGACCCCATATTTGGGGTGTTTGCCCAAAACCCCTATAGAAATAATATGGGGAGAAAACCACACTGAATAAACCTTCAAGTCTGATTAGGCTCCACATCACAACAAGATCATGAGAAGCCAAAGGTAAAATTCTAAAGTTTGGTTATATACTAGTTTACATAATTGTCTACCTCATAGGAGATTTTTTAGGGTTCTCACTCTATAAATGGAGAGAAGATCAACCTAGAAAAACCTAGATAAGTGAGATCTACAAGAAGTTAGAAGGGAAAGGTAATGTTATGCCATAGGAATATTTCAAGAAATTTTAGAAGGAAATGCATCAATGCGAAAGGATCTCCACTAGTCTAGTTGAGAGATACATAAATGATAGAAGTTTTCTATCAAGAACAAACAAACACATCATTTGTTCAATATAATCAAGGACCCACTAGTTGACACCTTTCACTTATGAGATAAGTGGAGATGGAGCTAAGAGTTACATAGAATGATTGTTAACAATGTAAGAAAGGTCAATTTTGCCAAGATCTAGAACCTATTTAGAGATAAGGAACAAACTTCTCAAAGAAAAGAAGAAAATAGAGAAGCCCGCACTATAATGGGTAATGAGAAGTCTAGTCACAAAGCCATCTAAGGAGTCACTGGCTAAAGTAATGAGTAATAAGAAATATTAACATACAAGGAGTTCCCCACACAAGTCTCAATCATAGGTGGAGGAAAGGGGATCACCACCAACACAACCTAAGAATCATCAAAAATTGAGATAGACCTAAAAGTAGCAAAATTTACAAAGAAAGATAAGAATAAATCTACTACATTCTCAATTAATGATATTGTGGAAACAATTGTCAAGAAGCATACATATTCTATATTGAAGAATATATTTTAAAAATTTTCTAAATAAAATAAAAATAAAGTCACAAGGGAATTTCTTACACATATGAATGAAACTGATAAAAAACTAGAAGACATTGGAGTATTATTATCCAAGGAGATAAAAAAAAATATTGTATGAAAAGTGGAGCATTGGTACACAAAATTTTTAGAGAATGTTATATGAATTCTTGTCCAAAATGAGGTTGATCATTTTAGAAACACACAAAAGGATATTTATAGAAGTATACCAAAGAAAGTTTAGTATGTACAAGAATATGATTGACATATAACTGTTCATGTCAATGAAGCCAAAGAAAGTATAGATAAACATTGCCAAGATGAAGCTAATGAATAGGTGAGTACATCAAGAAGAACCAACCATAAGGAAGCATCAAGGAACCATAAATTTTAAGAAATAGCCTAAATCATACAAAGAAAAAGGACAAGGGAACAAAGTGCAAGAGAAGATACAATCATAGGTAAAATAGGAGAAAGGGAAGAAACTCCTAGTCCTCAAAGGGAGATGGAGCCTCAATTGGAAAGCATGTAGAGGAAAATAGAAGAAACTAAAGAGAAATATATAGGACCTAAATTGTAGGAGAGCATGCCTAGAACTCAAACTATCAATACAGAGTTCAACTGGATAATGCTCAACTAGTCACACATGACAATGCAAAAGTTTCTAGGGATGAAGTCAAGTCACTGAAGGACATGGCTCAATAAAAAATTGATGAGACCATTGAGATTGCAACTATATTGGTTGAATCATCACCAAATAAAGGAGATGAGAATGATTGAGCACCTAAGATTGTAAATGTATAGGAGCAAAAGGAACAAGAGGAAAAGTTTCTAGAAAGGGAGCAAGTGTAGACAAAATCACTCGAGAAAGGAACATCTAGTTCTATAGAAGAAGCCCAACATAAAGGAGAAGAGACAGTGACTTTAGGGCTAAAATCTTTGATCCTAGGTGTCAAAAAGTAAAACACTTTGATATAAGAGAAAGATAAATGCAAGGAGAATCTCTAGAAAAAAAGGAGGACAAGAAAATACGAGAAGATGAATAAGAAATTTTATAATAATATATTCATCATCATCATCTTCTTCTTCAAGTTCTAAAGATGAAGGAGAATTTTTTGAAAAGGATGCACATACAAAGGGGGAAAAAATGACTCTATATACCATCATTACTAACAAGAAACCAATGATAAAATATATGGATCTAGATGAAATAAATGAATGTTCAACTTTTTTGAAGAGAACACGAATTTCAATGTAGTATGAAAAAAGTAGAAAAGGGAACAAACACTAGTAGTTACCAGAGACATCATTATAGAATAAGCCTCTAGTGAAACATATGATCTAGATATGGATCTACTTAGTAAACTTACTATTTTAGTTGACAATATCAAGGATGAGCTAGGAAGTGTTGAGGATTTAGTTGAGAAGAAGCTGGAAATAAGATGAATGGAGAATCTAGTGAACCTAGCAAAACTCAAAAAGTTTGGATTACAAGAAGTGAAGGGTAACATGACTAAGACAATCAAGGTCACTACACTAGTTCCATAAAAGTATTTGATCCAAGCTCACTAAGACTAGGCTTAGTATAGGCTATACAAAAATCTCAATGAGAACTTTATTCATTGAGAGTACATACAATGAAATCACTAATTTTGTAAGTGATTATTTATCCAAGACCCAAGGAACAATGCATATAATTTATCAAAAAAGGGTAGAGAAAGACAAGAGAATCATACAACTAATGGAAATGCAATGTATACTATCAACCTAGAGAAGCATCATACAAGGACATATTAATGATCCATAAGAACTTATTCTCAAAGCACGGATCAATATGCTAGATTGAATTGAAGATTTCTTAGAAGATATTTGTAGTGAGACCATCACTCTCACTGATACAAAGGCATCATATGAAGAACATATTTCTAGTGCATAGATTCAATACAATTACATATTTTACAACCTATAAAACACTTTATCATTGATGAAAAATAGGGGTATAATATACAAAAAGGTGGAGAATAAAGAAAGCAATATACAATGCAAGAACAAAAGGGGAATAATATAAACAAAGCATGACAACAAGAGGGAGAACACAAAGAAAGAATGATAGTAAAGAGGAAGAACATTGAAGAAAAAGGACAGATAGGTGACATGAGTAAGAAAATGTAAAGACAACCTAGGAAGGGGTAGAGTAGTGAAATTAAAAGAAGGTTCAATATAAGGAATAAGAATGGTCAAGGCAACACACATTTAGGAGGAGATCTGAAAGGTGAGAATCATGATATTTCAAAAAGTCCACACACCAACATAAAGCTCAATACCAATACAGATGGATGAATGTAGACAAAATGAAATTCTTGACAAAGAGAGATAAGTGTGATTTACAAGATGGTTTGAAAAGGTTTTTCATCAATTCCATAGAGGGTGATTATAGGACCTACAAGTCTCATTGGCATAAATTTGTAATTTGGTGTTGTCATTGTTTGGAAACTAGTCAAGAAAAAGAGAGACATTATAAGGTAACACTACCACTAGTAAAAGATCAAACTAGTACACATGCATATGTTAATGCAATTTGAGCCACCACCAATAGATAGGCATAAAGGATAGTTGATCACTAAATCTACTAGGTAAGTCACCATGGATGTGACAAGACATAAGATTGGCCAAAGTTGATGTGAGAAGAGTAAAAGTCAAAATGATAGAATTAAGTAAGGATAGAGGCTACACATAGGTCACAGATGTTGTAGCAAGGATACTAGTCTAGACCCTAGGAGTAGGGGTCACGGACTAACTAATTTTTGATCTCTAGGCCTATGTCATCTATTAGTGTTCAAAAAATTATTCATTTACTAGGAAATATGAAAAGGTCATCATTGCAAATGAGTTATCTAGTAAATATTTACCATAAAAATCTTATATGGAGCAAGATAGTGATAGCTAAGTATTCAGTAGTGAACAAGAAGAAGAATGAGATAAGCAATATACAAGGTAAACTTTAAGAAAGTTTCCTCCAAAAGAAGATATAAAACATTGGCGAATCTTTCATTATGTTGAAAAAAAATAAAAAAATTTCTATTGGCGAATCTCTCAATTTTTTATTCTAAATATGATTACTATTGGCTATTATTTTCAAATCATAATTTTTTAATATAAAATATTGATGAATCTCAATAATAATAGGAAGTTCATTAATCACCATGTAATATTAAAAATCAAAATTGAATATTTTCTTACCTCATGGAATATTATGAGGACCGTTAATATACTTTAAATCAATAGTGAAAACTAAATATTGGTGATATATCCCTAAAGTAACTAATAATTACAATAATTATTGTCTAGTTCAATTTATTTTCTCCAATAATATGTTATATTTAGGTGACTCAAATCTAATCAAGTAATGAATATTGTGGCAAATATTTTAGTTTAAAATTTTCAATAAAATAAATTATTGAGCGATTTTAAATATTATGGAACTAAATTTTATAAAACTATGGTGATTTAGTTTGTATCAAATCTTAAATTATTAACCAAATAACTAGCCAAAAAAATCTAAAATTAGCCAATTTACGAATATTAGCCACTAAAATATACCTTGGCAATATAGTAGAGGCTGAGAATATTGATAAGTTATCAAGAGATGAGAAAATAGGTATATAGAAGATAGGTAACAACATGAAGATGTTTGTATGACCAAGCATTAGATCATTCAAGTACCAAGTAGTTCACTTTTGACATATAAGTTTGTAGTGGCACAAACTCATACATAAACCATTTTGGCTGATCTTTCTATGATATTTAATATTTGAAGAGCCAGGTAAGGAGTTGATCACACATCATTGCAGAAGGTAATGATCCCAAGGCATGTGATTCAACTAATCATAGAATGGGATGAAAATGATAAAATATGATGAAGTGTAAGTCATTGATCAAGATCTAGAACCTTCACAAAAGATCTATTTAAGGAGGATTCTAACCCTAGAATCATATGTGTGTATATTAATAAGGAGGAAAAGAGAAGGAAAAGTATCCTTATGTGCATGTGAAACAATGAAGATGTAGTATGAAAGTAGAGAGGATAAAGAGCAATAAGAGAAGTGAAGGATTGAATAGAGCTATCAGATTAAGAGCTCATATCAAAGATACAACAAAGAGGAGACCAAATATTAGCTTGTAAAAAAATAGAGGTTCAAGTACTAAATTAGTTATTGTTAATTGAGGTAGGGAAAATCTCTTAATAGAGTGGTCCTAACAAACCTATGCAAACCTCCTAACAGAGTCCTTACTTCTTTGTGAGTGTAAAATCCTTTAATAAGGTGAGGCCTACTAGTCTCTTAATGTTTTAATAGGGCATACCCCTTATAGGGTAGATCATATCTTATAATCAAATATTGTAACCCTAAAAGGTTAACTTTATTGTTGCAATAGTGAAGATTTATGGGTTTCATCCCTTCCCCAGTTTTAGCTTAATCTTGAAGTGTTTCTAGGTAATCAAATCATTTTGTTATGTGTTGAACTCTTAATAGATGTGATGTATTTCATTTATGTTTCAACATTATAGTATTAATGATAGATCTATGAGATGAATTAGGTATGAATGAATGAAATTATTTTTGAAGTCAAAAGATTAAGATCCTAATTCACTACCCCCCCACCCTCGAGTATCTTGTTTCCCATATACTTAGTCCAAAAATTGGTATCAGAGCTTAGTTCTCTTGTCAAAAAGCCTAAAATCTTGAGAGGATAAGATCATGGAGATGGAACTTTATGAGATGGGAAAGATGATTGAGAATTAGATGATTGAAATCCATATTGTATTGCAACAATTAGAAGCAGCAAAAGAGGAGTTAAGGAAAAACCTAAATAGAAGAAAAGAGATAGTTATTCAACTAAATGACACTCAATACAAAGAATTTGACATAGAAGGATTGTTGGACATTTAAAATACTGGTAACAATGATGAAGAAATGACATAATTTCTAGAGAAGAATAATGCCCTAGTAAAAAGAAGTAAAAGATCTCAAGACAAAACAAGAAATTCAATTAGTTACACTTTGTGAAGAAATTGAACAAAATAAGAAAGGAATGGAAGAAAAACTCATGGCTAAAGAAGGAAAATGAAAAATTGCTAGAAAAATTGAAGAAAGATCATTTGAAGTACATTAACTAATAGATAACCAATTGGATATGATAAATCAGTTAGCAATTGCAAATCAGGAAGCAAATAAAAAAGATTTGGAGACCAGAAATCTAAGACAACATAATGGGAAATTGAAAAGTGAGTTAAGGCATGAAAAGGAACTTACGGAGAGATTGAATAAACCAAATGAAGAAATCAATTACTTTGAAGACATAATGAAGTCACCTCAGAAAAAAGACACCTCTAAGCTTGGATACAACAAGAAATCTTCATCTGCTGAAGAAGGATAATCATCCAAAAGTGGAGAACAAAGATATGCAAAATCCAAAGGCAAACGTACATGTCATTATTGTGGGAAAATTGGTCACACAACCAACATTTGTAGGAGTAGAAATGATATGCAAATTTCAAAATCAAAACCAAATGGTAATAATTTTAATTGCAAGAAAGTAGGACATCAAGCACATTAATGTAGATCAAAGAAGAATGACTTAACCAGGAAGACATCTAAATTTGAAGGTTGTTGCCATATGTTAGTCTTAGTTTTGAGTCACCATATTTTAAACTTTCTCTGGTTCCTTTGAGACCTAAAATCATACATCAAACAAGCCCTTCTTGGTCTCATGTCTTTGTAAGTATCACTAGGATTTTCATATAGAGGTTAATCCTATGACATCTATTATAGTTCTCATCTCTTGAACCACTTTGAACCTCTTTGAACCTTAGTTCAAAGTAGTTCAAAGTAGTTTAACTAAACAATTTTGACACTTACCTTTTTTTGTAGGTGGGAACCACTAAGAATATTGAAGATGTTTGTTCAAACCTCTTAGAACCTTGGTTTGAAGCAGTTGAAAGTAGTTCTATTACTAAAAGCTTTTGCACATAGGTGTTAATGATTCCTGAAGGAAAACCAGTTCCTAAGAAATTAATTAAGACGTTAGAAATAATGATTGAAGATCTTATCTAATTTATTTTCATTTGAGATAAAATATCAATCATTATCATGTTTAAAGAAGGAAAATGTTTCATCTAGAAGTAAAATTATTTTTCAAAAAATTGTAATTATTGCAAGGACATCAGCAAACGATGATCATTTAATGAATGTGTCTTGTCACAATTTCAAGTGTACAAATTAGGCCGTAACAAAATTGTCATGAATACCTTATTATGAGGTGGTACTTTGGCCAATATGTTTCCTTCCCTTTTAAAGCATAAGTTTCCCACTTAATTGTTTTATCATGTGAAGAGGTGAATCAAAGGAGGGACTACAATAAGAAAAGAAAAGAGGTCTAGTTTTCTCTCAGTAGATTACAGGTGAGAATACAATAGATCCATCGTTCTTTCTTTTGTGTGTATTTTGAAGAATAAAAATAGTGTTGGGATTTTATTTCCTTTCCTTAGAATGAGGTTTGTTCTACATTTCTTTAGAAATATTTCCAGTTTAGAGTGTAAGAGGCCTATCATTTTTTATATTAATTTGGAATGTGTCAAGGTTGAAAAACTACAAGGAAATTTTCTTGAGCAAGATGATGAAGTTAATGGTTGTTTAGAGATCCTATCAAGTGGTTTAGTTGAAGCCACCACATTTCCCCCTATCCTTTTGAGTCATAAGATACTTCAATTTTGCATTGTTCATTATGATGTGAGAACTAAGAGTATTTTGAGTAAAGATGGTGAGCCAGTGTTGTCCATATCTAAGGAGACTATCTCATCAGTATTGTGTCTCCCTGAGTGGATGTTTGCTACTTTTAGCCCTACCCAATCTTTAGTTGAATATTAGGAAAGTCTAGAAAAATACCATAACATGTTGGCTAGGAAGTGGATAGAAACTAATTATAAAGGTAGCTCAAGATTGCCCAAAAAAATTACCAAGGATCATATGAAGCCTCATGTGCATAACCTCGTAGTTTTATTGCACTGAGTTAAAGGTTTTGTAGATTTTTTTCTCTTTAAAGATTGGATGTACAATTACATAGAAATCAACTTGAAAGGAGAATAGTTGTTAGATTAGGCAAAATTGATAGCTAGTTCATTAAGAAGTCAACTGTAACACTCTAAGGTATCTAGAGAAGATTTCTACATGTCTTCCTATCTGACCTATTGCATTGCATGTGCTAGCAATATTAATTCTCTTCCTCATGAAACTTGGAATGAAGACATAACTATCTACTAGCATTGTCCCCTACTCCAAAGGGATAGAGTGTTGGAAGATTTTAGGAAAACACATGATGTGCTAATAGAAAGTGTGCATTTGAACCTCAAAAAAGAACTAATGCTAAGGATATCCCTAGATGTCCAAAAGCTGATTCAAATTTATGGGATCTATTTCATTCAATTTCCTAAGTTCTCATACTTGCAAATATGGGGATTTGAAGAAGAATCAGTGAAATTGTCTTGGTATGCTCTAGATTGTTTTATCATGGCCAAGATTCGTAGATAGTTGTTTTTGGAGATTAAGAGTAGTCTACCTCAGGAGAAGTAGGAGTCTATTTTCCTTATTAAGATTTGTTATTTAACCTATAGCATTATGATTAATACCTTAGTGACTGGAAGCAACTTGCTCAGTTTCAATTTTGGATCCTACGAGGAATTTTGACAACAAAGGGTTCGCAACTAAAGTACTTGGCTTGAAAGGTTAATCATTGGTAGTTCCACATTTAGATGAAAAGATTGTAATGATAAGAAAGAAGTGATAAAGAAGGACTATTTAAGATTAACACTTCAACAAATTTATTTTCTCAATTTGAAATTTCAATTGGAAGGGGCAGTTGAGGATGGTTCAAAAATTGTTGAACTGGGATGGGAAGTGTTAGAGTAAATAATTAATTTACTAATTATTTATTCTATTACTTAAGCTTACTTAGGTAAATGCATTTTCATTTAGTAATTAATTGTAGTCTAAGAGTTTTTTATAAGTTGTTGACAATACGAGAGTTTGTTCTCTCCTAAGTCATACTTATCTCCTTGCGTCTTCTAGCTTGTTCTATGAGATTCCTAGACCTCTTTATATTTGGGCTCCCTCTTTGTATTATAATATCACTTATTGCATATTGTAAATAGATTTTTCTTCTGTTTGCATATTTTCTCTCTCATGTTCATTTAGGATTTTTCCCTTGCTCCACGCTCTTCCTTCCTTGGCTTCTCTTTGATAGGTTTTCACATGTAGGTGATCTTGGGCATCTTCAAAGATAGATTTCATCAACTCCAACGTGGTATTAGAGCCTCCTTGCTACTACTTCATTGAAGAATTTTTGAAGCCATGATTCAAAGACACAAACCCTAGTTTGTTTGTGCATTTTTTCTTCAAATTGGGGGAACAGTGAATTTTTAGAGCTCTTTCAACCCAAATGGATGCTGCCATTGGATCTAGAAAGCCGTTTACAGCCAGGATTCATATAAAACTTGTACATTTTGGAGATAGAGCTCTAGGAGGAAAAAAAATTTGTTGCAGGCCCCTTCCATACGGTTGTATGGACATTTTTAGTGTCAAAAAATTATTTTATTTTTTTTAAAGTTGCACCACTGGGTGGCCACCACCTTGCCACTGTGAAGCCACTGTTGCACCACTTGTAGTAGCAATAGCTGGTTACGCCACTGTGGCAGCACAACGATGTGGCCTCCACTGGCGAGCCACCCTGGCACCGCCTGTCCCACTGCTCAGCCGAGGTAGAACCACCTATCCCACCATTCCTCCACCCCCTGTGTAGCTCAGCCAAGACACCTCAGTAGGGACAATCAGTATATAGTGACCAACCCATGCCTAACATGTGGTGCCTCCTATCTACTCCTTTGATCTACATCAGTGATAGTTGGTACACTTAGTGCCTCATCACAGACATTCTGCACATGACACGTGTAGGGGTGCCATGTGGCACTTTGCCATCTAGACCCTACCATGTTAGCCTTTTTCCATGTGGCTGCCACATGGACCTGCCACGCCATGTGGCATATTTTTTTTGTGGTGATGGCTAAATTGCCATCAATTTTAATGTCATATATTGCTGACATCATCATGATGTCATCTTGCATTAGCACCTTCTTGCACCTCTCCTAGGTCCTTTTTGACCTACCTTCAGTTTTTTGGCCATAACTTGAGCATATAGAGGTATTTTTCCAATCTGAAAGAAGTGCCAAAAAGCTAGTTTCAAGACAGAGACATTGGTGTAGGTATTTTAAGGTTTTGATGCTTTTTAGTTGCTTATTTTTTAGTTGAAATCTAAAGTTGTGTTTTTGACTCTAGTAAGCTTTTCTTTTACATCCCATGTTAGTTTCTTGAAAACTTTATATCTCTAGAAAGCTAGTTCTATCACCTTTTCAAAAATGTTGTCCTTTTCTTTAGATTTTGGCCCATGCTCTTTCTATAATATTTTTGAAATTTTTGCTATATGGTGGATATCTTGAGTGTTTTAGGCTCGAGGATCATTTTCTTGGCATGGTTTCCTTTGTTATTTAGGCTGTACTATGTTTTGTTGCAGCCTATTTTCAGTTTTAATCATTATAGCTATCATTTTGAAGCACTTTTATGTATCGTAGTGAGATAAAGTTCCACTCTTGCATTTTGGGGGTCATGAACGTTGTTTTGAGTCAGTTGTACTTGCACTATTTTCATAAATCACCATGGAGGAGATAGTTGTTTGTTGTTTTAGGCATTCTCCCTTTTTCAAGTGAGTGTCCCTTCTATGACATTAGCCCCATGTAGTGTTAGTGTGACCGTGTCTTTATAGGTGTTTGTACCTCTTCCTCTCTCATTGTTCTTGGTTCGTCTGCAGGAGACTTTGGCCCACCTTCTTAGTTGCTTGTCATCTAACCCCATCTACATTAAGGGGGGGTTATGTTGTTGTTCTAATGCATCCATGGTTCAATAGTTTGATAGTGTAAACTATGTATTCAGTGGTTGATCCTACATACAAGGCGATTGCAGTGGCTGGCTACCTATGCATTTTGGTGAGATGGGTCATCTACCATATAGACATGCTCGGTTTGTGCCTTCTTCTTCTTTGGAGGTTCTTCAAATTAGAAATTTGGCAAATTTGCAACTTCTTCATGCTTCAGTGATGCTTCTTCATGATCACTCTTTGTTCCTATTTTAGGGGACATTTCCCTAGTTGGAGGCTTCTTTAGTTCTTCACTAGGTTTTTACCTCTTTTTGGGGGAGGGTTTTTCCCACGTGATTTTCTCTCTTTCCCCATTTTCAGAGGTTTCATTTTTGTTGCATTTGTACATGGGTACCTAAAATGGCCTTGTTGCCAGGACCCATTCTGCATTTCTTAGTTTTGTGAGCTTAAGGCATTTCCCTAAGTTGCACTTAAGGGTGGGTGTTAGAGTAAATAATTAATTTACTAATTATTTATTATATTACTTAAGCTTACTTAGGTAAATGCATTTTCATTTATTAATTAATTTTAGTCTAGGAGTTTGTTATAAGTTGTTGACAATACGAGAGTTTGTTCTCTCCTAAGTCATACTTATCCTCTCACCTTGTTTGAGGACTTTCCACCTAATGTGGATGTATGCTTAGTTGTCACACCTATCTCCTTGTCTTCTAGCTTGTTCTAGGCAATTCTTGGAGCTCTTTATATTTGGGCTCCCTCTTTGTATTTTAACATCACTTATTGCATATTGTAAATACATTTTTTCTTGTGTTTGCATATTTTCTCTCTCATGTTTGTTTAGAGTTTTTCCCTTGCTCCATGCTCTTCCTTCCTTGGCTTCTCTTGGATAGGTTTTTCCATGCAAGTGATCTTGGGTGTCTTCGAAGTTGGATTTCATCAACTCCAACAGGAAGAGGCAAGTGAACTAAAGAAATTAGAAGTGGATAGGAGTCAAGGTGGAGAAGATGATATAAACCTAAGAACTAGATCTATTCTCACCCATACAAATGATTGGTTAAGAAGAATAAATATGAAAGTTGCCAATGAAAAGAAAAATACAAAATCCCCACAAGTGGTTTCTTTTTCTAAAACATTAACCTTTGACATCCCAATTTCATCTCATGTTGCAAGTAACATTCTGAATCCCAATAAGCAAAAAAGGATAGTGTCTCCTAAACAAATTATGGCCCCTAAAACCAGGTCTAAGACTAAATCTAAGGTACTCATGCAACAAGAGATTTAGAAGGAGTAAATGATCACTCAAGGACAAGGTCAAGAAGAAAATCTCACCTTTGTAGATACTCTAGATGGTGATGTGCAATTAATAGATGCTCCTAAGTTAGAATATCCTAATTTCATAACTCCTCCCAAAGTAAATCAAGGGATAGAAACTACTCATACCATTCCATCATGGTTGTCTAATTAAATTCATGATAAATGAAGCTTTCAATTGATTTCTACAACAGTTAAAGATATCATCACAAAATATGTACCCCATGGTTCTAAAAGAAAAAAAGATGAAGAGTGGTGCATGCTTAATCAAGGAGCTAGTGACCAAAAATGTAATGGCAGAGGTGGTTGCCTATAAATAGAAAGATGAGTCTAGGAAAATTGAGGCAAAAGGTTTTAATGTCACCACTATAGAATTGGAGGTCATCACCAAAGACACTAGTAATGGCTCCTTTAAATTTTGTGTAGACCACACTCTAACTTAGTCCAAAAAGGATAGCAAAGAAAAGAAAGAACTAAAGGGGATGGTAATCACTATGGCTGGTTATATAGACTCCCTGATGAATTTGGGCACCATTCTTTTGGTTCAGACTCTATAATCTTTTGATCCCAATTCATCAAGTAGCCAACACTTGGTAAAGCAATGTGAAAGGGGTAAATTACTCTCAAACATAGTACAAGAATGGGTGGGACCCATATTAAAAGAAAGTAGAAAATTTATTCTATATTTTACTACCATGTACATGGAAGGGGAGGTGCTATTAGGTGAAATTCAAAACTTTGTGCTAGCATAGGAGGCTGATTAAAATGGAGTGTTGAAGTTTATAAATGTAAATACCATGAAAACTATAGACTCATGCATGTTGTTCATCCTCAAAAGTAATATGGGTTGGAAGGAGTCAATTCACAAAGGAGCCATTGAATAAATATGATTAGTAGAAGATGAAATCACTAGGATGCATAAAAAACTCCTAAAAGATATGCATATTGTTAAGCCTATAGGAATCCTACAATTTGAGGACAGCAACATGGACTCCATAATCTCAACCAAAAATTTCAATGATGCCATGACAGGAATTAGGGACAATGAAACACCTACTTCTAGAGACTTCACCACCCTGGACAATATCGTGCCAATTATATATCTGAATAGGAACCTCATGCTAAGACAAAGATGCCAGATTAAACAACTTGAGTGGCAAAAGGATTCTTGTAGGTCAAAGATACTCAACTTGAAAAATCCTTGCTCTCATGTGATATAGGAATTTACAAGCACCTTTAGGAGCTAAAAAATGGTCAAGTAGACCATGGCAAATGGAGAGAATGCTTTGAAGGTGTTTAATCAAAGACAATTATCTTTTGTTTTATTTTTTTCAAACTCTTTTAAAAATTGTTTCTTTTTCTCATAATTGTTTCTAACCAAAATTTTGGGCTTTAATGGAGGCCTTTTTAGGTTTGTTAAAAACTATAAATGCTGGAGCATTTGGCTAGAATAGGGTTAGATTTTTAGTAGCCTAAGAATACTTTGATAAAGTTAGTACTATTTTAAGTTGATTGTGTAGAAATAGCAATACACAAATAGTACTATATATATATATATATATATATATATATATATATGAAGATTCTATCTTAATGACTTTGTGGTGGAGAAGTCTTTTTGAATAAATACATATCTATCATATTTTGTTGTGCTTTAAAACATAGTTTTTTAAGCAAAATCAGTCATGGTTACTTTGTGGGTTATGATGGTTAATTCTATATAATATCTACTACTATTTCTTTGTTGTCTATTTATATTTATTATTCCCCAAGTTTGGTTTGAGTTGTTGTAAAGTTTAAGTTAGTAGTTAAATATTGCTTACTTATGGGAAGACTGTGAGCTTTTCATTTATTGATTTTCTAAATATGCAATCAATTACCTTAGTACCCATGAGTACATGTGTGTCCATTTAGCACTTTCTAGAAATAGTGTGTATTCAGTTAATTTTGATCTTTTTAGATTCATTGATAAATTATTTGTAAAGGGATCTGTGCCTATAAAAATTAGAGGGAAATGAATAATACAATGTTTACCCAACTGTTGTGAACTTTATTGAATTTTCCAGCCTTGGGCATAGATTAGATTTTTGTTGTAGTAGGAAAATAAAATTTTTCCACCAACATTATAGTTGTCAAAAGTATGGATACAAAGCTCATGAGTGCAGATTCAAGAAAAAGTAAAACTAATTATCTGAAAAAACAAACTCTTTCATCAAGGAAAGAAAATTCCTACAACTAGGATTACAACATATGTTATAGTTGTCACTATTGTGGAGAATATGGACACATTCTAGAGAATTTCATTAAAACAAATTTTAGAATAAATTACAAGAAATGGTTAAATGGAGATATAGTA
The DNA here is from genome assembly GCA_028749045.1 of Cupressus sempervirens. Taxonomy (NCBI): domain Eukaryota; kingdom Viridiplantae; phylum Streptophyta; class Pinopsida; order Cupressales; family Cupressaceae; genus Cupressus; species Cupressus sempervirens. The sequence goes on along the minus strand of CM053788.1, from coordinate 159,538,042 downwards.
TGTTTTAGTTGTCTCAAAGTTGGACACATCAGTAGAAATTACAAAACCAAAACACCAACACCAACATCAAGTAGTGAAAATGGCACACGTGAAGGAAAGAAAACATGGATATAGATAGTAAGAGCTGGAAGCAGTAGAGTAGATGAAATTATGAAAACCCAATCTCATGGATATGGTGATCACACCACATCTCACTGAAGAAAGAAGGTATGTAGGAAATACAAATATGGCGATCGCACCACATCTCACTAAAGAATGAAGGTATGTAGGAAATACATACTCAATGCTATATTTTACATCAATTCTAGCTAGCATAAAATTGATAAAGGTTCATACCTACATCAGTACAGATGCATTGAGAACTATTAGAAAAATAAAATCATTAAGTACTAAGCATCAGTGGTAAGTCTATATTGACTAAGCTTGGTAGTATAGACTGAGTGATCAAGGTAGATAACATACTAAATGAATGAATTGGTTATGATTGAGTAAGTAACCTTGAACAATCTAAAATAGAGACTGAGATAGCTGTCATACACCAAGTACAAAGACATTAGTTACATACCTAAAATGAAAGATTGAAGGTATTTATTGAATTTGGTGATTCATTTGCAATCACCAAGTGATCAAAGAGCTCATGAGAAGATTTCAGGGTGACTAAAGAGAGCTTATAAAATAGAGTAAACGTATCACAATAATTTAACAATGAATTTCTGGAACAAAGTAAGTATCATTCTTAGTGCCAAGATAAATATTTAATGAAGATATTTGAAAAATAATTGTTTAAAACCCTAGTTCAAAATGGTAAGTGAGAGTGAAAAATGATGAAGGATAGGATTACACAAATCATTAGGAATGATCAAAGTTCTCCACCCAAATTCAGAAATTCAATTAAAATTGAAAACATTGTTGATGATATTAGAGCTTTATCATCAATTCTACCTAGAGTCTTGACCATTCAAGATCTAAGATCATGTTATCAATGTAAGGTTGGAGAAATAAAATATTTTCAAATGAGAGAATCTTATGAGAAGCTATATATTGAGAGATACCTAAAGGAAGAATATAAGGTTTTTGCTGACAAAGGGATCACTTGTGCCCTAGGATTTCCAAAAAAAATTAAAGTTGAATGGATTAAGGTTGTGCTCAATTGAGTTCATGATATGAAATTATGGTTTGAAGGTGGACCAATAAAAATAAACAAGGAAATAATTCTTAGGGTAAGTGGGTACCCTACATTGGATCTACCAAAGAGCATAAGGAGAAAAATGAAGATTCGAGGCAAAGTGGAATGGTCGTGGAATGTCAATTAATGTATTTGAGGACCCATTAATTGAATTTTTTTTTCATTTGATTGTACACAAGTTCTATCAATCTAGTAGATTAAATAGTGTGCTCTCTATAGTAGTAGATTTGGGCTACAAAATTATGAAGAAGGATCATTGATATGACTTTACTGAGCTGCAACTACACTAATAGATAGAGAACCTAGAGGCAATAAGAAAAGCAAAGAATGCCTCTTGTAAGTCTAGATCCTTATTATTTTGCATATTTTTATATGTACATAATTATTTAGGTCTATCATTAGAATAGTTAGATGGGTTAGGAATATAACTTCTATGGAGAAACTAAGTGATTTAATAAGAAAATTGGGAGAGAATTTTGAAGCTATAATGGACAACCACTTTGAAGAATTTAAAGTTAAAATGAGGAATAGAATGAGAATTTCAAAATTAGTTGTGGATAGATAATATGAAGAAGTATGTTCCATTGTAGATGCAAATTTTGTGTATGTATAGGTACTGTTACTGAGGCTAGCATGGCTAAGGCCAATACCCTATGAAGTAAACATAGATGAGGTAGTGACAATAGTTATTGCACTTTTGGCAAAGGATGTAGATGTTGGCATCAAGCAATCTGACACATATGAGGTTGTAATTTTCGATTTTAATGTTGAATCCAACACACCTAAAGAAGGGAAGAAAAGGAAAAAAAAAAGATTGTTGAGGGTGGTATTAAGGAATAAGGAGAAGGGTTAGGAAAACCTACAGAGGCTAAGGAATGGAAAGGAAAAGAGCTTGTAGTTGTCAAGCCAAGGGCCATCAAATAGAAAAAGGCTATTTTTATAGAACCTAAGGTATAGGAAAAACTAAAGAAGGACATGCAAGAAATGGTGACACTTTAAAGGCTAAAGGGCAAGGTGATCATCACCAAGAAATGGAATGCACAACCCATTGCCAAGCTATTAACTAGAAGTCCATCCAAGAAGAGAAACCAACTGAAGTCCAAGCAAAGATGAAGAGAAAGTCAATCATTGCACAACAAGAGGAGGAATATGATGAAAAGATAGAGTCTAATGAAACTAGAAAAAAAATATTAAAGAGACTCCCTACAATGAATGTAGATCAGGTATGTGCAAAATTGGTAGAATCAAAAAGTATTTTGGGATTCAAAGACATATAATATGATTTTTTGAGTAATGATGATCAAGTTAAGCTCAAAGGTGCAATTATTGACATGATGATCAAGTTCAGGTGTACACCCCTAGAATTGGGAACTCAATTTCTAGTGGGATTGTATAAGACGGTCGATGTTAAGTGGAAGTGGGCATTTTCCACTATGAAGAAAATTAGAGAGACAACATTGGAACAAGGTATGCTAGATTTAGGGAAGACTCATGTGTCTATAGCCCTTATATATTTTGTTAAGAAGTTTATGCCGAGGGACAGGGCATGTAAAATTTTGAAAAATAAAGCTCATGAAGTTGAGCAAGACAACATTTGGATATGGAAAGAATCGATTGGATTGCTTATGCCATTTGTAGAAGTGAGGGGAGGTCAAGTTGCTATTGAATTTAAAGGTGAATACAAACAAGAAGTGGCCAAGATGACAAAGGAGATTCACCAACTTGTCAGTAGGTGTGAATAGAAAGAGTTTGTCACAATTGAAGATGACACTGACACCCCTCTACCTAATCCAAATATACTAACAGAAGAGGAAATTCAAGGCTTAATAAATGATGCAATATAACTCTATACTAACCCAATTTTGTTATAGATAGTTGAATATGCAAAGTTTGAAGTTAAGAAGACTAGTGATGTTAATGTCACATCAATTGTAGAGGATACAAGTGTCAAACAACTTGGTAAGGATTTAATTGTATATACACCACCAAGTTGTTTAGTGCAAAGGCTACAAAACCAAGAAATATGACACCTATGCAATAGGTGATCTCTACACAAGTGCAACAACCAAAGCTGAGATCAAGTGAATAAGGTCCAAACAATTGCAATTATCATTACTAAGTGATACACTCTCACGATCTTAGGATGTGACTCATGTAGGTTAGGAAGATGATGAATTAGTGAGCCTTGATGATTTGAATAATATTACACTAGAGCATATGAAAGAATTGAAAATTTCATTGAGTCGTAAGGAAAAATAAGAACAATTAAGAAGAGAGAAGAAAAGAAGATAAGTACTTCATATTGTCAACTATATTTTATAGATGCATTTGTAATCATAGATGTGAACAATCAACATACAATTTTGGATCAGCTAGTGTATTTAGTTGATAAGATTTAGATAGATGACATAGAGACATATGAAAAGTTATTAAAATGGTCTGAGAGAAGAGTAGACCATAAAGTATTATAGAAAATCTCACAGAAACTTGTACATAGACAAGCTGAGCTTTCTACTTCTATCACATAGCTAGAAACAATTTTGACAACCTATATTTGAAATTGTTGATATAGATTTCTTTACAATAGATACTATATGGTCATTAGAGCTATTGCATGCATACATTATAGTTAATGTTATTACATTGAATAAGAATGCAAGTTCAATCTCATCCTCTTATAATGAACTGACATTTAGTCAAAAGAGGTTAGTTGAGCTCATGGATAGAGATACAAATACTAGGCACAAGTTGACATTGATTAAACTTTAGTTATTGCCACATATAGAGATTATTTAAAAGGTAGTCTCTATTGCCAAGGACATTTTGAAGAGAGAGACAATTTTTTTTCAAATATTATAGGATTCATTGATCTAGCTACTGAGATAGAGATTCAATTTCATATTTTGGAACAAATACAGGACAGATGGAATAAAGGTTATGCCAATATTGTAGCAAGTCATCAAGAATTCTTTGATAAGTATCAATTAGCCTCTATAGCCCCAAGTTCCATCAATGACAAAAACAAGGGAGATAATAAAGAATAAAAGGGAATATGAAATAAAGAAAGACTAGGAGAAAGAGACATATCAGAAATAAAAGGGGATATAAATCAAGGAGAAGCAATATGAAAATCAAAGAAGATAATAGATCTTACAAGATCATATTATGGTCTTAGGTGGAGTATACATTTTTGAATGAAACAATTTTATGACCAAGTATTTTTGACACTAATGTCAAAGGGGAATATTGTTAATCTCTAAGCCTATATTTTCTATTAGTCTTCAAATATTTAGTTATTTACTAAGAAAGATTACAAGGTCATAATTGTGACTGATTTATCTAGTAAAGGTTTAGCATACAAAGATTATACCAAGAAAGATAGTAGTTGTTGAGTATTTAGTAGAGATTGAGTAGAAGAATGAGCTCAAAAATATATTAGAAACTAAGCATATTGACTCTCTTCATGAAGATGTTTATATGACTGAGTGTCATAGCATTCAAGTGTTGAGTAGTTTAGTTTTGACATATAAGATTGTAATGGCATAAACTCATATGTAAACCATTTTGACTAACTTTTCTATGATATTTAATAATTGATGAGATGGCTAGGGATTTGATCACAGGTTATTGTAGAAGGTAATGATCCCAAGGCATGTGATCCAACCAATCAAAAAATGGGATGAAAACAAGAAAAGATGATGAAGTGTAAGCTATCAATCAAGATCTAGAACCTTCACAGAACATCTATTTAAGAAGGATTCTAACCCTATAATCTTATGTGTGTGTATGAAGAAGGAGGAAAAGAGAAGGACAAGTATCCTTATGTGCATGTGAAGGAGTGAAGATGAATTCTAAAAGAAAACTAGACATAGAGAAATTAGAGTAGTGAAGGATTGGAGTTATTAGATTAGGAGATCATATCAGACATACAACAAAGATGAAACCCAAGATTAGCTTGTAGAGAAAACTAGGATTAGGTACTAAATTAGTTATTTTTAATTAGGATAAGGTAAATATCTTAACAAAGGGGTCCTAATAGACCTATGTAAATCTCCTAACAGAGTCCTTACTTCATTGTGAATGTAAAATCCTTTAACAAAGTGAGACCTAATAGTCTCTTAAGATTCTAATAGGGAAGACCCCTCAAATGGTAGATCATATCTTATGATTAAACATTGAAAACCTAACATGTTAACTTTATTGTTGCAATGGTAAAGATTTGTGGGTTTTCCCTCACCCCAGTTTTACCATCATCTTGAAGTGTTTCTATGTAACCACCTCATTATGTTATGTGTTGAACTCTTAATGAATGTGATCTATATTATTTATGTTTCAATGGTATAGTTTTAATGATAGATCTATGAGATGAATTATATATGAATGAATGAAATTTGTATTGAAGTCAAAAGTTTAAGATCTTGATTCCTGTTGATCTCAGATTGGTTTTGACAATTGAGTGTCAACACACTTAAGAAAAATACTTGGTTTACTCCAAACTAGTAATATATGCTATTAGAATTGCTTTAGAATAACTTGGAAGGGGGGGGGGGGGGGGGGGCAAGGGGGTGAATCAATTATTCAAGGTCCAGATGTCCTATTTAAACTTTTCACTAAGTGTAGTGAACCCATTCAACCATTTATTCATCCAAGCTTTAACTTATCTAGTGAGCAAGTTATTGTAAATCAACATGCAAGTATAACACATTAGAAATCAACACATGACACAATGATTTATGTGGAAACCTAATTTGGGAAAAACCACCAATAACATGCTACTCAATTTTCACCCTTTTGAAGTGATGCCCTATCAAAGGCCTAACCTGTTAAAGGCTTATAACATACTATCAAATGTGACATTGTTAGAGGATTTAACCACCCTAGTAGAAGTGGGCTTGGTTAAAGGACTTTAGAACATTCACATAGAATGCCACCCTATTAAAGGATTTACAAATGGCTATTAGGCCAACCTAAGTACATAGGATTTTTAGATCCAATACAATTGCTAGAGAGTATTATAAAATCTTGACTTGACTATAACATACAACTTATCCTGTAGATCTTAGATCACTTCTCAACTCATACCCTTGACTGGCCTCCAATCTCTGCAACTCTTAACAACTTGGCCTCCTTTCAAGCTTTGTCCTCTTGAGTCTCCATACTCAATGTACTAGTGCAATCATCTCTTCATGACCACTTATAGAAGAAAAGCCTCTATGCTCTTCCTTCTCCTAGATGTCACCTCCTTGACACCCTTCTAACCACTTTGTAGATTTGGCTCTTTAGCAACAATAGTGTCAATAGCTCTTTTCTTCTTGGTCTATAACTTCTTAAATAGAAGTCTTGGAGTACTTTTTCCCACTCAATTCTTCCATTCTTTAATTTCCAATTTGCATGGATTAGGTAGGATTCATTGCATCTAACCCATTTTCTATTTCCTCTAGAAACTTCTTAAATAATCCTTTAGAACTTGCCCAAAAATGGCTTACATATGATTTTGTGCCAACAACTCATCATCCTTATCTTCCAGCTTGTTCACAAAATTCAATGTAACCACTATGTCGGCTTAGATTTTGCAAATCTTCATCATTTGAAATAATGCAGTGACTCAGCACTATTGAAATACTTGTGCTCGGCACATACTGTGTTACTCGGCATCAACTAAGTTTTTCCTAATGCTTGGCACCTGAAGATCACTCGACACTAACTAAAAAATTTTTGATGCTCGGCACCTAATCTTCACTTGGCACATGAAGATCACTCGGTGCACACTAGAATTGTTTGTTACTCAGCTTCTACTAAAAATTTACTCAACTTCAACTAACTTGCTTGGCACCCATTTATGATCTTAGTTTAAGCTTTGCAGTCAGTCTTATTACTACTTCTTCCACCAATGTTTCTAAGTGTGACCAACCTTTGTATCCTTAAGTATGTCATCAATACATTACTTAACCATTGTCTTAACTAATCCTTGCACTTCATTACAACATCATAACTCAACCTTTCCCTTAGGTGCTCTTGTTACATCTTGTTGATCAAATCCTCTTCATCAATCAACTAAGTGATAGTACTTGGATCTTATAAGAAAATATCATCCCTACAAATAGCAAGTTTGACATCAATGACAAAACAATGATTGAAAATATTATTTTACAATAATCTCCCTCTTTGATCTTCAACAATAATGAGCTTTTCAATCAAATTTCCAACATATGCTGAGTATAACATGTAAATGCAAGACCATGCCAAGTTGCTATCAGCTTCCCAATAAGATCAATAACTTGGTTCTAAGAACTCAACTCATGGATTGGACATCCAAAATGAGTAGTTATCTTTCTAATAGAGAAGGTTCATTTAAATTGTCAACCCGAGGATGTATACTTGAAACAAGTTTTCAAAGTATATGCACCATGAAACTCTCTAAGCTATTTTATCATTGCAAAATATAAACTATAAAAATGTTAGAAATAAATCTAAATACACAGTAATAGCTGTAGGAAACTACACAGTAATGGCTACAGGAACTATATACTACAAACTACAACTTTTCATATATGTCTACATCTCAAATTATTGATTACAATTTAAAATATATAAACTTATTGACTCTCTCGAAAACATCTAACAAGTATCTCATCATTCCTTTAAACAAGGAAGAGACTTATTACAAAACTAATGACAAAGTGTGCTGATTTTTAGTTCCACATTTTGAGCAGTCCACTTAAGCATATGGTTCTTCTTTATTTTTTTGAATTATATCAAACCCTTTTACAAAGTTATGTTCCTCCTTCTCACCTTTCCAGATCATTTTTAAAATCTGAATTTCATTAAGAAATGTGGAAGTTATAACCATTTTACTACAAGTGGTTTTATGCTGTTTGAAAGTGTGCCACCTTTTCCTTAGTCAACTTTTGATCTGTGGTGCTCATTAACTATTTTGAACCAACTCAAATGCTTAAAAGGGTTTGTGCTCCTTTTTTTAGATTTCCAAAACTGTAAGGAATTTTTAATTTCATTAATAATTGAGTAAGATATGCCTATTTTTTTGAAACTCACTTTTGACTTTTCTACATTTCCTACAATTGTTGAATGTTAACAAGTGTCAACTTGCTTCTCCTTCTTTCCAGCTACATGAATGGCTCAAATACCTCAAAAAAAATTTGTAAATCACCTCAAGATAATTATATTTCAATAATAACCACTTATCATAATAAGTCATCACAATCTATCATCAACTAGCTACACATGCAATTATTTAATCAATAAATCATTTATCATAGTTAATGCTTCATAAACCAAGTTAATGTATGGAAATGTCTTGGGAATATATTAAAAACATGGGGTAGCGTGCTATAAAAAATGCATGTAGATATGACATTTTATAGGCTCATCATTTCCCCCCAGTTGAAATCTTGCTTGTCCTCAAGCAAGGAATAGACATTAGATAGTCATGAAAGCTTTTAGCATGAAATCTTGTGACAACTTTAATCAATCATCAAAAATTTAAAAGGTGTTATAAAAGGTATACACGAAATGTAATCCTCCTATGGTCTATGATAGTAAAAACCAAGTATACATGTGCTCCCCCCAGCTAAAAGGTTGTTTTTCCTCAAAAGAGAATGTTTGGATGAGGGTAACATCAAATTGCTTATGGAGCATATAATTACAATAATGATAATTGAAAACCAAAATGCAATGCATAGATAATAAATTACTAAAAATGATAAATATTATGAATAAATGGAAATTATAAACATAGTACCATTTGTGTTGTTGTGAGAAATGTCAAATTTTGTAAATAGTTGAAAGTACAGGTCCATTTATTGTTGAATATTCAAGTCCCTCGAAGAGTGTTGCATATTTAATATGAGTACTATCTTCATACTTTCTAAAATTTTTCTTTTGGATCACATAGTAGTTGTTTTAGGATTATCTATTTAATCAAAGAGTAGTGTTTGCAAGACTGGTTGTTAAAACCAAATAGTAGTTGTTGCAGGGCTGATTATTACAATATGAAACCTACAGATAAGACCAACTAGACACCATCATTGAATAGAACATTTTTGACATCATGAAGACTCAACTACTCAATGGAATGTTTGGAAATATATGCAAAGACTCTCTTCCACAATTAGAAACTTGGCTCACTCACACCCTTGGAAAAATGGTTTGAAATATGAGCAACCAACCAACTTTGATCTCCTCCAAAATAGCCATTAAGACAAGAAAAACTCAGAAAAACACTAAACTAGACAAATACTAACTCTAAGTAATTGTGTAACAACACTTATTGAATGAAAAACCTAACCTAAAATATCCTATCCTACACTGGCTAGATTACATGACCCACTCAAACAAAACCATTTATTGGTTCTTTGAAGTATCTTCCTCTTCTTAAAATCTTCCAATGCTTCACATGCTTATGCACAGTGAGAAAAAGTTGTAGCATTAGTAGAAACTTAACAAACAACAAGACTTTTGAAAAAAAATTAACAAACTTACTTATTACTTCATGTTGATAATATATATTGTTATATTGAAGTACATAAGTAAGCTAAAATGTGTCCCCTTTTTCTATTGTTGCATATTGAGGCTTCTCTTTAGTTGTATCTTCTTTCTTTGCTGCAACCATAGCTTGTGATAACATTTTTTCCTCCATATGAATGAGATGTCTAATAGGATACCCTCATGAAAGAAAAAATTTTGAACCCTCCTTGCTGGCTTTGTGTAGATGAGTTGCTTCTTCATCCTCTTCTTGACTTTTAAAAACCAATTTGTGTGGCTGATTTGATAAAAGTACAAGAATTTTTGCACCATCTTCATAAGGCTCATATTTTTTCTCTACAAAAGATGTTGGTTTAACATCTAATGTTAAACAAAACTCTTCTAAATCATCCCAAAACTGATCTTCTTCAATATCTTCTTTAATTTTATCCATGGGAGGACTAATTTTCACTTTATTGCAACTCTCTTCTTGAAGTAGGAGTTCTGATTTGACATGAAATCCATCATTACCAACAACCTTTTGTATGGTGATTTTATCATTTTGCAAAACAAGACTATCTTCATTTGACTCTGCAAAAGTCATCATTTTTTCATCAATATGTGAACAAAATTCCTCTATGATACTAGAGAACATGTCTTCATTGATTTCCAAACTTCCTAAAAATGATAATAGATCTTCATTCTTATTCTCCATGGATCTAAAATCTATATTGTGTTACATGCAAACTTCTATGATCCTAAGTGCTTTGAAAAGAAACTAAGATTCTAGAAAAATTACAATAAGTAGCTAAAACTCAGAGACTCTCATAGCTTCATTTGTCCCTGACAATGATGCCAAAAATGTTGACTTCTCAATTAGATCAATAACTTGGTTCTAAGAACTCAACTCATGGATTGGACATCCAAAATGAGCAGTTATCTTTCTAATAGAGAAGGTTCATTTAAATTGTCAACCTAAGGACGTATACTCAAAACAAATCTAAAAAGTATATGCATCAGAAAACTCTCTAAGCTATTTTATCATTGCAAAATATAAACTATAACAATGCTGGAAATAAATCTAAATACACAGTAATAGCTGGAGGAAACTGCATAGTAATGGCTGCAGGAACTGTATACTATAAACTACAACTTTTCATATATGTCTACATCTCAAATGCTTGATTACAATTTCAAATATATAAACTTATTGACTCTCTAACAAACATCTAACAAGTTTCTCATGATTCCTTTAAACAAGATAGAGACTTATTACAAAACTAATGACAAAGTGTGCTGATTTTCAATTCTAGATTTTGAGCAGTCTGCTTAAGCATATGGTTCTTCTTTATTATTTTGAATTATATCAAACCCTATTGTAAAGTTATGTTCTTCCTTCTCACCTTTCCAGATCATGTTGAAAATCTGAATTTTATTAAGAAATGTGGAAGTTATAACCATTTTACTGAAAGTGGTTTTATGTTGCCTGAAAATGTGCCACCTTTTCCTTAGTCAACTTCTAATCCATAGTGCTCATTCACTATTTCAAACCAACTTAAATGCTTAAAAGGGTTTGTGCTCCTTATTTTTAGCTTTCCAAAACTATAAGGCATTCTTAATTTCATTAATAATTGAGTAAGATGTGCCTATATTTTTAAAACTCACTTTTGACTTTTCTACATTTCTTGCAATTGCTAAATTTTGACAAGTTTCAACTTTCTTCTCCTTCTTTCCAGCTGCATGAATGGCTCAAATACCTCAAAAAAAATATTTTAATCACCTCAAGATAATTATATTTCAATAATACCTACTTATAATAATAAATCATCACAATCTAGCATCAACTACCTACACATGCAATTATTTAATCAATAAATCATTTATCATAGTTAATGCTTCATAAACCAAGTTAATGTATGGAAATGACTTGGGAATATATTAAAACCATGGGGTAAAGTGTTATAAAAATGGATATTGATATGACATTTTATAGGTTCATCAGTTGCAATGAGTGCCAAGTCATTCATATGCTGAGTAGTTCAAGTGCCAAGTGAACAATAGATGTCAAGCAGTTCAAGTGCCAAGTGAACAGTAAATACTGAGCAATTTAGGTATTGATTCAAAAATAGAATTACAGTATGTGCTAAGCATCACTAACTTCATGTGTTGAGTAACATAGATTAGACATATTTATTTGTGATTGCACAAACAGCTATGTAAATTGTTTAAAGTCGACAGAAGATTAAATTTTGATTCTTTAAAGATAAGGATGAATATATTTGCAAAATCTTTATGTGTTTGCATGTAGCCAATCAGAAATAAGAAGGATTAAGCAAAAAAAAGAATGAATCTTAGTCGTAAATTCATACCTAACCCTAATTCACCAAAGTATTGATAAGGAATATGTGTTGGTGTTTGAAAATGTTACCGATTTCTAATTAGCCCGATGAGAATATGGTACATCTAGGGGCAATTAACTCCCATCTTCAACATACTATTTCAGACGCTAAGCCAACTATAAGGCTAGACCCTTCTTCACTTCAAGCTCTACAAAACCTATGCAAGTGGACCTTAGATTCAATTCATATGGTACCAGTGCAAAACATATTCTTGAATCTCACAAAGTAGATAAAAACCCTAATTTCTCCTAATGACCTATGCAGCAACATAGAAGTGTTGTAGCAAATTGCAACTCTATGAAATGCACAAGTTGAGTGAGGGTTAAATTGTTCTAGCTCTTCAACATAAAATGTAAAGTTGATTTGAATTTGATTTGATTTTATGTGGGTGGGGAAAGTGGATGAAAACTAGGTATGAACAAAAAAACTTATGATCCTATAATAGATCAGTGCCTCATCCATTGGGCAATTCATGAATCTCCCTCATGCATTTTGGATATCTAGAACACATATCTTATGCCAAGACTCTAGATCTATCCATTTACCTTGTAAATTGGATATCAATGTTTGATCTAAATCTTATTCTTACTTGATATCCTCCTCAATAAACTTGCAACACAATTGATTTCCCTAAAGCATTTACATAATTCCTTGAATTACAAGCAATAATGAAGTAACATATAGCCTTAAGGGACTGCAACTATGATCTAGGCTATTTATTCAAAGATCATAAAATATCACAACTCACTAAGCAAGGAGACAAGATTTAAACTAAAACTCAACATTTTTTATTCCTTGTATTGGTTTTCTTGAAACTATACATAAAAATGCATGAAATTAACTCATAAAGAACCTAATAAACTAGATTATACAATGAAAAAATGCTGTCATACAAGAGAGAAAATGGTAGGAATGAGAAACTGATGGGATGGGGAGTGGGTATCACAGCCAAAGAAAAGCTTCATGGTCTGGAACTAGCACATCCCAGATCTTTCATTTAGATTTCATCAATTCCAGGGCCAATTCTACTAAATGTCTTCATTCTAGAGAAACTTTCCAAAGTTTCAGCCCTTACAAAAGAGAAGAAGAAAGAATAAATAGAAAGGAAGCAATTCCCAAATTGGTTATGCAACTAACATGTGTCCCTTCAGAATTCTCCTTCAAGAAGCTAAAAAGAATCTCTCTACCTTCTCTCCTCAATTGCTAATCATATCCTTTCTGTTTTGCCTTTCCAAATGCAAAATATCTCAATAAAAGACAAAGATCTGCTAACTAAACTTGGATATGTGCCAATTGATCCAATTGAAGCCAAAACACCACAAAAACTCAAAATAACTTGACAAAAGAGTCATTGAATATGTTTTAGGTGTTTTTCCATTGAATTCTACAACTGGTGATTCAAAACACCTAATAAAACATGTAAATCAATCCAAGAGAGAAAACCTCCTATAACATGTACTAGTGGAATTTTGTGTAAAAACCAACTTCATATTCGGAAAATTTAGTTTCTCCCAGTTCTAGTGATATATAACATCACATGTTTTTCTTACTAGGAACCTCTAGAAAGCCATTTTGAAAATCATCCCCCTGATATGAAACTCTGAATTGCAATTGAATTTTTTCAAAAATTTAAAATTCCTAAAGTTTTCAAGTATAGGATAACAACCTTTTGAATTAAAAAAATTTTGCATGTACACCTAGTTGAAAAATAATTTTAAAATGAGACTTTTAAAATTATTTTATTTTTCCCTATCCTTCCAATTTAGGGTCAAACTAGGTTTGACCAAGCACCACATGGTGATCTCTGATTGGTTTGCCAAGGTGCCATATCATCACCCAAATAGCTCTTGCCTCATCACTACCACATCATCAATGGGTAGGCTCACTACCATGTGGCAGTCACCTGTATTCCTACATTTGTTAATGGCCTTGCATCTTCATCTTGTGAAATTGCGCAGAACATTGGATGTAGACACATGTCACGATCCTATGCTTTGCATCTAAACCTGCCATTGATTGCCACATCACCACTAGTCAGGACCCACTACCATGTGTCAAATTCTTGCATTTTCACACTTTTTAAACCTCGCGCAACTTGATTTTGTAGGCATGCACCAGCCCTTTGATCTGGACACATGGTGTGATCTCAATGCATCTCACCACATCAACATGCTTGTACTTTGATCTAAAATTTCTTCCTGGGCAACCCGCTAGCTATCCTCGACCCTCAAGCTCCATGTACAGGCTTGGTTCTCACAAAAGCCATTATCTTTAGACATTCCACATTTAGTTTCAAATTCTATTTAAACCCCTTAAAACTCCCTACTTAGTGAATGTGGGATAAAATGTCTGAATCATTTCTTCTCTTCTTGATTTGTCATGTGTATTTTACTCTCTTTCCTTTATAATTCTTGAAAATACCTCCATCTTTGCAAATATCTTTCACACTAGACTAGGAGAGAAATTCCACATCAGAATCTAAAATGGCATTGGGTGGAATTATAGGTGGAAAACCATATTCTTTGTATGCAAGCTGAGACAGAACAATAAAGATTGCATTTGCACCCTTCTCCATTTTTTTGCCTCCATTTTGTTTGTGATTGTAGAGATGGAATAGAACCAAGGGCCAAGAAAGGATAAAGAGATGAATCTAGCCCATAGGAAGTTAGGTCAGAGTGCAACAAGCTCCCCACCCTTGCAAGATCAGCCTGTGCTGAGCCATAACTTCCTTGAGCAACAGGACCCATATGACCCAGCTATTGATGATGATAATGATAGGCTGACATATGATTGTGGTTAGTTTTATCTTATTGGGCATTCTTGTTGAGAGAATATGATGACCTTGGAGGTACCGTTCCATCTAAAGGCAAGGCATAGGAAGCTCCCGATGGGTATAGATGGTGCTGCTAATGCAAGGCTTCATGGGATTCAAGGGTATAGAACCCTTGAGCTCCTCATAGACCATAGCTGCCAACATTCCCCTGCTTCATATCATGTGAGCTCCTTTGATAGGTGGCCATCTTCTTACCCATGCCATTTTTTATAATCTGCCTCTTCCAAAGTTTTAAGTCCTTCATGTGCATGTGGGTTCCTCTCAAGATAGGATACTTTCCCCTGTCTACACTCTGAGTCTGTGATGGTGCCATTCTCTTGGCATGAGTCTTGTTTTTATTTGCTGATATGTCTTTTAACTATATTTTTTCCTTCCACCATGGCTACTACTAACCAGCATGGATTGCCTCGATGTTGAGTCTTTTCTTTTAATGCTGCAAGGTGCCTTCTTATGGAGGCTTTTATTATAAATGCTCCCTTCACATCACTGCAAGACTAGTGACTATACAATCAAAATTTGCTAACATAGTGCTCTACACAGATGAATATTTGTTCACTAATAAGATCCTACCCATGAACAATATGGTAAACATATCATCTTAGTTTTGAGAGCTCAATG
This sequence comes from Cupressus sempervirens, assembly GCA_028749045.1. Taxonomy (NCBI): domain Eukaryota; kingdom Viridiplantae; phylum Streptophyta; class Pinopsida; order Cupressales; family Cupressaceae; genus Cupressus; species Cupressus sempervirens. The sequence goes on along the minus strand of CM053788.1, from coordinate 159,522,525 downwards.
CTTTGCACACCATTAACACTATTGTCATCTTCGTCAGATAGCTCCCTTTATAATGTCTATACATGCTAGAACTAGAGATAAGGTAGTCTCTCCTAGAAAAATAGTTTATAGAGCTAGTCCTTTATATAAAAATCTTAACATCAAGATGGAACGAACACCCAAACTCTTGAGGGATTGAACAAGAAGAAAATGTGTGTATGAATATTCAAACCTATGATGCCAAATGAATAAAATGGTTATCTCACCCTTTGCTTTTGACTCGGCCTTTTTCTCATATATATGCACTTGTACCATGGGAAAAAACAAATACTTACATTTAGCCACAATAGAGAGATCTTCCACAAGAGCCTTCAAAATCTTCGAGTGGGAAGATGAATTAGTAAATTGATTAAAAACTCAATAAAAAACTTTTCACAATAAGCATGCTTCATCCACTAGTCATTTCATAACTGTTATAGTCATTGTTGATCTGATGGAATGAGTCGGGCCCTAAAGAGGGTCCAGCTAAAAAAAATTCATTGTCAAACAACTAACAATTGTAACTAATCCATTCATCACCTGATACTAGTCGAAATCAAACTCGACCAATGAATCAACATTTGAAACTCATTTTATCCTTTTCTGCAACCTGTCACTTTTGTGCCAGGAGGTCTGTTGATTGGCCATTACAAACTGATCTAAACACCTGACTGGGCTCTAAAAGTTAGCACACTAATTTTCTATTCTGCATACTTTTACCTTGCCAAATCTTGTCTCATGAAAAATTTGGAGTCAAAAGATATTGACCATCAAAGTTGAGCTCTGAAAACTGTGCAAGAAAACATGTTAGAAAATAGTAAATTGCATTCAGATTTGACTTTGAAAATTTGACAAATTGACACTTGGGAAGATGAAAACTAGAACATTAGTTCACTGCCACAAGGAGAGTATGGATCTATGATTTAAGCTCATGATGAATAACTAGACACAAATGGTGAGTGGTCAAAGTAGGCTACTTGGATTTTGAAGATTGAAACAATGGCAGAAAAAAATTGCAAATGGAATTGACCTAGGAAAGTGTGCAAACAAATTCGTCAGGTTTTGAAAATTGGCACACTTGAAGCATTTTTAGAGTACAACATAGTGGTGTAATCCATTTGATTTCACCTATCACATATTTCAAGTTATAACATCCTGAACAGGGGTTTTGAAAAATTTGCATATGTTGACACCAATAAAAAGTTAGAAATTGCATTTGGAATCACATTTGAAAATTGACCAAATGGATTTGTCATAAGATCAAACTTGAAACATAGTAATTCTCTAACCTCTAAAATGTAACTCAAAAGGAATTTTCTCATTTTGGTCAACTGGGTCAAAGTTATAATTCGTCAAACAAGGCCTCCCAGAATTTTGAACTAATTGTATCAACATGGCAATAACAAATGACCAACTTTGAGGGATTCAAAACCTAGTCAAATGGATTCAAAATGACTTGAAATCTAAAACATAGGCTCTCAAATATGGACACTAGACAGTTCCAAAATGGTGATTCATGAAACATTTCTAGGTGTGGGATATTCAGTTGCAAACACATCCTCCTGTAGCTGTTTGACACTTTAGCAAAAATGCAAATTTGACAAATGCTCAAAACGGGACTTCACAAAATGGCTCAGAACAACAGTTTAACTTCATTGAACACACAAATGCATTAAATGAAAGGTGCTAGAAGTATTAAACACCTCATGGGGCTCAAAAGTACAGTTAGGTACACATGCATTAAAGAGATTTTATAGGGCTTGATTTTCTCAATGGTGCTCAAAATCAAAGCGAAAATTTTGAGTGCCAACAAGATGAAGCCCCAAAAATTATATGAAATAGAAGGAATCAAGCAAGTGAAAAAGATCATGTTATAGGAGATAAGAAAGAGTGAATGGTTGAATTTTTTCATACATCATTTAAGGTGACTTAACAGTAAGAGTGAATTGCAGAATCAGTTGGAGGAGAAAAAAGAACAAAAGGATATAAAAATTGTTATATTACATCAAACAAGACTAAGAAGGGCACTATATAGATTTGAACTTTGATCAAGAAACTACAACCAATCACAAGATCTATGCTGAAACATCCTAACAAATGATTTTAGTTAAATCTCTTAGGCAAAGTAGTCCTAACTGGCTATTGTAAATCCTTTAACAGGGTGACATTCCAAGTGGATGTTCTAAAGTCCTTTAGCTAGGCACACTCCTAACAAGGTGTTGAAATCCTCAAACAAGGTGGGACTTAACAGTCTTTGTAAGCCTTTAATAGGGTAGGACTTTCATAGGCCAAATCATGTTTTATGGTCAAACCATTGTAACCTTAATTGGCTACACTTTATTGCTATAATAGTGAATATTTGTGGGTGTCATCCCCACCCTAGTTTTACCTTCTCTTTAAAGGGTTTCTAGGTAATCATATCTAGTGTTAAGTGTGTGTGTTCAATTGCTTACATGTTTTAGATGCATTTATTTTTCATGTTATTTTTAGTTCATATATTACATGGATCTAATGAATGGTGAAAGTTTTAATGGCTAAAGTTTGAACTTATGATTCACCCCCCTCTTAGAAGTATATGTTTTCCATTTGTAATTCCAACAATTGGTATCAAAGCCAAGTTCTTAGAAGAAGAAGCTTTGCAGCTTAGAGGAAAGATCTTGAAATGGAAGTCTACGAATTGGAAAAGACCATTGAGAACCAAGAGATTGAAATACATCACATACTACATCAACTGAATGAAGTTGGAGATGCTTTGAAGAGCTCCCTAAAGAGAAGGAAAGAGATTGCCACAGTAGAAAATGACACACAATATAAAGAGATTAACACCACAAAGCTATTTGTAGATGGTAACTCTAGTGAATTTGATGCATAAATTGTAGATCTAATGGAGAAGAATAGAGCACAAGCTAAAGAAATAAAAAATCTCAAGTTGGAGCAAGAATGACAAGCTATACTACTATGTGAGGTGACTAATCAAAAGAAGAAAGCTATAGAAGATAAGGCCATGATTGAAGAAGACAAAAGAATTTTGGCAAACAGATTGGAAGAAAAGTCAATAGAGCTATCTAAGATCTCAAGCATGAAATTGGATACCTTAAGCCAAATGATGAATGCTCATCATGAGTCAAATGTGAAGGACATTAAGATAACTATATTGAAGTTGCAAAATGAACAACTATAGAATGACCTAAAAATAGAAAAGGAATTTGTTGAAAGTTTCAACAAGCCAAATGAAGCTATCAAGTACTCTAAGCAATTACTAAAATCCCCTAGAACCAATAGAGGTACATCAAGATTTGGCTACATAAGCATTGAAGAAGGAGAGTCATCCAAAGCTATTGAGGAAAGGAAAACAAAGGTAAGAATTTCAAACCTACCTATCATCATTGTGGAAAGAAAGGTCATACCTCTAATGTGTGTAGGAGGAAGAATACAAATTGGAATGCTAATCCTAAAAACATGGTCCACTGTCATAAGTGCAATAAACAAGATCATTAGGCACATGAATGCAAAACTAGAACCATGCATGCACAAAAATTTGAAGGATATTGCTACAACTATTAGAAGTATGGACATAGAGCCTTTGAGTGTAGATCCAAGTCCACATGGTCATCAAGAAAGCCAAAAAAGGTAAGAAGCTATGGAAATTCCTATAACTAGGATTATAATACAAGATATAGCTATCACTATTGTCAAGAATATGGACATGTACCTGAAAACTACATTAGGACTCACTTCAGTGGTAACTACAAGAGGTGGTTTAGTCAAACTACATGTTTCAACTCTTTGAAGACTGGTCACATTAGTAAACATTGTCCAACTAGGTCCAAGGCACCAAGTTGTGAATTTGATAAAGGAAAAGGCAAGGCAGATGTTGAACGCATCAAGAATGAGATGAATAAGACATGGAAGAAAAAAGAAGGTGATAGTACATCAAATGGAGAAAGGATCACTTCACCCAATGGGTCAAGTGGTCACACCTCATAAAACTAAGCAAACAAGAGGGATGTGGGACTAATACTTAAATTTTTACATTATACATTAGTTCCAAAATAAGGAAGTACTAAAAGTATTAGATTAGCATGAATAAAAATGCAAGGTGTTGTAAAAATTTAAGATAAATCTTCAAATTTTTCATCTTATTTCTGAGCATGAAAAGTTCTTTGTATATGCCAAGTGAAACATTAGTTAGTGCTAATTTTCTAGATTAGCTAGTTGATGTCAAGCCTACAATAGCTATCGAGTGATGGTCATTTCAATAGATGCTGAATGAGAGAAATTATGTTGATGCTAAGTTTATAGTTGTACAAGCATTAAGCATTAAATGCAAAGTTTTGAAGGGTATCAAGTTGACTTTCACTCATTTTTTGTCAATTCAAATTTGAGTGAATACAAGGAGAGTAGAAGGTGACTTAAAAACCAAGTTCAAAGTGTTTCAGATTCCAACGATGATTCAACACCAGTTCATCGAATTTACAAGGTATTCTTCATAAGTTGAGTCACCCAATTTGAAATTTGTATAAACCCTAGCTTGTTAAATGGCATCAAGTTCAAGGAATGTAGAGGGTCAAGAAGTTTTGAATATTCAATTAGTTAGAAATGAAGTAAAGAAACCAAATTTTAGAGCAATTGTAGATGTTTCCTATAAACAAGACCCATTAGGCACACTTTTCATGATTCCCCCAAAAGTCATAATGGTCAAAGACATCAGAAAATGTTACAGTTGCAAGATAGGAGGAATAGGAGACATGGAAATAAGGAAAGCCTATGATAAATTGTGTGAAAATGACATTCTGAAAGAAGAGTTTAAGATTGTTGAAAGGAAGGGTTTGACTTGTGCCCTAGATTTTTCCACAGTTTTAAAAATAGAATAGATCAAGATAGTGTTGAGAAGAATACATGATGGATGCTTATGGCTGGAAGATGGTCCCATCAAAATTTCAAAGAGATTAGTTCATACGGTAACTAGTTTTCCAACCCTAGATCGGTCGATGACTTTACAAAGTTACTCAAAGGAGGTTATTGAGAAAAATACAAGAGTCAAATGGAACAAACATGGAATGACTATTGATACCATTATAGACCCACTACTTGACTTTTCCATAAGGATAATTTCTCATAAATGTTATCAATGAAGTAGACTAAATAGTGTACCCTGCATTACAGTAGAGGTGGGCTACAAAATTGTAAAGAGGGATCATACCTATGATCTGGTTGAACTACAACTACAACAAATAATGGAGAACCTAGGTGCCATTAGAAAAACCAAGAGTGCACAATGTAAGTTTGGAGCAATCCTAATTTGCATATTTTTCTATGTTCAAAACACATTCCCATCTTTTTGCAAGGTGAGTTGGAAGATAAATAGATCAGTGTAGTTCAAGTCAATGAGTATATTGAGAAAATGGGAGACAACTTTGAGACTATTATGACCAGCTATTTTGAAGACATCAAGAAGTCTATGAAATAGAGGATGAGAATACCTGTTTCATTGGTTGAGAAATATTTCAATGACATATGCTTTCTTGTTGATATTGATTATACATATGTATAGGCTTTCATATTAGGCTATGAGATTAATGTTAATAAAGCCTCAGCTACCATCATTGCACTTCTTACTAAAGAAGTTAATAAATTAACTAAAATTTTTGGAAACTATGATGTTATGAAGTCCAAAGTTGAGATGGAGTTGAAGATAGCCTCCACATTGAAGAAGAAAGATAAATTAGTGAAGAAAATAAAGGCCCAATTTCATGAATGTACAGGTGAAGAAGAAGAAGATAATGAAGAAGATGAAGAGGAAGAATAGGAACCAGCTCAAGAACCTCTTACATTAACCCAAGGATTGGGAGAAGATAAGGATGAAGAAGAGGTAGAAGGTGCCAAGGAAGAAGAGGAAGCACCAGCACAAGAAAAACCTAAGAAGAGAAAGGCCAAGGCACAACATGTGGCAAAAATAGAGGCTAAGAAGATTGCTAAGTCAAGCCCAGCAAAGCTAACAACACTGACAACTAGGGCAAGCACACAGGCCACCACATAAAAAGATAAAGAAAAAGCCAAAGAAAAGGCCAAGGCTATAGAACAAGAAGGGCTAGAGTAGAAGAAACATAGAAGGAAATACATTGCACAGCTAGATACTGATGATGAGAGAACATAATCAGAGGATACAAGCCAATTTAGAGTGGTAAGTCATCCACAAAAATCTGATGTTGAGAATATTTGTGAAAATGTTAGAAATAATGTAGATTTTTCTAGTTTGAAAAGTATTAATTTTGAAAAATTTGGTAGAGAAAAGAAAAATTTGATTAAAGAATCAATATATGAAATGATGTCTAAATTCAAGAACACCCCACTTGAATTAGATAATACCATGCTAAAGGAATTATATACTATTGTTGAAAATAAATGGCATTATTTTTTAAACCTAGAGAAACAAATTAGAGAATCCATATTAGCCCAAGTAATGCCAGAATTATCAAAAGGGTAGATTATCAAGGCCATCAAGAAATTTGGTGGAAGGTTTGCACCAAAATATAGGGCATTCAACATTCTTCAAAAAATATTGAAGATGTTGTGAAGAAATCCACTCAAATGTGGAAATTGATTTATGGATTGACAATTGTCAAAAAAGGAGAAGAAGATCCCTTTGAGAGAAGAAATAATGGTGATGATAACAATGATAAGGAGGCTAACAAGGAGGATGATAAAGAAAAGGATAATACTAAGGAGGAGACACAAAAGAAAGATGAAAACATGGCTACATCTAAAGAGCAGTAGGAAGAATAGAGTGTGCAAGACACACAAATACCAACTATGAGCCCTCCTCATAACACTAGTACACCCGTAGAAACCATAACTACTAAGGATGTTCTTGATAGTTTAGCTTAGAACATCAATCCTTTAACTGTAGAAGATCTAAAGAAGATTCTTAACCAATCCACACTACAAGTAAGATTATGTAAAACTCTAGCATTGGTTAATGTAGATGAGCTTTAGAAGGTAGTAGCTAACATCAAAAGGGATAAGGTGAATACACAAGAACCACCTTCTACCATCCCTTTAGCTACTAGTGATCAACCCTCGATTCAAACAACTAGAGATACATCTATCAAGGTTGACACAATTGTTAAAGAAGACATAGCTGAGCAGGGGTAAACTACCAAAGAAGAGGAAAAGGAGACAATAATAGAGAAAATGGGATAGATAGACACATCTGTACTTGTAGCACAACCATAAGGTGCCACTCAAATCATTATGATTGACAAGATAAAATCTAAAGACATCAAGAATACACCAAAGGAAAAGGAGCAAGAAGCTATTCAAGCATTAGTAACATTACCAACATCAAGCACTCCTACAAAAATCCTTCAAAAGCCAAGCACAAATGTTGTACCACTACAAATTTCTTCACTAGGCTCATGCTCTACAAAAGTTGACAAGGTAACTCACTATGTTGATGTAACTTTAGATGAAGAAATAGTGATACCTTAGTTTGATTATACAACAATGACACTAGAACAAATAAACATGTTGCAACAAGCTTTAGAAAAGAAGAAACACCAAGAAATACTTAGAAAGGAATTTAGGCAAAGGATAGCATTACAAGACATCAAGGAAATATTCTTAGATGCATTCAACCTGCCTACACCTAAAGAATCAAAGCCTCTATTGGAAAAATTGTCAAAATTTGTTGAAAAGGTCAATGATTAAGATATTGACACAAGTGCAAAACTTCTTGAGTGGTTAGAGAAGAAATTCTAGAGTAAAATGAACAAGAAAATATCTAGTGAAATTGTACTTACTCAAGTTGCACTAACCACAAAGGTTGAAGATGTGAAGAAGGTACTAGAGAATATTTTCTCATTGTACACTAAAATATGTGACCCAACACTCTTCACTCAAGAAACAAGACATAGAATTCCTAGTCTAGAGAGAAATCTCAATGTATCAGGTATGCAACTACCTCAAAACCTAGCTCAGAGTGAGAAGCATTTTCACACATTGCTTCAGTCATAGAGTCAACTAGTTCTGTTAACAATAGAAGAGGCTAATATAAGAGCCAAGTTGAAAAAAATTCAAGCCTCCCTCACCTCACATATGGAAATACTCCATAAAGAGCTAGGATATGTAGAAACTTTGTTAAAGAAATATCATCATCTTTCCAAATTATACGAGCTAGTTCACCTAGCACCCAAGCTAGCAATCCAACTCAAGTCACTAGATCTTGCATGTGACAACTGGGATGCAGCTCTGAAGATAATTATGGAAGTTAAAAAATCCTTTTTGAAAAAATATACTCTAAGCATATAAACTCTTTGACATAAGTGTCAAAAAGGGGGAGATAAAAGAAAAAGTGGGGGAGAAAGAAAAGAGTAAGGGAGAGATAAACCAAAAGGGAGAGAAGTGAATAAAGTAGAAAGGAAGTTAAATCAAAGGGGGAGCTAAATCAGTTTTTGACCCGAGTGATATACATTTTGAGGTATAGAATGCAGAAATAGAAATAGAGCAAAACATATATTAGATGACAGAGCATCAGTTGCAAATACATTGAAGGCAAAGAGTATTTTCCAGTAGAGACAAACCTACTCAGAATGGAGAACAAATTTTTGATACAAAATAGGCACATTAACTCAAGGGGAGTTAAAAATTTTGAAGTATATAGGTTATTACAAAATTTTGAAAATTTTGAAGTTTTGTATATAAGCCAAGTTGTGAATATGTTATACATGAGAAGATTAGAATTGGTTATGTATAATTAAGTGTTTTTGACACTCATGTCAAAGGGGGAGGTTGTTGATCTCAGATTGGTTTTGACAATTGAGTGTCAACACACTTAAGATATTTACTTAGTTTATGCTAAACTAGTAATACATGTTGAGTATAACATGAAAATACAAGACCATGCCAAGTTGCAATGAGTGTCGAGTCACTCATATACCAAGTAGTTTAAGTGCTAAGTGAATAGTAGATGCCAAGTAGTCCAAGTGCCAAGTGAATAGTAGATGTCAAGTAGTTCAAATGCCAAGTCAAAAACATAATTACAGTATGTGTGGAGCATCAATAACTTCAAGTGCCAAGTAACATAGATTGGACATATTTGTTTGTGATTGCCCAAACAACTAAACCATTTTCAAGCTGACATAAGATTAGATTTTGATTCTTTAAAGATAATGATGAATCTATTTGCAAAATCCCTATGTGTTTTCATGTAGCCAATTAGAAAATAGGAAGGATTAAGTGGCAAAAAGAATGAATCTCAGTTGTAGATTTATACCTAATGTAGTGCCTCTCCCATTTGACTTCTATAAGTCATCCTGATGGATGCAACCTTGCTGATCTTTTTTTGTGATGGATCATGATTGTGACCCTAAGTGGTCTACACCATTGAGGTGTTTAGATTTATGTTTTTGTATCAGTTGCTTTGATTATGCTTTTAACTGATCTTTGAGATTATGATGTGATTTTTGGTTCACTGAGGTTTGTGCCAGTGATTACCAAGATCGATGTGGTATCATGAGGTTGTTCCATGATTACCCTGAGATGTGTGCAGAGATTGCACTATATTCTTTTACCATGCTACACTGGACTAGGTTCCTATAGCAGTGGTTAGTCATGTTTATGACTATGTTTGCTTATGTGTTTTAAATGCCCTTTTTATGTAAAGTAATCAATCATTATTAAATGCTTAAGTAATTAGAATGGATTATTCTTGTTGGATTCTTTGGTTATGTGTTGCGAACATTTACCTTGTTTTATTTTGATCTGAGAGATATCTATTCTTATGTGATGATTTACATTTGAGATGACCTGAGGGTCAAATGTTACTCTTTGATTCCAGTATCATAGATATTAGACTACTATGCTATTCAGTTAATCATATTGCATGATGATGCCATTTTGAGATGACAGTGTGTTTTATGATGATATCTGGTTATCTGGTATTTGGACATAACCTCTGATTATTTTATGTGATGGATTTAATGCTATGGTTATTTACTTCATTCCTACATTGTTATGCTTTATGCGAACGTGAGTGATGTAAATAGATTATTTTAATATAATTAATTAAATGGTTAAATTAGGTGATTTAATGCATTATTGCTTCGGCTATGTTACTATATGCAATTGCACTTGATCGTGTTGTTTAGTGTGCAGGATTTATATCCCTGGTAGTGGCACATGGAGTTAGTGATTCAGCCATTCATATTTTACCAATGTCGTCCTTGTATAGTTGACATATCCTTAATTAAATGTTTAATTTAAACCTTTCAGTGATTATTAAATCCGAACTCATTTGCATTATGTGATTAGACCAGTAAGCATGTCTATGCATTTAGAGTTTCGCATTGTCACGAAAGTTGTTAAGGAGATTTATGTGTTTTTGGGTTTTCGAGCTTTTTAATTGATTTATTTTAATTTCTAACAGCTTTTCCATAGATGAATTCCTATTTATAGGAATAGCCTATTTTCGTTTGGGTCGATTCGGGGTTTAACTGGATTGGCTAGTTAAATGCCCTAATCGATTATTCACCCAAAATGTGAATAAGTATCCAAAAAGGAATTTAATTCCTCACTTCTCCCTTTTGAATTGGAAAGTTGGAGAGTAAAACCCAAAATCCTCTTCATGAGGATTTACTGTTTTGTTCGTTGTGGGAGCTACGGGCGTGGGATCGTTGCGAGGTTGGGCTCATTGGATCCAGCTCGGAGAAACCTTGGATTGTTGTGATTTTCAGCTACTTCTACAAGATATTTATTTTATGGTTCAGATTCCCATTTTGCCCTTTTGGCTGTGAGGTAGGGCTTTCCTGTTTTATTGTTTCTGCTTCGTTTTTGCTTCTGTTTTTGGTAGCCATTTGTTTGGAGGCTGAGAACTAGTGTTCCCCTCCGTTTATGTATGCTAGTTCTACCTAGTTGGATGGGTATGAACATTTCCCTATTTTTTTGGGATGAGGATTTGGGATTTTGCACCGTTATGCTAGCCATTTTTGCATACGGTGTCCGATTTCAGTTATTTTTGGATTTTTTGGGTTTTTGAACCCAAAGGCCAAATGGGTTTTAATTTTGAAGTTTTTTCAAAATTTGGGATTTTTACCTCATTTTGTGTGCCACCCTATTTTCTCGAGTTTTCTTGGTACAATGTGGGTCATGGACCTTGATGATTCATTTGGATATCAGTCAGACCACATTTGCACTTTTATGTTGCATTGGGATACATGTTGCATCCGTACTCCCGATGTTGTGTTCGGTTGAGTGATTTTATACTTGTTATGGTTTTTGTTGGACCTTTGCTTTTGTTTCGTGAATACTAGGATTCATGTAGAATCCATACTCTCGGATTGAGGCCGGTTGAGTGAGTTCATGATGTTTGGTCTTGTTACATCATTGGGATTCGTGTAGAATCCATACTCTCAAATTGAGGCCGATTGAGTGATTTCATGATGTATGATTTTATTGGCTTTGGGATTCGTGTAGAATCCATCCTTCCCATGTTGCTTTCAGTTGGGTGTTTTCTTTGCATTATGTTCTCATTCCTATCCTTTTGTTATGATCTTCGTGATGGTGGTGTGCCACACACCAGTACGTGTGCGTACATTTGTTGGGTGACTTGCGAGGCCCGATCTTCCGTGGATTTTTCGGAACTTATGATCATTAGGATTGGGATGGGAGTATGCATGCCCACGGGCACTTGTTGTAGGATGAGCATGGGTAGGGTAGGGTAGCATATGGAGGGGGCTTCTATCTCGCAGCCCGATGATCATGACGCCATGGGTATGGCTGAGAGGAGCTTGAATAAGTGATAATTAAAGAAAATGTGTGACTGTTAATAAAACTTAAGATAATAAAATGGTACTTTTGTGTATTGGCCTTCCGTTGAGTGAGTTGAATCTATACAGTGTATTGGCCTTCCATTGAGGGAGTTGAGCTACAGAGATTTGAGCTTGGGCTTGTCGATGCCAAGTGACTCTCCATGATGTCAGCCCCTACTTAGTAGCCTTTTGAGTGTCTGACTAGGACCTGTACTCCTTGCATTTTCTTAGGTTCTTGGTTCAGCCATCATACTGTCTAGCATGAGTGTTAGCCTTGGATGTTGTGCTTTATGTGTGTTTGTGGTTGGATCATTATCTCCATCAGCATGGTGGGTGTGGACCTACGGGTGCCACGTGGTTGGGAGGTGTAGCTACCTTCACCACTGCTAGGGACTGGTGTATAGAGATAGTCTCTTATCCTAGTGTGACTGTTGTTGGATGTTTTCACTTGGTACTTTGGGTTCCAAAGTATGCTTTCTTGTGATTTATGCTTTCATTGGGATGCTTGTATATCATGTTTAGATGATGTTAGTTTACTTGACACATTCCCTTATCATGATGTTTAGCATATGATTATATGATGTTATTTGATCTAGTAGTATATCTGTTGCTTACTGCTATTTAGCATGTGATAGGTGATGTTATCTACTGTAGGATTATCTTTATGCTTTACTACTATCATGTTAGATTTCCTTATGCTTATATTGTTGCATGTTTTAGTAGTGACATCCCTATTACGATAGTACTGACAATCTGGTCGATGACTTGGGATGTTCCGCGCGGGGGATGGCTAGGATCCATGATGGTCTTATGATGCTATTGACGGTTGGGAGGAACTGCACACTTATTTGGTTGTTTAGTTCTGTAATGTTGCTTTTGATCTCTGCAATGTTTATTTTCAATGTGTTCTTTGTTGCTGTAGTTTAGATGGTTTGGTGTTCTTCATTCTATGTTGTTCTTGCACTCGAGTGTTCATTCCTCAAGCCTTTATGGATCCGGTACTCCCCGGTGTGGAGGTTCTTTTGTTGGTTTTTCCCCATTTTTGAGTTCTGGAAGTGTTTTTACTTTCTATGGGTGACATTTGTTTAGCATTGTGTGACATTGATAAAGTATCGCATGCCCATAGAAAGAATGTCGTACGATACTATAAAGTGTCACACGCATTACTGGAGAAGTTTTGTACGACACTGGAAGAGTGTCGCACATCTTTATGAGAAATGCCACGTGATACTTTTCCAGTATCGCACGCCTCCTTGAGAAGTGTCGCATTCAGTAAGGGAGAAGTGTCACCCTCCCTTAGTAAAAAGTGTCACACGGTTTGTGTGAAAAACCTGCGCATGCCATCAGCGGGCACTTTTCTTCGTGATCCGATTCTTGTGAGAGTGGTTTTGGATACCCTTTTGGGCATTCTTCGACCCTATGCTGTTGCATTTTGAATTCTGTCAGTTTCTCTTGAAATCAAGTTTTTGTGTTTCTGTTTTAGTCTCTTGGGGTTTAAAATATATCATTTAAGTATACTTAAGATATATTTTAATATATGCGACAAATCATTTGAGATAGGTTTCAAACCTCTCACAGATAAGTTATGGATTCTAAGAAATTTCAGGGCTTCAGAAATCTAGACTTAGCCAATTTTCAGGGCTTCAAGATTTCAGGCTTAGCCAAATTTTTGGTTCCCGCATTTTACCCCAGCTTGGTGTTTTGTTGATGAGTGGTTGTTCTTGTGCCCTCATCAAGTGTGTTGTCATTGTTGGTTTTGTTTGCATGTGTCAGTTGGGTAGTGGCATTTGGAGATTCGTTGGTTGCCAGGATTGTGGCAAAGTCTTTTGTTGTGATCGTTGTGATCCCTGTATGATGTTGTCATGTGCATTCCTACTTGTAATAAAATAAAATAAAAAAATCTTGGCTTGATTTGAATCCTTGTTTCCAAGGATCTCCGGGCAGGGCATTACATCTGGTATCAGAGCCCATGTTCAAACATTGGGATCTCTGTGTTATGTTGTCATTGTGGTTGTTGCTGCATTGGTTGAGTGTGAGTGTCTTGGTGAGAACTCGTGATCTTTGCTGTTTTGGTATATACTCGTGATGGACTTGCTTTTTCAGTAGATGCAACTAGAGCAGTGTGTGGAGAAGGAAGTGAGTCTTCCTGGCCTTGTAGGTGGGATTGATGCGCCTTGTTTGGGTGGTTGCTTGTGTGAACCTCCTTGGATGGAACCACTGATTGGTGTCCATGTGTTGGCTTGTGTGCCTCTTTTTTGTTTCTCCTTGTGGAGTAGGTGCATTTTTTTCCTATTTTTCTCCTAATTGCAAGTAAATAGATGAATCTTATTTTTGATTCTTTATTTTGTTGTTATTATAATGAAATGGTTCTTTTCATGGAGAAATGAGTGTTTATTGTGAATCATTGCAAAGTAGTAGTTTTGCATTATATCCTTGGTTTAATGACTTAAGTCCCCAATCTAATTGTTCTTAAGCTTATGTAAAACTATATTAATTTGATGGATATTTAAATGTTGCATTGCATGGAAATTATTGCTTTCTGCATATGCATGAGATTATTGATGGTATACTGTTTGATGTCTGTGAGTGTGTTCTCTAACATTACTAGGATGATGTATTCCTTAGCATTGTGTGGTGATTTATCCCTCTTGTGTGACTGTACCCAGTCATCACCTGTAATGTGATTTGTTTGATGCCTTATTTTATTTGGCTGGAGGTACTTTCCTCTTGTCGTTGGGCTAGCATTGGTTTTTAGTATTTTCCTCTCTTGGAGTAGTCGTCAAATTTTATCTAGCGCTCTCGTTGTGATAGTTGTCACATTTGACTTATTGTTGAAGTGAGCTCTTTTTTTGTACTTACTGTTGGAATTGATAATTCTCCCATTTGGGCTTTTTGATTTTGTTTCATGATGACTATTCTAGATGTGTTTTACGGCTGCCCAGTTGTGTGTTGTGACTCTATCATGTTCATCTAGAACCTCTGGTAGTACATTCAAGGGATAATATCATGGAGAACATGCTAGTGTGTCTTTGTTAGATCTAAATTTTTTATTGTAACTGAATGGTTTAAATGGTGATTAAACTTAATTTTATTTTTGAAAGATATGTACTTTTTTTATGGTGACTCTTGGACCCTTGCTTGAAATCTTTCAGTTCATTATGCATTAGTGCTTATGTTATGCTTAAGTAATGAAATTATGAAAGAAGAGTAATGATGGTTTCAATGTGTGATTTACCTTTCATTCCATGCCTTATGTTGTTTTGGGCATGTGTGCTCTTGTGTGGATTTGGACATTTTGTTCGTTGCTTGTCTTGGTGACCAAGGGGGTTGGTTTTGTCCTTGTTGTTTTGATTTGAGTGGTGGCTCAGATCATAGGTCTTGGTCTCTCTTAGCTTCTTCATGTTGTAGTCCTTGTTGATATCTTTTCGACGCTTTTCAAATGGATTCAATCCAAGTCCGATGGTGAAGCTATGGCTTCTGGAGTTATTGATCGATGTTCTGGGTACCTTTTCGAGTAGAGGCCAATTCAATCATGGCATGTCGTATTTATGGCCATTGGAGAAGTTTAACTCCTTATGTTATTCATAACAGAAGAGTTATCTTGTCTTCATAATCTACTAGGTACTTGTTGGAGTTCGTTCTTGGGTTTTTGGGTTTCCTATTGCACTGACCCACCCTTGTGTGGTGTAGTGTGGTTTGTGAGCATTCCTTGCTCAGGGTTGATGTTGCCTTGTCTTTTGGGAGTGACTCAGTTCTTTGATGAGTCTAGATTCTCCTTTTTGGACGTTGTCTTGGGCGCACCTCTGTATCCTTTTCTCTCTTGTGAGAGTAGGCTAGTGTGGTTATGCCACTAGCTTAGTTAGTGTTCTCTTGTGAGTATGTTGATGGTTGGGGGAATTGTGAGTTCCCTAATGCATCTTGGGCTGATTTTGTGTAGAGGTTGAGAGTGACTCCCTCTCAGTCCTAATACTCTATAGTATCCTTCTCCCTAAGCTTACATCTTCATGTGGATTGTCTCAATCAAGTTTTCTCTTTAACTATTGACTTGAGGCTAGAGATTGAGTTTAGCGGTAGTTTGGGTGTAGTTTTCCTAGCATGGTGCTGGAGGGTCATGGTATCATTGGACACATGTTACCATCTTGTGAGTTGGTATGCAGACATTTGATGATTGTGTCCACTGACGAAAGTCTTTGAACCTTGTGAGAAGGTGATATCTTGTCTGGTTGGGTTGTGTTGCCCTAGTTCCCAGTGTTAGTTGAGCTTTTGTGCCTTGGTGAGGTGTTGTGCTCCTATGCTTGGTGGTGAGTAGTCCTTTGGAGTGTGTCCTTTTGTTCATAAACTTTCATCCTCTTGTTCTAAGGGTGAGTTTACGTGGATTCCAAAATGATCATGTGTGACATGATAGTATTCTTGGGAGTTTGGGATGGTTATTCCCCATGATTCAAACTTTTGTTGGAAGAGCTTAGTGTTTTGACCTAGTTTTGTGGTCATGTGGTTGGTGCATGTCGTGGTTGGGCACCTATTGACAAGGTAGAGTGGCTTGTTCCTTACCTTGTATTGTTGACTCTATGGCTAGATGGGCTCTTCCTAGCGCATAGAAGGTTCCTTGTTGGATGACCTTGTGTCTGTGTGACACCCATTCTCTCATGGTTAACCTATTTGGGGGTTAACGTGATGGTTTGAGAATGCTGGAGTGATTTGGGTTTGACTTGTATAGAGTTGTTGAGTCATTCCTATTGCTTGCTTAGGATTTTGGTTCTTATGTGTTTTGGTTTCTATTCTTGGATTTCAGGCTTCCAGGAGTAAGCCTAGTCTTTGGGGGGGACGATGTAGTGCCTCTCCCATTTGACTTCTGTAAGTCATCCTAATGGATGCAACCTTGCTGATCTTGTTGTGATGGATCATGATTGTGACCATGAGTGGTCTACACCGTTGAGATGTTTAGATTTATGTTTCTGTATCAGTTGCTTTGATTATGCTTTTGACTGATATTTGAGATTATGATGTGATTTTTGGTTCACTGAGGTTTGTGCCAGTGATTACCAGGATCGATGTGGTATCATGAGGTTGTTTCGTGATTACCCTAAGATGTGTGCAGAGATTGCACTATGTTCTTTTACCATGCTACACTAGACTAAGTTCCTATAGCAGTGGTTAGTCATGTTTATGACTATGTTTGCTTATGTGTTTTAAATGCCCTTTTTATGCAGAGTAATCAATCATTATTAAATGCTTAAGTAATTAGAATGGATTATTCTTGTTGGATTCTTTGGTTGTGTGCTGCGGAAATTTACCTTGTTTTATTTTGATCTGAGAGATATCTGTTCTTATGTGATGATTTACATTTGAGATGACCTTAGGGTCAAATGTTACTCTTTGATTCCAGTATCATAGATATTAGACTACTATGTTGTTCAGTTAATCATATTGCATGATGACACCATTTTGAGATGACAGTGTGTTTTATGATGATATCTGGTTATCTGGTATTTGGACATAACCTCTAATTATGTTATGTGATGGATTTAATGCTATGGTTATTTACTTCATTCCTACGTTGTTATGCTTTATGCGAACGTGAGTGATGTAAATAGATTATTTTAATATAATTAATTAAATGGTTAAATTAGGTGATTTAATGCATTATTGCTTCGGTTATGTTATTATATGCAACTGCACTTGATCGTGTTGTTTAGTGTGCAGGATTTATATCCCTGGCAGTGGCACATGGAGTTAGTGATTCAGCCATTCATATTTTACCAATGTTGTCCTTGTATGGTCGATGTATCCTTAATTAAATGTTTAATTTAAAACTTTCGGTGATTATTAAATCCGAACTCATTTGCATTATGTGATTAGTCCAGTAAGTGTGTTTGTGCATTTAGAGGTTCGCATTGTCGTGAAAGTTGTTAAGGAGATTTATGTGTTTTTGGGTTTTCGAGCTTTTTAATTGATTTATTTTAATTTCTGGCAGCTTTGCCATAGATGAATTCCTATTTATAGGAATAGCCTATTTTCATTTGGGTCTATTTAGGGTTTAACTGGATTGGCTAGTTAAATGCCCTAATCGATTATTCACCCAAAAAGTGAATAAGTATCCAAAAAGGGATTTAATTCCTCACTTTTCACTTTTGAATTGGAAAGTTGGAGACTAAAACCCAAAATCCTCTTCATGAGGATTTACTGTTTTGTTCGTTGTGGGAGCTATGGGCGTGGGATCGTTGCAAGGTTGGGCTCATTGGATCTAGCTCAGAGAAACCTTGGATTGCCGTGATTTTTAGCTACTTTTGCGACATATTTATTTTATGGTTCAGATTCCCATTTTGCCCTTTTGGCTGTGACGTAGGGCTTTCCTGTTTTATTGTTTCTGCTCTATTTCTACTTCTGTTTTTGGTAGTTGTTTGTTTGGAGGATGAGAACTAGTGTTCCCCTCTGTTTCTCTATGCTAGTTCTACCCAGTTGGACGGGTATGAACATTTTCCTATTTTTTTGGGATGAGGGTTTGGGATTTTGCACCGTTATGCTGGCTATTTTTGCATACGGTGTCTGATTTCAGTTATTTTTGGATTTTTGGGGTTTTTGAACCCAAAGGCCAAATGGGTTTTAATTTTGAAGTTTTTTCAAAATTTGGGATTTTTACCTCATTTTGTGTGCCGTCCTATTTTCTCGGGTTTTCTTGGCACAATGTGGGTTGTGGACCTTGATGATTCGTTTGGATATCAGTCAGACCATGTTTGCACTTTTATGTTGCATTGGGATGCGTGTTTCATCCGTACTCCCAACGTTGTGTTCGGTTGAGTGATTTTATACTTGTTATGGTTTTTATTAGACCTTTGCTTTTGTTTCGTGAATGCTAGGATTCATGTAGAATCCATACTCTCGGATTGAGGCCTATTGAGTGATTTCATGATGTATGATTTTATTAGCTTTGGGATTCGTGTAGAATCCATCCTTCCCGTGTTGCTTTCAGTTGGGTGTTTTCTTTGCATTATGTCTCATTCCTATCCTTGTGTTATGATCTTTGTGATGGTGGTGCTACACACATGAGTACGTGCGCGTACATTTGTTGGGTGACTTGCGAGGCTTGATCTTCTGTGGATTTGCCGAAAGTTATGATCATTTGGGTTGAGATGCGAGTATGCATGCCCATGAGCACTTGTCGTAGGATGAGCATGGGTAGGGTAGGGTAGCATATGGAGGGGGCTTCTATCTCGCAGCTCGGCGATCATGACACCATGGGTATGGCTGAGAGGAGCTTGAATAAGTGATAATTAAAGAAAATGTGTGACTAGTAATAAAACTTAGGATAATAAAATGGTACTTTTGTGTATTGGCCTTCTGTTGAGGGAGTTGAGCTACACAGATCTGAGCTTGGGCTTGTTGATGCCAAGCGACTCTCCATGATGTCAGCCCCTACTTAGTAGCCTTTTGAGTGTCTGACCAGGAACTGTACTCCTTGCATTGTCTTAGGTTCTTGGTTCAGCCATCATACTATCTGGCGTGAGTGTTAGCCTTGGATGTTGTGCTTTATGTGTGTTTGTGGTTGGATCATTATCTCCATCAGCACGGCAGGTGTGGACCTACAGGTGTCATGTGGTTGGGAGGCATAGCTACCTTCACCACTGCTAGGGACTGGTGTACAAAGACAGTCTCTTATCCTAGTGTGACCGTTGCTGGATGTTTTCACTTGGTACTTCGGGTTTCAGAGTATGCTTTCTTGTGATTTATGCTTTCATCGGGATGCTTGTATATCATGTTTAGATGATGTTAGTTTACTTGACGCATTCCATTATCATGATGTTTAGCATATGATTATATGACATTATTTTATTTAGTAGTATATCTGTTGCTTATTGATATTTAGCATGTGATAGGTGATGTTATCTACTGTAGGATTATCTTTATTCTTTACTACTAGCATGTTAGATTTCTTTATGCTTATATTGTTGCATGTTTTAGTAGTGGCATCCCTATTATGATAGTATTGGCGATCTGGTCGGTGACTTGGGATGTTACGCACGGGGGATGGCTAGGATCCATGATGGTCTTATGATGCTATTGACGGTTGGGAGGAACCACACACTTATTTGGTTGTTTAGTTCTGTAATGTTGCTTTTGATCTCTGCGATGTTTATTTTCAGTGTGTTCTTTGCTGCTATAGTTTAGATGGTTCGGTGTTCTTCATTTTGTGTTGTTCTTGCACTCGAGTGTTCATTCCTCAAGCCTTTGTGGATCCGGTACTCCCCGGTGTGGAGGTTCTTTTGTTGGTTTTTCCCCATTTTTGAGTTCTGGAAGTGTTTTTACTTTCTATGGGCGACATTTGTTCAGCATTGTGCGACACTAATAAAGTATTGCATGCCCATAGAAAGAATGTCGTATGATACTATAAAGTGTCACACACATTACTGGAGAAGTGTCGTACGACACTAGAAGAGTGTCACACAGCTTTATGAGAAATGTCGCGCGATACTTTTCTAGTATCGCATGCCTCCTTGAGAAGTGTCGCACTCAATAAGGAAGAAGTGTTGCCCTCCCTTAGTAAAAAGTGTCGCACGGTTTTTGTGAAAAACTTGCGCATGCCATTAGCGAGCACTTTTCTTCGTGATCCGATTTTTGTGAGAGTGTTTTTGGATACC
Source organism: Cupressus sempervirens (assembly GCA_028749045.1). Taxonomy (NCBI): domain Eukaryota; kingdom Viridiplantae; phylum Streptophyta; class Pinopsida; order Cupressales; family Cupressaceae; genus Cupressus; species Cupressus sempervirens. The sequence continues at coordinate 159,502,064 of CM053788.1, read as the reverse complement.
CTTTTGGGCGTTCTTCGACCCTATGCTGTTGCATTTTGAATTCTGTCGATTTCTCTTGAAATCAAGTTTTTGTGTTTCTGTTTTAGTCTCTTGGGGTTTAAAATATATCATTTAAGTATTTTCTTATACTTAAGATATATTTTAATATATGTGACAAATCGTTTGAGATAGGTTTCAGACCTCTCAGAGATAAGTTATGGATTCTAAGAAATTTCAGGGCTTTAGAATTCCAGACTTAGCCAATTTTCAGGGCTTCAGGATTTCAGGCTTAGCCAAATTTTTGGTTCCTGCATTTTACCCTAGCTTGGTGCTTTGAGTGGTTGTTCTTGTGCCCTCATCAAGTGTGTTGTCGTTGTTGGTTTTGTTTGCATGTGTCAGTTGGGTAGTGGCGTTTGGAGATTCGTTGGTTGTTGGGATTGTGGCAAAGTCTTCCGTTGCAATCGTTGTGATCCCTGTATGATGTTGTCATGTGCATTCATACTTGTAATTTTAAAAAAAAAATCTTGGCTTGATTTGAATCCTTATTTCCAAGGATCTCTGGGCGGGGCATTACACCTAACCCTAAGTCACCAAAGTATTTATAAGGAAGACAAAGCCCCAACAATTATATAAAATTGAAGGAATCAAGTGAGTGAAAAAGATCATGTTACAGGAGCTAAAAGGGTTGAATGATTGAATTTTTTCACAGAGCATTCAAGGTGACCTAGCAGTGAGAGTGAATTGCAAAATTAGTTGGAGGAGAAAAAATAATAGAAGGATACATCGATTGTCATATTAGATCAAAGAGGATCAAGAAGGACACTATACAGATTTGATCTTTAATTAGGAAACCAAAGCCAATCACAAGATCTATGCTGAAACATCCTAATAGGAGATTTTAGTTAAATCTTCTAGGTGGAGTAGTCCTAATAGGCTATTGTAGATCCTTTAACAAGGTGACATTCCAAGTGGATGTTTTGAAGTCCTTTATCTAGGCACACTTCTAATAGGGTGTTGAAATCCTCTAACAAGGTGGGACTTAACAATCTTTGTATGTCTTTAGGAGGTTAGGCCTTTCATAGGGCAGATCATGTTTCATGATCAAACCATTGTAACCTCAATTGGCTACAATACCAAAGATTTGTGGGTGTCATCCCCACCCCAATTTTACCTTCTCTTTGAATGGTTTCTGAGTAATCATATATGGTGTTAAGTGTGTGTGTTCAATTTCTTACATGTTTTAGATGCATTTATTTTTCATGTTATTTTCAATTCATATATTACATGCATCTAATGAATGGTGAAAGTTTTAATGGTTGAATTTTGAACTTCTGATTGACCCCCCACCCCCGAAAAGTATATGTTTCCCATTTTTAATTCCAATAGTTCCTCCCTTCCCCCTTTCAGTATCTTGTTTCCCATATACTCATTCCAACAGTCTAGACCCTAGGAGTAGGGGTCAATAGTTTTCTGTGAACATCTTAGATATGGATTTTAAAATTTGAAATCAAGCAAGATTTTTCCATGGGTAACTACAACTTGACATTGTAGAGTACATCAATGAACTCAAACTTAATTTCATGTAGCAATTGGAAATTGATTGAATTCTCAATAATTAAGAGCTGAGCATTGTTTTTCAAAGTGCAAGCTAGCTAAAAATGAAGTTTTAGAGTGCTACACTAGATAAGCTATTCCAAAGAACAAAAATAGAGGTGAGAGTAAAGTGCTCATAGAATAAATAGAGGAAATGAGAAGATCATAAAAGTCTTTGAGGATGCACAATAGAGATCTACAAGGAAAGAAAATAATAACTTTAAATCACACCTTAGATTTCTTTCTTACCATTGCATCTATTTATAGCTCTTAACATGGAAAGCTTCAATAGTAATCTTTTGTAAATCCTCTAACAAAGTATCTCTCAGAAATAGATTTGTAAATCCTCTAACTAGGTAGCTTTCACATGCTCTTGTAACTCTAGTAGGTCATATACATTCCTAATAGGATGTGTTCCCAGAAGGAGAAATTGTAGCTTTTAAATGGGAACCATTTACATGCATTATAAGGGCTAGTGGGTATATTACTTCCACTATGGTTTTCATCTTCTCATTAAATGTTTCCATGTATAAATCATGTCACTTGATGTATGCTCTTGTGTGTGTGATTATATGTTTTTACCTTACTACAATTGTCATTATTATAACAACCAAGTATCTATTGTATAGTTTATTAGAACAATCATACAATAGATTGGTTGGATAATTTTTATTGATTCACTCCCCCTCTTAGTACTGGTTGGGACCAACACACAATTATGAAAAATTAGTGTAGGCTCTCATAAACTAATTATTTCTTTACATAGTGGAAGAAAACTATAGAAAATGGGAAACTTACAAGGTAAATCTCAATTGCTTATTGATATTTATTGAGTCACACTATTAGTTAATTTGATTCACTTTGTGTGGGAGCTTTGCTTCGCTCCCAAAAAAAAAAAAAAATCTTGGATAATTCTCATCCCTTTAGCCTAAGTTTTGATTTTTTTGGCTATGGAAATAAATTTAGCCTTTTCCTTCTTACTTTGGGAAGTTACCTTGATTTGTTTCAATTCCTATTCCTATTTATTTTTGTAAACACATATTCTTTATAATATTCTATCATTGCATTTTCTCTATTAGTAATCTTGTTTGTTGTTAATTGGCAATAATAGAAAGATGTTGGTGTGATAAAGGAGGGTTTGAGGCATGGTTTTTAGCTCAATTTATCAAATGAGGACTAAGGAAAGATATTGTTAGGACTTCTCAAATGTCAATTTTAAAGGTTGGTTTACTTTTTGTGGTTTAGTTAGTCTACATAGTTTTCTTGATTTGATTTAGGTAGAAGAAATTATTCCATTTAGGAATAGGTTTCATTGAAGGTCCAATCATAACAAAGTATCCTAGTTATTTTTACACTAGTACAAAAACAACAATATGTGACTAAAAAAATCACTTAAATTTGTATATATGTGACTAAAATCAGTCACATGACTAATAGTAATTAATATCCAGTAATTTCTAATGCTGCTAAATTTACTACTAAATTATATTAGTCACTTATTTGATCACTGATTTTGATCATCAATTTAGTCACATATTTAGTGGTGTACTTAGTAGTATATTTAACCACATATTTAATCATATATTTAGTAGCTAACTTTGTCACATATAGTGGTATATTCAGTAGCATATTTAACAACATATTTAGTATATTTACTCATATATTTGGTAGTGTATTTAGCAAAATATTTAATAGTACATTTGGTCACATGTCTAGTAGCATATTCAATAGGATATTTAGTCACATATTTGATAGTGTATTTAGTAGCATATTGAATAGTATATTTGGTAGCATATTTAGTCACATATTTGGTAGTGTCTTGGTAGTAATAGGGAATGATGAAATTGAACCACCATCCTCCTGCTTGTAAAGCAGGTGCTCTTCCATTGAGATAGCACCCTTTAAAGAATGCATAATAAATTATTATTTGTTTCATTTCATTCTTAATATAGCACCCAAAAAGATCATGGACCTATATTTATTTAAATGGGGGCAACAAGGAAACATCCAATCAAACTAATAGTTTAAAGGCTCCTTTTATTTCAAAAATAATCCTAGTTTGTCAAACATAAATCAGCTAGAGGAAAAGGGAACTACGGTAATGGATTTTTAATTTAAAAATGGTGTCCAACTTGTTACTAACAATGTAGAAGTGCATGTAGTGACTAGAAGATTGCTTCAAGTGTGTCATAAAAAAAAGACACTTTGTACTAGATATAGTGTCATTGCCTTAATGACACTCTACACTAGCCATTAACATGACACTCCACTAATAGATGAAAACCCACTAGTCATAAGAAGATGAGCTAGAAAAAGAACACACTGAACCTTTCATAATCCATACCATCCATGTACCTATCAATACAAGAATGTTTTATTGTGCCTCATTTTTTCTTTTAGTCACATCTGACAATTTATACAAACTTAGACAATGAAAATATTTACACCAAAGTAAATAATACAATTGAATAATATTCTCAATGCACACAAATAATAATTTCTAAAAACTTAAATATAATAATAAAATATAGTGATACTAATTATACATAACTAAATAATGCAAAACAATGGTGTTCTCAATGCACTGGCTTCTTCAAAATTAGCTGAGATCATTCCAAAAAAAAGTACTAGGCTCTATAAAGTTTGCAAAAACAAATAGTCTTGAGCTAGACAAGGATAAAAATCTTAAACTATGTCATTTAGTCCCAAAAGTAGAGTTCTTGTGAAAAATTATCCAAAAATTTGAGTCGATAAGTGTTTACTAAAAAATATGCAAATAAATCCCAATAAAACATTACATAAGAATAGCAATCACCAAGTCACCCAGGTAATGATCTAGTATTGTAGCAAAGAAATTTCCACATTGATGATGGGCTCGAGATTTATTGGCCTTACTTCACATGATGGTGAATCTACAATAGTACAGGCTACACTAGTAAAGGTTAGATGGAAGTGAGTTCTGACAAACTTTGGTTTCTTAGGTAAATCATCTAAGTCTTGAGAAGATTCTAAGTTGTCCATATTGCATTAACCACATGGGTAGAAAATAAAGTAACATGAATTATTAATATTTTATCAAGTCTAGGAAAGACAAATGCACCAAGTACCTATTGTTGAATTTTTTGTGTATCATCCCTCCTTCCACCCATTCTTTGTCTTTGTTGGCTCTACCTCTATAATTGAAATGCTAGCATAAAATTTTGCATCTATGCCATTCCAGGGTGAATTCTAGGTAGTAACTGTTATTGATAACCAAAACCTGCATGCTACAAGGAATTACAAGAATCAAGGAATTTCTAGCCAAAGTAACTCCCTGTGAATCAAAATTAAAGTACTACTAATCCCATTTACTAACCTATGGAGGAATCAGGCCATGATGACATTGACTATACAATAGTTTTTGTGGGGTGAGCCTTGGAGAACCAAGATGATATGGTGATAAACTTTTTAGTATTACAAGAATAACTCCAATAGGAGATATCCTGAGAAAACTGAGCCTAGCATGACAATAGATCAAGCATTTACATTATTTTCAAGCACTTGAATCTTCTATGCATCTAGAAAATCTATATGGGAATCTTAAATTTTATACGACAAGAATTCTACATACCTGCATTCTCACCCTTCTCTCTAGTTTTCATTGATCCAATGCAACATAAAGAGGTTTTCTTCTAGCCATCTTTCCACTCATCTCAGCAACCTACATTTCATGACAAATACATCACATTCAAAACCATGCCATGCTCCAGTGGCTAGCAAATAGGAAAATCTAGTTGGATACTATGAATTCAAACAAAATATGTAACATGATAATAAATAACATCTTACAATATGCATGGCTTCTTCTAGAAAAGAAAAAGGAACAAACCTGGATCCCCTACTCTGATCTTGGGTGTCTCTCATAACCTAAAAATAGTGGCATGATGTTAAGAAATTAAATGCACAAATAAGTAGAATGTTTTTCCATAAGAAGCTATAGGAGCTGAATTTAACCACAACTTTTCATCATCAATGGAATCATCCATATTTTTTAGATACAAATTAGCACCCTAAAAATTTTCCATTTTTTCCCTTCCTCTCTTGTTCAAACTTGGTTTTCAACTCTACCTCCCTTTCAACTTTTTTTTGTGCCCTTCCAACATGCCATACCTTATCATCATTAAAAGTTTTTCCATTTAAACTATTAACAAAATTAGTTGCATCACCTACATTTTCAAAATTAAAAAATCCAAAACCTTTGAATTTTCCATCCACATCCCTCATAACAACTGCACTAGTGATGGGGCCACATTTACTAAAAATAGTTTGCAGATCTTCATATAGTCATGCTAGAAAAGTTTTTCACAAAAAACCATTGCTAAACTTGGAAGTACCCATTGATCTCTCTCTTTCTTATCATCTTCCAAACAAGACAACATAGACCTATTTTCCATTAAGAAACAAGCCATTAAATTTTTCAACGGCACTTTATGCTGCCTTTTCTTGGTCATACTAGACAAAACCATAACCTTTAGACTAGCCATTATTATCTGTAGCCACTTTGTGAGAAATAATGGTCCCAAAAGTAGAGAATGTATCATATAATCCTCTATTATCTATACTTTTTTTGAGATTTTGCAAACAAATAATGTTAAACACACAAATATTCAACTATTATGTCATAGCAAGAAACATAAAAAAAAATTGTAGTCAAGGTTAAAATTTTGATGTAACAAATTCACCTTGATGGATATGTTTACAGAGCTACTCTTTTGAATGCTTGGATCATGATGGGAAAATATTATTCTTAGTGGTTTACCATTAACACTAGTATAATTCAAAATCACTAGAGCACAACTAGCTGCAAAATACAAAAAAAAGCTTGATCTTTTATTTAGCATATCATAAATCACAATCAAACTACAAATATCAATGCATTTAAGTGTTCTCAAGGAAAGGAACTTGGTTGCTAGTCTTTGAAAATAAATAACATGTAAAAACAAGTGATTAAATATACTATGGAAACTACATTGTCAATTACAATAATAAACATTTAGTAATAGATACATAAATAAGATTTAGTTAAGGATCTAAAAAGTAGTTTTTGGGCCCTTCACAGGAAAGATGCCAATTTAAACCTTAAGAGACATGTGATATATTCTAATTAAGTAAATTACCATATTCATTCCTATGATGAAACACACCTTGATGGAGAAAATCAAGATGCAACTCATAGGATATTTAATGCATATGATACCTTTGGGCTTGATATTATGCCTCAAAGTAAGTCCCAAAAGGTACCAAGTCCTACAAATATTTTATGACTATTGAATACAAAATTAGAGTTTCAATGATGGACACATGAAAAAAAACCCTTTGTTGAAGTTTTAGGCAATTTCCATTTCTAAATGATGGAAAAATTAAAACAAATAGTAAAACTTCACTTGGTAATCTAATTGTGGAGTCTACTTTGTTAAGGTTGATGTGAGCAAAGAATCCCCTTGTAAGGTCAAAGAGAACTTGCAGATGTCCTTGAGAGTGCTTTGATTGAGTTTGTAATGACTTTGAATCCCCACCCTCCCCATAGTTAGATGCCTTGGAAGCTAACGAGTTTCAAACCCCTCAAGAGTCTATTTCTTGCCCTTGATATTCCTTGGAACTTGTGGGCTTCTTTGGGTTCCATGCTCTAGCCAAAAGAATTTTTAGTTTATTTTCATTGTGACTTGTCTCTCCCCTTGTGAGACCTTTTTTTTTTTTTTTCATTTAGGCTATTGCATTCCATATTTTAGGTTTAGTTATTCTTTGTTTGTGGTCCTAAGATTTTCCTATTTAATCTTAATCAAAATCTTGCAATTAGTTACACTTGGCTGTAGGCAGCCACATAATATACATGACCCCTAAATGCAAAAGAAAAAAACTACCAAGATCTGGAAAATAGGGACATCTTTAGTGTCACTCTTAAGCCACAATTTCATCAGATAAATAATGCCTCAACAGATGAAAAGATCAATAAGGAGGATGATCATTCTTATAGAACTTTTCTAATTCCTATAACACACAAGGCATTAGGCACATACAAAAGATGTTGCAAAAGAAAGAAAGTTGCAAATAATTTTTTAGCAAACTCATGGTATGATGAACATTGTATGGTAGCCAAGATATTTATAAAAGGAAAATATTTTGTGAAAAAGAAAACAAGAAATACATAAAATACAAGCAAAGCGAAAAAAAACAAAAAAAATCTGCAAAAACAAAGTATAAGGTAAGAGATAAAATCTAAAAGTTTATGTTAATTATTTTTAAATAACTTTAAATTTTGATTGAAGGGATACTTTATCACTTCTTCAAAGTTCAAAAAGTATTATAATATAATAATGAAAGATTTGATCTGAACCATGTCATCTTTCTCATATTATGTAGCAATAAGATCATAAGAGAATGTATCCAAAAACACAAAGAGAAACCAACCTCCTCATCTACTACAAGAGTCTTTAGTATAAAATCAATCTCACAACTAAATAGTTCACAAGAAATGTATGGGAACCTACAAATGAACACCAACAAAATTACTTAAATAAAGATAATATATATTAATATTATATATTTTCTATCAAGTAAGTAAAGGGCACTAAGAATACTCCATGGTAGGAGAAAAATACAAAACAATAGAGGATATTCCAATTTACTTAAATGTTTGTCTACTGTCTGCTTCTTCCAGTGGCTCTTCTACAATATAGTGCAACATTTTTTGCACCTATGATTTGCCCCAAAGACTATAGAAATATCACAAATGAGGAGATATAATACATATTATCTAGAGATTTGAAAACATATTAATGAAACTAATTGTTAAAAAAAATATTAGAACAAATTGCTCTGTAAATTAAAGACTAATTTTAAAAGGCATTGCTATTGAACATGACATTGTAAAATGATCTAATTAAATTTTTTGAGAAACTCCATGACATTATTTTTTATAAGGATTAAAAGATAGAACCAAAGCCATAATAGTTCTTTCATTCCTTATACCATTTTATAATTATGACCACAATGAAATTGTCAACCATGACTATAATTTCTTGGAATCACTCTCAATTATGGATTGGTTTAATCATCACTCACTGTATATTCAATTTTTTTCAATAAGCTTATGAGATTCCTCAAGTCTAACTACATATCTCATATGTAACTATTTGAGATGTATCATTGGTTTCAAAGTGTACTTTGTTCAAGTAAGAAGATTTTTGTAAATATGGTCATTCATATCATAGTGAGATATTTGGAAATATTGTTATTGATGAAAAATATTGTTGATATGTTGGAAGGCTTTTTGAATTTAACTATATTTATATTTTTTAATCTATATCTCAAGTCATTCTTTATGATCCATCACCAGGATAGTGCAATAGAGCACATAAATATAATTTTCTACAGGATACTTCAAGCATATTAACATGAACTATGGAAATTTAGCATCTCTAAATAGTTGTGGATGTAAAGATTTTTTATTATATTAGCTTTAATTGTAAGCCAATTCATGAAATTATATCATTTTGAAAGAGGTAAAGGAAAATTTGAGGAATTTTATTGTTTTGAAAGAGATGTAATGGGAGTCCCATTCAAGGAATTTTATTATTATGGTTTACTATTGAAACACTAACCCATGTGTTTTATGAAATTAATTTTGTCACCAACTAGGGTATAGAATGTTGAAGTTATTTTAGAAGTATAGATTGAGAAATGATTAATCATTTGAATCAAAGTAGAGGAGATTTTGTTAAGCATGAAGTGTAGAAAGAGGCAACCCCTAGAAGGTAAAATTTTGTAGATAATGTTGATGTCTCCTAAAAGAACAAGTTGGTGTCTCTTCTTAAGTTGGAGTTGAGATTTTTTTAAGAATGGAGTGTAGAAAAGTATGTCCATAATCCTTTGAAGAGACAACTTATAGAAGGTAAACTTTTGCAAAAAATGTTGGTGTCTCCTAAAAGAAAAATTTGGTGTCTCTTCATAAGTTGGAGCTCACTTTTAGATATCATTGTCTCCAATAGGTTGGTACCTCTAAATTTTAGAAGTTGTTATTGGTGTAGGACCTAGGTTGGTGCCTATGAACTCTATAAGAGGGAATTGGTGTATCCAATTGGTTGGTTCCTACAAATATTGTAAGAACATTCTACTTTAATTTTGGTTAGATTCAAATAGAAGATCCATGCAGTCATTCTTTGTGATTTTTTCCCCAAAAAGCTTTTCACTTAAGTCTTGCACTCTTACATGGTCCTCCTAGCAATATCAAGAGCAAAGGAAGGCTTCACCAAGGATACCCTTGATGACTACCACCCCCCCCCCCCCCCCCCCCAACCCCCACCCCAAAAAAAAAAAATTTGGCATGTTAAATAATTTTTCAACTACTACTCTGGGATCCTCCTATGAAAATCTAATTGCCTCTACATGGCTTTGACAGAAATCATGGTATCCATTAGAACTCATTACAATCAATATATTTCATCAGCTAATGACATTTATTGCCACCAATTCTCCTTTGGATAATTAATACTTATCTAAATTGTACATTAATGAAAATATTTTGGGCATCCTTTCCACCAACATAGCCAATGTATGTGTTGCAAATTTTCCACACAGACAAGGTATTTTCTACCATCAAAGCAGTATTGTGGCCTAATAGCAATTTTTAGGGGTAGCACCCCACAAAATATTATTTATGATTTGTCATTGTGAATCCTAAATATTTATCATCGTCATAGATCATTGGATATTATGTGTGCTTTATTTTCCCTACAAAGCATCCCTATTTTAAGAGAGCATTGTATTATGATGCATTCTAAGAATTTGATAGTTGTTGAGTTGCCTTTTGATCTCCATAGGTGATACTCCCAAGAGAAGCTTTCTCTACAAGTATATTGTAATCTGTTGTTGATTTATGAGCAATATATTATGCAATTTTTAAACTGGAAGGTGTATATCCTGAAAGTATTTTCTCCACATAATCACTATGTTATGGTATGCATGTTATTTATGTCTATTTATGTTTAGCTTATGTAATTATTGCAAAGATTTGAGAAACTTTTTCATTACCCTCCTCTCAAGGTTAGTGTAGGAAGTTGTTCTGCTACCTTGAATTAAAAAGTGGTAGGACTCTTCATGGAATTAAAGCTAACTAAAGATTTAAAATCCTCGAAGGTAATAGAAACAAATTTTTAGGGACAGTTTAGATAAATGGCTAGGAAGAATTAAGAGATGCAATAGAAGCTTTGTAGAAAAAAAAAAGACAACCATGACATGTCTCTTTTCTTCTCAATTTTGTAAAATTCAAAAGATAATATAGAACTTTGCCCTTTTCCATCATTAAAATATTTTTTACAAAGCTTTCTTGAGAATAGGGAAACATGCTATAAAAGAAAAGTGAGTAGGTTGTTTGTCCAAAGAAGGAAGACAAAGTGGTTAATAAATAAAATTGTGCAGAAGAAAAATGTTTGAGTAGGTTCCCCTAGACCAAATTGTGATAAGTTCATTTTGAACAAAAAAATCTTTAATTGAGCCTTCCTCTAAAAATCCTTCATTTTTTTGGGATAAATAAAAAGTTGAAGGTTTTAGTGTGTGTTTAATTTGGCTTCTTTATTGTGTCTATGTACTATGAATTGATTTAATGATTGAGTGATTGGTTATTGTTCATTTGAGCTCAATAAGTAATCCAATTTCCATTAGTGTATAAATAAAAAACTAACAAGATTTACCGAAGAAATATCAAAGAGGGTGTTAAAAGTGTTACTATTCCAATTGATACTCCACTATTAATGTTGGAAGAACTATCAAGAGGATTAAAACATATATAGTACCTACACAAGGATAAATTCCAAATAAATGCATTTTATCAGGAAAGAGCCCAAGTTTCTAGTCATGAATAGATACCATTATTGAATAGAAAAATCCCATAGCCAAAATTTTGAAGAAACACTTTCCTCTTTCCAATAGCTTTCTACCACCAAATCAATATTGATTTTTTGCACAATTCCATTTCTAATTGTCTCTCTTACAGTTTTTTTATTTCAAAGCCTTCAAAAGCTAACCAAGATCTTATAGATGGATGACCTATCTTATGTTAACACTTGAGTTTATGTCAATCAGCCATACAAATGTAAGTTTTAAACACTTTTATCACTTGCGAGAATAGTAATTAAATTTCAATATGCTCGATTGATAATTTCTCTATGTTTTGGAGCCAAAGATGAGGACTTGAAAAGAAAACACTGATGGAGTGGAGATGTGGTGTATCGATCCTCGTACCTCTTGCATGCTAAGTGAGCACTTTACCATCTAAGCTGCATCGCCACTAATATTTATGAAAATCTAATAGAGTGTAATAGAGCCTACATAGTTGTTGAAGTCACAACAATTAACTCCTTAGGAGAGCAAAAATAGCTATTCCTACTTGAACATCAAATTTGAGTTGAATGTTGGATTGTAAATTGTCCATTTGTAATTTTTGGGATTTTGCATCTTCAATATTTTTTAGAAAAAACAATTTATCTTGTATATCAAGAATTATAAGGTTAAGAGAGGTACAAAGTGACTCATTGTATCTTCTCTCTTTAGAATTTATCAAAATATTGATTTCTATGAGATGCTTATCTAGTGTAGGAGCACCAAGGTGTAAGGTCAAACCCTAAAGTCATTTTGGTTTTTACATGGTCTAACCAACCATGGAAACAATAAGGGCTAGATGTAAAGTCCCAAGGTGAGTTAGATAAGTCAATTTGGTTGATTGGAGTCTAGGAGTTAAAAGTTGTCAAGTAGGTCCTAGGAAGCAAAAAGATGCTCAAAATGGCACAATACTCTGAAAGGACCCAATGAGTGGTCAAAGTAGGTAGAAAGTTGAAATTTGATATTTTTAATCCATGTGGGAAGGTTTGGAACCAAACTAGTCAATTTTGGAGTCTTAGGTTGCAAAAGTTACAAATATTGTCAAAAGTTGCTCATTGAGAACTTTTCAATTTTTTAAAGTTGCTTACCAACTTTTTAGGAATTTTTTTAAAATTAACTACTTGGAGAAGTTATGGATCAGTTTAATGGCCAAGAAAGAAGAGGAGGACTATTTAAACATCCCTCAATTTAGTTCCAGGAGTTGGAGACTTGAATGTATAGACAACACCTATAAGTGCAACATTGTATGAGTATTGGAGTTGCTTTTTGAGAACTAATGAATTATTGGAGTTGATTGTGTTAATATTTTCATTGATTTAGATTCTTTGGATAATTTTTTGAAATTGTACATAGCTTTTTGGACTCAAGTGCTTCATTTCCCTAGGTTTAGAAATTAATTTTGTTTTGTGCGATCCTATTGTCTAGTTTTGAGTTATTAACAGAGCAATGTCTATGGCTTGACCTTTCATAGTCAAACTCTAATGGCTTTTGGAAATTAGGAAATAGCCTCTATATAGGTTGTAAAAATGTAGGCTAGGATTTGTACAAGATAGTTGGCCATATTTACAAGAAAACCCTAGGCAAGCTAACAAAGCTTGGTAAGGTGCAATGAATGCTTGTAAAGAAATGTTGTGGTTAATAGGGGATTGGTATGAGGAAATATCTAGAAGGTATAGCAAGAGTAGGTTACTAAGAGTGTTGGATTTAGAGGATGAGGTAGGGAGTGAAATTGAACACATCAAGAGGAGAGAAAACTTGATTTTACCTAAGAAACCCCCAAAACAAGGGTTTTCAGAAATTGTATTATATGAACAGTAATGATACCTAAGACCACCAAAATCTTTTAGTATAGGTCCATAAGAAACAAAGTCCTTTAATTACTAGCTGGCCTCATTAAGAGTTTTTGGGAGGAATTGCTAAACACTTGTTTTTAGGAGGGCTAATAGGGGCTCTAAGGGCTACAAGACCAATTTGAGCAATTTGGAGTTGTGGGTGTGATGGACCTAAAAGAATGAGATAGAATGGTGGGGAATGTGTCAAGGAACTCATTAGGAGAGCCTAAACTTGGTTTGTGCTATGATGGGATTTTCCCTTGTAGGTTTGAATATGCTTAGTGAAAAGAATGGGAAGGAGAAAGAGGCAAATTAAATTGTTGGGGATTTTTCTTGGAAGAAGGTGACCTAAAGTGTGATTCCCTAGATTAGGGTTGAGGAGAGAATCCTAGGAGGCCATAAATAGCCTCATTGGAGCCAGTGAGCCCTTGTAGAAGAAACTCCTCATCAAAGTGGTATGAAAGCCCCTAAATATTTGTGTCTTGTGGTAGATGTTCTAGCCTACTGAATCAAGTGGATCTCCACAAATGGTGACCAATGCAGAGTTGGCCAAGGAAGTGTATGAGAAGAAAAAGCTCTTAGAAGAAAGGACCAAGGTTCTAGATAAAGCCCTAGAGAGGTCAAAGATAAGTTGAAAGAGATAGAGGATTTAACCCAAGCTAAGGGAGATGAAAATTCCAACAGGGGTAAAGAGAGAGTGAGTTTGGAGGATGAAATCTCTAAACTAGATCCTCCACTTGGTGAGTAGGAACCATTCCTAAAAGCCCTCAAAGAATTTTGAGGGAAGAGTCTAGAGAATGTATCTCTATTTCATGAAAAAATGGATGTAGAGGTGGTCTTGGAATTATTGGAAAGTATGGAGAAGTACTTTGAGTATGAAAGGACAATAGAGGCTAAAAGGTGAGGTTTACAAAGTCTAGGTTGAAAGACCAAGCCTTGACATGGAGGAAGTTTATGCAGAAAGAAACGAAAAGTGAAGGGAAGAAGCCTATAGCTAATTGGAAGGAAATGGTGGCAAAGATCAAAGAAACATACCTACTAGAGGACAATGAGATTTAGATCCATAAGTAGAAGCAAAATCTTAGATAGAAGGAACCTGATGTGGCTACCTACACTGAGGAGTTTTAAAAGTTGGCACTAAGGTCAAGGGTGCAAGAAGCAGAGAGTATCAAGGTGGAAAGGTACTTAAATGACCATAAATGGTCCATTTAGGATGAACTAAGTTTTTCTAGCCTCACCATACTTCAAAGGTGTTTTCAAATGGCTAGGAAGGTGGAGGAAAACCTAAGGAAGAAAGGGGACTCCAGTTCTAAGAACAAGGGGAGAGGGAAGGACTTAAAGAGGTGATTCAAGGGGAGGCTATAGTGGTAGGAGTACTACAAAAAGAAGCTATGGAGAATCTAAGTGGAGTGAGTAGTCCAGTAAGACCAGTTAGAGAGGAGGATCTAATAGAGGAGAGGATCCAATAATAGTGGTAGAGGTAGAGATGGCAACAACAAAGGATCTCATTTTAGCAACATGAAATGCTATAATTGCAACAAGGTAGGGAAACCTCCTTATATATGTCTTGATAATGCATCAGGGTCTTATGGAGAAAAGAAGATAACCTATATGTAGAATGAATATAATTATAAATAAGATGAACTAGATCTTGATTTGGAAAAGGGCGAAAACCTCATGCTAAGGAGGGTTCTAGTGAAGGATCCAATAAAGGAAGAGCACAAATAGAGAAGAGAACTATTTAGAACTACTTTCAAGATATTGGGAAATGTATGTAAAGTAATCATAGACTTAGGGTCTATTGAAAATGTTATGTCAAAGGAGGCAGTGCAAAAACTTGGATTCACAAAGATACAACATGTATGTCCAAATAGGGTGACTTGGTTGGACAAAGGGTAGAACATCCTAGTTAATGAAGAAGTTTTCAAAGACATCACAATTTGGAGATACATTGATAGGGTCATATGTGATGTACTCTTCCTATGGATTCTTATCACTTATTGCTAGGAAGACCTTGGAAGTTTGATAGAGAAGAAATACATCATGGGAAAGAGAATAAATATTCTTTTCAGAAAGATGGGGTCACTTATATGATATAGTCCATAGTAGAGGAAGATAAAGTAGAGAAGGTTGCCACCAAGACCTTGTTAATGAGTGGAAAGGAGTTTCTTAGGGAATTAAAGGAGAATGAAGGAGTAGAGTATGCCATTATAGTGAAACCCAAAGAAGAGGAGACATATCCATCAACATTTATCCCTGTTGAGGTACAAACTTTCTTGGATTAGTTTAAGGAAAAAAAATTGATGGGGAACCTCCTACTCTACCACCTAAGAGGGCCATAATTATCAAATTGACTTCATACCAAGGGCATAATTGCCTAATAAAGCTGCTTATAAGATGACAATGGAGTAGAATAAGGAGATAGCAAGACAAGTGCAATAATTGCTTGGTCAAGGGCTTATCAAGAAGAGCATCAATCTTCATGCAATATCAGTATTCCTAGTACCCAAAATGGGAGGTAAGTGGAGAATGTGCATTGATTCTACAGAAATCAATAGAATCACAATTAAATATAGCTTCCCTATTCCTAGTTTAGAGAACCTAATGGATTTCTTGGGTGGGGCTAGGTACATTTCCAAAATTGATCTCAAAAGTGGTTATTATCAAATTATGATGAAAGAGGGGGATGAATGGAAGTCTACATTTAAGACTACTGATGGTCTCTATGAGTGGTTGGTTATGCCATTTGGTCTTACCAATGCATGTATTAACTTCATGAGGGTCACGAATGAGGCATTGAAGGAATAAATTAGAGTGTTTTTTTATAGTGTACCTAGATGACATCCTCATCCTTAGAAAAATAAAGGATGAACATATGAAGCACCTTGAGTTGGTGTTGAAGAAGCTATAGGAGGAGAAGTTGAAAATCAACTTGGAGAAGAGTGAGTTCTTGAAAGAAAATCTTGTATACTTGGGGTTTGTAGTATCCCAAGGCAACCTAAAGATGGACTAAAGTAAGGTGGAGGCAATGTTGAACTGGCCTACACCTAGATCTACTACTGAGGTTAGGAGCTTTCATGCCTTAGCTCAATTTTATAGGAAGTTTGTAAGGAGGTTCAATGAAATATGTGCACCAATGAGTGATACCATCAAAGAGGGCATGAAGACCAAGTTCACATGGACCAAAGAAATAGATGAAAGATTAAGGAACCTAAAAAAGGAACTAGAAACATGACCTATATTGGTTTTTTTTGAGTTGTCATTTTGTGCGATGCTTAACAATAGGAATCATTTCAAACTCCTCCCTCGAAAACTTAATCTAGGATCAAATCTAAGGTTTTGGGAGATCTTATAACCTACTATAATCTTCGTAGTTGAAGATAAATGTGAGTGTTCATGAGGAGGCCTTTTCTGGTTCTTAAACAATTCAGATAAGATTTTGAATCTACTTACTATCTCAAAATAATAACCACACAAAAAGAAATATTTTTTTTCTTTTTTCCTATTTTTTGATGAATGAAATCTAATAGTGCAACTATATGAATTCCTAATTTAATCAAGGTATTAGTAAAAAAATAATGAAGATAGGGTAACAATAAATTGAAGCAAATGACATGAAAAGTAAAATCCTAATAGACATGAGCCACAAAAATGTCACGTCTATGAGTTAAGCCTTTGAAAAGATCGATGAGTAACCAATCAAAATAGTAGAAACACTTCCTTAATTCCACTAATGTAATTGTCAATAGGAATTTAGTAATCGTAAGATGTTTCACTTTTCATTGAATGGCAAGGCCATGGAAAGTGCGCTCATGCAAGACAAAAATCTATGCAAGAATAATATGGTGATCTCTTTTTGAACTAAGTATGTCAGCAAAATTTAGCAAATACCAAAATTAAAAGATCACACAACTAGAATAATGCAATAAAACTATTGGCTCAATTACATTCCATGAACAAACATCCACAATATATAACACACTTAGGCAAGAATCAGTGCACTCCAAATGTAAGCACCAATAGCATATATTATTGCATCAAAATAATGGTGACACTTCTTTACTGCTTTGATTAAAGAAAAAGACTATTTGTTGAGGTTGGAATAATTTAACTTGGCATTTTTTAGAGGGAAATTCATAAAGGAAATAGGTCTTTCATCTTCCTTTTCCTTCTTCTATGTAAGAATCCAAGCACATGAGTGTTCTGAAGCAAAAGAGTATATTTTGAAAGGTAGTCCATAATCTAGACTCACTAGTATTGGGGCCATGGAGATGGCCACTTTGATATCCTCAAATGATTTCTTAATCTCTAGAAGCCATTCTATTTTTTCTTCCTTTTTGAGTAAATCATTAAGGGGAAGAACTATCTCTACAAATCCACTTATGAATGTTTGCACAAAATTTATCTTTCTAAATGACTTAAGTTCTTTTTGACTATGAGGAGGCAATAACTTTAGAATGGCTTCAATCCTATCTACATCAATGGAGATTTTGGCTTCAAAGATGATATGACCTAGGCAATTTCCTTTAGTAACTCCAAATGAACATTTCTTAGGATTGAGTGATATGATGTATTTATGACATCTATAAAATACCTATCTTAAATCAGCAATGTGAGTGCTCTGATCCTTTGAAAAGATAGTTAAGTCATCCATGTAGATGACTATACACTTGTTTATTAATCCTTTAAAAGCTTCATGCATGGCTCATTGAAATTTAGCCCTTGAACTAATCAGTACAAAAGGCATTCTTCTATGAGCAAAATTTTCCCATTTAGTCATGAAGGGCATCTTTAGCCTATCCTCTTCATCAACCATTACTTGATTATATCCCAAATATCCATCCAAGAAAGACATCATCTTTGAACCATTTACAATTTTCAAAATCTCATCTAGTGAAGGAAAAGGGTAGTTGTATTTTTGAGATGCAAGGTTCAAGTTACAAAAATCCATAAAAATATGAATCTCTCTAGTCTTTTTCCACATAGGAACCAAGTTAGCCACCCATGTAGAATGGCGAATGGGAAAGATGATCTCAGCATCAAATAGCTTCTTGACTTCATTATAAAGGGTTCAATAATGGGATTAATAGGCCTTTTCCTTTAACAAAAGGGCTTTGCATCTAGTTTCAATGGAATGTCATGCATAATAATCTCAAGATAATATGTTTTGAGCTCCTTATAGCTCCAAGAAATGACATCCTTATACTCTATAAATAATTTAAGCATATCTTCTATTTCTTGTGTTTTACACACCTTTATAATCCTTATTATTCTAGGATCTTCATTAGTACCCAAATTTTATGAGTTTCATTCTTTGATCCCTTTTTCTTGGACCATTATTTTGTTAAGTGTTGATCCATCATGATCAAAAATACATTCCAACTTCACTATTCCTTAGGAATAATGCTGGTTTTTAAGTTCAAGATCCCATCTTCATCTTCAAGTTCATCATCCTCAAGTTTTTCATCTAGAGTGTCATCAATCTCTTGCCCTTTAAAGTGGCCATTACACATGATAAATTTGAGTATGTGTTGATCATCATGAAAGACTTGGAATTTTGTAATCTTTTCATAGATAGATGAAGCGGCAACTAATTCAACTAAAAATATTTTCAATTTTGTTCTCTTGATAGGTTGTAATATGCTAGCTAAAATAGTGAGGGCATCTACTACCATGTTTTACTTCTTTGAAATTGCTTTTATATTCAAAGCTTCAAAACCATCCATTAAATTACATACCCTTTTCCTATAAGAAAGAAACCTCTTATCATTGTAGGAGTATACTAATTTCACTTGTCTTATAACCAACTGAGAATCTCCCTTAACTGTGAGATCTAAGATTCATTTCTCCATGTGAAAAGAATTCCTTAGATCAACACTTTGTACTCTACAACATTGTTAGTACATCTAAATTGTAATCGATATGCTACATAGAAAGACTTACCTTTTGGGTTGATCAACTCAATACCTACACCAACTCCTAATTTACATTTGGAACTGTCAAAGTGAAGTGTCTAGATTGGATCGTCTTTGGGTTTTTTAACCTTACGCTTATTTTCCCTTAGGTTTTCTTTCACTTAGGCTTGAAAGGATTGTTTCTTGGGGATCCACTATAGTCTTTCATAGGGTAGACTTGATGATTTTCCATTTTCAGTCCCTGATATAGGTAGTGTATATTTTTCTTATTTGTCTTGAATTTCCCCAATTAATTTTTTAATTTCATCTACTTTGGGTTTTAGATGGATGACTAACAAAGTCCATCCTTGACCTTTCACATATCATCTTCTTCTTTGAACTTTGATCATTCTTGGTGGAGGAAAAGACAAACCCCCACCATTTGAAGAGGTATAACTATATGATACATTTAGATCTTCAATTTCCTCTTCAACCTTTTCCATAGATTCAAATATGTTTATAGGACTTTTATTTTCTATGGGTTCATCGTTTGAAATGTTACCAATCTTTAGTCCCATCATATGTGTCAATACCTTAGCAACTACTTCTTGGCACAATGAATGTTCAAACTTTGAATTACTAACTTTATACAATGGAAAAAATCTTGGGAGAAGTAGGATATTAGGGTCAACTTCTTCTCCTAAACATTGTAAATTATCCACCATGTTATCTATGAACTATGTCATGATCTTTTGCTTTGGAATTGAAATCTTGGATCTTTCATTTTGATCATCTAATATTTTGGTTGAAGTTCTATCAAATGCCATCACTTTATAGGAGCCCAAATTTGATTATAAGAATGCAACCTTTTTAGGTGCATTATATTTAGAAATCATTGTTTCTAACTTTAGCTCTGCATCTATCTTGATTTGGTTATTCAACCATTTCTATGGTAACCATAACTAAGTAAAATCCATAGAAAACCATCCTCTTAGGAATTTTGTCCATTCTCTACTTAGTAGTAGTCCATATTTCTTAAGAATATCAACCACATTTATATTGATAATGTCTTTAATCCAAGGGTCAACTATCAACTATATCCAAACATCTTTCCACACACCAATGACTTTCACCTCCATTTTATCCAATTGTATCACTATTTGTTTAGAGGGCTGAGGAGTGACTCCTAACCTTTGTGCTATTGATAGTGGAATAACATTACAAGAGGCTCCTTAGTCAATTAGGAAATTATGAATATTCTTCCAATATATTTTGATGCTAAGAAGAAATGGGGACACCTTGACCTTGTCTTTAAACATATTTGGCATTGCCTCTAAAGCATTGACTTGTTGATATACTATCTTTTGAGAAATAGCATCCATATTATGGGGTGCCTTTGTATGATCAAGAGTTTTCATTAATGCCTCTCATTAATGGGGACAATTTTGCAACATGTCAAACATGGACATGTTTGCCTTTGTTCATTTCAAATCTTCCACCACACTATATTTTTCAGTAAACTAGGTGGCATTTTTCAAGATTTTTAGCTCATTTCCTTCATTCTAATTTTTTTGTCCTCCATATGGTGGCCTAATTGGCACTAGATTGTTACTCACTCTTGGATTGGGAGGAGTTGGTCATAATGTTGGAGGTATCCCATTTGTCATAGGTTCTTTTCTACTTCACAGATTGTAAGTATTTTGATTATCATTGCAAAAAGCAAGCATTTCTTCAAGCTAAATGTCTAGTTCTTGACTAGATTATCATTTGCTTGTGAATTTTGATTCATGTCTTGACTTCCATTTTAATATGAACCATAATGATTAATGCCCACATAATAAGCATTATTCTTATTATTATCTACAAGAATACTTCTATTATTCAGATGAGTGTTCCATTGATGATTTTGTCTTTGGAATCCATTGCTACAATTAGGAGGATTGATTTTGTTTCCTCCATTATTGTTTCCTATATTATTGTTTCCACTTAAATTCCCATTTTAATTCTGACCATAATAGTTGTTGTTTTAAGGACTAGCATTATTTCTTCAAAAATTGTTATTCTATCCTTGTGACAACCTTAAGTAGGCTAGCTCATTATTCATTTATGACATGGTCTTCTTCATTTGACCAATCTCGTAGACAAAACTATTGTCTACCTTAGTGGAAGTTGTTGCCTTTTGTTTGAAGAAATCAACTTTTGGAGGATGATATCCTAGATATGTTATAGCTTGGTTTTTTAAGAGTGGGTGGTTGTTGTAATGAAATTGGATTCATAGGTATGAATTGGCTAGGCATCACAAGTGCTCCAACAGGATATGTTGGCATCATTGTAATAGCTTGAATTGGAAGCATCAATCCTCCTCCATTAGGATTGGTTTTCTTAGTAAAGGTAATTGCTTTTGCAAAGGCTTTATCCAATGTGTTGATATTTGTTGTAGGAAGTCTTCTCAGAAAAATAGCAGTGAGATGGTCCATAAAATTCAGATAAATTTAAATAGTAGATTGAACTAGTATAGTGTATGGCATTTCCAAATTGTGGTATGCCATGTGAAAGTGATGGTTGAAGCGTGAAACCATTTCAAGTGGGTCCCTTTTGATTAATATGAATTTTTGATGTATCACAACTGGGTTGATGAAGGTTTTGAATTGTTCTAAGAATAATTTTTTGAAAGTATCCTAGTCTCCATTACATCCAGGTGGAAAATTTATGTATCAATTAAAGGAAACTTCCCTGAAAGAGTAGGGAAATAAGTGAAGAACCACATTCTCATTAGCAATCTACTTTTGGTTGCAAATTTCCTTGAATACCTTAATGTGATTTTCAATGGCTCATGTCTCTCCATAGATGAACTTTGGGAAAAAATTCTTAGGATTCTTAGGAAGATTGTTGAGTACACTTGTTAAGTTTATTGCTGAGTCTACAAAATTTGCAAAAAAGGCCATCAAAGCATTTGGTGGAACAATAGGTGGTTGTTGTCAACTTGGAATTGAAGAAGATGATGAAATTTTGAATGGAAATGGTAGAATCCAAGGTAATCCTTTGTCATAGTGAGGCTTTCAAAAATGGCTAAGTTCAAGGAACTCATGTGCACTAGAGGATGAAGATCTTAAAGTTCATTGAAATGGGGATTATGGATCAAGATCTTCCATTTTGCATCAATTCTAGAAAAAGCACACCTCTGTAGAAGTACACTTTCTCAAAAAAAATGGCAAACCTTGGAAGATAGTGCACTTGGTGCACCTTGGAAGCTCAGAAGCTTAAAAAAAATTCTAAACTTGTAAAAAGTTGCAAAATTTTAAAATTGCAAGTTGTTTTCTTCTATTCCAAATGTTAGGGAGCCCTCCTAGTACCACTTCTATTGAGATGTCATTTTGCATGATGCTTAACAATAGGAATCCTTTCAAACTCCTCTCTTGAAAATTTAAACTTGGGTCAACTCCAAGGTTCTAGGTGATCTTGTGACCTACTAGAATCTGCTCAGTTGAAGATAAATGTGAGTGTTGATGAGGAGGCCTTTACTAGTCCTTCAACAAGTCGGATAAAATTTTGAATCTGCTTGCTATCTCAAAATAACCACATGAAAAGAAATATATTTTTCTATTTTTTGATGAATGCAATCTAACAATACAACTATATAAATTCCTAATTTAACCAAGGGATTAGTAAACAAATAACAAAGATAGGATAACAAGAAATTTAAGCAAATAATATGAAAAGTAAAATCCTAATGGACATAAGCCATGGAAACAACTCATCTGTGAGTTAAGCCTTTGAAAAGATTGGTTAGTAACCAATGAAAAGAGGAGTAGCACTTCCTCAATTACAATGATACAATCATTGATGGGAATTTAGTAACTATAAGATGTTTCACTTTTCATCGAATCACAAGGCCACAAAAAGTGTGCTCATGCGAGACAAAATGTTATGTAGGAATAATATGGTGATCTCTTCTCAAACTAAGTATGTCAGTGGAATTTTTAGACCCATAGAAAACAAATTGCACAACCAAAATAATGTAATAAAACTATTGGCTCATTTACATTACATGAAAATACATCCACAAAATATAACACACTTAGGCAAGAATCACTACACTCCAAGTGCGAGTATCAATAGCATATATTATTGCATCAAAATAATGGCAGCCTGGAATACATATTACATTCCTAAATTATAAGAAATTTTCTCCTCAATTTGTGTTTAGAGTGAGAGATATCTTTATGCAAACATATGCTTCTAAACTAATAAAACAAATCTAGATATGTACAAACTAACTATCTAACTGGTGCTTAGTAGGACTCCATCCATATTTATATCATTAAATGAACACATGAGCCTTTACATGTCTTAAAACAAAGAAAGCATGATAAAATAAGAAGAAAGCCTTTAGATGATGTAGGAGTGTCTATAAGTGCAAAAAATAGAATCTTCATCTTTACTGAGTGTTTGTAGGAATTAAACTATCATCAGAATGTGTTTTTGATACATGGAAAGCTCTAAATTTAGAACAGGTAGTTAATTGTCAACACACCTCTAACTTCTTCAAAAACTTCCAACATGTCTCTAAAAAAGTGAACCTCATAAGTAGCACACCTGGACACCTAGCTCACCTGTGCACCTTAGAAGTAGGTTAAAAAAATGCAAAATTTCACCAAGTGTCAAAATTAAAATTCTAGCTTCTAGGTTTTGTTCCCCTTTACACCAGAGATATGTCTAGATGTTTTCTCTTAAATTTCTCAATAATCTTAGCGACTTGAGCTACATCCAGAAAATATAAGGATTCATATTTTTCCTTCACTTTTTGCCTATGGTTTCCCACCTCGATGTGAGTCTCTGCAAAATCTCCCAATTTCATAATTAAATCTAGTAATGCTTCTTTTGTTCTGAATGCTTGTCTAATATCATCATCATTAGAAGCTTCTTCAAAATTCTTTCAAAATTTTTCAACAACTACTTCCATGGACATCAATTTGTCCCTTGAATCATCCTCAAATATATCTAAACACACATCACTATAATATCTCTCTGCCTCCAAAATTTTCTCTTGGGTTTGATCCTTGAGCTTATGAATATTTGTGTGTAATGTCTCCATTAGTTTATTGCCATCCACAATCTTCTTCTCTATCTAATCATCAATTTTATCTAACTCTTCAACTCTGTATATCTCCATTAACATCAGATACCTTTGACCTTTGATTGACTATAGTGCTTCTAGGTCCTTGCCCCAGGTATGTACTTTGTCCATCAAACCCAAATCTTGATTAAAAATGCCTACCAACTTATATACATTATTATGCATATGGTGTAGTAGCTTAAAATTTCCTTGTATAATCTACACACCTTTTTCTTCAAAACTTTCTCACCATTGCTGACAAGCTTTCAAAAATGGGTCTAGCTATACCATCTCCTTATCCCTTTTCTCCAATGCTACATTCAAAGTCTCCTTAGGACTTTCAAGATCTAAGGGACCATAAAAATTCATTTAGATATCCTTTTAGGATCTCATTTTATTTCTAAAGTGTTATCAATTCTATGTCATCTTGTTCTAAGTGCCTAAATACTTCTTTAATCCCAATTGTCACCATCAACTTAGTAGTGTCTGTTAGAATCTGAAAAGATTAATAACCCAGAAAACTAGTGCAAAGAGTAAATATCTAAACTATGAATGCAAATGATACAAAATCAAAATAGCATCATAGAGTTAGTCTCCAAGAGAGTAATGCAAATGCTGGAAGCAGAATAGCATTAAGAGGATGCAAAAACAAGAGATGCAAATACAAGCCAGGTAGCATGCTTATATAGGCTAGGAAGAGGGAGGAGGTGGCAACACCAACCAATGAGGAGCAACCATCTATCAGACTAAAGATAGCAAAGTATCTTCCCAAGATAGCTAATGGATGCTCACATGTAGGAAGATGACACCTCACAACCATTCACCTAATAAGACATGCTTTATTAACCTAAGAGAGATTATTAAAAGTGTAGGAAAAACCTAGCAAAATAGGAAAAATAAAAAACTACACTAACACCCCCCCATAAGCGAAGCTTAGGTGGATGTAGAAATGGGTCCCGGCAAGTCAAGCCTGATGAGGTACCCATGTACATAAAATTCCCCCAAAAGAGAGAGAAAAGAGACTCCCCAAAGAAAATTAGAACTCCAAGTGAGAGGAAGAGGCCCCCCCAAAAGATGTAGCATCCTGCACCTCCAGCAAAGCTTGCAAATTTTGTCCGATAGATCCACTTACATCGAACAATTTTTCTTCCCTTAGAAAAATGGACAAGATCCCAAGTGTGGTTCCTCATCAAGGAACTATACTCTTCCTGCATAGCTATATCCCACTCAAAAATACCAGAAGCCTCATGAAAGGACTATGGATTTGAGGCAGTAGCAATGAAGATATGTAGAGCATCCTGGAATTGTGAACGAGTCTGCTTGGTGTCTGATGGATCCCCAACCCAATCACCTGCAAACTGCAAGGTCTGTCTAGCCCAAAGTGGACCAGAAGATGGAGAATCTAGAGGAGAATCATCAACCTGTGAATGATGACTAGGAGAGGAAGGAGGTGAGTCCTCTGAATCACTCTCTGCATCAAAAGTGGAGGTAGAAGACTGCTCAAGTGAATCTGACCCATCAGAAGATCTATCATGTATTCCAAGTGACTCCAATGTCAAAGTAGAAGGCAACCCTGTGACCATGCTCTGTTGGTTAAGCTGATGCAAGTAGTGGAAGTTAAGATGGCCAAACTGCTCATGCCATAATCTGCTCACATCATTAGAGTGAGTGAGAAAAATAGTCAAAGGAGGATCAGGAACAAGGTGAGAAAACATATAGAGTCTTGACTGATGATCTGCTCTCCCAACTGCAATTGTAGAATCATTGTGCAACTCACGTATCTCCACTGAATCAGGAGTGAACTCAACCCGCTTGCCTAAACCCCGTTGTGAGTGATCTGGTGTACCGATAGGAGATTAGTTGACAATGAGGGTACATAAGGAACATCATGGAATGTGCCATCCCCCACATCAACAGACCCTCTCCCACACACCTCAATAGGAGTGTTGTCACCCATCAACATAGAAGGCATAGTACATTGCTCCAAGGATGCAATTTCTTCCTTAGATGAAGCCATGTGGTGTGAAGCACCCGAATCAAGAACCCAAGTGGATGGTGAGGAAGCAACTGCAAAAAGGGCCTTGCCCTTTCCTTTCCCCTTGCTGTTTTCTTTTTCTTTGTTAGACCCTTCATTAGAACTTTGTTTGATAGACTCAGGAACACTGATATTATTCTTCTCAAGAATGTATGTCAAGTGATCAAGTTGTTTCTGCAAACATTTATGTTCATCATGACCAGGTCTTTTACAATAAGCACATTTGACCTTTTCTTTCTTAGGTTTATCGCCCTTGGAATATGGTGTATCAATAGTTGCTTTTGAAGAAACTGGCATCTGATCCTTCTTCTCCTCGCTATTCTTTTGTTTCTTGTCCTTACTATTGTTGTTACTACTTTGTCCTTGTTGTTCTTTTGTGCCTTGGTTAGCAGCCAAGGCTTGTGACTTAGAGGACTTAAGAATGCCCATCTAGATTAGCTTGTATTGTTCTCGAGTGAGATTGATAGCAAAATCATCTAAAGATAGCATGGTGAATTGAGTACCAAGTGCACCCTTAGTAGCATAGAAGGTAGAGACAAACACAGAATATTCTGAACTTAGCTTAGAGAGAATACTAAGAATTAGTTGTTCATCTTTCTTTTCAATTCCACATTTTTTTAACTGTAGCCTTAGTGATTTCAATTTGGTGAAGAAATCTTGGATTGTGTTGAAATTGCCTGGACTCAAACTAATTAATTCATTTTCCAACATATGACCCCTCATTGAATCTTGTGTGCCAAATAGTGTTTCTAGCTTTGTCCATACTTCATTTGGTGTATCCAAAGACTCAATGTGAAATAGCAAGTCAGGAGAAACAGACAAACACAATGTTCCAAATGCCTCATCACATTTGTTAAACCACTTAGGCTTATCTTCATCTTTAGCAGGTTCAGTTTCAAGTCCCATAGTTATCCTATTTAATCCAGCTTTCCTTAAGTGAATTTTCATGCGTGATTTCCACTCAAAATAATTGTATGGAGTTAGGATGGGCATATTTTTTTGATCCATGATGAAGAAATGCAGAGAAGAAATGCTAGAAAGAAGAGAACCTAGCCACGATAATGCCCCCCCCCCTCTCTTTACTCAATCAAAGAACCCCCCCCAAAGAAATATGATTTGGCACTTTATTTTAGTGCATTTACAACTACCACTAGAAAGAGATACTTAGTGGTCTTGATTTCAATGCATTACAAACCCTCATAAGAGCATATGCTAAAAGTGAAACTTGGGCACAATAATCAAAGAAAAAAATAGCACCACTGTGATCTACTCAAAAAATCATGCACTTTCAAAAAAAGAATCACCTCGATACGAGGTCGTATGAGAAAGTTATGATCCTCCGAAGTTTCCAAAACGAGAACTGTGCACAGTCACGGCTGAGAATCTGCAAATTCTGAAGAATTCATGCATGAAAATCAAAAAATAACTCCACTAGTGGATAGAGCACAAAAAAATAGCCAAGTTCATAACAAGAATCATCAAAATCGGAGTCCGTATGAGCAAGAATGAGACATTTGAAAACTGCATTCAAATATGCAGCTGCCAACGGAGAGGGGTATGGCTGTAGCTTTGCATGCTTGATTCTGAAAAATATACAGCTTTCATGCAAAATCTTAAAGATACCCAGATGGTTTTTCGGGGCTGCGAACAAAACCCAGAAAACATTTTTCTTGCTGATGAACAAAAGATGTTGCTGTAGTGTAAATCAGACGCCTTTAATAGTAAAAAATGGCTCCAAAAATCAGAAAACGACCCCAGCAACCAAAATATGACATGCAAATGCTGGATCAGCTTCTTAAGTCCATCAATGGCATGCTGGAACCTACAAAACTGATTAAAAACTCCAAATATGCAAGTTGGTTGTCAGATTTGAGATTGAAACCCCAGAGAAAAACTGTTTTTGTCAAAACTTTTCTGATTCTCAGGATCATCCAAAGATGCAAGAGAAGAGCATACTTCATTTTTCAAAAAACTATAATAAAGTTTATTTGCCCCCCCCCCCCCCCCTCGAATCTCTCAAATAAGGAAACTAAAATCTACTCTTGCACATAGAAAAGCTCTGATACCATGTTAGAATCTGAAAAGATTAATAACCCAGAAAACTAGTGCAAAGAGTAAATATCTAAACTATGAATGCAAATGATACGAAATCAAAATAGCATCATAGAGTTAGTCTCCAAGAGAGTAATGCAAATGCTGGAAGCAGAATAGCATTAAGAGGATGCAAAAACAAGAGATGCAAATACAAGCCAGGTAGCATGCTTATATAGGCTAGGAAGAGGGAGGAGGTGGCAACACCAACCAATGAGGAGCAACCATCTATCAGACTACAGATAGCAAAGTATCTTCCCAAGATAGCTAATGGATGCTCACATGCAGGAAGATGACACCTCACAACCATTCACCTAATAAGACATGCTTTATTAACCTAAGCGAGATTATTAAAAGTGTAGGAAAAACCTAGCAAAATAGGAAAAATAAAAAACTACACTAACAGTGTCCAATGTGGGTTTTCCAAGCACAACTTCCCTGATCTAATAATCTTTTGGATTTAATTCTTCAACATCTACATATGAGGGAGGGATAGCAACATGAGAAAATAAATCCTAATTCTGATCACTCATGATGAAGGTCAATGCTCATGCATCTTTTGGCAGTGACTTGAGTTTTCTAAGAACTTCAATCAATCCTCTTATTCCTTCCTCCTCGGTATCATATCATTGTCTTTTGTTTCTAATCACCTCTTTTCTCATCCATCTTGGAACATGCTCCATTAGGGATTTTCCTTTTCATGAAAAAGGAGTTTTCTCTTCTATGCTCTTCCCCTTATCACTCCTCTCTAGAGTCTTCTCCTTTTGTGAGAGATCTACATTGGAAGTCTTTGTGTTAGTTGAGTCCATAATTATCATCTCTGTGTCTTGGGAAGTCTGCTGAGGTTGCCCACATATTTTCCCTTCCTTTGGAACTTCATCAATAGATTTTTTTGTGTCTCTTCCTCCTATTCTACTTGAACCTATTCTTCTTCATTTCTTGGAGGAAGAGGAGTAGCCAAATGTTTATCCATGCAAAATGTAACTAGATTTGGTGATGGTGGAGATACTTTGGGTCCTTGTGGCTGTGATGGCAACTAACTTCAATCCTCCTATTGAGGTTGATTAGTTGGAGTATCCCTTATTTTATTTCCCACCAATTTAGTGCCAATCAGTATAAAATCAATTTAGTGCCAATCAGTATAAAATCAAAATCTAACATCTAAAAGACATCAATGCCTTCACCTTCTTGTTCATCAATCCATTATTTTAGCTTAGCTTCTAATGTGGTAGATTGAATAGGCTCCTTAGGAATGGATGTTGGTGTAATTGTGAAGCTTCTTCTCCATTCAAACTTTGTGGCTCTAGCAAGATGATTCCTCTGATTCAAAGGAAGGTTATCTTCTATGTCCTCATCATCCTCTTCTTCCTCTCCTTCTAGGATAGCTTATGGGGTTAATGGGAAAGGAATAACTCTTCTAATCACCTTTTGTCTCCTCTTGACCAGAGTCTTGATCTTTCTTCTCTTAGGAGAAGATGGGGGGCTTGCACCTCTTGAGTGGATGGAGACACTTCTTATACTTCTATTTCAGCTTCTCCTTTCCCTTGTTCAATTGGTGGCACTTGAGGATTGACCTAGGTCTATGTAGCTTCTACATTCTCTAACCCTTGTACATTTTCTACCCCAGGCTATGGTGGTGCTTGAATTGGTTCCTCTTCTAGCTTAGCTTGTTGGTGAGAAGTTCTCTTCCTCTTGCCTTTACCTTTTTGAGCCCTATAATATCCAACTTCTCTGTCAAATTGGTGTACTATTTTCGGCCTCACTAGGGACTATGTTATAAAAGTGGGCATTATTACCTTAGCTCCTCAACGTCTTACTGGGTGGTTTGTAGTGTGGAAGACTATTGCTTGAGGAATTGGATCCAATTTGAAAGATCTTTTGATCCAATCCTTGGTCAATTTGATGACATGCCTAGACCCATGATTAAAATTTGAGTTTTCTTCCTTATCAATGTTAACATTCATAATGGGTTGATCATCAATCTTGTCTCTATTGTACAATGGATCAAGGGCATCCTCAGTATCTTGTTGCATAACATTTAAAGGAACCTTTATCTTCAAAGCACTACTTTCTTGATAGAGAATCATCCTACAATAATCCCTTCTATGGATATCATAGTTTTCTACTACCTTCATCCACTAGTCCTCAATTAGATCTTCATGTTGAAATGTCTTTTCTGCTAAGTACTACACTCTTCCAATGTTATCAAAATAAGGGTGAGGAGATTTATATTTATCCCACTTAGGCTTAAAAGATGGAATATCTTGTCTTTGGACCACACTAAATGGTCCTATAGTAATGGGCCACCCCAAGGTTCTCTTGTATTTCTTCCTTACTCTTTTGTAAGTAGATAAGAGTTTTCAAGCGATCTCCAATAATATAAGTCTATCACTTGGATACCTAGGGAGCTTCTTGGGATTGGTAATGGTAATTGCTACCCTCAAATAAGTGAATATTCAAAATTGGATGTAATAGGCACAAACTTCTGAAATGTTTATTGTTGCCTCATCTAACATCCTCTTCTCATAATCCCCTTCAATAAACTGGATAATTACATATATGAAGCATAATTCACTATGTTGTATTCCTTGATGTGTTTTGGAATCTTTTTCTTCACCAACTAGGGATATATTATATATGGCCATGCATTTTCATCTTGCATACTGCCTTTTTAAAGAGTCTCAGATAATCCATTGCCCTTGTAGCTAATAGGTACACCAAATAGGATGTCATTTAGAACTTACAGTTGTTCTTAACCATCACTAGTTGCTCATCCAAGTTCTCATTAAGAATGGAAGCCCAATCAATTGGCATCTTTGTTGTCTTGATAGTCTTAATAAAGTGTACCATCCATATATTTAGGTGTCCAATTGTTGGCAGGCCCATAACTCTACTCGATAGTATTATAGAATATCCAATATCTTCTTTCATGTAACCCCTTTTCATGTCCACATTACTTTCTTTATGCCCTAGAGGAGTCTTCTCAATGAGGTATGAAGACTAGATGATTTTGGATGCTTCCTCTACATGTTTTTTATACCATCTTTCAGCCTAGTGATAGGTTAATTTGATAAATTAATATACCCTTGGAAGATGGAACACCTTCTCTATGTCTTATGTCAAAGATCTAGTACTCTAGTTATACTCTTTACGACCCTTTCTTTAGAGATGTAGTTTTCTGCCAGTGTCATGATTAGCTCTAAGGACTATACCAATACTAGATGTGATGTATCATTGACTAGTACAGTCAAATAAGAGCAAATATCATTGAGGACCTTTCTGTGGGTTTTTTGCACAATACCAATAATGTGTTCTAGTCTGTATGACCAAGTTTAGTGTCCTAGATCCTCAAATAGTCATCTTGGAAGCATGACTTTGCTGGAACACCTTGGAATTTGAAGAGCACTAGTTTAGGGACCATCTTTGTAGCAAGGGAGGATGATAAAGAAG
The DNA here is from genome assembly GCA_028749045.1 of Cupressus sempervirens. NCBI lineage: Eukaryota > Viridiplantae > Streptophyta > Pinopsida > Cupressales > Cupressaceae > Cupressus > Cupressus sempervirens. Next base: position 159,470,159 of record CM053788.1, on the reverse strand, counting down.
CCATTTAATCTATACAAAATTAGTTTCCATTAATCTAAAGTCAAAGAAAAATCAGTTAATACAAACCCTAATGATGACACAAAAAAACTAGAAAACCCTAATTGACAAAAACATGTAAAAAACTCAAATTTATACTTTGATACACAAAGATGGGTGCACTTGGCACACCTTAGAGGTGCACTAGGTGCATCTAGCACACCTCTAAGGTGTTCCAAGTGTGCACCTTGATTCAACCAGGTTAGGTTTATACAAAGGGTGCACATTTGGCACAACTTTTTGGGTGTGTCAAGTGCACACCCTTTCATCTTAAAAGATGTAAATCCTTATGAAGGTGTACGATAGTGCACCTAGATAGGTGCGCTTTTGCACACCTTCACATGGTTTAATATTTTTAGGTTTTTGGATTTTTAGAATTTTTAAACAAGAAAGTACGTAGTAGTGCACCTTCTTTTGGTGTTTAAAGTTTTATTTTTTGTGTGCAGGTGGAGTGGAGGAGACCCAACACACTAGCACACCTAGGGAGTTATGCAAGTATAGGTCAAGGAGCTAGAGGAGAGAAAAGTGAATAAGAGGTTAGAGGGTCCTAGGTTTTATAGACTCAGGATGCAGTGCACCTCTTTCAAGTGTGCTACTACAATGTTGTGCACTTCAAAGAGGAAGTGTTTTCCTTGAATATTTTGGTGCACTAGCACACCAAGGGAGGTGTGCTAGGTGCACTATTTTTCTTTCAAAAAATGACTTACTCCCTTAGATGATGGTTTTTTAAATCTATGTTTTTAGTCCAGGACACAGATTTGACTGAACACATGAGGCAAAACCCCAAGAAAGACTCAGACCCTAGACTAGGGATATAGAAAGCTAAAAAATAAAGTAGGGGGTCCCCATTTTTAGGTGAAATGGGGTGTGCATTATAAAACCATAATAGTTTTTTCTAGTTTTGAGAAACCATTTGTGGTGGAGTGTGATGCTAGCAACATAACAATAGGGGAAGTTTTAAGTCAAGAGGGTAGACCAGTAGCATTTTTTAGTGAGAGGCTTAATGAAGCCAAAACAAGGTATTCTTCATATGATCTATAACTTTATACTTTTTTCTAAGCCCTTAAGAAGTGGAGGCACTACGTATCACCAAAGGATTTTTTGGTCTTCACATATAACCAAACATTTAGTGTTATTCACTCACAAGAGAAGATAAGTATGAGATATATAAAGTGGATGGACTTCCTAAAATCTTATACATTCACAATCAAACATAAGAAGTGAACTAACAACAAGGTAGTTGATGCCTTGAGTAGGAGATTGCTAATAGTCCAAGAAGTCAAGTTGTAAAGCATAGGTTTGGATGGATTCAAGGACCTATATGAAATGGATACTAATTTCTCAAGAGCATATAAGGTGCATAGTGATTTTGCTAATCATTTTCATTGTGCATTTTTTGAATATACCTTGCAGAATGGGTTATTGCTTAAAGGGCCATAGTTTTGAATCCCAAGGGGATCTATGAGGAAGAATTTCATACAAGAAAAGTACAAGGGAAGCATGAGAAGGAATTTTGGTTTAATAAGACCTTGGACCTTGTGGAGAGGTTGTATTATTTGCCCAAAATGTAGAGAGGCATAAGGAGATATGTGGAGCAATGTAGTATATGCCAGAAAGCAAAGGGAACTTCATTAAATGTAGGACTCTACCAACCTCTATCTATTCCTAATAGGCCTTGGGAGTGCATCAATATGGATTTTGTAGTGGGGTTGCCAAGAACTGAGATAGGGCTAGATAGTATGTTTGTGGTGGTGGATAGGTTCAGTAAGATGAGCCATTTCATCCCATGCAAAATAACACATGATGAGAGTAATATTTCTAAATTTTTTTTCAAGGAGGTAGTGAGAATCCATGTCTTACCAAGGATCATAGTGGCTAACAAGGATGTGAATTTTATGGGGCACTTTTGGAAGACCCTATGGAAGAGACTTGGAACAAACCTAGCACATAGTTCTACCTACCATCTTTAGATAGATGGACAAATGAAGGTTATAAGCATGGTCCTAAGAAATCTTTTGAGATGCCTTACTAATGAATATGGGCAAAGTTGGGAGCAGGTGATACCTCAAGAAATTTGTTCTTATAATGATAGAAAAAATAGGACCACACTGTTAAGCCCATTCCAAGTTGTGTATGGTATACAACCTAGGGGTATCATGGAGTTGAGAGAATTACCTTCACATGACAACATCAGTGGGCATGTTGATGATTTTTTCCAATCTATGAAAGAGGTGCATAATCAGGTTAAACAAACCTTAATGAAAAATAATATGAAGTTGAAAAAAGGATGAGATGAGAAGAGAGTTAAAATTCCAAGTGGGAGACTAGAAATGGTTTACTTGAACAAGGCTAGACTATCCAAGGGAATGCCAAGAAATTTACAGATGAAGAGGATTGGGCCATGCAAGATACTTGAGAAGTATGGACTTAATGTCTACAAGATATACTTACTAAAGTACATGGTTATCTTTCCCATCTTCAATGTGAGAGACCTTATACCATATAAAGTAACAAAGATTGATTAAGGATAGTATTAGGAGGAGCTAAACAAGGATGTTACAAACTTGTAGGTACTTAAAAGAGAGCCACCATAGGTGGAAAAGATTCTGGACTCTAGAGTGAAGAAAAGTACAAGAAATAAGGTGTACTAGGAGAGCCTAGTGAAATGGATGGATAAAATTGAAGATGAAGCTACTTGGGTTGTAGAGATTAATTTTAAGAAGCAAGGCATCAATAAAGAGCTCATCAATCCAAAGGTACCTTGAACTCTTCTTCACATGGGAAGAATGATGCAGGAGCACCTAGGGGTAAGGTCAAAAAATAAAGACATTTTGGTTTGTACATGGTTTAACCAACCATGGAAAATATAGGGACTACATGTAAAGTCCCAAGGTGAGTGTATATAAGTCAATTTGGTTGATTTGAGTCTAGGAGTTAAAAGTTGTCAAGTAGGTCCTAAGAAGTAAAAAGTTTCTTAAAGTGCTCAAAATGTCACAATACTTTGAAAAGACCCAATGAGTAGTCAAATTAGGTAGAAATTTTTCATTTTATGTTGTTAATCCATGTGGAAAGGTTTGGAACGAAACTGGTCAAGTTTGGAGTCTTAGGTTGCAAAAGTTGCGAAAGTTGTCAAAAGTTGCTCATTAACAACTTTTCAATTTTGGAAAGTTCCTTAGCAACTTTTTAGGAATTTTTTGAAAAATAACTACTCAAAGAAATTATGAATTGGTTTAATGGATAAGAAGTAATGGGAAGTCTATTTAAACATCCCTCAATCAAGTTCCAAGAGTTGGATACATGGATGTATGGACAACACCTGTAAGTGGATCATTGTATGAGCACTAGAGTAGCTTTTTGAGAACTAATGAATTTTTGGAGTTGATTGTGTTACTATTTTCATTGATTTAGTTTCCTTGGATCATTTTTTGAAATTTTAGATATTTTTTTGGATTCAAGTGCTTCATTTCATTAGATTTAGAAAATCATCTTATTTGTGCAATCCTACTATCCAATTTTGAGTTATTAGCAGAGCAATGGTGACAACTTTAACTTCCACAATCAAACTCTCATGGATTTTGGAAATTAGGAAATAGCCTCTATACAAGTTGTAAATATGGAGGCTGGGGTTTGTGCAAGATAGTTGGCCATATTTATAACCAAGCCCTAGGCAAGCTAAAAGAGCTTTGCAAGGCATAATGAATGATTGTAAAGAAGTAAAGTGGTGAATAGGGGATTGGTATGAGGAAATCTCTAGAAGGTATAGCAAGATCAGGTTACTAAGAGTTTTGGATTCAAAAAAGGAGGTAGGGAGTGAAGTTGAACACCTTATGAGGAGAGAAACCTTGTTTCTACCTAAGAAACCCTCAAAATAGGTGTTTCTAGAAATTGTATTGTATGGATAGTACTGAGACCTAAGACCACCAAAATCTTTTAGCTTAGATCCATAAGAGAAAAATTCCTTTAGTTACTAATTGGCCTTATTAAGGGCTTTTTTGGAGGAATAGCCAAACCCTTTTTTTTAGGAGGTCTGATAGCGACTCTTAGGGCTACAAGGCCAATTTGAGCAATTTGAATTTATGGGTGTGGTGGACCTAAAAGAATGATGTAAATGGTGGGGAATGTGTCAATGAACACATTAGGAGAGCCTAAGCTTTGTTTTTTTTGAGGAATAATAGTATGATGGGATTTTCCATTGTAGGTATAAATATGCCTAATGGAAAGAATAGGAAGGAGAGAGAGAGAGAGAGAGAGAGAGAGAGAGAGAGAGAGAGAGAGAGAGAGAGAGAGAGAGAGAGAGAGAGAGAGAGAGAGAGAGAGAGAGAGAGAGAGAGAGAGAGAGAGAGAGATTTTAATTGTTGGGGAGTTTTCTTAGAAGGGGACCTAGAGTGTGATTCCCTAGAGTAGGGTTGAGGAAAGAACACTAGGAGGCTATAGATAGCCTCACTACAGCCAGCGAGCTCTTGTGGAAGAAACTCCTCATCATTATCTCTTCCCCACTATCTCTTTTCCCAATGCAATTGATGTTCTATACAAAAGAAAACTAATTCTCCAATTTACTAAGCATGCAAGTTGTCTTTAGAATAAGCTTGTCTATGAAAAAAAAGTTGGTGCTTCTACAACAAGAGTGAAAGACTAGAGCATGTAAGATGTAAGTTGGACTATGTGAATATGTCACAAAACTAAGTCTTATCTTTGTCTCATATAATCTAGATTAAAACTATCACATATGGGTAGAAGAAAAGTCTATGTTCTTTATATAATTCAAGCTAATCTTATTTCTAGGGATTAGAATTGGATTGCATGACTATGTATCAGTGGTCATTTTTTAGCATGAGACTAGTTCACCAATGCCTTATTTAGGATCTTGATGTTTTATGCAATTGATATCCTCCCAAGCTAATTTATGGATTCAAGATAGAAGCACTAGCCAAGAGAGCACTTGGCTTAATGGCCAAGTCCATGTAGTAGGGCATCTAGAAGGTGTTGAGTTCTTTTTACTTCAATAAAAAAAAGATAGAAGCATAGGTTTTCTATGCCTAAGAGTAAGTCAAAGACAATTCTCAAAATTTACTACTTGAATCCTTGAGATATAAAATGGGACATGAGGAGATTGTGTTACTTGTGATGACTCAGATTTTAGCTCACCATTTTCCATAATGTTTGCATTTCCAACTTTGGAAATATATGTCACATTATTGGCATATTGTCTTTTATTTCATCTTCTACTCTTTGGTTGATTCACTTTGCAAATTTGATGGCAGTTCAAAATTCCCCATATGTACACTCATAGATTCCTTCATTTTTGGAGGATTGTGTTCCAATTCAAATTGATGAATTTTATCCATTGTGGCAGTAGTCTTGACTTTCTTGATGCTTTTTTAGATGTTTTCAATGTGATAAACTTGTCTTTTGTATTTGACAATTACCTTGAATCAAGGTGAGTGGTCTAGCCCATCTTAAGTGGAGCTATAGATGGGTAAGCTTATGTACTGCCTTTGAGCAAGTTCTTGTAGCTTTTTCTTCAAAATCTCATCCCACCTCTCCCTATTCAAAACACTTTGAATCAATAATTGTAAATGAGGGGCTTTCCTTGTATGATTTCCTTGGAGAGAGTAAGAGCCCAAGGGTAGAGCATGTCAATTGAATTCATCAATGCACTATGGGACTATCATGGTATGACAGTCAATTTTTTGTTTTATTCTAAAGAAGTTAATGGTAGTAAGGCATTGAATGAGAATTTTTCAAAAATCCTAGAGATTTCTCTAATTGATCCTAGGGTGTTGTAGGATAGGAACCACTAAATCAAGGGTGAAAAGAAGGTCTTGAACATAGGGTATTGATTAGTTAGGTATTAATTTGGTATGATCATAGTAAGAACAAAAAAATTGAGTATGTGGGCTTAGTCATCAATACTATCAAATGTTGGTGGACAATAATAAGTGTAGGATCTAGAATTAGATCCTCAATGGGATGTGTTTGTAACAATGTCAGGGCCTGAACTAATCAAAGAAATATGATGTTATATAAGTATTGATATACAATTGTTGATGAATAGGGGATGAGTATAACAAACTTGTGGAGTAAGGTGATTTGAGTGTTGTGTGACCACTTGAAGGTCTATTGAAAGCTTGGTATGGAGGGATTGGTTAAAAAAAGCATAATGTTGATCTAAGAATGAATAGTGTCTTGAGGAGAGGAAGTCAATGTGAGAAGTTATATCTCATAGCTAATTGGAGAGGTTTGGTACTATAATGATGTGAAAGCCTAATGCAAGAGCACCTTGACATCATGAAATTATAAAAGTCATTTCAATGTTTTAAAGATTAATGAGAACACAATAGTTTTAAAAGTCCATTGAATGAATTATTATATGAATATAAATAGTAATTATAATACAATAGTTGAAATATTTGTAACTTCCCATCATTATTTATATAGGGATAAGATCGATAAAAAATACAATAAGAGGGAGCAAGAAAATATTGAAAAGTAGTTTCCTTTTGGTTTCCAATGGTCATGGCCACCAATGTATATCAATTGAAATAAGCAAAGAGTTTGGAAGATTGATTCTTGTCAAGGTAGTTAATATTTCTTAGAACTATATTTATCTTAGAATTTGAGAGGGACTTGTTGCTAATAAATGTGGAAGTCATCATCAATTAGAAAAGATGATCTTAGAGTTGTCCTACTCATTAAATTTAGGTAGAGAAAAAAAAATTAGTTGTGATACTATGTTTTTCCATTGCTAGCAATGTAACCATTTCTATCAAGTCTAGGGACCTCCAGTGCTGCTTAGACTCTTTTTTTCTCCAATACATGCCTTAGATATACACGAGAAGAATCCTAGACATACACAAGGTAAGCATATATAAAAGTACTTAATTTATATTTTTTATAGAATTAATAATGTGTAGCACTACATTTTTTCAACTCAACCAATGAACACTTACATAAAATTGTATATCAATCTTCAAAGATACCTATAAATAGTTGATCAATGTACCCACAACACTAAGCCTAAGCATGGCTTACAAGAAGTAAAATTTGATAGGTATAATATGAGTTGTCTCCCCAACATAACTCCCCAAGATCTAGGAACCTAGAAGAAAGCTTTGGTAGCAATAAATTTTAAATCAACCGCACTGTAATTTGTGGAGAATTCAACCAAAATTTTCTCTGAGGATCTATCAAAATGTAAATAGTATATATACTATATAAAATTTTATCATATATAAATGAAGATAAATATAATTACAAAATAGAATACATAATTAATATAAATGAAGATAAATCTAATCGTAGAAAAGAATACATGATGATTCTTTCAAGTAGAATACGTTTTTACCTAATTTAGATCTAATGTTTATTGATATTCAAACCTTGGGGATAGGAGATGTACATTTCTTCTCTTCTAAGAAGTTTTTCAATCTCCACATCATACTGCCATGATTATACAAGTTCTTGTTAGGTGCATATCCAACATAGGACAGTGCCTTTGGCATCCCATGCTTAATGAAGCATCCAATTACTCCCCTGTTGTCAATCTCAGAAATAATGCATGCAAGTCACGATTAACCCCACAAAAAAAATCTCTTTTAGCATAATTATGCTTCATTAGATATTCAAAAACTATGAAAATGATTTTGTAAAATAGGCTTATATTAAAAAAATGAAATATCATCTTAAATTCATTTTTTTTACCTATACTAGTTTATAATATCTAGATTAATTGTTAGATGCTTGTTGATCTACCAAGCATCTGATCATATTAGATGACTTTAACAACATTCTTAATTTCATGATTCTTAATGTAGCTCTATAAGAAGAGCTAGGAGGTAAGAAGATGACAACTAAGGTGATTAGGTTTCCTTCTCTCAATGGATGTGAATGAAAAATCATTCACGACACTAGTAGTGATGGATTGGTAAGGAACCTTGAAGGAATTATTTCTATGCCAAAATTGGCACAATCTAAAGATGTGGCAATGGTTGACCATGCATTCTAATTATATAAAGACAAGGAAAATTACTTGGATGTAAGAAGTATGAAGGCTTCAAGATAAGACATAGTGGAGGACTATTAGTTTAGCTCTTGAGATCCACCTACTCCCAATGTGCCTTAAGATTAATATAGGTTCATTTTTCAAACCATTTAAGATTAATATTGGTTTATTTTTCAAACCACTCCTTGCATATGAATTTTTGATAGCTTGTGCCAAATTTTATTGCATAGAACTTATGGCCATACCCCCAAGAATTTGTGCATGTTAGGTCACCTTTTATTTTTTTTCAACCAAGGGTCACAATATGTTTCTTAAGATGAGATAATAACTACCAAAATTAATTTTACTTCTTTTGCATCATGTTGATTAGAAAATAAGCAAAGGTGGATGTTGGATATAAAGATACAAAAGTTAAGGAATCAAAAACATTATCTGCCACATGCTTTATTACATCTCAAATCACCTACATTAGGAAACAATTTATGACCAAACTACAAAAATGCTTCACCGTGACAATTTATACATTAAAAATCTATATAATGTAAATTCATCTAATGAATAGTCCTTATATTGAGATGCACTTGATGTAACTGTCCTACTTACATCAAGATAAAGCGTTGTTTAGTTGTATTTCTATGTTGATATTGTGTGCAATTTTTTGAAGTTTCAAATCATACTCCATGATCCAAGACCAATTCCTAGGAGATAGAGGGGAAAAGAAATGTCTCAACATAAGATGCACATTTGGACCATTTTAATCACTAGATGGGTGAATGGATAATAGATTCAACTTTCTTTATAGCTTGTAGTTAGCTGGTTGATAGCTCAAACTTATTCAAAAACATTAATTTGTAAACAAGGCTATTCTCAATATCTTAGAAATTAGGGCATGAATTTATGGTCTAGGGTCAATTTGATAAAATATATAGTACTCTATATGACACTAATTTTAATACTTGTGTGTATTGCTTCTTGCTACTACTTGTTTTGCCAATCCCACATATCTTTCAAGAATGAAGAAATAGAAAACATGCTTAACCACCTAATTTGTGCCACCCCACTACCAATTATTATTCTTAATCCACTCTAAAAGCTAATAATCTTAGTTGAGTACAAATAAACTTTGAATATTGAGGTGTCATAAACAAATTGAAGCTAGGACAAATAGGTGATGCTAATACTCTTCATTATGATACCCTATAACTTCTTTCCATTTTCTAAGTGAAGATCTTATTGGAGACGTTAAAAAAATAGTCAACTTCTAATTTTTAATATGATTCTTATCACATTTCTTAGGATATGTTTAATACCTCTCATTAATATCTTTACCAAAAATTTTTTTTTGGAAAGCATCCTTATAAACTTTAATTAGTCCAATTTCAATCCAATTTACACTTCTTCAAATTCAATAGGAAGAGTGTTAATGGCTAGGGACTTTTTATTATTGATGCAGTGAATGATATTGGTAATTTTAGAGAGATATCTTTGTCTACGGATAGGACATATTACCAATTGATTCTCTTTAGCATAGTCCTTTGCCAAAAGTCTCTAGCCTCTTTGAACTAACTATCATTTTTAAAAGATAACAAGGTGAGAAAAAGAAATAGAATTCATAAAACCACATTCACTTGAGGAGATATTATCCACATCAAAAGACCTATTGTTTTCCCTCTATTGTGTCTCATAAGGTTTAAAATATATTTAAGCCCCTATCCTCTACACAGAGTGAATTCATCTTATCTCTAATTCTAGCACCCTAATGTTTATAATTATAGATCTCTAGTTAAACTATTAGGTTATTAATGTTGGAAAAGTGGGGTTGATTCCTCCTTTAATTATCTAATTTACCATATAAATAAGACTAATTCACTATTCATCAGGATTGTCTAGGTTTGTGAGAGGTCATATTTGTTGGGTTTGTTATACAATTTGTAGAGATATGTATGGTTCTTCTTATATCCAAACCTAATCCTTGGATTACAAGAAATATTAAATTCAAATCTTCTACTATACATTATCTATGCAACCAAACATCGAACGCTTTAAATTTTTTAATATTGAACTTAAATAATAATTGTATAAAATTCTATTATAACAATAAATATTATGTTATGATTTTTAACATAATGATTATATGAATTTCCTTAATTATATGTAATACAATTTTTAATTTAATATATGTATATAATATAGTTTTCCATTTGGTAGATGCCATAGAATAGTAGGGGCCATTTCTCATTGGGCACCCCATAGCCCATCAAATTTTACATAAAATTCTTTAATTATATGTATGTTACAATGTTTAATAGACTAAGGATTTAGATATGGCTCCTAGTTTTATCCTTCTTTCATAATGAAAATATTGATGAAGATGGAACAATCATTTCTTAGATTTTATGATAATTTTTTTATATTAAAATAAATAGTACAAGAAATGGTACATGATTTCAACACCTTCAAGAACTAGAAGGACTATGAGAGACCTTATTTATCTTATTTACACCTAAAAAAAGGCATGTATGTACTTTTAACATATCTATTGATAGTTTACATTAAAGATCTAATTACAGTATATGTATACATTATTATACATGGAAGTTGAAGGGGTAAAGTAGAATAACATGATTTAATTAAATTCTTTTTTAATAAAGGTGGGATTATACCTTGCAAGAAATATAAGATCCATGGTTTTAACCATAGGATGTTGAGAGTTTTTTTTTAATTCTAGAAGGATGGGATGGTTAAGGTGTGTGGATAAAAATCCAAACATCGAGGAGGAACATATATGGTGAATATGACTATGCCTTCCATGAAAGGAAATATTTTTTTCAACACCAAGATTCCTCAAAGTTAAGGACCAACTTTTATTCAGTCATTTTTTTTTGGGTGAATGATCATTAGTGACTAACTATTTAGTCACTTATTTATTATTTTATTTAGCAGTTTTTGTTTAGGTGACTAATTTTTTTGTCACTTAAGTAGTCATATATTTGGTAGCTTATTTAGTCACGTTTATTTGGTTCATCTTGTGATTTTACCCTATGATCAATTTAGTCACTTATTAAGTCACCTATAGTTGTAAATTACAAAGAAATGTTAGAATATGATCAATTTTAGTCATGTGACTAAAAATTTTAGTGGTGTGACTAAATTTTTTAGTCACATAATCACATATTTACCAGAATGTACTAGTGCTAACTAATAATGGAAGAAGAAGAATTAGGCAATAAAATAAGACAAATACATAAATCACATTGTAGTGAGCATAGTGCATTGTCATTGGATGCAAAAAGAATTTACCAATTGTGTAATTAAGGATGATCGGTGACTCTCATAAATAGGTCAAGTTGTTATTATCAAGGTTTGATTCATAGTGTCCATTCTTCTATAAAGGGAATTCAAATTTCTTTGTGGAAAAAGATGTTGTTATGTTGGTTATTTTACTAGTAGTGGTATGTGGATTTAATTGATAACTTTTAAATTTAATATATTGACTTTTGAATGATTAATATGCTAAGAAAAATTTCCAATGTGTTATGGTATTATTGAATCGATCATATTGTTATATGTCATTTTGGAAAAAAATCCAACTTTTCCTTGAGAATTTTATGTTATGGCATTTACATGATCTGGCTATGATCTACCATTATTGTATGCAATAATCTTTGTTTAATCATTCTATACATTCTACAGATAAGAAAATTAAATTACATTTAAGATGTTGAATTTCAAAATACTGCCCTTAAATTAGAATCTCCTTTTTGGGCTATATACATTGAACATTACTTTTTTCTTAAATTTGTGTTTAGAGAACAAATAATTGACACTTATTAATATAGGAGCATCCTGGGTTGACATGTTATCCTACTCATTTGTGTTCATTCTATCAGTTGTTATCGAGTTGTAGTCATTGCCAAGTTGTAATAATTGTTGAGTGCCACTAATCTTGTTGTATCAGCTGAGTTGAAGTTATCACAAGTTGTGCTAACCTTCTGGTTAGTGTGTTATCTTATTTCACTATGCAATATGTGTCAATTTCTATAGTGTGTGTCGACCTAGCTAGTGTGTTTTGAGTTATCCAGTATTGGCCAAGTGTTCTTTCATGCAATGAGTGAACCTTTTGATGTTGAGCATTAGCATTTTGGTTCCTTCTTTTGCCAAGTTGTCTATGTCTTGGTTCTTAGTGGGAGCCAACTTGTGTATTTAACACTAAGCACAACTTTAATAATATGATCTCATCTTGGGATGTGTGTAGATTTTTTTAGGGTTGGCCTTTCTATTATGTAGTTTTCTATAATCTTCTATAAGCCATGTTGGCTAGTATAAATAGGGTGTTTAGTCTTAGGTTAGAGGAAAGCAAGAAGTTGTAGAGAAGTTGGAATAGAACTTAGAAAGTTTGATGCATATGTGCCTAGAAGTGTGAATTTGAGCCTGGACCTTAGATCTTGAATGTATTTTGTACCTGGTCATAATCTAGAAGGCCTTACAGCTAGGCATGTATGCTAATTACTTGATGATCAATGAAATTATTTTCTTCTCTCACTCTTTGGTGTTGTTCTCTTTATGTGGTTCTTCCATTGTGTTAACTCTGTAAGGTGGTTTGGATTGTTGGGTTTGCCTTTAGCCCTAGTTATTTGCTCCTCCTTGGGTTAAGTGGTATTAGAGCTTGAGATTTGTACTTGTGGAGATTAGATTGTATGGAACCCTAATTTGAATTTGGTTGTAGGGTTTTAGATCTAAGGATTTTACCTATAACATGTAGAGTGTTATGATCTTGCAAGAACCTAATTTGTAAAGATGGCTTATGGTAGAGGAAATGTTGATAATGAAAGGTTGGATATGTGGAGACAAATTGCAACTAGATTAGATGTTGTGAAGATAGCCAAAGGAGAGGAGCACATCTTGATGATGTGAGTGATGATGAATTAGAAGTGCCAAACCCTAATCCAGAACTTGAAGATGATCAAGATGAGGAAAGATTGTTGAGAGTCTTATCTAGGACACACTCAAAGCCTATTGCATAATTCGTTCCTTATGATGGAAAATTGGACACCAAGGCTATGTTGGATTGGATCTCTAATATGGAGAAGTTCTTTGAGCTTGAAAATACTCCTGATTATAAGAAGGTGAAAGTTATAGTTACTAGGTTGAAGGGTTGTGCTTCACTATGGTGGGAGCATTTGAAAACTAATAGACAAAGGAGAGGAAAGGAGAAGATTGGAACTTGGGTGAAAACGATGAACAAAGTAAAGAAGAAATTCCTTCCTATTGATTACCAAGTTAGCTAGTTGAGAAAGAAGCAAAATTTGAGATAAAAAGACATGATTGTAAAGATGTATACTAAGGAATTCTATAGATTGGACATCAGATTTGGACATGTGGATTATGATGTTGAGAAAATTACAAGATATCTAAATGGATTGAGATCTAGAATTCAAGATGAAATAAGTTTTGTGAAATTGGAAAGTATGGAAGAATCATAACAATATGCCTTGAAAGTTGACAATATCTTGACAAAGAAGCATGAAAAAAGACAAAGAGGTAGAGGTGGTAGATTCTAGAGAGGCAGAGGTAGATCTTATGGAGTAAGTGGAAGATCTGATAGTTCTATGTCGAACAAAGGCAAATCTGATTGGAAGAATGATGAAAAAAGAAAAGATCAAGTGGAAATTTGGTAGTTCATACTAAGGAGGTATTAGCTTACTGAGGAAGAGGCAATTCTTATTCTAGAGGTAGTTTTTATGGTAACTAATTCAGATGTGGTAAAGAAGGGCATAGATCTTTTGAATGTAGATCCTCTGAAAGTGGGAAAGGTAATAGAAATGTTGTGATTCAAGGTTACATTGAGAGTTGATCAAGGGGACCTAAGGTTGGATAAAATCTAATGGTGAGAATAACCTTATGTACTAAGGGAAGTGATGAGGAACGTGTCCTAAGGAGAAGTCTTTTCAAGACTAGATGTAAGATGGCTAGAAAATGCTACAAGGTGATCATTGATAGTGGAAGTTCTATAAATTTAGCATTACAATATTTTGTCACAAAGTTGTATTTGTAGAGGCTAAAGCCTCCTAAACCCTATCATATTTTGTGGATCAAATATGAGCATAAGATATTAGTAAGGTAGCAATGCATTGTGAAGTTCAAGATTGGACATTACTTTGATGAAATTTTGTGTGATATTATATGTATGGATTCTTGTCATATTTTGTTGGGTAGACCTTGGAAATATGATAGATATGTTTTACATGATGGAAGGTTAAATCAATATACTCTTTGGGTGAATGTGAGAAAACAAATATTGTTTCCTTTGATTGAAAGTCCAGATGAGGTTAATTGTACTACTATTCAATTTTACATGGTTAATGAAAAGAAATTTGAAAAAGAAGTGAAGAGTTAAGTCTATTTTGCCATAATCCCTAGAGGACCAAGTTTTGATAGTAATGACCGAGCAAGAAAAGTTGGTAATGATTAAGTGACAACAAAAATTGGTAGTATTGACCGAGCATGAGTATAAATTATAGAATTGTTGACTGAGAATAAAGAAATTTTTGTAGAGGATGTTCCTAATGACTTGCCACCAGTGAGAAGTATACGTCATTACATGGATTTGATTCCTAGAGCTAGTTTTTTGAACAAAGCACCATATAGATTGACACCTACAGAGAATGAAGAGCTTAACAAACAAGTGCATGAATTGCTATGGAAGCGATTAATTAGAGAAAATTTGATTCCATGTGTTGTACCTATTGTATTAATACCTAAAAAGAATGGAGAATGAAGGATGTGTACTAATTCTAGAGCTATTAACAAGATCACAGTGAAATATAGGTTTCTTATGTTGAGGATGGATGGCATAATGGATTGTTTAAGTGGAGGAAAGTATTTTACCAAGATTCATCTATCATCAAATCAGAATCAGAGAAGGTGATGAATGGAAGACTACTTTCAAGACCAAAAATAGTTTATATGAATGGTTAGTTATGCCTTTTGGTTTAAATAATGCACCTAGTACTTTCATGAGGTTGATGAATGAAGTTCTAAAGAGATTCTTGGGTAAGTTTGTGATTTTTTATTTGGATGATATTTTGATATTTAGTAAGACTAAGGAAGAACATCTTGAGCATGTTAGATAAGTATTGCAGAGATTGAAGGAGGAGAAGTTGATGATTAATCTAAAGAAGTACTATTTTATGCAAGAAGAGGTTGTGCAATTGGGATTTTTGATTTTAGTTGATTGTTTGAGAATAGATCCTGAGAAGGTTAAAGCAATTTTGGAATGGCCTACACCTAATAATGTGCATGAGGTAAGATTGTTTCATGGTTTGGCTAGTTTTTATAGGAAGTTTATAAAGAATATCAGTGTTGTTTGTAATGCTATGACTGAGATAATGAGAGGAGATAAAAAGGAATTCAAATGGACATAGGGAGCTGATAAGAGTTTTGAGGCATTGAAACAAAAGGTTGTTGAGTTACCTACATTACCTTTTCTTAATTTTAATAAGGTATTTCAAGTTAAATTTAATGCAAGTGGTAGTGTCATAGGACTTGTATTGAGTCAAGAAGGTAAACCTATTACTTTCTTTAGTGAGAAGTTGAATGATGCTAAAAGAAAGTATTTGTATATGATCAAGAGTTTTATGCTACTTTTCAAGCCTTGAAGAAGTGGAGATATTATTTGATTCCTAAGGAATTTGTGTTGTATACTAATCATAAAGCTTTACAGTACTTGGGAAGTCAACATAAATAGAATCAAAGACATATGAAGTGGGTTGATTATTTGTAGAGTTTCACATTTATGATTAAGCATAAGAGTGGAGTCACTAATAGATTTGTTGATGCATTAGGTAGATCACGTTCTTTATTGATTGAGATGAAGGTTGAAGTGCTTAGTTTTGATGAAATGAAATAGTTGTATGATACTGATCCTGGTTTTTCTAAAATGTGGAGAGAGTGTAGAGCACCAAATATATTAGATCACATGAGTAAGTATGATGAATATTTCATTCAAGAAGGTATTTTGTCCAAAGGAATTTAGTTGTATATCCCTAGAAGTTCTATGAGGTTGAATTTGATCTAGGAAAAGCATTCTGGTGGATTGGCTAAACACTTTGGAATTGATAATAAATTGAGTTTGTTGAAGGAGACGTATTATTGGCCATAGATATATAAAGATGTTTAGAAATTTCTAAAGACTTGTGGAGTTTTTCAAGTTGCAAAAGGTGTAAGTGAGAATACTAGATTGTATACATCTATTTTTGTTTCTGAGAAACCTTGGAGTGACATTAGCATGCATTTTGTTCTTGGATTACCTAAAAAAACAAAGGGGTATGATTCTATATTTGTTGTTGTGGATAGATTTTCTAAAATGGATCATTTTATACCATGTCTGAAGACATCAGATACTGAGCATGTTGGTGAAGTTTTCTTCAAAGAGATTGTTAGATTGCATGGATTACCAAGAATTATTATTTCTGATAGAGACAATAAGTTTGTTGGTTATTTTTGGATAACTTTGTGGAAGGAGATGGGTACTGAGTTCAAATTAAGTTCTACATTCCATCCATAGATTGATGGAAAGATGAAGGTTGTGAATAGAAGCTTGGGTAATTTGTTGAAATTCTTAGTTGGAGATAAACCACATAATTGGGAGATAGTATTGGCACAAGCTGAGTTTGCACATAATAATTTTGTGAATAGGAGTATAGGGAAGGCACCTTTTGATATTGTTACTAGAATGTAGCCTAGAAAAGTATTATATTTAAGGGATGTTTCTAGTGAAGAGAAGAGAAGTGCTAAAGGAGAAGAATTTGCTAATTTTATGGAATCTTTGCATAAGGAAGTGAGGCTGAAATTAGAACAAAGTAATCAAAAATACAAGGAGAATATTGATAAGTCTAGAAGATGTCATATTTTTGAAGTTGGTGATGAGGTGATGGTTCATTTGAAGAAAGATAGATTTCATGTTGGAACATATAGTAAGCTAAAGATGAAGAAGTTTGGACCTTGTAAGATCTTGAAGAAGTTTGATAGTGGTAATGCTTTACCTAATGACATGGATATATCTCTTATATTCAATATTTCTAATTTTTATTGTGACTTTAATGATACAATAATGTCTTGGGATGTGTGTAGACTATTTTAGGGTTGTGCTCTCTGTTATGTAATGTTCTAGAATCTTTTGTAAGCCATTTTGGCAAGTATAAATAAGGTGTTTAGGCTTATGTTAGAGGTAAGAGAGAACTTGTATATAAGTTGGAGAACTTAGAAAGTTCAATGCATATGTGTTTGGAAGTGCAAATTTGAAGCTAGATCTTGGATCTTGAATGTATTTTGTATTTAGTTGTAACCTGAAAGACCTTACAGCTATGCATGTATGCTAATTACTTGATGAATCAATAAAAGTCTCTCTCTCTCTCTCTCTCTCTCTCTCTCTCTCTCTCTATATATATATATATATATATATGTAATGTTCTAGAATATTTTGTATGCCATTTTGGAAAGTATAAATAAGGTGTTTAGGCTTATGTTAGAAGTAAGAGAAAACTTGTATATTGTTGGCATTATGATACATTTTTGTCATTAGTTACAACACTTATTGGATTCTGAATGCTTACCGAGCTCTCACCGGAAGCCAAGCTTTACCTAGTTCTCAATGTTTACCAAGTAATCAAGGTGAACAAAGAAGTCAGTATTTACCGAGTAATCAAGGTGAACAAAGAAGTCAGTGTTTACCGAGTAATCAAGGTGAACAAAGAAGTCAGTATTTATCGAGTAATCAAGGTGAACAAAGAATTCAGTGTTTACCGAGTAATCAAGGTGAACAAAGAAGTCAGTGTTTATCGAGTCATCAAGGTGAACAAAGCAACTAGTGTTTACCGAGTGTTCAAGGTAAAGAAAGGAATCAGTTTTGACTGAGTAAAGATGTACTAAGATGTAACCGAGAACTTCATGATAACCGAGCTCCTGAGGTTATCAAGGAAATTAATTTTTACCGAGCTCAGACGGATATCAAGGAAACTAACTATCACCGAGTCACAAGGTTCTATCAAGTGTTTCCTTTGATCACCGAGCAACAGTTCAGATAGAACTATTCACCGAGTGACATCTCTTCTACTGAGTCTCCAGTGGTTATCGAGTTCAGAACTACTCAAAGTGTTTAGTATGAACCGTGCCTTCACTTCTACCGAGTGCATGACGATGCCGAGTAACACAGTGGACGCCGAGTATCAGAAGGACACCGAGTCAGTTCAGTGAACCCGAGTTTCTACCTTGGGCCGACTTTGTATAGAGATTTGCACTTGTTGTTTTAGCCGACCTTGCATGTATTGTTTAGCCGACCTTGCATGTATTGTTTATATGGATGGTATATATATGCAATGTATTGTATCATTCAAAGAACAGTTGTTATGGCAATGGTAATGAATGGAAATGTGAAAGTGTGAAAGTGCGAAAGAAATACATGCGTGCGAAAGTATGTGGGCTGAATTGTGAAGATATTCAGCAGGTCTAGTTTTGAAGCAGAAAAGTTTTATCTATCACATCAAGGTGAATCAGAGCATAGCGGATCTTATCAGCAATCAGTTGTAATCAGATCCACTGTTTCATTCTAACAGGTGAATCAATTTTTTTGTAAATCTTTTAACAAGGTAGACTTAACAATCTTTTGTAAATCTCCTAACAGAGTGCATACTTTATTGTATGTTTGGAAATCCTCTAACAAGGTGGATCTAGCAATCCTTTGTGCTCCTAACAGGGCAGATCACCAGAAGTGGTCATTGTAAGCCTTAACCGACCAACTTCATACTGCAGTAACGAAGCTTGTGGGTTTCATCCCCACCCCAATTTTACTTTCTATTTGGAAGGTTTCTGGGTCACCAAATCTATGTGTTCAAGTGTTGCAAATGATTTTGTTTCATGCTTACAATAGGTTACTTGGATGAATGGTGAATATATCAGTATACAGTTTTATTGTTTAAAATTTTAGAAGTTACTGATTCACCCCTCCCCTCTCAGTAACTTGTCATATCTTGAATATTTCTAACAATTGGTATCAGAGCTATAAGGTTCTCAAGATAAAAGCTTCACAGCTTGAGAAAAGATCAAGGACAATGGAGATATTCAGACTTGACAAAACTATTGAGAATGAAAAGCTAGATCTGAAAATGGCCATGGCTCAACTCAATGAAGCAAAAGAGCATCTTTCACAATCCTTGAAAAGAAGAAAAGAACTTGCAAAGAAAATGAATGACCATCAATATGTTTAAGAAAAGATTGAAGATCTCTCACCATCAAATAGTTCAGATGAAGCTGACAAAGCAATCAAAGAACTCTTAGAAAAGAATGGATCTCTGTAGGAAGAAGTAAGAAAGCTCAAAAGGGAACAAGGAATCCAGTCCATTAGGCTATGTGAAATCTTGGAGCAAAGGAACAAGGTAGCTGAAGACTTAGAGGTAAGGAATAATCAATCCTCTCAGCTTGAAAATCTTGTAACTCAATTATCTAATGCAAATGAAGAAATTATGAATCTGAGATCTGAGAATGAGATTTTGAGAAATGACTTAATTACTGAAAGACAAATCAATGCAAGCTTACAAAGTGATCTAATCTCTGAAAAACAAGTCAATGAGAGAATGGTAAAATCTCAAAAAGACATGGATCAATTGAATTTGCAAAATGAAGAAAACTTTCATAAACAAAATGGTAAAGCAGGCCTTGGATACAAGGAAGAAGGTGAATCCTCCAAACAGGGTACTCAAAAGAATCAAAAACCTACTTGCAGCCACTGTGGTAAGTTAGGTCATACATCTAACGGATGTTGGAGCAATGGAAAAGGAAAATTTAATGGAAAGTGCTACAATTGTAATCAGCATGGACACAAAGCCAATGAATGCAAAAGGAAACCAAAATTTGAAGGTAAATGTCACAAATGCCAAAAGCAAGGTCATAAGGCATCACAATGCAAATTCAAATCTTTTAATCCAGCTGAACAACTTGTCAAAGAAATATTTGGTTGGGACTACAACACTTGGTGCAAATGTCATTATTGTGGAGAATATGGTCATACTAGCATAAACTGTGCAAGGCATCACCTAAGAAAAAGTGATACCACTGTAAGATGTTATACATGTACAGAACTTGGTCATATATCTAAAAACTGCATGAACATAAAAAAAGTCGAGGATGAGAAGAAAATCAAAGTAGATAATATTCAAAAACAAATGAAGCAGCAATGGATTCCAAAGTCTACCGAGCCAAATAATTCAAGTGATGGAATGGTCACTCAAGAAGTGAGTGACTCTCCCATTTCCAATTAAGACTCATCAGGATAAGACCAGGACTGTATCTACAAGCAATATCCTAAGCAGTCCTAGAATGAAAATATGATCAAATCAGTATTTCAGATACATCAGGATCATGGTCGGTACATGACCTTACCGAGCTCAGTCGGGTGCAATAAGGATTCTTTTACCAAGTTGCACTTACCGAGCATGGTTGGTTCTTCTCTTACCGAGTTAAGGGCAGATTAACCTATTTTCTTTTAGTCACCAAGTTGTGAAGTTTAAGTCGAGCTAGTGGATGACAGCTTGTCGATCGCAGCTACCTCCGTGCTAAACATTAATGACAAATTTTTCATCAAAAGGGCAGATTTCAACCTCATTTTTCACCGCGAATTCGAGATTTACAAAAAGAGGGCTTTCAAGCGAATTCAAGTGAGTTGAAGAAATTTTCCAGCGAAGTATTCTTACAAAATCTTCTTACTCACCGAGTAGCAATGGCTTTCACAAGCACCAGCAGCAGCAAGGCGAAGAAAGGATCCGAAATGCTTGTAAAGGGAATGGAATGGAAGGCACCGACGTTCAAGCTTGTTCCTGCCATCGCTGAATCACTCGACCCGCATGGAGCTCAATCACAGATTCCTCCAAAGGTACTTCTAATCAATGATATTCGTACTCATTTCAAGTGTACTGTGCAAGAAATAGGGACACTAGATATGGATAGCACCCTAGCCGAGTTATGCATGGATGGAACCCTAAAACCTGAGTTCAAACATTTGGAAACCAAAGGCTTAACCCATATCCCGCATCTGCCAAGAAGTTTCCAAGTGAAATGGGTGAGGTATATCTTGAGCCGAGTACATAATAGTCAGTTGTGGTTGGAACAACCAGTTTTGATAACCAAGAAGATGATTCACAAAATCACGGGTCTCCCAATGCTCAGCAAAGCCAAAACCACCAAAACCCTAGGACGGGATGAGTTACAGAAGAAAACCCAAGCTGAATGAGATGGTAGAGGTTTAAAACTCAACAATGTTTCAGATATAGAACTGAAATTTGGTATTTATGTTATTGCATAC
Source organism: Cupressus sempervirens (assembly GCA_028749045.1). NCBI lineage: Eukaryota > Viridiplantae > Streptophyta > Pinopsida > Cupressales > Cupressaceae > Cupressus > Cupressus sempervirens. The sequence goes on along the minus strand of CM053788.1, from coordinate 159,448,767 downwards.
AAACTGTATAGTTCCAGCAGGCTGAATAGTGTACCTTGCGAGGTTGTAGATTTGGCATATAAAATTATAAAGAAAAATATGGAGTTTGACCTAGCTGATGTACTATTAAAACAATTCAATAAAAACATGGAAAGCATAAGGACTGCAAAGACAAACCCTTGTAAATTTGGTTCTTTGCTAGTTTGTTTATTTTTCTATGTATAGAAATTCTTTCCATCCAAAGGTACAGTTGTATGGAGGAAAGATACTCCAATTTTGTATCAAATAAATGAATTCATAGTAGATATGGGTATGAATTTTGACAAAGTAATGGACAATTATTTTGAAGATTTCAAGGAAAGGATGAACAACAGATTCAGAATACCTCCAAAACTTGTTGAAGAGTATAAGGATGATGTCTGTTTCATGGTTGACTGTGACAAGGTATACATACAGGCAGTTAGACCCCGAGTTGCATGGGTGAAACCTCTTCCATATGAGGTAAATATTGATGAAACCAGGGATATCATTAAAGCACTGGTAAATGAGCCAGTAGACCTAAGGCAACAAATTTTTGGTACTTATGATGAAGCAAAGGCCAGAATTGAACTAGAAATCAAAATTCCATAGGCCATCAGCAAAGGTAAAAGGAAAATGGCCAAACTAAAAACAGAAATGAGTTCTCTTATGGTCACCGAGGGAAAAGATCAAGATAAAGAAAGTGAAGAAGAAAAAGAAGGAGAAAAAGAATCAGAAAAAGAGCAACCGGCAAAGAAGAAAGGCAAGGTAATCATTACCAAGCCCAAGAAGCAGCCTACTGCAGTATTCACTCAGAGAACGAGAAAAGGTATTCAGGAACCTGTATTGGTCAAACCTACACCTACATTCGAGCAAAGGCTCAAAACATTGGAAGAAGGAGCTGGCATTGCAAATTTCAAGGCATTAAGATTTGAGACAAGGACTGATGCAGAGAAAATGCAAATTGAGGAACTGGTACTTAACAAAATGGGAAAATGGAAATACTCCCCAGACCAGATTGCTCCTCATATCTCTAAAGAACTACTGGAGAGAGTACAGCCAAGATGGGAGTTAGCCACCAAGACGGTAAAAGATATATATGAGCAATCCCTAAAGAATCTTCGGCCTAGTCTCACTGGAGCAGAGGTAAAATCTAAATTGAAAACCTATGAAGGTAAAATGATGATCAGATTCCACACTTGTTTGGTTTTGATCAAAGATATAGAGCATGTTGTAAATGATGCTACAAACATGTGGAAAAACATCTATCATCTACATAAGCCCAGTGTAGACCCAGTAGAAATAAAAGATGATGACAACGGCAGTAGCAGTGATGAATCAGATAGCACTCCATCCATCACAGTTACACCAGGAGAGTTGCATGCAATGATGGAAGAAAAAGAGGAAGAAGACAAAGAGGAAGAAGCTGAAGAGGAAGATAAGGAGGATGATACGGTAAAAATTGTAGCAGAAGCTATTGCATCCCTTCCTCACTCCCCAGACAAACTTGTGACATCATCAAGGTTGGAGTCAGCATCAGCAGGTTCATCTACACCAGATTTACCATCTACACCTACCATATCTCAGCTCCAAGTATCATCAGTAGAAGTGACTACCACTTCATCTACCGAGCTACATCCCTCTTCGACTACCAAGCTGCACCCCTTTTCATCTACCAAGTTAGCCTCCTCGACTCCATCATCATCAGTTGGTATTGCTGTAAGTTCTCAAATTTTGACAACTCAAATTTGTTCTACAATTTTGTCACCATCTACTTCAGGCACATGAGCTTAGATACTATATTACCGAGTGTATCACCATTTTTGGCCAGCACTCAAATTTTTGACCCTGTACATACTTCTATTGGCACTCAAACCTCAAACATCCCAGTTTTTACTGCTAGTCCTTCTGTCTCTACTATTGTGTATATTCCAAAGGTCAAACCAGTCATCTCAGAAGTCAAACAAAAGCAACCATTAAGACTTATGATCACTGGAAAGGAAATTCCTGAAGACATTGACTTGGACACAGAGATAGTAATTCCAAAGATTGACTTTGATAATGCTACCATTGAAGAAATGGGGTATGCTAGTCAACTTATTGAGAAAAAGGCTACTCAGATGCAGTTAAGATCAGAAAGGGATAAGGAATATAGGATAATTGAGGAAGCCCAGAACATAATTACTGAGGCTATAGGTGTTGATGTTGATACTTCTCAACACATTTTGATTCAACTGGAAGAGGCAGTTAATAAATTCAATGAAGATGCCTCCGGACAAGAAAAGCTAATTGAGCGTGCAGAAAAGAAATTTGATAATAAGGTATTAGGGAACATTGCCCAGAACATTGCAATAAATCAGGTTGCATTAACCTTAGTTTTGGCAGATATGGAAAATTCTTTTAATAATGTAACATCTCTTTTTGCTAAACTTTGTGATGTTACCGAATACACTAAAGGAATAAGAGAAAAACTAAATAAAATTGATGAAGATCTGAAGGTAAGTGCACAGAACTTGAAGCTTGACCCCAGTTTAAGCTCATCTCATCACCTCAGAATCAAATTTTTGTCAGAGAAGCAGGCAGAGCTGTTGAGGGAAGAGGCAAGGATCCGATCTACATTGATAGATATCCAAAACATGATCCTTCCCACCATGGATTCAATGCAGAAGCATATTGCACATTCAAAGACATTAATCCATGATAATAACTTCTCCATTGCAGATCATGTGATTGAACTTTTGGCTGAAGTCCAAATAGCTCTTTCCACCTGCAAAATTTTGCAAGAGAATTGGGATAAGACTCTCCAGCTTATTCTCCAGGTACATTCAGAGTTCATCTCTCATTTTGGTGTTTCTATATAAGTATATATATTCTTTATTCTTTGGCATTATTGTCAAAAAGGGCGAGATTATTGTTGGATATGTATACTATGGGTGAATAAGTGTTTTTAGAAAAATTGTACAAAGGAAGAGATATACAGCTCATGTAAATAATGTATGTACATTCTATGGGGGAGTTGTATATAACAAAGCTATTCTATGGGGGAGTTGTATATAACGAAGCCATGTATATTCAGAATCAGTCATCAGCATGTCAGATAAATTTTGTCTCATAAGTGTTTTTGTCACTAATGCCAAAGGGGGAGATTGTTGGCATTATGATACATTTTTGTCATTAGTTACAACACTTATTGGATTCTGAATGCTTACCGAGCTCTCACCGGAAGCCAAGCTTTACCTAGTTCTCAGTGTTTACCGAGTAATCAAGGTGAACAAAGAAGTCAGTATTTACCGAGTAATCAAGGTGAACAAAGAAGTCAGTGTTTACCGAGTAATCAAGGTGAACAAAGAAGTCAGTATTTACCGAGTAATCAAGGTGAACAAAGAAGTCAGTGTTTACCGAGTAATCAAGGTGAACAAAGAAGTCAGTGTTTATCGAGTCATCAAGGTGAACAAAGCAACCAGTGTTTACCGAGTGTTCAAGGTAAAGAAAGGAATCAGTTTTGACCGAGTAAAGATGTACTAAGATGTAATCAAGAACTTCATGATAACCGAGCTCCTGAGGTTATCAAGGAAATTAATTTTTACCGAGCTCAGACGGATATCAAGGAAACTAACTATCACCGAGTCACAAGGTTCTATCAAGTGTTTCCTTTGATCACCGAGCAACAGTTCAGATAGAACTATTCACCAAGTGACATCTCTTCTATCGAGTCTCCAGTGGTTACTGAGTTCAGAACTACTCGAAGTGTTTAGTATGAACCGTGCCTTCACTTCTACCGAGTGCATGACGATGCCGAGTAACGCAGTGGATGCCGAGTATCAGAAGGACACCAAGTCAGTTCAGTGAACCCGAGTTTTTACCTTGGGCCGACTTTGTATAGAGATTTGCACTTGTTGTTTTAGCCGACCTTGCATGTATTGTTTAGCCAACCTTGCATGTATTGTTTATATGGATGGTATATATATGCAATGTATTGTATCATTCAAAGAACAGTTGTTATGGCAATGGTAATGAATGGAAATGTGAAAGTGTGAAAGTGTGAAAGTGCGAAAGAAATACATGCGTGCGAAAGTATGTGGGCTGAATTGTGAAGATATTTAGCAGGTCTAGTTTTGAAGCAGAAAAGTTTTATCTATCACATCAAGGTGAATCAGAGCATAGCGGATCTTATCAGCAATCAGTTGTAATCAGATCCACTGTTTCATTCTAATAGGTGAATCAGTTTTTTTGTAAATCCTTTAACAAGGTAGACTTAACAGTCTTTTGTAAATCTCCTAACAGAGTGCATACTTTATTGTATGTTTGGAAATGCTCTAACAAGGTGGATCTAGCAATCCTTTGTGCTCCTAACAGGGCAGATCACCAGAAGTGGTCATTGTAAGCCTTAACCGGCCAACTTCATACTGCAGTAACGAAGCTTGTGGGTTTCATCCCCACCCCAATTTTACTTTCTATTTGGAAGGTTTCTGGGTCACCAAATCTGTGTGTTCAAGTGTTGCAAATGATTTTGTTTCATGCTTACAATAGGTTACTTGGATGAATGGTGAATATATCAGTATATAGTTTTATTGTTTAAAATTTTAGAAGTTACTGATTCACCCCTCCCCTCTCAGTAACTTGTCATATCTTGAATATTTCCAACAGTATATACGTTGGAGAACTTAGAAAGTTCAATGCATATGTGTTTGGAAGTGTGAATTTGAAGTTGGATCCTGTATCTAGTTGTAAGCCGAAAGACCTTACAGCTATGCATGTATGCTAATTACTTGATGAATCAATAAAAGTCTCTCTCTCTCTCTCTCTCTCTCTCTCTCTCTCTCTCTCTCTCTCTCTCTCTCTCTCTCTCTCTGATGTTTTTCTCTTTGTGTGTTTCCTTCCATTGTGTTATCTTTGCAAGTTGGTTTTGATTATTGGGTGTGCCTTTAGCCCTAGTTATTTGCTCCTCCTTGCATCAATCATTTCTTGGAGTTGTGGTTTATATGAAGGATTTTTTTTTTCTAAATATTAAGATGTAGCGTCACATGAAAAATATAAAAGTAATAAAGGAGGTCGATTTAATAGAATGTAGAGCAGATTCATTGGACACTAATTTCAAAAAATGCATTTCTTTGTGAATCTAGTTGTCTTTACTTTCATATTTGAGCTCCCTCTTTACAAGGTTTTTTTTTTTCCATGACCCATTTCATCTTTTTTCTTCCTTTTTAAAAAAAAATTGTTGCTTCATTTTTTTATGGTAGCTTATTTTCCCTAGAGGAGAAAGGAGGAGGGAAAGAATGAGGAGAACTTAGCATGATTGAGGACAAGGATGAAGAATTTATATTGTAAGTATCTATACTATGTTATATTCATGATGTTTTATTCTTCCTTGCATGTTATCGTAGGTAATACAACCACTAGTCTACTATCAATTATTCCTTTTTCTGGTAATACAAATATTATTTTGTTATCCATTATTTTTTTAATATTGTAGAGGCTAAGGTATCTAAGTTGTGCTCTATTCACAATGTTCTATTCTTCCTTCCATGTTAATATCCATAACTAGAAGATTGGTAGGATGTATTTGTCAATTTTATAGCCCACCTTTAATAGTTTTATCCTTCCTTGTGTTCAAATTAAGCATCTAAAATAGAAGGATTTATTTACTTAGGTTTCAATATTTTGCTTGTATGTTGGTGATCATAACTCCACTGTGCTTATCTGTTAATTAGTATTTCATTGAATGATTATGCTTGTATCTTGGTGCTACTACTCCACACTATGCTTATTTGCCTCTATCATTCAAGGTTCTTATTTATTCATGAAGTTATCATTTTAACTTTGACTAAAGAGTCCTATATTTTCTAGTTGAGGTATTACTTTCTATGTTCCTTATAATTGTACCAAGATGACTAACTATATCTTACTCTTCCTTAAAATCATATAGGGGAACTCATACTTCCTATATTCCTTCTTTAAATGCTCATATTATTTTTATTAGTTTGGTATGTATTCCTTAACCATAAAGTTCATGACCTTTGTTAGTCTAGATTGAAATGATTCACTTGATCATACTCTGCATTAAATGTTCATACTTGGTTATTAATTTGGTGTATACTCCTTAACCATGAGATTTGTATTGAGATTATTCATGTAATCACATTCTTCTTTTAATTATTAAATTTTTCTATTGGTTTTGTGTGTACTCTTTAGTCATGAGGTTTTAGAGTGACATGATTCGCTCATTCATAAATTCTATATAAATGTGCAAATGCATGTATCATAGCCAAAATAGGGCTTACAATTTCCTAGCTCTATATATAGCAGTTTCAATGATATTTTAGCTATACCGTATGATATTTGATATCTCATGATAGTGCCTAATCTATGATATTTTTTCAACCTTGCATTTTTAATTAATAAAATCTCATTTCCCTTTGAATTTGTTTTTCACAATTTCAAAGTAAATTAATTTTTATGGAATTCTTATATTTCCATTAATAAGGAGTTAGCACAGATGCTTTAAAGTATAGTAATTTTTATTATGTAATTATTGATCATCTATAGCCTATCTTTCTATCACTATCAAGTAGAACTTGCAAGCATAATGTTTATCTTTGATGAAATTCAATCTTTCTTGTGACTTTACATCCTATTTTAATTATAAGTTCCCATACATTTTCAGGTTGTTCTAAGCCATGTCTAAAACACTTGATATTTTCCCTTACTCCTTTACTCAATGGCTATTGGAGATGGCTAATTTTTAAAAAAAAATCTAAACCCCTAAATATCTTTTATATCCTTGCTCCATTAAGAAATCATAATTGTTCAGGACCAACTTAGCTTCTTCAAATTTCAATCTTATCAATTTTGCCAATCTACTATTTGTTTCCTTCAATAATTGCACCCTTTGGCTACTTCCAATATCCTCTCTATTCTTGGAAGTATCTTCTAACACTAGTAAATTTGGACCTATTTTCAACGCACGTATGTTAAAATTGCAACTTGCAAAAATTGAAAATGGTTGTCGCTAAACTAGAGTCACAATTTTCATGCACAAGATAGTTGTCAATGTATCAATGATAATATTAGTAAAAAATTATTGCCATCATTGTCACATGGTGGTGTTAGACTACTAGTTCAAAACATTGAAATATCAATGACCACGAGAGCTGATTTAACAAGTATTCAACACTATCAACAATAAGATGTGTCAAAATATCAACAACTGTGAGAGATGATTCAATGGGTGTATCATACTCTCAATAAAAAGATGCATTGAAATACTAACAACTTGTAGAGATTATTCGATGGGTCTATCGTACTCTCGATGACAAGATGCATTGAAATAGTGATGACTCAAGTAGAGATGATTCGACAGGATACTTATACCATCAACAACAAAATGTGTCAAAATATTGATGCTAGTCAAAGTTTTAAAAAAAAATCTTACCCTTTGATTTGTATCAGTGGTCTTTAGTTTGAAATATGATTCCATCTTCACTTCTATCACTTATAGCCCAAAATCTACCTTTTTATCATATATACTACAAAATATGGACTCTTTTATGCATAGTAGCTCTATATCAAATCAATTGGAGTTCTCAACATTTTCCTATTAGTCTTTCTGAGATATAGTTTTTGTATGTCTTAAGTTAGTTATCTTAAACTATTTATAGTAGTAAGTTTATTTCATGCTTGAAACATTGTCCTGGCCATATCTTTAGAGTCGTAGTTTTGTGCTAAAGGGCCAATTTTATGATTGCATTTTCCAAGTCCAATAGTGGTGAGTTTTGAACACATTTTTAATTCAGCATGTCAATCATCAATATATGTAAACAATGCATGTGCTATCAATAAACAAGATTGAATTAGAGAACCATGATAACATAAGTCCATTTAAGTCAAAGCATATCAAGGAGGGCTTTGATTATGAGAGCACTTAAATTAAAAAATGACAGTGGCAAGTTACTTCGTAGGGTCATTCCATGACAAATAATCAAATGTTTTCGTGACATACAACACCATTGTGGAAAATATAAAATAAACATGTCGTCATATATCATTGCCACTAGTTATGACAATAACTACAATAAATTAATGATGCAAACTTTTTTTATACTAACAAAGGCATGTTGTTATCTTCACAACCTATAGAATTCTTGACCTTTTTGTCTCAATATAAACATAATTCTTTTTATGATAGACTTTAAGGAGCTTGGAGAGAAAAGGGATCTCAAGGTTTCTTTTATCTTTTTGGAAAAATAAGGATGATAATAAATTAAAACTTGGAAGAAACTCTTGGTATCAACTAAATAAGCTCTATGGTATCTGGTGCCTAATGCTCTCATATCCCTTCAATCTCAGAGTCATCTTTCAGCCTACGATCTACACTCATTCACCTTCATTTGACTTGTACAGATTCATAACTCATGCTTGTAGATAGTCTCATAACATATTGACAGTAACAAAGATAGTATAAGAAACAAATCCAATAAACTTAGAAGATTAATATACCTTTTTAGCATATATTATACATAATATGGACTCTTTTATGCATAGTAACTATATATAAAATCAATCAAAGTTCTCAGCATTTTCCATGCTTGTGCATTCTAAGGCTCTTAATATAAATTTCAACTTTGATCTCCTTCATGTTTTATAGTACTTTCATTCTTTGAAGATGTAGTAGCTTTAGTTTCTACAAGACCTACCAAAATTAGTTAAATTATGAAACAAACTTGGAAGCGCTCCATTGCACTAGGCAATATCTAGGGAAGACAAACATGTAGAAATGGTGCAAGAGTTGTTGAAAGTGGATTCTTCTACTTAAAATAAATTCAATGTGAGTGGATTTATGTTGATTGATGTTAAAGGGAAAAAATGGCATGCTTATATACTTCAAGAGATATTGAACTGCACACTAGGTTATATTGATCCATTAAGTCATCAAAAGAATAAATTAAATATTCTCTACCTGGAAATAAGGAGTAAGCAACCCCAAATGGTTAGATAAAATATTGCAAAGAATAAGATAAAATAGAAAGTGTCTTACTTCTTAACATGTATAGTCCAAACTCCCATATATAAATTCAATGTATGATTGCATAACTCTTGTTGTACACAACCACAAAGTAATTTAATGTCAACCAAACAAATTTTACAATTTCAAAAAGATAATGCAAGAACAACTCTAGATATGCTTGATTATACCCACCTCTTCCCAAGCCTTTTAAATTGTAAACCCATGACATAATTGTTAGAGTAATTATTTAGTTTCACTTATTAATTAGATCATCTTGATTTAGTTGATTAAGTGATTTATTACTCTAATTCTTAAGCTTGCTTTTAGATGCATATAATTAATATTTTATTAATTATATTGTGCAACCTAGCTTTTTTAGGCTTTAGGGCTTTCGTTCACCTTTAAAGGTTGAACTCTTGTAATTATTTTTTCATCCATTCATTCAATCAATTTGGGAATACAGTTTCTCTCATATTGTTGAGTTTTTCCAAGCTCCACTTTTTCCTTCTTTTTTTGATTTCTCTTCAGCAGGTTATTTGCATGTAGGTGATCTTGGCAATCTATGAAGTTGGTTTTCACAACTTCTACAATAATAGACTCATTCTCAAATGACACAAATAAGATAGTTGCTCATGATATATGTATATTGATTTAATCAAATACTTTTTCCTCCTTGGTGGATAAGTGTGATACACAATCTCTCGTGAGAGTAGCTCCATGTCTACATACAACTTATAGAGAAAGTAGCATGTTGTCCATTTTACCAAAGAAGCAAATTGATAATCAACAATAAATCATAATCTACATACAACTTTTAGAGAAAGCAACATGTTTTAATTCATAGTACTTATGTTAAGGCCATTTTAAGGTATTCACTTGGAACCTACTATGTTCACCCACTAAAAGTAAGTACCACATTGGATACTTCAAAGTTCAAGCATCCCCATCTACATTTAATGACATGATACAAAAACAAGTTGTAACTAAAATGCTTTTAATGGGTTTAGTTTGATCTTCACTTCATTTTGAGAATCATTTTATATTCTCTTCTTAACAAGGTCAACCACATGAAGGTGGAAGCTCATTTGGCCTCTCCCCTCCCACCTATAATCACTCTAAATTCCCCATTAACAACTAAGTAAATATTCCATTCATTCATTTTAGAAGTATATCATTGAATCATTATAACCACATAACATACATTAATATGACATACAATTAATTAATACATATAAACATTCATCAATAATTTTTGAACACATCAATCATTATATTCACATAACATTCATTAACATGATATATAACTCATTAACCTATAAACATTCATCAATAATTCGTGAACACATCAATCATTATAATCACATAACAATATTCAACAACATGATATAAAATTCATCATTATTCATTAAAATCCATCAACATTCATAAAAATCCATTAATAAGTAACATTCATCATCATAAAAATCCATTAATAAAAAGCATTCATAAAAATCCTTCAACACGTTCATCATCAAACAAGCCTTTTAACATTAATTTCTTCTTTTATTTTTTCTTTTTTTGAAGATAAAGGCTAATAGGAACATTGTGACTATCTTCGACATCCTAGGGCTCTTGTTATTCTAATCTTATGACATGAGGCTTCCTCTTCTTTTATCGAGGACAAGATTGATGCATCCCTGCAATAAGAAATAAATGGGTTTAATTCTAAATATTTTTAAAATGTTATAATTACTTCATTAATCTAAAGAACATAAAAAGGATTTTTCTTTACCTAATAGTGCCACATCATCTACTATCACATTTTTTTCAATCCCAACCTCAACATGCTGAACACTAACATCATGCTCTACATACTCAAAAATTATCACATAAAGGTTACACCAATTGCAATTTAGGATGATAAATTTTATTAATAATTACATGATTAATTTTCAATAGAAATTGAATATAGACCTATAGCATTTTTATGGACATTGAGGTCTTTTTCATGTGTAGGAATTGTGCCTTTCTCATCATGTGTAAGATCTATGTCAAGAGTAGTAGGCTGCAATGAAATATCATCACCCAATCTAAATTTCATGGTTATGTATTAGAAATTTTAGTTACTAAATTAACTATAATACCACATGATTTCATTTCCCCTTTTCTTTGATTTAATGTGCTGGTCTAGTTATTATCAACAATAGCATTGGTTTATTTATGGGTTTCATGCATTTTTTTCTCCATACCCCTTTATTGGTTACTTTACCTTCCTATAAGATCATACTTTCCTATTGTTTGTCTTGTATGAAAAAGGGTAAGCAATGGAAAATAAAAGCACCAATCTTTAGAACTAAATTTTTCTTCACGTGTATTTCTAGCCACATAAAAGAAATGAGAAAGCATGAAGTGGTTAAAATAAGAGCATGGATTTATTTATTTTTTGGAAAGAAGTCTATTTTTTTTATCTAATGTGTTTTTATCATGTGTAGCTATAGGAAAGAAAACATGGATCAGTAAAGGGATGTATCTTTAAGATGTCAAACATTTTGATTCATCACTTAGTAGTCGCAAATCACATGAAGACATAGATTATTAGAGATATGAAACCTTTTAAATTAACATTCAATGTAGCTATAGATTTAGTATTAAAAATAAATTATTGAAGTGACATATAATAAAATATATGAAACCTTTTAGTTTAGTATTTTAGAGGCAAAGATATGGTAAAAAAATGGAGCAATAACTTAACTAAGCAATACAATTTTAATTAAAAAATAAAAGATGTATACTGTAGTTACGCTATTATCAAAATACAAAAGAAACTAAGTCAAAATGATAAGGTATGGAGATGGAACTCTTGTAGGGATCATACATTACATAAATATTAAATATCCCTAATAGGAACTATTATAAAGTAAGTATCTATATATTGAAGAGAATATAGTGTTCATATGACTGATCAATCATAATGCAAAGACAGATTACAAAGTTTAGAAGATATCAGATACCTATTAAAACAACTATGCCTTGAAAATGGATATTGTGAGTTTATATTGAAGAAAGAGACAAAGGATATTTATTTAGTTGTAAGGAAAAATGATACAAAAACACATTTAATGTGATCAAATGGAAACATAACAGTAGGAAGGTACCTTCAGGTGATGCATTGCTAAACATATTGAGCCCAAAATCAATAGAAGATTGAAACATGCAACGAGTGAAGGGAAAACTTCAAAATCAAGGATTGGGATGGATAAAGATAGAATTGAATTATTTGCAAAATAAGGATGGATCGTCATTTTTTACACTTTTCTTATCAATCACTATGTTCCCTCCTTGATGTCTTAGTCATTCTAAATGAACATTGTGCATATGATGCTAATATAAAGGTTCATTTAAATTAGGTTATAATTAAATGTGTTGAATACTATTTATCTCACTATGACTCCTAATTCAAAGAGCCTTTGAATAATTGATACACACATTGAAAAAAAGATCTTTATCAATACCATATAGGCAAGAGATAGTTTGGGAGTTTAGAGTTTCCCTGCTACCTTGAATGCTGAATTAAAGAGAAGTAAATCTATTACAATTCATATTCACTATTTTAGTCCACTTAGTGTAGAAAATAGTGCATCCTAATACAAATAGGTTTCAAAGGATAGTTTTAATAAATGTTAGTAGTTATATTCCTCTTGATGACATTGTTGAGCTAGGTAGGTAAATTGAGTGAAGGAATCTACTCTTGTCCAGCTTAGGACTAACAGTATTCTTCCTTATTTCGTTCGCTCAAATATGTTAGTAGAGATTTGTAAGCCATTTTGCATCAAGGTATTTTCTAATTCTTTCCCTCCAAAAAATAACTCATAGCACAATAAATGCAAAGCCCTAATTAAGGAGAATACACAAGAAATTGGTTATCTTGGATTGTTCAAAAAAGACTTTTGTTCAATGGCATTGTAAAACTCTCTATCAAGCCCCCCTCCCACATGCTTGCACTTTTCCATGTGAACAAATGAAGTTCCACTTTTCTTTTCCTTTTTGTTTATATCCAAAATTTTGATGCTAAACTTAATTTTCATTGAAATTTCAATATTATTAGGATCATTTTTTTTAAATAAATGAATTTGACAAGCCAAATTGGCTTGCTATCAAAATTTGAGGTCGAAAATGACCCCCAAATGCACTAGTGGAATTTTCTTCTTTCATCGCTTATGTATTGTTTCAAGCTATCTTCTCTTTCTTTTTATGGCTTGATTTCTTTGATTTCATCCTTTTATTTATAGAATCATGCCATATAGTAGTCAATTATTTCTCCTAACGTAGGTCCACTAAATCAAATAATTTGTAATATTCTTCACTAAGAATGAATACACCATGGATAAAATATTCTTTAATCATCACCTTTTTGAATGGTTTTTGAGCATGGTGATATATCCTAAATTTTTCTTATTCACTTTGGTTCTTAGAGAATCCAAATACAAAATGACCATCCAAAAGCCCAAAAGTAATCACTTTTAGTGCAGAAATCTTTTTCCTTGCTCAAAAATTATCCCCTCTTTCATTACATCAAAGAGTATGAAAATAAACTAGGGTTGTCAAGTTAGTTTTGTTCATTTCAAACATCATCCCCACCTTCCTATTAAATAAGTAATCTTAAAAATAGGACATCCAATACTGCTCACAATACAAACCCAAATCTAGTTTGAATCTAGTCTAAGAACATTAAGCCCATTCACAAACTTAGCAAGAACTTTATTAACTCTAACAGACATACACAAGGTCTCGAGTAGCATGTGGTAAATGATTCTAGAGTTGTTTGTTATTATCTTCTATCATGCTAGGCATTACCCAAAGATGAGAGAGATTCACAACTTCATTCTCAAACATGATCTCTTTAATTACTCCCAAATTTCTTAATTTTATAGTATTGAATGATTATATTTATTTTTTGTTGGAATTAGAATCTAAGAATTACAAATCATTTAAAATATTAACATTACAACATAAAAAAATATTGTTATAGCATAATCAGTAGAATATACTCATGACACTAGACTTAACCATCACTACAACAATGTTGGATAAACATGAATCAGCCAACAATGTAGAGTGATATAGCGCTATGCTCATGACATCAGACTTAACCATCACTACAACAATACTAGATAAACATGAGTTTGACAACAATGCAGTATGATATGGTGCTCTCCAAATCACAATCGGCCAATGAGCTAGATCTCCCATCTTGTTGAGTCATCTTTACACATGCTGCAAAGTCAAGTCTTGAATGGATGAGGAGGTTGTCTTGATTCTATTTTGTGGTAGCTCAAGGAGTTTTTAGCATGTACATTAGCTGTGATTTCCTTAAAAAGGAGACAAGCCAAGTCATTAAAATTAACAAATTGGAGCATATAATTTGAATTTCTATTTCCAATGGGAGAAAGGAGTGGGAAAAAGGTAGCTTGACATCAAATCTTTCAAATATTTATATAAGCATTTTCTACACTTGTCTAGCTCTAACAACATTTTTTTTTTCAGAAGCATTGGATAGGGTCAGGGTTGGTAGTTTAATTAGGGGGTTCTAGTAAGTGCTACTACTTTCCTATAAGTAAATGTGACAATATATATCATATTGAAAAGGAAAATATTTTCATGTTGGTTTTTTGATGGACCATAGGCTAGCTAATCTACATTCTCCATTTAAAACTAGTTTTGTTCACTCGGTTAAAACCAAATCCAATAGCTATAGGATTGCATAATCCTTGGTTTAGTTCATTTGTTTTATCACTAGGTACAAAATCTTCTAGAAGAGGAAAGCTATGAAATTTCTTTTATAATTTCTAGAATTTAATTCTCAAATGTTTAGAATACTACTTTTTTTTGAACTATTATGGACTCACTACAGAGGAAATACACTTACAACTATACTTTGAATATCAATACCTGTAAATGACACCATATAATTTAGGGTCCATTTGGTTCATGGAAGATAACAGGAATTGGTTTTTTCATAATCTGGATTTGAAATTTTTTGTGTTTATTTCAAAATTGGAAAAATAGAATTAAAATACCAAACTTCTAATTCGTCTCAAAACTGGTTTATCAGACTTCCTACTAGAACTAGGAATTGAAAATCAAAACTTGGTTATGCTATTTGAGTAGTGTAAAAAAATTAGATTGGACTATTTTCTAGAGTCTGCTTTCAACTCCAAGCTTACACATAAAAATGTATTTTTCCACTCATCTTTTGAGTCAAATAAATAGTAGAAGTAAAATACCAAAAATAGGGATGAGGATTTGCAAAACCTTGATTTGGCTAATTCAAGATTTGTAGAAATCTCAATTTTTGTCATTCCATGAACCAAATGAACCCTGAACGTCTCCTAGTAAAAAATAGGATTTTTATTATGTATTAAAACTAAAACAATGGAAATGATATAAATAATTTATAATAACTCCTAATCAACCAATTTATTTTTGATGTGAAATAGTAATTTTGTGATTATTTTGATAGTTTGATATAGAATTTTTTTGCCTATTCATCTAGAAAACAACATTTGATATTTTATATTTATGTAATAAAAGAGCAGTTTCATACTATTTCTTTTGTATTATTATGTTATTTAAAGTTTAGCTAATTAAATTCAAATAGGTTTATTTGTTTTACACTAGTATAACTATTGCCTCGATCTATATTAATATTAATGTTCAGCTTTATTAGTATTTGCAAAAGGCTAAATACTATTGCAATCACTTTTTTATTAACAAGTGATTAAATTTTCTTCAATTAATTCTTTATATTTATGTTTTCTACTATACCTAATTATATATAAGATTATAATATTTAATTAAATCTAGTTTACTATATTTATCAAATTAATTTAATACTATAATTGAACTAAAATTTTCTTATTGGCAAGTACTAGCCACTATGTGGCACTTCTTTTGTTTACACAATTGTTACTGCTACCATGATTTATTTATTTATTTCTAGTGTTACAATATTATTTATTTTTATTGTCATTTTATGTGTTTTGTTTGATTAGAGTTCTTTTTCTTTGGTCAAATTTGTTCATTTTCATTTTTCTTGAGTTCAAAATGCATTTTTTAAACTTTTTTATTTATTTATCACGTTTCTAAATATTTGGCATTTCGAATGTGTGCACTACAATAGTTAGGAAACATGATATTTTTAAACAATAATTTAATTAGCTATGCAATAATTATCTATCTATTATTAACAAGTTTCAATTTAATTGAGAGGGAGAGGGGGGAGGGAGGGAGGAAGAGGGAGAGGGAGAAGTAGTGAGAGGGGGAGAAGAAGATTGAGAGGGAGGGAGAGAAGAATGGAGGGGGAGGTAGGAGAGGGTGACAAAGTATGGAAGAGAAGGGGAGAGTGAGAAAGATGGAGTGGGGAAGAAGGGGAGAAAGAAGGAGAAGGATGAATGGGGGGAGGAGGGGAGAGAGAGAGAGTGGGAGAGGTTGGAAGAGAGAGGGAGGAGAGAGAGTAGAGGGGGAGGGTTAGAGAGAGGAAGAGAGGAAGTGAAGGGGGGAAAAGGGAAGTGGTGAGCTAGATGAAAGGAGAGGGAGAAGAAGAGGGAGAGACAAAGAGAGTGGGAGAAAAGGGGAGAGGGAGAGGATGGAGTTGAAGGAGGAGAGAGATTAAGAGAGACATGTAGGTCAAGAGACAAGGAGAGAGGAAGAAGGAGAGAGGTGGAGGTAGGGATGGAATTGAAGGAGCAAAGAGTGCCAGAGAGGGGTGGAGGTATGGAGGGAGAGGAATATGGGTAGAGAGAGGTAGGGGGAGAAGAAGAGGGGGAGAGTGAAAAATAAGTGGAGGGAAAAGAGAAGGGGAGATCTTGTAGAGAGAGGAAGGAGAGGGAAGTAGGGAGAAGGGTAGCGATAGATAGAGAGGGAGAGAGATGGGAGGAGGAGGTAGGGAGAGGGGTAAATAGAGGAGGATGGGAGAGAGCAAGAGGAGGGAGGTAGGGAGAATGGGAAAGGGAGAGGGAGGAGGTAGGGAGATGGAGGGGAATGGGCGAGGATGAAGATAGAATCAGAGAAAGGAAGTGAGGGAGAGGGGGTGAAGAAGAGGGAGGAAGAGTAGACAATATGAAGAGGGGAAGAGAGAGAGAAGGGGAGAGGGAGGGAAAAAAGGAAGGAGAGAGAAGTAGAGGGGGGGTGGGGAGAGAGACAAATAAGGTGGGGAGAAGGGAAGAGAGGGAGTGAGGATAGGGATAGAATGGAAGAGAGGAAAAATAGGAGAGGGAGATAAGAAGAAGGGTAGAGGTTATGGGAAAGGGAGGTAGAGAGGGGAATAGATCAAAGGGGATAGAGGGAGGGAGTGAAGGTAGCAAGAGGGAGAGGGAGAGAGGTAGCATAGGGAGAAGGGTAGAGAGGGAGTAAGGGGGGGAGGGAAGTGGAGAGGGGTGGAGGGGGAGGATAGGGATAGAAGGGGAGGGGAGTGGATAATGGGAAAGGGAGATAGGGAGAGGAGAAGATAGAAAAGGGGATGGAGGGAGGGGATGTAGTGATAGGGAGAAGAATGGGAGGTTTAGAGGGGGAGAGAAGGAGAGAGGGAGGATCAGGATAGAGGGAGAGAATGTGGGGAGAAGGGTAGAGAGAAAGAGAGAGGGAGTGAAGGGGTTAAGGATGGAGAGGTAGGGGGAGTAAAGGTGGAGATGGGTAGAGAGAGATGAAGAATGAAGTGAGGAGGATAGTGAGGTAGAGAGAGGGATGAGAGGTATAAAGAGAGTGAGGGGTGGAGGGGAAGAAGAGAAAATATGAGAAGGGAAAGAAAGAGAGGTAGAGAGAGTGATTAAGAGGGATGGGAGGGAGACCAAGAGAGAGTGGGAGAGGGAGGACGGATAGTGAAAGGGGGTGAGGGAGAGGGGGTGATGGTGATAAGGAAAAAGTGGGTGAGAGGAGTGATAGAGAGTGAGAGAATGGGTAGGGATGGGGAGGGAAATATATGGTGAGAGAGAGTAGGAGAGAGGGGGAGATGGGTAGACAAAAAAATGGAAAGAGAGGGGGGCAAGAGAGAAAGGGGAAGGTTTGTATGGAGAGAGAGAGAGAGAGAGAGAGAGAGAGAGAGAGAGAGAGAGAGAGAGAGAGAGAGAGAGAGAGAGAGAGAGAGAGAGAGAGAGAGAAGGGGAGATAAGAAGAAAGTGGAAGAAAGTCAAAAAGAGGGGAAGGAGGAGGGAGAGAATGGGAGATAGAAAGAAGGTGAGAATCAATGAAAGGGGGAGGGAGAGAAGGGGATAGGAAGAAAGTGGTATAGAGAGTGGGAGATGAGGAAAGGGAGGGGTAAGCGAGGGGGAGGGGGTGGGGGGGGGGGGGTTCCAGTGGGGGGGGTGTGTGGGTGGGTGTGAGACATGAGTAGAGACTTGTGGGAGAGGAACATATAAAGACAAAGAGAGTGGGCAAAGGGAGGGAGATGGAGGAGGGGTGGAGACTGGGAGAAGATTGTGGGGACCCTCTCTCTCTCTCTCCCTCTCTCAACCCTTTTCCCCTCACCTTCTATCCTTCTCCCACTCTACACCTCTCTCTCTCTCTCTCTCTCTCTCTCTCTCTCTCTCTCTCTCTCTCTCTCTCTCTCTCTCTCTCTCTCTCTCTCTCTCTCACACACACACACACACACACCTTCTTCCTCTCTCTTCCTCCTCTCCCCCTCCCTTCCTTGCTCTCTCCTCCTCTCCTTCACATCTCTCTCTCTCTCTCTCTCTCTCTCTCTCTCTCTCTCTCTCTCTCTCTCTCTCTCTCTCTCTCTCTCTCTCTCTCTCTGCTTCCTCCATATCCTCTCTCTCTTCCCTCTTTCCCCCTCACTTCCTCTCTCTTTCCTCCTCTTACCTTCCCCCTAACTACCTCATCTTGCATTTCCTATCTTTCCTCATCCTCCCTCTCTCTTTTTCCCCTCCACTACCACACAAAAAAAAAATGTTTAAAATTTAAAAAAACACAAAAAATAAATAGACTATAAAATGTTTTTAAAAATGTAAAAAAAAGTTCAAACATAGAGAAAAGAAACATGACAATAAATGAACTACAATAAAAAAAAAATATAGGAAGAAAATAAATTTCAGCATTCCAAGTATTGATTAAAGGAGTTGATTCAAATTGATTCAAGTGCAATCAAAACTATGTAAAATAGATAATTTTATAATACCAACACTAAGTAAATCATGTCAATAATGACTAGTTTTAAGGGGGAAAAATATTCACATTCAAATATCTAATTTCATTTGTTCAGATGAATAGTAAAAACAACTTTAGATCAAAATATCACAACAATTACAAAACACAAAATTAAATTGATTAATTTGATTCAAAATTTGTGATCTAAAATTATTTAATTCAATCTCACTATTTTTTTTAATGAAATAAAAATTATATTTGGCTAGATGACATTTTTATCTGATTTCCTTAAATTCTATGATATATTTTAAAATATTAGCATACAATTTTACCTGCAATTTACAGTTAAATTCATAACTACAAATTATGACAATTTTTAAAGCAATTTCTAGAAAACTAGTAATGGTGAAAGAAATTTCTCATCTTTTTTCTATAGAATATTTTTGTAGTCCTACACTAAAGATAATGCTTTCATGTACATCCACGTGAATTGTTATAAAAACAAAGCTAAAAAAAAATCCAAATATAACAATGAATAATTTTTGTTTATAACAAAGACTGTAGAATTGCTTTATAGATGGTTCATCAAAGATTCACATAAGTGTTAATTGGCTTAAGATGATCCATGAAAGATTCACATGCCATAAAATGAAAAAGGCACAAAAAAAGTAATACAACTAAGAAATTTTTTTACCAACAATTCCTCAACTAATTGAATAGAAAGAAAAGGGCATAGCAAAAATAATACAAATAAATCTAATTGAATTAAATCATTTTCCAAAAAGGAACAATAAATTTTTAGTCTTTGAAAAAACCAAGGAGTGGGCTTGTACCAATAATTTCAAATAAGAGCAAGCTTAGTTAATAGCATGCCTAGCAAGAGGCAGTTTCATAAATGCAATTTTTGTTCTAACATTGTACTATCAACTAATATCAATCTAACATTGTAGAGCAATATTATGATGATGATCCTACCAAGAAAAAATGTTGTTAATGTTAATATCCTGGTAAGACATAATGTCACTACACAAATTTGGGTGTTGAATTTACAGAATGATAACAATGTTGAGTTGTAGGGTATATAAAGGAAACGAACCTAATTTTCTATGAAAACTAATGTACAAACAATACAAGTACACAAAATACACACTCCCTGGTTGACCTCAAAGTTTATAATTATCACCATGTAATTTCTGATTAAGCAGATCCTACAACCATGTGGAATTGACTTAGCTAAAAGAATGGTTGGAATATTAGCTCAAGACTATTGAGGATGGTGAAGGCTTGCAAAGTAGATGGCTTAGAAAATGTGACTATTGAGGGTGGTAAAGGCCATCAAAATAAATGACTTACAAATATGACTTCAATAATTAGAAAACTACTTATTAATACTCCAAAGAAAAGAAAAATAATGAGTTGCTTTTATTTTTTATTTTTTCTTATTTTTCATACAATATAGAAATTAGGAGAAAATAGTTTATTATTTCATTTGAAATAGTGTACTCTAAATTTTATAGTTAAATATCTAAAGATTATGTAAGTAAAAATTATGGATACATGTATTTTATAAATTAAAAAATGTCAATTAAAATAAGATGTATCACTGTATAAGTTGCAAACGTGACTTGGAAACATGATTGAACTAAACAAAAGCATATAAAGAGTAAAAGCATTCTTTAATACATCACATTCAATTTTAAAAATGACTATAAAATTGAAATGAAAATTTCCTAAATTCTTATTGGCTTTCTAAATTTTGCTAGGGTTAAAATTAATTTCATCAAACAAATAAATAAATAAAAAAATAAAAATCTTTGGAATGTTCCTTTGCCAAATTTTAATATTCCCCTTCAATGTTCATTAGATCTTCTTCAAATGTAGCTACACTAACAGACAGGCGATGAAGCAAAAACCATTTATCCCCTTCTACTCCAAGAGCGATTAGTGGCAGACTTTCTAAACAACAAAGACTTAATATTTCTTTGTCTCTAAGCTTTTAATCATTCATGGTGTATGGTACTTATCTCACAAAATCCTTGTTTCTTCTATTTCAATGGGTTTCTGTAATTCGATGAATTATTCACTAGTAATAGGCTTTCGTAAAAGTTATAATTTGATACAATTTAGAATTTACCCTTCATACTTCTATAGAATGTAGTTACCATTTGATATTAAATAATCACATAGAAATAATCTCTTTATTGCATGAGCATGCTAGAGTAGACACAAGTTTTTGGAAATAATTTCAATGTTCTTCCCCTACAATTGTTTTTACCAACATCTTCCTTTTAATGAATTTTCAGCTTCCATTTATAATTTTTGTTTAATAAGAGTTTGGGTGCTTATTGTTATAAGATTAAATCTTAGCAAGAGCACATTGGTGACTAATTCTATCTACATGTGTTATTTGAACTATATGATTTATGTTTCCAACTCCAAGCTAAGTTTATGTTTCTTTCCATAAATAATGGATGGATGGTTGTTCACTTTCAACTTAAATGGTGGATAGTTACGAGTTAACAATAGAGTAGTTCTTACCATGATTTCTTAGTTCATTCAGTGTTAAGATTGTATATATCATGCATATGAATGCAAATTCTTAATCAATGAATATAGATTTTATTCAATATCTTTGTTTTATTCTTTTATTTTTTGCACTTTGTATTCTTTCTTCTAGTAAGATTATTAATTTGTTTTGCAGATTTAGCTGTAGAATTATACATGGTATCAGGGCTTAGGAAGCCAAAAGAAGTATTATTTTTTATTATAGGTATTTCAAATTAGATTTTTTTTTTAAGATTAATTTTATTCACTAGATTAGGGTTTGTTAATGTGTTTTTATTTGTAATCACAAACTGAGATAAATTTCCATTTTGGGGGGATATCAATGATTCTAGTAATTATTTTCATTCTTTTGTTATCAAGCTAACCTCAAAAAATTAGTTGTCTTGGAAAAAGAGGATAGAGGATTAGTGCCTTGAGCAACATCTATTGCCCTATCTCCTTGGACATGTTTCTAAGCCAATGGGTTATAAACAAAAAACTCCATGCTTAAATAGTAATGTTATTGTCTATGAACTAATATGTCTTACTATTTTTGAGAATATTTTATAGCATATAGATTATACAAAGTGCCCTTTCATCAAGCTTGGACCATCATCTGACAATTGTATGGAGATATTGATTCTTCATCTAAAAGTGATGATTCATTTGATAATCAAACTTCTATGGGTGATACTAAGATTCAGTCACCCCATCTTGTGCGTATACATCCTCCTTGGATGACCAGTTCTAACCCTGGTGCTCCTGTTATTTCTTTAGAGTTGCTTCATTGAAAGCTTCCAATGATTCTTTACATCATGATCATTTGCATCTTTCAGATTCAACTCATTGGGATCAATTTCTATCAGGCATTTCTTCTTTGTTTGTAGAATCTCCCATTTCAAGATTCTAAAAGATTCTAGCTATTTCAATATCTACATAGAGACAATGAAGCAATTTTCAGAGGTGTCATACATCTTGAGATTTCATCCTATATATTTCTTTCAGAATTGGGGAGACTTCATTCATACATCTTCAGTTTTGTTTCTTCCTAAAGGGAAGAATGTTGTTCAAAACTCATGGATCACCTTTTGCACCATTGACTATGAGGGGTCTATTTTCTCTTCCATTTCACTTTCTTTGAGATCATCTCGAGGTTAAAGAAATTGTAGTACAATAGTTTTATTGCTTTATTAACATATATTTTGAAGGGGAGGAGGGTGTGAGTTTATTCTCACTAGTTTTCCCTCTTACCTCTTTGTTTTTCTTAGATTCTTCTTTTCTCCTTAGTTAGAATTAAGAGAGGGTGTTGGTTGCTCACTTTTAGCTTAAATAGTGGATAGTTACCAGTTAACAATAGAGTAATCCTATAGTTCTTGCCATTATTTCTTAGTTGATTCGGTGGTAAGACTGTATACATCATGCATATGAATGCAAATTGTTAATCAATGAATATAGATTTTATTCAATATCTTTGTTTTTCTCTTTGATTTTCTATAGTTTGTATTCTTTCTTCTAGCAAGATTCTTAAATTATTTTGCAGATTTAGCTGTAGAGTTCTACAAAGCATCAAGTCTAGTAAAAAAGGGATTTTCCCTATTTCAAAACAATTTAAAGTCCTAAATGTTTCTTCTTCTGTAGAACAAGCTATCTTTGTGCTCCACTCTAGAACATCTCTAAGTCATGATAAATGGACATTCTTCTTTTACCTTCCAGAAGCTTCCTTATTCCACTTGCACAATTTGCACCACAAAGCAATGTCTCATCCACTAAATGTTGGCACCAGCTAATGTTTCTTCTTCCTTAGAACAAGTTATCTTTGTGCTCCACACTAGAACATCTCTAAGTCATGATAAATAGACATTCTTCTTGTACCTTCCAGAAGTTTCCTTATTCCACTTGCACAATTTCCACCATAAAGTGATGTCTCATCCACTAAATCTTGGCATCGGCTATGGTGCAACATATTTGCACTAGTCATACCCCTCCATGCTGCATACACATGTCATACATAACCCTCTTTGCACAACCCACAATGTTATTTTCTTCTATTTTTAAATTATTATATAGTTCAAAATATTAAATTGTCTCTTTATAATAAAAAAAACACATATTCTTAGTAAAAAATTAAAATATGATATAAAATTTTAGTTTTTGGCTGATTGATTTGATCTATTGGTTAGATTAATTGTTCAACTAATGAACTTAAATCATTCTTTTAGTTTAATTAAATTTTATTTCTTATATGTATTAATTATCACTCAATTTTTATTTTTTTTTCTATTTAAGTAGTATTTTTAACTTTAGTAAGTTACTAAATAATAATTGGTAAGTAATTCTATTTTTTATTATTATTTTTTAATTTATTAGAGGATGTTTAAGTGTACTTTTGATTTCTTTTGATAATTAAATGACGAGGCTTTAAAAAATGTAATTCTTTAAAATGAATAATAGAAGTTTTAATTAATTAACTCATTTGTACACTATTTACATTCTAAGAATAAATTATTAACTATGCTCTTAAATATCAAATATTATCATTTAATTGCCTCTTGGTGCATAGGAGGATAGGGTTAAGAATTTGATGGTGCATATAATGATGTGATGTGTTGAAGTTTAAAATTCTCTAGGTTTTGCCAATAGTGGCATGTTATGATGGTTAAGTTGTTGAGTTTTTATCCTTGCCATCAAGGTTCAAATCTCACAGGGATGAGGTCCCCTATTTGTGGCCTTACTAGTTCATAGCTCCAGGTCAAAGCATTTACCCCTCTTTTCAAAAAATAAAAATAAATAAATTTCTCTAGGTTCTAGCATTGCAAGCAACAATAGGCACACAAGGTTCAAAACTAATTATAGTCAAGAATGAGAAAAATTGCTTAGTTTGATTGTATGATTATTAACCATATACACATGTTACATAAAAAATGCTTAAATTGACCATGTTATTCATAACAATACACATACATGTTATTTTAACATTTTTTTTATTACAATACTAAAGATATCACATGCTAACTTAACCAAATATTACATGGAAAGTTGAAGACAACATAAATATGTGAAGATGGTGAACAATTATAGTGAAAAAAATATAGCTCAAAGCCATGATGCTTTCACCATGAGACAAAAGCAAATCCCTTTCAAAAGCACAAAATCAAGGATGCAACATTTAGATGATAAAATGATACAATAAGTTCTTAAAATACCTCACAATGAAGATCTTGGTCTTGACTTACATTAACACACTCTTCTAATTGGAACCAAATTTATCACTTTGATTAATTTCCAAAATAGTGTTGATCATCATCCTCGATATAAATTTCACCAACACTTGAAAATCTATTGAGTTAATATTAAAATTCATTTTCAAACTAAAGACACACAATTGGTTGAAGTTAATTTCATATTTTCCTTACCATCCCCACTTTGCATTGTGTTCATTTTTGCTATTGTTTGATTAAGATCAATAAAATATTGTTGCTTGTGTTTTTTAATGTTTTGTTGATCATCTAATTCTGCAAGAGCATTAACATATAATATATATATCCTGAATAAATTTAAAATATAGTTGTAAATTAATTACTCATAATTATGTTTATTTCATAATTTCATTACCATATCTAGCTTCCATTGCACTATTTTTTGTTGATGTCTGATTGGATTCAATGGAAATTGGTTGCACGTATTCTTGATTTTTTTGTTGATCATCTAATCCTACAATAACATGAATAATTCATATGTAAAATTTGACAAAATAAAATTATAAAATAAAGACTAATAATTGATTGATTTATATAATGTCATTACCATATCTAGTTTTGATTATATCCATTATTGTTAATGTTTGGTTAAGATCAATATAAAAGGGAAACATACATTGTTGAGCTTCTTGTTGATCATCCAAAACTACAAAAAAACTCATATTTAACATTTTTATTTAGATAAAATGTTCAAGTATAAAATTAATTTATGTAAATAATCTGAACAATATGAAAATTACTATCTACTTGCAATAGCTTGTTGAAAGGTATGGGCAAGGATAATATTGATCGTTGATGGTTGATATCTAGAATTTGTATCTTGTTTATTTGTTAAAGTACATACAAAAGTGGTTAGAAATACGGACTAAGTATTTTTTTTATAAAAGTAGTAAAGACATTTAATAGTTAAAGCTTACTATTTGTAAACTACACTTCATCTATTATCGTATGGTTTAGATCAATAAAGAAATGTAATTGAGGTTGTGGAATACTTTCTTGATCACCCAAACCTACAATAACAAATAATTAAAACATGAAATAAAAATAAGAATTATTGTTATGTAAATTACTAAAATAAATTTTCTTTAAAATACACTCACTTCGTTTCCTAACAATATCTCTTTCTTCTTGAGTATCTATACCTGAGGGATTTGTGACCTTTTTCTTTTTCTTTTCCTTTCTCCATCCTATAGACGGAATTTAAAAAATTGCATACTCCTCAAATCTACTATTTAAATTTCTAGATAGGGATTTATAGTTTTGGTGAATGGAATGATTTTTTTTCATTTTTCTTGGACTAAACCATAGTGATATTCATCTATATGTTATCTGAGCCTGGGATTGGTTTAAATTTGGAAGATGAAGCAAGAGATGCATGAATATCTCTAAATTTGTCAACAGATTGACTAAAGATATCTTTGTCATAATTACTAGTTAAACTAAAAGAGGGGTAAAAAATTTATTGAATACCAAAGAGAGTAGAACAACACAAGAAACAAAGAGAACTACAAAGCTTTATCCTAGTCCACAAGTTGAACTAGCATCTAAGATAAATCAAGGGGAAACATCCTATGATCAATAATGTTCCAATCCAACCCATCCTCAGAGGCCCATTTAGCTAGACAATCAGCCACACTATTCCACTCACGAGGGATATGCATAAAAGAAACAAAATCTAGACAATTGCTTAACCGAACGATATGCTGAATAACTAGAGCCAAATGCCAATCCACATGCATAAGGTTCCTTCTATTCAATAAATTCACAACCACCTACAAGTCAATCTCATAGATAATTCTTTTCTAGCCACATTGACAACACTGTTCTACTACAACCAAGATAGCCAAGGCTTCCATGAGGTTATTAGTATGGTAACCCTTGTATATAGAAAATAGAAAGTGAATATCACTAGAACTATCACACCCAACTCCCCCAATACCAGTCGGACTAGGATTTCCCTAAGAAGAACCATCATTGTTGATTTTAAGAATGCCCACCTCAAGAGGAGACCAATGCCCCTCATGATTAACATGGTGAGAGTGTTGCCTAGCTATATTCCCAAAGCGGTTGTGGGGGACCGAGGGAGTGTTGCCCTGAAGAGGAAAGGAAAAGTATGAGTAAATACTAGCATCTCTAGGATCCAAACCTCCACCAATGTCACATTTAACTAGGAGTATTTCATGAAGAGAATTAACAATTTTCCCCCACAGGTGCCTGATCTCAAACTGCACATCATGAAATATCCTCCTATTCCTCTCAAGCCAAACATGCCATAAAATAAGTGAAGGGCCAATAGTCCAAGCAACTTGAAGAAAAGAAGTCTTGGAAGGGGGATGGCACAAATGGTCCCAAAATTTAGACAAAGAGGAAACATGCCAGCACATGCATCCTTACACACTCCACTAGAAGTGCCAAATCTGTTTGGCAAAGGGGCACTAGAAAAAAGGTGAGAAATAGTCTCTTCACTATTGTGGTAAACTTTGGAGAAATAAATTTAAATAATCAATAGATTTTTTAAACTTATCATCGATATTACTAGATGAATTCCAACTATCTATAATATGAATAACAATGGAAAAGTCAAAATTACTGATAATTTGATGGTGGTAGAGGATAGTCACATAAGGAACTGGAAGTGGAAGACAAGGGGAAAGATGATGGCAGAGACATGATATTAGTGAAGAGAACTAAAATCCAAAGGTATATGGACACTTGTTAGTTTTTTTTGTTTAATGGATTTCTGTGTTATTGGATAGCATCCAAATTTTGTGCATGGGGAAGGTGAGGGTGGGGGTGACTGGGGATATTTTCAATATGTCAACTCTATCTTTAATATGTTTTCTAAATTCTTTCTAGGTTGGATTTTTCTTGGCGATAATGGTGGTTTTAATTTAATTATTTAGTTCCTTTATTAAGTTATTATTGTCTTGTGATGCATAGTATTTGTTGGGGTTATTTGGGATAATGAATCACTAGTTTTTATGGCCATTTTCACTCTATTAATTTTTGTTAATGCAATACTTTTTAATACTTTATTGAATATCAATAGAATGCATACTCTGAAAGAGTGAGCCTTAAGAGAAAGGTATATTAATATTTAATGGGTATATATAAGACAATAAAAAGACATATCAATGAGTTTGTAGAGCATATGATCTAAATGCTACAAAAAATATCTCTTATATTGGTTTATGTTTTTGTTAGTTGTGTCAATTCTTATCCCTTCTAGGATCTCAATATGGGTAAAAAAATTTTGGCTACTAATATTTTTCCAACAAAAGGAGATTGCATATGATAGTGTTACCATTGGGAAAGTAGTGGAAATTTCATTTTAAAAACTAGCTAAAAAGGTGATTTATTGTGCTCATATCTATGTAGAACACAATTTCTAGAAACCATTACTAGGCATAATGGACAATTAAGTTGACTCCACCTCATGGGTGCAACAACTGAATTATGATGAACCCTTTTAAGAAAGGATCCATCCAATTCAGTCCTTTTCATCTTTCATACTTCATGGTGAGATTATCTTGAGTCTTGAAATACATCAAATCAATGTTGTCTTTTTTAAAACAAATGCACTTGAAGCATTTGTTGTCACCAAACTTGCATTTTTCAATCATTACCATCTCAATTTCATGGGATGAGTAGTTTCTATCTTTATCATTCATTCCATTTTATCGATTTATATGTGTAAGTGTGTCTCCATAAAAACACCTCCAATAGAAAATATTGAAATATCTATTTGAACCTCAAACATATTCTTATACTTTGGCAACATAATCATTAGATTTGTAGTGAGATTGAACTTCAACAATTCAAACCTATCTTCTTCTTCTTGTGCCCACTTCTAGATATTGTCATTCTTTAAAAATAATGGGAAGGGGACCCATGATCTCTCTCTCTTCCTTCCTATCCCCCTCTCTCCCTATCTCATTTGCCTCTCCCCTACCCTTATCCTCCCTCTCTTTACCTCTCCTCATATCTCCCTCTCTCTCTCCTCTTCTCCCTCCCTCCTTGACTCTCCCCCTCTCCCTTCCTTGTCTTCTCCATCCCCTTCTCTCTTAGAGACACATAGATTCCCACAATTACAATCAAACTCACTCACAATAATTCTCACACTCCCATACATGAAAATACACACATACTCATTATACCTCTCATGCATGTGCATACACTCAAAATCACATATCTAAATGCACACAATCACACATATAGCTAACATATCCCTCTTCCCATATATCTCATTCACCTCTCTCTCTCTCTCTCTCTCTCTCTCTCTCTCTCTCTCTCTCTCTCTCTCTCTCTTTCTCTCTCTCTCTCTCTCTCTATCTCCCTCTCTCTCCAATTAGCCTCCTCCTCCCCCTTTCTCCCTCTCCCTCTCTTCTCTCTTCCCCATGCCCATTCCTCCCTCTCCCTCCCTATGTCCCTCCATCTTCTCTTCTCTCTCTCCCCCCTCAGTCCCTCTACCTCCCCCTTCACCTCTCCCTTTTTCCCCACTTTTTCTCATCTCCCCCTCTCACTCTCCCCCTCCTGCTCCTCCTCTCCCTCATCCTCCACCACTTGCTCCTTCTCTCTCCCCATCCCTCTTCCCCTATTTCTCCCTCTACCTCTCCCCACCTTCTCCCTCCCTCTCTCTCTCTCTCTCTCTCTCATGCTCATATTACCTCTCTTTCCTCTCTCTCCCACTCTCCCTCTTTGTGTTTTCTTCCCCTCTTCTCTCTCAATCTCTGTCCCTCTCTTATCTTCCTCTTCCCCCTATCCTTTCCTCCCTGTACTTCCCTCGATCCCTTCATCTATCTCTCTCCCTCTTCCTCTCTCTCACTCCATCCCCTCATCTCTCCCTCTCCCTCTTCCTCTCACTCCCTTTCACTCTCTTCTCTTCCTCTTCCCCCCACCCCTTCCTCCCTCTCCCTCCCTCTATCCCCTTGCCTCCCCCTCTTCCTCTTCCTCTCACCCCCTCTCTACTTCTCTCTCCCCATCCCTCTCCCTCCCTATCTATCTATCTTTCTCCCTCCCTGTCTATCTCCCCTTCTCCCTCTCCCTCTCTACATCCTTCTCCCCCTCTTTCTCCCTCCCCCTCTTGCATTCACCCTCCCTCTCTATTGCCCTTCCCCTCTCTCCTGCCTCCATCCATCTCCTACTCTCTCACCCTTCAATCTCCCCATCCCTCCCTCTCCTCACCTCGTTTGTCCCCTCCCTCCCGTCCCTCTCTCTCTCCCCCTCTTTTCTAATTCCCCTCCCTCTCTCCTCACTCCCCTTTGTCCTACACTCCTCTCCCCCTCCACTCCCTCCCACCCTCTTGCCATCATCCTTAATCTCTCCCCCTTTTCTCCTCGCTCTTTATCCTCTCTCTCTCTCTCTCTCTCTCTCTCTCTCTCTCTCTCTCTCTCTCTCTCTCTCCTCATCTACCTCATCCCCATCTTCTCTCATCCCCATCCTCCCCTCTCCATCTCTCCTCATCTCCCTCATCCCTTCTCTCCCCCCACTCTCACTCCTCTCCTACTTCCCTATCCTTATCTCCCTCCACCCACTCTCATACTTCCCCTCCCTCTCCTCTCTCTAACCTTTGTCCTCCCCTTCTCCCTCCCACCATATCACCCTTTCCCTTCTCCCTCTCCACCTCTCTCCTACCTCCCCCCTCTCTCCTACTACCCATTCCTCTCCTCCTCTCACTCGTGTCCTCCCCTCTTCCTTCCCCCTCTACCTCCCAACATCTTTCCCTTGGTTGTTCCCTCTCCCCTACTCTCATACTTCTCTTCCCTCTCTATCCTCTTGTCCTCTCCTCCCCTCCCTCCACCATCTCACCCTCACTCTCCCCATCTCCATGAATCCCTCTATCCCCTATGTCTTCCCCCTCTCTCTTCCTCCTCTCCCTCCCACCCCCACCATCTCCCTCTTCCCATTTGCTCCTACTTCAACCTCACCCCTCTTTCCCTCTTGCTTCCCCTTTATCAACCTTCCACTCCCTCCCTCTCCTACTCTCTCCCTCTCCTCATCTCTCTCAACCCCTCCCTCTCCCCCCTCTCCCTCTTTTCCTCTCTCATTTCCCTTGCTTTCCCTTGTTTCCCACTCTCTTCCTCCACTCCCTTGCCCTTGTCCCCTCTCTCTTCCTCCCTCTCTCCCCTCTTCCTTCCACCCCCCTCTTCTCCTCTCTCCTTCCCCTTGCTCACCCTTGTTTCCCCCTCTCTTCCTCCACTCCCTTGCCCTTGTCCCCTATTCTCTTCCTCCTTCTCCCCTTTCTCCCTCCCACCCTCCTTCTCTCCTTCCCCTCATTCGCCCTTTTTTCCCCCTCTCTTCCTCCAATCCCTTGCCCTTCCTTGTCCCCTCTTCTCTTCCTCCTTCTTCCCCCTCTTTCCTCCTCTCCCTCCCACCCCCACCATCTCCCCCTTTGCTCCTACTTTAGTATCTCCCCTCTTTCCCTCCCTCTCCCAGCCACCTCTCCCCCTCCCTCTCCCAATCACCTCTCCCCCACCATCTCCTACACTCTCCTTTCTCCATCTCCCAATCCCTCCCTCTCCTCATCTCCCTTGACCCTCTCTCTCCTTCTTCTCCTCTCTCCTACATCCACTCCCTCACTCTTGTCCCCCCTTCTCCCCCTCTTG
Organism: Cupressus sempervirens; assembly: GCA_028749045.1. Lineage (NCBI taxonomy): Eukaryota > Viridiplantae > Streptophyta > Pinopsida > Cupressales > Cupressaceae > Cupressus > Cupressus sempervirens. Next base: position 159,417,241 of record CM053788.1, on the reverse strand, counting down.
CCCTTGCCCTCCCCCTCTCCCTTCATCCTCTCCCTCCCACCATCATTCCCTCAACCATTCCCCCTCCCCCACTCTCATACTTATTTTCCCTCTCCCACCTACTATCCTCCCCTCCCTCCACCATCTCACCCTCACTATCCCCTTCTCCATCTAACCTTGCTCCCCTCTCTCATCTCCCTCTCTTCCCTTTCCCATGTATCTCCCCCCCCCCCCCCCCCCTCTTTCTCCTCTCCCTCTCCTCCTTTTCTCTCAATTCAACCTCGCTCCTCTTTCCCTCTTGCTTCTTGTTTCTCACCATTCCACTCCTACCCTCCCAACCACCTCCTTTCCCAATCCCTACCTATCCTCATCTCTCTCACCCCATCCCTCTCCCCCCTCTCCCTCTTCTCCTCTCTCTTACTTCCCCTCCCTTGCCCTTGTCCTCCCCTCTCTTCCTCCTTCTCCCTCCTCTTTCTTCCCCTCTCTCATCTTGTCCCCCCTTCTCTTCATCCCTCTATCCCCTCTCACATCCTCTCCCTCCCACCCCCACCATCTCCTTTCTCCATCTCTCAATCCATCCCTCTGCCTCGTGCCCCCCCTCTCCTTTTTCTCATCTCTCCAACTTCCCCTCCCTCGCCCTTGTCCCCTCCTTCTTTCCCTCTTTTCCTCTCTCTCCCCCCCTCTCCTTCCCACCTCTCCTACTCTCTCCTTTCTCCATCTCCCAATCCCCCACTCACATCTCTCCAACTTACCCTCCCTTGCCCTTGTGCCCCCCCTTCTTTCCCTCTCTTTTTCCTTCTCCCCCCTCTTGCCTCCTCTCCTTCCCACCTCTCCTCTCTCCATCTCTCGATCCCTCCCTCTCCCCTATCTCCCCCCCTCTCCTTTTACTCCTCTCTCCAACTTCACCTCCCTCACCCTTGTCCCACCCTTCTTTTCCTCCCTCTCCCCCTTTTCCCCTACTCCAACCTCACCCCTCTTTCCAACTTCCCCTCCCTCACCCTTTTCCTTCCCCCCCCCCCCCCTTCTTTCCTTCATCCTCCTCCCTCCTCCTCCCTCTCCCTCCCACCCTCACCATCATCCTCTCCTACTCTCTGCTTTCTCCATCTCCCAACCCCTACTTGTCCTCATCTCCCTCAACCCCTCCCTCACCCTTGTCCCCCCACCTCTCCCTCGCACCATCCAACCCCTTCCATCCTCACCATCTCCCTCTCCCCCTTTAATCCTACTTCACCCTCACCATCTTTCCCTCTCACTTCTCCTTCTGATCTCTCCTTCTCATTCTTGCTCTGCCCCTCTACTACTTCTCCTCCTTCTCCTTCTTATTTTAACTCTCCTCTTTGCCCCTCTCCTATTGCTCCTTTCTCTCCTTCTTACTTTAACTCTCCCCTCTCCCTCTCCCTCTCCCTCTTCCTCTCCCTTCCCTCTTAGTTCCCCTTCCTTCACTCCTCATCTTCCTTGTCCCCACTTTGTAGAGAGGGAGTGAAGGGGGTGTCAGAGGGAAAGGGTGGTGGAGAGGGGTATAGAGAAAGGGAGGATAGGGACAGCAGGGGAGAGGGGTAGATAGTGAAATATAATGGGAAAGGGAGGTAGGAAAAGGAGAAGAGAGATAAGGGGATGAAGGGATGAGATGTAGTGACAAGGAGAGAGATGAGAGGTAGGGTATTAACCACTGCTGAAGATGATGATGAGCTATGTGGGTATCGACCATCATGAAAATACAAAGAAATTTTATTGTATAGAATATTAGTTACCATTCCCCACCAAATTGGTAGTCTATACTTTTAGATCTGGTTGCCCTCTTCACAAGGATTTTTTGACTAAGCTTTAAGAAATTGCTATACACATACACTAACAAATGTTCATAAACATGTAGAAGGTAATATAAACATCATAAGTGGCTATATATTTTGTGTTCATAGTGTGAGATTAAAATAGTACACTAATAGCTAAGTTTTACATGGTATATTCATTGACCATACTCCACTATGAATCTGATATATTATAGGATTCAGGTTTAGGCTGGTTATAAAATTTGATTCATAAGGGAAGATAAATTTTTTGCACGAATTAAAAAAATTAGAATTGATCTATATTAATTGTGTAGGAACAAAAGAGGATTACCAATTCAAGTTTATTTCAATAAAAGAAGGGATTTAGAAGGTGACAAAAATGTCAATGGGTTCAATTTCTAAAATTAGACATGCCTATTGAAAATATCTTGTTTTTTATTTTATGCCAAAACAAAAAAACCACTAATGTTATAGGCATAATTGATGCAGCCAAGCAACAATAGAAGGCTACCACTTTTACATTCAAAATTATAGATTATAAGTAATTAAAATCATTAGTTCATCATCATGATCATCTGTCATCTATGGGGGAGAAGCCATTACCCACATTGCATAGAAGAAGTCATCACCCATAGATAATAGGATAGACTTAAAAACAAAAGTATATTAGTCACAATGCTTCCTATGACAAAAATTGACTATGTTTCTTATAACAACACTCTTAGTACCGTCCCAAGGCACATTAAGAATCATGAAACATAAATTTAAAAATAAATAGTGAACAAACCATGAGAAATGCATTCTATCTAGGTATTTGACTCATTTATATTTAAAATTTATAGTTTTAAGGTAAACTCTTCCTAACCATGATTGTCCTCTTTGAAATGATCTATGAAAAATTATAGCAATGGAATTGTCTTCACTAAAAATAAAGAGACTACAAAAGAAACATGAATCTCTATCAAGTTCAAATGAATATGAAGAAGACCTAAAACATTTCATACTTGCGTAATGAGTTTAGATAGAAAATATAGAGTGAAACGTCAACTCACAATAATATATGAAACCTCAACTCACTCTTTTCTTATTTTCCTTGCCTAATTAGGTGGTTTAAAAATCTATTCAAAGAAAGATCATGAAATCATATTGTATAATAGGAAGAGGCAATGAATGTAGGTGAAGTCACTAGACTTTTGACCTTAGTACTACTTAAACCATAATCAATTATGGTCATCTACTACTCTCAACAAAATTGCATGAACTATATATAGAAATACATATAATTCAATACACTAGGTACTTTTCCCCTGTTAGTAGGCTTAGTATAGAAGACAATAGGGGATTTCCATATTGTGTTAGATTTTTGATCTATAAACTAGGATTTACAAGTTTTATAACTTAATCCAAAATACAGATTTAAATTCCTGATCCTTGTAGTAAATGTGTGGTTATATATCTTAAACCGTTGAAATTACAAAGAGATTTATGCATTAAACACTTAAAATTAACAATGTGTTTAATAACATAAAACAAAGAACATAACTAAAAATGAAATGAGAGAAATAAGAAAGAGATGGAAGAGACACAAACAATTTGATACGGAGTTCATCTAGGTAGGGCTACGTCTCCAGGTCTGCTTCTCAATCGGGGGACCGCTCTATTAATTCTGCCAAGAATAATACTTTGTTACAGAATCCAAGCTTCAAACATTCATAGTCTATTCCATGCACTTGAAAGCACTATACAATGCTTTTGTGCTTACAATTTCTCTCACAAGGAAAACTATTCCTTTACAAAAAAAAAATCTCCCTGCAAAAATTCTCCAAGACTATTATTTTTCTTGGCACAAAATAATTCCCTTCCCAAGAATTTACAAAATTTCTCCCCAAGAATTTACACAAATTCTCTAATACTCATTGTCATTGCAAGAGAGAAATAACCCCCTTTTATACAAGCTTATTTTCCTATTATGGTTAAAACCATAATATTTGACAAATCTCCCATTTTTACACAAAAATCTCTCTATTACAACAAATTCTTACAAAATAATATAATTCCCAAGGAATGAATGATTTATAAGTTGATCATGAAATCCTTCTTGGATTTATCTACAACAAGTATAAATCATTTTAATATTTGATTGGCTCTGTTAGAAATAGACTTAATATTTTAAGGATTTGTATCCTTAATTATAGCGGAGAATAAAGCTTGCTATTTTATAGGGGTTCATAATCCAACCCTTTAAACTAGGGATGGTAAACAACATTTTTTTTTTAAAAAAAATTGTGGCTAATTTCTTAGAAAATATAAACTCACAAAAATAGGGGCACTTGAACATAGGGAGCTCCTTTTTCTAAGGTAAAAGTAATTCTGCAATATCTTCCACATTTTATCTCAGATTTTGATGAAATAAACACCATTGGAAAGCTCTTAAAAAACTCTTCACAATGATACGAATATTGACCATTTTCCATGACTTTATTTTTTTATACCTTCTTCTGAGCGCTCTGATTTGTCAATTTCACCAAACCTTTGACTGACCATAACTTCTGCATATGAGCTCCTTTTGACTCATTCCAAGTTATGTCGGGTCTTTTTTTTTTGAGATCTTTAGAATGATGTTGAATTTAAGAGATTTTGAGACTATGAAAATTTGAGTCTTGCTAGATCCACCTAGATCATTCCTCCCAACTGAGAAGCTTTTGGACCTCCAAAAGTCTATTTTTACATAGAATGAAAGTGAGGGCATGTTTGTCTCACTTGTCCAGTATCACTTGTACAACCTATAGGAAGTCTAAATATCTGACTCATCACAAACATAATTAAAAATGAGATAGTATTGTCGACACAGTTAACCATACATCCACCAAGATTCATTGTTGCATCCATCACCCACATAGTACCAACTAGTAGAAAAAGAAGCAACAACACTAAATAAATTGATGAAAAATGAAAAGTATCAACTCTTTGGATCCCTTGCATAGGAATTTCATTAGAAAATGAATCATCCAAACCCTCTTTTACTATCACTGGTTGAAGACTTGATTCTACTTGCATCTGATCCTCACTTGTTGTGGCAGATATGAGAGTTAGTCTACTGCTTGCATTTACAATCATTTTCAAATGCCCTGTATTTACAATTGATCCTTCATTCTTCATGTGATGAGCCTTTACAATGTATTCAATTCCATCCTTAAACAAATGGTACTTATTATGCTCCCTATAGAAGATAGATTTTCTATCATATAAGTATGGGCTACCCAACACAATCCCACAGATGTCAAGTGGAACCACATCAAAGTCAACCTCATCTATGTATTTGGATGTAATTGCAAATCTTAACCTACATTTCTTAGTTACTCGCAATCTATTATCATTGCACACCCAACCTAAAGGATAAGGTCTCTTATATGGCTTAGTTTCCAATCCCAATTTTTTAACAATTTCTTCTAAAACCAGATTAACTTGGGACCCACTATCTATGAATGTGTCAATTTTGGTGTTCTTTGAAATCACCCTTATATGAAATAATTCACTTCTCTTACTATCTTCAGGAACATCATGACTTTTGGAAGAAGAACATGAAACATTAGTTGAATAATTAGCAAAAGTTTTACCTTTTAAGCCTATAACTAATATCTTTGTTTCATCATCAGAATCTGATCCAAGATCCTGAACAATAGTCATAGTCTTTTGCTTTCCTTTGTTATTATTCTTAAACCACTTTGGTTTTAACTCAGGATGCAGTTTCCAACACTTTGCATCCACATGCCGTTTCTTTTGACAATGTGAACAAGTAGGTTTTTCACCTTCCTCTTTTTTCATTGTGGCTGCTTTCTTTCCCTTCTTGTTGCCTTCAGGTGGAACAAATTCCTTTTTTGAATTGAAACTTTGGTTTCCTCCACGTGCTTCAATATAGGTTGCTTGAACACACACTTCATCAAAGTTAGAAGGACTAAACATCAATATTGTATGTTTCAAATAAGAATGCATACCACCTATATACTTTAACAAAGTATCTTGCATGTAAAGAGGAATTGCAAGAGTTAGTGCCTTCTTCCTAAACACCTGCGTATACTCTTGTACAGACTGTCCTTTACCTTGCCTTGGATTTTGCCAGTCCATAATTGCTTGTTGCATATGACCCAAAGGATAAAATTGTTTCTTCAAAGCAGAAGTAAATTCATACCAAGATGAAATGATTTTACCATGTGTAGCAAGATCATCTTGGATCTTTGTCTCCCACCAGACTAATGCAGTGCCTCCCATTCTGAGAGTAGCTAGCTGGATTTTGGAAGAATGATCCAAAATATTTTGAACCCTACAGTACACTTCAATCTGCTTAAGTCAATTATCCAATTTTTCAGTATCTAATTCACCATTATATATAGGCAAATCAAACTTTACATCAAGCTTTAACAAGGGTGTCTTCATAGAATGTTTCTTTTTAGAAGGAGTAGACAGAGAAGAAGAAGATGAAGAAGATGGGGATGGAGGTTCAAGAGGCCACTACCACCTCCTACTCCTTTGCCTTTGTCATCTTTTGATGAAGATTTAGCTTCTTCCTTCTTCCTAGCCTTGTTTGCCTTTCTCAACTGTTGTTCATGCCTTTCTTGAAGAAGAATGTCCACCAAAGCCTTCAATTCCACAAAATCTCTATGGAAGGCTTCTGCATCAAAATTGGGAAGATTTTTTTTCAGTTTCCATGATTCGTGGAAAAGATTTTCTTTTTCCAATCTCTAAGTTGAATTTTGCAAGTTCACCTTCTCCTTGCTTTAACCTCAACCTGGTTAACATTCACCGCCTACAATTTCTCTGCAAAAAGAGGCTCTGATACCAACGTGATCTATAAACTAGGATTTACAAGTTTTATAACTTAATCCAAAATACAGATTTAAATTCCTAATCCTTGTAGTAAATGTGTGGTTATATATCTTAAACCGTTGAAATTACAAGGAGATTTATGCATTAAACACTTAAAATTAACAATGTGTTTAATAACATAAAACAAAGAACATAACTAAAAATGAAATGAGAGAAATAAGAAAGAGATGGAAGAGACACAAACAATTTGATACGGAGTTCGTCTAGGTAGGACTACGTCTCCAGGTCCGCTTCTCAATTGGGGGACCGCTCTATTAATTCTGCCAAGAATAATACTTTGTTACAGAATCCAAGCTTCAAACATTCACAGTCTATTCCATGCACTTGAAAGCACTATACAATGCTTTTGTGCTTACAATTTCTCTCACAAGGAAAACTATTCCTTTACAAAAAAAAATCTCCCTGCAAAAATTCTCCAAGACTATTATTTTTCTTGGCACAAAATAATTCCCTTCCCAAGAATTTACAAAATTTCTCCCCAAAAATTTACACAAATTCTCTAATACTCATTGTCATTGCAAGAGAGAAATAACCCCCTTTTATACAAGCTTATTTGCCTATTATGGTTAAAACCATAATATTTGACAAATCTCCCATTTTTACACAAAAATCTCTCCATTACAACAAATTCTTACAAAATAATATAATTCCCAAGGAATGAATGATTTATAAGTAGATCATGAAATCCTTCTTGGATTTATCTATAACAATTATAAATCATTTTAATATTTGATTGGCTTCGTTAGAAATAGACTTAATATTTTAAGGATTTGTATCCTTAATTATAGCAGAGAATAAAGCTTGCTATTTTATAGGGGTTCATAATCCAACCCTTTAAACTAGGGATGGTAAAGGACATTTTTTTTTAAAAAAAATTTGTGGCTAATTTCTTAGAAAATATAAACCCACAAAAATAGGGGCACTTGAACATAGGGAGATCCTTTTTCTAAGGTAAAAGTAATTCTGCAATATCTTCCACATTTTATCTCAGATTTTGATGAAATAAACACTGTTGGAAATCTCTTTAAAAACTCTTCACAATGATACCAATATTGACCATTTTCCATGAATTTATTTTTTTTACCTTCTGCTGAGCCCTCTGATTTGTCAATTTCACCAAACCTTTGACTAACCATAACTTCTGCATATGAGCTCCTTTTGACTCATTCCAAGTTATGTCGGGTCTATTTTTTTTGAGATCTTTAGAATGATGTTGAATTTGAGAGATTTTGAGACTATGAAAATTTGAGTCTTGCTAGATCCACCTAGATCAATTGTGTTTCTCATCCAAGAGGAATATATGAAACTTCAAGACATAATTTTTTTACTTTATATAGAAGCCGTCATACTTCTATCTTCTATCACATATGGTGAGATTTAATTGTTGCAGGGATTAGTAGTGACATCATTGGAAAGATATTTGTTTTTATTATACTACTTATCTGAAGAGGCAATGGCTAAAGCCTAAACTAAAACATAATACCTAGATTCCTATATTTCAACATTGAGTGTGTACTATTTAACCCTACCTCACACAATTCTTTGATTTATTTTCACTATGTTATATTATGAATCTCATAAATAGCTTGATTTAAGTTCAAGCTACTCATAAAATGTGATTAAACAGTGAAGACAATCTTTTCTACATGAATTTGACAAATAAACAATGTGCTATAATAAATGTGAAGGAAGAAAAGAGGACCACAAATTCAAGTTGATTTCAATAAAAGAAGGGCTACAGGGAATGACAAAAGTGTCAAAGGGTGTAGTTTTTAAAATTGGACATGCCTATTAAATATGTCTTATTTTTTATTTTATGTCAAAACAAAATGACCACTAGCATTATGACTATAACCGATGCAACTAAGAAACAATGACATGCTACCACTTTTTGCATTCAAAATTATAGATTATAAACAATTAAAATCAATAGTTCATCATCATCATCAGAGGTGGAGAAGCTATTACCCACATTGCATAGAAGAACCCATCACCCACAAATCTCAAATGATCATAATAGGAAATATGATAGACTTAAAAGGAAAAGTATATTAGCCACAATGCTTCCTGTGATAAAATCTCATTGTGTTTCCTATAACAATATTCCTAGTACCATCCCAAGGAACATTAAGAATCATGAAACATAAACTTGAAAATAAATATTAAACAATTCATGAGAAAGACATATAATAAGTACACATTAATATTGGCTATTTTCCTACGAATCTAACTAGTTTATGTTGAACAACTATAGTTTTAATGTAAAGTATTACTAACTTTGCTTGTCTTCTTTGAAACAATTAATGAACAATTATAGCAATTAAATTTTCTTTAGTAAAAACAAAGAGAATACAAAAGCAATATGAAGCTCTATCAAGTTCAAAAGAATATAAATAAAACCTTAAAAAAATTGTACTTCACAAATGAGTTTGCATAGAAAATAGAGAAGCTCAATAGAAGAGTTGCCACTAGTAAGGAAAATTAGTCATCAGATAGGTTTAGTCCTTGGAGCTAGTTTGTATAATAAGGCTTCATATAGGAAGACTCCTACTGAGACTAAGTCATTGAACAAACAAGCTTAGGAGTTATTGAGGAAAGATCTAATTTGGGAGAGTTTGAGTCCATGTGCAGTACCTAGAGTACTAGCACCAAAGAAGGATAGAGAGTGGAGGATGTGTATAGACTCTCAGGCTATAAATAAGATAACCATCAAGTACTGATTTCCTTTTCCAATAATGGATGATCTTATGGACTTCTTGAGTGGAGCTTACTACTTCACAAAGATAGATCTCAAGAATGACTATCACTAGATATAGATAAGAGAGGGAGATAAGTGAAAGAATGTATTCAAAACAAAGGAGGGTCTATATGAGTGGTTGTTCATGCCCTTTGGACTGACCAATGCATTAGGAACCTTTATGTGGCTTATGAATGAGGTACTAAAGAATTTTTTGGGAAAATTTGTTTTTGTTTATCTGGATGATATTTTGATTTTTAGTAAGCCTCTAGATGAACATTTGTTGCACATTCATAGTGTCTTTGAGAGGTTGAGAGAAGATACATTTTTTATTAATTTGAAGAAGTGTTGCTTTGTCAAAAAGAATTTAGTCTATTTGGAGTTTTTTGTATCAGTTGAAGGTCTCCAAATGGACCCAAAGAAGGTAAAGCTCATCCTAGAATGGCCTACTCCAAGGTCTTCCACTGAGGTGAAGTCATTCCATGGTTTGGATAGTTTTTATAGGAAGTTCATTAGTAATTTTAGTAGTATTGAGGCACCCCTTATCGAAACAATGAGAGGAGATAGAAAAGAGTTCAAGTGGGCTACATGAGTTGCAAGGATTTTTGAGTTACAAAAGAAGAAGGTAATAGAGAAACATGTCTTTGCACCTCCTAATTTTAACAGTGTTCTAGGTTGATTGTGATGCTAGTGGTAGTGCCATTAGAGTTGTATTGAGGCAAGAAGGTAAGCCTATTGCATATCTTAGTGAGAAATTAAATGATGCCAAGAAGAAGTAATTTTTTTATGATCAGGATTTATATGCAATAGTTTAAGCTTTAAACAAATGGAGGCATTATTTGTTGCCAAAAGATTTTTTTTTACACTGATCATTAGGCATGTAGTACCTAAATAACCAAGGTAAATTAAATAAGAGACATTTGAAATGGGTCTAAGTCTTGCAAAGTTATATATTTGTATTAAAAAATAGAAGTGGAAGCTCTAATAGGGTTGTAGATAAATTAAGTAGGAGACAATCGTTATTGGCAGAAATGAAAATTGAAGTGGTTGGACTTAGTGAACTCAAGACTTTGTAGCTCAAGGATCTTGATTTTGCAGAAGCTTGGAAGGACTGTAAGGAACATATCACTATAGATAGGACTAAGTGGTTGGATTATATGATCTAAGATGGTATGTTGTTCAAAGGTAGTAAGTTATGCATTCTAGTGAATTCCATGAGGATGAACTTGATCAAGGAGAAACATAGAGGAGGGATGGCTAAACACTTTGGTCAAGACAAGACTATTTCCATTGTAAGTAAATATTATTTCTAGCCTCAATTATCACAAGATATGAAGAAGTTTTGATGTAGGAGCATCCTAGGTTGCCTTGTTATCTTGCTCTCTCTTTTTTCTTCTTTTTGTTGTTAGTGTTGAGCTCCTATCGCACTCTTTAGGTGCTGAGCTCCTATCGCACCCTTCAAGTGTCGAGTTTCTATCGCACTCTTCAAGTGCTGAGCTCTTGTCACACCCTTCAAGTGTCAAGTTCCTATCGTACTCTTTAGGTGTCGAGCTCATGTTGCACCCTTTAGGTGACGAGTTCCTATCACACTCTTCAAGTGTTGAGCTCTTGTCGCACTCTTCAGGTGCCAAGTTCCTATCGCATTCCTTCAGGTACCAAGTTACCCAGTGTATGTTGAGTGCCAGTATTTGGACATGATTTTTGCGAGCTGACTTGTGGGAATTATTTCATTTGTGACATTTAATTTAAGATCTTTTCTTGGGATGAGTCTAGACCATTTTTGGGTTGGCCCCCCTCTTATGTAATGTTCTAGAATGTTCTGTAAAGCTTTTTTGGCAAGTATAAATAGAGAGTTTAGGCTTAGAGCTAGGGAAGTTTTTAGAAGAGAAGAAAAGTTTTGAGGGAGCAGAATAGAAAGTGTGGATTTGTTGTTGGATCTTTGAATGTGAATATATTGTAATTGGCCATAACACAGAAGGCCTCACAGCTGGGCATGTGTGAAGATATTTTGATGAATCAATAGAAGTCTTTTCCCTCTTCTCCTCCTTTGGTTTCTGTCCATTTGTGTTTGCTTCCATTGTTTTAACTCTTGCAGGGTGGTTTGGATAGGTGGGTGAGCCTTTGGCCCTAGTTATTCACCCCCCTTTCCTGTGGCAGTTGGTATTAGAGCTTGAGGTTCATCCTTGTGGAGATTGGATCATGTAGAACCTTGATTTGGATTTGGTTGTAGGGTGGCAGATCTATGGATTTGACCTATAACTTGTAGAGCGTTATGATCTTGCAGGAACCTGATTTGTAAAGATGGTTCGTAGTAGAGGAAATAATGTTGATAATGCTATATTGGATCAGTTGAGACAAATTGCAACTAGATTAGATGCTGTGGAGACAGCCCAGAGGAGAGGAGCACATCTTGATGATGTAAGTGATGATGAAGCAGTAGCACCAAACCATAATCCAGAACCTAAGGAAGACCAAGATGAAGCAAGATTGTTGAGAGTATTGTCTAGAGTGAATTCAAAGCCTGCTGTAGAAGTTGTTCCTTATGATGAAAAATTGGACACCAATGGTGTGCTGGATTGGATCTCTAATATGCAGAAGTTCTTTGAGTATGAAAACACTCTTCATAATAGAAAGGTGAAGATTGTAGTCACTAGGTTGAAAGGTCATGCATCATTATGGTGGGAACACTTACAAACTAATATACAAAGGAGAGGAAAGGAAAAGATCAGAACTTGGCCAAAGATGGTGAATAAGGTAAAGAAAAAATTCCTTTCTGTTGATTATCAAGTTAGCTTGTTGAGAAAGATGCAAAATTTGAAACAAAAAGACATGATTGTGAAAGAGTATACTAAGGAATTCTATAGACTGGACATCAGATCTAGACATGTGGATGATGATGTTGAGAAAATTACAAGGTACATTAATGGATTGAGATTTGGAATACAAGATGAAATAAGTTTTGTGAAGCTGGAAAGTGTAGAAGAAGCATATCAATATGCCTTGAAAGCTGAGGAGATCTTGACAAAGAAGCATGAACAAAGACAGAGAGGTAGAGGTGGTAGATTCTAGAGAGGCAGAGGTAGATCTTATGGAGAAAGTGGTAGATCTAAAAGTTTTGTGTAGGATAAAAGCAGATCTAAATGGAAGAATGATGACAAAGGCAAGTCTAAATGGAAAAGTCGTAATTCTTACCAAGGAGGCACTAATTCTTACCGAGGAAGAGGTAATTCTTATTCTAGAGGTGGATTTAATGGTAATTGTTTTAGATGTGGCAAAGAAGGGCATAGATCCTTTGAATGTAGATCTTTTGAAGGTGGGTAGAATAATAAAAATGTTGTGATTCAAGAAGATGATGAGGGTTCACCAAGTGGACCTAAGGCTAGAGAAAATTTGATGGTGAGAAGAACCTTATGTAATAAGGGAGGTAATGAGGAACCTGTTCTAAGGAGAAGTCTTTTCAAGACAAGATGTAAGATGGTTGGAAAATGTTGTAAATTGATCATTGATAGTGGAAGTTCTACAAATTTGGCATCAGAAGAGCTGGTTACAAAGTTTCAGTTGGAGAGGCTCAAACATCCCAAACCTTATCATGTTTCATGGATCAAATATGAGCATAAGATATTGGTAAGTGAGCAATGCCTTGTGAAATTTAAAATTGGACATTATGTTGATGAAGTTTTGTGTGATATTATGCCCATGGATTGTTGTCATATTTTTTTGGGTAGACCTTGGCAATATGATAGATATGTTGTACATGATGGAAGATTGAATCAATATACTCTTTGGGTAAATGGGAAGAAACAAACATTGTTTCCTTTGATTGAAGTTCCAGATGAGGTTAATTGTACCGCTATAAAAATTTGCATGGTTAATAGGAAAGAATTTGAAAAAGAAGTGAAAAAGAATCAAGTTTGTTTTGCTATAATTCCAAGAAAACCAGGTTTTTTCAATGGAGACCGAGTGCTAGAAAACAATGTTAACCGAGTGCCAATTAGTGATGACCGAGTGACAGATGGTAGTATTGACCAAGTACCAAGAGAAATTGTAGAGTTGTTGAATGAGTATAAAGGCATTATTGCTAAAGATATTCTTGATGGTTTACCTCCAGTAAGAAGTATAAGTCATTGTATGGATCTGATCCCTAGAGCTAGTTTGCCAAACAAAGCACCATATAGATTGACACCTGAAGAGAATGAAGAACTTAACAGGTAAGTGCATGAACTGTTGCACAAAGGTTTGATCAGAGAAAGCTTGAGTCCATGTGCTGTACCTACTGTATTAGCACCTAAAAATAATGGAGAATGGAGAATGTGTACTGATTCCAGAGCCATTAACAAGATAACAGTGAAATATAGGTTTCCTATGCCAAGAATGGATGACATAATGGATTGTTTGAGTGGAGCAAAGTATTTTACCAAGATTGATTTGAAGAGTGGCTATCATCAGATCAGAATCAAAGAAGGTGATGAATGGAAGACTACTTTCAAGACAAAAGATGGTTTGTATGAATGGTTGGTTATGGCTTTTGGTTTGACTAATGCACCTAGTACTTTCATGAGGTTGATGAATGAAGTTCTGAAAAGATTCTTGGGTAAGTTTGTGATTGTTTATTCAGATGATATTTTGATATTCAACAAGACTAAGGAAGAACATCTTGAGCATATTAGGCAAGTATTGTAGAGGTTGAAAGAGGAAAAGTTATTGATTAATCTAAAAAAGTGTTCTTTTATGCAAGAAGAGATTATGTATTTGGGATTTGTGATTTCAGCTAATGGTTTGAAGATGGATCCTGAAAAGGTTAAAGCAATTTTGGAATGGCCTACACTTGAGAATGTGAGTGAGGTAAGATCATTTCATGGTTTGGCTAGTTTTTATAGAAAGTTTATAAAGAATTTTAGTGTTGTTTGCAATGCTATGACTGAAACAATGAGGGGAGATAAAAAGGAATTCAAGTGGATGCATGGAGCTGATAAGAGTTTTGAGGCTTTGAAAAAAAAGGTTTCTAAATTACCTGTATTGGCTTTACCTGATTTCAACAAAGTATTTCAAATTGAATGTGATGCAAGTGGTAATGCAATAGGAGCTGTATTAAGTCAAGAAGATAAGCCTGTTGCTTTCTTTAGTGAAAATTTGAATGATGCTAAAAGGAAATATTCTGTGTATGATCAAGAATTCTATGCCATTGTTCAAGCATTGAAGAAATGGAGACATTATTTGATGCCTAAGGAGTTTGTGTTGTACACTGATCATAAAGCTTTACAATACTTGGGAAGTCAACATAAATTGAATCAAAGACATATGAAGTGGGTTGAGTATTTGCAGAGTTTTACATTTGTGATCAAGCATAAGAGTGGAGTTACTAACAAAGTTGTTGATGCATTGAGTAGAAGACATTCTTTGTTGAATGAAATGAAGGTTGAAGTTCTTGGTTTTGATGAGATGAAAGAATTATATGATGCTAATCCTAATTTTTCTGAGGCGTGGAGAGAGTGCAGAGCACCAAATCTAACAAATCACATAAGTATGATGAGTATTTCATTCAAGAAGGTATGTTGTTCAAAGGTATTCAGTTGTGTATTCCTAGAAGTCCTATGAGGTTGAATTTGATTAAGGAAAAGCATAGTGGTGGATTAGCTAGACATTTTGGAATTGATAAGATATTGAGTTTGCTGAAAGAGAAATATTATTGGCCACAAATGTATAAGGATGTTCAAAAATTTGTAAAGATATGTGGATTTTGTCAAGTTGCAAAGGGAGTGAGTCAAAATATAGGTTTGTACACACCTATTATTGTTCCTGAGAAACCTTGGACTAATATAAGTATGGATTTTGTTCTTGGATTGCCTAAAATAGTGAAAGGGTATGATTCCATATTTGTTGTAGTGGATAGATTTTCTAAGATGGCTCATTTCATACCATGTAAGAAGACATTAGATGCTAAGCATGTTGCTGAACTTTTCTTTAAAGAGATTGTGAGATTGCATGGATTACCAAGAAGCATTATTTCAGATAGAGACAGTAAGTTCGTTGGTTATTTTTGGAAGACTTTGTGGAATAAGATGGGTACTGAATTGAAGTTTAGTTCTACATTCCATCCACAAACAGATGGATAGACAGAGGTTGTGAATAGAAGCTTGGGTAATTTGTTGAGATGTTTAGTTGGGAATAAGCCAAGTAATTGGGAGATGGTATTGGCACAAGTTGAATTTGCATGTAATAATTCTGTGAATAGGAGTATAGGGAAGACACCTTTTGAGATTGTTACTGGAATGCATCCTAGAGGTATATCAGATTTGAGAGATGTTGAAGTTGAAGTTGGAACAAAGTAATCAGAAGTATAAGGAGAATGCTAATCAGTCTAGAAGACACCATGATTTCCAGGTTGGTGATGAGGTAATGGTTCATCTAAAGAAAGGAAGATTCCCAGTTGGAACATATAGCAAGCTGAAGATGAAGAAATTTGGACCTTGTAAGATCGTGAAGAAGTTTGATAGTGGTAATGCTTATGAAGTTGAGTTACCTGATGACATGGATATATCTCCTATATTTAACATTGTTGATTTGTATAAGTATCATGAGTTAGAGGATGAATTTGTTATACTAGATGATTATCCTAAGAAACAGATTGACGAAGTTGAATAGATATTGGATCAGAGAGTTGGCAAGAGTACAAGAGGAAAAGATTACTATGAATATTTGGTGAAGTGGAAGAACAGACCTATTGAAGATGCTTCATGGATTTCTCAATTTGAGTTGGATTCAGCTCAGGTTGGGACATCTCAATGATTCAGGAGAATCATTTCTTCCAACCTCGGTTGTCTAATGCAGCAGCATCCTGGGTTGCCTTGTTATCTTGCTCATTTTTTTTTGTTCTTTTGGCTGTTAGTGCCGAGCTCCTATCACACTCTTCAGGTGCTGAGCTCTTGTCACACCCTCCAGGTGTCAAGTTCCTGTCGCACTCTTTAGGTGTCGAGCTCCTATCACACCCTTTAGGTGCCAAGTTCCTGTCATACTCTTCAAGTGTCGAGCTCCTATCATACCCTTCAGGTGTCAAGTTCCTATCACACTCTTCAAGTGTCGAGCTCCTATCGCATCCTTCAGGTACCGAGTTCCTGTCGCACTCTTCAAGTGTTGAGCTCCTGTCGCACCCTTTGGGTGTTCCTATCGCACTCTTCAAGTGCCAAGCTCCTATCGCACTCTTCAGGTGCTGAGTTCCTATCACATTTCTTCAAGTGTCGAGTTACCCAGTGTATGTCGAGTGCCAGTATTTGGATGTAATTTTTGTGAGTTGACTTGCGAGAATTATTTCATTTATGACATTTAATTTAAGATCTTTTCTTGGGATGAGTCTAGACCATTGTTGGGTCAGCCCCCCTCTTATGTAATGTTCTAGAATGTTCTATAAAGCCATTTTGGCAAGTATAAATAGAAAGTTTAGGCTTAAAGCTAGGGAAGTTGTTAGAAGAGAAGAAAAAATTTGAGGGAGCAGAACGGAAAGTGTGAATTTGTTGTTGGATCTTTGAATGTGAATATATTGTAATTGGTTGTAACCTAGAAGGCCTCACAGCTGGGCATGTATGAAGATATTTTGATGAATCAATAGAAGTCTTTTCCCTCTTCTCCTCCTTTGGTTGTTGTCCATTTGTGTTTGCTTCCATTGTGTTAACTCTTGCAAGGTGGTTTGGATAGGTATGTGAGCCTTTGGCCCTAGTTATTCACCCCCCTTGCCTACATCAGTTGGCCTTTGGCCCTAGTTATTCACCTCCCTTGCCTGCGTCAAGTTTGTGCAGAGTTATTGAGTGTGTCAGACAAGTAAGAGAGTCAGTCATAATACTAGATTCTATCAATCATTGCTTGTTCCATCAAGGCCCTGGGAAGACATAAGCATGGAATTTAATTCTAGGTTGCCAAGGACACAATGGGGTAATGACTCAATATTTTTGGTGGTTGATGAGTTTTTAAATATGGCTCATTTTATTCCTTGTCATAAGACCCATGATGTGGTGCATATTACAATTTCTTTTTTAGAGAGGTGGCAAGGCTACATGGTCTCCCAAAACATGTTGTTTTTGATAGAGATACAAAATTTGTGGGGTATTTCTAGAGGAATTTTTGGAAGAAGGTGAAGATAGAGTTGAAGTTTAGATTTTCACATCATTTGTAGACTGATGGAAAAATAGAGGTGGTGAATAGAAGTCTAAAAAATTTGTTGAGGTTTTTAGTTGGAGATAAGCCCAAGGGATGGGATTTGATTCTACCACAAGTGAAATTTTCTTACATTAATTTTGTGAATAGGAGTACTGGTAGATCACCATTCCAAGAGGTGTATGGGAGAAGTCCACAGACTGCTCTAGAGTTGAGGAAGATAGAGAAAGGTGAGAGGACTAGTGTTGAGGGAGAACACTTTTGTGAATATATAAAGAACCTACATGAGGAGGTACATGAACATATTACCACTATGAACTTGCATTATAAGGCTAAAGAAAATCAAAAGAGGAGACATAAGGAGTTCTTATTTGGAAATCTAGTTATGATGTACTTGAGGAAGGAACAATTTTTGGTGGGCACCTACACTAAGCTGAAGATGAATAAGTTTTACCCTTGCAAGATTTTGAAGAAACATGATTTAGGGAATACATATGTAGTATAGTTGCTAGATGGGATACATATTTCCCCTATTTTCAATATTGTAAAATGAAAATAATATCATAAAGATTTTGTAGGTGAGGATTTGATACTGGAGCCATGTCCCATTCCCACCTCTCAAAAGAAGGAGATTGAAGAAATCTAGACAGTTTTGTTGGTTACAATACCAAAAAGGTAGAGTATAAGGAGTACCTAGTGAAGTGGAAGGGACAAACATTGGAAGATTTAACATGGATATCCAAGACAAAGGTTGCCCATTTGGGCTTTCCTCAACTAGGTACAAAGTGATACCATTAGTTTTCAATTTACTTTAGTTGTTTCATGTAGGAGCATCCAATGGTGTAAGGGAAAAACTATAAAACCCCAAAATATGTGTTTAGTGATAGTTTCTATTTAATGTGTTTGTATTTTGGGATACCCATTTGAGCCAAATAGAGATTCCAACTCTCATAGTTTAACTATTATTTTTCCAAGTTACTATTTTTTAGCACCTTGAGATATGTACCAATGTAGAAAATGGATTATTTTTTAATTTATACTTAATTATGATGATTTGGAGTGTGTAAGTTGGAGGAATTGCTATACTTTTAATTTTAAAGAAAAAAGAATTAGGTCAAAAGGCTTTACAGTTTAAAAGTTATTACAGTTTTAAGTTGCTTAGAGACCTCCTAAGAATGCTTCAAAGTCATATTTGAGGCACTAAATGGCCTTGTACAGGCTCAAAAAATGGAAAAAATAAAAGGTATTCATTTAACATAGAGTGCTTAGAGAGATTTCTCTAAATGTAAATAGTTTGTCAATCAGAACCCTAGATCAGAAGTTACGCCTACTGAAAGTTGGACTACCATTTCTTGATTCTTCTAATTTTGCACCAACTTTTGACATGTCTTCTAGAACCTTCTTCATTGGTTTTGGATGCCAAATGAAATATTCTAAAATGTATTCCTAAACCTAAACCTAATTTGGGTTACTTAAGATCATTTCTTGCATTGTAAAGGTAGTTTTTGTGGAGTTTGGGAGAAGGCACAATGAGAAGGGTTTTTCTCTATAATCTAATTATATTGTAAGCCCATAGGGCATATAGTTGAGCTTTCTTTTTTGTAATGAATGTATTACGATATCATTCTGATAATAAAAGGCTCCTTTCTTGTTGTGGTCATTTTTTCTTGGGTTGTGCCCTCATCAACATATAGCGTAAATTATTAAAATTATCATTTGAAATATTGAGAGAGGAGGGTTGAATTAGTATTCACGTGAAAAAACCAAATTTTTTATACAAATCGTCACATTGAAAAAGAAAGATCTAAAATAAAATAAAGAAGAACTAACACATAGCTCCAATTTTATATCATAAAACTCTCAGATGGAGAAAAACATGAAGAGGGTTAACTCTCAAGTATTAGGCAACTAGTGAATCACCTTGTGGTGTAGTAGTGACTTGATTCCACTATTACTAGTGCAACCAAGGTTGAAATCTTCACTCTACCCAAAAATAGTGTAAATACTAGTTGGGACCACCTTTGTTGTAATGTGTGGTGGTGGTTAGGTTTACATAAATGTTGTACTCATAATAGAGATCAAGGTGTTGGGGTCTCTCACCAATAGAGATAGAGAGAATGATAGTCAACTATCAAGATTGATGTTGGGATAGGAGTGCTTTTAGAACCTGTATCAAGCCCTTGCCAATTTTTCTAGTTGTTCCCCTCCAACTTGGCATCCCTAATGGGCTTCTATGCTTATAGGTCTTAATTGTTTTATTCAAGGATGAGGTCCCCTAGATTTGTGATCTTACTAGTGCATAGCTCTAGTCAAAAGTGAAATTTTACCAATTAAAAAAAGTATTAGGAAACTAGTTATTAAATATAGGGGTGGATCACTATACCAATTTTTCTTGCTATTGATGGGAATCATTTCCCAAATTAAATATACAACTATTATATCTTTAAAAAAGATTATAGATGAGGTATGAAACACAAAATTTGACCTATAAAAAATGCATCTACACATGTGGAAAAAATAGTTCTTGTAGAAGTACAAGTGTCTTGATATACAACTACTAAATTATATATAATAATATACTATATACTTTAGTATATACGATTTATGCATCACATATCATCTATCATGTCCACATAGTCATCTTATTTCATTTTTTATGTCACTATTAATATATAGAAGTAATTGTTACGTATTCTTTCATGTTGGATTGGATTGTACACACACACACACCCACACACATCTTATTTCATTTTTTATGCCACTATTAATATATATAAATAATTTTTATGTATTCTTTCATGTTGGATTAGATTATACACACACGCGCACACACATTCATATACATACATACATACATACATACATACATACATACATACATACATACATATATATATATCATGGTCAACCAAACTATGGCCTTAAGTGACACTAAAAAATCAACAAATTAGGGTTATGTTAACTTGACACATAATTTTAAAGTAGTTATGGGCTTTATATAAAAAAATTTCAAGAAAAGAATCAATAGGAAATTGAATGTAGTTTCTAAACTACTAGGCCTTATCTGGAGAAAAAATTATTTAATTTGTCAAAATTTTGAATTTTTGTGCAGTACTACAAAAATTTCAGGGTGAAAATAAAAAGTAGGTGTATGTCTAACTACCTTAATCAAAATCAAATGATAATATTTTTTAATATAATTATAGATATTAAACATAGACTCGTGCCCAGATGTGATGCATTTTTCTAGGTATTTTTATTTTTTAAAAATAATTAAATATGAATTTTCTACTATAACTTTTCAGAATAAAAAACTCCCATATCTAACCACCTTAACTAATTGAAAACTTTACAAAAATAGCTTTTTCTTTTTTTCTTTACACTAGGTGAAGCATAGAATGTGATGCAACTATTGGATTTCAAAAATGTTATACAGTTTGAAAGTTATAGCTATTTTTCAATCAGTATGTCAATCAAAATTTTTAAAATATTTTAATTAAAAATTAACTAATAAATACTTATCGAACTCATAATTTGATAGCAATTATATCGATGGAATCTTGAGAGTGTTATAAAAAAACCCTTTTCATTTCATTAAATTTAGATGAAACAAATATTGTCAGATGGCTACTTGAAGTTTGAATGTCATAAAAACATGTTTTTTGAGTTGACCAAAAAGGTTTGGTATATACCAAGCCTAATCAAGTACCCGATCCAAAATTAGGTACCCTACCCTAGATCGGGTACCCAAAATTTAGTGACAAAAATAAAAATTTCAAAAATTGACAAGGTGGGAAATAATTGTATATTTTAAACTAAAAGTTAACAAACATATTTAAATATATTTTAACATTTAAAATATAATAATATATTATTATTATATTAAATATATATTATTACATAGTATTAGAAATTATCACATCTTATTATACAGTTTATTTAATTACAATATGATCGATTAAGACCCCTAGGGACGTAGGGTAATTGATGCTATGGGTCAAATGTGGTCGTAGGCTAGCCCACAACCCCATTTGATCCATTGCATCATGAGAAGATAGTGTAATTGATGCAATGGGTCCAATGGGGTCATAAGCCACAACCCCATAGGACCCATAGCATCACGATAGGTGTTCCTAGGGGTCGTAGGACCCCTAGGGATGTAGGGTAATCAATACAATGGGTCCAATGGAATCATAGGATAGCCCATGAACCCATTTGAACCATTGCATCGTGATATGTGTCACTAGGGATCCTAGGACCCCTAGGGATAGAGGGTTATCAATGCAATGGGTCCAATGCAGTTGTAGGCTAGCCCACGATCCCATTTGACCCATCCCATTGTGACATGTGTCCCTAAGGATCCTAGGACCCTTAGGGACATAGGGGTAATCGATGCAAAGCATCCAATGGGATCGTAGGCTAGCCCCATGACCTCATTTGACCCATTGCATTGATTACCCTATGCCCATGGGTCAAATGGGGTCGTAGGCTAGACCATGACCCCATTGGATGCATTGCATCATGACATGTGTCCCTACGGGTCCTAGGACCCCTAGGGACATAGGATAATCAATGGAATGGGTCCAATGGGGTCATAGGCTAGGACATGACCCCATTTGACCCATTGTATCATGATAGAGCAGACATCTAACCCATTTATCATTATATGTGTCCCTAGGGGTCCTAGGACACCTAGGGACATCGGGTAATTGATGCAATGAGTCCAATGGGGTCATAGGATAGTTCATGACCCCATTGGACCCATTAAATCTTGATAGGTGTCCCTAGGGATCTTAGGACCCCTAGGGACATAGGCTAATTGATGTTATGGGTCAAATGGGCTCATATGCTAGCCCACAACCCCATTGGGCCCATTGCATTGTGACATGGGACCCCTAGGGACATAGGCTAATTGATGCTAAGGGTCAAATGGGCTCATATGCTAGCCCACAACCCCATTGGACCCATTGCATTATGACATGTATCCCTAGGTGAGGCAAGGAAGGATAGGGAAAACTAGGGCCAATGGCACACCTAGCTCTCTGAACCACCCTAAAAAAGTTAATGCAACAAAAGAAAACACAAAGAACAACAACCAAAGGAGGAAGAAGAGTAAAATAATTTTATGAATTCTTCAAATATTCAACATGCATGCCTAGCTGTAAGGACTTTTTGGTTATGGCCAAATACAAATACATTCAAATCTAAGATCCAACAGCAAATTCACACTTTCTAGTTCTGCTCTCAAATCATCTCCTAAAACTCTTAACTACCTAGCTCCTAGCATAAACACTCTATTTATACTAGCAAAAATGGCTTACAAATCCTTCTAGAACATGGAGAAGCCACAATTCAGCTCTAAGAAAATATTAAATGAAAATAAACCTAACATTAAATACACAAGTTGGCCTAAATCAGCAATTAACTATCCAAAAATTGATGTCCGAGAAAAATTTTAATATCTCCTAGCTTCAATTGAGTTAGAACTTGCACTTTGAACTTTGGGTAGATATTTAGGTTCTCTACAACCCCTTAAGTGCACAAAGTCTAATTCATCAAGGAAAAGTGTGCATCCAACCTAAAAGTCAAGTACAAAAAACTATCATGTAGAACTACCAAAAATTGATACTCTAGGAGAATTGTCATATCTCCCAACTCATAAGGAGTTAGAACTTGCACCTTCGATCATAGATAACACTCTAGGCCATCTTCAATATATGAAGTGAATAGAATTTCATTCATCATGAAAAATTAGTTACATGGTCTGGAACAGGTACCTAGAAACTAGAAAACATAGTTTCAGTAGAACACAGTTTCAACAGCAAGATAACAACAGAAAACATGCAGGATAACAGTGTAACCTAGGATGCTCCTACATCACTAGGGCTCCTAGGACCCATAGGGACATATGGTAATTGATTTAATGGGCTGAATGGGGCCATATGCTAGCCCATGACCCGATTCAACCCATTGCATCATGACATGTGTTCCTTTGCATCCTAGGATCGCTAGAGACGAAGGCTAATCAATGCAATGGGTCCAATGGGGTCATAAGCTAGCCCATGAACCCATTTGACCCATTGCATCATGACATGTATCCCTAGGGGTCTTAGGGTAATTGATGCAATGGGTCAAATGGACCATAACCCTGTTGGACCCATTGTAGTCTGACATGTGTCCTTAGGTGTCCTAGGACCCCTAGGGAGTTAGGGCTAGCCTATAACCCCATTACTATATAGTAATAATATATGACTATATTTAAAATATAATAATAATACATCACTATATTAATGTTATGAAGAGTTAAATGGATGAGGTTACAATAAGAATATTCAATGGTGGACAACGTAGAGGGGTCCCTAGAATAAACATCACAACAAACAAAATAAACTACATGCAAGACAATGACAATCTCAACTAGTTTTAAACATCTAAAAACTAGTCCTTGCTAAACATGTCCTCGCTAAACAATATGGAGATCATTCACCCACAATTTCTTATCTCATTGAATAGCATTCCCTTGCACCATGAGATTCATAGACCATTCAAGGGTCATTCTGAGAGCTCATGGGCTACAAATCATGTGGATCAAAATAGATCAACTTCTACAAAAAATCTAAAGAACGTTTGGAGGAAACAAACATCTTCCTTAAACACATCAGATAACCCCCTTATTCTGCCATAATCTTTTTTGAAGACTCACATCTTAGATCTTCATCACACCACTCTAATAGGCACGTTTTGGAAGTCTTCTTCCCTTCATGCCTCTAATATTTCTAAATGGGGTAAAATAGTTTGTCCAAGGCTTCTAGATGTGTTTCTTATTGATCCCTCTTTTGGGTATTTTATTGTTATATTCGACTCTAAGGATCACAAAGATTTTGTGCATAAATGGAAAATGTGGTTCTACAAAGGCCTTGGTTTTTTCACCATACCCTGGATCTCAATCTTCCAACTAAATTTGATGATAGCTAGCTTCATGCCTTTTTGTGTTTCCTTCCCGACTCTACCTCTTGAATATAGAGTCCCACACATTATTGAAATCATTGCCTTGATAGGATCATTATTTTTTCTTACCATGATCTCCTTTCATTTTAGAAGCCCAGTCTCAATATTTTGGTGTGTGTCCTTTTGAATCTTACCAAGCCTTTTCCTTCTTCCATTACAATCTCCTCTAAATGGGAGGCCTGGTCCTAGTGTATCCAAATACTAGATGCAAACTTTGTGGTGAACTACAAAGAAAATTTAGGGCACTTCAAATCCTAATGGCAAGTTGAGCATTGTAGTGATCTTTCTATCCACTCTGATCCAGTAATAGATCTAGATCTATGTTCTCTTATGATTTTGGATACATCATCGATCCTAAATTCTAGTTTCTCTCCCCAAACTAATGGAGAGGACCTTAATTATGAGAAGTTTACCTCCACTTCTCAACTGATACCTACTATAAATTTTGAGCTTCAACAGTTCATCACTAGTATTTACCTAGTTTTTAGCAACATTCAATGTGTCAATGCCTCAAAAAGTAACTTCCTCATTGCTAGCAATGAAATTGTTAACAACTAGAATTTTTTATCTAAGGAGCCATGTGATGGGGATATGTTTCAGGAAGATCACAATGACAACTAGGATTCTATAATCCCTCTAAATGACAATAAGGAGCACAATAACAACCAAGGTGTTGTCAATCCTCCAAAAAAATTAGAAGAACAGTAGAAGGATCTAGATAAATAATCAAAAGAATATTTTGACTCTTTGGGTAATAACATTATTTTTAACAAGCCAATTGACTTATCCCTCTTTATGCCATATACTTTCAAGAATCCCAAGGATGTTTTTCCTTCTACCAAAACAAAGTTATCTTCCCAAGAAGCAAAATAAATAGATTTTGAGTTCATGGAATCAATAGACTTAGAAATGTTTGATGAAATCAAAGAAGAAGAGGAAAATGTTTTCTTGATTTCTACCAAAACCTTGGAGTATCTTAACAAAAAGCTTCCCTCACAAGAGAAACAACATGTTTCTTCTCCTTTATGGAAAAGAATAAACTAGGGGACTGAAGAGGAAAGTCTTATTTCAAAATACCAGCAGGCACACACTCTAATGAATTGGCACACTCAAAGGAAACCTTTCAGTCATAAATTGTTCCAGAACATAACACACTTGAAAATCCCCCTTTTTCCTTTGAAAATTTTGATTTTTCAACTATCTTGTCAGTCTCTCAAACCCCCCTGGCCTTAAGAGAAGACTAGAAAGGGGCCAAGAGTAAAGTAGGCCAAAAATCCAAAAGTGCTAAAGCCAAAGAAGAAGTTACTACAAGTATCCAATCAACACTGGAGGAAAAAATTTCTCATAGTAAAAGAGTGATGAGGAGAAAAATATGTTCTCCTTGTCAAAAATGAAGATCCTCTCATTGAATGTTAGGGGCCTCTATGCCCTTGAAAAGTGAAATAGAATCAAAATACAACTTGATTCTTCACATGCAGATGTAGTTTTACTACAAGAAACAAAATTATCTCATAAGAACTTCACTAAAATTGCTTCTAATTGGTCAATTTGGCAATTAGCACATATACCAAACACTAGTGCTTTGGGTGCACTCTCAATATTGTGGACTCCAAAATCTATTCAAGCTCACCTCATTCAAAAAAACTAGCAATTGTCAACTTATGTGCATGCAACACTTCCATCTATCCTTTTTTATCATCAATGTTTATGAGCCAACACCTACTATTGAATAAAGAAACTTGTGGCTAGTCTTGTCCAACATTCTGCAAAATCATCTTGATGACAATATTATCCTTGGGGGAGACTTTAATGTTATCTTCTCTATTAACAAGAAATTTGGAGGGATTACCCACCACCCCATAGAGATATGACATATTTTGGTTCCTTCGTGGGAGATAATAACTTGTTAGAAATTTTCCCCCAAAATGATCTCTTCACTTCAACCAACAAATGCTTTGGTTTTCTTCAAATAGAAGTGAGACTAGATCAATTTCTCATTTCCTAGAATTGGAAACTTCTTGATTTTATTGTCCAATCTGAAATCTTGCTTCTATCAAGTTCAAACCACTTTCCCATTCAACTTTAGGTTTCTTTCAATCATGATAAAGCCATGCATAAGCATAGACCTTCCTTCAAGTTTAAGAGCATGTGTCTTAGGCATCCACAAATTATTCCCTTACTAAAATTCTAGTGGTTGAACTCACCCCCTAAAGGTGGGACTAGAATGTTCAAATTTCACAAAAAGCTACATTTTGTCAAGTCCCTATTGAAGGTTTGGAACAAGGTGGTTTTCAAGAATGTGTTTGAGAAAAAAAAAGATTGTGGATGTTCCAGAGATAAATAATTAGATTATTCAACATTGCCTAGATCAAATCTCTTTTTAGAGACAAAAGGATCTATAGGATGAATGAGATGAATTGTGCACAAGGGAGGAGGAATATTGGTGCCAAAAATCAAGAGAATTATGGCTTGCTCAAGGGGATAAGAACACAATTTTTTTTTTATTTTTCTTCTAAACAAAGAAGGGCATCTAACTCTATTTTTACAATTCAAAATTTAGTGTCAAACGAGGAAATTGCAGATTTTTTGGGCATTGAAAAGGAAGGAGTAAATTATTTTTAAAATCTTCTAGATACCCCTTCTCCCCATTCCCCTATGTTTGCACAAGAATTAGAGCTTCTTGATGTCATCCCTTCTCTTATTTCAAACCAAGATAATCAACACCTGTTGGCCCCTTTCACCATTTCAAAGCTCTATAAGGTAGGTTTTTCTATGTTAGCTAATAAGGTTATTAGCCTAGATGCCTTCACCTCTCTCTTTTTATCAAAAATGTTGGGACTTTATATGCTTTGATTTTCTAGTAGTGGTAGAAGAGTCAAGAAAAAGTGGTGCCATGCTTAAAAATTTTAATACCACCAACATTTTCCTTATCCCAAGGTCCAAAGATCCCTCCTCATTTGCATTTTCCTGTCCAATATCCCTCTTTAATACTATCAACAAGATCATCACAAAGGTAATATACTTCAAAGTGTAAGTTTTGATTGAGAAGATCATTTCCCTAGAGCAAGGTGGATTTGTTCCCACAAAGGGACTTTGAAGGGGTCATTGGTTTCTCATGAAACCCTCTATTCCATTAATACATTTAAAATTCTAGCCACTATTATGAAACTTGAAATGACGAAAGCATATGACAAATTAAACTAGGATTTTCTCTTCAAAGTGCTATAGAGGTTCAATTTTTCTCTCAAATGGTGTAAATGGATTAGAGCATGCATCTCTGGGGCTTCCTTCTCTATCATCATTAATGGTTCCCTAGCTAGGTTTTTTTACTCTTCACGAGGAGTTTGATAGGGAAATCCCCTCTCCCCTTATCTATTTATCAAAATGTTCAAGACATTTAGTAGAGTTATCAACACCAAAAAAGAAAAAAAATTGTTGAAAGGTATCTGAATTACATGCACATCTATTTCAATCACTCACTCCCTTTTTTTTGATGACTCATTATTGTTCGACAGGTCTAATCTACAAGAGATTAAATAGATTAAAGTAGTCTTAAACCTATACACATCCATTTCAAGACAATGTATTAATGTTAAAAAATCAAAGGTGTTTATCCTCAATACTCCCAAGAAATTAGTAGCCAACATAATATATATTCTTGAATTTAATCCTGATGTTCTTCCATCCTCATATCTTGGTATCCCATTCTTCTTGGATTCTAACAAAGATGCATATTGGAACCCAATAGTGGAAAGTATCAAGAGCAAAATCTCAGCATAGAAAGTTTGATGGTTGTCATTGTCAAGAAGAATTGTTCTCATTAAATTTTTCCTTGTATCCATCCTAAACTATTTCCTTTACATTCTCCAAGCTCCTAGGTCTATCATTCATCAATTAGAAATAATAATTAGAGAATTTTTGTGGTCTAACAACATGACTAGTGCAAAAAATATTCCACTAATCTCCCTCCAAGAGATGGCTCTCCCATATGATAAAGGTGGCACATGGCTTCATGACTTGTCATTCCAAAATAAAGCTTTTGGTGGCAAGTTAATCTAGCATATGCTTTCTAGGCTACACAATATATGGTGTAAAATGCTACAAGAGAAATACCTAGACTGTCATGATCCCACTTAGATCATCACAGCTCTAGATCTACTTAAAGGTTTAGTTATTTGGGACTTCATGATTTATTCAAGTGATATCATCACCAAGTTTGTCTCATGGGAGGTTCACAATGAAATTAGAGTAGACTTTTGGGATGATTCTTGAAATGGGCTCCAATTGCTCAACCTTAACAAAAAACTATCAAACATTATTGCTTCATTAAAAACCAATGGGGTAAGTCATTAGCCAATTATATCTTTGTTTTTTATCAATGTATTGGTAAATTTACATGGAAGGATACTGCAGATCTTACTATACCCTAGCCCCAAAAAATCCTCCTAAAAGATATCCTCATGAAGATGGTTGCTTATCTATCCAACAAGGAAGATGTATTATTTTGGGCTCCCTTACTAGATGGAAACTACACGATAAAAAAGGGGCTACAAGGATCTTCAACACATGGCTAATATCAAAACCAAACATAGAGCTTATTCCCTCTACTGAAACAATGTCATCCTCCCCAAAGTCGACTACTTTGCATGGTTGGCACTGAGAAAAAGGATATTAACCACTAATAGATTGTGTCATCATAATATTGTACAACCATTCAATTCAAGTGCATTCTCTATAATTTAGTGATGGAATCTGTGAATCACTTATCTTTGCAATGCTCATTTACTAGGGAATGTTGGACCTTTGTTATGAAAAAAATTGATATTTATTTTCCCTTTCCTCTATCCCTTTGTGATTTATTCCAATCATGGCCAACTCTCTTTTCAAGATCATTAGTCTCCTCTATTTGGATTTGTGCACTAGTAGCTATCTTGTGGTCAATTTGGTGGGAGAGAAATAAATGCATTTTTAGACAACAATATTTGTCAATCAAATCTATCTTGGCCTTGCTTGACAAATCTCTTTCTAAAATGGTCAATGTTGTTGCTCAAAGACTTAAAGGTAAGCATGCTTTTACAACTTGGGATTCAAAAATCCTTCAAGTGTGGAAGGTCCTTAAGTTTCCATCTCTCTCCTTTCCTATCAGTGAACACAAGGCTACTCTAAGATAATCCATTGGATCGTCCCCTCCTCTTAAGTCCCAGTTTCAAATAAGCTTTGATGGGTTGTCTATAGGAAACCTAGGGAGATCAAAGATTAGCATATGCATTAGAAATTATCTGGGAGATGTGATGGCTTTAAAATATTCCCCTACTCCCTTTGACACAAATAAAAGTTTTGAGGCACTAGCTCTATTACAAGGTTTGGTTACTGGCAAAAAACTTGATCTTGAACATGGTCATATAGAAGGTGATTCTTCTAACATCATAAATGCATGCATCTTGAAGAAGCCCCTGAATAGAAATCTATCTTATATATTCAATCAAATTTGGTCATTGTTGGCTTCATTTGAAGAATGCTACATATCACATACATATAGAGAAGCAAAGAAGCTTGTAGACTTCTTGGCTAATTTGGGATGTGATAATGTCATATGGACAATTCTCCCTCCTCTTCCTTTCATTCCTCTTCCAGATTATTAACTTTGAGTGAGTTCAAATTTAATCTTCTTCTGAGGCTATAAGACTCATATAAAGCACTCGATTCATGGAAGACTATAAATGCATTGACATCAAGATGTGTTGTACCTCACTGATGTGTTTATTGTCATAATGTGTATGATGTCTTTGCACTTCATTTCAGGTAGTATAAAATGGAGCATGCTTGCCATGTTGTGTTGTTTATTATCCAAGTCAAAGTGACAAACTTGGTCGAGTATATGTCCTCTTCAACTATAGCAATTATAGTGATTTGTGTTGATGAGGGTCCTTTTTTCCACCACTAACACTGACATATGAAGATCGTTTGGGAGCTACTTTTGACCCATGAGGCTATGTTAATGAACTTTTCTTCAATGATACAAGTAAAGTCCATTTTAAATAGGATTCCCTTTAGGTGCAATCTTTCATTGTAATGTTTTTGATATAGGGGCATGTTTATGATGCTAACAAGTGTTGCTCAACCCTTCAAGAATGGAATGTGTCATATGAACACTTCCTTCTAATTTTATTTTATCCAATTTGTATCTAAGCGAGGATTTAGGGTTTTCCTTTTTTTGTTGTTTCCCCATTAAGCTCTTGAATTAGATTTTATTTTATTTTAATATATTTGTGGCCTGTCACATTCATCTTTTTAAAAAAAGAAATATATTACTAGATTATATAATAGTAATAATAATATATTACTATATTGTATTATAATAATAATAATCATATATCACTATATATTATATTTAATAATATACAAATATATATTAATATATAATAATATATAATAGTTGTTGATTTCCCACACTTGCCCAATTGATTTCCCTTCAAATTTTTGGTGATCATTTTGGGTACCTAATATGGGATCGAGTACACAATATGAAATTGGGTACCCAAATTATTTTACTGGCAGACTTTTCCCAAAATATTCTCTATCACTGTAGACTCAATAATCACATTTTTTTTGGGCTATTTTAACGAGTTTGGAGAAAAAAGATTGTCTGGGGCCCATTTGACCAAAAAGTTTGCTGCAAAATTTGATTAGGTGTTGGGTATTATTGTCTAAATGGGGAGCAATAGTTGTTGAAAGGCTAAACACAAAAGGAAGGTATCAAATGAAGACATTACAACACATAGGGAAAGGGACAAGGTAAATCACCAAAGGAAGAGACAAGGTATGTTAAATGTGAATCAAGTTGATGATGTATTGATCAAAGGTGAAATCATGGAGTCAAAAAAAGAATATGTTCAGTTGGGGAATGAAAATATACCAATTGATAATAATAATGTTGGGATTGAAAATTTGGAGAATGAAAATTTACCAATTCATAATGTAAATGTAAATTTACTTCTTATGTTCTTTTGTTCATAATGATTTGGTGAACTAATGATTATCTTGTTTAATATGATTATTTATTAATATTTTTTATCATATAGGAATGTAGATACATCATGAAGAGTAGCTATGCATGAAGATAAAAACTAAATAAGGAGTAGAATAAAGAAAAATCTATTCTATTATTTAAACTATGATTTTTGACACTACATCTTTTGGCAGTTGTGTATTGATGTAATAATAATGAAACACTTGACATATTGTAAATGTAAACTTGTTGATTTAATGTAAGAAACAAGGATTTTTTTACTTAATGTAATTAATGTGGGAGGACCTAAAGAATGATGATTTTAATTACTACTTGCACTGTACCCAATTCAAAAATCTTGAGGGAGCTAAAAAAATAATATTTTTACTTAATAATAACCCTAGAGATAGCCTTGTTCTGGTTGTGGAGAGCCTCCAACATTTGCAGCCACCCCATACTGAAGAGTCTCAAGGTGCTCTAAGTGCATTTGGAGGTCAATCTTTTGAAGTCATAACTTAGAGCTTGTGGGGACTATTGATGAAATGGTGAATGGTGCAAGATGATCATGTCAAGGTCTATAATAACCCATCTCATTTGGAGAGATCACATTCCATTTGGATTTGGCACAACGATCTCGCTCCATGCCAAAACTTGCAATGTGCCTCAGGTCATTGGTGCATCACTGCACAAATTTGAAACCACTAATCTTGGCATTAAATTGTCAAATAAATTAGCTATAGATGGGTGGGTGAACCCTAGGGATACCCTTATTTTGTCTGTGGAGAGCCTCCAAAATTTGTAGCCATCCTGTACTAAAGAGTTTCCAAGGTGCCCTAAGTATGTTTGGAGGTTGACCTTCTCAGGGTCATAACTCAGAGATCATGAGGGATATTAGTGAAATGTTAAATTCTATAGGATTTTTGTACTGATGTATACAATAACCTATCTCATTTTAGAGAGATCACATTCTATTTGGATTCAACACAATGATCTGGCTCGATGCCAAAACTTGCAGTGTGCCTTAGTTCATTGGTGCATGACTACGCAACTTTGAAACCACTAATCTTGACATCAAATTGTTAGTTCCATTAGCTCTAGATAGGTGGTTGAACCCTAGAGATAGCCTTTTTCTAGTTACAGAGAGCCTTTGACATTCATGGCCACCCCATACCAAAGAGTCTCCAAGGTGCTCTAAGTGCATTTAGAGGTCAATCTTCCAAGGGTCATAACTTGGAGCTAATGGGGGCTATCAATGAAACATCAAATGCTATAGGATGGTCATGTTAAGGTTTATAATAAGATATATCATTTCAAAGATATCACATTCTATTTGGATTTGTCATAGCAATCTCTCTCAATTTCAAAACTTTAAGTGTGCCTCAGTTCATTGGTGCATCATTGTGTAACTTTGAAACCACTAATCTTGACATCAAATTGTTAGCTCCAAATGGGTAGATGAACCCTAGTGACACCCTTATTTTGGTTGTGAAGAGCCTTCAACATTTATGGCTACCCTGTACTAAAGAGTTTCCAAGGTGATCTAAGTGCATTTGAAGGTTGATCTTATGAGGGTCATAACTTGGAGTTCATGGGGGCTATTGGTGAAATGTCAAATGCTAAAAAATAGCCATGCCAACATCTAAAATAACCTTTCTCATATCAAAGAGATCACATTCCATTTGGATTTAGCACAAAAATCTTGCTTGATGTCAAAACTTGTAGTGTACCTCAATTCATTGGTGCATCATTGTGCAACTTTGAAACCACTAATCTTGGCATCAAAATTTTAGCACCATTTCTCTAGATGGGTGGGTGAACCCTAGTGGCACCCTTGTTCTGGCTATGAAGAGCCTCCAACATTCAT
The DNA here is from genome assembly GCA_028749045.1 of Cupressus sempervirens. Classification (NCBI taxonomy): domain Eukaryota; kingdom Viridiplantae; phylum Streptophyta; class Pinopsida; order Cupressales; family Cupressaceae; genus Cupressus; species Cupressus sempervirens. The sequence goes on along the minus strand of CM053788.1, from coordinate 159,383,825 downwards.
GGCCACCTCGTATTGAAGATTCTCCAAGGTGCTCTAAGTGTGTTTGGAGTTTGATCTTTTGAGGGTTGTAACTCAGAGCTCATGGGGGCTATTGGTGAACATTGAATGAAACAAGATGGTCATGCCAAGGTTTAAAATAAACTATCTCATTTTGGAGAGATCACATTCCATTTGGATTTAGCACATCAATCTCGTTCATTGACAAAACTTGCATTGTGCCTCAGTTCATTGGTGCATCACTATGCAACTTTGAAACTGTTGATCTTGGCATCCAATTGTTAGTGCCATCAGCTCTAGATGAGTGGGTGAACCATAGTGACACCTTTGTTCTAGCCACAAAGAGCCTCCAACATTTGTGACCACCCCATATCGAAGAGGTGCTTTAATTGTATTTGGAGGTTGATCTTGTAAGGGTTGTAATTCAGAGCTCATGGGGGGCTATTGGTGAAATGGAGAATGCTACAAGATGGTCATGCCAAGGTCTATAATAACCTTGTGACACCTAGTGACACCTCTATTTTGACCATAGAGCCCCAATAATGTTTGTGACTAGTACATACTAAAACATCTGGTAACACCAAAGATGGGCTCCCAAGACCAAATCAGCCATGGATTTGACTAACTGTAGACATCTTAAGGGATTGCAGAGATCATTTCAAATTAACCATATATGATATAATTTAAAATTAAACATTACAATAAAATTTGATAAAAAAGGTTGTTAAAATGTTCACAAATTATTGTATCTGAATCAAATATAACAAACATGATCAAAATGAATGATATTCCATAAACATGAGTAATACACATGATCTACAATAAATTGAACAATACCATGCTAAATTAATATGTATATCATTGTGCACATAAATGAAAAAAATATGTATCAAAATACATGTACCCATAGACAAATTATATAAATTTATATCAAAGTTCATGTATCCATAAACAAATTATTCAAATATGTATCAAAACACATAAATCCATATAAAAAAATGTGGTTAATCATGCCATCAAAATATGTATAATATCAATGTTTCTATATACAATGTGGCATATGCCATCTCAAAGTGTCTCATGACACAGCCTAAGACAACTATACTATCCTATGCTATTGTTGGATCATCAAAATGTAGCCTCTTCGTTGAACTAGGTGGATCAGATGCCTCATACATAAACAAAAAAGGAAAACCCAAACTTAGACTACTAAATTTATATGATTCTATGTATCTAACATTGAATTAGTCAAATTCATAATAATCCTTTTTTTAATGAATATTTTTAATATTAAACTTTCATCATAAATACCTCTTTTCTCGATCTCTTGTGCCAGTCAAGAGTCCTCTCACATGTCAAGATTTCTAGAACATGGATAGTTGTGGCCTTCAGATGTTAAATTATGTTTGTCAGATGGATCTACAACTTAAAATATAACATTATAATTCATAGCATATTAAATTTATAACATATAACCAAGAACTCAAACTACAACTTACCTCTGTCGACTCCTCTGGATATAATAGTTGCATGAGAAAAGATACAAAACTCTGACATCCAACCTCCTCTGCACTAGGTGTTTCCTATGAGATACAAAATCCTAGTTTTTAATATCATGGAAATCAGTTTTGAATTTCTTTTATGAAAAAAAAGGAAAATAACAAATAAATGATACTTATACATATAATGGGGCTCTCGCTATGAATAGAAATGCTAGAGGGTTTTCAATTCCAAATCTTCCTAGAGTCATCACTAGTAGCCATGCCCTATACAATAAATAATGTAATTAAATTTCATTAGCACAAATATTTTACAATAATGCATCAATATTTAATCACTTTAAAAGCACTTAATTGCCTTTCCCTTGTCAATGGGCTTTGCCCCACCCCTACACTCTTCCCCCCATTAATAGGTGATACCTGCAAGAGAAAAGAAAGATTAGAAATCATATATGCTCCAATATCAAATAAAAAAATAATGAGAACACAATATAATATATTGTAGATGTCTCAAGGATGAAATAGCTAAGAGTGTGACATCATCAACTTGTCTAAGGTCCTCCTTAGTCATCAACTAAATATGAATGAAGATCGCATACATGTATAAGTTAGTATGGGTTAAAATAACTCTATTATAAAGATTAACTTTAAATCACATATGTCATAACAAAAAAATGTATACACCTACCAACACAGAAGGATTCTATGGCTCTAAATACCCCTCCTCTCTCAAGTCAGGGTGTGTAGCCTATGTATATGCATCTAGTGTATCATCCTCCTCAAATACAAACTAATACATAGAAAGATCACCTATGGGACCCAACAAAATATTATTCCATGTTATGTAAGTATGGGGCACACAAACATGTGATGAGATCACTAATGATGAACTCACACGAGCATCATTAACATAGGGAGGCAACACTGACCTAGCCTGGGATATCAATATGCTACTCAATCTATGGATCACTCTAATAGTATGAAAGTTAGCCTCTTTAATGATATTAAGATGTTGCACTAGATGAGGGGGGAGACATAAATAAGGGGGATAAAATTGATAGCTTTATTCTATTATGGAAAGGGTCTATCCTAAAGAGCTCCTCCTCCTACACCCATGTTGTGCCTCATGCTCTAGTAGTTCACCTTTAGGTGCAACAAAAATTTGGCATACAGTTTTCTAATGAAATAGAATGGTAGCTCTAAATTTTTTTGTGGAGGTTTATCAAAAACCATCCACCAATGATCCCAAAAGTTCACACACATAGCCTCATTTGTGCACCATTTACTTGATAATTTGGACCTTTTACAGTTTATTGTTTTACCAATTTTTGGGTTCATAAAAGGGTTAACTATATCATCTTTACTTATGTTTAGGGTCATAACCTCATCATAGTCCAATCCATCATCAAACATGGCATGCATTTGCTCACGCTAGTGAAGAGAAACATTTTGTTCATTGGTAAGTATTTGAATACTATTCATTATGGTGTTTAATGTGGATAACATGAGAGCCAATGTAGGTATACTATTATATGTGGTTTGTAAACCTCTTAGTTTGGTGATATTTTCTTCTATAAAATACTCAATTTGAGGAGGTTTTTGAGGGGGTAGGGGATCATTTGGTTGATATTTTTGAGGGGGTACTAAATCATTTGGTGGAGGGTTTCAAGGAATATTATTTCCTAGCACAGTATCATCATTCAGGTCAGCCATACCTATTAAACTACAAAACAACATTTATATTCAAAAAGCCTAATTTTCAAGACTTTCTATTAAATAAAACCTAATTTTCAACAATTTCTATTTAAAATACCTAATTTATATTAAAATTCATTCGAAATCATTAAAAATAAATTAAAAATTGTTACCTATATTGTGTACCCATTCCTATATCTAATACTTGAAATGGAGGCAATAAAAACCAAGCTCAAATACAAATGCTTAATTTTCTCTTAGTTTTCTTTTAATTCCAAGTTGCACATTTTGAGTTATCTGATCTCATATAAGATACCCAATATTACATCAGAGACCTAATAAAGTTTGGCCCAACCTTTTTGGATTGGTATCAAGATGAGTGGAGAAAATTCAGAGAGGATTTTGAAATGCTTTTAGACATTTTCAAACTCCATTTTTTTCACATCGCCACTTTTTGGCACACCATGATCCTACACATACCCTATATATACATTATTATATGTATGTATTATATATGTATATATATGCATATATATATATATATATATATATATATATATATATATATATATACATATACATATACATATATGTTAGAAATATAAGAGGAGTAACTGAGAGGGGAGGGGTGAATCAGTTACTACTAAAATAAATCTCAGATCCCTTTAGATGTTAGGACAAAAATAAACTCTAAAAATTGAATACTGTTGATGCTCAATAAACACACATAAAATATTGTAACTCAATAAATACTATTTATGCAAATATTTAAATGTTATCTATGATTACCATTATTTTTAACTTAGTTGCAAATGCATAAAAGAAAATAACATGAACACATTTGACACTAGGATTTAATGTGGAAACCCAATTTGGAAAAATCACCAATTGCAACTAGTTACAAATTTCACTCTTATGAAGTGAGCCCTATTAGGAGCCAACCCTGTTAAAGCTTAGAAAATACATTATTAGGTGTCACCCTGTTAGAGGATTTAATCACCCTATTAGGAGTGGCCTTGTCAGGGGTCTTTAGACAATTCAATAAAACTGCCACCTTGTTAGAGGATTTACAAATAGATGTTAAACCAACTTTTTTAAGAGATTTAGATCACTACTACAATGGTTAGAGAATAAAAATGAGATGATCTAATTTGAATGTAACTGAATTGCTGATTACGGATCTCAATTCTAGCTTTACTTGATCCTTCCTGATTGAACATATTGTTTCTAGTCCAAAAGGATGTTCTACTTATCCTTTCTCATTGGCTACCTTATTTCATCATTAGGTCCTCAAAATCATCCATGCATTCACATTCTTACACACTTTCAAATTCATAACTTGACCTTGTACTTATATCATTCATATTGTCAAGTTAGCTCATATACAACTTAAAATAACTAATATTCATCTCCTCAGTCAGCTAGAACCAATAAATAAATCAATTACACTTAATATACCAAAAAAAAAATCCATCATTAGCCAACCCAACTTAGTACATACTAACTTAGAAACTATTTCTTGTGTTAACCAACAAAAGCTCGGTTAACATTGCAGACTTGCAAAGATTTTTTGGTAACTAAGTGAGCTCGGTTAACACTAGTTCCATCCAACTTTTTTTCATTAACCAAGTGAACTTGATTAACACTCATCTTTTGCAAACTTTCCTTTGATGACCAAGTTAACTCAATAGATACTGCCTTTTGAACTAGGCAAACAATAGGAACACTCGGTAGACACAGACAACTATCTTCAATGCCCGAGTGAGCTCCGCATATACTAACTAATAATGATATGAAATTTGTATAACATCAAAGATAATACATAATTAATCAATTATATCCAATAATCTCCCTCTTTGGCATTGATGGCAACACAACATGTCATAACACCATGAAATTTTGGAACACGAATAAAGTAAGGAACATATCCTTTGTTTTATCCACAAGAACTCCCTCTGTCAGTGTGAGCTCTTTCTTTCTTTAGTTTCTCCCTCTATCTACAATAACTTCTACCAAGTTCATTCTCCCTCACAAATATCTCTTTATAAAGTTTCCATGCTAGCAAACTTCTCCCTCTTTGAAAACACATGCCAAAGACAACAAATCTATTAATATCATTGTACCTTAAGTACTGATTCATTTGCAATATGCCCTTGCCAGTTCTAGACCAAGTGATTGATCATCAACTTTCTTTGGTTGATGCATCACTAAACTTTATTTGGTGAGCTTCAAATAAGTGAATGACTCCTAGCTTACCTCTTAGATATAGAAATGCATCCTTAGGTAATGGCTTGGTGAATATGTCTGCAATCTATTCTTTTATATTTACATATTCCAATTTGACTTATTTATCTTGCACCAATTCTCTTAAGAAGTGATATTTTATAGCAATATGCTTTGTTTTAGTATGCATCACAAGATTCTTTGATATATTGATTGCACTAGTGTTATCATAGTACATGACTGTTGGATCTTTGATCTCTATCTTCATTCCTTCCAATAGTTGTTTGAACCAAATAATGTTAGAACAATTCACTATTGTTGTTGCATATTTTACCTCTATTATGGACTGACAGATGAAATTTTGTTTCATGCTTGTCCAAGACACTAGTGTTTTACCAAGAAAGAATGATCCACCACTAATGCTTTTTTTTTCATCAAGACTTCCTACCCAATCAACATTATTAAACACCTTCAAGTCCAAATTTCCTCCTTGTTTGTACCATAAGCCATAGTCTTTAGTACCTTTTAGATATCTCATGATTCTCTTGATTTCCATCATGTGATTTTCTCTAGAATTTTCTAAGAATCTTACCACCATACCAACTGCTAATACAATATCATGCCTTGTATGCACTACATACTACAATTTTCCAATCATTGATCTATATGTGGTCTGATCTACTTCTTTTGAATCATCATTCTTGGAAATATTATGTCTAGTAGACATAAGGGTTCCAACTAGTCTTGAATCTTCCATTCCAAACTTCTTTAGTATCTTCTTGATATACTTCGATTGAGTAATGTAGATACCATTTTTGTTCTGCTATATCTACAACCCAACAAAGAATTTTATCTCACCAAACATGGACATTTCAAATTCTTTACTCATTTCTTCTGAAAATACTTTCCACAAGTCATCATTTCCTATGAATAAATATCATCAACAAATATTTGTATTTTGGTTGGGCTTTAATTGCTTATTATCAACCTTTTGAAATGCTTTAACTTTTGGGTTTTAGGATCCCTATAAAAATTGTTTTTCTTATTAAAAAAAAAATATTTTTGCCAACACAATCTTCTTGTTTGGTCCTTCTTTGATATACAGATTACTATTATAATGTTTTCTTTGAAAGTCAATCTGTATCATGTAATTATGAAGTCTTTCATACCAAGCTTTGGGAGCCTTCTTGAGACCATATAATGTTTTGTGTAATTTGCAAACCATGTCTCTTTTGCTAGGATCTACAAAACCTTATGGTTGTTTAATGTAGACTTCCTCATTAAGAATTCCATTCAAGAATGTAGATTTAACATCCATTTGATATGGTTTAAATCCTTTATGTGTTGCATATGCTAGTAAAGTTCTAACACCTAATCTTGTAATCGGAGCAAAAGGTTCACCATAATCAATACCTTCTTCTTGAGAATAGCCTTTACATACTAGTCGTGCCTTATTCTTGGAAACTTTTTCATCTTCATTCAGCTTATTTTTGAACATCCATTTTGTGCCAATTACATTTTTAGCCTTGGATCTAGGAACAAGAGTCCAAGTTTTGTTTTTTTTTATCTATTCTACTTCTTCAATCATTTATTCAATCCAACTTTCATTATCTAATACATCTTTAATATTTCTTGGTTCAAATTCAACAAGTAAACATATACCTTTTAATTTGCTTCTTGTCATTGTTCCATCAAATTTGTCTCCAATGATTTGACCTGGTGCATGATGCCTTCTAACATATCTTACTAACATAGGTTCTTTGAATTTGGAATGAGTTTCACTAATTTCATCATGAACTTTAGTATCAAGCTCATGTCCTGCTATCTGTGACTCGAGTCCATTAGACTTAGTTTGAACTAACTTAGTAGCTTCTGATTGTGACTCGAGTCCTTCAGATTGTGACTCAAGTTGCACAGTCTGCAACTCAGTAATTTTTGGATATTTTGGGGACTTAGGATATGAAGCCTCCTTTATTTCAAATAGGTTTGGTAGGGTATCGGGTTCATAGTAAACAAATCTTTTGTAATCCTTTAGCTCCTTGTTGCTTTCTTCTTCACTCTTTTCTACAAACTCATCAATTCTAACATATGCACTTTCTATGATTTTATGATTAGAAAAATTCAAATATTTGTATGCTTTACTTCTGTAGGAGTATCCTAATAATATTCCTTCATCACCCTTGACATCAAATTTACCTTTTCTAGATTCTTTCAAAATATAACATTTGCTACCAAATACTTTCAAGTAACTTACATTAGTTTTGTAGCCATACCATAGTTCATAAGGAGTTTGATTTGAGTCTTTCTTCAATTGAACATTGTTCAAGGTATGAAATGTAGTGATGATACTTTCCTTCTAGTATTTGATTGCAACATTCTTTTATATCATCAATGCTCTTGCACAATCCATGATGGATCTATTTCTTGTTTCAGCTATACCATTCTACTATGGAGTACTAGGGGTTGATACTTGTCTTTTGATCCCTCTATCAATGCAAAAATTATTGAATTCATTAGAGGTAAATTCACCATCTCTATCTAATCTTAAACATTTCAATCTCTTTCTAGCTTCTTTTTCTACTCTTGCCAGATACCATTTGAAATTTTGAAAAAGGTTCTAATTTTTCTTTTAGATACATTATAGTCATCATTCTAGAATAATCATCAACAAAAAGAATGAAAAACTTTTATCCACTATAACTCTCTATTCCAATAGGTCCACATAAGTCTATATGAAAATTTTCTAAGACTTCTTCTGATTGGTATTTTTTGCTTTTGAAACTAGTCTTTTCCATCTTACCAATTTGACAATTCTTGCATAAACACATATCAGGTTTCTTTAAACTAGGAATACCTCTTACTTTTTTATGGTTACTTATATTAACCAGATTATCAAATTTTACATGACATGGTCTTTTGTGCCATAACCAACTTTCTTCTACTTGAAAATTAAAACATGAACATTCACTGAGATCAAGATAAAATAGATTACCTTTTGTTTGCTTTCCGGATCCAACTAGATTTCCTTTTCCATCCAATAATTTGGCCTTTCCATTTATGAATTCTACCTTGAATCCAATGTTATTCAAATGTGTTGCATTCAATAGATTATGCTTTAATCTTTCAACCCAATAAGCATTATCACATATGAATTCCTTAGTCAATGAAATACATCATTTTCCTTTTATGTTACAAGCTTCACTATTTCCAAACCTCACACTACCTCCATCATAATATTCCATGCGCTCAAAAAAAAAAATTCTCTAGTCATATGATGTGAATAGCCATTGTCAATAATCCATGTATCATTTTTTCTAACATGAAAGATAAGTGCCATCTTATCTTTTTCACCATTAGATTCATCTTTTACATCAATATATACCATTTCATCTTCACTGTTATCAGAATCCTTAACTATAAAACAAGATTTCTTACCTTTGTCCTTGTAGTTCTTGTAGTTCTTGGAATCCTTCTTGCCTTTGTGTTTATTTCTTTTCTTTTCATCTTTTTGTTGGAAATATAGATGAAGTAACTAAGAGGGGAGGGGTGAATCAGTTACCACAAAAGTAATTCCAAAAATCCCTTAGATGTCTATAATATTTACTTACTACTGATACTCGGTAAATAGTGCAAGAATACTATAACTTGGTAGGTAATTACTGATCATCTAGCGTTCATAGTTATTATTATGCTTGCAAAGGTTAACATAAATGAACACAAGAAACACCAGATTTAACGTGGAAACCCAATATGGGAAAAATCACCAAGTAACTAGTCACCAATTTTCACTCTTCTGAAGTGAGTCGTGTTAGGATCCAACCCTATTAAAGGTTACAATGCACACTATTAGGTGTGACCTTGTTAGAGGATTTAATCACCCTATTAGGAGTGGCCTGGTTAGAAGTGTTTAGAACAATTCAACTAAACTGTCACATTGTTAGAGGATTTACAAAATGGTTGTTAAACCAACTCTGTTAAGAGATTCTAGATTCACTGTTACAATGATTAGAAAGCAACATTGAGGTGACTTGAATGATATGCAACTTATCTTTTGCTGATTATAGATCTTTTGTTCTGCTTTACTGAATCCTTACTGATTGAATACAACTTTGCAACTCCTCCAGGGTATCTAATCCTTCATTAGAATTCACTTAATATTCGCTTATTCCATCCTCATCCATATACACACACACAAACTTTAATTCACAACTTGAACATCTAAATATATACCTTTTATATTATCAAGTTGACTCAAATATAAGTTACAACAACTAAAAAAATCATTACATCAGTTGGCTGCATGAAACAATTGAACTTAATATCAAAACAATAAAATCTTTCATTGGCCGACCTAGCTCGGTGACCACTGCTCCAAAATAGTTTTCTAGTGTTAACCAAGTGAGGCTCGGTAAACACTGCAAACCCTGCAAAAATCCTTTGGAGACCGAGTGAACTCGGTTAGCACTGACCTTCCTTTGTTGACCTTGTGAGCTCAATAGAAGCTAACTCTCTACCACAATTCCTTTGATAACTAAGTGAGCTCAGTAGACATTAACTTTTCTTTGTTAACCTTGGGAGCTTGGTTAACACTAACTTTTTGCTACAAGATCCTTTGATGCCCGAGTGAGCTCGATAAACATTAACTTTTTTCTACAAGATCCTTTAATGCCCAAGTGAGCTCGATAAACATTAACTTTTCTTTGTTAACCTTGGGAGCTCAGTTAGTACTAACTTTTTGCTACAAGATCCTTTAATGCTCGAGTGAGTCGATAAACATGAAAAAAAAAAATTTAATCATGGGAGCTCGGTTAACACTAACTTTTGCTACAAGATCCTTTGATGCCCGAGTGAGCTCAGTAAACATTAACTTTTCTTCATTAATCATGGGAGCTCGGTTAACACTTTAAATTGCTTTGTTGATCATCTGAGTTTGGTAGACTCTGTCTGATGACTGATATGCCATTTGTGTAACATAAAAGATAATATATAATTAACAATTGTATCCAACAATCTCCCTCTTTGGAATTGATGGCAACACAACATGTCATAGTAGAATGAAATTTCAATAAAATTTGAAAACAAGTCTAACAAGCCTTTTTCTATCAGAACAACTTTCTCTATTAGATAGCAAACTCTCCCTCTTTCATTAATCTCCCTCTATGAAGGAATTCTATAGAAAACTCTTCTTCTCAAACAAATTTCAAAAATATATGACAGTAAAACTCAATAAAACTCTCCCTCTTTGATAACACATGCCAAAGACAACACAATTCAAATGGATTTTAATATACTTTAGTACTGATTCATATTCAATATTTACTGATTATGCTGCATCAACTAATAGATCTTCAACTTGGTATGCGTTGATGCATCACTAAAATTTTATTTTAGTGAACTTTAGATAGGGGAGTGACCCCTAACTTACCTCTTAGATACAAGAATGCATCCTTAGGTAATGGCTTTGTGAATATGTCAGCAATTTGTTCTTTTGTATGAACATATTCCAATCTGATCTCCTTATCTTGCACCAATTCTCTGACAAAATGATAATTTATTGCAATGTGCTTGGTTTTGGAATGCATCACTAGATTCTTAGATATGTTTATTGCACTTGTATTATCATAGAACATAACAACTGGTTCTTTGATTTCCACCTTCATGTCTTCCAACAATTGTTTAAACCAAACAATATTAGAACAGTTTACTGCAGCAGCAACATAGTCTGCCTCTGTTGTAGATTGAGATGTACAATTCTTCTTTTTACTTGTCCAAGAAACCAACCTCTTTCCAAGAAAGAATGCTCCTCCACTTGTACTTTTCCTATCATCAAGGTTTCCTACCCAATTAGCATCAGTAAACACTTTCAAATCTAGATTACCTCCAAATTTGTATCATAAACCATAATCTTCAATTCCTTTCAAGTATCTCATTATTATTTTGATTGTCATCATGTAATTTTCTCTTGATTTTGCTGAAAATCTTACTACAATACCAACTGCAAGGGCAATATCTGGCCTAGTATGAACCACATACTGCAACTTTCCAATCATAGATCTATACAATGTTTGATCTACTTCTTTTGATTCATCTTCCTTGGTAAGTTTTAATTCAGTACACATAGGAGTCCCAATTGGTTTACAATCTTCCATACCAAACTTTTTCAATATCTCCTTGATGTATTTTGATTGAGTGATGTAGATGCCATTTTTATTCTACTGAATTTGAAGACCAACAAAGAATTTGATCTCTCCAAACATAGACATTTCAAATTTTTTTTCATTTGCTCTGAAAATTCTTTGCAAAGATCATCATTCCCTGTGAAATAGTATCATCTACAAATATTTTTGCCAAAACAATCTTATTATCTAGTCCTTCCTTTATATACAAACTACTATTATCATTAGTTCTTTGAAAACCAATTTAAATAAGATAGTTATGCAATCTTTCATACCATGCTCTAGGGGCTTGTTTCAGACCATACAATGCCTTGTGTAATTTGCAGACCATTTTCTTCTTATCTGGATCAACAAAACCTTCAGGTTGTTCAATGTAAACCTCTTCATCCAGTATACCATTGAGGAATGTTGACTTCACATCCATCTAATAAACTTTGAATCCTTTGTGAGCAGCATATGCTAGTAAGGTTCTGACTCCTTCTAATCTTGCAACAGGAGAAAAAGTTTCTCCATAGTCTATTCCTTCTTCTTGAGCATATCCTTTGCATACTAGTCTAACTTTATTTCTTGATACCTTACCATCTTCATCCAACTTGTTTCTAAATACCCACTTAGTTCCAATCACATTTTTATCTGTAGGCCTGGGTACAAGAGTCCATGTCTTATTTTTCTCTATCTACTCTATTTCTTCATTCATAGCCTCAATCCAACTATCATTTTTCAATACATCATTGATATTTATAGGTTCAAAATCAGCAAGTAAACAAGTACCTTTCAACTTACTTCTTGTCATGGTTCCTTTAGATTTGTCTCCAATGATCTGATCTGTTGAATGATGTTTCCTAACATATTTTGCTAATACAGGTTCCTTGCCTCTTAAAAGAATTTCATTTTTATCCTCTTGTACTTCAACTTTAGGTTCTAGTTGTTCTAGCTTGGTATTTATTGGCTTGGGTCCTTCAAACTTGGTAGACACTTGCTCGGTAGCATTTGATTGTAACTCGGGTTGCTATAGCTCGGTTTGAACTTCATGTAACTCAGTTATTGATGACTCAGGAGTAGAAGATTCCTAATTGATTGGTATTGTATCAGGTTCTATGAAAACAAACCTTCTATAATCTTCTAGTTCCCTTTTGCTTTCTTCTTTAGTCTTTTCTGCAAACTCATCAACTTTCACATGTGCACTTTCTATGACTTTGTAAGTAGACAAGTTCAAACATCTATATGCTTTACATTTGCAAGAGTATCCCAAAAATATTCCTTCATCACCTTTTACATCAAATTTTCCTTTTCTAGATTCTTTCAAAATGTAACATTTACTTCCAAATACTTTTAGATAACTTATATTAGGTTTATAGCCATACCATAGCTCATAGGGAGTTTTAAATGAGTCCTTTTTAAGTTGTACTTGATTCAAGGTATGAACTACAGTGTTGATAGCTTCTTTCCAGTATTTGACAGCAATGTTCTTTTCAATCATTAAGGTTCTTACACAATCCATGATAGATTTGTTCCTCCTTTCAGCTATTCCATTTTGTTTAGGAGTTCTAGGGGCTAATACCTGTCTTTTGATTCCTCTCTCAATGCAAAAGTTATTGAACTCATGTGAAATGAATTCTCCACTTCTGTCTAACCTCAAGCATTTCAATCTTTTTCCTGTTTCCTTTTCTACTCCGGCCAAATGCCATTTGAATTTTTCAAATGCTTCTGATTTGTTCTTTAGATACATGACAGTCATCATTCTTGAGTAATTATTAACAAAAAGAATGAAGAATTTTTCTCTAGTATAGCTTTCAATTCCAATGGGTCCACATAAATTAGTATGCACAATTTCTAATATATCTTCTGACTGATAGTTTTTACTTTTAAAACTAGTATTTCCCATTTTACCAATCTAACAATTTTTGCATAGACCGACCTCAGATTTCTTTATATTTGGAATGCCTCTTACTTTATTGATTTTTTTTATCTTCACCAAGTTATCAAAATTTACATGACACAACCTTTTATGCCATAACCAACTTTCTTCAACTTGAGCAATAAAATATGAACATTCACCAAGTTCAAGATAAAATAAGTTACCTTTTGTTTGAGTGCTTACTCCAATCAATTTTCCTTTGCCATCTAGCACTCTTGCTTTTCCATGCATGAATTCTATTTTGAATCCATTATTGAGTAGTTGTGCCACACTCAACAGATTATGCTTTAGTCCTTCTACCCAATAGATATTATCACATATAAGCTCTTTGGTTAGAGAGATTCTTCCTCTTCCTTTTATACAACAAGGTTCATTGTTACCAAATCTTACACTGCCACCATCATAGTCTTCAAAGTACTCAAACTTAGTTTTATCACTAGTCATGTGATGAGAACAACCACTATCTATGATCCATGTATCATTTTTTTTCATATGAGAAATGAGTGTCATTTCTTCATCATTATTAGACTCATCTTTTACAGCAATGTAGAAAATTTCATCTTCTTCTTCATCATTAGAATCATTAGAATCTTTAGCCATAAAACATGTTTTTTTACCTTTATCCTTGAATGATTTGAAGTCTTTCTTGTCATTGTACTTGTAACCTTTCTTCTCATCTTTGTTCTGCTTGTCTGGGCACCTAGCAACAATATGACCAACTTTTTCACATGAAAAATAGATTAGAGGAACTTTACCTTTATATTTTTCTCTGACTCTAGAATATTTTCTTGCTAGTAGAGCTTCAATCACCTCAAGATCACTATCTGAACTTTGGTCTGATTCATCTTCACTTCCTCACTGAGATTCTTTTTTCTTTTTACTTTTCTCCTTGAGTGAAAGCTTGGCTTCAAATGCTGATTCAATGTTTTTGGAAGCTAGAACATAGTTGTCAAAGTTGTCTAGTTCAAATGCAGTTAATTTTCCAACTATGGCCTCTAGATTTATCTTATGATTTGCTTCACATCTTCTTTTTTGAATTGCAAAAACTTTGATTGCATAAATGGTAAGTAGAGTTCTAAGAACTTTACTTATAACTATCTCCTCCAGATTCTTTGATTGCACTTACACATGCTTTGACTCTTTCAACATATTTTGCAATGTTTTCATCCTCTCTCATCCTCATCTGATCAAATTATCCTCTCAGACTTTCTACTTTGGCTTTTCTTATATTATCATCTCCTCCATAGATTTCTTACAGGTTTTCCCACATTTCAAAAGCAAATTTGTAGTCCTTGATGTTATCAAGTTCTTCATAACTCAGAGAAGATGCTATATCCATCATCATAATGTTGTGGGTCTTCTTTTTAGCAATATCATTGATAGATAGTGTACCAGATGGTTTTGCATATTTTTTGTCAAGGTATTTTAGTCCTTTATCTCCAATAGAAGCTAGATGAAGTCTCATCAACCCTTTCCATGCTAAGAAGTTGTCTTTGTTAAGTCTTGGAATTTCTCTCTTATAAGACATCTTGATCTTTGGCTTAGATCCTTGAAATCTTGTCCTACAAGCACCAAAGGCTCTGATACCAATTGTTGGAAATATAGATGAAGTAACTGATAGGGGAGGGCTGAATTAGTTACCACAAAAAAAATTCCAAAAATTTCTTAGATTTCTATAATATTTACTTACTACTGATACTTGGTAAATAGTGCAGGAATACTGTAATTCGGTAGGTTAAGTAATTACTAATCATCTAGTATTCATAGTTATTATTATTCTTGCAAAGGTTAAAATAAATGAACACAAGAGACACCAAATTTAACGTGGAAATCCAATATGGGAAAAACCACCAAGTAACTAGTCACCAATTTTCACTCTTCTAAAGTGAGCCCTATTAGGAGCCAACCCTGTTAAAGGTTACAATGCACATTGTTAGGTGTGACCTTGTTAGAGGATTTAATCACCCTATTAGGAGTGGCCTGGTGAGAAGTCTTTAGAATAATTCAATTGAACTATCACCTTGTTATAGGATTTACAAAATGGCTGTTAAACCAACTCTGTTAAGAGATTCTAGATTCATTGTTACAATAATTAGAAAGCAACAATGAGGTGACCTGAATGATATGAAACTTATCTTTTTCTGATTACAGATCTTATGTTCTGCTTTACTGGATCCTTACTAATCAAATACAACTTTGCAGCTCCTCCAGGATATCTAATCCTTCATTAGAATTCACTTAATATTTTCTTATTCCATCCTCATCCATATACACACACACACACACTTTAATTCACAACTTGAACATCTAAATATATACCTTTCAGATTATCAAGTTGGCTCAACTATAAGTTACAACAACTGAAAAAATCATTACATCAGTTAGTTGCATGAAACAATTGAACTTAATATCAAAACAATAAAATCTTTTTCTAGCCAACCCAGCTCGCTGACCACTGCTCCAGAATGGTTTTCTAGTGTTAACCAAGTGAGGCTCGGTAAACACTACAAACTCTACAAAAATCCTTTGGAGAGCGAGTGAACTCGATTAGTACTGACCTTCCTTTGCCAACCTTCTGAGTTTGGTAGAAGCTAACTCTCTGCCACATTTTTTTTGATAACCAAGTGAGCTCGGTAAACATTAACTTTTCTTTGTTAAACTTGGGAGCTCGGTTAACACTAACTTTTTGCTACAAGATCCTTTGATGCCCGAGTGAGCTCGGTAAACATTAACTTTTTGCTACAAGATCTTTTGATGCCCGAGTGAGCTTAGTAAATATTAAATTTTCTTTGTTAACCTTGAGAGCTCGGTTAATAATAACTTTTTGTTACAAGATCCTTTGATGCCTGAGTGAGCTTGGTAAACATTAACTTTTCTTCATTAATCATGGGAGCTCGGTTAACACTAACTTTTTGCTACAGGATCCTTTGATGCCTCAATGAGCTCGATAAACATTAACTTTTCTTCGTTAATCATGGGAGCTCGGTTAACACTGTAAATTGCTTTGTTGATCATCTAAGCTTGGTAGACTCTGTTTGATGACTGCTATGACATTTGTGTAACATCAAAGACAATACACAATTAACAATTGTATCCAATACTTTTTTCTTCTCTATTTGGACACCTTGCATTAATGTGACCAACTTCTTCACAAGAAAAGCATATCAGAGGAAGTTTACCTTTGTACTTTTCTCTGTCTTTGGAATACTTTCTTGTAAGTAGGGCTTCAACAACTTCAAGATCACTGTCTAAACTTTCTTCTATTTCTTCTTCTTCACTTCCTAATTGATTGGACTTTGATTTCTTATGCTTCTTCTTGAGTGAGAGTTTAGCTTCAAATGCAAACTCAATACATTTTGAGCTAAGAACATAGTTATCAAAGTTATCTAACTCAAAAGCTGTCAATCTTCCAACTAGAGCATCCAAATATATTTTATTATTTGGTCCACATATCATCTCTTGAATAATAGACACTCTAATTGAATAAATAGGAAGAATATTTCTAATTACGTTGCTTAAAAAAAATTTCTCTTCAATGTCTCCTCTAGATGCTTTGATTGCACTTACACTTGCTTTGATACTTTTCACATATTTTACAATGTTCTCATCTTCTCACACTTTCATCTAATCAAAAGGACCTCTAAGAATTTTAGCCTTAGCTCTTCTTACATTTTCATCACCTCCATATATGTCTTTTAGTTTGGTTCACATTTCATGAGCTATTTTGTAGTCTTTAACATCATCAAATTCAACATAACTAAGAGTAGATGCAATATCAATTATCATGATGTTATGATTCTTCTTTTCAACAATATCTTCAACTGATAATGTTCTAGTGGGAGTCTTGTATTCAACATCTCTATTTAGCTTGGGAATCTCTCTTCTATAAGACATCTTGATCTTTAATTTAGGTTCTTGAAACCTTCTATGCAAGCACCAAAATCTCTTATACAAATTGTTGGAAATATAAGAGGAGTAACTAAGTGGGGAGGAGTGAATCAGTTACTACTAAAATAAATCATAGATCCCTTTAGATGTCAGTATAAAATAAACTTTGAAAATTGAATACTGCTGATGCTCGGCAAATGCACATAAAATGTTGTAACTCAGTAAATACTGATTATGAAAATCTTTAAATGTTATCCATGATTACCATTATTTTAACTTATTTGGAAACATATAAAAGAAAATAGCATGAAAACATTTGAGACAAAGGTTTAATGTGGAAACCCAATTTGGGAAAACCACCAATTGCAACTAGTTACTATTTTCATTCTTATGAAGTGAGCCTTGTTAGGAGCTAACCCTGTTAAAGGTTACAAAACACACTATTAGGTGTGACACTACTAGAGGATTTAATCACCCTATTAGGAGTTGCTTTGTTCGAGTTCTTTAAAAAATTCAACAGAATTGCCATCTTGTTAGAGGATTTACAAATAACTATTAAGCTAACTCTGTTAAGAGATTTAGATCACTACTACAATGGTTAGAGAGTAACAATAAGATGACATGATTTGAATGCAACTAAATTGCTTATTATAGATCTTGATTTTTGCTTTACTTGATCCTTCCTAATTGAATATATCTTTTCTACTCCACAAGGATATTCTTCTTATCCTTTCTAATTCACTACCTTACTGCATTATTAGGTCTTCAAAATAATCCATGCATTCACATACTTACACAGTTTCAAATTCACAACTTGACCTTATGCTTATATCATTCATATTGTCAAGTCAGCTCATATATAACTTAGAATAACTAATATTCATCTCCTCAGTCATCTAGAATCAATAGATAAATCAATTAAGCTTAATATGCCAAAACAAGAAAATCCTTTGTTAGCCAACCTAGCACAGTAGACACTAACTTAGAAATAATTTCCTATGTTAACCAAGAGAAGCTTGGTTAACATTGTAAACTTGCAAAGATTCTTTTGTAACTGAGTGAGCTCTATTAACACTGGTTCCATCTAACTTTTCTTCATTAACCAAGTGAGCTCAGTTAACACTTATCTTCTAAAGACTTTCCTTTGATGCCCAAGTTAACTTGGTAGACACTACCTTCTAAACTAGGCAAACATAGGAATGCTCAGTAGACATAAAAATTTGTCTTCATTACCCGAGTGATCTTGGCATATACTGACCAATAACGATATGACATTTGTGTAACATAAAAGACAATACACAATTAATCAATTGTATCTAGCAATGTGTGTGTGTGTGTGTGTGTGTGTGTGTGTGTGTGTGTGTGTGTGTGTGTGTATCTATGTATATATACATACACACACACACATAAAGTCCCTTTACAATCTCCTTGGACACAAGTGTTCTACAAATATATCTGTCACCATGGATTGGCTTGAATGCTAGTTATGCAATCCATAAATAACTTAGATTCCTAAATATATATCGCATCTAGAGAATGTACTCTAATAAATCTCATAAACGACTTCTTCATTTTGTTCAATCCAATTGTATTCATAATCAAATTATTATTTTTAACTTTTCAAAACATGGGGACCAATGATCTTTAAAACCCATGATTCTAAAAAGATATATTCTATCAATTTAATTTTCTCTTATTGTTCCTTTCTTTTAGTCTTAGTAGATTTTTTCAAGCAATTCCTTTTGGAATTATTTTAAATCAAACCAAGAATAGATTGTGTTTTATTTATAACCCTTGGATTAGTGGTTCCTTTTTTAGGAGTTGGGGCTATAGTATCAAAAAAATATTTTCGTAGTCTTTTCTTAGTTCTTGATAGATCTAAATCATATGGATCACTCATAGGCTTATTAGTTTCCTACTAAGATTTTTACCCTTTCATATGATTCTCAACTGCTCCACCCTAAATGCTAGTTGCAATCCATAAATAACTTAGATTCCTAAATATATATCATATCTAGAGAATGTAATCTAATAAATCTCATAAAAGACTTTTTCCTTTTGTTCAATCCCATTGTATTCATAATCAAATTATCATTTTTTACTTTTCGAAAGATGGGGACCAATAATCTTTAAAACCCATGATTCTAAAAAGATATATTCTATCAATTTAATTTTCTCTTGTTGTTCCTTTCTTCTAGTCTTAGTAGATTTTTTCAAGCCATTCCTTTTGGAATTATTTTAAATCAAGTCAAGAATGGGTTGTGTTTTATTTATAACCCTTGGATTAGTGGTTTCTTTTTTAGGAGTAAGGGCTATAACATCAAAAAAAATTCCTTTAGGCTTTTCTTAGTTCTTGATAGATCTAAATCATATGGATCACTCATAGGCTTATTAGTTTCTTAGTAAGATTTTTACCCTTTCATATGATTCTCAACTGCTCCACCCTCCACCTACTCTACCTCACCAACACACTATTTGTATGTGTACCTTATAGGTTTAATGATTATGGATAAAAATATTTTAAGACGTAAAACCACTTAAAAGTTCCATTAGGCTCCCTATCCTTGAATGTTCTCTTCATACCTTTCTTCCTATTTTGATTTTTTACAAGAGTAAACTATTCTTATCCTTTTCTTACATGCCTTCTACATATCATTTTTACTTCATCAACTACATATGAAGGTTTGGATTGGATGGAGCCTCTCTTAAAGGGGTCCTTGTAGAACTATCTTTCACAACCTGTTACAACCTTATAATAGAGCTAATGCACCCATGAGGTTGAACCAACCTAACTTTCCATTGTATTTTTTAATTATCTCTTCAAATTAATTTCAACTTACATACATGAGAATAATAAATCAAATTTTTGTCCAATTTCTATAATAAAGTACCAACTACTTTCCCAATAGTATGAGTATCATATGTTGGAATTTACAAGTGGGAAAAATACTTCTGAGAGGGCGGGGGGTGGGTGGTGAATCAGAAGTACCAAACTTTAAGCTATAAAACTTTTAACTATAATTAATACATGCATCTAACATCTCTAATTAACATGAAAGTAAAGGTATGCATGAAAATAGATAATATAATATTTGATCAGAAACCCTTCAAAATGAGAAGGTAAAACTGGGGTGGGGATGACACCCACAACTTATCACTGCAACAATATGTAACTTGTCAAGGTTACAAAGTTTGACCATCATCAATGGTCTGCCCTATGAAAGGCATGCCCTATTAAAGGCTCTAACATCTTGTTAAAAGTGACCTATCTAAAAGATTTACAAAAATTCACTTGGAATGTCACCCTATTAAAGGATTTACAATATGGTTGTTAAACCAACCTATCTTCATAGGATTTTCATTCTCCTAATACAGTGGCTAGAAATTATAGTAGAATATGATGACTTGATAACTTACAATCCTCAATTGCTGATTTTAGATCCTTTTTCTATCCATTTTGATATGATCCTCTCTGATCTAATATGGTTCTACTTGAAGTCCTTATACTCTATTCTTGTTAACTAGTGTTGCAATGTTGTCCTTCCTCTAAGTCTTTTCACCCCTTTTCATTTCCTTCAAACTTCACTACTATTCTCTCCTTAAATGCATTCTCTGCTCACATACTCTCTTATGTATTCTTGTACCTTCATCACTAAATTATAGGGTTTTTACCTCATTAAAAAGGTTTCATGACTCAGAGTTAGGTACAAATCTATGATTAAGATTCATCCATCTTTCTCACTCAAATATTTCCATTTTTCTGATTGATTGCATGTTGGTTTCATAGGGAATTAAAAAGATTCGATCTTATCTTTCAGATCCTTTGAGATTCATCTTGAGTTGCCTCAAAAATGGTTTACATCTAAGTTTGTGAGGGCACAAACTCTTATGTTGATTCTGTGTTACTCAACACTTACTAATTATTGATGCTCGGCACACATAAAAATTCTGTCTTGCTTGGCACCTATAGAAATTCTATCTTGCTTGGAACCTATAGTTCACTCAGCACATATACTAACTCATTATCTATTAGTCACTCAGCATCTAAATTACTTGACACTATCTATCTCTTGGGCATCTAAATGACTCGACACCTATTGAATTTCTAGCTCGACACATACTATAACTCAACATCTATATTATACTCAGCATCAACTTAGAAATTTTTTTAACTGTGTTGACACTCAATTGCCAAAACCAATCTGAGACCAACAATCTCTCCCTTTGACATGAGTGTCAAAAACACTTAACTATACATGATGAATCTAATATTTTTGAGTATAATATACATGTGTTTAGCATATATACAAAACTTCAAAAATTGTTCAAAATTTTGTGAAGATACCTCAAAATTTGTAACTCCCCCTGAGTTGATGTGTCATTGATGCATCCACAACTTTTCATGTTGGATTTGTCTCATGTTGATTCTGATACTCTTTATCTCTACCTTGTTTTATCTACTTTGTTCTAGTTTTGGTCTACCTTTCACACATCTTCCCTTGTAGTTATAATTTCCTTTTGTCTTATCTATTTCTTTACTTCAAAATTTATCTTCTTATCTCCCCCTTAGTTTTATCTCCCCCTTTTTATTATAATTATCTCCCCCTTTTTTGATACTTATGTCAAAGGGTTCTATACATTAACTGAATACTTAGCCAATAAGGATTTATTTACCTCTATAACTATCCTAAGTATAGCATCCCAATTTTCAAGTGCAATTTCTAGTGATTTAAGCTAGATGGTTGCCTCTATTGCAAGGTGAACTAGGCCTTCCAATGTAGAAATATTGGGGTCTTTCTTTAAAAAAAATTCAGCATAGGCTAGTTCTTTCAACAAAATTTCCATGTGTGAGGTTATGGTATATTGAATCTGTATTAATTTAGCCTTGGTGTTTGCCTCATCTACTATTAGTACAACTAGTTCCTTTTGATTGTGAAGTATAGTTTGAAATTGCTTCTCACTCTAAGCTGGATCTTTAGGTAATTTCATACTTGATACCTTTAGATTCCTCTCCAAGCTCATTATCTATTGGCTAGTTTCTTGTGTGGAAATTGATGGGTCACACAATTTTGAGTACAATGAGAATATATTCTCAAGTACTGCTTTTACCTTTTCAATACTTTTGGCTAGCTCAACTTGTGAAAGTTTTGTTTCATTTTATATTCTTTCATTCACTTTTGTTTGAAATATCTTTTCAGACCATTCTAATAGTTTTACATTAGTATCAAGGTCTTCATTCTGTACCTAGTCCACTATGCTAGATAGTTGCTCCATAATAGGCTTGGTTTCATCAGGCACCTCCAAGCTAAATGCACCTAGAAAGATGTCTTTTATTTCAATCAAATATTTCCTTTGCTTGTACTCATTTTTGAGTATCTCTTGCTTCTTCTTCCTCTCAACAATATGAAATTCTTCTTTCAATACCTTGTTCTAACATAGTTTATTGTATGCTTCCTTAATCTCCATATCACCAATAGCACCAAATTTGCAATTATAGGACATTCTAAATCTTGCACCCTCAAAAATTTAGGTGGAATCATGGATAAAGCTTTGGTAGGGTCATTCTTATAAGAAACTTTAGGAATTGGTCTAAAATTGGGTTGTTTAACTTCATTACTAACCAATTGAACTTCAAACGGTTCATTGTCCTAGGGTTTCCTAGAGCTAGATTCCATTTCTTCAAACTAGGGTTTCAAGATGAAAAAATTTCTTAACTATGTAGCTCAGCACTAGTGTAAATACCTTGAATCAATGAAAAGATGTTGAATCTTGGCTTGAACCTACACAAAAGCTTCAATCTCTACTTGGAAACTATTTATGCACTCTTCTTGCTCTTGCTCTATGTTCATGATGATGAAAAATGATTGAAACCATGACCTTATACCCTTCATTTCATAGAATTTAATGCTTAGTGCATATACAACTGTCCACTCAACTTCTTATGCAATTCTATTTCATCCAACTTCCATTGATTTTCCAACACTTGACATCCACTACTAACTCGGCTTCTACTGACTTTGCTAGACAACTCAACATCTAAAGGAAACTTTTCGTACTTGGAAAAAATGTGAAAATTATGAAGATTTAACCTTACATCTCTATTCATGTTCATCTATCCTTTTCAGCATTGATTTAATCTTGAAACTGATGTATGATAAAACATTAAATATCAGTCCCACATACCTTCTTTTTCTTAGTTGGATGAAGTGTGACCACTTGACCTTTTGGGTGAAGTGATCCCTCCATTGGATGTGCTACCTCCTTCTTTCTTCTTCCATGTTTTATTCATCTCTCATTTGATGTGTTCAACATCTACCTTACCTTTTCCTTTGTTGAACTTTGATTTGGGTGCCTTTGACCTTGTTGGGAAATACTTGTTGATGTGTCTAGTCTTTAAATAACTAAAGCATGTAGTTTTGCTCAACCATCTATTGTAGCTCCCAATAAAGTGTGTTCTTATTAGTTCTCTAGAATGTGTCTGTATTCTTGATAGTAGTGACAAATTTTCCTAGTGTTGTAGTCCCAATCGTAGTGATGTCCATGATTATTTGTCTTTTTTGGTTGGTTTGGTGTCCACATAGGCTTTGATCTATATTCAAAGGCTCTATGTCCATACTTCTTGCAATAGTAGAAGTTCCCTTCAAATCTTGGTGTCCTGATGGTTCTAGTCCTATAGTCATGTGCCTAATGACCTTTCTTGTTGCACTTGTGACAATGACCCATATTTTTAGGTTTTTTAGTCTGATTGGTGTTCTTGCTACTACACACATTAGAGGTATGTCCTTTTTCACCACCAAAATGACAAGTGGGTTTTTTGTTCTTACCTTTGTTATTTATTTCTTCTGTAGTCTTAGATGATTCTCCCTTTTTAGTGCTGGTGTATCCTAGTCCTAAAGTTCCATTGTTGGATCTTGGTGATTTTAGTAGCTATTCAAAGTACTTTATAGCTTCATTAGGTTTTTTAAAGCTCTCTACAATTTCCTTCTCTCTTCTCAAGTAATTTTGCAGTTGTTCATTTTGCATCTTTGGTGTGGAGATCGCAATGTCCTTGATATTTAGCTCATGATGTGCATTCATAATTTGGCTTAAGGTGTCTAGCTGCATGTTGGAAATTCTTGCAAGTTCAATTGATTTTTCCTCCAATCTATTTGCAAGGTTTCTCTTGTCATCTTCTATCATAGCTTTATCTTCAATTTCTCTCTTCTTCTATTCAGTAACTTCACAAAGCATTATGGCTTGTGATTCTTGCTCAATCTTGAGAGTTCTAATCTCTTCTGCTTGAGCTCTATTCTTCTCCATCAAGTCTAAAATTGCTGCATCAAATTCCTTGGAATCTCCATTAGTAAACACTTTTGAGGTGTCAATCTCCTTGTACTATGTATCATTCTTAGCTATGGTGATTTTTTTTCTTCTTTTTAGGGATTTCTTCAATTCTTCCCTAGCTTCTTCCAGAGAATGTAGAACGAGATGTATCTCAATTTCCTAATTTTCTATAATCTTCCCAAGCTTGTAGACTTCCATTGCTAGATCTTTTGTTCAAGATTTAAGGCTTCTCCTTGTAAGAACTTGGCTCTAATACCAATTGTTGGAATTTACAAGTGGGAAGAATACTTCTGAGAGGGGGGGTGAATCAGAAGTACCAAACTTTAAGCTATACAACTTTTAATTATAATTAATACATGCATCTAACATCTCTAATTTACATGAAAGTAAAGGCATGCATTAAAATAGACAACACAATATTTGATCACCTAGAAACCCTTCAAAATGAGAAGGTAAAACTGGGGTGGGGATGACACCCACAACTTATCATTGTAGCAATATGTAACTTGTCAAGGTTACAAAATTTGACCATCATCAATGGTCTAGCCTATGAAAGGCCTACCCTATTAAAGGCTCTAACACCCTGTGAAAAGTGACCTATCTAAAGGATTTACAAACATTCACTTGGAATGTCACCCTGTTAAAGGATTTACAATATGGCTAGAAAGTATAGTAGAATGTGATGACCTAATAACTTACAATCCTCAATTGCTGATTTTAGATCCTTTTTTTTTCCATTCTGATATGAGCCTCTCTAATCTAATATGATTCTACTCAAAGTCTTGATACTCTGTTCTTGTTAACTGGTGCTGCAACACTATCCTTCCTCTAAGTCTTTTCACCCCTTTTCACTTCCTTCAAACTTCGCTACTATTCTCTCCTTGCATGGATTCTCTACTTGCATACTCTGTCATGTATTCCCATACCTTCATCACTAAATTATGGGGGTTTTGACCTCCTTAAAAAGGTTCCATGACTTAGGGTTAGGTATGAATCTACGATTGAGATTCATCCATCTTTCTCACTCAAATATTTCCATTTTTCTGATTGGTTGCATGTTGATTTCATCGGGAATTTAAAAATATTTGATCTTATCTTTTGGATCCTTCAAGATTCATCTTGATTCAGCTCAAAAATGGTTTACATTTGAGTTTGTAAGGGCACAAACTCTTATGTTGATTCTGTGTTACTCGACACTTATTGATTACTGATGCTCAACACACATAGGAATTTTGTCTTGCTTGGCATCTATAGTTCACTTGGCACATATATTGGCTTGACATCTATTAGTCACTCAACATCTGAATGACTCAGCACTATCTATCTACTTAGCATCTAAATGACTTGGCACCAATTGAATTTCTAGCTCGGCACATACTATAACTTAGCATCTATATTATACTTGTCATCGACTTAGAAATTTTTTTAAGTGTATTAACACTCAATTGTCAAAACCAATCTGAGACCAACATCATATGCAAGATATTCTTTTTTCCAAAAATCTATTAGAATCCAAGGTTGTTTTACCCATTTTGATGCCCTAGATGGAAAATCTCTAATTAAATTAAATCTAATGTATCAAGTTTCTTGATTAATAGGCACACTTGACTATGAAAATAAGAACCACCTTAAAGCTCTTATGAAGATCTACCAAACAAGATGAAACCACTTTGAAGTAGCCTTCTACTAATAGTATGATCTCTAAACCCCCTTTAGTATTCTAGTTTCTAATTTACCCATGACTTGAAAGGAAATGAGATGTGATTTTCCAATAACTTGCAAAATAAAGCATGAGTCCTTAGGTAATTTATATTTTTTGTAGCTAAATCTAGTTGAATCACTAGATTCAATCTATCTTAGGTCATTCCAAAATGACAATTAAATTTTTGGAGGACCTTAGAATTTCTACCCTTTATGGACCCCTCAACATAAAAATTCTTTTTAAAAACATTTCCTTTAGTATCATATCATGCAAAAAGAGTGTCTCTCTTTAGAGAAAAACCCTCTTCTATAGCTAATGAAGTTGATAAAATTCATGTTGGGTGATGCGACGCGCTCCCCTGCCCACAGGTGGTTAATTATGTGGTGTTCCTTGTTCACTAAAAGTCATGGCTTTTGGTGCAACGGAAAATGGGCCCTACAATTGGTATCAGAGCCTGGTTTTGGCTTGGTCATGGGTTCAAATATCCCCGGTGCCTTCCCGACCCGCGTAAGCACCTGGTATGCGCGTCGAGGGGGAGATTGTTGGGTGATGCGACGCGCTCCCCTGCCCACAGGTGGTTAATTATGTGGTGTTCCATGTTCACTAACAGTCATGGCTTTTGGTGCAATGGCAAGTGGGCCCCACAAGTTTGCCATTGCACCAAAAGCCATGACTTTTAGTGAACATGGAACACCACATAATTAACCACCTGTGGGTAGGGGAGCGCGTCGCATCACCCAACAATCTCCCCCTCGATGCGCATACCAGGTGCTTACGCGGGTCGGGAAGGCACCGGGGAGATTTGAACCCATGACCAGGCCAAAACCAGGCTCTGATACCAATTGTTGGGCCCATTTACCATTTCACCAAAAGCCATGACTGTTAGTGAACATGGAACACCACATAATTAACCACCTGTGGGCAGGGGAGCGCGTCGCATCACCCAAAAATTCACTCCACACCTCATGCAAAAAAAAATATTTGATTTGCAATGGTCTTACATCAAAACTACACATTGAACATAGAGTGAACCCAAAAATATTTCCTTTGCATATATCATAGCCTCTAACCTCCCTCCACAATAGCTCTAACTTTTGTTATGACTAGCATAAAGAGAATAAATATCATGACTAGGTTTTACATCATATCCCATGTAAACTCTTTGAAATACCTTCATTGTCTTCCTGATCTACACATAATAAATATTTAAAAACCTAACCCTTGAGGATCACTCTTTTTTTATTACTAATAAACACATATTTCATTAATATTCAAGAAGATATTTGCAAATTGTGCATTGAGAAAAATGGCTAAAGGGAGTGACCATATACAATAGTGCCCCATCAACCCTAATAATTTTAACTCATATTACACCTGGAAATCAAGTCACAATTGGAGTCAAAATAAACCAAATAATTACATGAAACCACTATTAGGAAAAAGATAATCCCAACCTATAAAGCCCTAAAAAAATACATCAAAGTTAGAGTCAACATATTGTAGAACCCCCCACAAGTACGAGATTTGAATTTTACCTCAAAATGTATATTTTAAATTCAGTAAACCTAATAAACTAAAGCAAACGAGTGTTCATACACCTTTGGATTTTAGTGCTCTTCACTAGAACTATGCACCCTCCATCCTCTTAATGCTTTCACTTCAATTCTACTTCCCAATATGAAATTCTTCTATGACCACCAAAGAAACAAGCAAGAAAAAAATTGAGGGTTGAAAGACTTCTAATTGTTCCACCTAGCCAAAGACTCAATTCTTTGCATTACCATTTTAGACCCAGTGGACCAACATATAAAATAGACTAGTTTGTGTAGCTCCTCTTTCATGTGGATTCTCAAATTCTCTAAAATCAAACACAAGAAAAGGAATCTTACACTTCAAAATAGAGTTAACCCCAAATAAAGAATGCCCATCTACAATGACTTGTGAATAACCCATCGAATTGTATTCACATCATCTATCAGTTCTAAGCTTCATGATAATATTAGATAGGTGATATCTGTATTAGTTTTGTAATAGTGTATGCTATTAACAAAAAAAAACTCTAAAATTTCCTACACAATTTACAAAAAATCCATATCATGTTGAAAGTTAAGTGATCCTTCAATCTCATAGGGGAAGTGGACCCAAAACAAGACACTTGGTGACTCATCATTGATTGAGTAAAATTGGTATCCACAACCTTCACTTTCCAACTCCCAATGAAATTCAATTGCACAAAATAATTTCCATGCATTTCTACTTAAAATAATTCAATGAGTGTTGGAATTCTTTACAATAACTAAGAGGGGGGGTTGAATTAGTTATCGAAGGTCTAGATGTATAAATAGAACTTTTCATAGCATAGTGAACCCATAAAAAATTTATCATCATGCATGCATCCATAAGATTATGAAATCACTTAAAACATGTAGGTTACTGTCAAATCAATTTGCAAAATGTAAACATGAAACGTAATAGACTCAACAACATATTTGATGCAATGATTTATGTGGAAACCCAATTTGGGAAAAACCACCAGTAACATGCTACTCTTTTTCACTCTTATGAAGTGATGCCCTATAAAAGGCCAGCCCTATTAAAGGTTACAATACACACTGTGAAATGTGACCTTGTTAAGGGATTTGAATCACCCTATTAGGAGTGAGCCTTGTTAGAGGACTTTAGACCATTCACTTGGAATGTCACCCAGTTAAAGGATTTACAAATGACTATTAGGTCAACCTTAATCAAAAGGATTTACCCTAGACTGATAAAAATATTAGAGAGTAACAATAAGGCTTGTTCTGATAACAACTTACAACTCCATTTGTAGATTACAAATATTTTTTTTAGTTCTCCATTCTACTTGACCTTCACACATTTCATCTTTGATATCTTGTTCATGCTTTAAGCATCCATACCCTTAAGCCTTCTTTCTTAACATGCCAATGCAGACTCTTCTCATAGGTCACTTGATGAAGCAAAACCCTTGACTTCTTGTCTTCCTTAGGTTCTCACACATGACAACCCTTGCTTTTGACTAGGCATCCCTATAAATAGGAAATTATGATCTTTTGTCATGCATTCTCCATCTTCCAATTTATGGTTAGGATAGATTAGGTAGGATTCAATGAATCTACCTCTTATTCCATACCACTTCTAGAAACTTCTCATTCAATCCTTTTTTAATTCACCTCAAAATGGTTTACCTTGAATTTTGTGCCACCACTCATCAATCTTATCTTCCACCTTATTCACACAATCCAAGAAAATAAATTTTTTGGCTTAGATCCATCGAATTCACAATCTTTCAAATAATGAAGACACTTGACATTAATTTGCTTCTGATGCTCGACACACATAGCATTGCTCGACATCCTCTGTAGAATCACTCGGCATAAACTAAAGTTTATTGGTGCTCGACATCAACTAAACTTTACTTGGCATCCACTATTTTTCTTGGCATACACTAGAATAGAATTTTTCTTGGCTCCAACTAAGTTTATGCTTGGCTTGCACTAACTTTGCTCAATACCTACTATCCCCCAAGTCAAGCTTGGTAGAAAAATTTTGTTTAAATTGTTCTTATGAACTTTCTTAGTGTAACCAACCTTTGTAACCTTAAGTAAATTATCAATACATCATGTTATCACTCTCTTAGCTGATTCTTATACTCCTTTACATAATATAACTCAACCTTTCCTCTAGGTGTTATTGTTACATCTTTTGATCAAATCCTCTTCATCAATCAAATAAGTGATAGTACTTAAATCTTATAAGTAGTTGTCTTACTAGCTAATAGCAGGTTTAACATCAATCACAAAAGAAATGATTGAAACATATTGATCATACATGTATCAATCTACTCTCAATGGTCTCCTTCTTCAACAATGAGGCCCTCATTCTATCACACATATCTTCTTGCTATGAAATAAATGCAAATCTAGCCATTGACATTGATGCTAGTCACCCATTGCGAAGGGTACTAAAGTCCTAAATGTTACAGTCCATTTTGTTAACACATTCACCACCTCATTCCCCAATCTTAACATTTTTGTTTAATACCATCAATTTAATTTTGTAAATATCTTCAACCCTAAAAGATTAACATGAAATTTTTCAAATTCATATAATTCATTGTCTATCCACTATCTAGTAAAAGGAAGATTGCTTTGTTAAGCATGACCTATTGATGACATCCAATCTTAAGGTCATTTTACCTTGAATTTATCTCTATTAGTTCAAATTTCAAGTATCTCATTCATATGCTTGTCTTCCAACATTCATCCACCCACACATCTATTTTCATTCAAATAATTTTAATAGAATTTAACTCTTGCATTTATTTAATTCATGATGTAAAGAATTACCATTTACATGGTCTCTTAAAAAAAGAGTTAGTAAAGTTTTTATTTTCTTTCATTCCCATTCAAGGTTACTTGTTGAGATGACTTTTGCAAAGTAGGACTATCGCCTTAGCAGAAAAGAAAGATAAGGTAGTTTATATATATATATATATATATAATTTTATTAATAAATATCTCAATAATTTTTTTTATTTTCATCAAATTATAATTAAATTATTATTATTTTTAAATACAAATTACAAACATAACTGAATTAATGAATAAAATAATAAAATACAATCTCTCTCATCCCTTAACTAACCTTACAGAATTTGAAATTCAAATGATGTAATTGGCCAATGGAGGCATGTTCTCTACCCACTATGGAAATGCCTTCCATTTAATAGGCTTGTTTTTTTTTTTCAAATATTTCTGTTAAAAGAAAAACTTGATTACGTATCATCTAATGCTCTTGTTTTGTTTTCAAACATTATATATATATATATATACATATATATATATATATATATATATACATATATATATATACATATATATATATACATATATATATATATATACATATATATGTATATATATATACATATGTATATATATATATATATGTATATATATATATATATGTATGTATATATGTATATATGTATATATATATATATATGTATATATGTATATATATATATACATATATATGTATATATGTATATATATATATATACATATATATGTATATATGTATATATATATACATATATACATATATACATACATATATATATATATATATATACATATATACATATATATATATATACATATATATATATATATATATATATACATATATAACTTTCTACATTCTCGTTAGAAAAAAAGAAGAAGCTATATTTCAACTCTATTTATGGGAAATTCAGTGCTAAACAGGGGCATGACTTTGTTCTTTTGCTTGAGTGTTTCTATTTTTCATTTTAGTCTTTTTTGGTCTTTCCCAATAGCTCTTCTCTCTACTCTGTACTCCCTACACCAAATTATTTTTGGGCAAAATTTTCCTTACTTTTTTCTTACTTTGCTACTAATTCTTTTGTTGATAGAAGTGTTCTAATTTTTTTTCTGATAGCATCTAAATGATGATTAATTGTGAAATGGCAATGTCAGGAATTTCTAGAACATGATGATCAACAAAATCTTTATCAAGACTACTAGTGGAATTATTGCAAGTATTTTTCTTTCATTTTCTTTTGTTTGTTGAGTTTCCAAATATTGTTTGATGAATTTTCCATTGAAGTTTCAGTTTATTTTTATCATATGGGTTTCCCTTGATATGATTATACATGTTTTCGATTCAAACCCAAGAAAGTCCCCAAAAATACCAATTGTAGCATTAAAGAAAACCCAATTAAAGGAACCCCAAAAATGCTAATTGCAACACTAAAAAATACCCAATTAAAGGAACCCCAAAAAAATCAATTGCAGCATTAAGAAAACAGAATTAAAGGAATTGATTTATCTAGATCTAGCATTACAAAGCTAGTATAAAATAGAAACCCTGACCCATTTTTTGTTTCCATACCTATCAGTGACATAAACATATAAGAGTTGCATGTACTATATATTACATCATAGATCTTGGTTATATTATTTCAATATGGAAGTCTAGACAAGATTTATTTTGCATGCGCATAGATGGATTCAATTGGCTTTTGTCATGAATGTTTTAATAAAGCACTTGAAGACACAAGGTGTACAAAAATTGTGTAGGATGTCCAATACTAAAATGCCAGGCCTATAAAATATGAGATCATATTTGTCTACATCAGACCTAATGAGTGAAACAATACGTCTTTTTCCTTTCCATGTCAAAGGTAGATTTCTTTGGTCATATTTCATTCCATGTCAAAGGTAGAATTCTTTGGTCATATTTCAAAAAAGGTGGTAGGGAATTTATATAGAAATAATAAACAAGATTCTATTCATAGGGTGATTTGGTTCTCGATTATTAAAGAAATTAGATCTCAAGCCTTTTAGACTTTTCCATGGATATCTCATTTCAAATGATTTATCTGTGATCTCTGTGCAAGTATAAACATGGATCAAGAATTCTATGATTAAGAATTTAGATCAAATTTTTCCTCTATAATTTAAACAAGTTTTTTTTCCTTTGAATTATATCACTAGGGTCATAGGATGTTTCTGTGTCCTTCCATTCCCTTCGCTAAATAGAGGAATTAGTATTTAGTGAGGCTTACACCTAAAGCCTTAACATGTATGATTACAATTTCTATTTGTATAAGGTATTTACATTCATGTGGGGTAGAATATAGGGACATAAAAATTATGGTTGTCATTTACCTTTTTCTTGGTAGCCTCTTCATGTGTTATCAATTCAAAGATTTGTATGTTCACAAAATAGTATTGAAGGGCTTCCATGTATTTTAGAATTTTGAGTTTTTAGTATAAAAGGGAAATAACAAGATCTTAAATAGGATGAAAGAAATAATATAAAATCTTAGATAGGGATTGCTTTTGTTACTTATTTTTATTGCATGTTAGGTAATTTTGCATGGAAATGATTTGAATTGAGTGCTTGTGTACTTTGTGTGCTTGAAAGAATAACAATTTGAAACCAAATATATCTATGTCCATGGTATATTTTAGTAATGATGTCTCATTATATTACCAGGCTCATAATGGGTAGCTAAATCATGGGCAACAAAAATCAACTTCCATTTTTTATTTATTTTTTATAAAGGAATTTTTTTCCCTTGAGTATCATATTGTAGAGAGAGGAAAATATACTTGCAAGCCAGCCAAAGTATCGCCCTTTATAGACCAGAATAGTGGTTAAGTCCTTTTCTTGCAATTCTTGCAATCTTGTGTGTTCCAATTATACCTTTTCCTATTTATGTCCTTTGAGCTGCTAGGAATTTATAACAGAGCAAAACACTTGTAGCTAATTGATACTAGTAAAACATGTCATAGAATTTAAGGAATATAGATATAAATGTCTAGTTAAATTCAATTTTTATCTTATTTATAAAACAATAGGATTGAATAAAAAAATAATGGGATTGAATGTAATAATTTACCGATCAAATTACAATCTTTGATTTGCTAGCTATTTATATTCATCTGAAAACCTTTGATTTGCTATTCTATTTTTATAAAAATATTCAAGAGTCAGTTTGTTTCTTTGTTAATTTTTATTTTAATATAAATGTTAGACAATGTAATCATATATTTAAATTTAAATATCACTCTCACTATTGTCATGATTCATTGTTTTATTCCAATTTTTCATTTTAAATCCATTTTTAATTTAAATTATTCTTCCAAAAAGATTAGGATGCTTGGCTTAGAATTACATAGAGAGATAGAGGGGGCATGAGAGTGGAGTGGGAGAGAGAGCTCCGAGTGAACCTTTTACATTTTATTTATATTTTTCTTTGTCTAATTTAATTTTTACTTCTACAAATGTGAGGATTCTTGTTTTAAACTTCTCTTGAGAGGACAAGAGGTGGAAGGGATAGCAAGGACAAGTGAGAAGGGGAGAGGGGGGTCATGAGAGTGAAGTTAAAGGGAGGAAGTGGAGTAGAGAGAGGGAGAATGAGGGAGGAGGAGAGAGGTAAATGGGAGTGTGGGTGTGGACAGAAAGGGTGGGGGAGTGGGAGGGAGGAAAGAATTTGAGGGAGAAGGAAGGGGGAGAGGTACAAAGAGAGTGAGAGTCAAGGAAAAGAAGGATAAAGAGAGTGGAAGAGAAGAAAATGGAAAGAGGAGGAGATAGAGGGAAAAAAATAGGGGGAAGAGTAAGTGGAAAGGGAAGATAGAAGGGGGGTGTGGGGAGTGGGGAGTGGGAGAGTGAGTAGTGGAGATAGGCAGAAGGGTAGAGAGGGGGAGATGGAGTAAGGAGAGAAGGGAGGGAGAGGGGAGTGGGGGAGAAATGGGAGGGAAATGGGTGAGTGAGAGAGAGAGATGGGCGAGTGAGAGTGGAGTGGTAGAGGAGAGTAAGAGAGTTAGATATGGAATGAGGGGAAGAGATGAAGTAAGGAGAGAAGGGAGGAAGAGGGGAGTAGGGGGGAAAAGGGAGGGTGAAGGGAAGATAGATGGGGGAGTGAGAGTGGGGATTGAGGGAACAAAGGGAGGATGAACGAGACAAAGATGGGATACTGAGTTGAGTGGTAGAGGGGAAGAGTAGAGGGATAAAGATGGAATAAGGAGAGAAGGGATGTAGAGGGGAGGGGGGAGAAAAGAGAGGACAATGGGAGTGAGATTGAAGTGGTAGATGAGAGAGAGAGAGACCAAGTGATGGATTTAGGGAGCGAGGGGGGTGATGGGGTAGGGAGAGAAGTAGGGAAGAAATAAGAGGGGGAAGGGGGGGGAGATAGCGGAGTGCAAGTGGGGTAGTGGGGGGAAGGGTAGAGAGGGTGAGAGAGGGAGGGAGGAGATAGGGTGAGGAGAGAAGGAGAGAGGTAGAGAGAGGGGATTAGGGGAGCAAAGGGAGTTTGAAGGGGAGAGGGGAGTGATAGAGGGAGGAAGGGAGGGAGGGAGGGAGGAAGAGAGATGGAGTAAGTTGAGAACAAAGGGAAAGGGGAGTGGGGAGAATAGGGAGGGGGAAGGGGAGTGAGAGTGGGGTTGTATAGGGTAAGGCTAGAGAGGGTGAAAGAGGTATGAGTGAGGGAGGGAGGGAGAGGGATGTGGGGGGGAGTGGGGAAGGAAAGTGAGGGGGAAGAGGGGAGAGATAGGGGAGAGATAGGGGAGTGAGAGTGGAGTAGTAGAGGGGAGGGGTAGAGGGAAGTGAGAGTGATTAATGGAGTGATGGATGGTAAGAAATAAAGTAGAGGGAGAAGGTGTGAGGTGGGAGAGAGAGAGAGTGGTGTGGTAGAAAGGAAGGAGGAGAGATGGGTTATGGAGAGAAGGGAGGGAGAGGGGATTTGGGGGGGGGAAGGGAGAGGGGATTTGGGGGGGGGAAGGGAGAGGGGATTGGGGGAGAAAAGGGAGGGTGAAGGGGAGAGGGGAGTGATAGAGGTGGGGAGGGGGGGAGTGGAGAAGGAAAGGGAGGGGGAAGGGTAGAGAGATAGGGGAGTGAGAGTTAAGTAGTAGAGGGGAGGGGTAGAGGGGAGTGAGAGAGTTATTTATGGAGTATGAGATGTGGAGAAATAAAGTAAAGAGAGAAGGGAGGGAGAGGGGAGTGGGGGAGAAAATAGAAGGGGAAGGTGTGAGATGGAAAAGAGAGAGTGGCATAGTAGAGGGAAAGGGTAGAGGGGGAAAGTGAGGGATTGAGGCAGGGGGAGATATGGGTTAAGGAGAGAAGGGAGAGAGAGGAGAGTGAGGGAGGGAGAGAGAGGAGATTGGGGGAGAAAAGGGATGGAAAAGGCGAGAGGGAAGTGGGGAGAAAAGGGAGAGGGAAGGGGAGTGAAAGTGGGGTTGTACTAAGGGTAGAGAGGGTGAAATAGGTATGGATGAGGGAGGGAGGGAGAGGGATGTGGGGGGAGTGGGGAAGGAAAGTGAGGGGGAAGGGGATAGAGATAGGGGAGTGCAAGTGGGGTAGTGAGGGGAAGGGTAGAGTGGGGGAGGGAGGGGAAGAGATAGAGTGAGGAGAGAAGCAAAGAGGTAGGGAGAGGGGATTAGGGGAGCAAAGGGAGGGAAAAGGGGATAAGGGAGTGATAGAGGGTGGGAGGGAGAAGGAGAGATGGAGTAAGGTGAGAATAAATGTAAAGGGTAGTGGGGATAATAGGGAGAGGGAAGGGGAGTGAGAGTGGGGTTGTACAAGGTAAGGGTAGAGAGAGTGAAAGAGGTATGGGTGAGGGAGGGAGGGAGAAGGATGTGGGGGGGAGTGGGGAACAAAAATAAAGGTGAAGGGAAGATAGATAAGGGAGTGAGAGTGGAGTAGTAGAGAGGAGGGGTAGTGGGAAGTGAGAGAGTGATTTATGGAGTGATGGATGGTGAGAAATAAAGTAAAAAGATAAGGGAGGGAGAAGGTGTGAGGTGGGAGAAAGAGAGTGGTGTGGTAGAGGGAGAAAGTGAGGGATGGAGGGAGGAGGAGAGATGGGTTAAGGAAAGAAGGGAGGGAGAGGTGAGTAGGGGAGGAAGGGATAGGAGATTGGGGGAGAAAAGGGAGGGTGAAGGGGAGAGGGGAGTGATAGAGAGGGGGAGGGAGGGAGGGAGGGAGGGGGAGGGGTGTGGGGGTAGTGAGGAAGGAAAGGTGGGGAAGGGGAGAGAGATAGGGGAGTGAGAGTGGAGATGTAGAGGGACTAAGAGAGTTATTTATGGATAGAGGGATGTGGATAAACAAAGTAAGGAGAGAAGGGAGGGAGAGGGGAGTGGGGGAGAAAATATAGGGGGAAGGTATGAAATGGGAAAGAAAGAGTGGCGTAGTAGAGGGAAAGTGTAGAGGGAGAAAGTGAGGGATGGAGGGAGGGGGAGAGATGGGTTAATGAGAGAAGGTGGGGAGAGGGGAGTGAGGAACAAAGGGAGAGGAGATTAGGAGAGAAAAGGTTTGGAAAAGGGGAGAGGGGAGGGATAGAGGGAGGGGGGAGGAGGAAAGATGAAATAAGGAGAGAACAAAGGGAAAGGGGAATAGGGAGAAAAGGGAGGGGGAAGGGAGAGGGAAGTGATAGAGGGGAGGAGAGAGGAGGAGAGATGGAGTAAGGAGAGAATGAAGGGAAAGGGGAGTAGGGATAAAAGGGAGGGGAAAGGGAGAGAGGAGTGATAGAGGGAGGGAGGAAGGGAGGGAGTGGGGTGTGGGGGGAGTGGGGGAGGAAAGGGAGGGGGAAGGGGAGAGAGATAGGGGAGTGAGAGTGGAGTATTAGAGGGGAGGGGTAGAGGGGAGTGAGAGAGTTATTTATGGAGTGAGATGATGTAGAAGCATCCTAGGTTTCCTTGTAATCCTACACTTTTATTCACTTTGACAATTACTATCAAGTTCTCAAGTTGATGTCGAGTCTTTGGTTGCTGAGTAATCATTTGGGTGCCGAGTCATTTCTTTGGTTGTCGAGTGATTTCTTGGATGCCAAGAAATTCCTTTGGTTGCTGATTTCCTTTGGTTTCCAAGTGATTTCTTTTGATGTCTAGAATTTCCTTTGGTTGTCGAGTTCCTTTGGTTGTTGAGTAATTCCTTTGGATACTGAGCTCATATGAATGTCAAGTGTTAGTTTTGGAAAATATTTCATTTGTCGAGTAATCTATGTCTGGTTCTAGTTTGGGCTGTTTTTTCTTATATTTAATTCTAGTATAAGTAGTTAATTTTTTTGTGAGTTGACTTGTGGCTTTCGTATGTCTAGGATCTTCTGTAAGCCATTTGGGCAAGTATTTAAGGAGGTCTAGGATTGATTTTTAGATAGATTTTTGGGGGGTAGAACTTAGAGGATGGAATAAAAGGTTCAAACTTTAAGTTGGATTGTGAATTTGGATTTGAAAGTATTTGTAATTTGCCACAACCCAGAAAGCCTTATAACTAGGCATGTATGTTGTTTACTTGATGAATCAATAAAAAGATATCATGTTCTCTCTACTTGGTGCTATATTTGTGTTGTGTTTTGCACTATGTTATCTCTTGTAGGTTGGTGTGGATAGTTGGATGTTCCCTAGGCCTTGGTTATCTTTTCGTCTCCCTATGTTAGGTGATACCAAAGCTTGAGGTTCATCCTTGTGGTGATTTGATCATGTATAATTCTGAGTGAACTAGGTTGTAGGGTTGTAGATCTGTGGATTTGACTTATAACTTGCAGAAGGTTATGATCTTGTAGGAACTTGATTTGTAAAGATTGTTCAAGGTAGAGGAAATGCTAATAATGCAATATTAGATAGATTGAGAAAAATTGTAACCATATTAGATGTTGTGGAGATAACCTAGAAGAGAGGATCACATCTAGATGATGTGACTGATGATGAAGCAGTAGCACCAAACCCTAATCCAAAACCTAAAGAAGATCAAGATGAAGCAAGGTTGTTAAGAGTATTCTCTAGCAAAAATTCAAAGCCTGCTATAGAAGTTGTTCCTTATGATGGAAGATTGGACACCAATGTTGTGTTGGATTGGATCTCAAAAATGGAGGAATTCTTTGAGTATGAAAACACTCTTGATAATAGAAAGGTGAAGATTGTAGTTACTAGGCTAAAAGGTCATGCCTCACTGTGGTGGGAGAATTTGGAAACTGCTAGACAAAGGAGAGGAAAATAAAATATCAAAACTTGAAGGAAGATGGTAAACAAGGTAAAGAAAAAATTCCTTTCTACTAATAACCAAGTTAGCTTGTTGAGAAAAATGCAAAATTTGAGACAAAGAGATATGAATGTGAAAGAATATACCGAGGAATTTTATAGATTAGACATCAAATCTAGACATGTCGATGATGATGTTGAGAAAATTGCAAGGTACATAAATGGGATTAGATCTAGAATTCAAGATGAAATAAGTTTTGTGAAGTTGAAAAGTGTGGAATAAGCATATCAATATGCCTTGAAGTCTGAGGAGATCTCGACAAAGAAGCATGAACAAAGACAAAGAGGTAGAGGTGGTAGATTCTAGAGAGGGAGAGATAGATCTTATGGTGAAGGTGGAAGATCTACCACAAGTTTATCCAACTGAATCCAAAAAAATTCCAAGGTTTTGGATTGACTTATTAGGTGTTCCAACAACTTCTAGGGTCATAAACAACCTTCCAAACTCACTAATCAATCTATTGTAATGAGTTACCAGAAGGCTCATAAAACAGGCTACTAGGCCGACTCAGCAAATTTCCAAGAATTTTATAACTAAAACACCCTCAAACCAATGAAATAGGAATGGAATTTGAAGTATTTGATAACCCTTAACACATACCAAAAGATCAGAACTTGGTTCATTCCAACACTCCAAGGATCAGCCTAGGTACACAGTCCAAGTAGGGCCCGATTTGGCTTGGTTTTCAAAGGAAGAACAATGCAATGGGTGCATAAACCAACTACAGGTCTTTGGAACTCTTCAAGGGAATATTTTCATCACAAATCCACTCCCATTTGATCAAAACTTTATTACTGATTCACAAACTAATTCAAACACCAGTAAATTTAGACTAAATCTACCATGCAATTTATTCTAGGGCTTGCAAGCATAATTTGTTCCCTTTGTTTCTGCACTCAAATATTTTTGAATCTGAAAGATAACTCCTAAATCTACTATTTTGGTTGGGCTTTGTGCCATTTTAACCATACAACAAAGAACTATATGTACAAATTGCACAAAGCCCCCATTTTCATGGATTTTCGGGTTACCAGCAGTAAAACACTTGTAACTTTTGTTAAACAGCTCCAAATTTGATCAAACCAATTGAATTCAAAAGCTGACTCAAAGGAGAAACTTTCCACAACAGCCAATCACCATTTTCAATCTGTACAACATGCAAAAAACCCCAAAAATAGCACATTTAAGCAGAAAACAAGAGAAATTTTATTGATTTTTGAAACAAAACGTACATTAGACAGTCTATTCTATAGGGAAGGTTGTATTAGGATTATATACACTTGTTTAACTAACCAATTGAGTTTGAATTGGTTGAAAACAGTTATAACTTCCTTTTGACAACTTTTAAGCAATATTGCAAAAATTGCTTTGCAAGTTCTAAGCAACTTTTAGTGTATTTTGCAATATGAATATTGAATGCTGTCTAAGACTTTTAAGACCTTCCTAAGACCTATCCTATACTATTATTACCCTTCTTAAGATGTATTAACTATTCTAAAACCTATTTATTTCCCTTATAGGTCTCAAAGGTTCATGGTTTATAGAAACACCAAATGAACCTCGAGCCTTTACAAATGGGCTTATTAATAAATCTACTTTATCCTAAGACCTTTATTGCAAGCTTCTTCATATGTTGAACTCCATGGATAAGAAAGGTGTTGTCTTGGACTGGATTTCCTTGCACCATACTACCCCTCTTTGAAAAACTCAGTCCCATGAGTTGGTATTGTATCAAACTGATATCCTGCCTTCTCAATCTCTGCTTGGGTCATCCAAGTTGCATCTTCATTAGGTCTATATTTCCATTTGATTAGGTAGGAGTAGTAGGTTCCTCTCCTTGTTTTCTTTTTGACTTTCCTATCCAAAATTATCTCAATCTATGGTTTAGTGACATGTGGTAATGAAGAAACATCAGTGCTATTGTTATAACATGTTCCTACATCACAAACATCAGTGTATGGTATATATGCATAAAGATCAGAGATATTAAAGATGGGAGAAAGGCCTATGTCTACTAGAAGATCAATTTTGTAGGCATTATTTCCACATTTCTTGAGTATTTTGAATGCCCTACTTTCTTCATGAAAAAATTAGTATACTGCCCTTTTGGTAGCCTCTCCTTTTTAAGGTGTATCATTACTAAGTCACCCACTTTGAAATGAAGATATCTCCTTCTTTTATCTGCTTGTTCCTTGTATTTTGCTACTAACATTTGCAACTTGTCCTTTACCTGCTATTGTACATCTTTCATAATTTGTTCAAAATCTTGTGCTTGTGCACTTGGTCTCTCCATATCCTTGATATTTCTCAATTCTAGTATAACTCTTGGGTGATTTCCCATATACAATTTGGAAAGGGGTCAAACCTGTACTTCTATTAATTGAATCATTGTATGAATATTCTTCCTAAGATAAAATTGTATCCCAAGATCCTCCATGTTGTTGGGTTAGGCATCTCAACAAGTTTCCTAAGGATCTATTGATAACCTTTGTTTGCCCATCAAATTAGGGGTGATAGGCTGATGAAAAGTTCAAATTTGTCCCTAATTTCTTCCACAATGCTCTCCAAAAGTGCCCAAGGAATTTAGGGTCTCTATCTGATATGATGGACATAGGTAGGCCATGCAATCTAAATACTTCCTTAAAGAATAGACCTGCTATATGGGATGCATCATGGGTGGTTCTACAAGGTATAAAGTGTGCCATTTTTGAGAACCTATCAAAAACTACAAAGATGCTATCATGCCCTGATTTAGTTCTTGGTAATCCTAAGACAAAGTCCATGCTTATAGAATCCCAAGGTTTACATGGTATAGGTAAAGGAGTATACAACCTTGCATTAGAAGTGTGTCCCTTAGCTTTTTGGCAAATCAAACAACCATCAACATATTTTCTAACCTCTGACTGCATTTTAGGCTAGTAGTAGAACCTCTTCACTTGTTCTAGGGTCTTATCTAAGCCAAAATGTCCAGACATACTTCCACAATGCTTCTTTTTGATTATATTCTCTCTACAAGATCCCCTTGGTACACAAATTTGCCCACCTTTAAATGATAAACCATCTTGAACAAGATATTCTACAAAATTAGTATGATATTTATCTCCCATTTCCTGACATACCTTGTATATTTTTTTGAAATCCTTATCTACAGCATACATGTCCTTCATGACAGAGATTCCCACACTGTCAAGTTGTATGCTTTGCACCATGAGGCTCCTTCTACTTAAAGCATCAGTGACTTTGTTGACTATACCCTTTTTGTGTTTGATTAAAAAGGTATAGGCCTACATAAATTCCATCCATTTAATGTGCCTTTGATTGAGTTTATCCTGCCTATTCAAAAGACTTAAAGCTTGATTGTTAGTGAATACAATAAATTATTTTGGAAGTAAGTAATGCCTCCAACTTTTTAATGACTATACCATTGCATACAATTCTAAATCATAAATTGAATATTTTTGTTTTGCAGCATTTAATTTCTCACTAAAAAAGGTCATTGGCCTGCATTCTTGACTTAAAACTCCACTTATAGCTTTGGTGTTGGCATCACATTCTACTATGAATATCTTATTGAAATTAGGAAACATTAAAATAGGTGCTTGGGCTATCCTTTGTTTGAGTGTTTCAAATGCCTTTGCTGCTTCATCAATCCATACAAAATGGCATTTCCTTCCCCCTTTTATGGTATCTATCATGGGTGCACAAATCCCACAAAAATCCTTAACAAATTTCCTATAAAAGTTGCAAATTCCATGAAAGCTTTTAACTTGTGATGGGTTTTTAGGGGGTGGCTAGTTGAGAATGGCTTCTATTTTGGAGGGGTCCATTTTAATGCAGCCTTTGGAGATGACAAAACCCAAGAATACAAGTTCTTCCCTCATGAAATTACATTTCTCGAAGTTTATCTTAAGCCCTTCTTCATGCAATCTCCTTAGAACTTGATCTATATGCCTTAGGTGTTCTTCCTTGTCCTTGCTAAAGATTAGGATGTCATCAATATAGACATCAAAAAAAAATTTCAAAAAGGGCTTGAGGACCTCATTTATGAGCCTCCTAAAGGTACTAGGTGCATTTGATAGCCCAAATGGCTTAACAAGCCATTCATAGAGCCCTTCTGTGGTTTTGAAAACTATTTTCCATTCATCCCCCTCTCTTATTTTGATTTGGTGATACCCACTTTTCAAATCCACCTTGGATAAGTAGTTGGCTCCACCTAGACAATCCAAAAGATCTTCCATCCTTGGCATTGGGAACCTATATCTTATAGTAATCTTGTTGATTGCCCTAGAGTCTGTATAAAACCTCCAAGTGCCTTCCTTTTTGGGTGCAAGAATAGAAAGAATAGCACAAGGGCTCACACTTTTCCTAATCAAACATTTAGACAGCAAATCTTCAATTTGCCTTGCAATCTCTACATTTTGCTCTAGGGTTAGTTTGTATGCAACCTTATTAGGCAATGTAGCACCAAGGATAAGATCAATGAAATGGCTAACCTCTCTCTTAGGTGGTAAGGAAGTTGGAAGGCTATCAGCAATAATCCCATGATATTGTTCTAAAAGGTTCCTTACTTCCTTAGGGCCAACACTCTCCCACCATTGTCCATCCT
Source organism: Cupressus sempervirens (assembly GCA_028749045.1). Taxonomy (NCBI): domain Eukaryota; kingdom Viridiplantae; phylum Streptophyta; class Pinopsida; order Cupressales; family Cupressaceae; genus Cupressus; species Cupressus sempervirens. The sequence continues at coordinate 159,340,216 of CM053788.1, read as the reverse complement.
TAGATTTGTCTTGAGGTTTTACTACAATCTCCTTTTTGGGTCTAGTTACTATAGAAAATCATGGAGTGTCCTTCTCCCTTAAGGTCTACATGAATTCTTTCTCCCCTACCAAGGCAACATTACTAACCACATGATCTACCTTTCCATCATCCTATAAGGGGTTTATAGTAAAGTTTATGCCTCCCTTGGTTATAGTGTATACATTGGTTTCCCCATCATGTTTGGCTTTGACATCATATTGCCATGGTCTCCCTAGTAAGAGATGGAAAGCATCCATATCTATGACATCACAAAGAATCTTGTCTACATATTCCCCTATGGTGAATTCTACCCATATTTTCTCATTAACAAGAGTTTGTTTCTCCTTAGTAAGCCAAGATGCCTTATAGGGAAAAGGATGTGGTATCTTCTGAAAATTTAACTTGTTAACCATCTCCCTAGATGCTATATTATCTATGGATCCAAAATCTACAATCACTTTACATACCTTGCCTTTGAGCTTGCAAGTTGTCCAGAATAGGGCCTTCCTTTGTGGTGGTTCACTAGGATTGGGTACCTTCAAAAGTGTTCTCTGCAGCATCAAACATTCACCAGTCTCTGGATCTGTAGGCCTTGAAGTGGTGGAATGGTAGGAGGATATACTTTGACCATATTCTTCCTCCTACAACAATTGGACCCTTATATCTCTTGGCCTATGATTGTCTCCAAGCTTTTGAGGGCACCTAAAGGATTGATGTCCCATTTGGTTACATGTGAAACATTTTCCAATGAATACATTGCCTCCCTTCCTCTACCATTTCCTCCTCCTCTACTATTATTAGATCTCCTACCTCTGAAAGTGCCTCTATTGTTGGATTCATTTTCAAAGTTTTGGTTCTTTCCCTCTTCCTTAGAAGAATTGTTCCTCCCTTGAAACATTCCTCCTCTACCTCTGAAATTGATTATTCTTCCCCTACTTGATTGTCCTCTTCTCTTGTGTTTTTCTTCAATCTTCAAAGATAGATTGAAACATTGATGGACTGATTCAATGGAAACCAAGGTCAATTCATCTTGGATACTATATTTTAGGAAATTTATATACCTTGCCAACTTTTGTTTGTTGGTCTCATACACCTTTTCCCTAAGAGTTAGATTATGAAACTCTTGGGTATATGTACTGACATCCATATCTCTTTGCTTGAGATTATGATATTTCTAATGGATTAGGACCTCATAGTCCTCAGGAATGAATTGCTTCCTGATCTTTGCCTTCATCCTCTTCCATCTGCTGATCTGCTCTTTTCCTTCATCTTCTCTTTCACTTTACAAGAACTTCCACCAACTAAGGCCCAGGCCTTTGAGTTTTGTCTTTTCCAACTTGAATCTCTGGCTTGTAGGGACTTGATCACACTCAAAGTGGTTGTCCAATGCCTCCAACCAATCCATGCACTCATCCGAATTCAATTTGCCATTAGGCAAGTCTCCTCCCTTTACCCCAACTCTTTCCAAGGCTTGCAAGAGTGGCCTTTGATCCCTTGGAATCTCTTCTTCATAAGGCTCCCTTTCAATTTCTTCTTCCTCTCATTCATCAGCATCTCCTTTGATCATTTTTCCTTTTAACTTTTCCAACTCCTTCTTCATACTCCTATTTTCCTCCCTCACTGCTCTACTTTCTGCCATTTGCTCCTTCACAAGTTTAGCCAACTCCACATTGGTGATCCCCAAAGGGATCTCCCTCTCACCTTCTTCACCCTCTGACATCTTGGCACAAAAATTTCCACAAGATCCAACCCTGGGATCTGATACCAAACTGATGCAGAGTCTGACACAGAAGACTACAAATAACCTTCCTGCAGCCACTAGGCTCCACAATGCCACAAGTTTATCCAACTGGCTCCAAAAAAATGCCAAGGTTTGGGATTGACTTATAAGGTGTTCCAACAACTTCTAGTTTCATAAACAACCTTCCAAACTCACTAATCAATCTGCTATAATGAGTTACCAGCAGGCTCATAAAACAGGCTACTAGGCCAACTTAGCAAATTTCCAAGGATTTTATAACTAAAACACTCTCAAACCAATGAAATAGGAATGGAATTTGAAGTATTTTATAACCCTTAACACATACCAAAATATCAGAACTTGGTTCATTCCAGCACTCTAAGGATCAGCCTAGGTACACAGTCCAAGTAAGGCCCTATTTGGCTTGGTTTTCAAAGGAAGACCAATGGAATGGGTGCATAAACCAACTATAGGTCTTTGAAACTCTTCAAGGGAATATTTTCATCACAAATCCATGCCCATTTGATCAAAACTTTATTGCTAATTCACAAACTCATTCAAACACCAGTAAATTTAGACTAAATCTACCATGCAATTTAGTCTAGGGCTTGCAAGCATCATTTGTTCCCTTTGTTTTTGCACTCAAATAGTTTTAAATCTGAAAGATAACTCCTAAATCTACTATTTGGGTTGGGCTTTGTGCCATTTTAACTATACAACAAAGAACTATATGTACAAATTGCACAAAGCCCCCATTTTCACAGATTTTCGGGTTACCAATAGTAAAACGCTTGTAACTTTTTTTATACAGCTCCAAATTCAATCAAAACAATTGAATTCAAAAGATAACTCAAAGGAGAAACTTTCCACAGTAGCCAATCACCATTTTCAGTCCGTACAACATGCAAAAAACCCCAAAAATAGCATGTTTAAGCAGAAAACAAGAGAAATTTTATTGATTTTTGAAACAAAACGTACATTAGATAGTTTGTTCTATAGGGAAGGTTGTCTTGGGCTTATAAAAACTTGTTTAACTGACCAACTACCTTTGAATTTTTTGAAAATAGTTATAACTCCCTTTTCACAACTTTTAAGCAATATTGCAAAAATTGCTTTGCAAGTTCTAAGCAACTTTTAGTGTATTTTGCAATATGAATATTGAATGTTGTCTAAGACTTTTAAGACCTTCCTAAGACCTATCCTATACTCTTTTCACCCTTCTTAGGATGTATTAACTATTCTAAAACCTATTTATTTCCCTTATAGGTCTCAAAGGTTCATGGTTTATAGAAACACCAAATGAACCTTGAGCCTTTACAAATGGGCTTATTAATAAATCTACTTTATCCTAAGACCTTTATTGCAAGCTTCTTCATATGTTGAACTCCATGGATAAGAAAGGTGTTGTCTTGGACTAGGTTGCCCTGCACTAGGTATTGCCTTGTCTCCTTCTTCTTCTCTTTTATGGGGGGGACTTTTACGTCTTAAGGGGTTTTGTCCTTCTCCTACTTCTTTATTACATATACTTGATGTATGTCATAATGGGGGGGTTTTGATTACTCCATCCATCCATACATTTTTTCATCTCTCCTTTTGAGGGAGGGTTTTTCCCATGAGGTTTTCCCTCTTTCTCTACTTTATGAGAGATTACATTTCATTATGTACATGGGTACCTAACATGACCTAGTAGGTGGGACCCATTATGCATTTCATCCTAGTTTTTGTGAGCTTAAGTGCATTCCCCTAAGTTGCACTTAAGGGGGGGTGTTGGTGTAAATAAGTATTCATTATTTACACTTTACTTAAGTTTACTTAGGTTGATGCATTATTTTATTATTTCTTAGTAAGACATTTAGGAGTTTGCGTACTTTTATGAGTTGTCATTTTGACAACATAGAAGTAAGCAACTTTAATTTAGCACATGGTGTCTACAACATTATTTTTCATGCTACACCTTTGGAGGTTTATCCTTTCATCATCGCACTTACTCCTATGCTTAATGGAGGATAATCTACTCCTGGTAGATAGGTGCCTTTCTATAAGACTTATTAGTATGTTGAATTCTAGGCATTCTAGAAGCATTCTAGAGGCCTTTATATATAGGCACTCCTAGTGTACTTGGACATCAATTACACCACAAAACATTGAATGACAATAAATCAATTTTGGATATTTTTATTCTAATCATACCTTGTTGGTCTACTGTTGTGCTTGTGCTTGAGTTCCTTGATCTTGGGTGATTTTTCTCTAAGGAAAATTCTTATTTGGTATCATAGCTATACCAAATTCTTACACAAACAATATGCAATGCAAGGTGCAGCAAATGATACAAGAACACCACATAGTACTCATTCTGCTAGAGGTGCAAGGGTAGGAGCATGAACACCCAAGGTTAAAAAAAATTAAATATTCTTAAAAGTACAATAATACAATGGCTTTAAAATATTGTTTTTTAATTGGTATTCTTAAAAGTACAATAATACATTTCCATCTCCTACCACCATTGAAACACTCCCAAATTCATCAAATCCATCCAATTCCCATCCACATATCTTGCTCCTAGCATACATGAACTCCATCTAATGAGCCTCATGAGTTCATCCTCCATATACCCATCTACATCAAAGAACCTCCATATCGCATAGGATTTCTTGTAGGAGTGTGGAGATCATGAATCTCCACTTTTATTTCTTAACAAGGTGCCAAAAGTTCATTCACATCACTCTTTTCCTTCTCGGTTTCTCTATTGTCAATTTAGGCCTTGTAGTCTTTTTGAGCTTCAATTTTTCTTATGTTTTAACGATCCTTCCAATATCATCCTTCAATTAATTACTATGTCTTTTTTCCCTCCTATGATCTTCTTGTTATTATCGTGCTTTCTTTCCATTTACAATATTATCTCATATTTGTAACAATACTTTTTACTATCTTATAGGGCTTGTCGAGGGCTGAAATTTCTCAAATTGATGATGCCACACTTTTTACCATTAACTTTGGCCTTAAGAGCTATGTGGTATCATAGCTTGCACACCTATAAGTTTAAGATTTGAGTTGAACTCATGATGCATCTTATTGATTCCTCTTATGTTATATGTGTTTCTTCTTTAGGGTACTCCACATAGCTTGAGGTCTGGAGGAAAGGGAAGGAAATGAACAAGGACATCGAAACAAAAAAAAGGTATTAAATACAAGTCAAGTTTATAGTTTGAAATTTATTATGAATGAATGTATATACATGTACTCAATATTGATTATTACGTGTATACGTTAAAAGAAGAGGAAGGAGGTAAGAAAAGATTTAAAGCCAGGTTAGTTGTAAAAGGATTTGCCCAGAAAAAAGGAATCAATTTTGATAAAATATTTTCTCCTATTGTTAAAATGACTTCTATCTATACTATTTTAAGTCTTGTGGCTACTGAAGATTTGCATTTGGAGTAGCTTGATGTTAAAAAAACTTTCCTTCATGGAGATTTGGATGAAGAGATATATATGGCTTAGCCACAGGAATTTAAGGTCAAAGGTAAGGAGAACTTAGTGTGCAAATTGAAGAAAATTTTATATGGCTTAAAGCAAGCACCTTAGAAATGGTATCTGAAATTTGACAATTTTATGTATAAGCATGGATACAATAGATGTCATTCAGATTATTGTGTTTATTTTAAGAATTTGGATGATGACAGCTACATTATTTTATGTTTATATATTGATGATATGCTTGTAGCTAGGTCTAACATGGATCATATTAAGGGGCTAAAACACTAGTTAGCACATGCATTTGCTTTGAAGGATTTGGGGGCAGCAAAACAAATCCTTGCTATCAAGATTTGTAGAGATAAGAAGAACAAAAAATTGACGTTATCTCAAGCTGATTATGTTGAGAAGGTGTTGCAACATTGCTCTATGGAGAATGCTAAAGCTATCAACACACCTTTACCTAGTCATTTGAAGTTGACTAGGGAGATGTGTCCCAAGACACAAGAAGAGGAGGATAAGATGTCCAAGGTACCCTATGCTTCAACTGTAGGAAGCTTAATATATGCTATGGTATGTACCAAGCCAGATATTGCACATGCAATGGGAGTTGTTAGCAAGTATATGAGTCATCTAGGAATTGAGCATTGGAATGTAGTTAAATGGATTATCAGTTATCTAAGAGGAACATCCAATAAGTGTTTACACTTTGGGGGCTCTACTACTAATTTACAGGGCTATGTTGACTCAAATTTGGTAGGGGATATAGATAACAAGTGGAGTACTACAGTATATGTCTTTACTGTTGGTGGGGCAGCCATGAGCTAGGTTTCTAGGTTACAGAAGGTTAATGCTCTGTCCATTATAGAGGTAGAGTATGTTGCAACTACCGAGGCAACCAAGGAGATGATATGGCTTTAGTTCTTCTTGAAAGAATTAGGACACCCTCAGAAGGATTATTATTTGTTTATAGATAGTCAGAGTGCCATTCATCTTGAAAAGAATTCAGCTCTACATTCCAAGACCAAACACATATAGCTATGGTACCATTTCATTTGGTCAGTTTTGGAGGATGGACAGTTAAAGTTGGACAAGATACATATAGACGACAATCTAGCAGATATGTTGACAAAGGTAGTAACAAGAGAGAAGTTGAACTCCTCTTCAGCTTCAATTGGTCTTCTAGACTGAACATGAATAAAATAATAGCAGAGTCTAGGGTGGTTTGATCTAGTTGGAGCCTCATGGAGTAGTGAAATAGCTATAGGATCAGTCTCCAAGTGGGAGATTATTGTTTAGTGTGGAGCCTAATTAGTCCCCAAGTGGGAGATTGTTAGTTTGTGGTGACTGATTAGGAAAGTATTGTACATACTTCATAAATTTTTTGGGGCTCAAAAAAAAATTTGGGCCCTATTTTATCAAAATTTTGGGCTGACATGTAATTATTAATTATAACCCTAAAGTGGTAAAAATACTTGTATAAAAGCATTTAGGGTTAGGGATTGTTTCATAAGGTGATGTGAAAATTGGTTCTTGCAGTAGCATTGAGCTGTAAGGGATTACAGATTGTAATTAGGTTGTAATCACTAGATCATAAAAATATTGGACTTGTTATTTGATGGACATAGCCCAGGGATTGGGTGAACCACTTTAAATCTTGGTGTCTTGTGTTCTTTTCTGTGTGATCTATTATTTTTTGATATTGGTTATATTTGCATGTAATTGTTATTTCTATCCATGGTTTATTCATAACAAACAAGGGTTTCAACCCAGAGGAAATTTGAAAATAGAAAGACAATAGACACGAAGAAGATAGGAATTTGAAGGACGAAAATCCACTATACAATAAACCAGGAGGTCCTACTTGGATCTGATGCTAAAATGACAATCGCACAAAGCACGCAAACAATCCCTTTTTTTTGAAAACCTTCCTCTCTGACATTGCTCCTCCAAAACTTAGTTATCACAACAATGAGCTCTAGACCTCTGATAAAGAGTTCTTCCCTAAATTTGGGGCTCTGATTGTACAATCATGCAATGGAACTCAATGATCATATTCTCTTAATATTTAATTATCTTTTACATTTTCATGCATACTTTTTACAATTTAAAATATCTTTATTAAATTAATTTTCTTTATCTCTTTGATTAATTTATTATATTTTAATTTCATGCATATGCTTTATGCAATTTAATTAAAATAAACTTTATTAAATTATGTTTTCTCTCTCTTATTAAATCATGAGACGCTTTAATAATATATTTATCAATTCAAGTAATAATGTTATTTGGAGTTTATTATTTAATTAAATAAATATAAATATGTCAAAAATAGAACTTTAATAAAATATTTAAATTTAATTATTTTATTTGATTAATTTCTCAATTAATTAAATATAATTAAATATCAAATTTCTTTATAAAATTTTCATTAAATTAAACCATTAAATTATCTTTTAACTTGCTTTAATTATAACAGAAAATCACAACAGACTCACAAAACCAAATATGACAACTCAACTACAAGACAAAGAGCATAATCAAACTCTAAGGTCAAAGTCATGAATTCCCATCACTTGACAAATTTGGAAAGGTGAAACTAACTCAAAGACTTGTCCTACTTTCTAGGACAATTAGCTTAGGGTTTAGGATTTAGACTAAAGAATTATCTTCCCACTTATACCATTGCAATACTATGATAGGGTACACTCATCCTGGCAATTCAAAGAATTCGATACCTAGTACCTGCAATCTACATAAAATCCACGCATGTACAAACACAATATTCTAAACTAAACAAGCAATGGTAGGAAGTAGTGCATCATGTAGATCCTGACTAGTAGGTGACTTTGACTCCCTTCCTCAACTACATCAGAAATGTCACACATAAAGTAAAATAGAAAAGTACACCATACACATGCAAGTATGGTTTAAGTATCTATAGAAACTACATAGAAATCATTCATCTAACTAACATCATGAAATAACTAAAATTGCTATATGAGCATATATGTAACATCATCAAAATAATCTTGAACACATGAAATGACTAACTTAACAAATATATCAACTGAGTATAAAATAACATTTAATCAAATTCGATAACCAAAGCACTGAGAATGATAAACATAAATGTATAACATTTCTAAAAGAATCTAACAATACAATCAGAAAAATCAAGCAGGGGTAGGCATTAGATGTTGAATTGAACAAAGGAACAAACAAAATGCCCTATGAACTTTGGTATGGTCATACACCAAATGTAATTTATTTCAAAAAATTTGGAATTAGGTGTTGTGCCCACAAGGATGCAAGGAATGGTAAATTGGATTTCGAAGGAGATGAAGGTATATTCCTTGTTTACTCATGTAAGAGTAAAACTTATAAATATTTTAATGAAGATACTAACAAGATGATCAAAAGTGAAAATGTACGATTTGGTGAGTTTTCAGAGAAGAATGATGTGGAAAGCAAGAAGGAACCTAAAGATTACAACAAGTTTGTGTATGTGTATGAAGAGGCACTTGACAAATTTCTTGAGTTATACCAGAAATCCACCAAGCATCAAATAATAGCACCTAAGTTATAAAATGCTTTACCCAAGCATCAAATAGTTCAACTCAGACATGAAGCTAAACCTGTACCAAGCAAAGAAATTGCTAAAAATCAAAGAATTAAACATGTATTGGAAAAGTATGTGAGAAAGAAGCATTCTCCTAAAAAAATTATTGGAGATAGAAGTGTTGGAGTATAAACAAGAAGTAAGTTAAATGATACTACAAATCTAATTGTTGATTTTTAACCAAGAACACTAAAGGCTACATTGGATAATGATTATTGGATAAACACTATGAATAAGGGGATTGATCAAATTGAGAATAATAATACATGGACACTAGTACCAAGACCTGCTAACAAGAATGTGATAGGAACCAAATGGATTTTCAGAAACAAGCTAAATGAAAAATGGAGAAGTGGTCATAAACAAGGCAAGACTAGTTTGCAAAGGTTATACACAAGAAGAAGGAACAAATTATGGTGAGACTTTTATGCCCGTGACAAGACTAGAAGGAGTAAGAACACTATTGGCTTATGCTAAATACAACACATTCAAAGTTTATCATATAGATGTCAAATTTGCGTTTTTGAATAGAATACTTGAAGAGGAAGTATATATTGAACAACCTAAAGAACTCATTGAACCTAAAATGAAGAATATTATTTGCAAACTGAACAAGGTTTTGCATGGATTGAAACAAGCACCAAGAGCATAGTATGAAAGGTTACATTGATATTTCATTAAGATTAGATTTTCTAGAAGAAGTGAGAGCAATAATCTATATGTGAAATGTGAATCTAAAAGTATGGTATTGATTGCTAAAATGCTTGTTGATGACATAATTTCTAGAGGAAATGATATGCTGTGTAAGACATTTTCTGATCCAATGAGTACAAAGTTTGAAAGTCAATGTATGGTAACTAACTATGTGAATCTCTTGATTTTAGACAATGTAGAAGGAGTCCATAGTTAAATATGCAATCTCAATTCATATGCATATGACATCAAGTGGAGATGAAAAATGCAACAGGTTTTCATTTTTGTTAGGGGTCTTTAATTAGGTATTTTAAGTTATAGACCATCACGAACATTGTAACTGTAACTCGTATAGGCAAGGGTAATGTCTTCAACTTGCAAGTAGATCAAGACTTTCTATGTGTTGGCTTGTTGAGGACATTCTCTCGGCCATAACAGCTAGAGTTTTAATGTTCATGATGATCTGTAATTTTAAAAACTTAATAGACCTATTAAATAAATATAAACATGGTGTATTTTTTCAGCTCTACCTATTGTCCATGCATATAAAATGCAACTACACCTACATTCTCAATTTAGAGTGGTAGAATCTTATTTTGGATGTGAAAGAAAAATGACATGCACCAGAAGATGAGAAAATGATATCACTTTTGTAGGTTTAGAACCTTTTTTTGTTATATTTTATCACACATATCCACATGAATATGAATATTTTGTCGCACATATCATTTAAGAACATTGTTTTCTTCATATTTCAGGTTGTAATATGTATATTTTTTCCATTGATAATCTTGCAGTCCTTGGATAGTTGAGATATCCCACTTCACCAAAGGACATGTGTTAGAAGGTACATGTTCTAGAGTATTTTTTTTCATGGATGATGTGGGAATTATTAGAGATGCATGCTCTAGAGAACCAACTTATCAATGTTGTGTTATTTGGTTTCTTTTTTCATGTATAATTTCATCATTTGATGTGATATGGAAAGGACAAACAATTTCTAGATACACATCATTTATTTTCATAATTTTAAAATGATTTTCATGATGTTGTGATAAAGGTTAAATTATATAAGTGTAACTTCATAGGTGCAAGTTTCTAATGCTAAGACATGGTTGGGAAGTGACAACAAGGGGTAAGTGTGACATCACAAGATGGTCTACATGGTTGAAGGATGAAGTAGAGATGTCACAAAATGAAAGAAAAATGTTAGGAACATCTTCATTGTCTCTTTCTATAGTTTGGAGATAATTGTTGTGAAGCTTCAACTAGGTTAAAATGTTAAGGGTAACAGTTAAGCACTACATCACAACAATCAAATTTTGATCTTAAAACCCAGTTGTGAAGTAGAGATAAACATGAAAAGAGGACATTGTGACTTTGCAAGCCTTCAGGAGGTATGAACATAAACTATTGCGAAAGAATGATAAGGGTTATTAGAATGGTTGAGCATATCATCAATATTTTTAGTTTGACAACTCTTAAATAGTCTACGAGGAAAGAAAAGTGGGTCTAATAAATTTTTTTAATGCCATTGATGAAAAAAACAAAACTTTTTTCCAGTTATGTAATGCCACCAAAATCTTTCAATGAAAAAACTTTGAGGATTTCAAATTGAATTCATGCATGCAGAGTTTAATGTCATAAATATTCATTCTATCTTTTAAGGGTATTATTGAATAATGTGTCAAAAATCACCATAGCAGAGAAGTTTTCTACGCCAAGAGAATTTGCAAAGACAATATTTTAGTGAGAATTGCAAGTTTGATTTTAGTTTCAAGATGGACGAACAAGAAGGTGAATTTATTGTACAAGTGGAAGTTGAAGAATTTTTAGTGAGCCGATCCATACAAGAACTAAGAATCCAAGTCCATTTACCAAGGAATGGGTAAAACTTCTTCCTGGCTCTTCAAATGCCCAATCCTCAAATTTTCATGAGATTAGAGACCCATACAATTTTTTTAGAGATGACACAATTCCCATACCAATGGAATAAAACTTTTATGGTTTTTCTATGAAAATAGATTGAAGAACTCTCTAGCCTCTAACCCTTGGTTTAGAAATTTGGGTAAGTTGATGTTCCAAAGGTCTTTGTTGATGTAGATTTGGTGAAAGATTTAATTAAATCTCTTAATCATGTCACTCAAACATTTCATGGATGAGATAGGAGTGTGTTGTGCACACTAGATAGAGAGTTGTTCATTGAAGCATTTGGTTTTGAAGGACCTACGGGTGTAGAAATTGACTTAGAAAAATTTGAGGGAAATTTCCAACTTCAAAAAAGTTTCTTTACTGGGAAAGTTATGAGGCAACACATTCCCATGAGAAAGAAGCAAATGGGTGAAATACCAAAAAAGGTCAACAAATTTATGCCTCTTAAGTATGTTTTTGGTTATTTTTAGAAGATAGTATTTGGGTTGAACAAGGTTTTAGGGTTTGATGGAACCATGAATGCCACTACTGCTACATATATAATGGCATAAATATTCAAGAGTTGTATAAAAATGTGGGTTATGATTATATCAGGCACATAATCACAACATTGTAGAATGAGATCATAGTTGCACAACAAGGAGAAATAGGAAACTTTAAATTTTACAATTTCAATTCTTATGCACTTGATTTTGTACTAGAACATTGGTCACATTAGTCCAGACTTCATTGAATAGACTGAGGAGTATGGAGAAGCCCTTCCTGTATAGTGGTGGACCAAGGTATGGAATAGGTTCTTCCCTTATGCAAACTCTATCTCATTTTATAATGATTTTGTTTTTCCAATCATGAATATGATAGAAGGTAATTTAGAGAGAGTATTAAGTATAGTAAGGAAATTATTTAGGCCTACCCTGTATTATGATGATGATACAAAACTAGAACAAAATTGGGGGGATATATTTTTGTTTGAGAACTATACTATCATGAGGGTTTATGGTTGCCCACAACCGCCCCATGTTCTACTTAGATTTGTGTCTGAGAGAGTAGGTATCATGGAATTCTTCTAGCAACTGATTGTTATGAACAAAGAGCACTTAGAGCCAGCAAGAAGAAGGGGAACCTTTTTGTGCAAAAACTTTAGGGTTGGGGATTTTAATATTGGTAAAGATACAATTTGATGAGATTGATTCATTTCTTAGACATTTCAAGTTCCCTCATTTAGTCTCCAGGACATATGATCATGAGGATGTAGTAAGGGTGGCATTGAGACAAATGAGGGGATACAATCTTCCACCAAGAAAACAATTATGGGAAGATTATGTAATCAGAAATTGTCTATTTAAGGACAAATATAAAGATATAACTTTAAAATGGAGGGATATCATGAGGGTTGAGGAGGAAATGAGGAGAAATGATTTGACATTCTTGGCTTCTATCATGATGCCAAATATTTAGACAAACCCAATAAATATATTGAAAATTATCAAGAAATCATGTCCAAAATGCCTGAGCAAGTGCAAGAACAAGAGGAAGAGAGAGTGAACCAAGTGTCCCTCGAACCTGATGTTTTCCTTGAAGTACAAGATGAAGAGGAGCAACCTAAAATATCAACATGGGTGCAGGGAGGAAGAAAAAAGGAAAAATTGATTGGAATTCCTCATAAAGTCAAAGAGAAAGCTTTACATATCTTGCCTAGGAAAAGTCAATATTTTTTTGATTTAAGGAAGAGATTTTTGATAGACCAAGCTACTAAAAGTGAGAAAGCTTCTAGAAAGATGGAAATGACTGCCAAAATGTTGAATGAAAGGATCATCCAAGCACAACAATTTCTAGAGGATGACGATTCTGTGAAAAGTGATGAATTTAAAAGTTTTCTTTTTAAATTGAAGCAAAGTGAATTGACATTAACTCTACAGCCCAGAGATTGAGATGAAAAAATTATTGAATTAGTGGAGAAATTAAAAGCCTATGATCCCAATAATGAGACTCTTATTGTGGAGGAGGCTAGAGAATTGGTAAAGAGAAGTGGAATGTTAATGCTCTTGGGGTGGGATTTGAGTTCTTCTTTCATGTTAGATCATATTAGGAAACATGACAAGTCAATCTCTTTTGAACCTTTTGGATTTGGCTATAATATAGACGCTCAAACTATGGCTATATGGAGTATAGTTCCTGAATCAAAAAATAATAATAATAATAATTGAGGTAAGAGATACTCCTCAGAGGAGTGCATTTTTTTGGAGCGTACAGTCTACATCAGGTGATGAGGTTTATGGTTTGTTAAGTGTTGTAATAGCCTCAAGAAAATATGAAATGGAACAAATTGAGGATAACCTTGCTCATACATTTAGAAATTATGTCTCCACAAGAAAGTAGTATGAAGAAGAAATGAAAAAGACTTATGTGATGGAGCAAAAAATCATAGAGTTGGAAACTGAAATAAGAACCTTGAAAAGTGCTACTAGGCCTATAGCAAAGGTCAATGACAAGGAGATCTAGATAGAAGAAGAGGGCTCCATTCCCACTGTGATGATTGATCAACCATCAAGCATGGACATTGATGAAAAGGATACAGAAAAGGAGGTAGAGGTAAAATCAATGAAAGGCATATTGTGTCATAGGATAAATGTGTAAAAAAATATGTCACAAAATGTTCATAGTGCTTACATTTCTTTACAAGGTGCAGAACACCAGTGTTCTAAAGCACTTTCATTGTTGACTCCTTTGTACAAGCAATGGGGCCCATATAGTCAATTTTTTGATAGATTGATCCCAATAATGACCTAGAAAAAGGAGTTGCCAAAGGAAATTATTATTCCCACTAGGAAAATGATTGGTCGGGTCAAGGATCTAGATAGATTTTTACTGGTAACTTACAACTAATTAAGAAAAAAATGAAAACAAATGCAAATGGCACACGAGGTTTCACAACTCTCATTGTTGATATTGAAGGGAGTTTGAAAGAATGGTTGAGCCCCATCTTTTAAGGATATTTTGAATAATGAAAAAATTGTAGCCTAATGTAGTGAAGATGTAGATGTATCAATTTTATTTGAGATTATTGACACATTGTATAAAATTGAAATGAATATAAATAAAGTGGTTGCAAATGCAAAGGCCATAATAGATGCAAGGTAGATCAAATGATTAAATGAACTGAATATGGTAAGGGATACACATGGCTAGACATTGACACTGATATTACCATTTGGGAAGTTGTAGTAGAGATCAAGGCACTTTTTGATGGAGATATTGACTAAATAGACCTAGAATGGACCATGAAGAGCTAATAGAGGGATGACAATCATCAGAACATGATATCTTACTTTTACAGTTCACCTACTATGGATACACCTGCATTAAAAATAGAGAACTGATCTTGAAAACAAATGTTGCCAATTGTTCATTTTTGGAACTATCTCCAATATTGTCTCTTTCTATTTTTGTCTTATTTGTAACAAGTATGATTGTCAAATGAAAATTTGACATGTGTCTTTTCTCTCCCATGTCGGAAGCTTGTGCAATCCTTATTTGTAAAAGAATTTCCAAGACTGGGATGAGGGCTCCAAAAATTCTATTATGCTAAGTTTCATTTTGCAATCGGTCCATTCTATTGTTCTCAAGTTTTGTATACTTATTAATGGAGAATATATGAAATATGGGGATTCTGAGTCTATTTTGAGTTGTCTTGAGTCATTTTCTGACACTCTACTTGTATAGTTTCAAGAAAATAAATACAAATGCAAATAATGGAGTTACATCATTTGGTTCTTGTCTCTTCTATTTTCTTCTTTGATTTCATGTATTTCAATAACAAGTTGATTGAATTTCAGTTGTAATTCTCCCATAATTATATTTCAACTCATGTTTTTCTATTAATCCAATGGGTTATGTAAAAGCTTAATATGATTTTTCATTGAATTTAAATAAAAATATTATGATAAGCATAGGACTCCAACTGTGTATTGATCTTGTGTACAAAGTAAATGAGTAGGTCATACAGTTTGAGTGTCAAATTTATGAGGAGAGTTTCCCAATGGATAAAGCACTGATTAAAATCTCATTTGAGTGGATTTGAAGCTTGCATAGTTATAAATCTTAATTTCAAAATTATTTTACTCTGTGTTATATTGTAGATCTAAAAGAGTTAGCCTATGCTTAACTTAAGAACTCTTGGATTTGAAGGATTAGTTGTCTTTCATTCATGTTGTTGCTTTCTAAGTTAGAAGAATTGAAGGCTATTGTCTACTTTAATGGGATTAATGCTAAAATATTATTGTAAAATAAAGTTTTTATTAATCGTGGGCACCCACCTGAATCCTAAAAAATTCAAAGTGTAGAAGATAGAGTGGTCTTGTCAGTTGGTCCTATTGGTCTATTTAGAAGTAATTGTCATGGTCTGTAGCTTAATCCTAGGTATTTTCCACATCCCAAGAGGTGATTGAAACCTTGTCAAATTAAGAGCCAACAATTCATTATAAGGTGAATGTACATAGTGTTTTGATATCTCAAATGGATCTAAGAAAGCATAAACAAATTTAAGGAACAATATTACTTCATTCCCAATGCAATGTAATATAGATTTCAAACTATGAACAAAGTAACATGCAAAAATGAACCAAAGAAAAAGATATCTAAGTTCTTTGTTATTGGATCTCATAACTTTACATCATTTTTTCCCACACCTATCACTTGGTCACCTACCTTGGCTTATATTCATTGTGTATCAACTTCTCATAGGCTCAGAAGATTGCACCAACATTCAGAATTACTCAAACTACTACTACTTACTCAAACTAACTAGTCATTATTATTAGAAAATTAAATTAGGGCTTTAAGACCCTTTTTTACTTATCTTATGCCTTGTTGGCCTTTTAGGATTCCTTACTCCATCAAGTTATCCAACACCAAATGATCATTGAATATATGGTTGATACCCTTGGGTGAAGGTTTTCTTGTGAAAAGGGTACATTGATGGTGCTATGGTGAAGTATGAGAGATCTTTCTTAAGAAGTATATTTTTTTGTGTTGGAATCAATTTAGATATGTCAAATGGATGGTGAAAGAACTCTTGTTAGAGTCTAGAAGTGATTAGAAGGTACATTTTGACAAATCCATAGGCTTTAAGGCCTAAAGTAGAGGTACATGAGTTGGGAGACATGAGAGCATGGTAGCCATTAAAACTGATAATTTTTTTGGTTTTGGATCATAAATCAACACTATCTAATGGTTTGGGGTTCTCATCATACTCATTTTATATGTAAATTTGGCTTATTTTGGGCCCATTTGGCCTAGTTTGAGAATTGTAAGGTATTGGTCATGTGAGTCAGTTCAAAATAATAGTATATGGTTTTTGGATATGTTGAATAAAATTCTAAAAGAGTATTTGGAAGTGTAATTTATTTGGTTAGTATTTTAGAAAAACTTGGTGAAAAACGTGAAATAACATGTTTGACCAATGTTGTTTAGTGACCATTAGGGACAATTTGGTCTTGTATGCAAAATGAAAATTTGAAAAAAATTGTGGGGAAAATGATGTTGGAACTAGCATTTACCCAACCAACTAGAGCTAATGGGGCAACTAATTTGATACCAAGGTGAATGGTTTGAAAGATATCCAATGTTTCTCAATTCAATAGACAAACTCATAACTTTTGACATAAACCAAGATAGGGATGGAAAACAAAATGAATGGGAATATCCCAAAACTAAGATAGGTTATTATAGGTCTCTATATCATGCTCCTATAGCACTTGATCATTCATCAATACCTTACACGCGCTCTAAGATATGTCTCAATAAAAATCACAACCCAATGTTGCTTAGTGACCCTTAGGGACACTTTGGTTTGGTGTGCTCGTGAATGTTTGAGGGACTCTATGGGTGAAACAAGATTGGCACTAACATTTACTTGGTCAATCAGAGGTAATGGAGTAGATGATTTGATCCCATGGTGAATAGTTTGGAAGATATCCAATGTTGTTCATTTGAACTAAGAAATATTACAACTTTTGACATAAACTGAGATAGGGATGAGAAATTAAAATGATGGGGAATCTCCCAAAACTAACATATTTTACTATAGGTCAACATTGTCCTGTATCACATGACCATTTTTTGATACCCAACACAAGCTCTAAGATGTGTCCCAAGAAAGATCACAACCCAATGATGCTTAGTGACCCTTAAGGACACTTTAGTCGGGTGTTCTTGTGAATGTTCAAGGGACTTCGTGGGAGGAATAAGGTTGGAAATAGTGTTTACTTGGCCAACCAGAGCTAATGGAATAGACAATTTAATCCCATAGTGAATATTTTGATATTTTGAAAGATATTCAATGTTTCTCATTTCAACTGAGCAACATTGCAACTTTTAACATAAATCAAGATAAGGATGAAAAATAAAAACAAAGATGAATCTCCCAAAATAGAGATAGAATATTGTAGGTCCCCATAACATGGTCTTGTAGCACTTGAGAATTCATAGATACCTTTTATGAGTTTCAAAATATGGCCCAAGAAATATCACTTCGCAATGTTGCTTAGTGACCCTTAGGGACACTTTGGTCTAGTGTGCTCAAGAACGTTCGAGGGACTCCATGGGTGAAACGAGGTTGACACTAGTGTTTACCTTAGCAATTGGAGCTAATGGAGTAGATGATTTGATGATTTGATCCCACAATGTATATAAATTTCATTGTGCTTACTTTTTAGACTATAGGAACTAGGTAGCCCCTATAATATACAATTTGCTAGTTAAAGTTTTTATAGTGATTTGTGGCATTCGCAAGACACACCCTTTCATACCACATAGACATTGGATAGTAGAATTTGTAATGGTGTGCCTACTACAATAAGCTCTTTCCAATTGAATTAAGTGTTGTGCCCTATGTTTTGAGTGTCATAGCTCTTATTTTATTTTTATTATTAGTACTTAAAAAGTTGAATGATTTTGTATCTATTTAATTGTTTATGTAATATATTCAACATGTGAGACGATATTATGATTTTAGAACTAAGAAGATGTGAAATCATCAAACTAGTAATTGAAGAGAGACCAAAGATAGCGAAAGGTACTAGAGAAGTGAAGAGAATATGTTTAAGAGGAAAAGGAATTGATACATGTTGAATAAGTAGAGCAAATCAATCATAATAGTTTCATGACAAGGGATTAAGGTGCAAGCACTAACAAATTAACAAGGGGTTTTATGGATAGCAATTATGCATTTAGTTTCATTTTTCTTAAGTAATAATAGTTTTTTAATTAATTTCTTTGTATGTCTAGTTGAAGGAAACAAATTTAATAACATTTATGAGAACTAAATAATCTAAAAGATCAAAAAATTACAATATTAATACATTTTCATATTCCTTTTTGTATCAACATGTATAAATGTGTGACTATTAATAACCCTACAATACCATGAAGTTAAATATAAAATGACCACTCATAAATCTACTAATCATTTTAACTAGGTGATAATGTGCATAAAATTTCCTTTGTATTGCTTTCTAGAATGAAAAATACCATCTCTAGATGCAAAATCAAAATACTTGTGGAGTTAATTTCATTGCATCTTTGAATTATATATTCAATATATAGGCTCTATGAGTTGAATTTTCAAACTTTTAAATGTTTTCTTCCCTTAGCCAACTGAAACGGATTCAACTTGATTAAACGCCTTAGGAATATTGTACTCTTCAAGCTCAAGCTCAATGAAATTGTTAAGAGCATATTGCAACATTGCGTAGTATTGCTTTAAAATAAAATAATTCATCATGGCTTTATTAATGGCTTTTGCATGATAGGTATCTTATGTGTTTAGATAGGGTCAAATAATATTTCTTTTTTATGCTTAATCTTTGAGCTAATAAGTGCTAACATTAAGATGGTGTAATTTTATATTTATTTATTTATTTATTTATTTATTTATTTATTTATTTATTTATTTATTTATATCAGTACTTATTATTTGACCAAATGATAGAAGTTAGATAAATTTCATTAATAGATACAAAACACATCGTTGTTGTTAAGTAATTGTGTCAATCACCGATTCTTTTCTATATTTGAATATTAATAGTATAGTATAGACATAATTTTAGTGTTGTCAATAGTAAATTTTTTTAATCAATTTATTATTTGTTGAAAGTAATTGACAAGGTAACCACATAGGTTGACTAGCTCGAGATAAAAGAAACCACATGTGTAAAATGATGACAAGGTAACCACTTTTGAGAATATAGTTGCCCATTTTACTAGATCTAAATGATTGAGTGACACTACAAGTTAAGGTAAGGTTGCTCAAATCTCCCTAGCAACTCTTTAAGAGGTCACTCTTATTATCTTCCAACTGATGATCTATAAAATGTTTGTGAGCATGCAAAAACATTTTGAACTTAGTTCAAAGGTTGAACAAGATGATCAAGTCTATAAGTAGGTAAGATGCATGCCATCAAGTGTGAAGCCATTGAGAGAAGCACAATAAATTCCTCTAAGGTTTCTAATTAGTATCACTAAATCATCATCAAACTATCATGTTGACAAATGCAACTTTAAGAGCTTGCAAAAATATGTCTGTGGTAATTAAGATCAAACTTAAAGACTCAATGTTAACCTTCACCATTTTTTTGTGCCAATTCAAATTTTAAGATAGTCATTAAACTGAAGCCATTAAATTTTTTTAGGTGATGAATCAATTGAACTTATACCATCAATGTCATTCTCTTATCATCCATTTTAAAACTAAATAGTCATATCCCTTACATTTAATTTTTCAAATATATAAACACTCACTAAGCAACCAATATACCAAAAGCTTGGAGTGTCAGAATGATACTCACTGATGAGGTTCTTGTCCCATTGAAGTTCCATTGCAAGAGAACCCCCTTGAACATGTAGCTACTATGTCCACCATTGAGTCCAAATACACTTCTAAAACAAAGGGAACCCCTTGTGAACATGTAGCTACTAAGTCCACCATCAAGTCCAAATACACTTCCAAAACAAATAGAATTACTGACTACTAGAATTCGTTCCAATACACATCCACAACAAATAGAAGAACAACTACTATCCACAACAAATAGAAAAGCGACTTCTATGCTTCAGCCAGGGCCATCATAAGCCCACCACCACAACTCTGAAACCAAACTTAATGATCACTAAACCAAAAACCTGAACTATAAATGAATGGTGCTCTCCAACACTATGAATAATTTGTTCTTCTCACTAATCCGACATCATAGGTGAACATCTGCTATAGGATACAACGAGGGGCATCATAAGAAACCCACGCACCAAATGCATTTAGTTGTTTATAAAACTCAGTTATTTGTCAATGTTATTTTTGACTCATAAAGTAATTACAATTTGTTTCAATTGAATTGAAAACTACCACTCCCCAACTGGTTAGTCATTCCTCTAAAGCCCATAAGAAAGAACTGAAGCAAAACCATCTGAATCTGCAATGGGAATCACATTTTCTATGGAAAAAAAAGCATACTAAATACTCTCTCGTTATTTTGATCCATCAACGTTCCAGAGAAAAAAAGCATAGCTCCCCAACAAATTCACATCTTCTGGGTGTTCCTCCAATGCATTCTCATAAATTTCCGTGGCCTTGTTGGGATTCCCCAATTCATCCCAAGAAAACTCAGCAAATTCTCTTAAGAGACGCCGATTGCAGGGCTGAATCTGCATGGCCATGTTGTAGTACTTCTCAGCCAGAGAGCTCTCCATCCACACTCTACTCAAATATCCTGCAAAATCCTTGTAAAAATTGGCCTTCCCATCATCATCCTCCTCTTCTTCTTCCTCGATGTCATCACATCTCATATGGTAAGCTCTGATTCGAGTCTGAAGAATCACATTCTCATTGATCTCAGATGAATCCTCCTTCAATGCTCTGCAACTACACTTGGCTCTCAAGGCAGAGCTCACATAAGCAAGTGGGGTTCTTCTTGAAAAACTGTGTATGGATAGTACTGAAATCTTCTTGTGAGGTGAGATTAGTGTGTGAGGAGCAGAGAAAAATATGGTATTTGCCATTCACAGTGTGAATTGAAATGAAAAACCCATTTGTGAATTTATGTGGAAGAAAGGATGGAGACAGGGTGGAGTGGGGTCATGGCTTCAGGCCTCTTTTCCCTTCTCCGTCCATTTGCATGAATTTTCTGCACACCTACCAATTTTGTGTCAGCTAAACGTGATAACTGTTTGCATCTCCCCTGTTTTTTTTCTCTTTTTCATTTCAAATTGTTCTGTTGCACCAATAATTTGGTTTTCAATGCATGGGCTATAGATTATTGAAAAAAGTCACGAGTTCAAATTCTATAAATAGATAAGGCAAATAGATATATAGAGATTATTGACAAAAGTAGTTCAGATTCTATAATAGATAAGGTATATATATATGGGCTATAGATTATTGAAAAAATTCATGAGTTCAAATTCTATAATAGATAAGGTATATATATATATATAAATAATAGATTTCTAAGGAATATAAGATAGTCTAATTTCTTTCTTATTTACTTTTACAGAAAAATTAGTATATAAGTCTTAATTTTGGTGATAGTTATTTAGATGTTTCTTATAAGAAATATGAGAAAGAATACAAGGTAGTCTCATATTACCATGAGCATTATCTCTTACTTTTATAACAAGATAAAGCATATACATCTTAGTTGTAGTATATTTAGATGTATATAAGAAATATGAACTATGGAGTCCGTGAACTATTAAAAAATATTATTTCTTCCTTTCTATTTTCTCCTTGTATCAAAGTTTAAACATAATTTAGAATTTGAACATTGAATAATAATTTTAACTCCATGAAGTGACATTTTATCTAATATAAATGTGTAAGTACTTAGTTTATTTAATTTTATATTATAACTTATGTATTAAAAAGTCTAGCTGCCATGAAAATTCTACATTTTATTTGTTTATTAATTTATGAGATAAACATAATATTAAAAATATTATCTTTATAGGATAAAGATGATGATCAATATGTTTTAAATTTATTTATTTATAAGATAAAGCTCATATTCTTTTGTTTTATTAATTTATAAGATGAAGATGAAGATCATACAATTAAATATATATCTTATCTTTAATCATAAAATAATATGATTATAAAATTAATTAGTATAGATATCTTAAATAAATCTATCTAAATGTTGATAGATATTCACTACAAAATAATTATAATTTAATTTACTACATCTAAAATTATTTATATTTTATTTATCTCCATTTATTTAGTTTTTTACTAATTTAAACTTTTGATTTAAATTATTTTAAAAATGGATGATTTATATCTACAAATGTTCTTTTAAACGGATATTTTATGTTCTATTTATTAAATTATTATTAAAAGTATATTCTATTTATAATATGGTTTAAACTTTTGACATGTAGATGGTTGTCAAATTTAACCTAGAAGAATAAAAGTTAACATTAACATGCTCACACCATCCCACTCCCCCATTTTGTCATTGTAGAATGCCTATCGACATTAATTAATTTGTGTGTGAGAATATACTTTTTTAATCAAAGTGAAAGCTTTGTTAATTTTGTTAATGCATATCATTTTTTAATCATATTTTAAATAATTAGTAAAATCATAAATTTGTATATTGCATTATATTGTTATATTGGTAGATAATAATTTGATTATTATTATAAAAAATAATTGATTGTGAGATTTTATTTAATTATTAATTTATGTTTTATGAAAAATTATATATAGGATGGAATTATTAGGAATCATGATTTTCAATTGTAATATTTAATTTATACAAGAATTAAATTATGATTGTAGTAATTTTGTAGAAACATTATAAATACAAAATCATATATAACCACAAAGAAATATAGTAGAAAAATTGTAACAATTTAAAAAAATCACAAATACTATTCTTATAAGAATGATGCGTTTGAGGGATATGATAGGATGAGGAAAAATATAAGGCTAAATAGGAAAAATGTCAAGTTTCAATACACACAAACTAGTATAAAAGAAACAAAATGTATGTACCTAAATTAGAAATATGAAGACTATATTGGCTTGTAGTATCAATTTGAATTCCAAGGTATAGATCGCCTTGGGAATTTTGTTCCTAGGTATAGATCGTTTAAGCTATACTATACCCTATACTTTGGCCTGAAACTTTGACTACTGGAATATTACACCTGTATGTCCCTTGAATTATAGTTGTTGAACCTCAAAATGTACAAAGGAATCAAGAATGCCTTAACAAATGCATAGATTTGTGAATACTCCTTATAGATTGTCAATGTTGTTATGTTTGTGACACTTTCTTGGAAGTTGTAAGGAAGGATATATATGGATCTTCTTGCTTGATTGAGAACTCCTCTACTTGGCCATCATGGGAGAGAATATTATTGATCCCACAAGTCTTAT
The DNA here is from genome assembly GCA_028749045.1 of Cupressus sempervirens. NCBI lineage: Eukaryota > Viridiplantae > Streptophyta > Pinopsida > Cupressales > Cupressaceae > Cupressus > Cupressus sempervirens. The sequence continues at coordinate 159,316,301 of CM053788.1, read as the reverse complement.
TGGCATGAAGATAGTGAAATGGTGTTGTCATTGATTGGCAACCAGTCAAGAGAGGAGTAAGTGTTGTAAGATAACTTTACAACCATTAGAAGAATGAATCAATATGCTAATATAGTACGGCCATCATTAGTAGATAAACATGGAGGTTAGTTGATCACCAATTATCTACAAGTTGAGTCACCATGGATGTGACAAGACACAAAGATAGATAGCATTGATGTGATGGAAGGTAAGGTCAAAGAAGCGGAAGCAAGAAAGGTCAAAGGCTACACATAGGCTCACAGATATACTAGTAGGTCTACTAGTCTAGACCCTAGGAGTAGGGGTCCAACTCTTATATGGATTTCAAATTTGAAATTAAGCAGGACTTTTGTTATGGGTAACTGCACCATGACATCATTGAGTGGATAAAGGCATTCAGACCTCATTTTTGTGAATTTTTTGGTGTGAAGTCAAGAGAAAAGAGTGCATAAGGAGTAAGAGTGAAGAGTTCTTGTTCGAGGTGCAAGCTAGGTAAGAACGCAATTGCAAAAGGAAGTGATGCAACAGATAGGTTGTTTCAAACAATGAAGGAAGAAGGTGAGACTAAAGGGCTCATGGAGTAAGTAGAGGAAATAAGAAGATCTAAAGTATCTTCGAAGATACACAATGGAGATCTACAAGGCAAGATAATTCTATCTTTATATCTTACATTAGATTGATTTCTAAGCATTGCATGTATTTGTAGATCTTAACAAGGAAAAATTCAATAGTAAGCTTGTGTGAATCCTCTAACAAGGTGTCTCTCATAAAGAAATTTTTAAATCCTCTAACCAAGTAGCTTTCACAGGCTCTTATAGCCCTAACAAGTTAATTATCTACATTCCTAACGGAATGTGTTTCAAGAATAAACAATTATATCTCTTGACCGGGAAACCCTTTACGTGCATTATAAGGGCTAGTGGGTATATTACTCCCATTATGGTTTACATCCTCTCATCAAGGGTTTCCACGCAAAAATCTTTGTATGACTTGATGAATAATTTTGGGTTTGAATTTGCATGCGTCTATGAAGTACCACATTTTCTATTATTATTGTAGTTAAGTGGTTATTGTTTTGTTTCATTAGAACAGTTGTGGAAAAAAATAGTTTGAATGTTCGTACTGATTCACCCCTTCCCCCCTCTCAGTAGTAGTTGGGACCAATAATTGGTATCAAAGCCTATCACTAGTAGTGATAGGCCTAGTAGCTTGAGGGTAGATGCGATAGCAACTTATAGATTAGAAAATTATCTTAATGAAGCACTTGACACCATCAAATACTTGAAGGACAAACTGGGGAAGTCCCCAGCCAATAGAAAAGAAGTTGATGAAAAGGCTAAGTGAGAGCCAAGAGGTCATAGAGCAACTTGAGGACCATAATGGCTCTAAAGATTCAAAAGAAGCTATATCTAATCTAATGGTTCAGAATGATAAGATGAAAGAAAATATCACTCAGATGAGAAGAGAGAAAGAAGAGATGACAAGATAGGTGAGAAAAGCTCAAGATGAATGAGAAATTCCAGCTCTATTAGAGATGAAGATGAAGTAGTATCCAAAAGAATGAACGTGAAGAAGAGAGAGGAGAACAATCATCCTCACATAGAATAGTTCACACAACAAATTGAGAAAGTACTCAAGCTAATTGAAGAGCTAAGGTGTACAAATGAAAGAAATGAGAAGTTGAGAAAGTTCAACAAGAACTTAGGGAAAACAGATGAATAAATGAGATCCCAAAGAATAAATAAGAGTACAATCAGTCTTGGTTATGCAACTGACAACAAGATGGAAGTAGGTGAAACATCAGGAGAAAAGAACCTGGACAGCTAAAGGTCAAAAATCACATCTCCAAAAAGTAAGAAAACTACTAAACCCACCTATTATTACTATGGTAAGAAAGGACATACATCTAGCATGTGTTGGTTTAAAAAGATAACAATTGTTAAGCAGTGTACCTTTGATGGGTACTGCAATAATTTCCATCTCTATGGCCATACAACACAACAATGCATATCTCATTTAATGAGAAGAGAATAGATGAAAGTTTTTGATGTTGCAAAAAGTATGGGCATAAAGTGGAGGACTTCAATGTGAGAGAAAGATCTAAGTAGTCATCTCCAAAGGCACTGAGTCCCATTGGAAGGGAGAGGTTTCCTACACTAGTTTGCACAACTTGTGGGAATGATGGTCATCTAGCAACATACTATAGGCTAAGGATGAATAGAAGAAGCAACATTGGACCATGGAAAGGTACTGGAGTGATATGCTACAAGTGCCAAAAGATTGGTCAGCTTGAAATAGATTGCAAAAGAAGTACAAGACCAAACAGTAAGTCTCTTCTTGGAAAAGAAAAGAGTAAAATAGTAGAACAGAATGAAAAGAACTTTATGAAGACGTGGATGAATAAGATCAAAGTGGTAGAGGCATTCAATCCTCATGAGATCAAAAGTTTGCTTGTCATTGGTGAGATCTCATCTACAAATTAAGCTCATCAAGATTAAAGGGGTTAGAAAATAAATTAATAAATCTCTTAACTAGTCCCCTAGTCTAAATTGGTAAGTCACATGATGGGGAATAATGATGTTGAAATGATCTTCCCATCAGCAGGCAAGCATAGCCTGTCAATCACAAAAAGGATAAAAAGTAACCATTGCAAGGCAAATTAAAAGCATTAATTATTTATGTCTATTGGTACGTGAATCTTTTGCTAACCATTGTAACCCTAATGTTATAATTGTATGACATAAATAGATACATTGCAATTCATTTGTAACTTTACAAGATTGAAATCACCTGTGTTTTTGAGATGGAAAAACCCTAAGTGCTTTGAGTCAACTTGTGAGAGAACTATGAATAAATGACACCAAATTTCAAGAGAAATTTCATGCAACATAGTCCAATAGAGAGTTAAGAAGAATTCAAGAACATGATGGATGAAGAATTAAACAAGGTTAATTTAGTTGACAATAGAGAAAGTGATACTCATGGATATGAGGGCATATTGTTGAAAGGATAGGATGTGGAAGAAGGGACAGGATTTTCATCCTTGCATGATGAGGATCTACTTACAAAATATGTAAGTGAACACCTAGATGTTGAGGTCCAAGAACTTGGTGCTAAAGCAATAGGTGAATTGTATAGCCCATTCTTCTCTGAAGGAGTTATAAAAGATGTTTATAAGGAGTTGGAGTTGTCTTCCCTAAGAAGAGCACTAGATATACATAATTTCTTCCATGAATAATATATTTGGCTATAAAATCCCTATAAGATCATAAAGGCTTTAATTCAAAGAGTAACTAGATTCAAAGAAAATGGAGTTGATTTACCCATGAATTTTGTATCGGTAAAACAAGTAGATACAATCACAAAAGGGTGATTGGACCAAGATGCAATGAGGTGCATAGTGAATGAGATTCCAAACTTGAAGATAATATTTGTATCCATTTTTATAGGGTACAAACTGTACCACTCCAAGAGGGAAAATCAAATCCCTAGCAACATATCATGTGGAGCATTTCAAGCCATTCACAATAAGTGAATGATAGACCTATGCAGATGTTTGCACAATCAAATTATGGAGAACCTAGGTAAGATCATGAAATATCATAAGAGTCAAACCCTAAGATTTGGTTCTATACTAGTTTGCATACTCTTTTATCTTAGAGGAGAATTCTCAGGGTTCCCACTCTATAAGTGGAGAGAATATCAACTTGTAATGATGTAGATAAGCAAGCTTTACATGAAGTTATAAGGGAAATGAAATTATATGCTATGGGAGTATTTCAATAATTTATAGAATGAAATGCATAAGAGAGAAATGATCCCCACTAGTCTGATTGAGAGGTACAAAGATGGCTTATACTTTTGTCAAACATAGATGAGTGCATGGTTTGTAAAGTGCAACCAAGGACCCACTAGTTGACACCCTTTACTTATGAGGTAAGTGAAGATGAAGCTAAATCCTACATAGAATGGCTACTAGCCATAGAGGAAAGGTCAATTTTCCCAAGGTTCAACACTAGTTTAGAGATAAGAAATAGACTTCTAAAGAAAATAAGAAAACGAAGGAGCACGCACCATAGTAGGTAACAAAATTCCAAGCCACAAAGTCATCCAAGGGTGCACAGACAAAGGTAATAATTACTGAGGTAATGGAAGTAGAACTTGCAAGGATTTCTCCACACAATTCTCAAGCTCAGGTAGAGGAGAGAGTATCACCTCCCACACAACCAAAGAAAGGTTCATTAGAGGCTGAGATGGACACAGAAGTAGAAGAGGTAGCTAAAAATGTGAAGAAAGGTAAGAATAAATCTAAACCACTTTCAATAAATGAAATTGTAGAAACTAGTATTAAGAAGCATAATTACTCTATGTTTAAGAATAGATTTTCAAAGCTCATTAAGTGTAACAAAAGAAAATCCATAAGGGAAGTTCTCACAAGTATGAGAGAAACCAGTGAGAAACTAGAAGATGTTGGAGTATGCATACCTAGAAAATTGAGAGAGATATTTATGAAAAGAGAAGCATGTGTATACAAAAATTTAGAAAAATGGTATATGAATACTAGTCCAAAATGAGACCAAATATGGTGGAAATAGACAAAATAATATGTAAATAAGTGTACATAGGAAACTTAGTACTTCCAAGGCCATGACTAATGACATAACTCATTGTATCAATGAAGAAAAAGTAAATATAGATCAACACTGGCAAAAAAGTACTCATGAAATAGATGTCTATGTCAAGAAAAATTAACCACAAGGGAGCACCAAGGAACCATCTACTTCAGGAAGTAAAGAAGTATATTTTTTTAAAAAAATTTGAAGAATAGGGTGCAAGACCAAAGACAAGCACACGTAATGAAGGAGAAAGGGAAGAGGCTCATATCCTCAAAGGGAGGTGGAGCCACAAATGGAAAGAATGTAGAATAAAATAAATACAAAACAAGTAGAGTCAGCAAGACCTCAAGTATAGAAGAATGGACATGTAACTAAAGTTGTGAATATTGAACAATAGGAAGAGATCCCACCAATCACACATGAAAATGCACAACTTACTAAAGATGGACTCAAATCACCAGTTAACATGACTCAACAAAAATTTAATGAGATCATCAAAGTTGCAACTATTATAGTTGAATCTTCACTAGATAAGGATAAAGTGGAAGTAGAGAAAATGTCTAAGTTTGTAGAAGTATAGGATTGGAAGTCTCTAGACTCAAAGCAAGTGCACAAGAAATTACCTTAGAAAGATAATTTGATCCTACAAAATAAGAAAGGAAACATTAACTGGAAGAGACAACAAAATTAGGGCCAGCATCCTCAAGATCCAAAGTGTCAAAAAGAAAGACACTTGGATACAAGAGAAAAATAAGTGCAAGAAGCACGTCTAGCACTACAAGAGGAGAACACATAAGGAAGAGAAGACGAACAAGCAGGTATATGACAAAATATTCACCGCATCATCCTCATCATCTTCAAGCATGGAATATGAAGGAGAATTCTTCAAAAATGATGCAGAAACAAAGGAGGAAAAAAAAACACTAGATGTCATCACTACTAAAAAGAAACCAATCATAAAAGACATGGATCTAGATGAGATCAATGAGTATAAACAACTTTTGAAGAGGTGCAAGAAGCTCTATGTAGTGAGAAAGAAGAAACAAAGGGAAAGAAAGTTGGTAGTTACCAAAGACATCATTGTAGAACTAGCCTCTAATGCAACATATGATCTAGATATGGATCCAATCAATTAACTTGCTACCATAGTTGACAATATCAAGGAGGAACTAGAAAGTTTTGAAGATCAAGTTGAGAATAAATTGGAAGAAGAAGAATAGAAAAGTTGGTGAACCTAGTACAACTCAAAAAGGCCACTCTACGAGAGGTAAAAGATAACATGATAGAGAGCACTCAAGGCCACAATACTAGTTCTACAAAAGGCATATGATTGAAGTTCACTTACACCGGACTTAGAATAGACTTTAAAAAAATCTCAACAGGACCTTCATAAATGGCACACCCATTGAAGAAGTTGACAATATTATTCTATATAGAGATATTATACTTAATTAATTACTTGAGATAAACTCTTAAGAGGAACTTCTATCAAGGGTGCCACTTTCATTTGCATCTTCTATGGTTACCATTATATTTTTGGTGAAATGACATTCTATACATGGTTTTACTTTTGATAGGAAAACTATGGGTCCACCAAAAAAAAAATTATGTAAAAGAGTACTCATCTATGTATGTACATGTTTAAAATGATTTATCTAAATAATTTTTTTCTAAAATCCATGGAAATCAGACTTGAATCTACTTCATGGGTCAAGAAAATTGGTTAGGAAAACCTTCTATTTTACTCTTAAAATTGTCATGAGTATAATCAGTTTTTGTAGAAGTGTTCTAAATCTAATACTATAAAGGATTCAAACAATGGGATACCTCAACCTTAACACAAAAAAGATAAAGTGAGATTCCCTTTGGTTGAAAGGTAAATTGATAAGGATGGTTTCATCTGGACCAAAACCCAAAATCAGGGAAGAAAAAAAAATAACTCTAAAGGATAGGTAGTACATGAGTTTTTTAATAGATTTGATGCTTTGAAAGATCTAGATTAGCTAGAGGAGATTTTTCTAAGGGTACCTTTTGATCTAGGGGCCTTTATAGATGGAGACACTAGTTTTTGAGAAAGATTGTAATCAATATGGTGTGTAAGTGGATTTTTTGATGTTCAATTGGACACTTACCATAATCCTATTGATTTATGTGTCTTAAATCCCATTAGGGATATTGATGCTTCTATAGGATTTTTCAATGATCAATTGAACACTTACCATAATCCTATTGATTTATGTGTCTTAAATCCCATTAGGGATATTGATGCTTCTATAGATTTGGATAGGGAGGCTTGTACAGCCATGATAAATAAAAATAGTCTTTTTTTAGGTAAAGGTAGAAAATAATTACCTTCATTAGGGTTGCAAAAAAAGAATCCCAAAAAGGGACCTCCTAAGAATCCCACTAAGGTTCACAAAAATAAGATTTGGACAAAATTATAAGCATGGGTAAATCCTTAGTGAAATGTAAGAAATCAAGACCATTGATTCATGTTTATACGATTTTTAGAGATGGTTTTTCTCTCATTGTATGTGAGGGTCTTGAAAATTATCCCTAGACAAAAAACCAACTTGAGACTTAATCAGTGAAGAAGTGACAAGTTTGATGAATGAATTAAAGGAGAAATGAGTTCTTGAGTAATAATCGACTAGCCGGTGATTAGCAGTTGATGTTATTATTGCAATGAATCTAGATGAGTTGGTAGTAATCCTATTACATGGATGAACATATGGACATGATGATTTTGTATCACATTGTTTGATGATAGCTTGGAGAAGATTCTAGATGAAGCAAATGGTTGGTCAAAATATGTTTGACCTCTTGCACAAAATTTTATGAATTAGTTGGTGTAATCATATAAATGTTTTTTGTGTCTTAAGATATTGTTTTATGGAGGTTGGATCTGAGTAGGATATTTGAAATGCACATTGATTTCAAATTCTAGGGCTTGATTAAGATAGTGGACTTGGAAGTCCAATATTTATTGGTAAACAGTTTGATATTGTTGATTATGTTCAAGAAAGTGAGGTGAAGAAGTGCAAGGTGTTATCTATCCAAAAAGAAGTCAAACATGTTGAGAAGTGAGTTTGAGATTTAGTGGATTAGATCAAGCGAAGGTTGTATTGTTAGACAAATCATTTTTTCTATTCTCCCCTAACAATTACAGTAGTTAAAATATCTTAACCAAGTGGATCCTAAAAGGTCCTTCATTGTAAATTCCTTAATCGGGCAACACTTGAACTAGTGTTCAAGGTCCTTTGACAAGGCTACCCCTAATATGGTAAAGATCCTAATAGAGCTAGAGGTAAATCTCCTAACACGGTGACACCTAACAATGACTTTGTATCTCCTAATAGGATTAAGATATTCACAGGGAACACTTCAAAAGAGTACATAATTTGTGGATACTAATCTCCACCGTGGTTTTAATCCAAGTTGGGCTTTTGTTATACCAAAATCTCTATGTCAACTATGTGGATATTTTCATGTGATGAATGCTTTTATGTGTTGCTATTAAGTTATTTATGAGTTAAAGCCTCACAAGGTTGAAAATTTGATTATTTCATTGATTATTGATTCACCCATGAAATATTACACAAATATTTTAGTATTGTGGGAACCCTTGTTAGAGGTTGAAAACCATGGTGGGGATGATGCCCACAAGCTCACTACTATAGTAAATGAGGTTCCCTATTATTAGCTACAATAAACTCTTTTGAGGGTTCACCCTTTTAGGAGTGTTTTCCACCTTGTTAGAAGTACAAATAGATCTATAAAAATCTACATCATAATAGGATTTCAAAACTCTTTTTAAGAGGTCACCTAGTTAAGGGATTTTCAACAAAAACCTGTTATAATTTGCCTAATTCTAGGATTTTCTTGTTGGAACTATTAGTGAACAACAAGATTAATGGTCTAGATGTGGCATTGTTTTCCTTACACAAATAAACTTCTCTTTGCACTTTTGCAACTTTTCTCTTCTCTGTTTTTCTCAATATCTTGATCACAACCTTAGCACTTCACAATCAACACTAAAATTTTCTTCACATCCCTTCTTAATAATAGAACTCTATTAGAGACATAATGTATGCCCTTTAATCCTTTCCATTTATTCAAACTTTAATCTTCCTCCAAAAATACCTTAAGATCAAGATTAGCATAAATTTTAGAGTTTGAATTTATTTGAATAGAATATAAGTGGAAATTGTAATGATAATTTTTGGAATCTGAGGCTTAGTAGGGACAATTTATACTAGTAACTCTTAGGATCTTGCAAAGATTTGAGCAAGAGAAAACTAATAACTAGAGTTTTTTCTTTTTTAATTAGTTCATCTTTTATTTTTCAATACATAATGGTTTTTGAGATGAAAACAATTTTATATTTTATATTCTTTATGTTCTAGCATGTAGAAGAGATAATTGTTACTATGAACAATATCTCAAGTATATAAAAAGTTTTGTAGTGTTCTTGTAAGATAAATTATTTTCCTTTTATTTTAAGTGTTTCATACTCTTCATTTCTAAAAGGTAATGGTTATTATTCCTCTATAGCCCTACCAATTCTTCCCTATAGTACAATAGTGTTGAGAACTATGCATGAGAAAGAAAAACTCCCATATAAGATGTAACACTTCTTCAATCACTCATAAGAATTAAAATAACCCAAAGGGGGTTTGAGGCTTCCCATATTTATAAAAGCAAGAAAACTCATGCCTATTTTACCATTAGTTTCATTACATGAGCTTTATTATGTTTATTTTTTAGACTACATGAATTGGGTAGCCCCTATAATATGCATTCTGCTAGGAAAACATTTTATAGTGATTTGTGACATTTACACTACACACCCTCTAATACCACATAGGAGTTGGGAGACTGGACTTTGTGCCATCATGCCTACTAGCTACAATGAACTTTCACCAATTGCATTAAAATTCCCCTGCCCTATAGTTTGAGTGGTAAAACTCTTATTATGTTTGATTATTATTTAACAACTCATTTAATTTTGTATATATTTAATTATTTATATTAAAATATATTTAATGTGTGAGATAATATTATGATTTTTGAATGAGGAAGACATACAAATCATCAAACTAGTAACTAAAGAGAAGCTAAAGATTGTGAGAGGTGGACTAGCGGAGAGGATGTGCTCCAAAGGAAGAGGAAAGGAAACATGTTGATAAGAAGAACAAGTCAATCATGATATTTCCATGACAATGGATTAAGGAGCAAACATTGGAAAATTGGTAAGGGGTTTTATAGATAGAAATTATGTATTTAATTTTATTTTACTTAAGTAAAAGTGGTTTTTTTTTGCTTTCTGCATGTCTAATTTAATGAAAGAGCTTTAACACCATTTATGAGACCAAAAGAATCCAAAATACCAAAAGCAACAATATTAACAAATTTTCATATTTCTTTCTATATCAATCTTTATACATATTTCACATGCATCACTATTAATAACCCCACAGTATCATAAGTTGAATATCAAATGACCATTCCTTATTTTTCTAATCTTTTTTATTGGGTGATAATACACATCACATTTTCTTTGTATTGCTTTCTATAATGAAATAGACCATCTCTACATAGAATCAAAATACTTGCAGAGTCGATTTAATTGCATTTTGTACTATATATTTCAATATCTAGGCTCTTTGAGTCAAGTATTCAAAATTTGAAATGGTTACTTCTCTTACCCAATTGAAAAAAATTCAACTTGATGATCAAACACCTTAGGAATGATATAATCTTCAGGCTCAGGCTCAATGAAATTGGTAAGAGTGTATTACAAAGCTTCTTGCAACATTGCTTAAAATATAATATAATTCATCATGGTATTATTAATGGATTGTGCATGATAGGTGGTTTGCATGTTTAGATAGGGTCAAATTGTTCAAATAATATTTTACATGGTTATCTTTTTTATGCTTAATCTTTGGGCTAATAAGTGTTGACATTAAGGTGGTATAATTTTATTTCTAACCAACATATATTGCAATGTATATTAGAAGATACTATTTTACCAATCAGTAGATGTTAGCTAAATTCAATTAAGAGATACAAAACACATGGTTGGTGTTTAGTAGTTGTGTTAGTCATTGTCTCTTTTCTATATTTGAATATTAACAACAGAATATAGATGTAATTTTAGTATTATCAATAACATATTTTGATTATTAGTTTGTTTATTAGTCATTTGGGCAAGGAACTAATATTTCCATTAGCTCCTATAAAATTAATTTTAGAAAAAAAAAACTTGTATTCTAAAGTTTGATATGTTTTATTTTTAAAATTTATTTATGTTTATTAATTTCTATTTTTTCATTGGTCACATCTATTTTTCCTAGGTGTTCAATTATTATTTTTTTTAGAGTAAATAATTAATTATTTATTTATTAATTATTTATTCTATTACTTAAGCTTACTTAGGTAAATGCATGTAGTTAATAGTTGTAGAGATAAGTTGTTGACAACACGGGAGTTTGTTCCCTTCTAGCATGTTCCACCTTTTTGTGAAAAGTGCACTTAGTTGTCAAACTTATCTTCTACCACCTTCCAAGCTTGTTCTACAAGCTTCCTTGAGGCCTTTATAAGCGGTCTCTCTCTCTTCGTATTTTCACAACACATTGCATTCCATTGTAAATACAATTTCATTGTTTTGCGTTATTTCTCTCTCATGTCCATTTAGGGTTTTTCCAAGCTCCACCTCTTCCTTCTTGGTTTCCCTTCGACAGGTTATTTTGCATGTAGGTGATCTTGGCGACTACGGAGTTGGATTTCATCAACTCCTACATGGTATCAGAGCCTCCCTGCTACTGCTTCGTTGAAGGATTTTTGAAGCCGCGATTCGAAGACACAAACCCTAGTTTGTTTGTGCATTTTTCTTCAATCCAAGGGAAGAGCATTTTTCGGAGCACTTTGGGCCCAAACCGATAGTACCATATGGTGGATATCTTGGGTGTTTTAGGTCTGAGGATCGTTTTCCTAGCATGATTTCTTTTGTTTTGGGTTGTCCTATCTTTTGAGTCGAATTTTTTCCTATTCTGATCATTGTAGACATCATTTGTAAGCTCTTTTGTATATGCACTAAGATAAAGTTTCACTTTTGCATTTCAGGTTCATGAATGTTGTTTTTGAGTCAATTGTACATGCACTATTTTTATAAAGCGCCATGGCGGGGGGGGGGGGGGTAGTTGTTTTCTATTTTAGGCCTTCTTCCTTTTGTTTTCCCATGTAGCGTTGTTGTGACCATGTCTTTATAGGTGTTTGTACCTCTTCCTCTCTCATCATTCTTGGTTCATCTACAGGATCTTTTTGGCCCACCTTCTCAATTGCCTATCATCTCACCCCATCTGCATTAAGGGGGGGTTATGATGTTGTTCTAATGCATCCTTGATTTGATGGTTCGATAGTGTGAACTATGTATTCAATGGTTGATCCTATATACGAGGCAATTGCAGTGGCTAGTTACCTATGCATTTTGGTGAGATGGATCATCTACCATATAGACACGCTCAATTTGTGCCTTCTTCTTCCATGAAGGTTCTTTAGATCAGCAATTTTTTTTTATGGAAAATTTTGTGGCTTCTTCATGCTTCAGTGATGCTCTTCATGATCACTCCTTGTTCCTATTTTGGGGACATTCCCCTAGTTGGAGGCTTCTTCAATTCTTCACTAGGTTCTTACCTTTTTTGGGGGGAGGGTTTTTCCCATGTGGTTTTCTCTCTTTCCCTATTTACAGAGGTTGCATCTCTTTGCATTGCACATGGGTACCTAACATGGCCTCATTACTGGGACCCATTCTGCATTTCATCTTAGTTTTGTGAGCTTAAGGCATTCCCCTAAGTTGCACTTAAGCGGGGGGGGGGGGGGGTGTTAGAGTAAATAATTATTTATTTATTTATTTATTTATTATTCTATTACTTAAGCTTACTTAGGTAAATGCATGTAGTTAATAGTTGTAGAGATAAGTTGTTGACAACATGGGAGTTTGTTCCCTTCTAGCATGTTCCACCTTTTTGTGGAAAGTGTGCTTAGTTGTCAAACTTATCTTCTACCACCTTCCAAGCTTGTTCTACAAGCTTCCTTGAGGCCTTTATAAGCGATCTCTCTCTCTCTTGGTATTTTCACAACACATTGCATTCCATTGTAAATACAATTTCATTGTTTTGCATCATTTCTCTCTCATGTCTATTTAGGGTTTTTCCAAGCTCCACCACTTCCTTCTTGGTTTCCCTTCGACAGGTTATTTTGCATGTAGGTGATCTTGGCGACTACAAAGTTGGATTTCATCAACTCCTACAATTTTTAACTATAAAAAATTAAGCAAAGAATACAACCCTCTTCTAGAATCTTCTCCATTCTAGAAAAATCAACCTCTTCATTACCTTTAATTATACTTGAACATTTAGGAATAACCATTATCTAGATTTTTATTAAATCCAAATGGGTAATTTCAATGTTATTGAATCACAAGTTCTATTGCAAAGTCTATGTTAACTTTGTGCAATGCTAAAAATAGGAAGCTCATGTATACTTCATTAATCTTTGCTACATCCTTAGACTTCATTTCTAATATTACGATGGTTCTCTATTTGGCTACCGCAGGTCTCCAACCTTTGTCTTAAACAACCAACCACAACAAAAATAGAAAGCCAATGGCAATTGATGCAATGACTAAGACCATCTACCATATATGCATGTAAATTTAATTATTCTAGGTAGAATGTTTTATACATCACCATAAAAAAACACAAAAGAAAAAGGTAACTAAATCGTTGCACAGAATCATTGAGTCACATAAAATTAGATTGGCATGTGGATATAGATATCCAAGCAGAGAAACACAAAATGAAAAGACAACAAAAATCAAAGTCATGTACAAATAAATATCACAACTTGTCATGAATGGCCGCTGAAAACTCCTCCATTATTATTATTTTGCAAAAATTGGTTGCTCAAACCCTAAGCAACTAGCAACCCCTAAAATAAAATAAAATTACTCCCAAAGGAAAAGTTTATTAGCGAGGGTTTCACTTGGTGGTCTAAACGGCATAAATTATCCCTGGCAAGTAGCCTATAATTGTGAGCAACAAGCATATCCCGAACTCTGCATGTGATCAAACAATCAACACAATTAAAAATATTAAATTTTCCAAGTCATATATTAACAAACACAAACAAAGAAAGAAAAAGAATTAATGAGGAAGTGATTGTTCATGGCAAGCCAAATTTCAAGAAATATGAGGTTGGGTCTTTAGAAATAGAAACAAAAGAAAGAAAGAACTCAAAATGGTTGTTTGATTTTTTTCTTAACAACAAAAATAAACCTCTAAATCATATTTGTGTCATGCATTTAGCATAAACCATTTCTAAGGATAACACTTTGTCAATGACTCCACATTTGCCCAACTACATAGTACCCAAAAAAAAGGGATTTTGAAGAGAAATTTTCCACCCAGCAACAAAAAAAAATTGGTGATGGAAAAAAAAAATCTTCCATGCATCCTAAAGTCCACCCAAGCATACAAGGAAATCAGTTTCACTATAGCCACAAAATTCTCCAACCAAGGAAAATCCTTGCCAATGGCTAACTGATAGAATTGCTTATATTAGAATTTTCTAATTAAATAAAAGAATAGAAACACATTGTAACACAATTTTTAAATTAATCATTAGATCATTAAAAAGGTGAATTCAGTCGACTTGATAAACACTTCCAAAATCCTTCACTACTACCTAAATGCAATCATGGGCAAGGATGTTCAATTGAAAACATAATAAATGTGTTGAGCCTTGACACGAAGCCTAAAATGCCCTTAGCATACACTCTACAATGTGTTAAATGTAGGTCCACAAGGAAGTCCAATATCCCCTTAGGGGATGTAAATGTGCATGTAAAAAGTAGAAATTTATATCAACATTTAAAAATACCTTTACCCATATCAATATGCATTGAAACCCACAGAAATGAAATGTTAAGGCCCTTGGTAAACACTAAACATGGGGTTGAAACAAGCTAAGTTTATGACAAAAGAGAGAAGTTAAGAGAGCCATGAATTATTTTTAAAAATTAATAGATTTAACAAAAAAAATCATTTTTATAAAAGATTTATAAATTGATAAAACTTGAAAAAAGTATTATCTTACTTTTTAAAAACTATTTTATAATTGATCCATTAAATTAATGATATGTTTTATGTTTTCTTATTATGTTTTACAAGAATATTCAATTTAATTCAATTTTTCATTTTCATAATTAAATATTTACACTAAATTAAAATATTAAAATGAACTATCATGAGGGGGGAAATATATTTGAAATGAATTTAAAATATATTTCATTTGAGCAATTTTATTTTATTTTAAAAATGTGTGGTCTTATAATAATATTTTTAAGCTCTTGTTTCATTTTTTTATCGACAAATATAAAAATTAAGAAAAGTAATCCATTCTTCTTCTAGGGACTATTTTCACTTATTTTCATATATGAATCACTAAAAGCACAAGGCGGGAGACTCAAGCTCTCAAAGAGATCTTGCTTGATGAAAGTGATTAAAATTTTTAAATAAATAATAGAATTTTAATAAGGTTATGTTTGTATAAAGGGTTTGGTTTAATGAGAACATCTTATTCTGACTTTTAAGTTTATCAAAAAAAAATTATTTCTTATTTCTATTTTCCATTTTGTCATGTCAATGACATGGCTCTTCATTACTTGCCTAAACCATTTACTTTCATTAACAATTTTGTGAATACAACTCCAATTTACGTGCGCTTTATATATAATATAAATTGTTTTCCTTTTTTTGTTTCATACCCATTTTTAATTTATCTTAGATTTAATTTTTTTATTCTAATGTGTGTGTGGATTTTGGTAACCCCCATCCACCTCAAATTTAAAAAATCTAGAAGAAGATTGCCAATAAAATATTGTGAATATTGAATTTGGGGTACTTTTATATATTCTAGGCAAGTTTCATCAAGTACTTCAGAATTGTGGACTAGTGTGAGTTTGTGTTTACACATAAATTTGATATTCAAGTATGATTGGGTATATATATCACACATTATAATCATTTACTAAACTTATATTGGTGTTTCAAGGGTGATTATAAAGAATGAGATCCTTTTGTAGGAGCAAGCTAGGTTACAATAGTACATGACCTCTTCTACAACTAAAAGGATAGGAGGCATTTGTAGGATGGAAGCAAAATTAAATGAGGAAAATGAGTGGGAGCTCATAGAAGAGTTAATGGGGGGAAACACAGATAATGGTCGAGAGATTATTGAGGAATGATTTGAGTAAACATGTACACTAATTGGGAAGAAAGAATGGTTAGGAGGATGAGTAGTTCAATCAAACAAGAGACTACTCTATATCAAAAGAAGAAACATAGGATGACTAGTTCGAGATAAAATAAACCAGATGTGCAAAAAGATGACAATGTAACCACTTTTGAGCATAGATGTCCCATTTTCCTAGATCTAGTTGATTGAGTGACACTACAACTCAAAGTAAGGTTGATTAAGTGACCCTAGCAACCCTTTAAGAAGTCACTTGGATGACCTTCCAATTGAGAATATATAAAAAGTTTATGAGAATGCACAAATATTTTGAGCTTAGTTCAAAGGTTGGACAACATAGTCAAGGCTCTAAGCAAGATAGAAGCATGTCACCAAGTGTGAAGTGGAAATCCAAGTATCATGTCAGCTATGGATGTGTGATGTACCACCACACTAAAAAACTAGCCTAGTAGTGAGGACAAGAAACATGGGTATTAAAGGGGGGATCGCAACCTTCATAAGAACCTCAAGGGAAACATGGAGATGTGGAAGTCTCGCCATTTGGATAGGATGCATGTCTACTAGCACAAACGAAGAATGACCATGCTTCATATGGGTTGATCTTGAGAGCTCTATTATGATACCACTTTGATGTGCTATTGCACCAAAAGACCAGTATAGTAATGTGGATGAACAACATGGATATTCAAAAGGAGAGTGTGTGGTCTTCAACATGACAAAAATATTTGCTAAGACTTATATTAAGAAACCAATATGCCAAAAGTCTAAACTATTTGTAAATGATACTCACCAATATTAAGAATCAAGTTCTTGTCCATTGAAGGGAACCCCTTTAGTTCACCATTTAGCTCAAATACAAATCCATAACAAATAGAGAAACAACTATTAGAATTCAGCCAAGAGTATCTTAAGCCCACCACCAAAACTTTGATACCAAACATAATTACCACTAAACTAAAAACATGAGCTATTGATGAATGGTTCTTTCCAACCCTACAAATAAGGTTTTCTTCACAACAATACGGCATCAAAGGTAAACCCCCATGAACATATGTTAGGATTCAACGAGGGGCATCATAAGACACCCATGCTCAAAATGTATTTAGCTGTTTATCAATGTTTTGACTCAAAAACTAATTACAATCTGTTTCAACTAAAGTGAAAATTACAAACTCCCCAACTGTTTAGCTCTTCCTTTGAAAGAATCACAGTTTTGTGAGAAAAAAGAACCATATAAGGTCAACATCCCAAACTTTGTGCTTCTCAAAATCTTATGTGGAAATTTCAAATCACTCTCATTTTTTTTGACATTAGCTTACTTGACAAGTCCCTTTCTTATAACTAAGGTTTCAAAGCCACATCATCAAATACAATGTCACATTAGCATGCATTAGAGACCCTCATACTTGTGTAGTTGATATGGCATCACAATATTGGTTGTTTTTTTGAAAAAGAAACACATTTCATTCAATTATGGGTGGTCATCATTAGTAAGAACAACTTTAAAGTCACAACTATTGGTACAATCTTGTCAAAAATGTTGGATATTAAATAAGCAAGTGTAGGCGTTAAGTTAACAAATCCTATCACAATAGTAGGTCCTCTCCCCTATTCATTCCAAAAAAAATTGACGAGTTTTTAGAAAATAGTACATATTTATTAAATTTAAATTAATTATTAAACCATCATGAAGTTCCAAATTCTTAATCCTCTACACATTGATTTATCTCTGAATATGTTGATCGGATCAATATTACTCAAATATTTCTTTATTAGGATATTTGCCCACTTGAGATGTGGATTCTTGTGCATTCTCCATACTATTTTAGCTCCAAAAGCTTTACCTTCAATGTTGATGTCTATGAGCCCTACACCTCCCTCATCTTTTGGTTTGCATACCTTGTCCCAAGCTAACAAGGAAAAAAAAAAAATTATCATGTGTTCCCTTCCAAAAGAAAGTCCTAAGCAGACTATTGATTTTATTCCTATTTTTTCTTGGGAGAAAATTATGAGATAATTGGTAAATAGGTTGTATTGAAAGGATAGGTTGTATCATCGTTTATCTACCCACTGAAGAGAGTCATTTTCCTTTCTAGGAATCTATTTTTCTTTTGATATTATTTTTTATTTGATCCCATAATTTTTTCATATGTTCCCCTTTGTCTAAAGGCGGGCCCAAGTATTTACAAGGTAAACTTCCTCTTTTGAAATTCAAAATTTTGAAAATTGCTCCAAAGTAGGATGAGAATTAAAGAAGAAGATTTTTTACTTCTCGAGGTTAATCTCTTGACCTGATGCACTAGTGAATTGACTTAATATTGTTTTATATTTTTCCTGATGCACTAGTGAATTGACTTAATATTGTTTTATATATTTTTTCCTCCTCTATGGTACTTTATCCATAAAGCATAGTGGCATCAACAAACTATTCGTGGGTTGTCGGATCTAGATCACTAATGATCCTCATTCCTTTAATATTCTTCTCATCCCTGCCATTATTTATTGATCTTCCTAACTAAGTCGAAAGGTCATGTTGACTTATGGTGCAATTAATTATAAAATGGTAGGGAAAATAATGGTGAATCTAGGATCACTTGATGGAGGGTTATTATTTATAGACTTAAGGCCAAATTCTTACCAAAGAATTATGAATTGGAATTATTAAAAAAGTTGAAGAACTCAAAGCAAAAAGGTTTTAGTGTGGAGTATATAGAATTCTACAAGATGACAATCAAATCCAGACACCAAGAATCACTAAGGATAAGGGTGGCTAGGTACATTAATGGCTTGAGACTTAATATCTAAGATGAATTAAGCATGTTAAGGGTCAATACAATTGATAATGTTTATTAGTATGCCCTCAAGGAAGAAAATAAGTTGATGAGGACACAAAGAAACACTAGGAGAAGGGACAAGCAAGTTAGTAACATAAACAAAGAGAAGTGAGTGATTAAAGAGGAATCTAATCAAAGGATTCTTAGTAGATGCAATGGCACCAAGGATATCAAAGGTAATTGTTTCAAATGTGGGAAAGCAGGACATAAAGCTCTTAAATGTTCTAAGATTTCTAACAAGGGCATTGGTATATAGAATCTTGTAGCACATGAGAGACATTTTGTTGATGAACATGAAGAAGTTATGGTTGCTCCTAAATGGGAGAATCCCTTATGATTAGGAAAAGTATGTGAGTAAGAAAGAAGTTGATCCTATGTAAAGGAGGAATTTGTATAGGACTATTTGCAAATCAAGAGGCAACTGTTGTAGTGTTATTATAGACACTAGTAGTACTTTTAATCTCATATCAAAATTGATGTTACATAAGCTTGGCTTGAGAAGACTTAAACACTCATGTCTTTATGAGATAAGTTGGTTTCAAGATGATCATATGGTGGAAGTAACAAAACAATGTTGGGTTTATTTCAATATTGTACCTTTAATAGTCTTCTCATGCGTGGCATTGTTTATTTATCTTCCTAACACTTCTGACATCAATATGAAAAGAAAAGGAGATAGTGGATCCCCCTATCTAAGTACCTTGCTTATTCTAAAAGGCCTTTGGGTGATCCACTTACCAGTATTGATAACTTAGGGGAGGATATGCATTCAAAGATCAAATTCACACATTGTTTTGCAAACCCATAAGCTTCGAGGAATTTTCTTTAAAAGCCCTGATCCACTCTATCATATGCCTTTTTAATATCTAGCTTATTTAACATACTAGGTTTTTCCTTTTTGTTTTGAATGGTATATATGGCCTCTTGGACAATAATTACTCCATTGAAGATAGATCTGCCTTATACAAACCCTATTTGTTCCTTGCTAATCATGCTTGGGAGAAGTTTCTAGAATTTCATTTCCATAGTATTAGTAAATAATTTATAGAGAGTATTGCAAAGAGTTATAGGATGATAATCATTAAAGGTCTTTGTTTTCTCCTTTTTTTCAGGATAAGGGTGATAAAGGTATTATTCACCTCCCTAAGGAGTTTTCCCTAATTTTGTACTCCTAAAGCCTCACTTACCTCCATCCCTATCAAGTCCTAGCATTTTTTAAAGAAACATGTTGAAAACCAATCCAGGCCTTGAGATTTATTTGGATTCATTTGTTGAGGATCACACTTACTTCCTCAAAGGTAAAATTTTCCAACAATGTTTTATTTTTTCTTTAGATATAAGCTTTGGAATATTCTTAATGATACTTTCTTATGCCCCTAGATTCTAGTTACTTTATTATTGAAGATTTCTTCAAATTACTTTATTGCCTTTTTTGCAATACCATCTAGGACCTTTGTTTTTTCCCCATCCTAATTTTGAATGGAAGTCATTCTATTAGCTATTGTACATTGTTTTGTATCTTTGTGAGAGAATTTTGTGTTTATATCCCTTGCATCTAACAATGTTTCTCTTGATTTGCCTCCAAAACAGTTCCTCTTTGATTAAGATGTCTTCATAATCCTTCATTAGACACTTATCTCTTTTATATAAGGCTAAATAAATCCCTTTCTCTATAACCTCCTTGTTTAGATGCTCCAATTCTTCCTTATTTTCAAATATATTCCCAAAGTGTTTAGAATTCAATACCTTAAGCCTTTGCTTAATAATTTTCTATTTGTTAACTACTTGGTAAAGCTTAAACCCAGATAACATAATTTTATTCCACATTTTTTCTATCATCTTTAGAAAGCCTTCATCCTTAAACCACATTTGCTCAAATTTGAAAGGATGATTTTCTAGCTTTTATCCTTTATAATGCAATTCAACTAGTTAGTGATATGAACCTAAGATGGGTTTCACTTTCGATTCCATGGTAAAGGGTAGTTTTTCCATATCTCATTTAAAAGAAATATGTCTAGTTTCTCTAGAATAAATTTGAGTCCTTTTACCCTATTATTCCAATTGTAGCTATCTTTGGGAGTGGCAATATCTATTAGTCCATTTTTGTTAATCCATTCATTAAAATCTATTGCTACTTTAGAGAGCTTCTAAGATCCTCCCCATTTTTCGGATGCCTTAGTGATAGTATTGAAATATGTCCTATGATTGAAATCTCTTCTTTATAATTTTTTTTTCAATATCTTTCTAGACTCTTATTTTCTCCATATTTTGAATAGGGTCACACACATTAAAAATCTTGAAGCTCAACTTCATTTGGCAACTTCTTACTAAGCCACAACTTCAATTTCCATGATCTTCCAAAGAAGTTATAGTCAAAAACCTTAGGTACCATATTAAAAGCTAAACCTCCTAAGGCTCCCCTAGTTGGAGATCCACATATCCCCCTAAATCCTAGCTTTTCTCTCAAACCCTCTGGATCATTCCTATCTAGCCTCATTTCTTGTAATAAAATGAGTTCTACTTTTATTTTTGATATACAACATTTTAAGACTCGTGGCTTGTTAGGAGTGTTTAAACCCCTTACATTCCAACTCAGGAAATTCATGGAGACTTGTGAAGGATCTTCCCCTTCCCTAAATTGAAAGATATTGGTTAATTTGGATTGACCATGAGCACACATGTCCCTTATTCTCAATCCTTGTAGGGATTTTCTTCCCGTCTTTTTATTTGATTTTGCACAATCAAGGTTATTCTTTCTTGATTGAGTCGTGGCTATCCCCATCTTTCTGATCATTTAGTTCCTAATCTTCCAATTTTGCTAGCAGTTGTTTCACTTCCACTTTCTCCATTGGATCATCACCTTTTAGAATTTCTTTGATCAGAAATTCCTTTTGTCTTAGTAGTTCTTCCTCATCACAAATTTCATCCACAAATTCATTCATTAGTTCATTAACTAAAAACTTGCATAAATGCTCATAAGTGATCCTAACCTCTTCCTCCACTCTACCTTGGCTATCGATTTCCTCATTTGAAGGGCTTGATGGACATAATGTTTTCACTTGGATATCTATGTCATTTTCCAGATGATGCCCTCCACTGTAATCTGTGTCCTCTCTCCTTTGACTTGTTGCAATTTTGAAGCATCATTCTTCCTTATTAAGTATTATTGCTATGTATTTTTTAGGCTTATCCCTTTTGGGGTCACCGTCCTCTGCCTATGATGCTTACTGGTTCTTCCACAATCTCACCTTTCTCTAATTCATAACTAAGGCTCTTGTGTATCTACCAAGGTTGGTGTCTTTTCCACGTGGCTTTGTGGTTTTCCATTTCTCATATAAATCAGCTTTCCTTCATACTCCATTCATGACTCAGATTTGAGGAATTCAACATAAATCATATAGACCCCATCTAGGATTTGGATAAGAATGGGTTCTAGAGTTTTGGTATTAATATCCATATTCACAATTAGTATATTGTCAAATTGAGGGATAATCATTTCTAACATTCCCACATATCAACCTATTTTATTGCCTATAGCCTTAAAAAATTCTAAGTTTATTAATTCCACAGGTATGTCTGGAAAGTGGATCACCTTGTCCACCTTAAAGTTTACTGATTTACTAGGATCAAATTATGGTTGTTGATCTAGAAAGGTGAAATCATAGCCTTTTAATCTATGGCTTGCATCATTTAGGAAACCATTTTTTATTACTATAGAATTACATTTTAAAAAGAGAAAATCATATCAGAGAAATGTTCTACTTACCTCATCCTCATATTTAGATTTGAACCAGTTTGTTAATTCTGACACAGAGGTACCACACCTATTCCATCTCACAAAAACATCAAATTTCTTGCATAGACCTACTACTTTCTCAATACAAGCCAAGTTCATTTCTATTATAGAATTTTATTTTGGAATCTCTTTTTCAACATCTAACCTTGACTTGTTGAATTGGGAGTTTTTCATGTCTTCTTCTTTGTTGATTGGATTTTGTGTTTGGATGTGTAAACCCTTTTTACTCCTATAATAGGAGATCTTTCTTTAATGTTTTATCTTTTTCACCTTAATGCATCCTTCCAAAGTGTCCTAATCTGTGCTAAAATCTTGAGGTCGATGGTTCTCATCATTTAAATTTCTAGCATATTTGGTAAGCGCAAAAACAAGATATTTGATAATTAAGTTTTTCCACTATAAAAAAAAAAACCTCTTCGCTAGGATGCTAGGTTAATAGTTGTAGCATATGCCTATAGAATTTATGGAGCATTGGCCACCCTTTCTCCATCTCCAATAGTTATAGTTTGTAACAAAAGTGTTTCTTCATCTTTCCAAATTTGTGTTGAAAGGGAAAGCTTTTGGATGTCATGTACCCTTAATCTCCATACAAGCTTGTACATCAAAATTAATAACCTACACAACTTGAAATGGAGCCACTGGTTAAAATTTATTTATGTAATTGATCGAACAATGTCCTCGATCATCATGTATTTGTTCTTTTCCTGGATAACTACTTTTCAGGATATGCTCACCAATTTTGCACTTTAGGTAGAGACATGTTTGTTAAGCCAAGAGGCTTTCTACAGTGGTAGCAATCTTCAATGTGAACAATATTTTTTTTTGGATAAATTTGATAGGCATATGATAGTTCTAATTTAAATAACATTATTTAATAAAAATGATAACAATAGACTCTCAAACTAAAGGTTATTGTGGTAGCAGTTTAGATATTTTAGTTGATTTTTAAAAAATTATAATAGAAACATATCTTAACAATTTAGTAAAAGATTTTTTAGGAAAGAAAATCTTAGATTTTTTTAATTATGGTGAGAATATTTGTTTGAAAATTAGAAATTATGTGAAGAACTAAATAAAAAATAAATTCTAACAATTTTAAAAGTTGATTTTTAAAAAACTTGAAAAACATAGCATAACTACAGAAAAAAAAATTATATATATTTTAATAAAATATGCTCAGTTTACAATTCACAAAAAAGGGGCCAGGGGATACAAGATCACCCCACGAAAGAGTTCAAATGGCCGAAGCCGGACTAAAAACATGGCCACAGCTGGAATCAAAAACTATTCATCAAAAAAATATATATAAGGCAACCTCAGGTTGCCAAAGGAGTGCCAACCGAGGGTGATGGATTGTCTTTATCTTGAAAACCCCAATCATCTTTAGGATTGGGGGGTGCACTGGGAACAGTCCATCCATCGTCACTAGTAGTAGCAACAGTTGTAGCCTCTGCATCTTTAACCTCTGGCCATAGAGGAGAAATCGCCAGGTCCAGGAAAGGCCACTTCCCTAAGTGTGCATGATGAGAACTAGGAGGAGGAGCCGGGGACCAACCAGTACCACCACGGGGTGGGCAAGTTGAGCGGTACCACCATCACCACCACTGGGAGAGCGGTGACAGGAAGCCTGGGAGTGTGGGGTGTGCGAGTGGCACCTGGAGGAGTGGTGTTGAGGATAGTGGCCACGAGGCTTTGAGGTCTCCACTGAGGCATCTGGAGGAACTCTGGCAACAGTAAAAGGAGCATTGCCCCAGTGATTGAGCAGCTCCTACAGGTGAGCAACTTTGAGTGCAACTTTATTAGCTTGCACCTGAATCTGCATAATTACATTATTACAAATGCATGCCTTAGTATACATAGCAATGTTAACATCAAAAAAATTGTGTGTGAAAAGAATAGCATTCCTATCTTTCCACAGAGAAAATAGGATCTACAGCCTGAAGGTATGCCAAATCTAGGTGAACTTCCAAGGAAATTTGGGAGAGTCACCTAGTAAAATCATATGCCAAGAGAAAGACTCAGGTCGGAATGGCTTGAAAAAATCATGAATCTAGTGCCAATAATTCTGAGCACGCTTGCAAAACCAAAAATATGCAAGAAAGATTCTGGTTGTCTAAAAAAGGGGCATCTAGGGTCAAGAACCCCAATGTGTTTGTGCTGAGGCCCCAAGGGAAGACCTTGGAAGGCCAGGCACCAAGTAAAATGTGCAATCTTGGGTTTGGTTAGAGCATTCCATATGGTGTCAAAGTGTTTTCTCAATTGAGAAAGGGAAGATTACAAATGCCATTTGTGGTTTAGCGTATCCATCATGGGAAGATGAGGTGAAAGCCATCTATAGCCCAAACTTGGCTTGTAATTAGAAAAAGAAGTGGTAGGAAACCACCTCCAATCAAGCCACCAAGGGAAAACAGACTAAATCCCCACTTTATGAACTAAGTGAGTAGGGATGGAAGAAAGCAGAAGGTCAAAAATTTGTCGGTCTGAATGGACAAGGCGGTACTGTACTTGCATATCTTCTCAGGTCCTAAAACTCATGGTGACCCGTGAAAAGAGGTCCTTAGGAGTTCTGATGCCACATTTGAAAAAATATAGTGCACTGGCCCCTTAAGTCTTGGCGAGGGGAGTATCCTGAATGGAAAACAAGGGAGACCACCATATGTTATGTTGATTCAAGGACAGGCCATTGCGGAATTCATCTCCAACCCATCGAAGCTAGGGCTTAACAACCTCCCAAGCTTTCCAAATGCTCTTGATGACGAAGGAGCCCTGAATGACCACAGGCTCACACATAATGAGAAGGGTTTGGAAACCAATCCCCTTCCAAGCAAGCCTGTTAACAGGGAAGCCAGAAGAAATGCAGTGCCAAACCAGAATCTTCAAAGCTTCATCTCTTGAGAGAGCCCTAATAATCCATTTTTCACAAAGAGCAAGGCCTTGTCTCCAAGTGGAAGGCAAGCCAAGACCACTGGACTCTTTTGGGAGACAACAAAAATCCCAGGCCACTTTGTGAAAGCCATGGCGATCAGAACCAAAGGCCTAGAGAAAATACCAGAGCAATCATTCCAGCTTCATGTAAGAAGCTTTGGATGGAGCCCACTAAATGGAATAATATACATGAGTAGCCGCAAGAATCTTAGAGCAAATCTGGAATTTTCCCGTGAGGGAGAGTGGCTTTTTGATCCAATAGTCAAGCTTTTTGCTAATCTTAGCTAGAACAGCATTCCAACGTTCCACAGGCGATGCCTGGAATGCAAAAGTAATTCCAAGAAAGTAGAAGATTTCTCTATGAGAAACCCATTTCCACTCAAACTAGCTAAGCCAAGGTGGAGTTGGCATAAAGGACTAGCAGAAGTAGAGCATTTTATGCCATTGAATGGCAAAACCAGAAGCTTGACAAAAGGTGTCCAAGCAACTTAAAGCATTATCGATGTTTTCTTCATCCTCTAAAAGAGTGAGAAAAGAATCATCAGCAAAGTGTCCATTGACTAACTGGAAGGAGGATTTAGGCAAGGAAATGTCACGAACCAATCTTAAGGACATAAAATGCAAGTAAATATCCAAAACCTTTTGTAGCAAGGACATAAAGCGCAGGAGCTAGCGAACAACCTTTTCTAATGGAATGAAAAAGTCCAAAAGCCTTTGTTTATGAATTGTTGATGGTAATGCAAGCATTAGCATCCCCAAAGAGCATCTCCACAGACTGGAGGAAGTTGGGGCCAAAACCTAGAGCTTGGAACATAGCCAAGTGAAAGGCCATTCAATGCGATCATAGGCTTTAGCAAAATCTATTTTTAAAAAGATGGCCTTCTGATTGGACTTGCAAGCCCATTCCATTCCCTCCCAGACAACAATGATGTTGTCAAGAATATATTTGGGCTTGATGAATCTAGTTTTCTCTAGTTGCACAATTAAGGGCAACATGTGCCTGATTTTGAGAGAGAGTGCCTTGGTAATGATCTTGTATGACACATTCAGAAGGGTAATGGGTCTCCAACTACATATATCCTCTAGATCACCAGCTTTAGGTATGAATTTGATATTTGCTTTGTTTATAATGGCTCCTAAGCTTTTAGAGTGATAGGCTTCAAGATAAACCTTGTGTAGATCAGGACCTATATGCTCCCAGAGGTGTTTGTAGAATTCACAAGGGAACCCATCACACCTAGGGGACTTGTCATCCGCCATAGAGTAGACCACCTCTTTAAGGTCTCAGAGGGAAAGAAGTTGCTCACAGAAAGTGTGTTGCTTAGCTGCTAGATGGTTTAGAGTAATAGAAATACACTTTCTGAGAGCTTCCTCCTAAGCAACCGAATTTCCCTATGAGGCAAACATGTTCTCATAGTGATGAACAAAGGCTTGTAGGATGGCAGGGAGACTAGACAGAATAGCATTTCCTTGTTTGATTTTTTAAATCCCAACATTGGTATGGTGAGCATGAAGAGCCTAAAAAAACTCCTTCAAGGCTTTGTTTCCAACTTCCAACCAATGGAGACGGGCTTTGATTTGGGCTCCCCGTGCAGCATAATTATCAGCAATTTGTTTGTCATGGCAAAGCTTGGTAAGCTAAATTTGCAAGTCTACATCAAAGGGATTGAGGGTGAGGGCCTCAGAGGCTTTTTTGAGGGCAAGTGTGTTGGCTTCATATGACCATTTATGAAACATAGGCAATTATCACCCATAAATGCGCAAGAACTGAGCAGTTTTGATAATGGCATCATTCCACCATTGAATCCAACCCCTTTGAGAATGCGAACGTGACTCCAAGTTCCAAACACGTAGGATGTACAAAATGGTGGAAGCATGCATCAGCACAGACGTGTTGAGGAAGAACTAAGACTTGGCCACCTTTGGGACAGCTGTTTGCCAAGAAATAACAAAATAAATGGGGTAGTGGTCAGATAACATCACATCTGGCAAGGGAATGACAGGAAAATCTCGATCCTCAGAAAAAGAGAAAAAAGATTGCAGTGATCATAACACGATCAAGGAGTTTTAATATGCGGTCAGAGCCAGCTCAAAAGTTGGACCAAGTGTGCGAAACCCCACTATCCTAGTGGCAGTTGGTATTGGGATCAAAAAGGCCCAATTTATTGTGCATGTAATACCGGGCTTGTCTTTCTCCAGCTATCTAGCGAAAAGGTAGAATGTCATCTTTGTCAGAGGTCACTTCAACCATATTAAAGTCTCCACACATAACCCAAGTAGCTGGAGGCAAGTTGTCAACCAACCAGGCCCACATATGGGATCTTTCCATAGCATCATTGGAAGCATAAACATTAATGACTCCAAAAGAATGATTGTTAATGGAAATAAAAAGCCAAATAATTCTATGTGTGGGGTCAAAACCGTGCGAAATAACAGTAGAATGAAGGCGAGGTGACAGGAGAGTAACTACACCACCTCAGACAACTTTGTGCTAGGAAGAAAACATCATGCCATCCTGCCAAATTATGCAACATTCTGAAGCAAGCATGAAATCAAAAATTTTAACTTCTTGCAGATAGAGAAAATCTAAATTACCAAGTCTATGACGGACATCCCGAACATAGTACTTTTTGGGGAGGTCTATGAGACCTCAAACATTCAATGATAGGAAGTTCATGAGAACTCTTCCATATCATTTTCATCTTCAAGAGAGGAGTAGCTATTTTGCAAGAAGGTAGAAACATGGTTGAAGTCAGATGGAAAACCCTCTGGACTTATAGCCTGACATTTCACCTCTAGTGTCTCTGCATGTCCATAAAGACTGCAAGAATGCCACATCGTTAGTGGTGCTATGGAAGAGGTAGCAAGAGGATTTTGCACCCCAACCAAGGTAGAAACCCTGGCGGTTGCCTTAATCCCCTACGAGCCAGCAAGGTTTGAAACTTACGAAACTCTGGAAGCAGTTCCTTTGTCTATTGCTTGCATCCCTGCGTTGGCTAGAATTGATGCTCCTATAGGGATAGGAGGAACTGCGGTGACCGTAGCATAGGACTGCTTGGGGGGCAAGAGATTCAAGGGAGCCTTACCCTTACACCCAACAGTAATCCATTCTTCTTTTTTTCCCTTCGGCCTGTTTGACAGACACCTCTTTAGGCGCAGGCTTGACCCTAGGCGTAGCCAGAGGGCAATCCTTGATCTTGTGTTCCACTGACCGACACCTATAACAGGTGTTGGGGAGGTTCAAGTAAAGAACCTTCTGAGAGAAGGTTTTAGTCCCAATCTGAATTTTCACAGAATCCTTGAGATCCTTGGAAAGATGCACCTCTACACAAACGTGTCGTTGCGAGCGAGCATTGAAAATTTTCTCAAGCTCCTTGGTGACAACTTTGCCAAGGGCTTTGGAAATGGACTCAATGAAAGGCCAGCAAGTTAGGGGTAAACCTGAAAACTTGACCCATATAGGAACCCTGAGTTTTTTATCATCCGAGACTATGAAGTCTCATGATCATTTTTTGAAAACAAGCAAGGAAGAACGCACAAACCATGGTCCGTTGTTAAAGACCGCTTCTGCTTGTGAGGGGTTAGCGAAGCAAAATTTTTAATTTAAAAAAAACACCTTTGGTAAGGTTTTGCACAGCATCAAGGCAAACTCCATGAGGAGTTCAACTCTTGTTAACCCATTCTCAAAGCATACCTTCAGGAGGAGTCCTACCCACAAAATAACCGATCAAGGTGTGCTATTCTAACCAATCACATGCAGCATCAAATTCTTGCAAAGGAAGGATAATGTAAAGATTACCTCGTGAAAAACCTTCAAGACAAACTTGCATAGACATTTGTTCTATGGAGGTGCCATGGCACACCGAAGCAGCAGCATGAACACCAAAAACAAGTGGAAGCAATTGTGATAGAGAAAATTACAAGCATATTCTTTTGCGAGCCATTTGGAAGATCATGTAGAGGTGGAGCTAGATTCAATGATCCAAAAGCATTTCCCCAAGGACCTTGGGCCATTTACATGTCCTTGGTGAATACGTGAAACAATTACAATGAATATTTACAATGAAAAAGGACACATATTTGCTTCAAATGAAAGCACGAGGCTCTCAAATGCACGTTGTGTCCCCAATAGAGTCGTGAAATCCTAGTGGGTGGATATTTTGCAATTGACAATTTTGTTAAAATCCAATCACAAAATAGGTAGACCAACCACAACATATGAAACAAAGTCTCTCCTACCTTAAACGGAAGGCTCCCCCTTCTCATTGTTCC
This sequence comes from Cupressus sempervirens, assembly GCA_028749045.1. Classification (NCBI taxonomy): domain Eukaryota; kingdom Viridiplantae; phylum Streptophyta; class Pinopsida; order Cupressales; family Cupressaceae; genus Cupressus; species Cupressus sempervirens. The sequence continues at coordinate 159,286,518 of CM053788.1, read as the reverse complement.
TTGAATCAACTCAAGGTAAGAAAGAAGTTGAGAGATTTGTAAAGAATGTTATTAATATTCTTTCCTGTTAGATTTCAGGAAAGAATACATTTACCTGCAGAGCAAGTAATGGGTAAGATGAAATCTCTAACTACACTTTATCTAATACTTGGAAACAGTGATACTAATAAACCAACACCAACTCAAAAGTTGATTGAAAGTGTATCAGTTTGGCTCTAAGTCTTGTTTTAATCTATTCTATAAGAATAACCTCTTTGGGGCCCAAAGACTTCCAAAAACAGGGAATTCTAACTTTTTTGTGAATTTGATATGGTAACACAAGCTGCGGTTAAAGCTTCTAGTCTATGTATTACCACAACCGCTCCCAATCAAAGCCTTGACTCTGATTGCTTCTTAACTCACTATGCTCTACTATTGAACACACAATAATAACATGAATAAAAGACAATAGGCACAAATTACAATCAAAGCTTCTAATTTTCTCTATCACAATTGCTTCCAATCAAAGCTTTGAATCCAATTGCTTCTTTTATTCACTTTTCTCCCACATTGGTATTACACAATCAAAGTTATGCTTGCACAAGTTTGGCAAAGCTTTCTTGAATACAACAAAAGATGAGTTTTACAATTAGAGGACACTCCTTTATATACACAAAGGAGCTAAGAAAAAACATGGAGGAAAAAGTGGGAGCAACTCAACAAACATAGAAAAGAGCTTGAAGAAATTGTTGAGGTTATTGATTCTAAATGAATCAATCATGTAGATTGTTGGCAAAGGCCTTGTACTCAATGATACAATCTCGCATGATCGCAAGATTGGGAGTTCGTGTATTATATGCCACTAGATTCACCTTGATCGATAATTATGGTGTTGCATCTTTTGATAGCCTCTTTGATGAATTGCTTGTTGTCATTTAAAAACTTGATGTGACCAAGCTTTTTTTCATTTGGGTTGTCATAAATTCTCCTTTGTAGATTGGCACATTCTGGAGTCTCAAAAACTTTGAAAATCTTCTCGATGTTGTCCCAATGTAAACTCAGAATAACTTTCCATCAACACCTTTAACTCTTTTCCTTTTTATAAGCAAAGTTCTTGGCACATTCCCACACGAACTTGGGTTCTCAAACAACCACTAAGAAAATGGAGACCAAATGAATTACTGCTTCTTGAGGATTAGAGCATATTTTATCGACCAGATGTCTCTGTTCTTTGAGGAAGTTCTAACATATCTTGAAGAGTGTGTCACACCATGAAGATGAAAACATCTTTCAGTGAGATTAGATCTATGAAAACTTTGGGACTTGAGTTACAATGATGAATCCATTAGGTATGAGCATTCAAAGTATGGATTAGATTCATATGAAACACATATAATGGGTGGAAATAAACTGGAAAGCATATGTATTTGGGTGAAAAGGGCCAAAATCAGACTCTCAAGGGTGAATTGGATGTGGGAAAACATGGGCTTTTGTGGTTATGGACAAGAATACATGTTGGGATGCATATGGATGTGTGCAAATGGTGACTTTGGTGTTTAAAAGTGTGACCTTATACCAAAATTGGGTTCTCTGCAAATAATTACATGTAAAGTGATTTACATGTAATTGTGTTTGATGAAAACATGTAATTAGGTTCGGAGGATGGAATTATATATAAGTGGGTATGAAGGTAATTTGCATGTAAATGTAGGTGAAGGATGGAATTATATATAAATGTTCTTGGAATATAATTGCATATATTGGGAAATGGATGCAATATGCTTTGACATGTGTTGGTGAAATATGGAAATATGTAATGCATTTTGGTGAAATATGGTGAGGTGGAAAGTGAAAAAGAATAAATGCTCTTCCATTCTTGGGAAAGAATCTTCAACTTTCTTCCAAACAAGCAAGCAAACAAGAAGCAAAACTATGCACAAAACAAAAACATACATTTGGTTTTTGACTTAAACATGACAAATACCAAGACACTCTCTTATGCAAATTCTAAATTAGAATTTGGGGAAATTCCAAGCACTTGAAAATGAAAGTTTGTATCTTATTTAAAGAAGATTTGCATAATACATGGCATATCTTTGGGCAAATGTACAAGGATGAACCAAAATATGCAATGAAATAGCAAAGGATTGAAAACTTCAACTTACTTGGTGATCAAAGAGCCAAATGTGGAAGATTAATAGGTTTGAATGATTTACTTTACTCCAAATTCAAATCTTCAAACAACTCTCCACCTTTTCAATGTTTGCAAATGATGGCTTTGTATATGCAAATGCCCAAAAATGTGATCTCAAAACTCCAATGTGCAAAACAGTTTAAGCAAATACCTTGTCTTTGAACATTTCTTAGCAAAAACATGGTCTCTAGATGCAATAACATGAAACCCGTTTTGCAAGGGAATGTAAAAAATGTGATTTCCAATAGCAATAGCATGGATCGCAACTCCAAAAATGCCTCCTATTGAATGAGAAATGTGAGCTAGAAATGCCAAAATTTGGGCATTTTTAATAAAAATATGCCCTAGAAATGCATATATATTTGGTGAATGCAAAAATGTCTTCCCTAAATGCTAAAACATGGATCCAAATTATGAAAAAAAGTGAATGAAAAACCCAATTTTTTGAGCTTTCTTAGCAAAAATGTGCCTTAAAAATGCATGTATTTGAGTCATTTTTGGCTTGGGAATGCAAAATTGTGGTCCCCAATAGCATTTACATGTGTTGAATTTCCAAATCACACTCTCTTGGAGCCTTTACATGTTTAAAATCAATGCATTTGGGGAGTTAGAAGACAAATCACACTTTTGGAGGCCAAACGCATGAACTCATTTGCATGTAAATGGAAAGAAGTGTAAATCACACTCTTGGGGCCCCTTTGCATGTTTTAAAATGCATGTCTTTTGTTTATCCAATGTAAATCGCACTCTCCAGGCTTCATTACATATTATAAAACTTGCAATATAGACAAACAATGCAAATTGCACTCTCCATCCTCAATTACATATTTTATAAACATGCAATATGTAATATGCATTTGGCAATTTTGGCCTTAGAAGGCAAAATTGTGGACTCTAAATGCATTTACATGTGACACTTAACATGTAAAAGACAATTTTCATACACATCACATTCTTGGAGGTCTATAAAAGCATGCTTCAAGTGTTCAAAAGTGCATTTCTAGTGCAAATCGCACTCTTGAAAAATCTTTACATTTAAACACTTAAATGGGTTGAAAGTCATATTTGCACAATTTAAGTGATCAATTAAGCACATGTTTAATTAATTTTGAGGAAATGTCACTTAATTGGGTCAAAAATAACATTTACACTATATAATTAAAATACCATATACAAATATTATTTCAAAAAGTAATATCTAACTTAGACGTTTTAAATAAAACATAAAGCAACTCAAAAATAAATCAAACTATAATAAAGTCACTTAATTGAAAATTTTAAAAAGCAACTCAACATCAAAATATAACAGAGTGCTCTATAGTCATTTAAAGTAACTTAAAAACATAACATAAAGTGAATTTATGTTATATTTTTAAAAAAAGTGAATGTCAACGTAAAAATATAACATGATATTTTAAATATGCAATTGCATCTGGAGAGTTTTCCTTTTGGGCACTTAAACGATCATGTCTTTTGATTGTCAAGTCTGATTAAGCCCTAAGATATACTGAACTAAAGGGAAAACTGAAAGCAAGGGTTTGAACAAAACTAAAAGACCAAAGCAAACAAACACACTCTTAGAAAAGCGAAAAAGGACATTGGAGGATTCAAAATCAAGCATAGCCTTAATAAAATGAAAAACAAAAAAGACTCGACGAAAGCCTTTAGGAAAAGGATTGATTATACAAATTTGGTCAATTGATTGATCAATGTTAGCCAATTAAATAATGAACTATCTCAAAGAAGTGTGAAACTAAGTTGAGAAATTTTTGTATTGTTACCTACATTTTGTGATGATGAAGTATAGGACAACAACTCTAACTAGATTTAGAAGGAATCTTGAGACAAAAGATGAATATGAGGAAGTTGTTGAAGATCTTGATATTGTTAAAGTTGAGATCCCTATAGAAGAGGAAAGATAGTTAGAGGCAATGATAGAAATGGGTAAGAGTCATAGGATGGATGTTTCTTGTTTCTCTAGTTCATTACATCTTGAGGACTTGATAGTTCAGAGATCCACAAATGGTTAGGTTGGCTTAGACTAAGTTGAAAGGTCATGTTGACTTATGGTGGAAATAATTACAAAACGATAGGGAAGATAATGGTGAATCTAGGATCACTAGATGGAGGGTTATTGTTTCTAGACTTAAGGCCCAATTCTTACCAAAGAATTATAAATTGAAATTATTAAAAAAGTTGAACTCAAAGCAAAAAGATTTTAGTGGGAGTATATAGAATTCTACAAGATGACAATCAAATCTGAACACCAAGAATCATCTAAGGATAAGGGTGGCTAAGTACATTAATGGCTTGAGACTTAATATCCAAGATGAGTTAAGCATGTTAAGGATCAATGCAATTGATAATGTTTATTAGTATGCCTTTAAGGAAGAAAATAAGTTGATGAGGAGACAAAGCAACACTAGGGGAAGGGACAAGCAAGTTAGTAACATAAACAAAGAGAAGTGAGTGATTGAAGAGGAATTTGATCAAAGGATTCTTAGTAGATGCAATGGCACCAAGAATTTCAAAGGTAATTCTTTCAAATGTCAAAAAGTAGGACATAAAGCTCTTCAATGTTCTGAGGTTTTTGACAAGGGCATTGGTATATAGAATCTTGTGGCACATGAAAGACATTTTGTTGATGAGCATGAAGTAGTTATGGTTGCACCTAAAATGGAAGAATCCCTTATGATTAGGAAAAGTATGTGAGTAATAAAGAAGTTGATCTTATGTAAAGGAGGAGTTTGTATAGGACTATTTGCAAATTAGGAGGCAAATGTTATAGTGTTATTATAGACACTAGTAATACTTTTAATCTTCTATCAAAATTGATGGTACGTAACCTTGGCTTGAGAAGACTTAAACACTTGTGTCTTTATGAGATGAGTTGGTTTCAAGATGATCATATGGTGGAAGTAACAAAACAATGTTGGGTTTATTTCAATATTGTACCTTACAAGGATGAGGTATTGTATGATGTGGTTAACATGAGTGTTTGTCATGTTTTGTTGCGTAGACCCTAGCAATATGATAGAAGTGTTATTCGTGATTGTTGAAAGAATGTAATTACTATTTTGAAGAATGGAAAGAAGTTCACTTTGATTCCTTTGAGGGAAAAAGGAAGAAGTGCAAAGAACTTGAGCAGGATGAAAACTTACACCTTGGAGAATCATAACATTATATTGTCCATCAGGAGAGTAATGTGCAACAAGTGGTTGAGGATGTTTCTGAGGTTGTGAGGTTGAGAAAGGATGTGGTTACTGGATCTAAACCTTAGAGATTGATGGTGACTCATAACAACAAAATATTGTTACAACATGAATATCATATGCTGATTGTTGATTGTTTAAAAACTAGTGGCAAAGGCAAGTTGCATGAGTTTTAGTGATCAGTACAAGTAATGGAAGCAATAGCGAAGTGTTATTTGATAAGAAAGGGCATACTAATAGGTTTGTGAAGTTTGGATACAACAATAGGAGTTATCATTTGGAAACTATGATTGTTGCAGACAAAGAGGATATTTGGATTGAGAATGAGCATGGGATTTATGTCATGAATCCTGTAAGATGTTTGCAAGTTACTCTAGAACATCTTCTATTCACGTTGGGTGTTTGATGCAAGTACATCCTTGGGCAATTAGCAATATGCATCAACTAAAAATATTTCTTTTTTGTTTATATTCTTGTCATTTTTGTATTTTGTGTGGTGATTGTTCCAGTCAGCACATTATTCTATGTGATCCATATGATGTGTTATTGGCATCATGACGAATCTATGTTTGGATTCACATTATGATTGGTTCTTTCTCAATGAAGATTGAATAAGTCTGGTCCTATTTGTTCTTCCTTTTCTTATAGGCAGTCGGGACTTGTCGATCTTGCTATGGTGTCCCACAATCAATGAAGCTTAATGACACATATCTCAATGTTCTTGGATCATGTGTGGAGTTATTTCTTGTATTGCAAAGGCTTACACAGTTATGTAACTAGATCTATATAACTTCAGTTGTGTCTTATTTATTGTATATATTTCTTCATCTTTGGATAATATAATTGAACGAACCGATTTGCCGCTGGCAAACTTGTATATAAGTGTTGTGGTAGTTCTTGTTTAGGGAGTAGTCACAAATGAGACGAAGTGTGGTAGATTTGGAAGGTCATTTGTGTTTTTGGTAATAAGGTATGTCTGTCAAAAGTTTGTAAGTTGCACTTGCAAACCAATATGATGTATATTCTAGCTCCTATGATAATAAGATCCATTTGCATATTTGTTGGTATTTATTCCCGATTTTCATTGTGATTTTCGTTGTGTTGACTCTAGTTGCATAGTTGGATCATCTCCACTGGGGAAACTCCTACCATGACTGCACTAGTCTTCCACTCCTTCAAGGTTATGTCCAATATATGTATGTATGCATCTAAACATATATGTATATATGTAGGGGGTATGTTTTATTTGGAATCCGGTGTACCACTCAACTAGATTGGATAAGTAGGGACCTATGCATGGTGGGGGGAGTTACGTGCTCCTATAGTTCCTATTCTTGCAAATCTCAGATAGATCCTTGACTCGGTTATAAAATCTATTTGTATGTGTAATTACAATATATATGTAAGATGGATAGCCCAAACTACAAACTACATAGCCCTATCTATCATATAAATATATGGAGAACAGAAGTAACAATTTAGGAGTAATTGTTTAATACTAAATGTTACCATTAAAGAACCCCAAATTCTGGGTTGGACCATCCCTTTTGTTATGTTTGGACAGTGTTCCCCTTTCCCCTTTTCTCTTGTGGCCAGTCAACTATTGATAGTTTTCTTGAGCTTGCTCTGGCCTTTATTTGGGTTGAAGTTTACAGCAGGTTTGGGGGCTACGCCCCACCCTAAGGATGAAAAATTTGTGCCATTGACCAAGGGGAAGGCTTGGTATTTGTGGTTTGCTTCTCCTTTCGAGGTGGAGCATTTCTTCATGAAAAAGAAGGCTTGTAACTCTATATGAACTCTTTATATGGACGTTTAGATGAAATGTAGTTTAGTGGTGTGCTCCTTGTTTTGCTAGTCTATCTCCTAGCTGCTCGTATTGAAGTGGGCCCCTTTATTATTAAGGTGGAAGTTTTTCTGGTGGAGGGTGAATTTACAGTTGGAGGAATGTTTTTATCACAAGATGGTCTTGGACAACTCTGTATCCAAAGGAGAATTGGAATGTCACAGCTAGTAGTTTGTTTTCCAAGTATTATTGGGGGTCTTCTTGGCCAATACGTTCTATATGGCCTTTTGTGACCTTGTTTTCTCCAAGCAGCATATCTATAGAGGCTCTTTGTTGACTGTGTTGTTAGTGGTATATTATTGTAAAAAATAGCACATCAGTTTTCGCTGTTGTTTTCTTAACATCCCTATGTTGGTGGCTTTGAAGGGTCAGCCCCCTTGTTTGGCAGCTGGAATAATTAAAAACATGGAAGCTTGCTACATAATGACACCCCAATATCCTTCAAATGAGCCACGTTGCCAATACATTCATAACATAGAGAGAACAAGAAACATTTTCTGCATATCAAGGTCAAGTGCAAAGGGTCAGAATATACAAAACAAAAATAGAATTATTCCAATTCCATCAATTAATTCTTATAGCCCACAATCAATTAGATGTGCTTGTTTAATTTCTGAACCTTACGCACCACAAATTACAAATTTTAAAAAATAATAATAATCAAAGGCCAGTGGAAGGTTGAACTCTCATTACTTTTTTTATGGGGGATATTTCACCCAGAAATCACAATTTTCAAGAAGGCGTTGAACAACAAACCTCTCTCTTTCACAAATTGATGAGTAACTAGCATGCCCTTTCACCCATTTCTCCTCTACAAAGGAGTCAATTACATTAGGACCAGGAGGAGCAACTTCCCTTCACTTAGATGCTTTGTCCACAACTAACAAGAATCATACATAGATAAAAAGACAGAATTTGACTTGATTAAACCTTTAAAATTTAATATCCAACTTTTTACATAGTGCATAAGTCGCTTCGTCAATATACAAGCCAAAAATTTCATAATATTTTGATGTACAGTAATATATACATGAAACATTAAAAACATAGAACACGCAGAACTATATAAGAAAAGTATCCGCTCATAAAATCCAGCAACTTAAATATATGTAATGCCATATTTGATTGATTGCAAAGCCCATTCTGCAATTCCTGACTTCACTGATGACACATCATTTATACAAGAGGAACATATCTGACATCCATTGCAGAGTGTTCACGAATTGTACCATCCTCAAGTTTGTCAATGATCATCAAACTCTGCATGCAAAAGATGTAAGCATTTTACAGAACATTCAAAAAAAAACCAAATATAACATAGCAAAGAATTTTTATGCACTTGTAGCACAATAAAACTTACATCAACAACTGGGACAACCATTCTTCCTCCTGGCTTTAACTGATCTACTAGAGCTTTTGGCAGTTCTGTAGATTACAAAAAAAATTCAAAATGATAAATAAAATTAACTACAAATAATACAATGAGTCTCAAAAAGAATGGGTGTCAAGCAGAAATACCTGCAGCTGCTGCACCAACATGGATAGCATCATAGGGTGCTGCATCTGGAAATCCCTTTTTTCCATCTGCCACTGACCACAACTCCAAAACAAGACGTTTTTACAAAGAAAACGATAACAGAATTCATAAAATTCATGAAGTACTGGTAATATTCTATGTTGATCCAATGCTAGAAAATCTTGTCAGGCATTAGCAATAATGACTAAAGAGTGCTCTAGAAGACGAGAAAACCAACCTCAAATCACAATAAGATTTATTGAGTCAATAAGATAGAACGAAAAATTAATTAAATCAGCCACCAGGAGTCAGCGCAGTTGGTTAAGCTACTCACTCTAGGTGCACACCATGCCAGCCAACCTGAGTTCAACTCCCAACTAATATGAGAGCAGCAAGAGGCAATCATCTACTTGCCCAAGGGGTTATATGGGTAACTCATCCTGTTGACCCAGATCAAGATGTCCCTAAGGATTAAGCTCCCCATGCTCAGGATGGTAGGCCACCCGATTTCTCTTGGTTATCATTCATATCAGAATGCAATAGTTTTGTCTAGACCAACCAAAGTAATTCAAAAAAGAAATGTTAACTACCTAGATTGCACACTTACAATATTTCTAAAACAATTAAATGCTCTTTTCTCTAGGAAGTGTCATCTCGAAGTAAGAGAGGCTAATAAATAAATAGTAAAATCAGAGAAAGCCTTACCAAGGATCTCAGTTTGGTCTTTTTCTGTGGAGTTATATTTTTTTGTAAAATGAACCATGTCCCTAGTAAAATCTGAATGTTAGCCCTACAAGATTATTTAAATTTCCTTTACTATCAATTTGACTAACCCAGTTCCTTCATAATACACTAACGGTCATTATAAAAGAGAAAAAAGGCTTTGTAATGGAATTCTAATTTATAATCCAAATTAATATTCTGAAAAAGAAGTGCAATATCTGAATAAGAAAAGATCAACATTCTTTGGTAACCCAACGGCATTTGATTAGCTTTGGAGGGAATTAAAGGACAATATCTCCAACTAGAGTTCTTAGGCGCAATGCCTCTATATAATGAAACCCATATGAAGATGTTGATGATTAATTAGTGGAGGCAACATATTGGGGACCATTAAAAACTTCTCTTGTGAGAACCAGTACCCCAGATTCTTGCCATATTCCAACTGCAAGTGTGCTCATCATAACCAATCTACAAGATTAGGGAAAGGAGATTTATAATTGGTGCCAAAGAGGTAGCTAGACGAAGGAAGACCTTACATAACAGACTACTCCCACCCTAGATGAAACTAGTTTTCTGTTTTCCATCTGCTATTGTTTCCAGCAGAAATAAAGAGCAGTGGCATGGCAGCCTACAAGGAAGCAATAAAAATTTGAGTGCTAAACAAAAGTCGGATGACTTCATATGCTTCAGCTTACTGATGGCAACTCTATTTCATGGATCTACTCCCAGTAATAGTGGTTTTGAAGATTGTCCTTCTAGCTTTCCAAGGATATGGATTCAGTTAATATTGTTAACTATAATTCTGTAGACTTTATGCTAAAATATTGTGCTCATGGAATTTGTCACCATATTAGACCCCACTTCAGCTATTCAATATAGATAGTTTTAGTTGTTTCTTGGCCACCAGATGGAACTGCTATCCTTAGTAAGTCAACTTGTGATGTTTATTACTTGAGGGTGCGCTTGACCTTCAACTCTTTCATGAATATAATACTTCTGAGTACAAAAAATTTACCATTTCAAGTGGAGGAAATTTCACTTGATGCTTAAAGTAATTCTTTTGTAATGAAAGCTTGGATCTGTTCTTTTTCAGGCTTCTTATTTGTCATTTGAGATTGTAAAATTATTCTTACTTGAAAGTCCCCTACTCTGCGCATAATTCAGCCACAGAGCTGCGTCCCCACATCCGATGCTTAGTTCGGTCAATCTCAAATGGTAAGAAAAAGCTTGGATCTATTCTTTTTTCAGGTTTTCTATTAGTCATTTTAGATTGTCAAATTGTTCTTACTTGATAGTTCCTTCGTTTCAGGCTCAGTCACAAGGCTGTGTCTCCATATCCAATACTCAGCTCAGTCAATCTCAAATGGCAAGCAAAATTGTCTGTAGTATGAGCTTTAAAAACTTGTACAACAAGGAACTTTCATTCAGAGTATTTGAAGACTTTCCATGTACGTTTCTTGTTTGTGCATAACTTGTCCAGACACTTGGTTGTATAATATTACTAAACAGACAATTATATATGTGCTTTTAGTTCTTTTCACTAACCCAGGGCTCTTGGTATCCAGTTAATATATTATTTCAATAAATACTCTCAAAAGAACATAAATTTTGTTCTTATAAACTAACAGAAGGGCTTGATAAGCCTCTTACCAATTAAAAATATAAATACAAGATCTGAATCCTTTCACTGACCATGTTAGAGTCTAGTTGGATCACTATGATGAGATGTTGGCCACTTTGGATGGGTGCAGCTCAGTTGCAAGCTATGTTCCATGGTGTTTCAGGGACGGATGGGAAGACAGCAGGGGACGCATTTCTGGGATATTTCCTACAGGGCCAAAAATAGGGGACAGTAGGGGATGGCAGTATATATATATATATATATGGAGAGTAAAATATGCCGAACTATGATAAGTCTCAAGTCTGATTTGGGTTTCAATTCTTGACATGTTTTAATTTATTTCATTGCAAAATAACATGCAGACAGGCCAATTAAAAATGCAAAGGAAACAATATAGATTTCCAAGGAAATAAGTGAAATCAAAGACAAAACTATTGAAAATGATTCTAATATAAAACATTCATGGCTTTACATCAAAATATATTGTTTTTGCAATACTTACATGCAAAATACCCATATGATTCCACTCCAATATGTAATGTTCCCGAATATTCCCAACTGATTAATATTGTAATGGCCCAGGTGATTAATGTCTATGAGCACCGCACAGTGGAGGAATGAAGAGGGGATTACACAGTATCAGTTCATAAGGATGCAATAGGAGGCACAGAACGGAGGATGACTATACGGTGATTGGGGAAGCACGTTCGTACGGGAATGGAAGAGTAACTGTACGGTGATAGGGGTGAGAGCAAGGTACAGTGATTTGCTTTAGAAGCTGTTCCATACCGGTCAAAGTGGGAGGGAAGGGGTACATTGCCAAATGAGTGTACAGTATTAACAGAGCTGTATGGGATGGAGAATGTGCCATATGGTGGTCTACAAGGAAGTACGGCAATGGGGTCCGTACGGTGGGTCTGTGAGGGATGTACGGAGTGTGTAATAATGGCCGCACATGCAAATGAAGGGAGCAAGAATGCCGTACGTGGAGAATTATGTATAGGAAAATCAATCAAGCACATCAATCAGATACCACATGAAAATGCAAAGTGTATATACACAAATTGTAGGCGCCAAACCAAAAGAGTCAAATACATAAATTCTTCCGAATGTGTTTGCTGAGAAAAGAGCACTCCAATTTGCCAGATTCGAACAAGTAATACATGCACGGACAAAGTAGGGTGAGGGTTGAGTCCCATCGAAACCGTGTGAGCCAAATAGGGAAGATCTTTCACTTTCAAAATGGCGAACAATCTAGAACTCCAACAGAAATTCGTAGTACAAAGAAATATAATCCAAAGCATACTTACAAACAACCTTTAGCTGTGCTTAAATACCCGTCAGGAAACATTCCGAGGGTGTACAAAGATAGCCAATGGCGACACAATCTACTAAGACAAAAAAAAAAATATGGGTCCGAGATAAATTAAAAATAATCGGCCCGTTACACAGATTAATTAAATACATTTATTCTTTGTCAAGGACATTACACAATATCATCAAAACCCCTATGAGATATGATCATTCATTGTGAGATAGCCATCCACAAAATAGAACAATATTATGCAACTATGAATCCTGAAGTGAATCCACCAAGGGGGCTGATTTGGGTTCTCGTCCAAATCACCAAACCATCTAAGGTTTTTGTCTTGGGGTTTTACTAGATCTTCAAACAAAGCTTCAAGATCACAAAGAAAAGACTCAAAATAAAAATAACAATCTCCAAAATGCCCTCACAATTCCCTTTTTCCTCCATTTATAATAGCTTTTTTGCTATTGTGAGAGAAATGTTTTACTTAATTGCTTTTATTCCATTTTCTCTCCAAAAGCAACTTTTTGTTATAAATTAAAATTGATATTATGATAAAGTCACTTTTTCAATTTAAACTCCCATTTATTCATGACATTGGCCAAGGTTAGATGATAGATTATGACTTAAAGTGACCATAATAAATTGTGTATGTATGTGTATATAAAATTTTCGCATTATTAATTCCTTGGTTCCATAAAGCGGACATTACAGTCCTCCCTTCCTCAGATTGCTTGTCCCCAAGGAAACCACACCTACAATTTGAAACCAAGTGCCTGAATCCCATATCAATCTCGGGAATGTTTCTCTGTCAATCTGTTGCTCTACTCTAATAATATCACCATCATTTTAGGATTGTGAAACAACTCATCACACATGCTTTGATTCCTCTTTACATCTTCTATGCTACGATGCACAAATTCTACCCTCTTACTAGTTGCATCAACAACTCATATCTCACAACTATCTACCAAACCATCTAGGGTTTTTGTCTTGGGGTTTTACTAGATCTTCAAACAAAGCTTCAAGCTCACAAAGAAAAGACTCAAAATAAAAATAACAATCTCCAAAATGCCCTCACAATTCCCTTTTTACTCCATTTTTAATACTTTTTCATTATTTTGAGAGAAATGTTTTATTTAATTGATTTTATTCCATTTTCTCTCCAAAAAGTGACTTTATGTTATAAATTAAAATTGATATTATGAGAAAAGACACTTTACCAATTTAAGCTCCCTTTAATTCATCATGTTGGCCTAGGTAGACGATAAATTATGACTTAAAGTGACCCCAATAAATTAGGTGCATAATGTCAATTTTAAGTTATAACATAAAGTTGCTAGGAGAGAAAATGGAATTAATTGTAATTGAATTTCACTTTAGCTTTTTCTTGCTTCATATATTTAATTTTCACATTATTAATTCCTTGGCTCCATAAAGGGCACATTACAATCCTCCCTTATTGGGTTTTCTTGTCCCCAAGAAAACTGCACCTACATGTTTAAACCAAGTGCCTGGATCCCATATCAATCTCGGGAACGCTGCTCTGTCAATCCACTGCTCTGTCTGATAATAGCATCACCATTCTTAGGATTGTGAAACAACGCACCACACGTGCTTCAAGTCCTCTTTACATCTTTGATGCTATAATGCACAAATTCTACCCTCCTACTAGTTGCATCAACAACTCATATCTCATGACTATCTGCCCACATTGGGTGACCTCATAACATTGTATTCTCTATAATAATGGGCCACATATCTTGAGGATGAAGAAATATATCACTGCTATTATAACAATCAGCATTGTTGTCATGCATTTGTGTCATGTCTTCAACTTTTACAAGCACTTCTTCATTGAAAACTCCATAATCAACACTTGCAGACTCTTTGACATTAATTATTTCATGTATAAAGGCTGCAAATTCATGAGAATGAGAAAGTAAACTATTGCTGTCCCAAATCAGAATTTTGACCTCCTCTTTGCTATCTTTGGAAACATCAATCACCACAAAATTTTGACCAGACTCATTTTCTCCCCCAAGTGATTAAAGGCTGTAGTGTCTTAAAAAAATCATCTCCAAATGGTGTCACAAGGCTACAAGAAATTTATTTGGGAAGTTCTTTGATCCTTTGATCAACTTGTTCAACTTTTATACCTCTAATGTTGTCATTTGGCATCATAGAAGTGGCTTTTATAGAGGTTTGAACTTTTTGTCTGTCCTCTCTTTGGGCTGTCCAAAAGAGGTCTTCTAATTGCTTCTGAGTAGTATCCATCCTCGATGATGCTTGAGCTATTTTACCTTCCCTCAGCACCAAATGGTCTTGAAAATCTTCCCATACCAAAAGCTTTTGTTTCCGATTTTCCAAGTGTCCTTGAATGCCATGACCCGCTTTTTCTTCATGTGTATGAATTGTGTCATTATTGAAGTCAGCTATCACACTACAAGATATATGGTAATCACCCAAAGAATCCATACCATAATTGTCCATATCAATCTCATACTTAACATCAAGAGAAGACATGCTTATCTCTCTTATAGAATCATCATGTGAATATTCTTGCAAAGATGATGAAACTTCATGTGAGTCACTCCCCAATGCATTTCTTTTGCCCTCATGAACCAAATCTGCATGTTTATTAAATTCTTCCTCTAGATTTTTGTGTACCTCCTTTGAGTTTTCTTTTCTCTTATGTTGTTGTTTTGAACTTGTGGATGATTGTTCTTCTCTTGTTGGTATAAAAAGGGGTCCAAGTGGTCCATTTGGAACTGTTGCAGCAGTTCTACCAGTTTTACTATGCCTTCTACTACTCTCAATTCTTGACCTCCTTGATCAGGGATGGTTTGATCACATGACCCATGGCTATAATGATACGGTCATGTAAGTGTTGTAGCATTTGTTGTTGTTGGGAAAAAGTATTCAAGAAATCATTAAGTTGATTATTTAAATCTTTCAATAGGCTTTCTACTCTCCTTTCACCCATTTCTCTAGGTGTTGATTTATCTTCAACTTCTTCTTCTTCTAGTTGTTCTACTCTGGCCCTAGTGTCGTACCTATGTGGACCAATCTCTCAAAGGTTCATAGATCCACATGCAACTGAAAATTTTGACATGCAATCGAAAAATCTGACATGTAACCTATGTTGCCCCAAGTTTTTGGAACAAGGAGATAAAGGGATGGGGAAACGGGTTTCCGACATGGATTTTTTTCCTCAAAGCAAGGGATGGCAGGGGACGGCAGTGGGAACAAGTTACAACTATAAAAAAACATATAGGGAAAATTTTAAATATATTGGAAAATTTTAAATATTCATATAAAAACATGGATAAAGCATGTTTATATGAATTATAGAACCTTAATGTATAATGTTTGTGCTAAATAATTTAACTTTAGAGTTCACATGAGAGTGGAAATGACACAAATTATCAAAACTAAAACATTAATTTTATGGGACAGCCACAGGAAAGGTTTCTGGAAGTTTCCAAGTCTCTAGGATATCCTGAAAACAGGGACAGATCAAATTTTGACAAAAACAAATCCTCAGGTAACATTGTCTGCAAGCTCACAAGCACGTAGGAGTTGTAGCTCTAATACCATTGAGATATCCCTATCTAGGATATTGTCTCAAATCAGATTTGTGTTTAAATTCTTGACATGTTTCGCTCCATTTCATTGTGAAATAATTGTTATAATGATTTAAAATAATTGAGAGGGGGGTGAATCAGTTATCCTTAGGCCTAGATATACCAATTCAACTTTTACTTACTTCAAACAACTTAATTAATCTCAAATACCCACTTGGTCTCTATAGCATGGCATCAACATTTTAACATTTCATGCAATATCTTAACTCTCTATCTCTATATGTGTCAACTGCCAGTAACTAAACTACAATAAAAAATAGCATGCATTACAATAACATCCACAGATTATAATAACACTTTGACACCAGGATTTAACATGGAAACCCAATTTGGGAAAAATCACCAAGTAACATGCTACCAATTTTTCACTCAAGTGAGCTCGGTTAAGAGCCAACCCTGTAAAAGTTTATACAACACATTGCTAAATGTAACACTGTTAAAGGATTTAATCACCATGTTAGGAGTGGCCTTCTTAGAGGACATCAGATCATTCCATTAGAATGTCACCTTGATTAAAGGATTTACGAAATGACTATAGTTCAACCTTGATTAAAGGATTTTGATTGATACAATGGTTAGAATGTAACAATAGGTTTGATCTGTAAAGTACAACTCACTTTGCAAATTCAGATCTCCATTCGCTCATCTGCTAGTTCATTGACTGGCCTCCATTAATATCTCCATCATTGATCTTCTTGGCATCTCCTCAAGCAATCACTCTTCACCAACTCTTCACACTTCACTTCTGTTGTTCTACTCTTCACACTTCTCCTTAAGATCGCCAATCAACCACGAACCACACTTATAATCCATTCCTTATGCCTCCTTAAGTAAGTAATTTTGATCTTTTGCCGCTTAAACATCACCGTTGATCTTAGGGTCTGGTCAAATTCATCGAATCCTTCCATATTTTTGTTCTCCTTCTTCAAGAAACTTTTGATCAAATCCTTGCCTTTGATCGCTTAACAAACTCTCCTCGTGCATTAAATTCATCAGCTCATCAATCCTTATCATCCACATGCTTTGACTAATTCAAAATTCTATCTGTGTTGACCTCAAAATCTAATCTTTCTCAAACTGTAACTTTTGTTGTCACTCAGCAATCATTGTGTTCTTCAGCTCGGTCATTACTATGTAGCTTGATACAAACTATGCTATCTCACTCGGCATCAACATGCTTGCTCAGCCATAACTACGCTTGGTCGCTATTAACACTTCTTCATACATTTGCTCGGCCATAACTAACACTTAGCTTGAACTGTTTGTTCCACTTCTACCTAAGTTCCTTAATCGTCTGCTTCAGCCCCTTCATTGACCGTGCAATACTGATACTCGATCAAGCTTATCCTCTTGACTTGATTCAACTCTAAGCTTCATCCAACTGTATTCTTTTCTTCATTTATTGATTGAACAACGAATTATCTTGCCAAGTACTAACATCAAGTGCCCATTGTATTTCCATGATATTTAACTTCTCAACTCAACCTTTCACTAGGTCATCTCATGATCTCTTCTTTTCAAATCCTCTTCATCAATCAATAGATATGGCACTCTACACTGTTAGTAAATGTCTCTCTAGTAGGTTTGACATTCTATCTTACCAATAAGTTTGACATCAATGATTGCTCCAATTGGAGTTTCCAACAATAACATGCCAACTAAAGATGCAAAGGAAATGACATGGATTTCCAAGGAAATAAGCAATTTCAAAGAAAAATCTATTGAATATGATTCTGATATAAAACATTCATGGCTGCCACATCAAGTATACAATCGGTACAATGCTAGAACATGCATAAAATTTACATGCATTATACCCACATGATTCTACTCCAATGTCATCAAAAGCCCCGATGAGATGATATGATGATTTGTAGCAGGATAACTATCCACAAAACTGAACAATGTGATGCATTCTAGCTCTTGAAGTGAAACCACAAAGGGGCCTATTGGGTTATCGTCCAAATCACCAATCCATCTAGGGTTTCCATCCTAAGGTTTTATTGGACATTCATGCAAAGCTTCAAACTCACTAAGAAAAAGACTCCAAATAAAAATAAAAGTTTCTAGAATGCCCTCATAGTTCCCTTTTTCCTCCACTTATAATAAGCCTTTTCCCATCAATCAAAATAAAATGTCCTTTCCCTATTTTGAGTGATATACTTTATTTAATTTCTCTTGTTTCATTTTTCCTCCAAAAAGTAACTTCATGTTATAAATTCAAGTTGACATTATAATCGACTCACTTTATCAATTTAAAATCCCTTTTATTCATGATGTTGGCCTAGGTAGATCATAAGTTAAGACTTAAAGTGACCTCAATAAATAATTAATTGTAATTGAATTTTACTTTAGCCTTTTTTGCTTCTTAAATTTTATTTTCTCCTTATTAATTCCTTGGCTCCACAAAGGGGACATTACAAAGAGAGTGATAAATATGTCAATAATTGATGAATCATGAGAGCAAAAGTATAACAGCATAATAAATTTCAACAAAGCATTATAACAGCAGTTGGAAATATTAAAATACAACAGTATGAAATTAAGCCTCATTCAAGCTATCAATATCCAAAGGCTCATAACTATCTGAGTTACCATCACCTTCTAGCAGAGGTGGATAATCCATTGGTGGCACTATGGTCAATGCTGAATGATGAACATCTATCACACGAGGAAATAAATTGTGCATTCTTTTAATTTTTAAAGCTCAAGAATGAAGCTTTTCAAACATAGTATTGAGACTTGGACTTGGCACACCTTAGAAAATTAAACAACTATAACTTTTAATGTGCATTTCATTGAATATATTTGATTTCCATAAGTTTGAATTAGATAGTTGTTTTGATTCTCATATATTCAGTTTTCATAGATTTGAAATTTGAGTACATTGTTTTGATTCTCATATAGAAGCAAACATAATTTAAAAGATTTTTTTTTTTGTTTTGTAAGGCAGGACATGTCCCCTACCATTTCGGAATGGCTAGCCATCCCCAAACAGCAGAGTACATTTCCTATTGTTTCGGCCGATTTCTACTCATTAGGTACTACAAGGGGAAATTCCTTTGATGTCTCCTCATTCTGGAAACACCATGGGGATGGGCACAAGAAGTTTGGGGACGAGGAACACCTTCCCATGTAACCTTGGTCGCAAGTTCTTTACCCCCACCTCTTTTAGAGACTTCTAAGAGGAAGTCTATGTCCAATTTAGGATGATGTAAGGGCCAATTATTCGCAACCCTTGAGGCACCATATATATCTAATTTGTTAACTCCCTCAAGGCACATCCCCTACCTAAAATGACCTCGTCCCCTATTGGAAACGTTTCAAGGACACATTTATAGCTAGGAAACATCCCCACCCCATCTCAAAAATTTGGAAACATCTGCAAGACATCAACAATTCCAAGTACATTAGGCAATGGCCAAGCAATATCCAAACATCCCACATTTGTCCTAGGGATGAATTAGGCTTAGTTTCCAACCTATTTCTTTTTAAAATCTTACAACCTTTCGATGCCTTTTTGGTTTATGGCATGCCCATTTAAGATGTACAAAAAACTATGAAACTGAATGTGCTATGAAGATCTAAGTGGTTTTGAAGGGATTCATTTAGCCTTGGTAGTGAGAGACCCACCTTGATTGTGACAAGGAATGTGCCAAGTGCACTACCCCTCAACCCTGCTCAAGGAAGTGTTGCCAAACCACCCCAAGGTACACTATCCCCAGACCTCCACCAAACTACAAGTCTGACCAAGTAGTATGCTAAAAGGTGTGTTGCCCCCAAACCACCACCAAACAATAAGTCTGACCAAGTTATACACTAACAATTAATCATGATTAAAAAATCTACAAAGTTCATATCTATTGAAAGCAATAGTTACATCTTCATGGTCGAAGTCACAATCAAGGATTATCTTGTTTTTTACACTTGACAACTTATTCAATATACAATGACTTCTTCCGACAATGGTGACGTGCTATAGTCATTAATATTATACTGCTAAATATGAGCTAAGTCATCATTAGTAAGTAATGTCACCTTTACTATGCAAATATGTATCAATCATGCCTAGTACAGGCAATTCATAGTGCAATCCTATCTATTAGTATCCAAGTTGAAGTCAAACGAGAAGAAAACCAATTATCTTTTTACTTAACCATTCCTCCTTGTCAATAATAGATCCCTCACCTGAATATATATAATAGTCAGACATGTCCATAAAAATTCATGCTCATATCTATATAAAGAGCATCATAATTCCTATTTAATTACATGTGTGCTTCTAAAATTATATGGTGCCTATGATGAATGCCTAAAAATTGTTGTCATATTATTAAATCCCTTCCTTGTGATCTTTTTAAATAAGTGCAATAACTATTTCACGTGAAGTGTGAAGTTAGAAGGTTATGGGATTTATCAATTACTTGAGTACATAAAATATGATTATGATAATTTAACTTTTTTTAGTGGAAGATTGGGAAAAAATTAAGATGGATTTCATTATGAATGATTAATCTGAATTTTAATTATCTTAATGACTAATTATTATAGTAATGCTGATATCTAATCCTTCTCTGTCAATGCATGCAAGAGAAGATCCATTCCACGACCGAGAGAAAAGTACGTTCAGCATAAGGGTGTGTGAAGACATGGTGAGATAGAGAATGCCATCCAAATTGGAACCATAATTGTTTTACAATTCATCACATCCAAGAGGAAAGTTACCTTAGATGTCTAGATGGTTACTTTCTCTTCTAATATAGTTTACAATTTTGGCCTTATCGTCAAATAATACATTGGACCCTTCTTCTCGATCTAAAAGAACAACCATGTTTACCTCTTATGTAATTTTTCATTCAAGCTATGCATTTAGATGTGTGTGTAGCATATACCTAAATGTTTATGAAATGTGTATAAATGTAAACGTGTGTATCAACGATCAATAAACATATGGATGCTAAACAAACAATCGAACAAGGATCCATGCATAATGTAGTGCTCTAAGACAACAAGGTGAATGTATCCATAATGACTAAGAAGTTGAGTATGCAAGATGAGAGTTAACACTAAGTTGATTATGCATGTATACATATAGTTACATAAACACTGACAAGATTAATGTCTATATATATTTTATTCTAGTTCCTATCTTTTTGTGCGGCTTAATGCCTTATTGATTCTCATTTTCAACCTTTGGCTCACATTTGAATTATGGAGGGAAGTTAGGAGAGGTGGCAAGAGTTTTTTTTTTTTGGATTGGTAAACGACTGAAGCCTTTGATTATATTTTTAAACAAATAAAGATACATCATAAGTATCTTCGTTCAAACGGGCACTGGTAGGAAAGAACAAAGAAGAAAACTTCTAGTCTCGCTCGGGACCATAGTCCTTTATTATTACAATATAAAAGGGGCATACCCCAGTTTTAGAAATGATTTTTCTTACAAAGGAGCGGACAAGAGTCCTAATCTGCATTTTGACAGTTCTAATTAGACCAATCCAAATATAATCCTGTTTCAAGAGAACCACTCTAACCAGAGTTTTAGGCTCTTAGTGAACATCCCTTCTTTGTTGTTTTGTCTGAAACTCACATGCCTTACTATTTTGCTAAACAGTAGACTACTAAGATGAAATTGTTAGTATTATTAATTAAGAGTAATTTGAAAAAGGCTTTCTTGATTAGATGTTAACACGCTTTGCTAACCAATAGCAGTAAAAAATGTTGATAATTTCTGAATTTGATTAAAAAATTCTCTTAGTCCTAACATTCTTTAATAAATTCAGATACCATCGTAAAAATTAGACTCCTACTAAAAACCAGGTTTTAATATAACATTCTAAATTCCACAAGAGTTATTAAGCATTAATTCTAACATAATCGCAGGGGAGATATAGACCAATAATGCCATTAAAAGAAGTCCTATTATTAAACTGTTCTTTCTTGATTTGTTTTTGGTTATATTATAGAGTAACTTAATTACCTGTTTGGAACTATTTAGTTTATATGTCTTTCTTAGTATGGTCCTAATCTAAAATATCTACTATCCCTGCTATAATCATAGTCCTGATTTTTTACTCAAGCGAGGACCCCAAGCGTGTTTACTTGTTAGGAACCTGTGTGTTCCTTCTGTTTATTAGAGTAGTGTTGTTGGACGCATATGCTTTGTAAGTCGTCCCGTGAGTATATTTTATTATCCCACATGCATAGGTAGTATGACTTTTCTAGATCGTACCCAGTATATAAGAATAGGTTGAGGCCCTTGATGGGCACGGACGAATTTATTGTATTGAGCTTGCTCAAAGGAGGTTACCCCCTCGAAGTGGCCTGCGATCAGTAGATTCATTCTGAGTTCTGCTATCACTTTGTATTCTGTTATTTCGAGCATTCTCACGATATTGCTATAAGGAGGTTCTTCACATCTGGTATCAGAGCACTCTCTTGGGCTCGCTGGGTGGAAATTACATCAAATTTTTTTTTCTGTCGTGGCCTTCAGGTTCCTCTCACTTCTAATATCTCTTGTTATTGCAATAACTCTTTTCAGTTGTTCTGTCTGTGAGTGAATTTTTCTAAGTCGACTGTTCAAAAAAATAAAAATAAAAAAATAAAAAAAATAAAAAAGAGTAAAAATTTTTCTGTTTTTTAGTCGTAGCTTCCTTGTTTGCTTTCTGTTTCTGCTCATACTTCCGCAGAACGTCTGCAATATCATTTCGCATACTTCCTTCCTTGGCGACCCAACCCCAAATTTTACATATCAAAGCCCTAAATCCCTCATTTATCTAATTTTAGGGTTTGCCCTATCTTTTTCACCTCTCATCCAATCGCCACCAAACTGAGCCACAAGATTCAATTCCTCATTTTGCTCCTTTATCCCTCTTGGACTGTTCACCTCATTTCGCCTCCCTACCCTTGAAACCCTCATTTTTCTTTTTCCCTTGTCCCCAGATAGTCTCCCACCACCCGTCGAACACCCATTTCCTATATGAGTTTTACCCAAATCCAAGTTTGCCGTAACTAAAAAAGTTTTTGTTTCTCATCTTCTACCCATTCCATAAAAAAAAAAAAAAAAAAAAAAAAAAAAAAAAAAACCTTGTTTTATGGTTGTTACGCGTACAGGAGCAAAAATCATGGAAGAGGAAATTGCATCCCTCAAAACCAAACTTCAAGATCTGGATGACAAAATTCTGGGTCTTAACTTTCAGCAGTCAGCCCTGAGCCGAAACCATTCAGGAGATACTGGGTCCTCTTCTGGCAATTTCCGTGGACCAAAGCTTGATTTTCCACGCTTCGATGGTTCTGATCCGACTGGATGGATCTATAGGGCAGAGCAGTATTTCAGCTTGCATAATACTTTGGATAACCACAAAGTCCCCCTTGCATCTTTTCATTTGGAACATGAAGCTCTTCAATGGTTCCGTTGGTACATCAAGGCTAATGTAGGCCCAACGTGGAGAGAATTGTGCACCCTCATTTTGGAGCGCTTTGGCCCTAGTTCCTTTGATGATTTCACAGGAGCACTCACTAAACTGCGTCAAACAGGCACTGTAAGAGAATACCAGACAGAGTTTGAAAAATTAGCTAATCACACAGAGGGCTTGTCTGATGAATTCTTCCGTAGTTGTTTTGTCAGTGGTCTGAAGGATGCACTTCGCTCCGAAGTCAAAATGTTTCGACCTACTACAATGATGGAAGCCCTTGGGTTGGCTAAGTTAGCGGAAGACAAGATTAGTGCTCTACAACGCTCCAGATCTAATTTTGTTCCATTCAGAAATACAGGTTCTCACAACCCTCCAGTCATACCAGCTCCCAGAACTACTCCGATCAAGCACTTGTCTGAAACAGAGATGCGAGTCAGGCGAGACAAAGGGCTTTGTTATAATTGTGATGAGAAATGGTCTCGGGGCCATAGATGTGTTCAGCAAAAGCTCTATCTCTTGGATGTGGATTCTCCACCGGAACTGGAAGAATATGTAGATGCTCAGGAAACAGTGGATGCTGAGGTTGAGCCTCACCAGCCTGAACCTCCTTCACCAGAAGCTCCACCAGAGATATCTGTCCATGCTTTGGCAGGAGTCACTACTCCACAAACCATGCGGGTCCAGGGTTTCTTCAAGAAGATCCCTCTTACTATACTCATTGATTCTGGTAGCACTCATAACTTCATTGATCCACGAATAGCCAAACAGGCTGATTGCTTTATCCATCCCTGCTCTAGCTTTGAAGTCATGATTGCCAATGGGGGCACTTTACCTTGTAAAGGGAAATGTCGCAGTGTGCGTCTCTCTATTGGAGATTATAACATGCGCTCTGACATGTTTGCCTTACCCTTAAGTGGCTGTGATGTGGTTTTGGGTGCCCAATGGTTACGCACTCTTGGCCCCATTCTCTGGGATTTTGCTGAACTTTGGATGCAGTTTTCAGCCGAGGGGCACCAACACACTTTGAAAGGCTTACAACCAGGGTCTCTCAGCATCATCAGTTCACACCGTATGGAAAAACTTCTTAAGAAGAATTCACATGGTGTCATCGCTCAGCTCCATTCCATTCAGATGCAGCCATCAGCAGTCTCTAGCACTCCTGCCGATCTCCAACACATTTTGGACAAGTATTCTGGTATATTTGCTGAACCTGTGGGATTACCTCCTTCTCGTCCAGAGGACCACCGTATTCAGCTCCTTCCTGGCAGTATTCCGCCCAACATCAGGCCCTACCGCTACCCATTTCATCAGAAGACCGAAATTGAGATACTTGTCCGTGACTTACTGAAGCAAGGTATTATTCGCCCTAGTACCAGTTCCTTTTCTTCTCCAGTTCTGCTTGTTCGCAAAAAAGATGGGTCATGGCGACTCTGCATTGATTTCCGAGCACTTAATCATCTCACTATAAAGGACAAGTTTCCCATTCCAGTTGTTGATGAACTTCTTGATGAACTTCATGGGGCTCATTTTTTCTCCAAGTTAGATCTTCGTTCTGGGTATCATCAAATTCGGGTTAATGAGGAGGATATACCTAAAACTGCCTTCCGCACACATGATGGTCACTATGAATTTTTAGTCATGCCCTTTGGCCTCACGAATGCTCCTTCAACATTTCAGGCAGTGATGAATAACATATTTCGACCATACCTCCGGAAATTCATTCTGGTCTTCTTTGATGATATCCTCATATATAGCAAAACTTGGGCTGAGCATCTCATCTCTCTGATCATCAACTCTGTGCAAAACTATCTAAATGTGTGTTTGGCCAGGAGGAAGTGGAGTATCTCGGGCATATTGTTGCACACCATGGAGTGCGGGTGGATCCTACAAAAATAGATGCCATGAAAACTTGGCCGCATCCTAAAACTCTCAAGAGCCTTCGGGGTTTTTTGGGGTTGACTGGCTACTACCGCAAGTTTGTCAAAGATTACGGGAAAATTGCAGCACCATTGACAGCTCTGTTAAAAAAGGATGCCTTCTCCTGGACCCCTGTTGCTGAGACTGCATTTGAACAACTGAAACAGGCTATGTGCAGTACACCTGTTCTCGCGATGCCAGATTTTTCCAAACCCTTCACTATTGAGAGTGATGCTTGCGGCAATGGATTGGGTGCTGTTCTCCTGCAAGATGACCATCCTATTGCGTTCACTAGCAAAGCCCTCTCTGGTAAGAATCTAGCCCTCTCTACTTATGAAAAAGAAATGATGGCTATTTTGCATGCTGTACAGAAGTGGCGGCCATACCTCTTAGGGAGTCATTTTTGCATCAGAACCGATCACCAAAGTCTGAAATACTTCCTGGAACAACGGGTATCCTCTCCTACACAACAGAAATGGGTCAGCAAACTCATGGGGTATGATTATGAGATCACCTACAAGAAGGGTAAGGAGAATATTGTGGCAGATGCTCTTTCTCGCACATTTGATAATCAAGCTTCCCTTTCCGCTATTTCTATGCCCATTCCCAATTGGTTAGCGTCTGTTCAGCAGGGCTATGACAGTGACTCTTCTTTATCTCAAATCATTCACCAGCTAGCCAATAATCCTTCTGCTATACCACATTACTCTTGGGATGGTGCTTCTCTTCGATACAAGGGTCGGCTAGTGCTTCCTCAGAACCCAGCTCTACATCAGGCTATTTTTTATGAACTCCATGCTTCTCCTTCAGCAGGGCACTCAGGCTTCCTCAAAACTTATGAGCGAGCAAGGAGAAACTTCTTTTGGAAAGGGATGAACAAGACGATTCAACAGATGGTGGCTGAATGTGATACTTGCCAACGCCACAAGGGTGAAACGACCCTCCTTCCTGGCTTGCTCGAACCATTGCCCATCCCTACACGGATTTGGACTGATATTTCTATGGATTTCATTGAAGGGCTTCCTAAATCCGGTGGCAAGACAGTGATCTTGGTTGTGGTTGATCGTCTCTCGAAATATAGTCATTTTTGTGCCCTCAGCCACCCCTATACTGCCTCCTCTGTTGCACAAATCTTCATGGACCAGATATTTCGTCTTCATGGACTCCCTTCTTCCATTGTCTCTGATCGTGATGCAATTTTTACCAGTCATTTTTGGACTGAACTGTTTCAGAAAACTGGCACCAAACTGAAGATGAGTTCGGGCTATCACCCACAAACTGATGGTCAAACTGAAATTGTCAATAAATGCTTGGAAACTTATCTTCGTTGCTTCACTTCCGAACAGCAACATCAGTGGGCCAAGTGGCTCCCTTTAGCTGAATGGTGGTACAATACCTCTTACCACACTGCCTCTAAAATGACTCCATATGAAGCAGTCTATGGTCAGGCACCTCCAGTGCTCCTTCCCTACACTCCCAACAGCTCACCAGTCCAGGCAGTTGACATAGTTCTCCGCAGCAGGGATCAGATTCTTCGTACCTTACAGGATAATCTTCACATGGCCCGTAATCGGATGAAACAGCAAACAGATCAGCACCGTTCTGAGCGCTCATTTCAAGTTGGGGATATGGTTTTTCTTCGTCTACAGCCATACAAACAATCCTCCCTAAAGCTGAAAGGGCGTCATAAGCTGGCCCCAAAATTTTATGGGCCTTATAAGGTTCTGCAGAAGATTGGTTCAGTTGCTTATAAACTGGAACTTCCTCCTTCTTCCCGCATTCATCCAGTCTTTCATGTTTCTTGTCTAAAGAAACTTCTGGGTACCACTGTTAGAGCACAAACTACTCTCCCTGAAATGGATACGGAAGGATCCATTATCCTGGAGCCGGTGGCAATCATTGACCAGCGCACTCGCCAGCTTCGCTCTCGCTCCATCTCTGAGGTCTTGATTCAGTGGCATGGCATGCAACCAGAGGATGCTACCTGGGAACCCCTTCTTCAGATTCAACAACAATTTCCACACCTTAAGCTTTGAGGACAAAGCTTTTTTCTAAGGGAGAGGGGATGTTAGGAACCTGTGTGTTCCTTCTGTTTATTAGAGTAGTGTTGTTGGACGCATATGCTTTGTAAGTCGTCCCGTGAGTATATTTTATTATCCCACATGCATAGGTAGTATTACTTTTCTAGATCGTACCCAGTATATAAGAATAGGTTGAGGCCCTTGATGGGCACGGACGAATTTATTGTATTGAGCTTGCTCAAAGGAGGTTACCCCCTCGAAGTGGCCTGCGATCAGTAGATTCATTCTGAGTTCTGCTATCACTTTGTATTCTGTTATTTCGAGCATTCTCACGATATTGCTATAAGGAGGTTCTTCACATTACTCTAGCAAAACTACACCATTCAGAATAGCAAATCTTCTTAAAATGTTTGTTTCTGCCTTGGTTCTTAATCGGGATTTCTCTACAATCTGTTATACAGAGAGCTCAAGAAAACATTAACTACAGTGAGTGAGGAACTACGTATTTGCTTCCATTGTTTTTATTTTCAGTTATTGAATAACTGAGATCATTACCTTTGTAACTGCTGAAAGTCAACAAACCGAGCAAGACAGAAGGAAAATTAAGAACCTCACAAGCATCAATGTTCCAAAGTGACATATAATCAGTTTAACCAAAGCCCACAAATAAAGAAGAAACATTCATATATATATATATATATATATATATATATATATATATATATATATATATATATATATATATATATATAGATATATATTAAGCAGGTAAATTACATATTGTTAAAATTCATGATAGATGGACTACCTTATAAACAAACCACCATCAAGAAAAAGGGAGCAGGATGCAAACTGAATATCCTATATCTACAATCCTACCATTTGCTATATAATTAGCTTGATACAAAATAAGAATAGACAGGATGAGAATCCGAACAACGACCCACTAAAACATATAAGGAAAAGCACACTAACTACTAGACCAGAATGGAAACAAAAGGCTTACATACTACCACAAGGAAAACAGGGGAGCAAAAGCAAGGGACACTCCCAACCAAACCTGCAAGGAGCTAAACCAAGAACTAGTCACCAACGCAACGCCAGAGAGCCCACCTAGCCCGGACGCCTACTTCCAATAAACCATAATGATCTATGAAATGTCATTAGGCTTCTCGAGCTAGAAATTAGGTGGGAATTCAAATGCATTTTTCTCCCTGCTGGATTTCTCCATGTTAGGGGTGCAAAAATTCAAAGCCTCTAGGTTGTCCAATGCCACCCCTGGATGAATATAAGCCTTAAAAATGTTTAGGTAGTTTTTAACCTAGTTTTTACTGTCATCTTCAACAATCCCTCTCCACTAGAGGAGAACTGGATACTAGCCTCCATTTTCGGCCATTCCTTGTAGAAAGCCACGTTCTCACGAATAACTAAGGAAGGATGCCGAATCACTACAACCAAATTAGAACTGCCAAGTGGGTGTGCCATGTACCTTTCCGAAAGGGGAATTCTGAGCTTCTCGTCAATTCTTCCAGCCCCATTTGCCAAACTGGGTCGAAAATATTGCAACAGAACCTAATCATAGCCCACTACTCCACCCTAGCTCTGGCCAAACAACCGATAAACATCCCAATAATATCACCGTTGGTCCGCCAAGTATAATCATAGTTGAAAGTGCCTTCTCCAATGGCCCGACTAACTGCAATCCTAGTCATATCATCAACAAGCTTCAAAACATTGCTCCATCTATCCGGCTTCACGTTTCCCCAAAATGCCATCGTCCGCACCTCTGTTGTGTGAAAGAGACTAATATTTGAATCCATCCATCTTAGAGGTTAAATTCGCACGGATTGATAGAGATGGAAAAAGACAGCAAAGGAATAAATGCAAAAAAGCTGCCAAAGGTCCTAGAAAAACCTAGAGGCAGTGACGTCATCCATAAATGACACCAGCTAGGGCTGAGGCATGAAGGAAGCCTATTGTCATTTAATGATGGAAAACTGAAGGATTGCCAACGAAACTAGCTTGAAATGATAGGACATAAAACACAACTAGGACCAGTTTAAGGGGAAGGAAAAACAACTAAGCCAGAAGATTAAGAAAGGATAGAATAAGGGGATCCTACTAAATGGAGATTAAAAAAGGTGCTATAAAAATAACTATTTTGAGGGCCTAATCACTAATACTTCATTCCCCCAATGATTACTAAGCCTACAAAAACCATGATTATTCATACAGCACAATCGTATGCCTGGGTTGGGGAATAAAACTAGAAAAGGAAAAACAAAAAATTCGAAACCAAAGTTATAATTGGGAGGTTTAAAAGAATTATTTCAGTTTTATATGGGGTGGGATTAGATTACTAATTGAATAATTTAAGGTTAAGAGTGGAGACTAAACTTGAATATCCTAGATACCTAAGGAAGTTATAAAATGTTGGCCATTAAAAAATCTTCACCATCAGCGCCCTTGTTAGCTAGCTGGTCTACCTTCTTATTTCCTTCCCGATAAATATGTAGAATTTGAGTCTCTATGAAATAGTCCAGGATTCTGAGGACTTCTTCCAATTTTGAATTAAGGACCCAATTTGGAGTAGAGCATTTCCTAATAGCATTAAGGACGATCTAAGAGTCGCCTTCAATAATGACCTTTAAAATTCCTAAATCTAGACATATTTGGAGTCCTTCTTGCAGAGCTTCCAGTTTGGCAAGGTTGTTTGTAGTGGGGTTTATGGATTTAGCTCTTTTCGCTATCCATTTACCTGAAGCATTATTAATGATGCACCCAATGCCTGCTTTCCCAGGATTACCTCTTGAGGCACCATCAAAATTTAACTTGGACCACCCCGATGGTGGAGGGGTCCATCTGCAGTTTTCCCTTGCTTTATTTTTTTTATTATATGTGAGTGGGGGGTTTATTAGGTTCTTCCAGTTCTTCTTCATTAACCCATCCCATCTTGAGAATGAGCCCTCCTCTTGCAAAGATTTTCCTAAGGTGAGAATTTAAGGTCTCAACTATGCATGCTTCGATTTTATTGAGGATTACATCTATCAGCATATCCTCATTATGAAAAATTCTTTTATTCCTTTCCTTCCATATTTTCCACATGAGAATAGATGGACTAATATTCCAAATTTTGCTGTATACACCCTTACAAATACCTGTCGGCCATCCCTTGAGAAGCTCAATTAGGGATGATGGCATGGGGGTTGTCCAACCTAGCATCTATCTGAGCCAATCCCAACATCAATGTGAATATGGGCATTTATAAAGGATATGGTTGGTGTCTTCACCTTCTTGCCTACAAAGCACACATCTTGAAGGGCCTTCAAAACCCATCTTACGTACTCTATCAGTTGTAAGAATCCTATTCTGGAATGCTAGCCAAATAAAAGAAGCCTACCTTAGGCAAGTAGGACACATCCTAGCAAAGATTAAAAGGAATGTTCACCTCTCCCCAGTCATGGGAGTGAGTAATAACTCTATAACCATTTTTGACCCTATACTTCCCATCTTTTGATGCTGCCCATATAAGTTTATCTTTACCCTCATATTGCTTGATTTTCCTATTTCGAATAAGATTTTTGAATACCTTTTTCATGGCTAGATCTATATTTAGATTTTCCACTATTTCCAAACCCATCTTGCTATTCCGTCAATGTTTATTTTAGTTTTATAGTCATAAACCTTGCTCCCCCAGGCTATTACTAATTGCTCGTTAAATTTTCCTGGGATCCCCATACTATCTATTGGGAGCTGCCCATCCCAAGAATCTTCCCAGAATAGAGCCTCATCTCCCTTACCAACATCCCAGGTAAGGTATTTTGCTTATGGGCTCTCTACTTTGAACTATAAAATTCCAACTCTCGGAACCTTTAGGAAGGGACTGCATTCTGAAAATTGAATAAGGGTTTGCCAGATTAAGGTATTTGCTATACAGTATTTTGGCCCATTTTTTATCTCTTTCTTCAAATAGGCACCAAACAAGTTTAGCCTCAAGTGCTTCATTTTGCCAGCTTAAATTTTTAATGCCTAAACCTCCTAAATCATTAGGTTTACAAATGTTGTCCCACTTAATGAGAGCTATTTTGTTAGCCTCAACCACGTCGTTCCACAAAAATCTCCTAAATTTGGCCTCGAATTGTTTATCGATATGTTTAGCTAGAGGGAGCCATGAAAGTGGGTAGGTAGGGAGAGCAGATAGAACTGCTCTAATTTAGGTGACTTTCCCGGCTTTCGTAAGCCATTGATCTTTCCATCCCCCTATCTGGGTATTCAATTTATTAAGAATACTATGCCAAACCTTGTTGGATTTATTGCCTTTTTCTAGTTCAATTCCTAAGTATTTACATGGAAATGAACCCTTCTTGTAGCCCATGATGTTGCATATTTGTGCCTCCTTTTCAAGCTTGGTGTGAATGAAAAAGATTTCTGATTTTGCAGCATTCACTTTTTGACCAGAGGCTTCCATGTAATACTGAATGATAGATTTAATGCTAAGGGCCTCATTCTTAAAGCTTTCGCAAGGTAAGATGGTATCATCTACATACTGTTGGTGGGTGATGTTAAGGACATTACCAGTAATTGTGATACCATTTATTTTTCCTTCTAAATGAGATTTGGTTAATGCCCTTTCAAAAGCTTCTACCATAACAATAAATAAGAATGGAGAAAGCAGATCACCTTGTCTGATATCTCTTGAGGTTTCAAAGAAACCTTCGGGATAAGAACTGAGATCTTAGTTGTAGAGATGCATTAATAGACGAAATTAACCCATTGGAGTAAAAATCCAAAGGCTTCTAAAACTTTACATAAAAACCTCCAATCAACCATATCATATGCTTTTTGGATGTCCAATTTCATGAACATACTTGCTAATTTGTTTTTGTTAGCTGAATGGAGCGCTTCTTGAATAATGAGTAAGCCATCTATAATAGATCTGCTTGGAACAAAGCCAGTTTGTTCTTCTGAAATAATCTTGGGGAGAATAGGTTTCAGACGATTTGCTAGAATTTTAGATAATATTTTATAAATGGTATTGCAGAGGGCTATAGGTCTAAAATCTCCTAGAGTTTCGGGATCCTCTTTTTTGGGTATCAAAGTTAGGAAGGTGTTATTAATTTCGAATAAAATAAATCCGCCATTTCTTGTTGCTTCAATGGCTTTCCACATGTCAAAACCAATAATATCCTAGCATTTTTGGTAGAAGAAAGCTTGGAATCCATCCGATCCTGGGGATTTATCTAGGTTCATGTTGAAGACCACTCGTCTAACTTCTTCTAAGGTGATAGGGCTATTTAATAATTTATTGTCTCCTGACGAGATCAGCCTAGGATTTGCTTCAAGCATTTTTGTTTGTGCTACCAAATTTGAGCCGTCATAGTTATTTAAAATATTATGGAAATGATTAACGAAGGTCTCAACTATTTTATCTGGATTTTCTATAGTAGTATCCACAGGGTCTTTGATTTTTGTAATTTTGCTTTTGGCTCTGTTCTACAAGGTACTATTATGAAAGAATTTTGTGTTTTGGTCTCCTTCATTCAGCCATTTTTCTCTTGATTTTTGTCTCCAAAAATTTTCTTCTTTAACCAAGATGGATTCTTGCCTGGCAAGTAAATCTTTTTCCAGATTATAGCTGTCATTATTCATTGCTTTCTTAATTACTATTATGTTTAATTTCCTTAAACTTTCTTCTATATCTAGTTTATCTTTAAATATATTATTAAAGTGTTCATTATTCCACTTATGTATCTTTTCTTTAATCATTTTCATTTTTGAGACAAAGATGTACATTTTCGAACCTTTAAAATTCTCTTGCATCCACCATTATTTAATAAGTACCCTAAAGTTGCTATCTAAAAACCACATTTTTTCACACTTAAATGGATTTCTAACTGGTTTATTGGGTTCAGAGAATTCAATACGAACGGTATGGTGATCTGAACTTGCAATTGGGAGAACTGAGGCTTGGATCTTGGAATTTAGTTCACTTAATACTCCTTTGAGGAAAAACCTATCTAATTTCTCAGCTATATATGTAAAAAAAATTCTTTTGTTATTCCACGTATACTTACCATTATTAAAAGGAATATCTATCAGATTGTTAAGGCCTACCCAATTTTTAAAATCCTTGATAGCTTGGGAGGTTTGCTGAATGCCTCCAAATTTCTCGTCTATATTTGAAATGGTATTGGAATCACCTCCAAGCAGGATGAGTTCATTGTTATGATTGTTGATGAAGGTACTAATTTCATCCCATAGACATTTTTTATCACTATTAGATGTTGGACCATATATGTTAATCAAGATAAACCGTAGGTTGGTTTTGATACTATTGACTCTACTACTCAACCAAAAGTTGTTTGAATTTAAAATATTCCATATGACTTTCCTAGGATTCTAGATCATACCTAGACCTCCCAAGGCCCCTCTAGATTCATGTAGGTAAATGTTCCAACTGCCTAGTTTCTTTTCTAACTTAAATCCTTCTTCTTTATTTAATTTTGTTTCTTGTAATATAATAATTTCAGATTCAAAGTGTTTTAGGTTTTGTTTTAATATGTGTTTTTTGCTAGGGGCATTTAGGCCTCTAGCATTCCATGTGATCTTCATGCTGCCTTGGGAAGGATCTTCCCCTTCCCTGCATAGAGTAGATGACTGATCTTTTGCTGTTCCTTTGCCTGTCCATCAGCTTCTCTAAGTTCCTTGAGGGATTTTCTTCCTCTTTTGGCTTTAATTTTGTTGTAATTTGGTGAGTCTATCCCTTCTTGGTTCCTCAAAATGCCCAACTGCTCTGTGCTTCCTAGTATGTTTAAGACTGTTTCAGATTGATTGCCTTCTACTGCATCTTTATCTTTTTTGACTTGCAAAATTTGTGCTACCTTCACTGACTGATCCTTTGTAAGACTATCATCTTCCTGAGAAAACTAAGGACTATCATCAGCGCCATCAACCCTTGCTGTAGTTACTTTATATTCTACTCTCAGAAGGGATTTCCGATTGATTTCATCTTTCTCAAATGATATCAGATCTCTTCTTAGGTCTTCATAAGTGTATTGATCTCCACCTATCTTTAAAACCCGATGTATAAGGTCCTCTTTCTATGAACTACTACTTTTATCTACATTCTCATAGTCAAATACTTGGATTAATTCATTAGATAGAAGATCTAAGTTTTCCTTTTCAGTTTCACTTAGTATTGACCCTCCACACTCTTCGTATTTTTCCAAATCCTTGCTCAAAAAATCCTGAAATACTTGAATTGAGGTTTCTTTAATCTTACTCTTTTCATCATCCTTTGCATTATACTCATTGAGGTTGTGTTCTGGAGATGCTTTCCAAGTAGGGGGCGTTTGCCAAAATTTGGTAAATAGATTTGTTGCTTTGTTCTCAAGATTTCTGGTTTCCTTTCTGATTTTTTCTAAATGTTGCTTCAGTGTTTCCAATTTATCCTCTCTGTGTTTAGTCATTTCATCATCCAAGGCTTTAGCTGAGAATAGTTGAATATTCTCTATCTCTTCTATCCTGCTGAGCATATTTCCAAGAGTCTCTTTATCCTGGATTTTTGGTTCAATCTCCGATATATTCCTATCCTCATTTAATGCTTTAGGGCTCTTATCCATCTTTGCTTTCTCTGATTTTGTTTGATATGTTTTTCAGCTGATCATTGTATTCTGATTTCTTATGTTAGCCATGCTCCGTGAGGTAACATTCATTGCTTTGCTATGATCTTTGAGACTGAGGTCATTCTGCCTAGGCTAGATTTTCAGACTAGACCTGATTCCTTTAGACTCCTGTATATCTGTTAATTCAAAAGTACCTTTATGCGTAACTGATCTTGGGAGGTTTTTTGCTACCAAATTTTGGGAATTTTCCTTTTTATTTTCTTGTACTAACTTTAGTGCCTTCTTCTGATTATCCTGAGAGGTGTGAGAGGTTTGTTGCTGCCCTTTGTTCCTGACTCAATTGTCTAACCTTCTGCTTCATTCACTGTTTCTACATTTATTTTCTCTGCTGTGATTTGAGTAGCCTTTGGATTGCCTTGCTCAGCTATATCTTCCTTTTGATTCATTCTCTGATTTCTTATTTTCATCATGGGGAATGTAGCCATAGGATCTATGGTAGTTTGAAGCTTTTTGAAGGTTATTTTCCTCTCATCTTCTAGTTTGATGATCTCTGATATTTTTCCTTCACATGTGTACTTTAAATTTATATAGAGATCTATTAGTTATTATTTTGATGGAACCAAATTCCTTGTTATTAACCTTACATTTTACCAATAATTTGATGTTATTACAAAATTTGAATGAGGCGTCTATGCTAATTAGGTCTCTGGTTGAAAAGCCTATTTTCCTAATAATTTCTATTTGCTTTAGTTCTGGAGGGATGGAGTTAATAGAGACCCATGATGGAATTAAAAAATTTGAATTTTCTTCCTTACAGTCAAGAATCCAATCACAAAAATTAACTGCATGACCTATAAAGAAGCAATCAGAGACATAAAGAAAGCCTTTCTTAACATACTTATCGCAACATTGAATATATATTAGTCTATCTCAGTGTTACGGTACTCGGACTCGCCTCTGACTTAGAAAGTCAAAATCCAACTCGGACTTGGACTCGACGACCGGACTCGGCAAGGACTCAGAAAATTGGAAAACCCATGAAATTCAAAGATTTTTAAGGATTTTAAGATTGTTTCATGCATCTTTTAGTCAATTAACATCAAATACATAGTAATTGAGATAAATAGAAGCTACTTAATACACATACACAATTTTGCATAGATCACATAAGTATAAAAGTGAATTTATGAAGGACAAATCCTAAATAACACAATATAAAGTTATAAACTATAAAGTAATAAACATAGTGTCACTCCAGTGTCAAAGAATCAAATCTCTACAATATTCATGAATTACAAAATCCATGGTATCAAATTCAAAAGTTCAAAACATATATCAAAATAACAACTAGAAGACTAAGGCTCATAGTAGTCTATGTCCTCCTACCAGTGCACCTAAGATAAGTCATGGAAGACTCTCGAGCCATCCTCTCTCCCTATGTCTGATGCTGAGCTTGTACCTCATCCTCATCATCATCCTCATCCTCACCCACATAATCCTCGTCATCAGACTGGGATCCATCACTCCTAGCCTCAAAGTCCTGCACTCTATCTCCTCGCACTCTAGCCTCTTAAACTGCCATCGCTACTACCTCAACCTCCCGATCCACCTGATCTACCCACTCCACATCTTCATCACTGAAGACAGGATCAGCCATCTCTGTGTTCCACTCTGCATGAGGATCAACATTCTCTAATACAATCAGTGATGTATTGGTGCCAAGGATCTGTCTATGGCGAAGGCAAAAGTTGTAGTGAATAAAGACAAGATCGTTTAATTTTTTCACTGCCAACCTATTGCGCTTCTTTGAGTGTATGTGTTCAAATAGGCTCCAATTACGTTCGCATCCTAATGCACTAGATGGCTAGCTCAAGATGCGAATCGCAATCCTCTATAAATTTGACACCTTTGTGCCAAACATCTCCCACCATGCATCTGAAACAAGAAAATTTTGAATTATATCAATAACTTTGAATTTATCAAATTAAAATGGGAATATTGTAATAGAATTACTATTAGAAATTAGGATCTAGAATCAAAAAAAATTTGTATTTACCACGCATTAATTATGTCTTATTTTTCTTGCACAACTCCCGTGCAAATAAGTCCCCTTGAGCTTTCTTAAACAACTAAATCTCACGGACTATAATTGTTCCAACTGCTAAATCAGGTGACATTCTCTCTACAACATCGTAGAGGCCACTCCACACCTCATCATCAGCCTTGAAATGTGGGCTGAATTGGTATGCTGGATTAAGGAAGTAGGCCGCTGCATGTATAAGCCTGTGAAGTAGATTGTGCCAATGTTTATCAGTGACATCCCGTATAGGCCCATACCTATCTAAATTCCCTACAAAAAAAGAGCGAATGGCCTCCTTCACCCTATCCATGCCCTCATAAATGTAGCCCATTGAGGGCTTCTCTCCACCAGCAGTTTGTAGGAGAACAACAAGCGGCTTAACAAATTGCAATCATTATGAAAGTTGGAAGAAAAATAATCAACTTTAAGTTTTTTCTTTAAAAAATGAACAATAATTTATAACATAATTTCATAAACAAAATAAAGTTGAAATGAGGACAAATAGGAAAATTATCGTCACAATATCAGCAATCAGTGTCCAAAAAGAAGCCTCATCAAAAACATGATCAGTTGCAGCAATCCCTGCAGTGGTCTTTGCATATGATGATGCAATCCACTCCTCACTAACAAACATGCATCTCAAACCTCCCTTTGAATCAAACAAAGATTTTATTGTGAGAAAATTGGTTGCAAATCTAGTGACCCCTAGACGAGACAACTCCTTTTGCTCATTGTGTTTCCTCATGAGGTTAAGGACCCATGTATGATTATATATAAATTTGCATACACTCCTTCCTCGCTCTATAACTGTTTTTATCCAGGGGAGTTTACCAAGACTCTCTAACATGAGGTCAATGCAGTGAGCAGCACAAGGGGTCCAAAATAAGTGAGGGTGTCTCTCCATAAGAAGCTTTCCTAAAGCAACATAATTTGCTGCATTATCTGTAACTATCTGCATCACATTCTCCTCACCCACGTCCTTTATCACTTCATCCATTATCTCACAAAGATATTCAGCATTCTTTGTTTTTCCTGAGGCATCAATTGATTTCAAAAAAACCGTGGCGCCTAAAGAAAAAGAAACAAATTAGTATAATGATTAATGATGAATCATAATTTATAAACTTGATTACTTAAGTACAAGTTCTACTTCTAAATTTTTAATGTCTAAGACTCTAAGTACAATTACGGTTTACCTGATGAGGAGACAAGAAAGTTGAGGAGTGTTCTACTCCTATCAGTCCAACCATCAGTCATGATGGTGCAACCCTTCCTCTTCCACACCTCATGTTGCCCCTTGATTTCAACTTCTACATCAGCCACCCTTTGGTTCAAAATAGGACATTGCTCTTTGATTTCAACTTCTACATCAGCCACACTTTGGTTCAAAATAGGACCTCCTAGCTCTTCAGCACCAGGGGCTTTGAACCTTGGACCACAAACAGCAACAGCATCAATTCCAATTTACCAATAAGGGGACCTAAAACAAATAAAATTAAATTAAAGTTAAAAAAATTAGTATATTATAAATAAATTTGAAAACAAAATACAAATTAAAATAAACAAAATGAGCATATTATTGTCTCTTAAAAGTTGAAAGTTGAAAGTTGAAACTTTGAAAGAAAGAGAAGACATAAATTCAAATTTAAATAAATAAGTACTTTGCTGCATTGAATGAAATGTTGTAGACGAAGAAGTCTCCAAGTGCCAATTTTGCATAATCATGTTTCTCCTTGTTCCAACCCATGCCCATAAGTGATGGTTGTGCACCTGGAGCCGTGCGTGGAGCAAACATGGAATCAAGTGCCGATCTTTTCTTACAAATGCGACGCTCAATAGTCACACTCATAGAAGCAGTGGCATCCGTAGGTGGAGTGGGGGATAATGGAGAGCGAAAATTAAAAGATTCCTGTTGGGCTAGTTGTGCCATTTTTTCATGTTGCTTCTTTTTCAATTCTCTTTTCTCCATTTTTTCCTCTAGAAGAGTTTGCATGTCTTGCATAACATCTTGGGGTACATCTTTGCATTTTTTAGCATCACGTCTAGATATATTTGCTAGATGATACTTCAATCTATTTATTCCTCCCCAATTATATACTACACCAGAATGCCAACATGTAACAACTCCCTTTTTGTGCCTCGGGATGGCATGTTTCCAAGCCCTATCCCTTGCTATTGCACTTGGGTTTGCATTAGGGTTAAATGGAGGCCTAGTTCCACTTCCCTCACCTTGAGACATTATGTCAAATTTCAATGTGTTTGCTATTAGCCTACTCCAATATGAATGTAAACAAAATGAGAAGTAAAAAATAGTACATAGTAGTAGAGACCAAACAAATTTAAACAAAATAAGAAGTAAAAATACTAAAACATACGAATGTAAAAGTTTAATACATATTACAAAACAACACAAAGAAATGCAACTTGTACCTTACCTTTTCAAATTTGCACAAAGTCAAACAATGGAAATGCAAGTTTGTAGAAACCTCATCCAAATGCTCCCTTAAGCTCCTCTCAATGCTTTAATACAAGCTACAAAGATGCACAAACCATTAGCAATCAATATGGGAGAGCCAACCGGTTTGCTGATTTTTCTCCCAAAACCCCAATATTCTTCTCTAACTCTTTCCTCTCTCTTGTGAGCATAAGCAAATGGTGGAATGACCTTTTTAGGTCAATAACATGTTATAAGAACCAAAAAAGACAACATAAAACAATGCATTTTTTAATTTTTTGCCTTGTTCTTTCTTGGTTGCCAGCGAGAGTCCAAGGCTCGGGACTCAGCAAACTCTGCCAGGACTTGGCTGAGTCCGAGCCTAGAGGCAGATTGCCTCGAAAATGGAGACTCTGCCTCGGACTCGCAGAGTCCT
The DNA here is from genome assembly GCA_028749045.1 of Cupressus sempervirens. Classification (NCBI taxonomy): domain Eukaryota; kingdom Viridiplantae; phylum Streptophyta; class Pinopsida; order Cupressales; family Cupressaceae; genus Cupressus; species Cupressus sempervirens. The sequence goes on along the minus strand of CM053788.1, from coordinate 159,246,546 downwards.
GGTCAAACTTGGCGAGTCCCATTACAATGGTCTATCTGAATAGTGAGAAATACTTACCTGTGAATTGCAAAAGTCCTCAATCCAAATAATGAGATTATGCATTTTTTATCTTCGCCCATTCCAGAAAGCAAAAACGCCAACTTCTTGGCATTCCTGCCATTTGTTTTTGCAGTCCTGATTGATGATAATCAATACTTTTTCATCCGGTTTGATTGGATTAGGGCTGAGAGGTGAGAGAGGGTATGAGTCGAGATGAGGATGGAAGCTGGAGATCGATGTTCTTCAATATGGAGGAATGTAGACATTGGGGGAGAGGGGAGAAGCAAAGAGATTTGAATTTCCAGGTACCAAATCCATAGAGAGATCCGCAAGGAAACCTGTCTGCTGGGCATATAAGGATTGATTGTTAGGGTTTGCATATTTGGTGAAGTTGAAGAAGTGGATTTGTTTATCTAAGCTTAAAGTGGAAAGGATTACAGGTCGGGGAGTATAACAATCCTGAGGGTTGCAGTATTCACTTTCCAATATGCGATTTAAACAAAGAATTACCATTCTGAATTTGAATTTGGGGGGAAAATTAAGCAAAATCCTGGTTTGCATTCTGGCTGGTTCGATTGCTAACATTGTTCTTTGGCAGTGATAGTATTTGTCTTGTCTTTTCCGCTCTATCTGCCTGATTCGATACTACAATGATCCCAAGATTGAGAGATTTTTGTCTTTTAAACTAGGGTTCCAAATCATGTGTCCCCTCTAAAATGGAGAACGCATTTGAAGTGTTAATAACGTAGTTAAAATTTGCAGAAACCTTTTTGTGGGATGAGTGCAGAACTAAATCCACCTCATCCAGAGTTTTGCTAGGGTTTCGGGCTATCTATATAAGGGGGTCCTAAACATTTCGAGGGAGGCCTACGTATTCGAACGGTCGTATTTCCTGCTTTTTTCAAGTTTTTTGAAAAGTTTGTCATCCTCGCAAAGCAGAGCTTATTTCTTTATTCTTTTTTAGGAGAGGTAGCAAGAGTTACTCCTTAGCCATTGCCCACCTTTTTCTAGATGGCTTGTTTACTTGGAGAATATTTTTTGCTTGATAAGGGATTCTAGAATATCTTACTCTTGATCCAAGTTCATCATAATGTCCTTACAATTTGTGATAGTTGTTTTTGGGGAGCTTGTCCTCTTCAATTTGAGAAGGATCGACATAGCTATTTCTCTCTTTGTTGCATTTCAATTCAGTTTGGATGTTGATCTTGGCTTGCAAGCATGGAACTAGCTTTTCTTACTATCTTTTCTAGATCATATGCCCTTATATTTGTTGTAACATGAAAAAAGGATTGTTCGATAATATGCATTAGATTTTTTTCTTCATAATAAGGATGGATTGTTTGATTGTATGCATTCTTATTTGTTATGTCAACTTCTTTTCAGAAATGCATCAAGAAAATGGAGGATGGGGATGCCGGGACTATTTTCCTTAGGCGAGTTCTCTGTGGGAAGCTAGTGTAAGGATCAATGCTGCAGGTAATCTCCGAATCGTTGGTTGCAAGGAAATCATTAGAAAAGGGAAGAGGCAACAGAAAGGAGACAATTATATCTAAGGCATATTCTCCACGAGAAGGCAAAAGCAACAAAGCAGTTAGGAGTGGTAGAGAGACAGAACAGGCAGAGGTAGGAGCCAACCAAAAAAAAAAAAAAAATGTCAACAAATCAAAAATGTTCAAAATGCATAACGAACAAGCCCAAGGGAAGGGAAAACATAAGCGGTTGCCAGAAAGGGTGTGGAATCAGAAGAAAATCATAAAAATAGTGTGTTTCATGTAGTTTTGTGTGGGTTTTGGAGTGCTAATCAGGGAGCGCCGACCCCGAGAGGGCGCTACCTCTCAACCCCACTGGGGGCGATGCCCCCTAGATCCCCAGTCGGTGCAATTATTAGTCATGGGAAGTGTGACCAGTTGATGAGACCTGGAATTGCTGGAGGCATGCAGTGTCTGTGTACCAAAGGTGGAGAGAACAACAGAGCAAGCCTTTCGAGAGAGGCGATACGCTTTGAGGCACTTGGATAGGTGTTGGACGTTAGGCTGTCTTGGTGGATGCAAAGAGAGCTTGGGAGGAGCTGATCATCCAATTGAAGGCAGTGCAGCGACACTTGGCTCAGGGTACCCAGGAGTTGGAAGCAGAGAAAGCAGCAACAGGTGGCTATCAAGGTCAACTTGACTAAGGAGATAGTATTGTGTTAATAGAGGCTACAGAATGCAACGCGGGTTGGAGACCAGTTTGGTGCAGGCACGGGACGAGTGTGAAAGTGATGTGACAGAAACAGATCTATCTTGTTGTAGTTAGTTAGTTAATGTATTTTGTTTGTTAATTTGTCTCGGATATTTTGTAATTGTCGTCTAGAGACAACTTTTTCTTTTGGGGGGGATGATGTCCACTATAAATATTGCGTAGCCGACAAGGTGTTGTCATCGGTAAAAATTTTGTAGCCAATGGGTTCATGTCGTCGGTAAAGATTTGTAGCCGACGGATAGATTAGTATTGTTATGTAGCTAATGGACCCCTTCAGGAAGGTTCAGCAAAAGTATTTATACCCCATCTAAGATCATTGTAAATCATTCGTATTATGTAATCTCTTGGCATATGTGAATAATAAATGGAGATTTTTTATTCTTATCTATTGTCTGTGCCCAGTATGGTAAACATGCTATTCATTATAGAATCATTTGATCCTGTGAATTCTTATTTGTTGTTAGTCCCTGCCTATATATATAGGGAACTAATGTTTTTAGTAGACCCTTTTCAATTAATTTTTTTCAATCTATGCATGTCACATCCTAAAGTATAAACTATTTTATTTTTAAAATCAATTTTTGTACATTAATTTCTTAATTCTTATTGGCTACATTGAATTTGGCTAGGGGTTATATTGATTTTTTGTCACAGAAATTAGAAAAATAAATCTCTGGAACATTCTTCCAAATTCTGGTATTCTCCACCATGGATGGTTCAATAGGCTCCAAAGTTTGGTAGTCTCCACCATCATTGGTTTGATAGGTGGTGTCAAAAGGGGTGCCTTTTTGGATCCACAAAAAAAAATTGAGGATATTGCTTTAGTAAAACATCCGCTTTTGTATATAGATTTGCCTTGGTCCTTGCTTCTATCAGATTTAAGCCTTTCTTCACAGCACTCCCCAGAAAGTGCCCACATACACAGGAGGTAGAGAAGCGGCTGACCATTTGGTAACCAACACCCAACCTCGAAAATGGTAGGGATGAGATCCTTTACAATGCTAGTGCTTCTTCTTTTTCGGTTCCATACCCACTTGCCATCACCAACAAAAGTAGAACCAGAAATAGTATGCCTACACCTTGAACCCAAAAAAATCTATGTAAAAACACCATCAATAAGGCCCTATGAGCATTGTAACCCTTGTCCCCTTTGAGCAACCCAATTATTGGCACAAATCTTTTCTGGATGACTTCCTAAAAGCACTATGTTGCAATGCAAACACAAACCCTCACCATCTGTACAATACACCTTCCATCATATTCATATATTCATTTAGTATATTCTCTGACCCTGAGCCAGGCGTCATAATATATCCTTTCACGCTTGGACAAAGACCATGCAAACGTGTACCAAACAGAGGCCAAAGAGGAGAAGAAATCCAAGAAGAAAATGTTTGAAACGCTACCTCCACAAACCCGCTATTAGGTTATGCGTGAAAAGAAATGAAAAACAAAAAATATATTTTTGAAGGTTCTTTTCTCACCTATGTTCTACAATGACAATTTTGCGTTGAACTAGGTAGAAATTAATTTGATGCGACTGTCATTATCATCAGCGGATTAAATTAGTTTGTTGTGAAGATGTTTCCATTCACCTAATTTAAAAAGATTGTCACGGATTTTTTCTTAAAACACATGCTAAAAAAATGCGTACACATATTACTCATGTAAATGTTGAAGAGATGAAAATAAACTCCCAACTACATCCCACCCAAATGGCTATGTCATCAGAGAATCTCCTCACCATCCTTAAGTCCACTCGATAACTCAATGAAATCTTTGCATGTTTTAAATTTTCGTCCTCCGATATCAATTCAATAAATTTCATGGCATCTCCGAAAAGAATTTACATGAAAGACAATGTTATCCTCAAAAAAATTTAAAAGCCCTTGGAATTGACACGTACCCCCAAAAAAACTTTTCCCTATCAGTACCCATCAAGAATTCGATTACAACAAGTTTTTGCATTTTGTTCGTTTAATTTTTTAATTATGAATTTGAAAAAATAAAAGATAAATTATTAAGATATTTTACATGTACCATTTTAGTAGTTGAGATTTTCATAAATTCCAAGCGTAGCATACTTTTATTTCTTAAAATTAAATGTATTCAATGGTATATGTTTAAATTAGATAATAAAATTAAGTTATGAATAATAATATATCAATCTATCATATTATTTAATATATTTATATTAGTAGTAATACTAGTTTTATATTTGTTAACTAATATCTAATATCCACAACTAAATTACACGTAATGTAATGATTTGGTTTCATGAAATATTGACTAGCATATTGTTGTTACAACTTATCATTACCTATCCTAAGTAATAACAAATAGTTAAATGGCAATGTCAATCATTAGGAATCATATGTTACCATTTTTATTTTGTTTTACTTTACTTATTCTTTATTTTAGTTTAATAAATGCCAAATTTAAAGAGTTTATATTATTTTTCAAAATTTACCCTCCTATAGTTTCTTAAACAATGCTAACAATTATATAGCTTTAGGTTTCTTAAACAATAGGTAGGGACTCTAGCTCTACCAGAGCTCTTGTTCATAATAGAATCATTCAAACCTATGCAAACCTATGCATTTCTATTTTCTATGCATAATAGAATTTTTCGATCCTTTGCATTCATATTTGTTGTTCATGATAAGGAAAGAACCATTCAATTATATGCATTCATGTTTAATTATGTCACAAGGATTTTTTGAATATATGCTTTCATATTATTGTTACAAGTTATAACAGAGAAAAGATCATTAAATCATATGTAGAAAGGGGATAGTTGGAAGTTATGCTTTATCTAATTGGGGTAGACATCGCGTCCATTAAGTTGTTAGAGATAGAAATTCGGGTTCTTAATCCCATTAAGTAAAACCAATATCCTTCATGAAATTGCATGCTTTATTTTGTGCATTATTGATTAGGAGCATATTGAACTAAAACTTATGTGTGATGTATCTCTAATAGGATAATCTGTGTTGATCCCCCTCGAGGCCCACGCCTAAATAAGGGTGCAATGACCCTGCTCAAATCTGATCTCAAAGTACTGATAAGGAACTCAAGGAATATCGTCAAACAATTCACTTGCAACCTCCCAGCTTGCTGGTTTATGTGATCAGACGGATATAAATGCTTGTAGAAGAAACCAAAGTACTCCAAGCGCTTAGAAATCAAACTACAATGCATAAACTCTAACCTAGAAGCATCAATGACTCAATTTCATCTTTAACAATGCTCATATATGACTTCTAAATGCAAAACATGCACCTACAGCTAACTGATAATTTTAGCAAACAGTTGGTATGCAACCTATATGTTGATAAGAACATCTACAGCCATTGACAATTTGTCAAATAGTTGGCATACATCTTCATATCACATTCAAATGAACATTACAACTATGTGAGACTTCCCAAAGATGATGTCTTATTGAAATGCAATTGCCTACACAAGTTTTCATGGAAATGCCAAGACTCTTGGCTTACAACATGACCCGACTGAAAATGCCTAAGTCTGATTACATCGTCTACCTACAGCAGCTCTATAAAATGCATCTAAATGACACGTAGATAGCATAAAATCTTCAAGGAATCTGTAGCTTGAAGTTGACTTGAGTCTCCAATAGTGAAGCAAGCATTATCTCAGAAGATGAAGACCTCATGAACCCAAATCGAGCCACCTATACTGCCGCCCCTGTTTCTGAAGCAATGGCAGATATAAAATAATATGCAGCCTCTTGGTTGCCAACAAAGCCTCCAACAAGATCGCCTAGACCTCTAATATGAAGCGCCTCCACTCCTAGATGAAATTGTCCCAAGATGAAGTGTCTATGAGCAAAATCGAACCTCTCACACACACTGATATGAAGACAGAAATTCTGGAAATGACTGATATAAAAATCTGAACATGTAATCGAACTCCTTCGTGCCAAATTTGCAGAAGACTTAACACCAAAATGTCTCCACAAACCCCTAAATCGAATCATACAAAAACTTGGCCAAAGGCCACTAAGTTTTAACAGTGGAGCTCAAATAGAAAGTCTGAAGTAACTTTCTCCCAGCTGCAATAATTCAAGTGATATTTCACACCCTCAAAATTGCGCACCAATTGAGAGTTTTCATTCTCAAAGGCCAAAGACAACTGCAGAAACCCTAGGCTCCACAACCATCAAACATCAACATCAACAACAACAAATCTGGATGGTGAGAATGAAGCCCAGGATGCCTATTTATTCTTTTTCTCCACTTTCTCCAGAAACTTCTAGAACATTATTTTGTTTTATTTATTAAGTGACTTTATAAGATATTTTATAATTCAAGTCACTTTATTAAATTAATTAAATATAAAGTTACCTTTTTATATTTATTTATTTGATAACTTCATAAATAATTAACTTAATACCACTTGTTTATTTAATTAAAATAATTAATTAGTCATCCTCATAAAATATTCATTATTTTGGACAACATAATTAATTAAATTAATTAAATCCAATTACTTCCAAAACGGGGACATTACAAAGGGTAATCAGGTAGTTTCACAAGAGTGGGACAAATTGCACTATGTGAAACAAACTTCAATTATTTTACAAGCCAACTCTTCGAATTGGTGTTTTTAGGAAAGGGGAAGAAAGATTAAACACAAATATTAAGCCCTTGTGCCAAAGATTTGGATATACCTTGAATTTCCCTTCAGAAATAATAAGAACATAAGACTCCAAAAGTGAGCACCAAATGCCACAGACTCTTCATTGTTGGAAGGAGAACAAAATGCTTAAGTCAAATGAAAATAGAGCAAGATATTCAGATCTTCCAATAAGAAGCACTTGCTAAGGCTCGTAGGAAATGTTCCTATTATCTCACTAAAATAAATATTCTATGAGAATTTCATTCACCAAATTACATAGTATAACCTCATATTACTAGCATTGAAAGAGTATAAAACATGGTTCAATGAATTGTGAATCTATGATGAAATTATAGAAGTCTGAAATAATAAATGATAGCTATGTCCCTCTAGTATGATACAGTGTTTAAATTTATTCACAAAATCAATGCAAAACACATAGTAAAAGCAAATTGGGCATAGTCCAGTATGTCTATTGATTATCTGAGAGCTTGGGTTGGAGAATGATACAATAGCTATTTCTAAGTGTTCTTCAAAGCAGTAAACAAAAGACTGCAGAATCTTTCCCTTTTTAATTACAATGTGCACACAAGCTTTTATAGGAAGAATTCTTTGATCTGAATCCTGAAAATGCAACCAAAAGGGACTTTGCATTTGTGTTGTGTGGAGATGTCAATATGGAGAATGTTACAACTACCTTAGGCATGTTGAATTCTATGTCATTTTCCTCCTTTCACAGGCACAACATGAATGCTACCTGTACCTTTATGAATTCCTCGCCATCATGAGGGAATAAATTCCCAACTCCACTTGCAGTGATTCTTCTTTTTTCACAGGTGGAGGCGATCACATTTGAATCAAATTTGCCTCCGGATCACCACAAGATGAAAAAGTGCTATTTTTCCTTTAATGAGGTAGACTTTGTCACCCTTTTGAATCATGTGACCACAGATTGGACACATGTTGCAACAGCAGAACATGGATAGGGGAAGCCCCACGCGGAGGTGTTCGAAACTCCGTGGTGTTGACACATGGCCCACACTACCATGAGTTCTCTTATGTGTACAACATGGATTGCGCCAATGCCTTTTCAAATTCCTCGCCATCATGAGGGAATAAATTTCCCAACTCCACTCATAGTGATTCCTCATTTTTTGCACATGGAGGCAATCACATTTCAATAAAATCCGCCTCAAGATCGTTGTTGGATGAAAAAGCTGCATTTTTCCTTGATTGAAGGAGATGGACCCTACCATCCTTTTGAATCATGTGACCACGAACTAGACATGTGTCACAACAGCGAAACATGAAGAGGGAAGCCTCATGCAGAGAAATTTGAAACTCCGCAGTGCCAACACGTGGCCCCGCTACCGTGAATGCCCCTTGCAAGTAGAGTTAAAGAAAATGGATCCGCAAACTTGGTAGAAACTGTGCTTTTGGCATTTTGCTACCCCAATTTCACGGGCTCAAAATTCAGAACAGAATACATTGGAAAGGTCTCCAAGAGATCTAAAACCAGTCCCTTAGCACCACGCCTTCCGCACATCATGCTAAGGTAAAGACCACAACTTCAACCCCAAATTCCACTCTAAACACCTCTGAAACATAGAAAATTACCAAAACAATTAGTTGTTTCGATTTTTATCATTTCTACTCAATTTGTCACTTTCACACTGCCTCCCATCACCTTAAGAGTACTCTCAATGATGGCTGCGGAGGATAATATCTACAATATGCATCAAAGAAGATCACGAATGAGCCATAGAACTATGGCATGACAGTCAACCCTCTCTTGGGACCATGTCATGCATCAATCTGATTTAGATGAATCTGGTCGCAATTTTTTACAACAGTAATATCTGATCATATGGCATGGGACTTATTCTACTCCTGCTCTTAGACACTCATCTGATTGAATGAAATCTTGGGTCTGCAAATCTTCAAGACATCAAACTACCACCTGATTAATAGTCCTGTTGAATCAAATAAACAGTTTGAATCAAAACAATGGGCTGGATAATGTTTAATCACCCAGATTTTGAGAAACTGTGATCACATAAGAACAAGTCCATCAAGATGTAGGTATCCAATAAAGGATTTTTTATGACTCTAACAAGTCTGGTGGTGACATTGACTGCATAGGGAAACATGCTTGTACCTTAAAACCTTGACCAAGGAGATCCTATGCAACAGGTAGTAGTCGTCAATCATCAAACCAGTGGGGCAATGTCTGGCTAGGAAGATCTTCTTGATAGGCAAAGATGTCTATAGATTGGCTGGCTACGACAGTTGTGGGTTCCACACTATGTTACCCCAAGTTTCTAGGACAAGGGGACGAGGGGACAGGGAAACAGATTTCCGGAACGATTTTTTTTTGCCGGAACAGGGGATGGCAAGGGACAGCTTTATATATATACACACCTGAATTTTCAAATATATTCATCAATTCTACATTCATCACAGCAACATAGTTTAAAATTATCAATTCCATTCATCAATGATCATAAAGCATAGCAATCAGCATCTAATCGAATCATCATGGAAAATTCTAAATAGCATCATTTTCAATCATCATTTAAGTACTTAAATTACCATTAGTATATAATGAAATGAATCAAATAAGAGAATGAAAAACATCAACACTCAATAAAATGGAAACATTGAATAGATAAAGACTCAAACTTTAAAGTTTTAAACTTTTAAAGTATCAACTATAGTGTGTCAATGATCATATTGATATATAATCATTCCATCAATGTATCAACTATCAATGATCATATAATATTACAATGTCAAGACAAAACACTCCAAAGTCTGAAATACCAAAGTCAAAATGAAAACAAAAGATACTAAGGCAGCTGCCCCTAATCATCCATATCAAAGTCACTATAACTATCATCCCAAGCCTCAAAATGAAAACAAAGATACTATGACAACTGCCCCTAATCATTCATTTTATAATATATTTTATAAAAAAATTGACTTGCACAAGTTCAGGCCCACAGATGACTGGAAAATCATTTTTTTTAATGGTTTTTTTGAGTTTAATAAATTTTAATAGAAAACTTTTTATGCAATCCCCAGGACATTAGGAAACAGAAATACAGTCCCCAAAACAGTCAACATAGTTCGGAAACTCATTGACCATTTTCGAGGTTTCAGGGACGCTTTTCCTATTTTCTTCTCTAGGTGGGGACGTCTGAGAAATGCCCCCTGCCGTCCCCCCATCCCCGAAACCGTCCCTATTTCCGAAACTTCGGGTTTAGGGGTGGAAACACGTCCCCGGGTAACATAGGTTCCACACCAAGTCTTGAACTGTAAGAAAATTGAAGCCATGTACACATGCCCTTGGGAAGAACCAAACCACTTCCATGTGGAAGTTGTGTGGGTGACCATTAGGTCAGGATTGTAAGATCAAAGGTTGGGTGGAAAAAAACCTAATGATACTCTTTCACCCTATGGAGGTCAGAAGCTAATAGAAGTTCAACAGGGATTGAACCAAGAGGTTCAGGTTTTCTGAGTTATTCCTTGGTAATTACTTCTGTTGTTACATTTCTTAGTAATATAATGTTAGTTTCTTTCATATGAAAGTTAATGTTACATTCCTTATTGAACTTCTTATGCATTTTCTTACTTTAATAAGGAATCAGACAAGTACATTAACTTAAAATCAGCTTAATTTAAACTTTGTGGGTACCTCTTTTTAGTTAGTCAATGGAATTTCTTATTCATGTTCATAGGAAATGGAAGGCAGTTATTTCAGTTATGTTGTTAAAGCATATTCCTTTCTTCCTAAGTGAATTTATTTAGGATGGTATAGTTTATTGTTACACATATATTTGAAATTTTCTTATATTTCAAAGTTTTCCCTATTTTAATAGTTGTCCCCTTCCATCCTCTTAAAAATGGCTGTAGAAAAACCCATACCAAAAACTCATTCCTATCCTAGAAACTAGGGGAGCATAGCTATTTTGTACTAGTGTGTGTATTTTATATGACTTGCACATGGAGATATTCACACCTTATACTGAAAAAGCTTGTGTGTGTTGATAGAGATTATGCTTGACCTCTAGGCTTTTTAGAGATTTTTTTTATGACTTTCATTCATACAGCACACCGTGCTATTCTGGGGTAGAGTTACAAAATGGTTTATTTCAAATACTAGGAAACTATCACATTTCAACTTTGTGTTATTAAGAGCATTGTTAATGACACTAAAATACTGCGTCTTATGGATATTAGAGCATACTCCAACATAGAATGGAATACAAAATGAAAGGTGTCATTTTATGCACGTTTATCATTTTCTTGTAATAAGTTTCAGTGTCTGGAAATCTTAAACAACCTACCAAATCATGTTTTCATCTACCATCTAATGAGACAAAGGAAAGATAAGCCAATAAAAACTAGCAATTCCTCTTTTAAATACCATGAATGGAGAGTGCCCCTTTCTCTAACAGATGAGCAGCAGGTCCCTTCTTTATTGAATCAACTGATCTTTTTACAAGCTGAGGAATGTGTTCAACTCCTACAGTTCTTCCATTTTCTCCAACCTGAGCCATAGTTAATACTTTGGCTTAAGAAAATCACTATTTGTTCAATAAATAAATTAACTTTTCATTCCTACACATTCCCACCCACTTTCCTATTACAACTTCTTGCATGTTGAATTACACTCCCAAGTGTGTGATTTTAGATCATGCATTCTTTATCCTAACTCAAAGTACATATAATAAAGGGTATGCAACACCAACAGATTTTGTTACAAGCTACTAACAAAGCATTAATGAAAGTATACCATCAAAGCAAAAACAGCTGATAAGTAGCCAGAACCAGAGCCAACATCAAGTACGGACATGCCCGGCTTCAAGTGATCCACCAGATAATCAAGACAGTAAGCATGCTGCATTCATTAAAAAGTAACCCATGTCAACTGAAAATGATGACTACTGCGCCAAAGATCCAAAAAAGCTTCAGCAATATGAGCATGATATAGAATTGATTATAAAATCTATAGAAATAATTAATAATTGAAATGTTGTAAAGAACATAATTGCAAATCAATATTAATTAGAAGAAAGAAATGTTATGAGCTGAGTCACAAGGTTCGAGTTTGAATTCGAGTATATGCTATTTATTATTATATGTTTATAAGCATAAAACCACTAAACAATGCATTTTAGTATTTTACAACAATTTATAAAAATATATTAAATTTCTTATTTTTTCGTTACTAATAAACAAAATTCAAATTCAAATATAATAAATTTTCTATTTTCTGTACTAAGAGAATTTACGAATTAAAAAAAAATATATAATAAATAGACCTATAAACTATTACTGTTTTGCTATTTACAAACTAGATAATTAATAATAAATATTTAATAAAAATCATAATAATATTTATATTTTAGAAAATAAGTATAATATTTTAATATACAACGGTAAATTGTGAGCCTCTTATCTCGGAGGTCTTGGGTTCAAATCTACTCGAAATTAACTAATAATCATAATAATTAATCATTAAAAAAAATTTATTAACCTTGGCTTCAACCTCTTACTGATCAAAAAACAATTAATATAAATATTTACAGTTTAACAATTATAACATTTCAACATAAAGTAACAATATAATGTTTAATATGTGGAATATTTAACAATTTTAAAGTTTACAAAATAAATTATATTAAATTAAATTATAATTAATATATATAATTTATATTATTACAAAATAAATTATAACATTTTTAATATTGATAAAGAAAGTAATTTTTAATATTGTAAGTGTCAATTTTAAGTTAATAACAATTATATTAATTAAAGGCAAGGGTCTACAACACAATGGTAAATTGTGAGCCTCTTATCGAAGAGGTCTTGGGTTCGAATCTACTCGCGCTTAATAAATAATAATAATTAATCACAACACATAATAATTAATTTTGGCTTCAGCCTCTTACCGATCAAAAAAAAAAAAAAAAAAAACAATTATTTTAATTAAAATACCTATCAATGGAATGGGGTATATTTTAATTGTATTATTAATATTATTATTGTAATAAAAATTACAATAAATTATATTCAAACTTAACAAAATAAACATGAAATAAAAATCTTAGAACTATTAAATGTTTCAAGTGACAGTCGGCGACCAGAAAGAAGATGTGTTGAACAGATGGAGTCAGACGGGAGTTGCAGAGACTGCAAATCAAACATATCTCAAAAACGATAGAAAGGAGTTGCAGATGTGATTTGCAAGCTTATGTAGACAATCACAGAAGTCCACGATTTGGCAGACAACCACAGAAGAGTCCAAAAACGTTGTAGAGGAACCCACGATCTAGCGGATGGCAACACAAAAGAGTGGCAAAGAAGTTCAAAAACATTGCAGCTGATGCTTAGAGACATGGATGAAACATTGCCCTAGCCACCGTCCCTTAAATATAATTTCTAAAAAATGACAATTTTTTCCTTTCTGTACGACTTTTTAGTGAATATCAACGAACTTTTTTAATTTTTTATTGGGTCGCCGAATTTTGAACCTCAAACCGAATTTTTGGCAAACCCTATGACTTAGGTTACAAGTATGGAATGTTAACGTTGTAGCTTTTTGTCGGATTGAATTAACAAAGAGATAATGCCTCTATGGTCATTGTTTAATCATAAATAAGACAAGCACTAATATATACCTACTTATATATATAAATATATATATATATATAGATATGTTATATTGATATTGTTTAATTAATGATAAATTTATAAATTATCAAAGAGACATGTCTCTTTTACAAATATTTATATAACATTCAAATCTACAATTGGAACACACCAATATAATGGTAGTGAAATTACATTTGCAGAAAACAATCCATATGATGTCAACATGGTATCAAAGCACATTCCTTACCAGGCCTATGAGTTTTAAAATGCTTCATAATTGTGTACTTCAAATTGATTGGCCTTACCTGATGCTAGTGGTTTCGTTCATTTTCGTGGCAGATGCATTATTGTTTTGACCTAACTCATATTCAATATGGTGTTCCTAAATATAGAATAACCGATGTCAACATGTTTACATTCCAGAGAAAGGATTGATCATATTGGGCATTCATCATAAAAGCATATAGAAATATCAAAACCATATCAATACATATCTCTCCCATGTAGTTGAAATGGAGTATCTTTGACGAAATTAATGCCAATGTAGTCCATTCCCATTTGCACAGACTTGTACCCAACATCTAAAATTAGAGATTATTGTCATTCATTTTTTTCTTGGCACAACGACTTCAAGCTTCCCCGATGCTTTCTTTAGCAGTGCAATAGGTTTCATTGGATAAGAAGGTGTAGTGATGGTTGCACTTAAACATGCAACATACTAATGGCTCTACGTCTCTCATCCGATGTGGATATGAATTGGATATGACTAGAGGCTTCATTTCAAAGACCTCCATAGACATGTATTATCAGACAACATTCTGTCAAATAGATTGTTCGTGTTGCATGTGTTGACCTCATGTGTTAGGTCGAAGGTGTAATGGGTTTTGGGTTTCGAACAGAATCTTGTAATTCTTGCAATCTTATAAGAGTAGACAACTCTTACCAATCTTTCGGTTTATCAAATTGTCAACTATATTTGAATTGTGTGAAATAATACAATGATGGCCCCCAATTTCCCATTCTTTGCATACAATTCCTAAACCTTACTTATGGGCATGTCTAGAGGTTCGATAGCATCCTCGATACAGTCTTGATTACATTTCGTTTATCTTTTATACAAAAGGCAATATCGAGACTACTTCATGAAAGATAAATATAACACCACAATAATATTAAAGGAAGCATGGATAAAAGCCATGAGATTTGGCATAGGTTTTGCATAAACATTGAAGTCCTCTAGACAATTTTCAAGATTTTCCTTCAAAATTGCCCTACACTTACGCTTAAAGCCTCAACAGACATGGCTCTTCTTCATGTTCCCATTAATTTTCTTCTAGTTGTCTATTTCAAACTATCAATCGGGAGCATTGACTTGGATGCCGTGTTAACAAATTGCAATAGTTTTATATGCTTGGAATGCTACACATGGCTGTTGAAATATTACAATGATTTTCTACTGCATCTGTAGAGAAGGTGGGTTATATATGATTACCTATCAGAGACAGTGATAACAATATTCAAATCAATAGGAATTTGAATCTCTCCTGAGATGCACTATATCCCCGATGAATATGAAAAGGAACACATATAATACAAATCATATTGAAATACCTACAGTGCCTCATTAGTGCCACCAAGAAATCAAAGATGATCATTGACAATGACATCAACTGTTTACAATAGAAGTCAAACACAATGACTCTAAAGAAGATTAGATGCTCATAATTTATAGAAACTAATGAAAACTGACCATAATATACAGCTATATAGTGGAAGCAAATTGATTATGAAGATCAGCAAATTAATTTTGGTAGATAAAAATATTGATGGAAATGAAGCAAACGATTTACTCAAAAATTTTAATTACTTTGGCAGGGATATATTGGATGTGAAGGAAGGTGAATGTCTTGGGCATAAATCCAATGATCTCTAGATTTGCATGTACTCGGCCATGAACCCAAAATGATGTCTGAAACCATCAAATACCATATGCTCTATTTAACAGTTCAATTGAGGAAAGAATACAAGATCACTTAGTATCATTAGCAGTTTAAAGATGAAGGGGTATTTACATAAGGTTTACTAAATGTAATAAGAGATAAGATTTGTTTGAGTTATGAAGAAATGTAATGGTGGAAGAAATATGCCCTTTCATTATTTAAGAAACGCAACCCTTCCATCCAAAACAAAGACATTTATTATTATAAGCTTTTCTTAAAAATTGGCACTTAACTTAAGCCATAGACTTATAAAGTCATGGATGGATAACTTCAAAGAGAGACAATAACCTCAGATTTTACTTGGAACAATAATGAGAAGTTGAAACAACAAATTCTAGACAACACTGCAGATTTCTTGGATTAATTGGGATAGCCATTATAGAGGCATCACTAAGATAGTGAGCAATGATCATAACAAAACAGGGGATACAAATTGGCAAAAATGTGACTATACTCACAAACCAATAGATGAAACCAGTGATTCATATACTTCTGTAGACATTGGGAAGAGTGTGACATACAAGGACTAGCTTGAATGGAGTTTCGGCTATCCACTAAAAAGATGCAAACCATTGTTAGTTCCTTACAAGTTCGGTTTCTGAAGGGGATGTGTGTGAAGTGTTGAATAAGAGGGAGTTAGAGCTTCATGGTTTAGAGTGAAAATAGACTAAGGTTCTAATATATATTAAAAGGAAAGAAAGAAGTTTTCCATATTTGAAGAGATCTAAAATTGTTCAATGATATAGGAGTAGGAATTTTACATTGAGGGGGGGTGAATAATTACCTTAACCAATGTTTCATTCCTCACTGGAGGCATTTTCTGATTTGATGCATATGGACCTTCATTGGAGCATTTATATCAAGGATGTTGATGTACAAATAAGTATTTATTATCCTTGAGTATTACACTTATTTTTTATTGTAGTCTCTTGCTTATATGTATGAATAATAAGAGTCGTATAACTTGATATAATCTTATTCCATTCTTTGGTCTCCAAGGATGCTCTTGCAAGAAGAGAAGAATGGTGCATTAGGTATGATGCCAAGCCATTAGTTCAGGATTCTATCTATGATTTTTTTGGAGGAAAAATATCTTCAATGATTGGAACTACCTAAGATGAGTATTTTTCTATATTAAGAGGGACCCTGACACTTCTTCAAGGCAACGCAGGAGCTTAGAAGATTGATACTCAGAAGGAGTCTAAAAATACATGTGTGCGACTACATGATTTTTATGGGCCTACTCGTGTACATCGTGAGGAAGTAAGGACTTATCACCAAAAAGCCAGAAGATCGATATCAAATTGACAGGAAGTCTAATAGGCATCTTTGGGCAAAGAGAACCTCTAAGGGAGTAACTATAGGACCTGAATTCCCAGGATCATTGTTTAGAGGGAGAATTTTGAGGTGCAATCCCTTGTAAATGACATCTTCTCTATGAGGGAAAAGTTCTAAATGGAATTCCTTGTAATGCATTCTTCTCTGTGAGAGAAAAGTTGAGGAGAAAGCCCTTGTTCCACCCTCTAACTTGGTTCATGGTGGTTAATATTTTGCATTTGTGGAATATGTCATGAAAGGCCACAATCTTTCATTGATGTATTTGTGAGGTTGCTATTGTAAGGTGACGATCTTGATGTTAAGATTATAGCTACAGTCGAATTGATTTAATCAGAAAATAGAATGTTGATATAATATATATTATATATATAATATTTTAATTATTATATTATATATCTTATATAATATAAATATATATAACATATATGTTATTTCATGATTTATATTGTTAAATAATAATGGTTAATCATAGAGACATGTCTCTTCATGAGACATGTCTCCTGCTCTTATATTTATAAGAGATTGGGATCTGCATTTGAAACACACTAATAACCATGGCAGTGTAATTACATTTGTAGAAACCGATCCATGTTTTCTAACATGGTATCAGAGCCAACTATAAATGTAACAAAGAAAAGAGAGAGGCTCCCTCAGCAAGTGGATAAAGACATCGCATAGAGACGTAGTAGTCAACAAATGAAGGACAAAATGTGAGTGATATTGCAATGAAAGAAAAGGAGGCATCACAATTTAACATTGAACATTCCTTGACTTTCGTCAATCTGTGCCCGAGTGCATTTTTGAGGGTGTGGCAAATTTTTTTTGGTTCAAAAAACTTCATTTGACTTTGGTGACTTACACCAGGAGCACAAAATAGGTCTTGCTATAGATTCTTTATTTTGTCAAGGATTTCCTTTGCTTCATTTTGTAGTCGAATGCATTTTTGAACACCTACAAGATTGTCTAATTCATTCACTTTCACCTTGGGCACAAACTTAGATTCTTTAGTGGTTATTTTCTACATTCAATCATCCCTAACCATACACTCAAGATGATTTCTTCGTGGGAGCATGTAGATTGCAGATTTTTGTAATGTCCCCACTATTAGGGTTGATTTGAAATACTAATACCTTCAAAATAAATGTTAGATTTAAATACTAGCAATTATAGATATATTATTCTTGCCATAGTTTTGGCCATTATCTCATTCTCATCTAACCATTTATACAAGGTTACTCATCTCTCGCAGTAGCACAATAGCCATTTATACGATGCTCTCACTTCTTGCCCTGGCACTATAAGATTCCATCAAACCCCATCTTAGCCATTTATATAAAGGCGAAATTGACTCTATACTGGCACGAAGCCATTTATATAGGCAAGCAATGTCCTTATATTGGCACTATGGGTTCTTAATCATTTTGTAAGAAATATATGTACTAAATAATTAATTAACTTATATTCATAAATATAAATAAATTCACAAACATAATTAAATGAATATAATCTATAAATATACCTTTCTTACCTTCTTCTTTTCCAAGAGTCACAACCTTTTATAATACAAATCCTTTGAAAAGTCACATCACTTCATAGTTATAATCCTTTCAAAAAGTCACAACACTTCATAACTAAAATCCTTTGGAAAAGTCTCAATACTTTAAAATTACAATATTTTCGAAGAGTCACAACTATTCATAATTATGACCCTTTCAAAGGTTTACATCTTGATAGAGGGGCCACACCACCCTTACTCACTCACAATCAAGAAAGCAACAATATGGAGACCAAAAAAAATGCTTCACAAGAAATTTTATTATACTTGAAGATCTTTACAACACCCACAAGATGATATCAAGCTTCTCCTTGAGCTTCCACTCCTCAAGCTTCTCCTTGAGCTTCTACTCCTCAAGCTTCCCCCTTGAGCTTGATTAGAAATGCTCATATGCCTTGCTTAAATAGGCACTTACCACCCTATGCATGACTTATCCACAACCTTCTAGAATTCCTCCTACACAATATCCACAACCTTCTAAAACTTCCATAACCTTCTAGAATTACAACTAAGCACCACCGTGTGGCCCAATTAGAAAATTACATTTCCTTTATGGATCACAACAAATATTAAATGCAAGATTTAAGAAACTTTCCACAAGCTTCTAAGATGCCACCTACACACCTCGATTAATGTAATGACAACTATTTTTTTTTTTTTCTATTTATGCCACCTATGCACCTCGAAAATAAAAATCCTCTTTTCCTTTCTTTTCTCCTTTTTATTTTTTATTATTTCTCCTCTAATTTTCGTCACTTTCTCTCTCCTCCACAAATTTTTTTTTTTTTTTTTTCCAATTTTTTTTTTTTTTCATTTTTTTTTTTCCCCCAATATTTTTCCCATGCAAGATGCTCCTGCATCACATCCTTTCAATATCATTGATACCTTTTCAAAAAGTCACTTTCTTATTTTCTTCATATTACTTTCCTCTTCCATTTTTCCTTTTTGAACTCCTCTCTTCTTCCCTTCCTTTTTACCCTTTTCTAAAATAAACTCTCAACCCTTTTATATCTTAATTTTAAGGAGTCATGTCTATTTGTTAAATCTCTCTTGAGTTTTCATTAGATTTAGTTAATTTATATTATTCTATGTTATATTATTTATTTACTTACTTATTTGTGTTTATTATTTATTATGAAATTCTATTTAAAAAGTTAACATACTTTCTACAATATTGTCTCTTGTATTTAATTTAATTTTTTTATTTACTTTTTGAAAATTTATTATTTTATTATTATTTAAAATATCATACTAAATATTATTTCATTAATAATATAGATTAAATAATTCTTATTTCCTAGTTTTATAAATATAACTTTATTATCATTATTTATTTAATAACATTTTATTATCTAGTTATTATTAAAATTCTATTTTAAAATGCAGATACGACAATTTCCTTATTTATGTGTTTTGCGCTAGGATTGTTCATGTGTCTCCAAGTGAGTCATGTACAATGAGTGGAAATTCCTGAGCAATTAACCACCATTATTGTCAACTGAAAATAATTGGTGAGATGACAGCAAATCCAAACATCATATTGACCAAAACAATCAAAAAGTCTACAATTGTACAAATTAATTCTCCCATCTAATTGGTTTGAGCAAGGAGTTTGGGACGATAAATTCTGAGGGCAAGTCTTGGTAATCTGTTCTTTGATACTCGAATTACACAAATCATGTGGCAGTGAAGTTGCATTAATCACAATATGAAGGACATGAGAACGTAGTCACCAGAAGAATTTTAATGTGTAATATTTGTGCAGAAATTGAAACAAGTATTTATGGACAAATATTATCGAAGGGCATACAATTCAAAGTCAAATACCCAAGTTCTTAATAAAGCTCGCATAATCGTAATTTGAGTTCTATATAGTCTCATGAATAAGGAGGAAAGTATGCATTGGCTGGCTTGAATGAATATTGTTGTAATGCTTGATAAATGAATTCTACTCTCTTGGACCTGCAAACTAAGCTATGCATCTGCAGTAATCATCTTATTTTTTACACATCAATACAGGCGTTATTGATTGTCGGCTGCAATGGTTGGGGTCATACTGTAATCCAGACAGTGAGTGCATGAAATAGTATCAAACAATAGCTAACCTTGTGGGAACCAAAACGAAATAATGGATGTCTCATTCTTGGCGATTGCGGTTATCTACCTACTGTTGTGATGTTTGACAAAGATTGCTGCAGTCTTTACTTTGTTTCTATTACAAAGTCACATGTATTGGAGGCAAGCATAGAGTCAGGCCAAATTGCAGCAAGAGAGGATAATCTTCATAGATAGCACAACAATGGGCATGAACGAAAATGAATCTATGGGAACATGTTGATTGTAACATGAGAGGAACTATAGATCAATATTTGATTAATGTTCAGACCAAATGAGTTTGGAAAACTATGGGACTGATGCTCCTTATTGTCTATCTTGTCATAGGAGAGAACGCTGCATAGAATCTCGTATATGGTGTGTAGTTCATATGAGTACTCAAATAATTGAATAGCACATTGGTTAATATAATAAGTGGATGATTATAAGGTGTCAAAGGCACTGACCAAGACATGGGCCTCATTATGGTAAAGTGTGCAGGTATATCATATCATTCTTACTTATACAAATTGTTATTCATTTAAATGTTATTATTACTATATATGAATTTACAAAAATTCAATAAGAATGAAATTTATAAAAATGATTGATATTATAAATTAACATAATATGTTATTGAATAAAATGAAATGAGAAATAAAGTTAGTAATGAATAAGGAAGTCATGTGGAGAGCACTATCCTTTGACTACAAGAGATGTATTTTTTGATTATTATATCTTGAGAACTACCTTCTTTTACTTATATAGTAAATCTCTCATTTGTATTTTTATACATATTTTTATCGTCTTAAAATGGAAGCAATTCCGTTTTGCCCTCCGAGTAAGTGGTTTGGGGTCATGTCAAGCGCCTTGAATGAGTCTTTGCATGGATCTAGTAGTTTTCCCCTTGTTCTACTTCTCTCTCTATTTCTAGCCTATTTATGGTAGTACTCTTAAATTAGATTTAATCTAGGTCTATTCCTAGTGGTTAAGGTTAAATGAGATTTAAAGCTCCTATGTCGGCCTTCTCTAAGAGTTAGTACCCTGGATCTCTATATAAGGAAGTCTTCTTCTCTCATTTTGACATCTCTCTATTAACCACGCATATCTACAAGCGATCCATATATTTCATAAGTGCATCCACAATCTATGAGAGACTACCTACTATTCATAGGAGATATTATCAAACATCCTATCAAGCATTCAAGTTTTCCATTGAAGATCAAGGGTTGAAGCATTCAAGCCTTTGAAGGGATTTGATTTAAGCATTTAAGATTCATCATTCAAACCCTAGATCTAGCCATCATGGTGGTGTCATCTTCCTTCAAGATCCTTTGTTTATCTTCAAGATCTATTCATACTTCTCTCAAGGTGGATTCTAAGCATACAATCATGGAGGTTCTGATTTACATTTGTTAATGTTATGTTCAAGCTTTCATATCAATATACTTGCTAACATTTCAAATACAATTGCATATCTATTGAGTATCACAGCTTCATTGTTAGATTTACTTTAGCTACTTGCTAGCATTCTCTATTTCAATTCTATTATTAAGGTTGATTCCAAACTGGGGTTTGACTGAGGCAAACCCCTCATCCAAACAAACAAACTATTTTTCTTGCAGATACAGGTGTGGAACAACGAATCGGAGAGAAAATTTGGATACCCTTTTCGTCGAACTTGTGAGATCCGTGAACAGAAATTTTGTCAAAGTAGTGCAGGTCAATGTCAACTTTTTGAGGTACAATTGTGCCCTGGGGTAAGATTGTGCCCTGCCAACAGGAACAAGGTTGACCTCCCTTCAAAAAGACAAAAGATTTTTAGGTTTTCTCCATTTGAACATTTCTAGTCCAAAACAAATTGCAAATTTTCTAGAAACTACATACACACATCATAAATCAGCATTTTCCAGATTCAAGGTGAGTATTTGTCTTTTATCTATTTCAGGTTTTTGGCACATACTCCCCTCAAAATTGAAAGCTTACACATAACCCTTCTCTTTCCCCCTATTTTTCATCACTTGATCCACTTCTAGAATGCTTTCTTGTGTTTAATCAATTTGGATCATTCCTTTTGAAAATTAGAGTTGGGAAGAGGGTTTTCATTTTCTTTCTATTCAATACTATAAAAGCTACGTGCCTTGATCTTTTCTTTGAGAATGTTATTACAGGAAGAGAAAGATTGAAAATTAGAGGGAGACTGACATTTGAGGCAACCTTAAAAGAGAGGGAGCATTTAGAGGATATGATTCGGTTAACTTTTGGTGATCTTGATCATATTAATTAGAGGTAGTAAACCACGTTTTAATAGATTCACTAATGATATAAATTTGGAATACACAGGTTTCAAGATGTGCGTAATATAGGTTTAATCAAAAGATCAAACAAATACCTTTGCATGAACAAAGGAAATTTGAGTTATAGTGAGACGTTAATGAAGTGTTTAAGAATTCATTTGAACCATCTATGAGTCTCTCTTTGATGAATGAAACTCCACGTATGATTTGTAGATTCATACATGTGGCACAATCATACTCAACAAGATATTGGCATATTGCGAACAAATTTGAGAAAATGGAAGGACATGTTTGCTTCTACTATTAAGCTAAATGAAGTTTGGACCTTCAATAGACGAAAAGAACAAGTTGGAACTTAGAAAGGAGTTGTCATATTTGATACAAAATTGTTCAACAATATAAGAATGAATGGAAATTTTACATTATGGGTGGAATAATAGTCAATGTTCCATTCTCACTTGAACTTAATTTAGAGGGGAAATCTAAGAAGACAATTTCTGAATTTTCATGTACAGATAAGTATTCTTATTTTTTACATTTATCTACTCTTTGTAGTCTCTCTTATTTGTAATTCTATACATACTATAAGGGTTATTTACCTTGATCTTTTCCTTTATGTTTGAGGATATTCTTACAAGAAAAGAAGGTTGGTACTTTACATATGCTACCAAATACTATGCAGACTCAATCTAATGACACTAGTTCCAAAGACCCTGATGATCAAAATGGATAAAGTGAGGCTCTTGAAGCAAACACCTTTGATGATTGAGATTATGAGGTTCTTCTACATTAAGAGGGAGTATGACACTTCTTCTAAGGCAAAGCAGGAGCTTAGAAGATTAATACTTAAAGGGAGTCTAGAAATACATGTGCATGACTACATGATTTTGATGGGCCTACTCTTGAGTGCATCATGAGGAAGTATTGACTTATCACTAAAAAATCAAAAGATTGATATCAAATTTAGAGTGAGTTTGACAAGCATCATTGGGTGAAGAGAGCTTCTGAGGAAGTAACTAGAGGACCTAACTTCCCAAGATCGATGTTCAGAGGGAGAATTTTGAAGTGCAATCCTTTGTAAATGATATCTTCTCTACAAGGAGAAGTTCTAAGTGAAATTCCTTGTATTGCATTCTTCTCTGTGAGAGAGAATTGAGGTGAAAGCCTTTGTACCACCCTCTGACTTGGTTCATTGTGGTTACTATTTCGCATATGATATGCAATGAAGGTGACAATTTTTCATTAACATATATAAATAGAAGGTAATCATTGTAAGATGACAATCTTATAAATGGTAGACTTGTTATCATGACAGACTTCATTAAGTTGTTGTCCCAAAATATTGAATGTCATGATGACGAATGTATCATGATAGACTTCATTAAGTTGTTGTCATTGAAAGAATAAGTTTTTGCAATTCTGTGTTATGAAAGGTGAAGATCTTTCATATGTGGGAGGTCACCATTGTAAGGTGACGACTTTATCAATAGTTGATCTATCTCCTAACACCAAAATGAGTTGGAGCAAGTGTTATCATGGTTCTTCGGGCCGGATTTTGCCGGACACCTTGATAACCGACTTGTCATGGTTCTTTGCGCCGGATTTTGTCGGACACCTTGATAATCAACTCATCATGGTTCTTCGGACCGGAATTTATTGAACACAATGAAAATCAATTGTTATAGTTCTTCGGGCCAAATTTTGTCGGACACCATAACTTAAATCTATCATAGACCACACTTAAAGTGGTGCTTAAATCTTGTTTTATAATTGCTTCAATTCTTTTTTGCCAAAAAGGAAGCGTTGAGAAATTTAGCCTTATAATGAATTGAATATCATACTGAAATGATATCTCTGCATATACTTGAGAGCATAATGTATTACATTGCAAATCCTCCCTAGCTAACAGGGAGTGTTAAGATTATAGCTACAGTCGGATTGATTTAATCATAAGATACAATGTTGATATAATATATATAATAATATAATTATTATATTATATATATTAGATAATACATATGTTATATTGTGATTTATATTGTTAAATAATAATGGATAAATATAGAGACATGTCTCCTACTCTAATATTTATAAGAGATTGGGATCTGCATTTGAAACATGCCAATAACCATGGCAATGTGATGACATTTGTAGAAACTGATCCATGTTTTCTAACACTTAACAATAGCCTTGACCTGTCATCACGATTTACTACATTAAGAAGTTGTCCCGGAGTGTCGGATATCACGATAACAAATGTATCGTGACAAACTACATTAAGTTGTTGACCCGGACTGTGTCGAAAGTCATGATAGTGATCATGACACCCTGATTACTTATTATCTGATAGACTACATTAACTTGTTGTCCCGAAGTGCTGGAAATCAAATAACTCATATCCTACTAGGATATAACATATTCTCTTGGTAAGCATCATGGATTTGATGCTAGTGCACATACAAGAATATGAGATTGATAAATATCTTATCGTTGATATTCCTTGTTGAATCATACTTCATATGATATTGAAAGATAACATCTACTTTGATGAATATTTGTTGATATCCTTAAATATGTCATTCAAAGATATTACATTGAGTTGATATCTCTATATGCTTGAGAGCATAATGTGTTCTATAGCAATCTTCCCTAGCTAAGAGGAAGCGTTAACGTTGTAGCTTCTGTCAGATTGAATTAACCTCGATAATCCCTCTATGGTCATTGGTTAATCATAAATAAGACAAGCACTAATATGTACCTACTTATATATATATATATATATATATATATATATATATATATATATATATATAGTTTAATTAATGATTAATTTATAAATTATCAAAGAGACATGTCTCTTCTACAAATTTATATAACATTCAAACTTGCAATTGGAACACACCAATATAATGGCAGTATAATTACATTTGCAGAAGACAATCCATATGATCCATGAGACCATAACTTGACCATCAATTAATTCAATTTCTACCAAGTAGTAGCGAAGTTAATATCCTTTGTGTGCATTAACAAAAATGAAACTATGGCACAGCCCTGCTTGATCAACTATCTGAATGCAAGAGGAGAAATTCCCATGGACATTGGCAAAGGTCTGAATGATGTAAGAAAACCACATTCCTTGTAGGTTAAAATCTAACCATTCCAATATATAATTACTTGGCGACTATTATGACCAATGAAGGCTTTGAACAATCAGTATTCAAAAACAAGAAATTCCAGTGGAGTCTCTTTGGTTCACTCTACTGTTTCCCAAGAAAGAGTGACAAAAACTTGGGCACTACCACCCTCACAAAGAGCCTTTCCACACTCTCAATATAAATATAGTATCAAAGACCTTGTTTTAAGCAATAAGCGGTTTCACAATAACTTTTATAACTCAAGAGATGATGCATTGTCTTCTGTATTAGACTATTTTTAGTACCTTAGATTCTTGTTATTTTTAGCCCATTATTTAGAATCTTAGTATAATGGTCATTTAGGCTCTATTTTTTAATTGTCTTATTGCATTTGTAAACTCTATTTATTTGTGTATTTTCATTTTGTTAATACACTTATTCCATTTTTTAAAGTTTCATGGTATCAAAGTGGGAGCTAGTCATGCTATGACTCCCTCACAAGAGGGCCTAGGAATATGAAAAAATCATTAAAGGATTTTGGAGGAGCTGTTTAGGGTTTGCAAAAGTGAGGGTCAGTTTTCTGCAATGCTTAATCAGCAAATTGTGGTTTTATTTCAGAAGTTAACAAAAATTGAAGCTTTTCTTTTTGTTCAGGTGCCCCAATATGTGTGTGGTGGCTTTGGAATTTTTCAGCACTCGACCCACTTTTTTTCCATTCATTATAATGCATTTTTTTCATAGTTTCCATTCTCTGCTCGCAATTTTTGAGGCCCTTTTTGTCTGCATGTACAGAAAAACCCGAAAGTTGCATGTTATATTCCTGTAATTTTTTTCATTTGTGTTTTCTCTGGACACAAATTTCGCAGCCCTGCACTGCCTAGGATTTTTTACTATGGATTATTTTCAGTCAAAACACACTTTCTTTGTGTTTTAAAACCAGCAGCAGAATTTTGCAGTTTTTTCATCCTTTTTTCCATCATTTTTGCATAGTTTATTTTCACAATTTGAGACACTTGCAACTGTTTTTCTGCAAATAATCAAACCCAACAAAGGTTTTCTGCACTTCATGGGCAAAAGCATTTTTTCTATTTTTTGGACTCGCAGCCATAATCCAAAGAATTTGGATTTCAAGAGTTTGCGTCTCCTATGTTTTTGGAAATAGGGCTTTTAAACCCTTAAACCTGGGAACTGTTTACTGGATTTTCCCTCAAAACAAAAACCAAGATTACTTGGTGGATTAAAAAATTTACTTGGTGGGTTTTAAAAAACCATTCTTAAAAAAAAAAAATCCTAGGTGGGTTTATAATTTATTCCTCAAGAATTAAGGGTTTGCTCATATATGTCTTGGTCAAGGTTTCCGCAATTTGGGAGGGCTCTCTAGTTTCTTAAAAGGTTTTACTGTTTTTTTCCCTTTAAAATGATGTTTTACACGATCATTTATGTCTTGGATTTTGTGCTAGCTACCTGTTTGGTTTTTTTATTTTATCCTCAAAAGTCGTTTGTGGTTCTGTTTTTCGCAAGGTTTGCCTGGGATTTTCTGTTAGGGATTTCTGTAGGGCTTTTATCATTTTTTCCAAAAAAAAGATGCTTTTATTAATTATATTGTCAATGAAGATTTGCACTCAGTTGTTTTGGGAGACAAGTGCCTCTCTCGTGTATATCATGCCTCTTCATAGTTAATGGAGATATAGTTATATTAATGTAACCACTACTCTGTAAAAATGTTGCTTGTCGCCACTCCAATAGATTCATCATTAAATAAATCACTTTGTTACTACTTTCATGTTGCATTACTGCTCTTTATCATTGATGTGATTTCTTACTTGACCAATGTTGTGCCTTGCGCCATTCCTTAGTGCTGATGTTTCCTTGTATTGCTAACAATATTGTGTTTGTACATGTCATTCCCTGTTATCTGTATGGCCAGAAATTCCTCCTCGTTTTGTGGTGTCAAGTATGGTGATTGTTGTGTCTTGTCTTCAATGTATAACTCTCAATCATTAAAAAATTTATTGCATTGGATTACATTTAGCCACGACATCCTCTATACTCGGGTCTATGTCTTGGTCAATTGCTACGTCGACAATTTTTATTGTTTATTTATTAGATTATTTGTATATTAAGATTTGTATTATGAGATTATTATTTTCTTATATTACGACTATATGATTACTTATATTATAGTAATATATCCTTATATTATGATTGTACTATTATATCAATTATAGTAATCGACTCACTATTATTAGTTTGTTTATTAATATTTTAATTCATTATCATTTGTTTATTTTAATATTATAATATTTAATAATTTAATCTTATAATTGTTATTAATCATAACATTTAATATTTTAATCCTATAATCATTATTTATTTAATAACATTTTATATTTAATTATTATTTTTTATTACTTATTATTAATTCCTATTCTTAGGAAGGGGAGATCACAAAATCATGATATCTTTGGGGCATTCTGTTCATTTGCTAACAAATGAAGGGCTTGCCAATATTTCCTCAAACTCGTGGAAATTCTTCTCAGTGTATGTTTTTGTCTAAATTGTTCATCCCACATCAAGTTGGACGTTTTTGAGATGATTTATGCTCAAACGTTTGGCAGATTCAAGAAGGGTTAGTGACAGACTCATCTCAGTAGCAGAGTCAGTAGCAGACTCTTGTTCCTTGTTGTAGAGCATTCTAAAGAAGGGAGCACCTTTCTATGTTCTTTTGTAGACGGATTTTGGCTACTCTTAGTCATTGACATTCTGCAGATCCAAGGAGGGTCTCAACAATAGAAAAATGTTCTAAAGAATTTAAGACCACAAGACATGTACAGTTTTCTTCGGGATAGTTGATAAAAAGACCAACAAGGGTGGATATTAGACAATTTTTAGTATCGTAGATTCTTGCTTATTTTAGCTCATTATTTAGAATCTTAGTTTAATGGTCATTTAGGCTCTATGTTTTAATTGTCTCAATCTGTTCTATTTTTAGATGTCATCTTTATTTAGACAACTTTGCTTTTTAGTTAACACTTTTTATAGTGTTTGCAAACTCTATTTATTTGTATGCTTTGTTAAAATAATTATTCCATTTTTTAAAGTTTTGTCTTGTAGTCTGATAATGGCAGATTGTTTATTTCAAAAATAGTTGAATCAACATTCAAATTACTAAATGCTTTCCAGAAGTACCGATCTGATTTTCTTCCAAGTTAACTACTGCAAAAAAATCATCCTTGATGGCAGGCTATTCCGATATTCGGAATTCAAGAGGTAAAGCACTTAAACATATTGTCATGTCATAAGGTATAAAGAAGAGAAGGTCCTAGCAAAAGAGTTTAATTACATCAAAATATATAAAATTGAAAAAGACCCATGGATACTCTTGAAAAGAAATATCACCAATGGGTACAAACCAAGATGCATCCCAACTATTCCAGAGTTCTATTAAAAACCCTCTACAGATTCATTTAAATTATATAATATAAAACAATGATACTCATAATTGCCAGTGGAAAAATATTTAAATTCCTTATGATTTGCAAAATGAAAATACTCATAAATTCGTAATTCAATGATTTGTCACATGTCAATACACAATAAAATTTAAATCAGTATTTAATACTGTTCAGTGTTCATATTAATCTTCATCAAAAGCATCAAAGTCACAATGATTTACAATGTCACTTCCACCAGCCATTGTGCAAGGCCAAGCTGCTTCATCTGAAGATAGTGCCTTGCAGCTTGTGCAACAATAACGTAGGTGAACAGACTCAAGAAGTAGATCTCAATTCCTCACCACCCCCTTATTGTAATCAAGTTACTTAAGGCCTTTAAAAGGACACAAACTTTCAGAATGCATATCATTTTCACAATTTTATCACTTATAGGAAAATTATGTATGCATGTATTTTTTGCATTTATTAAAATATTTTAATGAAAATTATTTTTTTCTGTATTTTTATTCCTTGAACAGCCCTTAGGTTTCCCTGGGTTGGTTTGGGTTCCTCACAGGGTTCACCCAGGGTCCCTCTAAAAATAAATTGCTAAACCGTTGTGTCTTATCCACATACACATACCAATACCCAATTCAGTAACTTAGCCTTAAAGTATTATTCAGAGTTGGATTGTATGCACGGGAAAATTATACAAACAGTTTCAGCAGAGAAAACCTTGAAAGAAACACAAACCCAGATTGTATGCTTGTGCAACTTTGCAGTTCTACAGATTAAAAAAATTAGTCAAAATAAGACATCTCCAAGATCAAAAGTGGCCTGGATAAAAGATAAAAAGAATGTTTATCCCAATAGTAGATAAAATAAAGACTTGGGAGTTTGTTCGGAATTGAGCTTCTATAACACATTCAACTTTCCAGGCTTATACTGGCCAAAAAAGTAAAAAACATTTGGAAATGAGTGTAGGAACATAGATTTCAAATGAATGTTTAGCATAATGGAAAAGAAAAGAAACAATTTCAGAATGGAAGTACGTGAGGATACAAAAAACAGCTTCTAGACATTCTAGAACACAGTTCATTATTTAAGACTATATTTGTTGGAGAAGTGGAAGAAATATTTTCAAGTATGATAAAATAAACATAATAAGATAACAAAACCTCCACCTGACTGTGAAATAGTGATAATGCTCATAGAACTCATCACATCAGAATCCCAGATAGATCAATATGCTATGACTAGTTTAATACAGAAACCCATCTTCCAAATTAGCAGTCACTAATCTAGATCAATATTTGATTAATTGTTTAACAGAGCATTCCGTCTTCCAAATCAGTACATTGCATTCCAAGCCTCAATTGGTATTCCGAAGAAGAAAACACTCACGTTAACTCAAATAAAAACATGAATGAATTGCCAAGAAGAATTACAATACGAACATCAAAATCATAGAAAACTCACCATATGAGGAGCAGATATAGTTGCACGGTAACCTGCCACGAAGAATACATAAATTTAAGAACGAATACCAAAAAGAATAAACATAGAATTTGTCACTAAAAGATTCCCTTTCAGCATTCAGAAATTTGAAAAAATAATCACTATCAATGAAGCCTGCAAGCTCCTTATCTTACTGCTGCAACTTATGCTACTACAAAAAACAGGAAACTGTTGAAGGAAATCTATCTCCAAAGGAGGAATAGAGTGTTTTCCTGAATGGTAGCACAGCTTTTAAATTCTTTTGATAAACTTCGGAGCAACAATAAAAGTCTTTAAAATGTGAAATTTTTGAAGAACACTCAATAAACACTATTTTTTTAATTTAAGGACATTTCCATTGCATAGATGATGAAGGACTTATATAAATGATTCATGCACTTGCACAACCTCTTCCTGATATATCTTGGAGGACTCAAATTTTTAACATTGATTTTGTTTGTGTAAAATTCAATTAAACTATGATTTGAAGTAGCACCATTATATGATGTGGGCTTCCTTATTTTTTCAAAATCAGAAAAATACAGCTTCCTTCACAAAATATTGTCAATAAAAGAAAATCTTCTTATTCACATAAGTAGATTTCATTTTCTATAATTCTATCAAGTTCCTTTTATTATATATATACTCAACAAATAGTTATATAATATATACAAAGTTGACATGATATACACATATGTGAAGTGATACATATCAAAACAACTTTATATATGTTGAGCTTATAGACTGAATTGCATGAATTATTTCATTATTTTTTAGTAGAGTTTTAAATATCTAGCTTTTTGATTAATCTAAAAATGTATATGTCATAATTGACAAGGCTAAAAAATTATAATGATTATTGTAGGGTTCTTTGTTTTTCTCAAAATAAAATAAGACAAAACTTCGTTACCCTACTCTCTTATAGATCATATCGCAACAAATAAATAAGACAGTTTTCTTGCATCTTCTTTTGTTTCACATTGCATCAATTTAAATATTTGGAGTTTATACAAACAAAATCATTGTTAAAAAAGAAATAGTATCAATCAAGCTATACAATATATTAAACGCAGAAAGAAAGGAAAATTTTGTTTGTAATCACCTACTCCCATGCTATTCCCATCTTTGAAACACTTCAGGACTTTGCAACGCTTTCAACCCAACTTTCCTAGCTTTGTCTTCAGTGTCGCGTGTCGAAAATCATGTTAGGTTTTTGAGGATTTTCCCCGTCAGCATCACTTTTTAAGGTTTTTGCTAATTTCTTGCAATTTTATTGCCAATTAACCATCACTTTTTGTTGATAAATCACAAAATAAGTGTTGAAGTTAACCAAAAAATCCTAATATTTTGGGGAATTATTGACAAACATTCCAACTGTTGATTATTTGCGTACAATCATGGATTCTTGCTATTTTCTACTTCTATGCTATTAACAATCAGCAATAATTTAACTTTTGAAACTAATTTATAATATTGGTTATAAACTATGGGGGTTCCCGCTTCCCTATTACAGGAACATCTATAATAGTGTATAATAGTTTAAAAAATTAAAATAGTGTACAATATTAAATTATATATTTGATCTCATTAGGATCCACAGGAAAAGGTGTGCAACGAGCTCGGGTAATATTAAAACTGCAATTTAGAACACATACATTGACTACTTCAACGCTATGCTCCACAGAGTTTCTAGGATGGTAACGTTTTCGGGGACGGGCACATGTTTCCGGTACAAGTATGGGTTGAGGCCAAAATTTAGAGTACGAGACCTCAAGGGACAGCAATTAAAAACATAGGGGATTTTTTCATATACTATGTATTAGAGACGAAATTCAAATATGCATATAATAACATTGATAAATCATTCACCATAGAGTCATAGACATTTTAGAATATCAATAAATGGAAATTAAAACTATCAAGATTCAAATGACAATATGATACATGAATATCTGAATATCACATATATAGATATAGATATATATATATATATATATATATATATATATAGAGAGAGAGAGAGAGAGAGAGAATGCCCAAAGGCTCCAAGTATCAATTCATCATCATCATGCATGAAATCAAAATGACAAAATAAATTCTAGAAGTGTAAATGAGATGTCCAAACTTCATAATAATCAAAAGCAATAATGTATTTGAGTATCTCAAAGCGGAAAGCCAAATATATGGTTGTCCTCTAGGAATCTAATCTAATGTTGATTGTACCTTACGATTTCTTGATGATGAACCTTAAGAGATGCTCAATCTCTACCTTGCTATCTTGGACACACTATTATAGAATGTCTTTGTCAAAGCCCTTTAGAGTTCCTTAGGTTTTTGCCTAGATCCTAAACAATTGGAATCAATTCCCTTACGTTCTTACTATTGAGACAAGACGTGGGAATTATTGTTCTCCCACAATAGAATCCTTACTAACTTCGAAGTTCTATTTCAAAATATTAGGTATCTCTGTGCCTATATTTATTCTACGCTCAAGGTGTATGTTTGTTTATACTGAAATGTATCTTAACAATTGCCAATCAAGAGAATTTTCGTGTAACTATGTTCTCCAACTACAATCATTGATTATTGCCAAATTAATATTTGTGGAATTTGTCATTTAATCTATCTTCCTTGGTCGTAGAGTTTGTTGTTAATAATCCTAACACTCTATGTTGTTATGGAAATAAAAGCGTTCTTTCTGGTATTTATCAAGACCTAAAATGTTTAAGATTTCTCATTTATTTATTTTCTTATGGGTTTCTATAAATTTTCCCTTAAAAATTTATGATTCTGTAATTCGCAAAGTTGTGTGGGATTCCTCTGTTGGGTTTGTAATTTTTTCCTCGAAAATTATCTGTTGGGTTTTAACTTTTACCAATTTTCCTAAAAAAAATGAAGCTTTGTATTGTCAGGTTTTGATTGTTTTTTCACCTCAAAAATCATATTGGGTTTTGATTGATTTTTCACCCTAAAAATCGTGTTCTGTTTTTTTTATTTTCTCCTAAATATCATGGCTTTTTGCAATTTGTTTTGGAGCATTATACTCATCTACAAAGTTTTGGAGCGTTATCCAAAGTACCATCAGCAGTCTTCTTAGCAAACATCCTCTGCTCCAAATTCAGAAGGCTCTCAAAAGAAAAACATCCAATGCAACTATTGCCACAAGTTTGGTCACATGAAGGTTGAATTTCAGAAGCACTTTGCTACCCTATCTAAGCAGTCTGGTTCGCAACGCATAGAGAATAGTGTGGAGCCCCTTGAGCAGACAAAATCTACCTGTTAAGCTTTTTGACAGCTTTGTGCTCTAGATAGATTAACCATTATGGGAGGGTATTACGGTAATGGATAGTTTCTATTATCTCTATTTAGTATCTAATGGTTATCTATTGTAATCTTCTGCAAATATTAGAATGTTTCTAATATTTAGTTTTTTGTTTCTAGAATAAAATGTTTCTATTCTTTATACTTGTTTCAGGAAACATCGTTCAATCTCTTGTATAAATTGATATCTTAATCACTGTTACTAACAAACAAATATTTTCCAATTACTTCGTGATAAGGCTCCCTCATGAACAAAGCCCATTTGGGAATCTTCTCCTTACTGTGACCAGATTAAACACCCCTTGACAAACTTCCTACCCACTTAGTCATATTAGTGAGTGATTAAGGAATTAGTAGAGTACTATAATCTTGAATGACATAACTAGCATACACATTTGATTACCCATAATAATTTGAATATCCCTTATATATGTAAATAATCATATTATATACACACTCATGTTAGTTCAGTGTTACACCGGCACAGGGGTGCAACGGTGCAGGGGAATGTCGGGACGAGTTTCGGGTGCGGGAAAAAAGGGCCTCAATTTTGGGATGGCGGGGTGCAGAGGGAGGGGGGGGGGGGGGGAGGGTTCGTTGCATAGTAGACATATATAACTGAAAATGTTAATTATGAAATGATACTTCAATATAACATACCAAATATAGTTGAATATAGAAAATTGAAATACGATTCACAAACCATAAGTTCATACTTGATACTTCATAACCATTACCAATGACCATTGAACTTAGTGAAATTATAAATACTAAAACTTTTAAACATAATAATGATAATGAAAAATGAAAAATATAAACCATACATAGTACTGTGTACCATGTAAGTCAACCATTGACTATCAAATGACAAAGATGAAAGATTCAAAATTCATTGTTCAAATATGAATAACAAAAGTTCCAATGCTTAAAAAACCGTAAGGAAAAAATTTTGTTTTTTTACTTTTCCTACAACACGCCATCGCACCCCTCACGCACCCTAGGCGCACGTCGCCCGCACCCGAGCGCGCACCCCTGGGTCCCACTCGGGTGCTCCGACTAGTACAGCAGTGTTTTGACCGCGGTGTGGGTACTCGAGTACGCGAAGTACCCACACCAAGGACGTACGCGCACCCGGTGCATGGGGTTTTTGACCCAAGTGCATGCACCCAAGTAACACTGTGTTATTTTAATTATCTATATCAAATTCATTACCATTATACATACACACTCATATAATATATGTGTGTCTTTATATGTGGTCATATACTTGTAGATATGAACTTGTACATGCCCACGCACAACGTATCCTCGGAACATATGTTAGGCATTATCTTCATCAAATATTCAGTTTACTCATAAGCAAATATTGTTGTTACATGACAAGTACTACTAAGGTTACCACATTGAAGGAGATGATAGTAAAAGAGTTTACTCGTGAATTTTCATAAAAAAGTTATTCAACCAAAAAATAATAAATCTCTAAGCATGAGTATCATGTATTTGCATTGTCCTCTACGATGGAGGAATCGATCTTGTAATGACCTCTGCCAAATGTTTCCACTTGAGGTAATAAACTAATTAGAATTCGGTTGTGTGATATATGAAAGTTTATACAGCTCATACAAAATTTAGGAATTTGAAATGAAGTTTGTGACTAATAAAAAAAAGAGGTTTCCTTCAACAATTCTATGCACTCTTGAGTCTCTTCCTAACTGCAGTCACCGTAAATCCTCGACTTTTTTTTCCTATTCATTTGATCTATTTATTGATCCGGTGTATAATAATGGTCTTCAAGATGCTTTCCTTGCGTCATTGTGCTCTCTATTTGTATTGACGTGCAGGGTTGTGTCTTTTCAAATAGACACAACTTATATACAAGCGTGGATGTCTCAAGTCAATGACGGTATGTATTCAACAAGAGTTGATTTGGTTGATTGCTATTGGTGTTTAAGATTATTATGGATTGATATGGATCACATAGGTATTACGGATTATATTATTATAATATTATGAACTAATATAGATTAACATTATTTTATGAATTAGTATTATATTGATCGATTAATATTGTAGAGTATATTATATTGATTAGATTAACTAATTGTATTAGATTTAATTAATAATATTAACAACAATATTTGATTGATGATACATTGATTTATAATAATATAAATTAATCATATTAATGAATTATAATGATTAAAAATTAATTGATTAATTATTCTTAACATAGTTATTGATTAATCGTTTAGGAAAGAATTTACAATTATCAAGTAGATTGTATCTGCGTAAGAATATATTTACACATACATTAATTTTGGTTCATGACACATTTGCAGACACTGCAATCTGAAATTGAGAAAACAAGTCAGTTGTGATTGCTGGCAGCACTAGGTGCTCTTCGGTGATTGTGATAGAAGTTATTGGGCTACAGGAAGGTCTGATTCGTCAAGCAGAAACTCTGCCTGACAGCTCCTGAAATGACCTTATCTTTGCAGTGTGTCTTTGACACCTGCCAAACCAATAGTGAATATTAAAAACCGAGTCAATAACAACCCCAGACAGAACAAAGACTCTGCAGTCTATGGGCCTACACTAACTTGTAAGAGGAACTATGATTTCTGCATGCTAATTAATTGTATGAGCTCCATCCTATTAACTCATTAGTTGTAATGTCCACTTTGAAAAATAGGATTAATAATAATCAATAACAATAATAAATTATAAATATAAGTAAATGGATAAGCAATAATAAATATAATGCATATAATTACAAGTTAAATTAAGGAAAGGTCAAGAGATGTGTAATAACCCCAATAGGTTATAACTTCTTCAAACACCAAGAATCTTTATACTTCAGTTGTTTGAAATTTCGTCAAACACTTTGCAAGCAGGGGTCATCTGACTGATATAACTTTTTAGATTGCTGCAGTGATTCTTGTTTGGATTTGCCTCAAAGAGAATGCTTACAAAAGACTCCGAATTGTTTAAACAATGACCTAACATAAATATGCAACTAATTTTGGCAATGGTGAATGCATATATGAGTTCTAATCATGAAAATGATCACCTACAGCCAACTGATATTTTAACAAACAGTTGGTATGTAAGCTAACTAGCTGATAAGAAATGATATATTAACGCTCAAAGACAACTATTAATGACCAGCAATTGTATCTCCCTTATTGAGAATGAGTATCCAATACAATATTCATACTAAGTTAGCCAAGACTCTTGGCATTTACAAAGTTATCAAAATATGATGATTGCTGGTAAAGTAATATGCACCTACAGCTGCCAATGAAAACTAATGCAACACTAAATATCTAACTTCAATACTCCCCTACAGCAGTACGCTAATCACATGCATGATTAAATACAACTAAAGCCATGGATTGCTGATACCATTGTGAGGAATGTAAAAATGAATGATATATCTATTAATGAATGATAGGTTTGATACGAAATGACAATTACAACAGCACTCTATAGTGAAAGGCAACTATGAAAATACACATCAGACCTGGCATATGAAGTCGCCTTAGAGAATAGATGTATTGCAATACCACTGAACAAAAAATAACCTCCTCAAATGCCCAAGTCGTGCCTCTCTAGCTGCCGCCCCTAATTGTAGATGGCTGTAATAATTTTCTTTGCTTTTTCGAATTTGCTTTTTCGGCCTACTTTTTCGAACTGCTTTTTCGGCCTGCTTTTTGTACTCAAATATTTTTTCTCAATGTAGCACAAATAGAAGACTGAAGTATCTTCCTCGTAGCTGCAATAATTCAAGTGATATTTCACACCCTCAAAATCGCATACCAATTGAGAGTTTTCGTTCTCAATGGCCAAATTTTTTTTTTTCTCAATGTAGCACAAATAGAAGACTGAAGTATCTTCCTCCCAGCTGCAATAATTCAAGTGATATTTCACACCCTCAAAATTGCGTACCAATTGAGAGTTTTCGTTCTCAATGGCCAGTTGTGACTATTGCAGAAACCTTAGGCTCCACAATGCACTTCAACAAACATCAACATCAGCAACAACAAATCTGGATGATTAGAATGAAGCCCGAGGTGCCTATTTATTCTTTTTCCTCCACTTTCTCCAGAAGCTTCTAGAACATTATTTTGTTTTATCTATTAAGTGACTTTATAAAATATCTTATAATTCAAGTCACTTTATTAAATTAATTAAATATAAAATTACCTTTTAATATTTATTTATTTGATAACTTTATAAATAATTAACTTAATACCACTTATTTATTTAATTAAAATAATTAATTAGTCATCCTCATAAAATATTCATTATTTTGGATAACCTAATTAATTAAATTAATTAAATCACTTTATTAATTAATTATATAAGGTTGTGACTCTTCCAAAGGGTAAAAAAGTTGAAGGGTTGTGACTCTTTTGAAAAGTGGTAATTGTGAAAGGTTGTGACCATTGCAAAGGGACAAACATAAAGAGGTATAACTATCCCCAACATTGGAGGATGTAAAGGGGAGAAGGTTTCATTTGAGCAAGACATCCACAAGATATTAATTTAGAGAATGATATATTCTCAAAGGCAACAATAAAAACTAATAACTCTATCCTTATGAAAAGTGGGGACCCTTCCACCAATAAAGTATAAAGGAGGATTCACTCAAAGCATTGAAAAAAAAACTCATCTGATCAAATCACTAGTACTGGGGATAGAATACAAAGATCGGGTCTTAGTCTAGGGCCTTACATTATTCCATTATCAATAATGCAAAAGCAACGATTTGTCTTATTTATAAGAACTTATAATGCATCTTTCTTGATGCTCTGATACCAATTGTAATTACCGCTTCCTAATTTGTCATAGAATTTTCCCTAGAATCACAATTGCAACAAATTAGGGTCGAAGCTTAAATAGAATATCTATTTGAATAATGTGATCCTAGAATTTAATCCAACATTCACAACATAAGAAACATATGTATATGTATATTAACATATATATACATACACACACACACACACACACAAATATATATATATATAAACTTCCAATTATTAGTGTTAGACAACAGCACATCATAATCATATATTATCAATAATATTATACAAGCACATTCGGATTTGGAGGACGAAACATGATAGGTCCACCTAAAACCATTCTCACACTAAGCCCAAGGTGGAGTGAATGTTTGAACCCTCCTGGCCTCAATGGGCAATCAAGATGGACATCCACCAAGGTCGCCTACTTAGTGGGTTGTTTGTACCTGCTTTCCTTATTAGTGTCCCATCCTCCTAAAGACAAGTGCCCTCATTGCAGAGTGGGGCAAATGTCGTAAAGGGGTTTCTCGCTCTTTCTATGTAAGAGCCTTCCTGTCCCTAGGAGCCAGTTATATGGTTAACTATAGGGTGGCCTACTTAGATAAGCCTCTTATAACCCTCCTCTTGCACACCAAGCCCTTCCCACAAGATGGATTTCAAACAGTCAAGCATTTCTAATATGCTATCATATAAGTATACATTAAGCATTTATCAATTATCTATTTATGCATAAACAACACACAC
Source organism: Cupressus sempervirens (assembly GCA_028749045.1). NCBI lineage: Eukaryota > Viridiplantae > Streptophyta > Pinopsida > Cupressales > Cupressaceae > Cupressus > Cupressus sempervirens. The sequence continues at coordinate 159,206,740 of CM053788.1, read as the reverse complement.
ACACACACACACACACACACACACAAGTGAATGTGAGATTTGTTAAGTATATAGCATCAGGAGAAGTGTTTGTATATGACTCTCTCTCTATATATATATATGATTAAGCCTATATTAGAGAAGTCATTATATATATATATATATATATATATATATATATATATATATAAAGTGTTATGTCACAAGCAAAAGATAATCGATTTATGAATCAATGAGATTATAATATGTTTAAGACTTGTTACATACCCACATAGGGTCATGACCATACGTGGCCATTGGCCACGTAGAGTCATGCCCCTACAGGATCACGCATTCCTCTCCCTATTTATGCCAAGTCCGTCGATGAGCAAAAACACCAATAAAAGCAGCACTGATTAGAGCAACCATCGGCAATAGCATAAGTCTTCGTCGATGGTCAAACACAACTTTAGATATTGTATCAATCCATCACTACAGTATACATTACCTTGGTCTAATAACTATATTAGTCATTAAAGATACAATATTCAATCTGTTATTATATTGACTATTATATCAAACTTTCAATCTACAATTCAATATAATAGATATTCTGATATTATCTATCAAATTGAAATAGCAACAATAAGTAGTCTCTATTAGAGATCCTTAACATTTACATGGTATCAAAGCCATCCTAATAGAGAAAATTCAATCTCAGAAGTATTAATCTCAGAATCATTAATATCAGATTTTAAATATCTTAAATTCAAAATGGTGAATACTGTCAGGTTAGAGGATAGACTTGAAGGAGAATCAAATATTTTCATCATGGAAAATTTGAGTTATGATTGTACTACGAGAGATGGAATTAGAAGAATATATAGAGTCAAATAAACCAATTCTAGAAAATGATCCAGACAAAACAACTTGGAAGAGGCACAACAAAAAGGCCATAAAGATTATTATAGATTCCATGAAGGATCACATTCTCCCCTCTACATCTAGTCTTAAAACAACTTTTGAGATATTTTCTACAATTAATAATACTTTCGAAATTAACAACACTAGCAGATAACATTGAAGCAAGATCTTCTATATATCAAAATGAACAACGGAGAATCAATTACATCTTATTTCTTAAGAATTTCTGAATTGAAAGATCAACATGCGACTATTGGAAGTCAAGTAGATGACAAAGAATTTAGCATTATAGCCTTGATAGGACTACCACTATCTTGGGAAACTTTTATTCGTGGTCTAAGCTCTCGACATGATCTTCCTAAATTTGAACTACTCAAAAATGAGTGCACTCAAGAAGAATCAAGATTAGTTTTCAAAGGAATTAGCTTAAATCAAGAAGAAGACATTCAAGCTCTTCAAGCTAACATCAACAATAAAGTGAAGAAAGGTAAATTCAAACAAAATAGGAAGGAAGTCAACAAATTGTACAAGAAACGGGATTGGTCAACAATGTTTCAAATGTGACAAATTTGATCACTCATAACTTTTGTGAAGAACGAAAGAAAATTCAAGCAGCCCTAGTAGAAATCAAAGAGAAAAAAGATGAAAAAGATGAAATCTACACATTTTATCTAGCACTCTCAATTGAATTAAACTCCAACAAAAATACTTGGATTATAGACAGTTGAGCGTCACATCATATCACAGGCTTTAGAGATATATTTGAAAGCTTCAAAGAATACTCCTCTCAAGAAGTAACCATTGGAGACAACTCTACACACCCAGTTAAAGGTATTGAATAATGTTCAGTTCAACTAAATTCAAGTATTACTCTCTAACTTAAGAATGTTTAATTTGTACCTAGTATAAAAAGAAATTTGTTCTCTATCTCTGGTCATGCTGATCAAGGGTATTGTATCAGCTTCCAAGAAGATAAAGTTCTATCTTGGCCAAAGAATTCAAACATCAAGAAAGCCATATCCATTGGATTTAGAGATGGAAGTTTATATAAACTTTGTAACCAGCAAACTTTGGCTCCAAATCATGAAACATCAAATACAAACAAAATATGGCATTGAAGACTAGGTCACCTTCATTTTCGTGCTTTATCATTGACAAGAAAAATTGTAACAAGGTTACCTAGCCTCAAACCTGATCATTTAGGCATTTGCAAAGGATGTGCCCTAGGTAAAAACACAAAAAAATCCTTTCCCAAAAGTGTACACAAATCAAATTTTGTACTTGAACTTATTCATATTGATCTATGTAGTCCTATGTTTGTACCTTCCCTAAATGGATGTCTCTATTATGTGACCTTTATAAATGACTATTCTAGGAGAACCTGGATCTACTTCCTTAAACAAAAGGAATCAATTGAAATGTTTCTAAATTTACAGAATTCAAAGCCCTAGTTGAAAATCAATCTGGTCAAAAAATCAAAACCTTGAGATCAGATGATAGAGGTGAATATATCTCATAAATTTTTAAAGATTTTTGCATTACTATTGGGATTAAGAGGGAGTTTATGTACCATTTAATCCTCAATAGAATGGAGTCGCTGAACGAAAAACAAATCAATTATTGAATCAGCCAGAGCTATGATGCATTACCAAAATCTTCATACCTCTTTTTGGGTTGAAGCTTCTAATACTGTAGTTTATATTCAAAATAGATGTCCTCGCTCTATATTCAAAAATACAACTCCTGAAGAAGTATTTACAGGCATCAAACCAAACTTAGGTCACCTAAGAATATTTAGGTGCCCTATTTATATTCATATTCTTAAAGAAAAGAGAACAAATTTAGAACCATTCGGAAAGAAGGGTATACTCATTGGATATAGTGAAACAACCAAATGTTATAGGCTCTATGTCCCTGTTCAAAGGAACATTGAAGTCAGTATAGATGTAAAATTTGAAAAAGAGATTACCTTTAATCTTTCAAAGAACATTGATGAATCATATGCAAAACCTATTACTGAACTAGATGAGGATCTTTCAGTAGGGAATGAGAGGGAGAATGACACTAAACATATTACACCTATTATTCCAAATTTAGAGAATAATGAAAATTCCAACAATAAAAAGAGACCACTTTGGGCTAGAAAAATGATAGAAGAAAATCATATGGAACCTGAAGAAGTAATCAGAGAAATCAAGAGAACAAGAAATCAATCCTGCTATGTAGCACTACTCTCTAAACTCATCAAAACAAAACCTTCAAATGTCGAAGAAGTCTTATCAAGCAAATCTTGGAAAGATACAATGATTGAAGAATATCAATCAATACTAAAAAATAATGTACGGGAAGTTCTACCTAGACTGAAGAATAAATCATTTGTCTCTTTTAAATGGCTATACAAAATCAAGCATGCACCTAACGGCAACATTGAAAAATACAAAGCCAGATTTGTAGCTTGCGGATGTAAGTTTTCTGCAAATTTTGATGAAACAATATTGATATAATACCTTTAGCCTTGCTGGATATGATCCTTATATATATTCAGGACAGAATATTTAGTGTTCTTGGAGTATGATGTGTTATGCTGAAAATGTTTTTATCCCTGCTATAAATCACATAAGGCAGCAATGCTAGAGGAGAAAACTTATTGTGTTGAGTGTGTCCTCTATCCACATTCTTACCTCATATATATAGCACTCAAGAGGCATGTCCTTAGCAAGGACATGACACTTTCTAGGTCGGCCCTATATAAACTAAAATGTATTTTCCCAAGATTGGCGTTTCTAAAGGTTTGCAATTAGTTAGTAATTACACTAACTATAACTATGCAATAAAACATCATTAAATGCTCCCAAGGAAGGTGTCGATCAGGTTAATAACTTAAAGTCTTTAAGAGGCTAATCCACTTAAGGATCTTCATGCTTTACCAAATCTGTTAGATCAAAGAAGTCAGATGCAATGTCCCCTCTTCTAGATGCTGAAACCCTTGTATAAATTTTGAATGCTCACATGGTTGACACTTTGTAAATATCTATATCTCTGTTATATATCCCTGTCCTTCTTAATATTGTTCTCTTTATATGTTGATGTGCTGCTAATGATAAGACTGCTACGTTTATGTTTGACCAATTACTTTGTCTCCAAGGCCTTTGTTTGATTCTATTCACTACTCTTGTTTCCTTCAGTGCTATCGGTACTGTCACCTTTGAATGAGATCAATTCAGTATATATCATTTCAGATTCTTGTCTGATTTGCTTCTTGTTCTCCATTTGTGATTAACTTGCTCACGTGTATCAATGATGGTGATGTTTGTTTGTTTATTCCATATTTTCTTTCTTCAAATGTTAATCTTAATCAAAAAATGTTCAGGATGCAATTCTTCAATGTTGACCACTCCTTGTTCCTATATATATTCTCTACAGTTATTCTGTTTAATACCTGTGAGCCCAGTTATGACATTTCATTTCACAATCCCCTTCAAACAATAAAATGATTGTGTACATTCTGCAATGATTCTAGATGTATATGATGCATTGGTATATATCTTTATTTCTTGTGTATGATATGCGCTTGAAAGAATTATGTGGTCTCTGAGTTTCTTTCTAACTTTGTGCTATGTAATTGGAATGTGTCAGAGGACGTTTGGAACCTTCTATTTAGAGCTGCATGCTATTCTCCTCCTTGCCAATCAATTTTCTGTCTTTGACTTCACCTATTTGTTATGGCTCCTTGCAATTGAATATTCTGCCATCAATCTTGGTTGATGTCAAGAAATTGGGTTTTGCCTTTCATTTGTACTCTTCCTATGTTTCTGATTATCAGGCACATATTGTTTTCTATTCTATTCTTCTGGATGTAGACTAGATGGTCCTTCCCTTTTCACGGAAGAAAAGTTTGTAGGATAAAGAAAATGAGATTCTTCTTGCATGTTGATCATTGATTATTGCTGATGACTCCAGACTCCTTATCACTGCTTTATGAGAGTCTCCCCATCGTATCAATATATCTTTCATATATTTCTGTGTAGTTTAACTGAGCGGTAATTTGCTGGACTGAATATTTTGTTTCCATATATCAAATACCCATCTGATGTTTTCGTAGTTGACCTCCCGTCTTGTATTCTTAAGGTAATCATTGAATAAGTTTTCAAATGAAAATTCTTTTGTCTTGGTCATACTAAGCCCTAACACCATTGCGATTCAATGATATTGAATAACATAACTGCAAACTTAATGAGATATATGCTGACTTCTATTGTTGAACTGAACTTTATACTATTTCTCAAATATATCCTTTGTATCAAAACATGTTTACAACCACCGTTTAATGCTATTATGAATTGCTTGAATTGAATAGATATATTCTTCTTCTCACAACAGGCTGTGACTATTTGATAATGACTAAATAAAAATCTCTGACTTGTCTTCCCCGTGAGTGCTAGCTTTTGCTATTCAGTCTGAAACTCTTATAGTTCCCTATTCAGATATAGATTTATAGAAATTCTTCTGTACGATACAGTATATTTCCTCTTCCTCCTCCCCCTTTTTAATTCATTCTCCTTTCCTATATATATTCTATGTGATGGAAGGTTGTGACCATTCCAATTAGGTTGCAACTTTTGATAATTTAAATAATATACTTGTTATAAATGTTTAGTTTATATTTATAATATATTTGATATATATATTTTTATAATTATATTAATTGCATTATTATAATGTGATATATATATTATATATTATTAATTTCTTATTGTCTTTATTATATATAATAATATAATTTATTATTATATATTCTATTTAAATCTTATAAATATAGGGACATGACATCAGATCAGAATGATTATCAAAGTTACGAATATATTTAAAACTCCCTCTTAACTTGATAATCATAATGAGAGATTACATATCTAGCTTCATCAATTATGATGACTAAACATAGATTGATACTCTATATCTATATGAATCTTCTAAGCATGTGATATCATCGTACACATGATACCTTATCATATTACTATACCTGTGATATGACTTATCACTTATACTATGAGAATAGTTTTGCATGGAATGCAATTAACAAGATAAAATTTGGAGAGTGATTAAATTCATCTTTTATCCCAGTTGTGACTCATAGACATTGACAAGCCTACATCACAATATGATCCTAAGTTAAGATCTGTCAATATACAAGATAAAATTCGGAGAATGATTAAATTCATCCCTTATCCAAGTTGTAACTCATTGACATAAAATGCCTATATCACAACGTGATCTTAAACTCATCCAGATCTGCCAGTAGTTCTCTATTGTTTAATACATTATCTCAGAGATCGTCATCTCTCATAATGCCTTTTACACAAGTGTTCATTATTCAGAGATCGTCACCTCTTAGATAATGAATACAATTGGTGAAGCCAATAACAGTCAATAGCCTAACAATAACAATTTTAACACAATATTATTTCATTAATAATTAAAGAATGCAAATGTATTATAATTCAACCATACCAAGTCTTTTCCTAAAGTGATCTATCTTCACTCGAGAGAGAGGTTTGGTAAAAATATTTGTTGTCTGATCTGCAATGCAAATGTATTCTAACTTGACAGTTTTCCTGTCTACCATATCTCTTACATAATGGTAAGGAATTTCAATATGCTTGGACCTGTCATGAAAAACTAAATTCATAGAAAGCTTGATGGAACTCTAATTATCACAGTGAATAATAGTGGGATTCATGGGTTGACCAAATAATCCCACAAGTAACTTTCTAAGCCAAACTGCTTCCGAAAAAAGCCATTGTAGCTGAAATGTATTCAACTTCTCTAGAACTTTGTGCTATCGATGCCTACTTTCTACATATCCATGATATCATCGCTGAACCTAAACTGAAACAGCACCCTGAAGTGTTTTTCCTATCAATGACACTTCCAACCCAATTTGAGTCTGTGAATCCATGTCCAAGTCAACTTTCTCATACTTGAGCCCAAGGTTAAGAGTACCTTGTATGTATCTCATAATGTGTTTGACTGCAACCAGGTGAATCTCCTTTGGCTTACACATAAACTGACTTAAGGCATTAACAGCATAGCAAATATTAGGTCTTGTATTTACCAAGTACATAAGAGACGCAATCATCTATCTGTAAAGAGTAAAATCTATAGAGGGTGATTCTGTTGCTACTTCCTTAAGTTTGTGTAGATTAATCTCCATTGGAGAAGACATAGGTCTGCAATTCCACATTCCAAATCTCTTCAAGATGTCTAATGTATACTTTTCTTGCTTAAGTATGATGCTGTCAGAGCTCTGCCACACTTTCAGTCTTAGGAAGTAATGAAGGGGTCCTAAATCTTTCATATAAAATTCTTTGATTAGATCTTTCTTGCGTTGACTTATAAGATGATCATCACCTGTTATTAGTAAATCATCAACATATAGTATCAAAATCATCATATCATCTTTATCCCTTTTATAATAAAGATTTGGATCAACTTCATTCATAGAGAATCCTAAATTGGTGAGATATGTATCGATTCTTTCATACCATGCCTCGGGAGTCTGATTAAGCCCATAAAGAGCTTTCTTGACTCTGCAAATAAAGATTTTAGGATTATGAGTTTCAAATCCTTTAGTTTGTTCCAAATATACCTCTTATGTAATCTTTCCATTTAGAAATGTTGTTTTCACATCCATCTAATGTACTTTCCATCCCTTCAATGCTGCAATAGCTAGGATTACTCTTACAAAGGTGTATCTGGCAACTAAAGCAAAGGTTTCTTGATAATCAATTCCCTCCTTCTAAGAGAATCTTCTGGCTACAAATCTAGCTTTATATTTTTCAATGCTACTATCAGCAGCATGTTTGATTTTAAATATCCACTTAGATGAAACAACAGATTTTCCCTTAGGCCTTGAAACAATTTCTCAAACATCATTCTTAATAATGGATTGGTATTCTTCTGTCATAGCATCCTTCCAAGCTATATGTTTAATAGCATTTAAAACATTCATTGATTCTGATTTAGATAAATCACTAATGTTTGCTACATATCTAGAAAATCTTTTGGGTCTTTTGCTTTCTCTGAAGGTTCCAGAAGATGTAGCAAAGTCTTGTGCTTCCTCTATAGTCTTAATAGCCCAAAGTGGTCTTTTCTTAGGATTTTGAGTTTCTTAAAGATTAAAATTTTGAATTTCACCTTCAATTTCTTCAATGCTCTACCTCTAAAACTCATATTCATGATTTTCTTCAGAACTAGGTATATAAGAGGGATCTTCAAAACTTAGGGTTCTTTTGAATGCGAGCTCTTCTTCAAATATAACATCTCTACTAAGTTCAATGTTCTTTCAACCAGGTATGTAAATTTTGTATGCTTTAGATGTTTCACTATACCAGACAAAAATACCTTTCCTCCCAGAGGATTCTTAGTTCTCTTTTCTTTTGGAACATGTATGTATACTGAGCAACCAAATATCCTAAGATGACTTATATTTGGTTTAACCTTAGAAAAGACTTATTTAAAAGTTTTATCTCTAAGGTGGGAGTGAGGACTTTTGTTTTGAATATAGACAACAGTACATGAGGCTTCTGCACAAAGATAATATTCTAAATTTTGATCAAATATCATAGCGCTTTTTGCTTCTATAATTGTTTTATTCTTCCTTTCTGCTATCCCGTTTTGTTGTGGGTTATAAGAAACAATATACTCCTTAATTCCTGCTTCTTTACAAAAATCACTCTTAGATAATGAATACAAATGGTGAAGCCCATAACAGTCAATAGCCTGACAATAATAATTTTAACACTATTATTTCATTAATAATTAAAGAATACAAATGTATTATAATTCAACCATACCAAGTCTTTTTCTGAAGTGATCTACACTCGAAAGAGGTTTGGTAAGAATATTTGTTGTTTGATCTACAATGCAAATGTATTCTAACTTGACAGTTTTCCTGTCTACCATATCTCTTACATAATGGTAAGGAATTTCAATATGCTTGGACCTGTCATGAAAAACTAAATTCACAGAAAGCTTGGTGGAACTCTAATTATCACAGTGAATAATAGTGGGATTCATGGGTTGACCAAATAATCCCACAAGTAACTTTATAAGCCAAACTGCTTCCCAAAAAAGCCATTGTAGCTGAAATGTATTCAACTTCTCTAGAACTTTGTGCTATCGATGCCTACTTTCTACATATCCATGATATCATCGCTGAGCCTAAACTGAAACAGCACCCTGAAGTGTTTTTCCTATCAGTAACACTTCCAACCCAATTTGAGTCTGTGAATCCATGTAAGTCCAAGTCAACTTTCTCATACTTGAGCCCAAGGTTAAGAGTGCCTTGTAAGTATCTCATAATGTGTTTGACTGCAACCAGGTGAATCTCCTTTGACTTACACATAAACTGACTTAAAGCATTAACAGCATAGTAAATATCAAGTTTTTTATTTACCAAGTACATAAGAGACCCAATCATGTGTCTGTAAAGAGTAGAATCTATGGAGAGTGATTCTGCTGTTGCTTGCTTAAGTTTGTGTAGATTAATCTCCATTGGAGAAGACATAAGTCTGCAATTCCACATTCCAAATCTCTTCAAGATGTCTAATGTATACTTTCCTTGCTTAAGTATGATTATGTCAGAGTTCTACCACACTTTCAGTCCTAGGAAGTAATGAAAGAGTCCTAAATCTTTCATATAAAATTCTTTGATTAGAGCTTTCTTGCATTGATCTATAAGATGATCATCACTTGTTATTAGTAAATCATCAACATATAGTATCAAAATTATCATATCATCTTTATCCTTTTTATAATAAAGATTTGGATCAGCTTCATTCATAGAGAATCTTAAACTGGTGAGATATGTATCGATTCTTTCACACCATGCCCTGGGAGTCTGTTCAAGCCCATAGAGAGCTTTCTTGAGTCTGCAAATAAAGATTTTAGGATTATGAGTTTCAAATCCTTCAGGTTGTTCCAAATATATCTCTTATGTAATCTCTCCATTCAGAAATGTTGTTTTCACATCCATCTAATGTACTTTCCATCCCTTCGATGCTGCAATAGCTAGGACTACTCTTACAGAAGTGTATCTGACAACTAGAGCAAAGGTTTCTTGATAATCAATTCCCTCCTTCTGGGAGAATCCTCTGGCTACAAATCTAGCTTTATATTTTTCAATGCTACCGTCAACAGCATGCTTGGTTTTAAATATCCACTTAGATGAAATAACAGATTTTCCCTCAGGCCTTGAAACAATTTCTCAAACATCATTCTTAGTAATGGATTGGTATTCTTCTGTCATAGCATCCTTCCAAGTTGTATGTTTAATACCATTTGAAACATTGGTTGGTTCTGATTGAGATAAATCACTCATGTTTGTTGCATAGCTAGAAAATCTTTTGGGTCTTTTGCTTTCTCTGAAAGTTCCAGATGGTGCAACGAAGTCTTGTGCTTCCTCTACAGTCTTAATAGCCCAAAGTGGTCTTGTCTTAGGATTTTGAGTTTCCTCAAGATTAAGATTTTGAATTTCACCTTCAATTTCTTCAATTTCTTCAATGTTCTCCCTCTAAAACTCATATTCATGATTTTCTTCAAAACTAGGTATATAAGAGGGATCTTTAGAACTTAGGGTTCTTTTGAATGCAAGCTCTTCTTCAAATATAACATCTCTACTAAGTTCAATGTTCTTTCGACCAGGTATGTAAATTTTGTATGCTTTAGATGTTTCACTATACTGGACAAAAATACCTTTCCTCCCGGACGGTTCTAACTTAGTTCTCTTTTCTTTTGGAATATGTGCGGATACTGAGCACCCAAATATCCTAAGATGACTTATATTTGGTTTATCCTTAGAAAAGACTTCTTTAGGAGTTTTATCTCTAAGGTGGGAGTGAGGACTTCTGTTTTGAATATAGAGAGCAGTACATGAAGCTTCTACCCAAAGATAATATTCAAAATTTTGATCAAAAATCATAGCTCTTGCTGCTTCTATTATTGTTCTATTCTTCCTTTCTGCTATCCCGTTTTGCTGTGGGTTATAAGGAACAGTATTCCATCTTAATTCCTGCTTCTTTACAAAAATCTTTAAACAAATTTGAAGTATATTCCCCTCCATTACCAGACCTAAGAGTTTTAATTTTGTGTTATAATAGGTTTTCAGTTAAGGATTTGAATTCTTTAAATCTCTTAAGGATTTCTTCTGATTCTTTACATTTTAAGAAGTAAATCCATGTTTTCCTAGAGAAATCATCTATAAAAAGTATATAGTACCAGAATCCTCCAAGAGAAGGAACAGACATAGGTCCACATAAATCTAAGTGGACTAATTCTAAAACATTATTAGTTTTTCTAGTGCTATCTTGAAATGGACTTTTGGTGTTCTTACCTAGAGCACATCCTTTGCATATGCTCAAATGATCTTTATTCAACTTAGGTAAACCAGTGACCATCTTCTCCATGGTCGATAAGGCTTTGAAGTTTAGATGTCCTAACCTTATATGCCACATTTCATTTATATTAGCAACTTCATGAATTAAGGCTTTGATAGGTTCTATATTTAATTCATACAAATATCCCTTTCTTTGACCAATCAACTTTGATTTCTTAAATGAAGAGTTCTTAGACCAAGTCATTACTTTACCGTTCATGAATGCAACCTTATGTCCATCATCTTCAAGTGTTGTAACAAAGATTAGATTCCTCTTGATTCTTGGTACATAGAGTACTCTTTTGAGATGAAGAGAAATACCTGACTTCAATTTCAAGATGCAATTCCCAATTCCTTTGACAAAATGAGTGGAATTATAACCTATGGTAACTTCGTCATTAACTTCTTCTGATATTGAATCTAGTATTTCTTTGTATCATGTAATGTGTCGAGATGATCCACTATCAATTACCCATGCTTTGTTTGATACTTCATTTGATAGTGCTGAATACAATATATGTTTCTCGGGAATAGTTTTCCTCTTTCCAAGTAACGTTTGTACATTTATTTGCTGCTTTGTATTCTCAGGGCAATTAAATTTATAGTGTCATAACTTTTCACATTTGAAGAATTTTATTTTGGATAAATCTCTTTTAGGTTTGTCATTTCTTTGATTACCCTTCTTCTCCTTGAAGTGCTTTTTCTTACCTTTATAGGAATTTGTGTTGAGGACATGAAGTTCTTCATCTTCAGTTTTCAATTTTCCTCCTTTCTTGAATTGCCTAGATTCTTTTACAGGCAATCTCCTTTAGGTCTATTAAAGTCTAGAAGTTTTTCTCTAGCACTTACTCCTTGTGAGAATGTTTCTCATAAATCCGGTAACCCATCTATAGCCATAAGTGATAGTTCTTTGTCTTCAATTATGGTCCCTATACTTGCAAGTTCATCTCTTAGACTAGCCACCCTTAGGAAGTATGAATTCATAGATTCTCCCTTCCTTATCTTTATATGATTTAGTTGCCTTTTTAGTCCAAGGGTTCTAATTGCCTTGTTAACCTCATATGTATTTAATAATGCACTCATCATATTAAATGTTGTATGATGTTTCATTACCATAGGTACTATTTCATTTTTAACTCCATCTAATATGATTTTCATGGTTTTCCTGTTTTTTTTAATTTAGATAGTTTTATGAAGATCAATATCAAGTTGTTTGGATTCCCTATCAACAAACTGTATTACATCATTGTCTTCAAGAGTCATCATAATTTTGAATTTCCAAGCAATGAAGTGTTCTCTTCCATCAAACTTGTCTTCGGGTCTAATTGCACTAGCCATTGAAGGTAGAAGGATGTTTGCTAGATATGTTTTAAACCTAATTATCAATTTGCAGAGCCAAGGTTTGACTACCACAGTCTGATACCATGTAAGTTTTCTACAAATTTTGATGAAACGATACTGATATAATACCTTTACCCTTGCTGGAGATGGTCCTTATATATGTTCAGGACAGAATATTTAGTGTTCTTGGAGTATGATGTATTATTCTTAAAATGTTTTATCCCTGCTATAAATCGCATAAGGCAGCAATGCTAGAGGAGTAGACTCATTGTGTTGAGTGTGTCTCTATCCACATTACCTCTTATATATATATATAGCACCCAAGAGGCATGTCCTTAGAAAGGACATGTGTAATGTTCCCGCTATAAAATAAATCATTTATCAAACTATTGTTAATAGGCTGATTGATTTAATATATCTCAGACCTATTTTTATTTTGTTTCCGTAGTTTGTGTCGTTGTCAGCTATTCTTGTACACCCTCAGAAAGTTTTTCGATGAGTATTTAAGCACGGCTTGTAAGTAGTCTTTAGGTATGAAATTTGGAATTTTTTTGTACGTTGCAAATTCCTGTTGGAGTTCTCTGTTGTTCGCCATTTTAGAAGTGAAAGACCTTCCCTATTTGGTTTATCCAATTTCGGTGGAATTTAAACCCTCACCCTATTCCGTCACCTATAACACTTCATTCGGATCTGGCAAATCAGAGCATCATCTTTCAACATATATATTTCTTGAAGGAATTATCTGTATTCGAGTCTCTATTATTTTGTGTCTGGATTCCATCAAAACTTTGTGTTTGTGAATGAGCAAGAGTGTTTTCACCGTGGGGCTCAGATATCCGTACCGCTTCCTATCTCTTTCGTAACTGCTTCTTCCTTGGCTATACGGCCTTCACCCTCCACCCACAACTCCGTACATCCTTCTTGTCTTCCATCATTCCAACATAAGGCCTATCGTACGGCCATCTCAGCCTCACCCGTACGCCATTCTCTCCCCCTCCACTATACGTTAGCCCTAACCATCGTACAGTCATCCTTGACCTCTGTACGGCACACATCAATCATCGTACAGCCTCCTAGATCATATCCATCCCTGCAATCCATCCACCGTATGGCTATAATACAACCTCCGTACAGCCACTACTATGATTCCCACACCGTACGACCCTCATCTTAGGCATTTATACAGCCAAGAAGTTGGGGATACCAGGCCTCTACACTTGGGAATATTACAATGGTATTAGAGCGCTTTGATCCTGCTAGCTTGTGAACAATGAATGAGAGTTTATAGCTGGAAAAGACAAGACTCATTCCGTTGATAGAATGGTTGCTGAATCAAAACCAACAGCTACCGAACTCATGGCACTACTAAGAGAACTTGCAAAGAATCAGGCACAAATCACTAATACTCAGCAACTCATGAAAGAGACTCTCAAGAAGTTGGCAAAAAATAAAATATCCGGAGAACAAAATGGTCACAGTGCGGACTCTGTGTCAGATAAAACAAACCCTCATCCAACACGCTCCCGACCTTCCATGTTGTCTTTTTAGACACCACATGAAGGGAAACAACCAACCTTTGAAGAGATGCAAGAACAACTAAGAGAAGACTAGAAGAATGCGAATTTTGAGGAAGATATATCCTACAAAGATTACACGGATCTAAGAATGAGATATTCAAGAGGTGGAAATCGAGAATATTTTAACGATGATCTTAGAAGAAAGTTAAGTAAATTTGTCTCCATTAGACGGATCTAGATCCATATTTGCGCAAGCGTGGGTAATGAAGGCTGATACTTACTTCCAACTGAATCCTATGCCAAAAGAAGCAATCAAATTTGCGGCGCTGCACTTGGAGGGAGTTGCACATGAATGGTGGCATCACTCTAGGGCATGATCAAATAAATACTTATGCAGAATTCACTGAGAGATTAATAGATCGATTTAATGGTAAAGATCTGAAACTCAATTTCAAAGATTTGGCACAACTGAAGCAAACTGGATCCGTCGACCAATACATTGCGAAATTTTAGAAATTCTCTATTTTGGTCATGGACATTTCTGAAAGAAAACGAATAGTGCTCTTCATGGGCAAACTGACAGAACCACTGAAAGGTTGGGTAAAATGGTTCAATCCTAGCATCCTATCGGAAGCTATTAAGAAGGCATGGAGCATGACATCATCATCGACGTCATCCTCTCGAAGTTACTCACACCCCAAACTAGTGGCATTTCCGAGGGACAAAGATAATAAACCTTCGCCCAAGAAGTCGTCATTGGACGAAGCTATCAAATAGGAACTAAGAGACCTTGGGAACCTGGCCACAGATGCCTTCGAAAAGGAAAAATACACTAAATTGAGGTCGTGTCCGATGATGAGGATGAACAGGAAGAAACACTCGCCAAAGACAACCAATATCACGACGACACCAACATGGTTAGTTTGAACTGTACGGAAAGGATTGCAACATTGGTACGACGCGAAGGAACTATCGCCCTAGCCGGTAGCCCGAGGTGCACAATGTTTCGTGTACGAAGAACCTTTCAAGGACAAAGAGTTATGGTGATGCTCAATAACAGAGCTACGCTAAACATCATAAACTCCTCTCTGGTGAAATGAAGAAGTCTACCTACGGAGACGCACGCAGGATTTCGGGTCAAGGATACCAGAGGGACTCTCCTACCCTGCACTCACCTTGCTCCTCAATTAAGTATCACAATGGCAAATGACACGGTGACCAAGGATTTCTTCATAGTGGACTTTAATGATATGGAGGTTATTCTAGGCATACAGTGGATGGAGGCTCTTGATGAATACACTCAGAGTTTCAAATGGATGGACTTCACTTGTGTTGTCGATGGAAAGATGGTTGTTCTCTGCGAAATAGCAAATGAAGGTCCGAAGAAAGTTTCTGCACATCGGATGGAGGCAATTTTTCGACATGATGACATTGCGTGGGCTACATATTGTCTCAGCGGAACCTATAAAAGGGCAACGAACACCTCCCCAAGATGATGATCTCCAGAGTATTTTGAGTAAACATGATAAATTTTTCATGGACATTCCTCCTGGCATACCACCTCATCAAGGGTTTGAACATACTATCGAGTTAGAAGCTGGAGCCAAGCCGATCATAACCACACCCTACCGACATCCCAAGAAATTCAAAGATGAGATTGAAAAGACTATTTAGGAACTACGGGAGAAAGGATGGATCCATCCCAATTGTAGTCCCTTCGAGTCATCAGTCGTATTAGTCAAGAAGAAGGATAGGACGATGTGCATGTATATGGACTACCGTGTGTTGAACGAAAAAAATAAAAAATAGATATCCCATTCCAAGGATAGATGAGTTGTTGGATGAATTACATGGCACAATCTATTTTTCAAAAATAGATCTCTGTTCCAGATACCATCAGATCTGCATAAGGGAGGAAAACGTAGAAAAGACGACCTTCCATTGCTATTATGGGCATTATGAATTCTAGTCATGCCATTTGGATTGACAAATGCACCTGCTACATTCCAATCATGCATGAATTGCATCCTCAACAAACAATTGCATAAGTACTTATTGGTATTTTTTTGATGATCTTATTTATAGCAGAACATGGGAGAAGCCCCTGAAGCATCTAGATGAAATCCTAAGGATCATGGAGGAGCAGTCTTTGTTCGCCAAGCAATCCAAGTGTGAATTCGATATGACAAAAATATTGTACCTAGGACATGTCGTCAATAAATATGGAGTTCAAGTTCATCAAAAGAAGATTCCGGCTATCCTTGATTGGCCTCCCCCAAAATCACTCACAGATTTGCGAGGGTTTTTCGGACTGTGCAGTTATTATCAAAGGTTCGTTAAAGGATTCTCTCAACTTAGTGCACCCTTAACGGATCTGACAAGGAAGAGGTCTTTCCAATGGAACAAAAAGGCACAACTCACTTTTGATAAACCGAACGAGGCAATGAGCACTTGTCCCATACTTACATTACCTGATTCCACTCAACCATTCATTCTGGAGTGCGACGCATCTGGAGAAGGCATTGTCGCATTACTGATGCAGGATAGACACCCCATAGCTTATGAGAGCAGGACACTTACACAAATGGAACACTTATATTCCATGTACGATAAAGAAATGTTGGCCATCATACATGCACTAACCAAGTTTCAGCAATATCTGGTGGATGCCAAGTTTGTCGTCCGTACGAATCACAACAGTTTAAGATATTTTCTCGAGCAACGAGACTTGAACGAGAGGCAACAAAATTGGGTAAGCAAGGTTCAAGCTTTTGATTTTGACATTGAATATGTGAAAAGAAAGAACAATGTGGTTTTAGATGCCTTGTCCAGGAAACCCGCCATCTCCTCAGTAAACCAGATTTCAGCTAACTGGAAGGCACATTTGTTAGTAGAATATTTCAAAAACACATTTGCCTGTGAGCTAATGGATGGCAACACCGAGGACGATCAGTAGAAAGTGGTGGATGACATCATCTACTATAAGAATGGGATATTTTTAGTGCCAGAATCCAAAGTGAAGCAGAAAATCTTGAAGAAGGTACACGACTCACCCTTGGCAGAACACTTGGGTTTCCTCAGAAACTTATAGAAGTCTTCAAGAGAGGTTTTCATGGAAAGGACTCAAAGGGGATGTGTTGCAATATGTAAGAAAGTGTGCAGTCTGCCAGCAGAACAAATCTGAACATACTCTACCTGTCGGGTTATTGCAACCTCTACCAATTCTAAAACATAAGTGGGAAAGTATCTCAATGGATTTCATAATAGGGCTTCCCAAGGTGAACGGAAAGGATTGTATTTTTATGATGGTTGACAGATTGACAAAGTATGCACACTTCCTCACCATCCCCTCAGATTTTCAAGTCACACAAGGTGCCGATCTGTTTTTTAGAGAAGTCTTTCGTCTGCACGGGTTACCCCGAAACATTGTCAGTGATCGGGATGGGCGATTCATCAATATCTTTTGGACAAAACTGTTTCGGTTGGCAGGGACAGAATTGTCACCAAGTACTAGTTACCACCCTCAAACAGATAGACAAACAGAAATTGTGAACAAGTGGCTCAAAGGTTATCTTCGAAACTATGTCTTGGCACAACAACACGCGTCGGTCAAGTGGATACACCTGGGAGAATATTGTTACAATACCACATATCACATGTCCATCGGAATGGCACCATTCAAAGCTCTATATGGGTACGAACCCCTCTCCTTCATCAACACAGTGTTGGGAGACAGTCGCGCACCAAGGGCAAATGATTGGCTTCAGGAGGGACAGGACATCCTACGATACCTGAAGAAAAACTTGCAATGACCACAGAATCAACAAAAGATGTATGCCGACAGACACCGAACGGAGAGGAGTTTCGAAGTAGGGGACTTAGTTTATCTCAGGCTCCAACCATATCGACAATCTTCATTGAAGGAAAAGGGAAAAGAAAAATTGAAGCCACGATTTTATGGCCCCTATCATGTAGTCTGTCGCATTGGTGAAGTCGCTTATGAGCTGGAATTTCCAGAGGGAAGCCGTATTCATAACGTCTTTCATGTTTCATGCCTGAAGAAGGTCATAGGGCAGAACGTCACAGTAACCACAAACCTTCCACAACTCAATGAAGAAGGCAAGCTCATATTGCAACTAGTCGAGATCATCGAAGTACGTGAGAAGACTGTGGAACCACACTGTGAAGGAATATTTGGTGAATTGGAAACACCTACCATTGGACGATGCGACGTGGGAGGGCGAGCACATTCCTCAGCACTCGGCATTGCATTTGCTTGAGGACAAGCAAAATTTGGGATGGGACGATTGTAATGTTCCCGGATCCCATTATAAAATAAATCATTTATCAAACTATTGTTAATGGGCTGATTGATTTAATATATATCGAACCCATTTTTATTTTGTTTCCATAGCTTGTGTTGCCGTCAACTATTTTTGTACACCCTCTATAAGTTTCCCAACGAGTATTTAAGTACGGCTTGTAGGTAGTCTTTAGGTATGAAATTTGGAATATTTTCTCTGTACTACGAATTCCTGTTGGAGTTCTTTGTTGTTCGCCATTTCGGAAGTAAAAGACCTTCCCTATTTGGTTTATCCAGTTTTGGTGGGATTTAAAACTTCACCCTATTCCGTCACTTGTAACACTTCATTCAGATCTGGCAAATCGGAGCATCATCTTTTGGAATATATATTTCTTGATGGAATTCTCTGTATTCGAGTCTATTATTTTGTGTCTGAATTCCATCAAAATCTTTGTGTTTGTAAATGAACAAGAGTGTTTTCACCGTAGGGCTTAGATATCTATCTGTACCGCTTCCTGTCTCTTTCGTAACTGCTTCTTCCTTGGCCATACGGTCTTCACCCTCCACCCACACCTCTGTACATCCTTCTTGTCTTCCATCAATCTGTCGTACGGCCATCTCAGCCTCACCCGTACGCCATTCTCTCCCCCTTCACCGTACGCCATCCCTAACCAGCGTAAGGTCATCCTTGACCTCCGTACAGTCATCCTTGACCACCATACAGCACACATTAATCACCATACGGCCTCTTGGACCATATCCCTCCCTACAATCCATCCACTGTATGGCCCTCATCCTAGGCATTTGTACGGCCAAGAAGTTGGGCATCACTAGACCTCTGCACTTGGGAATATTACAACATGACCCTTTCTAAGTCAGCCCTATATAAACTAAAATGTATTTTCCCAAGATCAGCATCTCTAAGGGTTTGCAATTAGTTAGATATTCCACTAACTATAACTATGCAATAAAACATTATAAATTGCTCCCAAGAAAGGTGTCGATCAGGTTAATAACTTAAAGTCTTTAAGAGGCCAATCCACTTAAGGATCTTCATGCTTTACCAAATCTATTAGATCAAAGAAGTCAGATCAGAATGATTATCAACGTGACGAATATATTTAACAACGGATTCTCGCAAAAGGAAGGAATTGATAATGAAGAAACTTTTGCTCCAATCGCCCGATACACATTTGTTAGGATTATCATAACAATTGCAGCATCCAAAGGGTGTAAGATACATCAAATGGATGTCAAAACAACATTCCTAAATGGTGAAATTGAAGAGGAAGTACATATTGAGAAACCAGAAGGATTCATCACTCATGACAAAAACTCTCGTGTGTAAATTAAAGAAAGCACTATATGGCCTTAAACAAGCACCCAGGGCATGGTATGAAAGAATAGATAGCTATCTCACAAAATTAGAGTATTCCAAGAATGAAGTTGACCCTAACATATACTTCAAAATAAATGGAGATGATATGATTATTCTTGTATTATATGTCGATGATTTGCTAATAACAAGTGAAGAACATCTTATAGACAAATGGAAACAGGAACTAATAGTAGAATTTGATATGAACGACCTAAGACTTCTTCATTACTTTCTAGGTCTAGAAGTCTAGCAAAAGGAGAACTACATTTTCTTAAATCAAGGAAAATACATTGTTGATATTTTCACTAAGTTTGGAATGATGGATTGTAAACCAGTTACTACTCCTATGAAAGCTAACTTACATAAACTAAAGAATGGCAGGTTCAAATCTAATCCTACTAGCCTTACTACAGGCAGATCATCAGCTCACTAATGTACCTGGTGTACCCACGTCCTAATATATGTTATGCAACTAATACATTAAGTCAATTCATGTGTGAACTGAAGAAGATACATTTAATGGCAACTAAGCATATCTTACAATATCTAAGAGGTATAGTTGGAATGGGACTCAAATACGATCAAGTTGAAATCAATCTTTATGGATATTCTGATTCAGATTGGGCAGGCAGCTCTACAAAACATAACAATACTACAGGATGTTGTTTTAGTCTTAGATTTGCTATGACTTCTTGGTTCAGCAGAAAACAATCTTCAGTTGCATTAAGCTCCACTGAAGCAGAATATATAGCCTCCTCCTATAAGGAGTCTTGGCAACAAAGAATATAACCGTTTCCACATAACCCATAATAGATTTGAAATAAATACGAAATTAAAATCCACATGTAAGAAAATAAACAACATACCCACAAAATTGTGACACAAGATATACCCTGGGAAACCCTCATTGAGGGAAAAACCCAGCCTCCAAAAGCATCCATCACCATGTATTATTCAGCAAAAATACCATTGTCATACAACTATGGAAGCCTTCATGGCCATAGCCACAACCGAGCAAACTATGTGAACAAGCATGAATCCACACATCTCATACCATGCTTCCAACCTTCACAAATGCTCCCTTCGCTAACCTGTCAAGCCTTGTCCCGCTCAACTCTTGCTTTTCTCACTCTTACTCTACAACAACTACCCTTGTGGCTGCTTATATAGTAGCAAGTCCCACAAAACCACTAAGTGGTATTACATAAAGCATGTGCTAAAACCATGTGCTACCTAACCCACTGACTCCACATTTAATATTGGGCATTTAATTCATTTTCCCAATATTAAATAATTACATAAAATATTATCACAATGTTACAATACAACTCATCAAGAATATTCCATGAGAATCTTTCCATGTTGCACGTCCATCTAAGTGGAACATTACATGATAAAATAAAATAATAAAATATAACAATATTATGCAATGTGTGCAACACCCATTATCTCAACACCTCCATGAGAGCTAGAGAAGTTGTATGGTTGCGGAAGTTGCTAGTTGGGTTGTTTAAGAAACCTTTGAAGCCCACTATCATCACTACAATAATCAAAGTTGTATCAAGCTTTCAGCAAATCCAATTTTTTCAGAATCGATCTAAGCATATTGAGATACCTTATCATTACATTAGGGATATGGTAGATCGAGATATTGTCCAACTAGAATACATAAGCACTAACGAGAAAAATGAAGATGTTCTTACCAAACCTCTTCCCAAGGTTAAATTGGACTATTTCAAAGGAAAACTTGGTATGGTCAAATTGTAATTTTGAATATTAAGTTTGAGTTTCAATTTTATATTTGTGTTTATGATTCGAATTGAATAGTTGCATTAGATATGTAATGAAAGATGACGATCTTACATAGACATATATATTCAGAAGGTAATCTTTGTAAGGTGATGATCTTACAAATGATAGGCCTGTTATCCTAACAATTATGTTCCGGATATGCTGGAAGTCATTGATAACGAAAGTATTATCATCATTCTAGTTGTTGTTCCGGAATGCCGGAGATCGTAATACATGTTATGATAGTGTTCATAACATTGTGATTATAGTTTTTTGACGAGTCACTATTTCAAAGTGTTAAAGTCAGATAATCTGTTGTTTTTTATAACTAGTTAAAAGTTCATGAGATCTGATTGATATTTCAATTCTCCCTTTGCTAAGAGGGAGTGCTATGTATATAGCATCAGCAGAAGTGTTTGTTATATATATGTGTGTGTGTGTGTGTGTGTGTGTGTGTGTGTGTGTGAGTATATAAGAGAGAGTATAGTCATATATATATACTCTCTCTTATATACTCACACACAGATTTATATATATATATATATATATATATATAAGAGAGAGAGAGTATAGTCATATATATATGCTCTCTCTTATATACTCACATATATATATATATATATATATATATATATATATATATATATATATGACTATACTCTCTCTTATATACTCACACACAGATATATATGTGTGTGTGTGTGTGTGTGTGATTAAGTCTATATTAGAGAAGTCATTCATGTTTGTTTGTACACTAAAATATATATAAAGTGTTATGTCATAAGTAGAAGATAATCGATTTATGAATCAGTGAGATTATAATATGTTTAAGACTTGTTACATACCCACGTAGAGTCATGCCCCTATGGGGGCATGTATTCCTCTCCCTATTTATGCCAAGTCTGCCGATGAGAAAAGACATCAATAAAAGCGGCAGTGATTAGAGCAATCATCAGCAGTAGCATAAGTCTTCATCGGTGGTCAAACACAACTTCAGATATTGTATCAATCCATTACTACAGTATACATTAACTTGGTCTGATAACTATATCAGTCATTAAAGATACGATATTTAGTCTGTTATCATATTGACTATTATATAAGACTTTCAGTCTGTGATTTTAATATAATAGATATTCTGAATCCTGATATTATCTATCAGATTGAAATAACAACAGTAAGTAGAGTCTCTATCAGAGATCCTTAACATTTACAAGAATAATAGTGCTGAGAAATAAGAAGGGCAAATCTGAAATAATATCAGACTATCGTATTGTGCCTGATCTTCAAATTCCGTATTAGACTTCTACGAGGAAGATCTTAGATCTATTCTCTTGTTCGAGTGCTTTGACCCTCCTAATTCATTTTCCTTGAGGTAAGTGTATTGCATGCTGATTGTTGTTGATCTGTAGAATGTATTTAGGAATGCATGTTCTTCACCAATTGTTTGATGCTTCCTTCCACCGCAGCCCTCTCTATTTATTTCCTGATATTCCTTTAAAGAGAGGTGATCCTTGTGAAGGGACTTGCCTCTTACTTAACCGCTGATTAATTATTTGCTTCTTTTTCTTGATCACACCGCTTCATGTGTTATTAACTTTAATTATTTTATAATGTTGCCGTTTAGTATCGTTGTTTTCTATTAGTCTGATTTATGTTCATCTTTACATGATCGTTGACTTATTATCAAAATCGCGGCCTTAAAATCATTCATTCTTATTGACTGCTTCATTACTTTCTATCCTTTCTGTTCATGATAAGAGTAATATCGAGGCAGGGATGTGACATAATAGTTAGACTCCTAACATAGGTGTCATAAAATTTAGGCTCAATGTTGGTAGCATTTAGTCTCAAAACAGTGGTAACTGAGCATTCAGACTCAAAAATCGTTAACATAAGATTTCTTATCACAGCATTTTCACATATCATTTGTGGTAGTTAATCGTGTACATTTTTCATTTACAATTTATAGAAGAAAACAGTTGTTAAGATAAATAAAACACAACATAAGAAGAGCTACCACATACCTATCGGTTGTGGAGTGTCAACATATGCATTTCTAGATTCTACAACATAATCCGCTCGATCAATTTGCTTCATAGCATCAGCTGCAACTTTAGATTTAAGAACTCCATATTCTGCAAATGCATTAGAGAGGTTACTGAGATATTTTTTGTCTATATTAACATGATAGAAGTAACAAATTAAGTTTAACAGAACACCAAATGGTGAGAAATGTAAATAATGTTTGGAATGAATGCTTAGAGTGCATTTTGTGCTCAAAGAGTTGCATAAATGTTTGTAAAAAGGCAAGCTATAAGAAGTTCAAAAAAGTAAAATATGGTAGAGAATACAAATGCAGGAGACGTGCATTATTCAAGCAAATATCCCAACCCATGTAATCTATAAATAACCCCCATTGCATAGAAATTATGATTTAGAGCAGTATAAGTAGAAGAAAATAATTTTATTCAGTCTAAAGAGAATATGGGTCAATGTTGACCCACTCTCTAGGAGAGACAACATCTTACATTACTCTTAACACACATAGGTAAGAAAACAAAAACGAAAACATAAAGCAGTCTATTTTCAATTACAAGGCTTTTGGCTACCATAGCTCAGATCCAAAAACCATAAATTTAGTCACAATCCCCCTGTGAATAAGATTTTTGTATCTTGCTTGAACAATATGACTGCACTTGTATGCAAATAAAAAGCACATAATTAAGTGGATGCTTCAGCTAGTCTCTACTTATCAATGGCTAAATATTAATCAGTATCCACTCAAAGAATTGATATAGGAGAGCTAGGATACCGATTCTCTAGAAACCAGCGGATGTCGGTTTGAATGTGTTCTGGTCATCGGTGCTCCTCAGATGTGCCCAGGAAGCAAAGCGCCTCCATGACCATCCACAGGCCCGTGCAGCATTTCCTGGGCGTATCTGTGGGCATCCAAACGCATCCACAAGCCCAAACTGATTTTCAACGCCCTAAATCACTTAATATGTGATTTTTGCATTTGCTAAATTGCTATTTTTAATTCTTTTTTGGCTCCTTTTTGCTCTTAAGCCCTTACAAGGCCCTAAACGAGGCTATTCAGTGTTCATTCTTCTCATTTTGTTTGCGGCTTGTCTCTCTTCTCATTTAGTCTCCATTTTGGCATTTGAAAGCAAGGTCATTATTTTTGAAGAGGATCATTTGCAGGGTGTCAAATAGCTTCTACAAAGGACTTTTAAGCATCTACGGTAAGCCTTTGACCCCATTCTTGAGTTTATTTACTGATTTTTCTTTAGATGATGATGAATTTTCCAAGTTTTGGAAGAAATTTTACAAGTTTTTTTCCTTTTTTTTAAACAGCAATGAAGAAACTAGTTAAGCTATCTATTTTAATATTTTTGTATCATATTTTTGCACTTGAATGCTTGAATAGTTTATTTATAATTTAAATTTTTAAATTTTCTTATTAGACTCATAGATTGTATTGTGCAAGATGGCCATTACTGGTAGTCAAAGTTCAATGGCAGGCAAGGTGAACGAAGTGATAACTTCAAAATTGATGTAGGATCTCCATTATGGAGACATACCACAAAATTATCACAACTTTCAAGAGGTGAGTTATACATTTGGAAATGTAATGTATGTTATAGTAAACCATACAATAGCTCATATTCTTGGGTCAAAGCAAAGATAGGAATTGGATGACTGATTCACAATTAGCAAGATTTATAATAGAAAAAGAAGTTGTTGATCATTTGGTTAACAAATTTTAAAAAATTATCAACTTCCATCCGGAAAGAGAAAAATAAAATTGCCCACTAATCAAGTTGTATCCTCCAAACATCCATTCTTGCAAGTACCTCTATCGAGAGAGGAAGAAGTAGAAGTTATTTCCCACAAAAGAGGTCCATTGGATTTGGCTTTTAAAGTGGAAGCAAGAGAGCTTGCTAATCAAGCAATTGCACGGTGCCTCTATGCCAATGGTCTTCCTTTCAACTTGGTGAGATCACCATATTGGAAGGAAATGGTCGCAGCCATCAATAAAGCACCGGCTGATTACACTAGCCCTAGGTATGAAAAGGTGTATACTATTCTTTTGCAAAAAGAGAAGACTTTTATAGAGAAATCTCTTCAACTAATTAAAACTTCTGGTATATCTATTGTTTTTGATGGATGGAAAGATACAAGAAACTGGCCATTGATTAATGTGATGGTTGTGTACCCTAAAGGGGCAATCTTTTTTATAACGGTTGATTGTGAAGAAGAAGTTAAGGATTCACAGTTTACTTTTAGAATTCTCATTGAGGGTGGGTAGTGAGAATATGGTCCAAGGGGTTGCAAATAATGTCAAAAATTGTAGGGGTGCAGCTGCTTCGGTTAAGAGTTGATACAACCGTATTTTTTAAACACCGTGCACCATACAGTCCCTCAACTTGGTCATGCAACAAATTGGCACCCAATAGATTGGTTGACGCAAATATACAAAGAGGGAGAGGAGATACAATTGTTTGCAACAAACCACCACATGTCACAATCCATATTCAAATCATTCTCCAAGTTGGAGTTGCTGAAGTTAAACTGTAATTAGTTATGTTCATTTATTTATTTAATTTGAATAAGTTTTGTGTCCATGTTCAATTATCAAATTGTATATAACTTTGCTTGAAATTTATTGGCATATTGTTAACTTGCTTAGGTTGTTGAGACCCAATCTGCATATTGTTATGAGAAGACTTGTCAAGGTGCAAGGGGCATTAAGCCAAATGGTTATTTTTAGCCAATGGAGTATATGGAAGGCTTCGAGTTTAGAGAGAACCCAAAGTCAAGACTTAAGTCTTTGATGGTAGTTAGTGGGCTCGTGTGCAATTTGTATTGGATTTCATCGAGTCTATCATGAATATGCTTTGCTTTGTTGCTACAAATTCACCTTGCTTGGGGGATGTGTACGATGGCATGTACACCATGGTAAAGAAAGTAAAACTTTCCATGCAAACACATAAGAATGACCGCACAAAATGTGAAGCCTTATGCAATAAGGTGGAAACAATCATTCATCATCATTGGGAGAAGATGACTGCCCCATTGCACCTCCTTGCATATGCCTTATCTCCAAGGTACTATAGCGAGGAAATACTTGCTATGCCAACTAGAGTTGCACCATATGCAAATGAAGAAGTTGCTAATGGATGTTGCAAAGCATTTTCAAGACTCTTCCAAAATGATCAAATGCACAAAAAGGTAAGGCTAGAATTTCGCTTATTTGCTTCAAGATTAAAACTTACTCCATTTGCAATAAAGAACCAAAATGAGATGGGAGTTATCACATGGTGGTACATGTACAGTCAACCATACAAGCATCAACAACCTCTTGCAATCAAGATCCTCTCACAAGTAAGTTTTTTTTGTTTTTTATTTACCACTTGTATTCTACAATTGAATGTTTAACATTCTTTGATTTCCTTTTCATTTGTATGTTTAATTTTATGAACACCATCCAGGTTGCAAGTTCTTCTGTTGTTGAACGGAATTGGAGAACATACTCCTATATCCATAAAGTGAAGTGCAACCGGTTGGGCTCAAAGAAAGTTGAGGACTTAGTTTACATTCATACCAACTTGTGTCTTTCATCACATAAGGAAATTGAATAGAGGAAAGAGTCAACCAAGTTACTCCATATGCAATAAAGGACCAAAATGAGATGGGAGCTATCAGATGGTAGTACATGTATGGTCAATCATACAAGCATCTATAACCTCTTGCAATCAAGATCCTCTCACAAGTAAGTTTCTTTTGTTTTTTGTTTACCACTTGTATTTTACAATTGAGTATTTAACATTCTTTAAATTGCTATTCATTTGTATGTTTGATTTTATGAAGACTATATCCAATCAGTGAAGTGCAACCAGATGGGAGCACTTAGTTTACATTCATACCAACTTGCATCTTCCATCATGTAAGGAGGATGGATACAAGGAAGGGTCAACCAATCTTTGGGATGTAACCCCTAAATGTGCAAAGTTTAAGGATCTTACTACAATCACAAATGATGATGCTGATAGCATCATGGCATGTGGTGCATCTAGCACAAATGGAACCACCTTTTTGGTTCAAATGATCTTGAACTTGCAGCAATTGGAAATGATGAGAATGTGGATTTTTTTGAGAATCCTTATGATTCAGAATGATTGAATCTGATTAGTGAATCTTGAGGCTTGACTCTTGATTGATCAACATTGAATGATGAACTAAGCTTTGATTTTGTAATTCAAATCACATTGGAATCTTGAACTTGAGTAATTTACTAATTAATTATTTCAATTTGTATATTTGTGTTTGTGAAGTTTGAAAATCAACTATCAACGATGAAGTATCATACTATGGAATGATTTCTTTTTGTATATTTCTCGCATTTCTTTGCATTATATATATATATATATATATATATATATATATATATATATATATATAAGTTCAAATTAAAGACCAGAAAAAAGGCAAGAGCCTACAACACAACGGTAAATTGTGAGCCTCTCATCTGAGAGGTCATTGGCTCGAGTCTACTCGAACTTAATACATAATAATAATTAATTTCAACAAAAAATAATAAATAAATAAGTAATACTCAAGGCTTCAGCCCATTACCAATCAAAATATATATATTAAAGACCTAAAAAGAAGAAAACCAGAAACAAGGAAAACATCACAGATACAAAAAATACACTAGAATATTGTAATGTCCTAACTATTAGAGTTAGTTTGGAACAAGTAATACCCTACAAAATAATGGTTAGAATCACAACAATAACAAAACCAACTATATTATTCTACCCTCTAATTTAACCCCGGTCTTAAGGACGTCTCCAGATTGGGCTTCCTAGCTCATAGCTACCTCATAATCTTCCTGAGAGCGCACCCCTTAAGATTCTTCTTGGACAAGACATCCTTTATCCAAGGCCAATCACATATGCATATGTTGACATCATTATAATATTTTGGCACATAGAGATTATCCATTGATTCTCAGCCACAGTGGTCAAAGGGAGATCTTAACATCTCGAATACCCTATGCTTCGAGTCTCATTAGTATCCATGGTGTTAACCCCATGAGCTAACACAATATCATCCACTGGTATGATTCATTAATATAAATAAATTCATAAACATAATTAAACAAACATAATCCATAAACATTCCTTTCTTACCTCCTTCTTTTCCAAGAGTCACAACCTTTCATAATACAAATCCTTTAAAAAGTTACAACACTTCATAGTTATAATCCTTTTGAAAAGTCACAATACTTCATAACTAAAATCTTTTGAAAAAGTCCCGATACTTTATAATCACAATATTTTTGAAGAGTCGCAACTATTCATAATTATGACCCTTTCAAGGGTTCACATCCTTTCAATATTATTGATACCTTTTCAGAAAGTCACTTCCTTATTTTCTTCATATTACTATCCTCTTCCATTTTTCCTTTTTGAACTCCTATCTTCTCCTCTTCTTTTTTCCCCTTCTCTAAAATAAACTCTCCTCCCTTTTATATGTTAATTTTAAGGAGTCATGTTTATTTGTTAAACATCTCTTGACTTTTCATTAGATTTAGTTAATTCATATTACTCTGTCATATTATTTAGTTACTTACTTATTTGTGTTTATTGTTATTTGTTATTAAATTCTATTTAGAAAGTTAACATACTTTTTGCAATATTGTCTCTTGTATTTTATTTTATTTCTTTATTTACGCATTGGAATTTTATTATTTTTTAATTATTTAAAATATCATACTAAGTATTAATTCATTGTTAATATAGATTAAATAATGATTATTTCCTATTTTTATATTTTAATATTAATTTTAATATGACTTTATTATTATTTATTTAACAACATTGTATTATTTAATTATTATTAAAATTTTATCTTAAAATGGGGCTATGACAAATATATCCTAGAAAAAACCCTCTAAGATGAAGGGAAAAACCGAACCACACCAACAAAAGATCTCCTTTATTGATAATGAAAATTCAAGTATACAATGTCTTTCGCTAGATGTGATATATATATAACACAAAAGAGACTCTTCACTTTATAATGGAAGGTCTCTTAAAAATCCCAACAATATTATTCTTTATTACGAATAAAAATCTTGTGTTTCCATGCCTTAATGCATGATGAATGACAGGTGTTTTTATATTTATTATT
This sequence comes from Cupressus sempervirens, assembly GCA_028749045.1. NCBI lineage: Eukaryota > Viridiplantae > Streptophyta > Pinopsida > Cupressales > Cupressaceae > Cupressus > Cupressus sempervirens. The sequence goes on along the minus strand of CM053788.1, from coordinate 159,176,894 downwards.
ACAATTATCATAAATGTTTGTTTCGGCTAAAAGGTGACAATAACGAAATTAACGCCCAAAGATAAAGGTTTCTATCGCAGCTACAAACTTCAACACTCCCTCTAAGCGAGAGAGCAATCTTTAGTTGAACAGTCACACAAAGCTGCAATTAAAATGTCAATGATAAAATCTAATCACATAGATCTTATAAACTTTCATGGAATCACTCAATATGAAAATCTTGCAAGAAACACAAATAGTTTTCATCATAGATTCTCTCAATATGATGTTGCCATGGAATCTCTTAACATGACACTAAGAGAACAATTTACTCATTGTTAATAATCATGGAATCACTCAACATGACAGACTTGTCACAATTACTCATAACCATGGAATCACTCAACATGATAGACTTGTAAGAATCACAGCTAAGCCTTTAATCACAAACTCTCTCCACGTGAACTATCATAGAATCTCTCAAGAGTCAACATGACATTCAACTCCCATCATAGAAGCTCTCAACATGATGTCATCATGGACTCTCTACATGATGTTCACTTCCAGAGTGAAAAAGTTATCATAGTTGACTCTTACAATCTTAAATATTCACATAAGAATAGAAATAGGCATAACAAAAAAACAAGACTTAGTTCTATTTAAGTCTAAAATTTTAAAAATACCACAAGTATTAGAAATCTGAAACATGCATAAGAAAACAGGGATACTGTAAAGACTCCCTCTCAACCAAAAACAACACCCTCTGAATTTGAACTTCTCCCTCTAAATTTCATTCTTGTTGCATCCTGCAACCAAGAGGGATAAAGTAGCTCATAAAGTCATCCTATCAGAAAAATCAAAGTGAATTGCATACTATTGTTTATAATATTCAAGAATATAAAAACTTATCTCATGATATGTTGAAATAAGTTCAGAAACTTCACAAACATTGAATTTTTTGATGCGACCAGTTTGATAACTTATTCAGCAAATCCTTTGAAGATGCTTTTAGGTTAGAGCATTTTGCATGTCCAGCTTACTTTACCTTTCTATGCAAGAGAATCGTAACCAAAAAACTTTGGGTCCCATTTCAAGTGCAAGAGCCAAATTCTTCACCGCTGGATTTCATGCCAGCTCTAGATTTGTATCTAGTTCCTCACAAGCAGTAAAAGCTTAAACAAAAACTTTTAACAGAAGAGTTAGAAGAATCCCCCTCACAAATATTACACAACTCCACAACAGACGTTACAACAACTAAGTCTATATCTGGCCACAAGATCTCGAGCTCAAATGTTTCCCTAATATCTTAAGCACTGCTTCATCACCATAAAAAATCATGGGCTATTGTACTAACGAAACCTCCATAATAAAACAATGTCATCCAATGATGGATTGGCAGTCTTCACCATGGTTGAAGAGAGAAAATGAGAGCTTGCTTGCTGCGTTAATCCCTTTTGAGTCTGCCTGCTTCCTCTCCTCCTTCTGCCATAGATGCTTCTTCTATTCTCTTGATACTGAATTCCATCTATATAGAATGACAGAACACACGATGAATATGTCAATAACCAATCTTGCTCGATGATAAGATCTCCGCACTTAGAAACACAATGCCTTTAACTTGAGTCTTCCATCATGGGGAAGCTAGGTGCTCAATAAAAATAGCTTTTGCATCTGCATCCTTTTACGGCATGTTTTCTAGAATGGACTCATCAACAACTAACTACAATTTTACATACAATTTATAAACCAGAAGAAGAAGAAGAGATCTTGAAGGAAACATCAAAGAATGCCTTAAGGTTTTCCATGACCGTACATATGAAGAAAAGATGTGCCTCCATAAAAAACTACAGACTGAATATATTTCAAAAGATTAAAAGACAACCACTTGAGATTGCATAAAATTGAAGCTCAAACTCAAGGTCAGAATTCCACATCATTGGCTGAACAGGCGATTAGAGCTAAAAGTTTATGATAGGATAATATACAGAGATAAATATCTGAGGCCAATAAAATAGAAAGTAAAAAGGCTCAAAAATGGAATGAAACCGATGAGAGACATACACAAAAGATGAAGATGACATGATAAAGTAACATCAAAGGCTCATAAGATATCGCAGGGAGTCAATCGATGACAATGGAAACAAGAAGAAATGAAAACAGATGCCTTGAATGGATGCAAAAAAAATAGAGAGATAATGCAAAATAACAAAGGAACAAATCGAACAGCATGAACAGTCTCAATATGCTGATACACAATATCAAAAAGCATGAATCCAAATGATTTTAAATAAAGGAATAATAGAACCACCCAACTCATATTGATAGGACTTCCACCGTGGGGCACATCAAGAGTGCTCGATACCAACATCACTCGCACTGAGAGAATTAGATAAGAAACAACGAGGAAAATGACCACAACAAAACTGAACAATAAAAACACGGAAACATATGAACTAACATATTCTATTCTATTAAAAGCTTGATATAGAATAAGAAAACAACTATGAAGACAGTCATTAGACATTAAGAAACTTGAACAATCTAAACATCCTATTCTGGTTTATAACCTGGCTCTGATGTTAAGATTAAAGCCCAGAAAAGAAGAAAACCAGAAATAAGGAAAACATCACAGATACAAAAATACACCAGAATATATCCTAGGAAAACCCATCTAAAATGAAGGAAAAAACCCAATCACACCAACAAAAGATCTCCTTTATTGATAATAAAATTCAAGTGTACAATGTCTTTCGCTACATGCGATAAATATTTAACACAAGAGAGACTCTTCACTTTACAATGGAAGGTTTCTTGAAATCCCCAACAATATAACTCTTCGTATTTTCATGCCTTTATGCATGATGAATGCCACATGTCTTTATATTTATTATTACAATTATCATAAATGTTTGTTTCAGCTGAAGCTGACAATAACAGAATTAACACCTAAAAATAAAGATTTATATCACAGCTACAAACTTCAACAATAAACACATCCAAAATCAAAAAAAGAAATTGCACATCTACATCAGCATTGGCAACTTATAGCATAATACCCATATCAACTCATTATCATTGCATTATACATTAAACATTGTTAAATTATAAACGTTTGTTCTGAGGAAAGCAATAAACATTTAAACTTTGGACGCTGTGTAGGATGAATTTCTAATTTTAAAGCCAGACTTACTGGACAAGATTAAACTGGTAATAAACAACAAGACAGCTTAAAGAGAGACGTACATGTACCAACTGCCAATAACAAAGAATTTCAACTTTTTTATTATTTTTCCGCGGGCAATACCCGAGAACTGTGGTATTATGGCAGTGAATATTTTAAATATTTTAGTACCACAGACGCATTCAAGCATGATTCATGCCTAAAGGGATTTAAAATGTAGCCAGGCTAATCCCCGACAGAGAGTTTAACAGTTAAACTCTCACATTTGGCGAAGCTTTACGAAGGGAATGAACAAATTGAGGTAAAATTTAATCAAATTATGCAATAACATTATCTACAGTGCTTCAAATAAGGATCAAACGAATTTTCAAGTAGTACAAGATCCAGACAAGGTTGAAAAGGAACAGAAACTCTCATAGTTATCATTTTTTACCAAAAAAGGGCGAATAACAGAGAGAAAGGAAAAGTGTTTCACTTTGCAATCTGTGAACGAGCATCGAATTGGCATTGTCGTCCTTACAAAGTCTGCTTCCCATGATCATTAATTGTTGGTCCTCTTCGGCAATTATGATAATAACCACATTAAGCAAAATTAATAAAAATTCAAGACGAACCCTGTAATTTGGCAACCATTTCAGAGTTGTCGGTGCCATGACATCTCCAGCTCATCTTCTTCTCCTCGAAAATACCCTTGAAAGAATTGCCTCCAAATTAATCCTCTGCTTCTCGAGTTGTTCACGAAGTATGTGGAAGCGGAAAAAGAATAAAAACAAAAAAAGTTGCGTGAGCTTTATTCAATTATTTTATTCGATATCTCTCGAATCTCGATTCTCCTAAAGCGTTTAAGAGCCTACGGTCCCATGAAAATACATTTTCACATTTAGTTTTGGTAAAAATAACCCGAAACATTTTTATTTTTTTGAGAGAGAGAGCTACAATCAAGGAAGAAACAAACTGGAAAAATTATTAGAACCACTCAATGGTTCGAGAAAACTTTATGAAAAAGAAGAGGAGATGGATCCACCATCTTTGGTCAAGAATATGAAAGATCTTTTCACAGCGGAAGAGGTTGAGATGGGTATTAGAAAGTTGGGTACCAGTAAGGCAACATACTTGGTGGAACTTCAAGCAGAGTATCTTGAATGGGGCGTGAAAATCTCGCACCACTCATTACAGAAATAATCAATAATATCAGTCAATACGAGTTTCCTAAGGGCCCGTTTGGTAAGCGAAATAGGAATACGTATTCTGGAATACATATTCCAAAAATTTTGAAATCCTTGTTTGGATGCACCAAAACGGGATTGGAATACGAAGCAAAAATGGAATAAGTATTCCATTTTTGGCCTAAAAATGGGGTTTTGCAATTCCACCAAAATAGGTGGTATTGGAATACGTATTCCTATTCCATTTTTTTTATTTTAGAAAACATAAATTTTCGGGTCCGCGAATTCCCATCAAATATTGGCTAAACCAAACAAAGAACAGGAATACATTCTATTCCAGAATACGTATTCCTATTCCGCTCACCAAATGGACCCTAAAGATTGGACTATTAGCCTTGATATACCCATTTATAAGAGCAGTGATGTCAATAACCCCACCAACTACAGAACTATAATGATTAACCCTTTGTTAGCAAAACTTTTTGGCAGCGTGATAGAAAACAAAATTAGCAAATGGGCCAAGGAAAATCATAAGTGTGCAAAAGGTCAAGCTAGTTTTAGGCCAAAACACTCAACTGTTGACCATTCTATCGCCCTAAGGCACATTATCGAAAAAGCGACGGAGAGAAATGATGAGGTTTTTCGTTTCTTTGTTGACTTTAAAAAAGATTTTTACATCGTGCCTAGAGATAAGCTTTGGCTTAGGATGGAAGAATTGGGGATCCTTACGAATCTCACAACTATTGTCTATAGAATGTATGAGGAGGTGAAAGTCAAAATCAAAACTTCAGATGACATGTCAAAATGTTTTAGGAGTGACATAGGGGTTAAACAAGGTTGTCCTCTTTCTCCTACCTTGTTTGGCATATATATCAACAAACTTGAAGAATGGTTAGACATGCAAAATGGTGAGGGTATCCAGTTAGGTGAATTTCTAATTAGGTTGCTTCTGTATGCAGATGATCTCATTTTGGTTGCCCAATCTACCTATGGACTGCAGGAACATCTACTCTCACTTGAGTGCTTTTGCAAATGGCAAGGATGCAAGTCAATATAAGTAAGACTAAAATCATGAATTTTTTTTTAAAGTAGAAAACAACATCAACATAAGTTTTATTTGAGGGCAATGTTCTTGAGGAAGTTGTGGAGTATAAATACCTTGGGATTGACTTCAACAAGACTCTAAATTGGGAAGGTTGTAGAAAGAAAAGAATTTTAGGAGGGTGGAAGGCTCTTTATGCGCTCCAAAATAGGTGTCGCAATGTGGAGGTTTGGGATTGGAAAAATACTCAAACTTTGTTTGGGCTTCTTGTGTTATCAGTAATTCTCTATGGATGTGAAATATGGGCCAGCAGCACTTCAACCTTAAAATGGAAACAAATTGAGGGGATCCAAAAAATATTGGATCATGAGCAAGTTCAAGATCAAAAACATTGTCCCATATGATATCATGCTTAGTGAAGTGGGAGTTGCCCTTATCAAGGCTCTTGCTATGGTTTGCCTCATTAGTTATCTTAAAAGAATTGAAAAATGTGTGCAAGTAGGTGGCCTAAAGTGGTCTATAATGATATTTTGTGCAAACGCAAAAAGACATGGATGCATCAAAACATCAAGTGGATGAAGAAATAAAATATTCTTTTCAATATGTGTCCCACCAACAATAAAGAAATTAAGACCTTTGTTACGGAAAATTTTTATAAGAGTAATTAGGGAAAGGGGCTTGGAAGGAAAGAGAGTTATTACATTAGTGAGTTCAACCCTACATATGATTAGCTCCAAAAGGTATACATAGAGGTTAACATTTCTTAGAGAGCTAAAAATATTATTGCCCAGTTTAGAACCAACTCTCATCAGCTCTGATGTGAGATCGAGCAATGGAAGAGGCCAAAAGAGCCTTGGGAAGAGAGAGAGTTTCTATGTTTTTGCAATTCTGGGAAGGTGGAAACCGAACAACACTTTATTTTAGAATGTGATGCATATAGGGACAATATGGTCGAATTTGTGGATATTATATTTAACAACTCTTGGCACAACTTATTCAGTAAGGAGAACGTTGAACAGTTGGGTGGGCTCATCATCAACTTGCACAGAAAAATAACTGAATTACTTAAGTTGGTTTATTGGTGGGAAGGTTGTCCCATAGGCTATGCTTAGCCTCGTGGATGTTAAAATGTAATCTATTTATCTATCTATCTCATGTAGATTTCACAATCTACATAGTGGGAAGAGATGTGCAAAGTAAATTATGGAAGTTTATATGGTATATTTTAAGTATAAAAAGTCAACTAACTAGTAGTTGAATGTTTTGTGCATGATAATATAATTTTTAAAAAAATATAATCTTATGTAAACAAATTAGATTATTAATAATTTTCAATTTAAATAACATATTATTTACTTTAAAAAATTAAATTAATTAATTAATATTATTTATTTAAATTCAATTTATCAAATATGAAAAAATAATCATTTAAAAAAACTCCATTAAAAAATCTATTATTAAAAATTTATAAGAGAAATAAAAATAAAAATGTGAAAAAAATAGCAATGCCTTACAAATATTCTCTTGGCTAAATAAATTGGTGATATTGTTTTTGGCCACAAATTATCAGATTCGCAAACCTAGATTGCCCATTCCAAGCAACGAGCTCTAGATCATTAGAATGATCATTTTGCACGCAACTTGGCATCTAACCTGATCCAACTCATAAACAACAATTTTCATGCATTCAGATCAAAGACTAGTTCATTGAGTTTGCATGTGAAATTGACCTGACCTAACAAAGACACTCACATTTTTTTCAAATCAGATTTAGATAGAAAGAATCAGAAAGGAAGAGAAGATCTGAAGAAGGCACTGACTTTGGGAAGTGTGAGTTGATGTTACAGACCTCTCTTTTGCTCAAGAGTTGGCACAAATTGCAATTTAGTATAAAAATATTTTTTGTTCAGAGATTTTCATTGTTTTGGCTTAGATTCAGACAAACATTAGATATGTTCTTGATGCAAATCTCTACGCCCTAGTCATCTCCATTGAGTCAATTTCTTCAGCCTTTGCTCAGTTTACACATTGATGAATGATGCACTCTAATCAACATTGGAGCCATCTCTACCCATTCTACTTTCAGAGTCAATCATCTAATGAAGGACAAATTGTCATCAATTTAAAGATTGTATATGCCTCAACATTCATTCAGGTTTAATTTGCAAACCCTATAAAAATCAAATCTGGGCATTTTTTGGCATTAACATTAGAATGAATGGTTTCCACATATTCGAAAAACTTGATATGCAAAATCTCCATTGCAACTCACAAATCAATTTGAAGTTCTCAAAACATTGGTGAATTCAAGAATGAGCCCTTGTAAACAAAGGATAGTGTTGCCCCTACAAAATTTAATTCTCAGATCAATCATCAAGAAGTCTTCTATTCCAAAACCAAATACTCAAGGCAACAATCAGATCTACCTAGTATAAACTAGAGAACATACACAGGAAAGCAAACCCTAAGAATATGGCCAACAATCGAATGGGGATAGAACAGAATGCAATGATCAACAAGAGAAGGAATGAACAATAGTAAGGTACAGGAAGAAGAAAATCCCATCCATAGACCACTAGCCACTCGACCTTCATTGGATGAACAAACTACTAAAGTAGGAAAGCCTCCAGCCTACGCCAAATCCAAATCTAATACTTCTTGTCCTAGAGGACCCCATGTTAGACCCAAACCTCTCAATAGAATCCCCTATACCAATGCTTTATCCTCCCTCACATAATGGTTCATCATTCACTCAAACCTTAAGAAGAATATTCCTTAGATAAAATAACTCTCATCATTGTGCCAGGGAAAAAAATTGGCTTCACTTCATAGACAACACACAATCACCTATCGCTTAGTAGGGCATATGCAAAACACAACAATGTCATAAGCATACATCATTAGCAACACACATAGTGAAACCAAATGGGATGAATGCGAAAATAAAGGCCTTTATACATATTGGGGAGGATCCAAATCTAAAAAGTCTAGACCCATTAGATGGTTAAAAATTTATGGGGAGAACAGATAAGCATCTCTAACATTGCACATCATTTGATTTATATTCATTGTCATGATGGTAGAATTAGAAATGATTTTTTATCACTTCCATATTGTTTTTACAAAGGCTATGCTATCAAAATTTTCAAATAGGAACCAAATTTCAATAAAACCTTGGTTTTAAATTCACAAATTCCTACATGGATCTCCATTCCATCCTTACCAGTAGAACTCAATAACATAGAAATCCTAAAATGGATACAATCTTCCATTGGAGAATTAATAGGTCTAGGCATTAGCTACTTTAATTCTAACAACATTAAATTCCTCATAAATTTGGAAATAGGAATACAAGAACTAAAACCTCTTAAACTAATAACAAATCACTTCATTTATGACCTAAACATTATTAGATACAATGGACATATAGAAGGAATTGATAAGATGGACATAAACAAATCTAGATCCTTTAGAACTATCAACAAAGATTCACCTTTGTGCAAAGTTTTTTCAATCATGAACATTTGGAAAAGAAATAACACAAGATAAAGGAAACTTAAAGGATACAACCAGAAAGTGTACATTTAGGAAGAAAAAAACATTAAGAAAGATTAAGGGCAATATAATTAGGAGAAGCAAGGGAATATATGATAACACAAACCAAGGGAATATATGATAACACAAACCAAGGAAATATAGACAACAAAAGGGCTTCCTAAAGGAATTTATTCACCCAATAAGTTCATTAAATAAAATAACAAAGAAAAACTCCTTTTGGAAAAGGAAATTGCCAGATTCTAACAATGTGGCTCATGTTTTAAACAAGATTACTATGCAAAGGAAATAAAGGAGAATATGCAGATGCTAGAAAAACTAACACATGAAATGCTCATAATAAAAAATGACACAAAGGATCAATTTTTGTTATGGGAAATAGAACACAAGGATCATGCCTAGTAAAAAAGGCTCCTACAATCCACAAATTACAAAGCATAAATGTTAATAAAGAAGCCAATAGAGGAAAGAACAAATGACATAACATATGGAAGTAAAGAGATGATTGGCCCTAATACGCAAAAATTAAAAGATCAAGACATGGAAACACCAACCAAGTCAAGAAGAGAAGACAAGAAAATGACTTTTAGAACAAAGGAAATAGAAAGAAGAGAAGAATCACAAAATCAAAGCCCAAAAAATTCCCAAAATCATGTGGCTCTAGAAGAAGACAAAGAAATATATAACACACTAACAAAAAAGGATAAAGAATCTAGCTCATATTTCCAACCAAGAAGTTCTGGAAGGATAGAAAAGTGCCTAGAGTAGAAGATAACATGACTCCTATAGCTATCATTGTGAAAAATGGAGCATATAAGTATTTGAAAAAAACCAAAAAATGATAAAAAAGAAAACTTAAAGTTTTGGCAAACACCCATTAATGGGTGTGAACCATATTCCATTTGAGGTATAAACCTTCATGAAGGAGATAGGGGGGGCATATCAAAACCAAGGAAAATAATTTTCCAAAAAAGGCAAAAACTTCTTCTAAAACCTACTGGGAGGAATTTGGAATTCTAGATGGCACAAATAGGGTACTTTCACAAATAACACAAAGTAAATCAAAACAAATTAGAGATAGAAAAGAAACCCATGAAGAGGAGGAGGAAGATTAAATTATTAACACAACGTAAGCAATGGGATTAGATGAAGATAAGGTAAAACACACAACACTCAATAAGAGGACATCAAGTGAGTATTTAAATAAATTGGGAATAGAAAAAAAACATGGAGGCCATTGAAGCCACAAGATGTGGGAAAAAAGAAACAAGGTAGGAAATCACTCATGGAACTAAGATCAGTAGTAGGGAATGCAAAAAACCAACAGATGTTATGGGGCATCTTGAAAGTTGGGAAGGGAAAGAGTCTTCCCACAGCCCAATGAGGACTACAACCTAGAATGCTAGGGGCCTAAATGCCCCTAATAAAAAGTTCTTACTCAAGTGCAATCTATCCTCATTTAACTCATTACTTTTTTTACTCCAAGAAACCAAATTAAGTAATAGAGGGAGAAAAACTAAACAAAAAATTAGGCTTTTGGAACACAAGCCTTGTTGAATCCACTAGAGCCTCAGGAGGTTTAGGCATTTTATGGGACCCAAGGAAAGTAAATTTTAAAAAATTGGTCAATAATAGCAACTAGATAAGGGGAAGAATTAAGTTTTATCAAACACACAATTTATTATTATTAATGTATACGATCTCATTCCAACAATAGAAAAAAAAAGTGTGGAAAGAAATAAGTAACTTCATGCACAACTATCAAGAAAAATGTTGCATTGGAGGGGATTTCAATATTTTATTAGATTTAAGCGAAAAAAAGTGGGGGACTTCAAATGGTCAATCAAGTTATTATAGATTTCAGAGATTGGTTTAGCCAAGAAAACCTTATTGACATTTTGCCTTCAAATGGGTTGTATACTTGGTTTAATAGAAGAAAGGATTTCTATCAAATAGCACAAAGGTTGGGTAGATTCATCTTCAAGGGGAGCATGTGCACCTTCAATCATGCAATCAACTCAACGATCTTACAAAATGCGAGCTCTGGTCATTATCCAGTCAACTTAGAAATAATGGATCAAACATAAGCCATCTAGGAATCCATTTTAATGTGAAAAGATGTGGTTCTTAGATGAAAATTTTACGAAGAACATTAATCAATGGTGGCAAGAAAGCATATTTGAGGGATCTAGGATGTTTTGTTTTGTCTCTATGTTAAAACTTTCAAAAGAAACATACAAAAATAGAACAAAACTCACTTTAACAATAACTTTCAATACAAACTCAAAATAGAGGAAGAATTAAAAGAGCTTAATGAAGAAATTATCAAGAATGGAATGAATAATAACAATTTTTGAAAATAAAAAGAATTACTTTCCAAACAAGAGAACATCTTAACAAAGGAAGAAATCTTTTGGAAACAAAAATCGAGAGGAACATGGCTAGCCAAGGGAGACAAAAATACTAAATTCTTTCATAATAGCACAATTCATAGTAGAAACATAAATAGAACAACAAGCATAAAAAATGATGTAGGGAGTCAGGTTGACATACCCACACAAATAGCAGAAACATTTGTTAATTATTATACAAACCTTTTAAACAATTATGAAATCTCAAGACACCATGTTGAGTTCAATTTCAAAGATAATTACAAATGAAGACAATAAGTTTTTAAATTAGGCATCCACCATGCAAGAAATAAAGGATGCATTATTCAGTCTCAACCTGAACAAATGTCCAGGACCTTATGGCTTCCAAGCTTTCTTCTTCCAAAAATGTTGGCAGATTATGGGGAAAGACTTATGTCAAGCTATAGAAAACACTTGGAAATGAGGCTCATTATTGGCAGAAATCAATAACACCTTTCTAGCAGTTATACCCAAAAAAACTAATTATGCGACCTTGAGATATTTTCAGCCTATTGCATTATGTAACACTATATATAAAATTTTAAATAAAGCTCTGACAAATGGACTCAAAGTGGTATTACCAAAATTCATATCAGAAGAACAAACAAGATTTGTATAAATAGATTGATATTAGATGGAATAATCATCATTCAAGAACTCATTCATTCTGTCCAAACCAAAAAGGAAGCATGCATGTTAATGAAGCTCAATGTACACAAGGCCTATGAAAAAGTAGATTAGAGATTCATGTGTAAAAATTTGGAAGCCTTTGGTTTTTCACACCAATGGACTAACCTAATATTTATTTGCATCTCAACTCCAAAAATCTCTATACTCATAAAATGGTACTAATCTAAAAGGCTTCTTTAGCATCTCTAGGGGAATTAGACACGGGGACCCAAACTCTCCCTTTCTCTTTATAATCATGACATAATCCTTTGGTAGAGCAATAAAAAAGGCACAAACAAAAAACAAAATTAAGGGAGTCTCGGTCACTGATGAGATCACTAACATAACATATCAATAGTTTGTGGACGAAATTTTTTTCCCAAGGGAGAGTCAAGTTGAGGAAGCTAAAAATTATAAACTTATAATCAAAACATATATGGAAGCCTCGGTCAAATCGTCAAAATGGAAAAATTAGAAATATTCTTCTTAAATACTAACACTAAATTAGAAAATATTATTTGTAATCAAATGAGTTTCAAGAAAGGAACATTTACGTGCCAATACCTAGGTGTGCCAATAGAAAAAGGAGCTAGAGATAGAAAATCTTGAGAACATATAATAGAAAAAATGGGAAAGAAAATTGAAAATTGGAAAGGGAAATATCTCACAAAAGTTGGTCGAGTCACAAAAATTAGATCAGTTCTCTCATCATCTTGATATTCCAGATGTCTTGTTTACTTTTGCCCAAAGTTGTCAAGAGGAAAATAGATTCACAACATAGGGATCTATTTTGGAAAAGTACCAATGATAAGAAGAAACTAGCATTGATTAAATGGATAATATTTGCAAAACAAAAGATAAAGGTGGGCTAGGTATTGAGAACCTTATTTGGCAAAATGAAGCCTTGGGAGATAAACTAGTTTGGAGAATGTACAATGGATGTGATAGTAAATGGGCCCAAATTATTTATAGGAAATATCTAGATAGCCCTTCCCCCATTTCTTCATTCATAATTGTCAACCCTATTAAATGGTCAAAATCTTGGAATTTCATGATGCAATGTAGCCCTCTCATTCACAAATACCTAACTTGTGATGCAGGAAAAAAAGAAGAAGCTTTATTTTGGGAAGATTCTTGGGATGGTCTTCCCCCTCCCGATTCTTATGATCTTCCCCCCAACATATAAAATGCATGAATCTATTCATGGGGCAAGCATGCTAGTGACTACAAATGCAAAGTAAATGATACTCAAAATGAAGAATGGACATGGAAATCGGTAGAAGGAACCATATTATCATAGCTTGAAAAACAACAACTCAATTCCATCATATGTCAACGAGATGTTAGTAACAAGGAGAGATAGGAAAAACTAATCTGGGAAGCCTCAAGTTCAAGAGTTCATATTGTTAATAAAGGATATGAACTAATTATCAATTCACAAAGATGGGATCAACTAGAAATCCCCCTAGAATTATGTTGGGATCCCATGTGTTTACTTAAGGTTGGTCTTTTCCTATGGCAACCTTACAAGAGAGAATTCTCATGGGTGATAGATTAACTAGAATGGGGTATGAAGGTCTAGATGCCCACTCTATAAAAAAAAATGAGAGACAACAAGTCATCTTTTTATTCATTACAACTTTGGTAAAAATTGTTGGCAATTGTTAAGCATCAAACTCAATTGGTTTTCAGCCCTTCCCAATAGCTTTTGGGAGAATTTGCAAAGTTGGTCCAAAAATGCACAATCAAAAATCTATAATGGTTTTTGGAAAATATCACCTTCAATTCTCTTATGAGAAATTTGGAAGGAAAGAAATAGAAGGATTTTCCACAATGAGAAATGAATTTGGGATCGTCTCAAAATCAAGTCAAGGCTTGTATAGTTGAAGTCATCAACAATCATCTTAGGAACTCAATTAAAGAAGAAGGTTTGTTCTCTGAATGGGATGCGGATATGAGAAAGAATTGGAACAACTTTATTAACCCCCAGTGGTATACCTTAAAGATGATAAATAAGGTAGACTAAACTATAAATGGAAATCTTTGCCAATAGGATGGGCAAAAATCAATTTCGATGGAGCTGCTAGAGGGAACCCAGGAAGAGTAAGACTGGGATGTATAAGGATTATGGTTAGCTAAGAGAGCTAGATCTCTAGAACTCACTTTAAATAATAATGCAGAAGTCAAAGCTCTGATTGAAGAACTGTGACTTAGCATAGAATTAGGAATCCCAAAATTAATCATAGAAGAGGATTCTCAAATTACTCTAAATGCTCTTAGTAAGAAGAAGACACCTAATTGGAAACTAAACTCGTAATGGAAAAGGCATTACCCTTAATTGATAAATTTGAAGAAATAAGGATTCAACATATTTACCATGAAGGAAACTATGAGAAAAGTAAACTAGCCAATCTAGGAGTTGAGGGCATAAATATTAATGAAAAATAACTAGCTACATTAAAAAAAAATCCATAAATATCCCCATTTTTTTCAAATATAAAATGCATCTTTTGCCTTTAAATAATCAAGAATGTTTGTCCACTTATTTCTCACCGAGGATTGAACACAAGCTCATCGTCGAAATTAAAACCTCAAATTATCAATCCTATTAAGTAACTTAGCATCTTTGTTAACAACTTAGAAATAACATAGTCTATTTCAAACTCAAACATTGTTAGAGGTAACCTAGCCTAGAGATACATTATCCAACAATGGAACTCAAGTAATTCTTATGAATATAATAGAACAAATTAGATGCAAAACTTTATTTAGTGAACTAATCAATGGACCTCAGAAATGTAACATCCACTAATAAAGCTTAGACAAATCTATAATAACATCTTTTTCATACTAAGGGATGGGAAGATAACAACACAATAAAAGGAAAATATATGATGAAGACTATTTTTAATTATTTTTGTGCTAACATTACATATGAAGTGGTAAATTTCTTATAGATAAAGTAAGATATGAATCAGAGGAATTCTCACTAAAAAATAACCTTTCGCCACATAAACGACCACAACAACAACATAATCTTAAAGCAATCCTACAGAAGGGACTTACGGAGGAAAGATAAATATATCCATCCATTTCATGAAACATCTTAAATTCATTTTTTTATTTTTTTGAAAGTACTAAATAATCTAAACTTATGTAAAAAAATGTTCTTCTATGTGATATGTAAATTGAGGTATGTCCCTTTTATTCTTTGTAATAATACAAGACTTTTGTCTTGGGCAAGACTGAAGGTTTCATTCTCCATTTTTTTCTACCACTTTCTATTTGAACGACTCAAACCTTGTAATTTTTTCTTTCTTTTAATATACACAATCAATAGGGCCTTGGCCTTTTATCAAGAAAAAAAGTAGAGTGAGATGAAAACTAGCTAGAAAATAATTAAAAGGAATGACTTAAAATTTTCTAACCTTGACAACTCTTCTGTCAACTAACAACTTTTCCTTTGAAAATCAATTTTGGGGAGCAAATCTCCCACAAATAGCCTATTGGCTAAATTAGTGGATAGGCTATTTTACTTGGGAATAACCTCCAACTACTTGACTTCTTTTTGGCATTTCCTTTGCTTGCCAAAGTTGACAAATAAAATCTGATTTAGAATTGGTTGAAAAATGTTGGAGACAAAAACAATGTGGCATCAATTAATGAAAAATCTAAACTGACACTGCATCGCCTAGAATACAAACTACTAAAGGAATTTTTTTAGTAGCCTTCACACCATTCCGAAAGCCCATGTGGTAGTGACAAATTTCCAAGGAAACAACAAAGATGTCAAGCAGAATACTAAAGAAGACAATAAATGGATTACTACGAAAGTTTTGATGGAAAAAAGTTTTAATGAATTAGATTGCTATACAAGGAACTTTGCCACTAAATATAACGTCCTATCTAGAAAATTAAAAAAGCGATAACAAAATGGATGGATTTATCTAAATCATAAAGACGCTTCCCTTTACCCTACTTGCTCATTAACTCCTACAAATTGCCAAAAGTTGATTAGGGATTTTATAAAACAAAAATATTATACTAAAAATATACATTTTCCTTCCTTTGTACTTTATAAATTTGACCACAAACCAAACATTTGTCCCACAAACAAGAAATGTGTATGTAGGATTTAGAAGTCTCCATGACTTTTAGACATATGCAATTTTTTTATTATTATTTAGTATATAATAATGTATTTATTGTGTTAGTGTGGCCACTAGGCATGGCATTTAAAATTAGGACGGGCATATAGTTAAAAGTGATAAATTAATTTCAAATAAGCTTGATTTATTTAGATATATAGAGTCTTATATAAGAGTATAGCTGTGGTTAAAGTGACTAAACTACGCATAGTAGCTCAACCAAACCCAACATTACACAACATAAGAACAAACCCCAAAAAAATGACCATGAACTTTAACTAAGAGAGAATAAAATAACTCAAAATTTAGACGAAGGAATGATGCATCATTCAGGGGAGGGTTTAATTTTTGCTTAATGAATAATTATATTTATTATTTTGTATTATATATAATATTTATCTTAATCTTTTATTTACTTTGTATGCTTCATATTAATTTATTCAAAGTTAAAAGTATTAATTAGAAGAGTTAATACAATAAGATAAATAAATAGCTAAATTAGCATTCATTTACTTGTATAATATATAACTCACTTTATTATCAATAAATACATTTTAAAAAATAAAAAATATTTTTTTGAAGTATCATTGAAATTAATTTACAAAATGAAAGGGAACAAATAAGAATGAAAAGAGACAAAATATATTTATTAAAAAAAAAATTAAAAAAATTAAAATGAGGATGTACAACCATGCTTTTTATTAGTCTTTGAAAGTGATACTTAACTTCAACCATGCCTTGAGAATTTTTTAGTTGAGCACAATTAAGATAAATAAATATACTCATTAAGTTGTGTTATTTTGATTTATCAAGGTAAATAGTTTACATTTCTTTAAAATACTAACAAAATTAACTTTAGATTAAAAATATGCATATACAATTACATATTAAATAACTCTAATCATAAATTAAAGGAACTGTATTGTTAAATTTTATATTTTTTATATTCTATATTTTTCCTTTGGATTTGGGATTATAATTTTCTATTGTATATAAAGTTCTACATTTTTACATTTTAATTTTACTCTGTTGTCCGGTTATAAAATTCTTTCAATTTTATAAGCCCTTGTTAATTTTTGAAAATTGCCTAATTTTAAGCTTTCAATTGGCCATTCTATCTTTGAATTTTGTGAGTCTTTAAGCTTCCATGTCCCCGATTTGTTCCCAACTCCGCACAACACTTGAAATTTTTAAAATCGGACTTCTAAGCCTCAAGTTGTCACAGGTTAATGGAGAGACCCAAAATACGTGTTTTAAAGTCTATCATTAACCATTAACCTCTCAACAGGTTAATGATAACCCCCAAAAACACGTTTTTCCTAACCATTAACCTCTCAATAGGTTAATGATAGCGTTCAAAAATACGTTTTTCTTAACCTCTCCAATGGGTTAATGATAGCGTTCAAAAACACGTTTTTCCTAACCATTAACCTCTCAAAAGGTTAATGATAACATCCAAAAACACGTTTTTCTTAACCTCTATGAAATAGTTATTAACCTGTTTGAAATTCCAAATTAGACATGTAAATGGTTTGAAATAAAAAAAAGAGGGGGGGTCAAAGGATCTGCCTGATGAGAAGATGAAAGCCATTAAAGTTTTGAAAAAGCGGAAGCCATTCGCAAAATTTATTCCAATAAAAGAATGACTTCATTTAATCAAACTCATTCTTGATTTGAGAAAGGTGTTGCACCATCTAATTTTGGACCTGAACCTTAATGGGTTGTTGTCTGTGATACTTTCCCATCCGATGTGTATTTGATGAATCCATTGTTCATTGCTCAACTGAGGCAAATCTGCCAATGTCTTATTGTGAAGAGACAAATGAATTTGATGCAATAGGGCTTTGTTACAAATAAATGCATTGAAACAATCAAAGGAAGTCAGTGAAACAAGCTTGAGAGGCATGGTTTTTGACTAAGAGAAGTCACAGGCTACGAACAGAGGAAATGTGCAAACATAAATAGAGAGCTTCAAAATGGAATTGATGATAAATGTGAGAGCTTTTGTATAGTTTGGAGACATGGAATAAATGATAAGATTGGTTCCATAGCCTAAATTGTGGAAGGTGGCAGTCCGGTTCAGTAATAACTTTATCTGAATGAGCGAGGGAAAAGCATGACAAGATTATGGCTTTGAGATGACATAAAGAAGGGAAGAACCCACAATGATGTTCAAGCTCTTCACATTAGAAATGTGCAAAGACCACTAGGGCCATTTCATGCTTTCAAAATTGAGTGCAGGTCGGGATTGGTTCGTCTTTATAATTAGAAATTCCTCTTAAGTTCTTGGTGCAAGAAAGTAAAGGAATGTGCAATTTGAGTTCTCTGATTCTAAATCTAAATTGTTTAGAATGTTGATTCTCTTTGTAGTGACCATTCTCACGGTATGTTGTAGATGTTTAAAAATCTATGGATCAACATTGTGCTAGTAATAGTTTTCAAGCGTAGATCTTGATTGTTGTTATTAGCGGTTTTAATTTAGTAGTTTGGGAAAGCTTTGAAGTCGTGTGGTGCATTCGTCATCATGAGATTTCTCCCCTTTCAATTTCAATTTTATATCTATTTGAAAAGCTTCAAAATTATATCATATGAGGGAGCTGCCCCTCTAAACGCAAAGGAAGGCCGCATATCAGGGCCTATCCAACTGTTGTGAACGGTTTGCCACACACTTCGTTGGGCCAATTCTACTGTGACAAATCTGTTTACCAACATACTCATACAAAATATGTTATCAATTCATCAAAGAGTTATCAATTAGAAATAGGTAATTTTGCAAAAAAAGAAAAATAAATAAATTCTTATGTTCAACCAAGAAGGAAAACTCTAAGAAGGAGGAAAAGGAGGAGGACATTTTTTTAAAAATACGAGTAGGAGAAGGAGGGAAAAAAGGAGAACAAGAAGAAGAGAGAGAAGAATAAGGAGAAGAGGAAGGAGAAGAAGAATGAGGAGGAGGAAGGGGGGGGGGGGGGGGGAATTAGAAGAGTAAAATAAGAAAGAAATGAAGAATGTGCATGGTGAAGGAGGAGGATGAGACAAAGGAGAAGACCTAGAAAAACTAGGATACGAAGGAGAGGATGATGATGATGAACAAGGAGGAGGAGTAGGACAAAAAGAAGGAATATGAGAAGCAACAAAAAGGAGGAGAATAAAAATAAGAAAGGGAGAAAACGCATAAAATACAGTAAAAGACACAAATCAAGAAGCGAAAAATAGGAGCAATGAAATGTCAGTTATATATCTCTTTATCGACATAACTTTTGCACCTTGTTAGGTGCAAATACTAGTTATATGATATTTGTACAATAAAGGTCTTAATGGAGAAGAGAAAACTTCAAATCAAATATGAATTTACTTACAAGGATCTAAGTATGCCTAAAACTTAACATTTAAACCATAAAGATAATTAATTTTTACTACCAGAAAATTCATGTTATGTTTGTATTGGGGTGATAAGAAAATAGGTAGAGAGAGGTCAGGGGGTGTGTATTGAAGAGTGGAAGAGGTAGAGAAAGAGGTGGAGGTAGAGGTGGAGAAAGATTGATATAGAGAGCAATATATATATATATATATATATATATATATATATATATATATATATATATATATATATATATATATATATATATATATATATATATATATATATATATAGGGAGAGAGGGAGAGAGGGAGAGAGAGAGAGAGCATAAATCTCAAGAGACACATGCTATTCTTAAATTATCTACATAAAATGAATGATCAAAAGTTAGTTTCTATCTATTGCTCTTATGTTCAAGCTTTTGATTTAGGTTATAGTTTGAGATTTAATTTATTAGAAAAATTAATTTAACTAGTTACAATGAATCAAATTTTAATAAGAGATAATCATTATAAATGAAATAATGTCAATACATTTTCATTATTGATTATAATTTCATAAAAAGACACAAAGTGAAATTTCAAATCGATGCAATTAATCCTTGAATGAGGGAGAATTAGAAGTAATTAAAAACATAATAGAATATCCTAATAAAATAGCAATGATATTTTATCAAAATAAGATAATAATAATAAAATGATCTTTAATTCACAATATTATTATTTTATAAATATAACAAGATAAATAATTATAAATCAAATTAGTTCTAATAGCTTTGAGTCATTACTTCTAATTTCATAAAAAGACAAGTGTCACGTCATGTTGAGTACTTGCCTTATAGTATTGTAGTAAAAATATTTGTTCCTATTCTTGATTATTTTAATTTTGAATTATTTGTAAATTTATTATTTTATAGGTAATAACATTGTTTGTAGTAATTTAAAAGGATCATTACATAAGTATGATCATTATCTTGAAAAGAACTTAGACATCAACATCCCCACAAACATAACAATGTCAATGCTTTTTGTTATCCAAACCCAAAACTAATAGACTTTACCTAAGACATGCTTAGACAAAAATACTATATCCTGCAACAAACCATTACAAAATTAGAGTATACAATAAAAAATCATAACAAAACCCACCCTCAATATTAACTAAAGGTAAGTACTTTCGATAATTATAAACCTCAATCCTACCCAAATGAAAATACTAGAGAATCCATACATCCAAATTATAAATTACATAATAATTTTATTTAGATTTCTTGAGTACACTAACATAATAATCTGAGGACTCAAAAATATTACCTCTTTATCCTTAGCTTATGCTTCCCCTTTGTCATCTTTACCTGAGATTACGTTGTGGCCTTCTTTGACTTCTCACATTTTTGAAGGAAGTCCTTGAGAAACTTCATCCAATTTTAACCTTGGCTTTCCTTTCCTCCTTTTTAACATTGTGCTCCATAAAAAGGGAGGGACATAAAGGAGGAGAAAATTCACTCACATGGATTCTTTCTCCTACTTCCACTACAAATTGTTCACTTGGCTAAGCAATAGCAGGAAGGGATTTCATCCCATATAACACTTCTTCCTCCACACAGTTATGCAAAACCCACTCAAGCTCTACCATTGACCCAACTCAAGACCTTGGACCATAAGAGTAGAACCCACATCAAAGTTTACGTGCAATGAGTAATAGAAATCGATATATTCTTCTCCCAATGAAATCTCTATGACTTGGAAGAAGACAAGGTCATCAATATTGAAGATATTTCTCATCATGTTCTTTAAAATTTGGTTGAGAAAGGCCAACTTCTATTTACACATGATTAAAGTAAACTTTACTTCCATGATGTTCCTGCCTTGTCACCCAATAAACATCATCAAATTCTTCTCTTTTTTGTCACCTTATATACAGCTATCAACTGTCACCACACCTTATAGACCCTAAGGGCTCAATTGTTTATGGGGATTCAACTATAATAGGAATTGGGAATTAAATTTTTTATGAAGGGTGCTACCCTTAATACCATAAACCATAACAAAAAAGAAGAAGCAACAACAAATGCAAGAACAAAATATGGACTTCTTATTTGTGCTGCAAATGCGGAATTACAAAATTAACAAGTATAATATGCTAACCCACATGCACGCCTTCATTATAGTAATCTGCAAGACAAGCTGCGAACTATCACCCAGAGTTGTCCTAGACAATGTTCAGGCCTTTCTTAAATAGGTAATTTTATGCCACCTGGGAAGGTTCTAGACATTGAAACTTAATACCTATGGCCGACAAACCCTAACAATACATATAGAGTCGGCCAAATACAACTTTGATAATTATTTTAGGAATTTCGGGTAGCCCAAGTTTGAAAGGCCATAACTCTAGAACTGTTGCTCTGATTGGCTATTATAATCACTTTTCAGAAATGCCAACTCCTAATCTACAAGCTTGAAATGGTGCAAGCACCCTTTCATCGAGTTTTTGGACCTCATCCGGGCACTCTAAGGCCTCCAACGGTGAGCTTGAAGATTTTTCTACAATATTTTCCATAAAAAATCTGTAATAATTTCTTCGATACTTAAGCTAGAGCAATGAGATTTTTATGGCAGGCTTACAACTCTAAAATGAGCCTTCATGTAGAAAATGAGAACATTCTGAGCTTGTATGAAAAACTTACTAAAAATAGTAAGTTCCCATAAATAGTAACCACCATGTCTACTAGTCCTCATTAAAATAGAAAACACTGAAAAGAAAATATTTTTGGGTGATGCAAGATTGCTATTACACCCAGAATGCTCCTGCATCAGTTTTGTTTTTAATTCTCAATTTGGTGTGCCAAATCAAAATTGTATTCCTATTTTGGCCCCAAAATGAGAATTTGCAATTCAACAAAAAGAAGTGTTATTGGAATTATAATTTCATTTATGATTTTGACTTTCACAAATTTGATCAACTTTTTTAAATTCACAAGGTTTCCAATAGGTCATTCACTAACACCAAGAATTGTCTGCTAGCATAATGTAGAGGTATTAATGCTAACATATGACCATGGAGATTAGCAAAATAGAACATCTTTGTATGAGAGACAATCTCTTCTTTGGTGTCTCTGTTTGATGGGGTTGTAGACTTTGCAAGATGCTTATAGAATCCCATGACCTCAAATGGAGCTATGTCATTTGTGTCACCATTGAATTCGTACAAAGAAAGACATTTTCTAGTTGGTAAGTAAAATATGGCATGTCATAAACTAAAATCGGTTGGCTTAAATCTCTCCCAAGAATTGAAAGATCTTTGATGAATATAGAATATGGTAGCTTCCTACATTGTTTTCTATAAAAATGATGTGTCAGGGGAATGAGATTATCCATTTTTTCCAACACAACATCCATAAGACCCTTTTCTATTGATGTGAAGATCACAGTCTCATAGCCAAGATTTGGCAATTTACTCAATATTTTCTCCACCCTAGGCTTCTTTAGGACATAACAAGCCTCTTCAAGATTGATTAGATAGGGTATATTTGTGCCTAGAAAAAAAATCCAAAGTTTAATTTCAATTGTAATTCCAATTTCAGTTTTGACAAACCAAAAAAGTCTGGAATAACAAATCCAAGACAACAAATTCATATTCCCAACTCCTATTCTTGTAACCAAACAAGCCCTACGTCTTTCTAGAAAACAACTCAAATTTTGTTTGTCAAATTCATTTTAGGTGCCACAAAATAATGAGAGAAGTGAATATTGTAAGAATGAACACTAATCAAAGTGCATAAAAATCATTGATACACATATATAACCCCACATGACTTGTCAAATGTCAACCTATGAGCTAATTAGATCATGGGATGCCTCACTGAAATCATTCCAAATCATCTTCTTCATATTTGAATTTAATTACACTAAAATGACCGATAGGGCAATTCTCACCCTATGTCCTTATCATCTAATATGGGATATTGAATCCTTCAAATGTTTTTTTTTTTCAATGATTGAAATGAGTTTATTAATCTTCTATGTCAAACTCGCTCCTGTAATGATACCATAGATGATGATTTATCGTAATGATTAATATCATTCCAAATTTTTTCATCATATTTCTCTCTTATGACTTTTCATTATACTAAATGATCATGGAGTTTGATAATGTTGATGTTGAAAAAATTTCTATGAATCCAAAAGAAAAATTAGATTAATAATCTATGAGTTGCCTTCTAGGTAAAGTTAATACACATGTATCTTTTTAACCATTTGCTACCTAAAACTAAGCCCCTAGCTTCAATTGCATTAATATTTCCTTTAGAACATCAGGGCATATATCTCCACAACATCCACAAGACCCTTTTCTATTGATGTGAAGATCACAGTCTCATAGCCAAGATTTGGCAATTTACTCAATATTTTCTCCACCCTAGGCTTCTTTAGGACATAACAAGCCTCTTCAAGATTGATTAGATAGGGTATATTTGTGCCTAGAATAAAAATCCAAAGTTTAATTTCGATTGCAATTCCAATTTCAGTTTTGACAAACCAAACAAGTCTAGAATAACAAATCCAAGACAACAAATTCATATTCCCAACTCCTATTCTTGTAACCAAACAAGCCCTACATCTTTCTAGAAAACAACTCAAATTTTGTTTGTCAAATTCATTTTAGGTGCCACAAAATAATGAGAGAAGTGAATATTGTAAGAATGAACACTAATCAAAGTGCATAAAAATCATTGATTCACATACATAACCCCACATGACTTGTCAAATGTCAACCTACGAGCTAATTAGATCATGGGATGCCTCACTGAAATCATTCCAAATCATCTTCTTCATATTTGAATTTAATTACACTAAAATGATCGATAGGGCAATTGTCACCCTATGTCCTTATCATCTAATATGGGATATTGAATCCTTCAAATGTTTTTTTTTTTCAATGATTGGAATAAATTTATTAATCTTCTATGTCAAACTCGCTCCTTTAATGATACCATAGATGATGATTTATCGTAATGATTAATATAATTCCAAATTTTTTCATCATATTTCTCTCTTATGACTTTTCATTATACTAAAGGATCATGGAGTTTGATAATGTTGATGTTGAAAAAATTTCCATGAATCCAAAAGAAAAATTAGATTAATAATCTATGAGTTGCCTTCTAGGTAAAGTTAATACACATGTATCTTTTTAACCATTTTCTACCTAAAACTAAGCCCCTAGCTTCAATTGCATTAATATTTCCTTTAGAACATCAGGACATATATCTCCCCCCTTCACCCAATGGTCTCAAATTCCCCTTAGAGACTCCATCGTGAATAATATTGATCTATCCATTCTTTGGAGTAGAACACTCAACTTCATATCCTATCTAACCATCTAGATTATCCTAGTGAGATCCATTAGTGGGCCAATTTTTTATATATTTTCCTATTTTTATTAAGACTTCAGATCCTCCTGAGAAAAGTGAACCTTGACTAATTGATTTGAGTCATGGTTGTACTAACCAATTCTAAAATTGGATTCTCAATATGAGATCATACTCAAGGAAGGTATTTTAATTTATCCTATAAGATACACCTATCCATCTCCTTCCATAATTTCCATAACACCATTGACTAATAAACCTTCCATAATCTATACAAGATATATTTTATGTTATTACCTAACAAAATTTGTAAAATCTCTCAAAGTGTGGTGAGAAAAAGGGAATTCCAACCAAGATTCTTAGTTACAAGCCGCAACATTGTGAAGCAATATTATGACAAAGAAGGAGGTGATAGAGGATTTCTTTGTGTTGATTTCATAACACACACTTATATGACCCCATAAACCATTTTCCCCAATATTTCATAAGTAAAAATATATCCTTAAAGAGCTAACAAAGAGAAGGATCCAACCTTATGAATGCATAATTTTGTATAGCGTAGTTGGGATGGTTACTATTTTAACAGATTTGCATACTCTAAAACCTTATAACATATTTTTACATAATATTATTTTTTCTAAGATGCACACCATAGAATCTCATCACTAGATGCTAAAAACAAAGTGTTTCATTATGATGATATATTTTGCAACAATGAATCATACTTGATAATTAGGTTAAGGACAATCAATGACTTCCACCTCCATTTCAAACTATTGTCCTCTCAAAGTCTATCCAAGAAGTTTGTTATCTTGGGAACCTATTATCAGAAAGTGATTTGTTTCAATTTTTTGAACCATTTACTATCCCAAATCAGTGCTGAGAGGGGGGTGAATTAGTAAAAACTTTTCTATTGGTTACTTTAGCTACTTTGTCAAATACTTTTACTACCAATCTTTTAAATAAATAAAACAATGATGAAGGCAATGCTATAAAACCAAGAAAACTGACATGCAAAAATATGCATCAATGACACATGAGTTTTGCATGTGGAAACCCTCGACGAGAGGATAAAAACCATGGTGGGATTAGTATATCCACTAGCCCTTATAATGCATGTAAAGGGTTGTCATGTTAAACGCTACAATTATTCCTTCTAGGGACCCTTCTAAATACATTTTGTTAGGAATGCTCATAACCTATGAGGATTACAAAAGCTTGTGAAAAATACCTAATTAGGATGTCTATAAATCTCTTTCTAAGAGACACCTTGTAAGAGGATTTACAAAATATTGCTACTAAAGCTTGTTGGGTTGAGAACTTACAAATAGATGCAATGATAAGAAAGAAATCCAGGTGATCTGATAAGAAAGATGACATGTCTTGCCTTGTAGGTCATATGTGAATGCTACAAGGATTTCTTGATCATTTTTATATGTATTGGTTTTCCCTAAAACCAATATGGTGTCTCCTTTCTCTTTCATGTGTTGTTATGTGGAGCCTAATCAAACTCAGAGGTTAATTTATTCCCACTTCATTCGGTATGATTTTCCCCCAATTTGTTCTATGATGGTTTAGGGGCAACACCTTTATGTTAGGGGTCAAGGGGAAGCACTCTAGGCAGGGTTAAGGAATAATGCCCCTTGTGGGGTCCATGACCCTAGGCACACTCCCTGTCGTGATACAAGGTGGAGTTGAGGGGCAACACCCCCAAAGACAAAAATGAATTTACTATTGTAAAAGATATTGATAGTTCATTTTTTTCTATTGGACCACATATTCAAGCCCTAATTTTGTAAGTGAAAAAAGTCTTCTATAAAATGACTTAGGGTCAGGTATTTTATGATGTTTGAACGTTTAGTAGCTTCTTGGGGTGGTACTGGGTTGCAAGGGGTTATAAATTTTAATTAGGTTGAAATCATTGGATAAGAAGAATATTGGACTTGTTATTTGGTGGACATAGCCCAGGGAATGGGTAAACCACGTTAAATATTTGTGTCTTGTTTTCTCTTATGCGTGCTTTATTCTTTTCTAATATTGTTTATATTTTCATGTAATTATTATTTCTGTCTCTCTAATCCTTGCATCATCTCCTTTACTAACACCAATATGTTATTCTTTGGCTATCTAGTCTACAACTATAAATAACTTCATTTTCCTTGCACTCAAAATTGTAGACGACACACTTCAAAAGTGAAGTTTGTGCATTGTATACTTTTTCTAGTACCTAGATGCCAAAACCCTAAAAAAACTCACTCAGAGTAAATGAATTCAAAATTTTAATTGCATGTACAAGCTAGTCATAAAACACTCTCGACACCTATGAGTAGGTTCTAGACTAGTAGGCTTGTTAGTCTCCTGCAAGTTTGTTGGCCTAATTTTTCACTTGCTTACGATCTTGTTAAAGTCTGTGAAAATTAGGAAGAATTATGAGAAAAACTTAGGGTTTCTAAAAAATTATGTCAGCCTTCATGAAAAAACTCGAGGTAAAATATTTGTCTTGTATGTTGTTTGAGTTCATTTGAAATGCATTTGCCTTTTAAAAGGGAGATATGTGAAAAACCTTGTTATATCTTTATATCTCTGAGTTTTAAGCTAATATTTTATTTTCAAATTTCATGATCTCTTGTATTATTTAAGTCATGATGTTGCAAAGTTCCAATAGTTGCATCATCACTCCACTCTGCTCACTAATTGTTTTCAGGATTGGAAAAGGGCAAAAGGTCTATTTTAAGTTCTATGCAGCTTCGCAACTGTCAATGACAACATCTATTTCTAATGTGTGAAGGAACAAAAAGGGGAAAAAGTGCACGGTCACAAGTCTTTTCTAACTTAGGCTAAGTTAAGTGGTGATTGTGCAAATAAGAAAGAAAAGATACGGAGGCGCATCTTCACAATTGAGTTAAGACAACCTCGGGTTAGTGGAGTGAGGCAACAAAAGATTTTAGTCACATCTTTGTGAGGTTACATGTTAGGTTAAGGTTTCAAGTGGCGACAATGCAAAGCAAAGAAAAATAGTTAGCATAAAGGCTAATCGCATGATCACACCCAAATCCAATTGAAAGTTTTCAAGGTTGTGAGGCAATGAAGGAAGGACATGTATCCTAATGCATCCAGATGTTGAAGCCAAGTTAGAGACACATAGATTAATATGTGACACATGGCAAAAAGATTTGAAGATGTGTGCGTGATCACATGGTTAAGTGGCAAGGGTGGTTGTGAAGTTGCAAAGCCTCAAAAGATATTTGATAGTTAAAATTTATGTTATCACACCATCGCTTGAGTTATTGATTGACTCTGCATCACACTATTGCAAGGTCTAACTCCAATTACCCAGTTAATGTTGTGAGCAAGCGAAGACAGGTTCAGAATGGTTAAGGTTAAAGACCATCACATGTCCGAAAGAGTTTGTGTAATAGTTTAAGTTCAAGTTGTGATGTTGTGATAAATAAATAACGATTAAGTAAAACAGTGAATGCATCTTCATATATCAATAATAAACATGAATAAATAATGTTGCAAAGCCATAAACAAAGGAATTGTTGTAGTTAAAAGGTATATTTTTATACCTTGTAGAGTTATTTAGGCATTTAAGATATTAAATTGTGATGTTGCGAGATAAAGAAAATGTTAAGGAAAAATTCTTGGTGCAACATCGCACAGTTAGAGTGCACATCTTGTCTAATGGTCGCAAAAGGGTGATAAGGTAAGAATGTAAAGCAGTGCATCATTGTAGAGATAGAATATGTTAGCGTATAAATGATGGTGAAAGTGTGAAATGGTAAAAAGACATTCATTGTCAGATCATAGTGGTTTGAAAGGTAAAGCAGAATTAAGCAGCGAAGGAGAAAATAAAGGTAATCAGAACACCGCAGGCTAAACTCAATAGTTAGAAAGATAAGATGCAAGGGTGCAAAACATTAGAAAGATAACCCTAGTCCCATGGTCATAGCTAGAATCAAGAAGAACATAAAAGCCATGGAAAAGAAGTGATGAGTTGGTCTTCGCATCATCACAACTGTCAGTTTTAAGGCCACGACTGAGCTAGATAAAAAAGAACACAAGCTAGATGTACGATGATAAGAAAAAGCATAGATTTTTCCAAATTTTGAGAATTGATAGGTTTTTCAAGTGTGTTGATCTTAATTGCTATTAATGCCATGCTCCCCTTACAGAAATAAATAAATTTTGAAGAAAGAGGAAATTTTCATTACTATTTTCATGATTACTTAAATTTCTTGAGTGAATTTTGAGTTGCATAGTGGTTTCCAGTAACCTTTCTGCATTCAGTATACATAATTGATAGAATTGCTTGTAGAAATGGCTCAAAGAGAAGGATAACTAATTGCACAGGCAGTAATTAAAGAACCAACTACACCACCAAAAGCTGCTAACACATTTGTAGAAGATTAGGTACATATTTTACATGGTTCCACCAATGCCCAAAATGCAAATGATTTTGCTTTCAAAGACCCATATGCATCATGTAGAGATGTAGAGGTTCCTAATAGAAATGGGTATGAATTGTTTTGGTATTTCTACGAGAACAGAGCAACAGAGGTTCTAGTATGTAACCCTTAGGTGAAAAACCTGGGCAAATTAATTATGCGAAAAGTGTTTGTAGACGTAGACTTGGTGAAAGAATTAATCAAATGCTACAATCCTGTTAATAAATCATTTCATAAAAGAGATAGAAGCATTTTCCTATCTTTGGATAAGGAAACATTCATAGAGGCATTAGATTTGGGTGGACCTATGTCACTGACAATTGAGATAGAGAAATTGAATGAAAAATTCAAAATCATAATAGTTTCTACATGGGAAGGAATATGACCAGACACATTCCTTTAGCAAAGAAGATTGTGGGAGATATTTGATGGGGACTTAACCCAAGCACAGAATTGACACAACAGGAAAGGGAAAATTTTATTAACTATGTAAATATGCTAATACATTCAATACAGAGAAAATAAACTGCAAAACATGCCCTAAGGGCTTACAATAGCATAAATCTGGAGATAAATTCTTCTCCTAGTACCTTCTCTCAAACTCCACTCCGAACTGCCTTTTACAATGCCAGAAATGTTATTAAATAGACCCCAAAGAGTTAAGGATTAGGAATACATTCTAGAAAGTGCTAGTTGGCATCCATCAACCAAATAGAAAGCTTCAGAAATCATGTTAGAAGTCGGCGCGAAATTAGAAGAATCCAGAAACGGTAACCGAACTTTCGGGAGGCATAACTTTTGAACCGTAGCTCCGATTGACGAACTGTTTACATTTCTGGAAAGCTCTCTAAGCACTCTACAGCCTTATGGATAGCTTCACTCGTCCCCCATTTTTTGGCCTTGTTCAAGGTCATTTAATGCCCCTAACCTGACTTTGAAGCATTCTTAGGAGGTCTCCAAAAACTGAAAAACTGCGATAACTTTCAAACCATGGGGCCTTTTGACTTGATTCTTTTTCTGGAATGCTCTAAATTACAATGACAATTATCCTACCAATTTACACCTTCTAGTTCACCAAAATGATGGCTCAATTACATACTCTATTTTTTTGGCATTTACACGTATCCCAAGGTGATTAAAAACTCTAATCCAGAACATTGATAGTGGAACTGTGAGAGTTGGAACCTTTATTTGACCCAAATGGGTATCTAGAAATGAAAACACATGAAACAGAAACTAAGTCTAAGTATATTTTTTTGGGTGGCACAGGATTTCCTTTATACCTTTGGATGCTCCTGCATTAGACACCCAAGGTAGATTGACAAGTGACCCTGTCACTTTATGAATGGTAGAGGAAATCCCAAATGGGAAACCTCAGCTGCTAATATCCAAGTTGAGTCCTCTATCGGCCGTCCTTTCCACTTGACCAAATACTCTTCATACTGCCTATTTTTGGTACTCCTACCCACACGACTATCCAAAATCTCCCCTATCTCCTCCTTCTTAGAAGTAGGAATTGGACATGGCTCCAACATTAGCTCCTCATTTGCACCATCATCATGATATTCTGTTAAGTCTGGAATGTTGAAAATAGGAGAAATGTGAATTCCATCTGGCAACTTCACTTCATATGCATTTCCTGAGTCATGTTTCTTCAAAATTTTGCAGGGGCCAAATTTCTTCATCTTTAGCTTGTTGTAAGTACTGGCTGGAAATCTTTCTTTTCTTAAGTGTACCATGACTAGATCCCCTACTTGGAACTCCTTATGTCTTCTCCTTTGATCAGCCCTAGCTTTATACTTTTGGTTCATCTTGGTAATGTGTGCCTGGACCTCCTCATGTAGACGGTTGATATGTTTAGCAAATTCTTCAGCTTTAGCACTTGTCCTCTCCCCTTGCTCTATATTCCTCAATTCTGGTGCAGTCCTTAGGCTACTTCCATATACAATTTGGAATGGTGATCTACCAGTACTCATGTTTATAGAGTTATTGTAAGCAAACTCTGCTTGTGGTAGAATCAAATCCCACCCCTTGGGCTTATCCCCAACTAAACATCTCAGTAAATTGCCCAAACTTCTATTTACCACTTCAGTTTGTCCATCAGTCTGCAGGTGATGTCTAGAACTGAACTTCAAGTTTGTTCTCAACTTCTTCCACAATGTTCTCTAGAAATACCCCACAAATTTAGTATCTCTGTCAGAAACTATACTCCTCGGGAGGCCATGTAGTCTTATCACCTCTCTGAAAAACAAGTCTGCAATATGAACAACATCATGAGTTTTGTGGCATGGAATGAAATGTGCCATTTTGGAGAACCTATCAACCACCACAAATACTGAGTCATTACCCCTTTGTGTCCTCATCAATCCAAGAAAAAAATCCATACTTATGTCCTCCCATGGCTTTGATGGAATAGGCAATGGCTGATATAGCCTAGTATTGTGACTAAATCCCTTGGCAACTTGACAAATCTGACAACTCTGTACAAACTTCTTCACATCCTATGAAATCTGAGGCCAAAAATAATGTTCTCTAAAATGGCAATGGTCTTATCTTGACCAAAATGTCTTGCCATTCCTCCACTATGTTTCTCCTTAATCAGATTTTCCCTCATGGAACTCCTTGGAATGCATAATTGACTGCCCTTGAATAACATACCATCTTTAATCAGATAGTCTAACCACTTAGTTCTATCTATAGCAATAGGCTCTTTACAAGCTTTCCATGCTTCAACAAAATCAGGATCCTTAGGGTATAGATTCTTGAGTTCAACAAACCCAACTACTTCAACCTGCATTACTGTAAGCAACAACTGTCTCCTACTTAATGCATATGCAACCCTGTTAGATTTTCCACTTCTATGCTTCAACACAAATGTATAGCTCTGCAAGAACTCTACCCACTTCATATGCCTCTAATTCAATTTACCTTAGCTATTTAGGTACTATAATGCCTGGTGATCAGTATACAAAACAAATTCCTTTGGCAATAAATAATGCCTCCATTTCTTGAAGGCCTGAACTATTGCATAGAACACTTGATCATAAATAGAATACTTCTTTTTCGCATCATTCAATTTTTCACTAAAATATGCAATAGGCTTACCTTCTTGGCTTAATACAGCCCCAATAACACTACCACTAGCATCAGAATCAACCTGGAACACCTTCTTAAAATTTGGAAGTGCCAACACATGTTGTTCTGTCACCTTCTTCTTCAACAATTCAAAACTTCTCACAGCTGCCGCAATCCATTTGAACTCTTTTCTATCTCCTCTTATTGTGTCAATTAGGGGTGCACATATGCCACTGAAATTCTTAATGAACTTCCTGTGAAAACTAACCAGACCATGAAATGATCTCACCTTAGTAGCAGACCTTGGAGTAGGCCATTCCAAGATGACTTTTATCTTCTCTGGATCCATTTTAAGACCTTCAGGTGATATAACAAACCCCAAGTAGACTAACTCCCTTTTTGCAAAGATACACTTCTTCAAGTTAATTAATAGTTTCTCCTCCCTTAACCATTCAAGGACACTACGAATATGCAATAAATGTTCTTCCAAAGTCTTGCTGAAAATTAAAATATCATCCAAATAGACAATAACAAATTTTCCCAAGAACTTCTTAAGTACCTCATTCACAAGCCGCATGAAGGTGCTTGGGGCGTTTGTCAATCCAAAGGGCATGACTAACCACTCATAAAGACCCTCCTTGGTCTTGAAGGCTATTTTTCACTCATCTCCTTCTCGTATCCATATCTGATGATAGCCACTCTTGAGATCTATCTTTGTGAAGTATTGAGCTCCACTCAAGTAGTCCATAAGATCATCCATTCTTGGCAAAGGAAACTGATACTTGATGGTTATCCTATTTATAGCTCGAGAGTATGTACACATCCTCCACTCTCCATCCTTCTTTGGTGTTAGTACTACACATGGACTCATGCTCTCTTGAATCAAGCCCTTCCTTAATAGCTCCTAAACCTGTCTATTTAGCTCCTCAGTCTCAGTAGGAGTCATCCTGTGAGCAGCCTTGTTAGGCAAACTAGCTCCTGGGATTAAATCTATCTGATGACTAATTTGCCTTACCGATGGCAATCCTTCTGAAACATTATCAGAGATGATATCTCCAAACTCACCTAGAAAATTTGAAACTTCAAGCACGATATTTCACTACTACCTTCTTTATCTTTCCTAGGAATCAAAACATAGCACATACGCTGATGTTTCATGCCATCTAAAAACTTCCATCAACAAGACAAATCCTAACACTGCTACATACCTTTTCGCCTTCCCTTTTCATGGGCTTCAGTTTGTGGTGAACTCCATCCTTTTTTAGAGAGTATGTGTTTGCATGACCATCATGTATTGCATGCCTATCAAACTGCCATGTTCTACCCAACAATAGATGGCAAACATCCATTGGAATAACATCACAGAGAACTTCATCATGGTAACTCCCAATTTTGAACTTCACTAAACATTGTTCACTTACCAAGATCTTATGATCATCTTTCATCCAAGAAATTCGATAGGGATTGGGGTGTTTCTCCCTCTTGAGCTTTAGCTTAGAGACCATCTCCTCTGATACCAAGTTATCAGCACTACCACCATCAATGATCACATCATAACATTTATCCTCACACTTGCACCTGGTACAGAATAAACTCCTCCTTTGTCCTGGTTCAATCTCACCACTTAGTAGGACCCTTTCATTTACTAAAGTCTCTCCTCTTTCTGCATCCTCTGAATGTGATGATTATGCATCCTCATCCACATGAGCAACCCTAGCTTGACCCTAAACTCTCCTATCTGTCCTTCCTTGTCATTGAGGGGATTCAAAGGCACGATGACCTCCTTCATTACAATGGAAATAGGTACCATGGAAGCCTCCTCTTCCTTTTCCATGTCCTCTACCTCTTTCTCTCTGATTTCCAACGTCTTGGTCACGGGGGCGGTTGAAACCCTCATTCCTTTGGTTCCTGCTAGTACCCACATCTTCATTTTTCTTTTGGGTCTCATTTCGACCTCCAAATGACCTACCACTACCCCTTCCTCCTTGACCACACCCTCTTTGTCTCCCTTCAAACCTTTTATTTAGCTTCTCTTCAACTCGTAGGGAAAACTGGTATGCTTCTTCAACACTAGTCATTCTTACCAGACTTAATTCCTCCTGGATGCTAGGTCGCAACCCACTGATATAATGAGCAACCTTCTCCTTATTTGCTTCTACATGCCCCGCTCTAATAAGAAGTCGATAAAACTCCTCTTTATATTCCTGGACTAATTTTCCTGCTTGCTTTAACCCATGCATCTTCTTAAACAAATCAAGCTTGTAGTCAACAAGAATGAACTACTTCTTTAGTTTGCCCACCATGCGATCCCACCTTGTGATTTTCTCTTTTCCTCTTCTATTTCTTTCCAATTAAACCTCTTGCCACCAGATTTTGGCATGGTCTTTCAGTTTGGCCTTTGCAAACTTAACCCTATCTGGATCCCTCATATCCTCATACTCAAAGTACTCTTCTAGTTCATTGATCCAGTCGATCAACTCATCTAGTTTTAGATTTCTTGAAAATACACCCACATCAATTGTAGGTCTTTTCCCAAACTTTGTAATGGCCCTAAAAAGCCTCTCCTCTGCCTGATTCAGAACTTCCCCGTAAACTTCCTCTTCTGGTCCAATTTCTTCGTCTTCATTGTCATCCTCACTTTTGTCACCTGCAGCAACATTTGTTCCTCTATTCAGCTCCTCTTGCAACGCTTGAACCTGTCTTTGGAGGGCTCTAACCTCCTCAGGATTAATAGCTCCAACCCTTCCACCAAGCTCTCTTCATGAAGGCATCTTCTCAATTCAAATCCACAACCACATAATCTTGGTGCTAACTACGTCACAGTCGATGCTCTATCTACACACTTAGGAAAACTCGCTCTGATACCACTTGATTAGAGTTTCTTTGAATCTACACAAGGGTGGGGAGAGAGACTGCCAGTACAAAGATGGAAAAGAGTATGGAAAATGTTTTACCCATATTCTAATGTCATTACTATTTATAATAATTTTGTTTATCTAGTTTTGAAAATGATATGATTATTAATTGAAAAAATCCCTAGGAGTGTCAGAACGGTTGTTAAACCTAAAATGTGCTTTGATGCTGGAAAGTAATTAACACATGATTGGGGAAGTGTTTTCTTGTTTGAGGAGTATAGTGTTATAAGAATCTTTGGATGTTCTCATCCACCCCATATTCTACCTAAGTATGTCCCTGAAAGGTCCGGGTTTGAAGAAGTCTTTTGGCAATTGATTTCTTTAAATAGAGAATACTTGGGCAAGGGTGTCAAGAAGGGAACCTTTCCATGTAGATGCACTAAGGTAGGAGACTTTGAAATTGGCAAAAATGTCATTAAAGAAACCAATGCATTCTTGAAAAATTATAAATTGCCAACTAGGCCAGCCAGAACTTATGACCCATTCAATTTAGTTAGACATGCCTTGAAGAACATGAGGGGATACAATTTGCCTCCCACAAAACTTATTTGGGAAGAAGATGTTATTGCTGACAGGCTAAATGAAGATATCTGTGGGTAAAGGATGATCAAGTATAGAGATATTGTCAGTTTTGAATAGGAAATGAAAAAAGAAAATCCATCATTCAAAGGGTTTTATCTCGATGAAGATTATTGGTCCAAATCGGATACGTGTGAAGAATTTTGATGAATTGGTATCTCAGGTCTTTCTGAGGCAATCAAAAAAAATATTGTGCTTGACTATTCAAATGATGAGATTATGGTTGAGGTTTCTTATGAAGAGGACCTGCTTGAAGAAGACTAGCCTGGGGAAGATATTCTTGAGAGTTCTAAGTGAGCAGAATAGAGAATAAAAGGCAAAAGATGGTTGAATTCCTAGAAAAAACTCTCCAAATTCTGCTAAGGGGCAGTAAGTATTTTGATGATGTAAGAAGAAGTTATTTGATATCTCAACAATAGAAGATGAGAAAAGAGCAAAGAAATTATAGGTAGAGGCTTAGATGATAGATGCTAGTATTATTGAAGCTCATGAGTTCATGAGTGATGATAGTTTTATAAAATCTGAGGAGTTTAAGAGCTTTTTATTCAAGATAAAGTAGAATGAACTTGCTCTACAAATGAAGCCAACTAATTCAGATGAATTTGTTACTAGACTTGTGAAAAAACTACAAGAATATGATCCTACTAGTGAAACCCTCACTGTTGAAGAGGCAAGAGATTTGGTGAGGAGTGGAATGATTATTTTCCCAGGATGGGATATTAGCTCATCTTTTCTACTTGATCAAATGAGGAGATAGGAGAGATTAATCTCATGTGAAGATGAAAATAAATACGGAGAGCTAAGAGAGTCAGGATATAACATAGATGCTCAAACAATGGCAATATGGAGTTTAGCTCCAGAGCATAATAAGCCCACCCTTATGGAGATCAAAGAATCCCCTAGAGGGAATTTTATTTTTTGGCATGCACAATCTACTTCAAGTGACCAAATATATGGGATGCACACTATAGTAGAATTAATGGGCAAAAATAAGATGAATACTCTTCAAGCCCAACTGGAAAAAACATATGAAAGGTTTATCAAGAGAAGAAGAAGCTATGAAGAGGAAATGAAGAAAACATTTGTCTTGCAACAAAAGACTATCAAACTGGAAATGAAAATATCATCATTAAAGAAAAATGTCAGGACTTCTATAGAACTCCATAATAAAAGTGTGTAGAAAGAAGGCCAAGCACCTAAAATAGGGGAGATATCAAGCCATGCAATGGAGCTTGATGAAAGAAATTTAGAAGCAAGCAAGGATGCAGAGATCTAAATCATGAAGAACTTGCTAATTCATAAGATCAATGCACTGAAAACAATTTCTCAGAATGTACATAGCAGTTACCTTGCCTTGGAAGGAGAAAAATATAAATGTTCAAAGGCTTTTGCTTAGTTATCTCTACTTTTTAGTACATGGGGCCCTTACACATAGTTTTTTGATAGTCTAGTTCCCTTGCTACCTCAAAAAAAAGATTTGCAAAAGGTAACCATTGTGAATACTAGAAAAGTTATCCATAAGGTGAAATACTTGAATAGTTTCTTTGGTGGCAAGATGTAACTAATCCAAAATAAGATGAAGACAATTGATGTAGGTGCACCTAATTTTGTACCTACAATCTTAGATAGTGAAGGAAAAATGAAAGACTGGGTAGAGTAGTCATCCTCTTTTGAAAACATTCTTTATCATCCTAGGTTTTCATCCTTTTGCAATAATGAAGCAAGTCCTATTGCAGTTTATGATATGGTTGATATGCTCTATAAGATAGAGGCAGAACTGTCCAAAGTAACTGTTGAGGTTAAAGCCATAATAGATGCCAATGGACTAAATGCTTAGATGAGTTGGACGTAGTCAGGAATGCCACTTGGTAGGATGTGGACACAGATATTACCATATGGGACATGATTGTAGATATCAAAGCCTTGCCATTTGGTGATAGTGATTAGTGTAGCTAAAGAATGAAATTAGGATTGCAGTTAAAGGTATAAAGAACATAAAAAAGGCATGGTTGGTGACATAAGCTGAAGACAAATTGAATGTTCTAAAGAGATATTTTTTGAAAAATGCCACCTGCCACTTTATTCAACTCCATCCAAAATTTTGGCCAAATACAAAGAATGTTTTGTATTGTAACAAAATAGAAATATCTTTGTATTGAAGAAAAACTTCAAAGTCAAATCAATTTTTACTTTCATGTATGAAGAATTTTAATTGTTGGTCAACACTTATTTGCAATAATCCCTTGTATGTCATTGTTAGCTGTTGGTGTCAAGGATTATTTGTAAATTTTAGAAGAATTGTGACCATTTTCTATTGTAAGGGATAGAAGAGAAATAGAAAGATGATGTTAATAGGCATATGTTGAATTCAAGAACCATAAACCAGTTGTAATACCCCAAAATTGGCACATTTCCATATTAACCAACTTTGGTTTATTCAACTATTCCTAAATCCTATTTTACTAGGCAATTCTAATTCTAATAATCGCTACTGGACCTAGGTGTCAAATGCAGAAAACCATAATTTGCATTAATCATATTATCTATTTAATTTCTAAATATCAACTCAAATTAGCTACACAAACCTATCGATTTAAATTAATTTAATTATAAGTGTTCTACTTTAATTAAATTAAAATGACCTCTTTAGCTAATATACAGAGGAATTAAATACATTTAATTTAATAAGATATCTCCTCTTTTTAATTATTGAATTTAATTATTCAATTAGTTAAAGTTATCCATTTATGAGGTCATATTCTATTTTATTAAATTAAATATTCACTCAAAAAGGACTCAGTTAGCTCCTTTTATCACTCAAAAAGGACTCAGTTAGGTCTTTTTATCACTCAAAAGGACTTAGTTAACTCCTTTTATCACTCAAAGGCAACCAGTTAACTCCCTTTTCATGAGGAAGTTACCTTTAGGACTGGCTCTCCTCTTCAATCTTGACCATCCATTTCAGTTAATCTCGACCATCGATCACCTCTTGGATTCTATAAAAGAAGATCTCCATTCCTCATTACAGAGGATGAATTTTGGAATTTGCATCAAATTTATGCTAAAATTCTTACTCACTTTGCTCATATTTGCATAACTTTATTTCTTTCATTGTAATATCATTTAGATTTTAAATATGCATCCATTTAGCATACTATGTTTCTTCATTTCTTAGATTAATAATTGCATCTCTCATCTAGATTAATTGCACTTTCATTTAGCTACATAAATCCTTCATTCTAGAGGTCTGGTTGCCTACTTCTTGTTCTGAGAGCAAAGGCATAATCCTTCTAGTTAAAAGGCAATAGGTCACTCTGTTAGACTTTTCAAATAAACAGTACAATGTTTATTTTGGGACAATCTCATAGGTACTAACCATGTTGAAGTGTATGTGAGGATCAGAGGTCCCCAATTTCACATATACATTTCTGGCACCCACCATGGGGCTCGAAAAATCAATTTTTCTAGCCTTAATTTCTATATTTTTTGCATTTTTATTGTTATGTCCGTACAAGTTTCCAGATTTTCGTGTGAGAAATCTATTTTTTGCATGAAGACCTAAAGATTTCGCATCTACCTCTACACTTTCTCGAGCAGAAAAGTGCATAATCGCATGGATTCTCGCACAGTGCACATCATTTCTTCGCGCGGGTCTATGCATGATTTTGCACGAAATTTTGCAATAGTAATGCACAATACAATTTTTCAAATTCCAATTTATCAAGTTGTTTTCTGAAGCATTTTTATTTCTGATTTTTGTTTTTTTTTCTATAGCTTAATAGTGGTTTGCAGGATGTTTTGAAAAATCCATAATTTTTAAATTTTTTTTTAAAAGAGTATTTTTCAAATTTTGACTTTTGACTTTTTCATAGGTTTTGGCTTTTTTAAAGCTATTTTATGGGTATCAAAAAGAACAAAAAAAGTTAAATTTTATTTTCCCATAGTTAAGCTTCCATTTGACTAATGGTGTTTTCTAAAACATTTTATTTCTAATTTCTGGTTTTCAATAGCTTAACAGTGGTTTGTAGGAAGCTTGACAAAGATACCTTTTATCCAAATACTTGGAACATATACTGATTGTGTGAATTCAGGACGCTTGTCAAAGATATGCATGACGAAGATTTGTTTCAAACCTACATAAACATTGTTTCTTCTTTTATTTCTTTTCACACATAGTATAAATAGGGCTTGTGAACTTCGTAGGGTGCAAGATAGGGGAATATGGGAGTATGCTCTTTACCACTTGGAGGTCATGACCAAGGGTAAATTAGAAACCTAGAAGCCTCTGAGAGACAGCATCCAAGGGAGGCAAGCAAGTTAGTGGTTCTCCCAAATGAAGCCTTTAATGAAGAGATGATGATTTCCTTTTAGGGGATCAAAGTCTTGGAATAGGACAAGGTGGGATTGATTAAGCTAACTCGGTGATTAACATGTCTTGTGTGTTTGGGTGAGGAAACAAGGTAGAGGAGTATGCTCTTTCCCCTTGAGGTAAATCAAAAACTTTGACCCTTAGATCTGAAGCGCCAGTTTGAGTCAATCCTTTAGAGGGCCTGCCAGAGTGATCCGACCTCCGGGAACAACTCAAGTGAGCACACTCCTTTTGTAGAAGATTCCACCTCACTATAATAAAGAAGCTTTGTTGAGTGAAAGACTCCAAAGCCATATTAATTTGCTCTTCTTCATTCTGATATCACATATCAAGAAGAGGGTCTGTAAACTGCATTGGTCGGTGTCGGTCCTAGTCTTGCTAGTCAAGAGTGTGCACTTACAGATGTTGGTGTGGGCTGTTGGCCTCAACTTCTTTTGTGAAGCCACTAGGGATTAGTATGAACAAAATCCAAGTAAAAACCTCTTAGTTAGTTACTGCCTGGTTCACCTCCAAAAGGAGGCATAATCTTTGTGCAAGGAGGGGGAAGAATCTCTCCTGTAGAACTCACCATAAGCATGCAACTAGGCGTTTGAAGGTGGTATACATGCTTGACCCCTGCCACAAGGGTGTTCATTCAGCATATATGTTATTGAGCCCTTTGAATACACCAAAAATATGGGTGCCCTCTAGGAGGTGACATGGCTGCGTGAGGTGCACGCATGCACATAAGTTGTGGGACAAAGGTTTTGCCTTCTCTATCAATTTTATGTTTTAGGGATAAAAGTGTGTTTGTTATTGAGTCTTTAAACATTGTCCAAACCTATCAAACAAACTAAACATCAAGACTCCCCCACCCCTCTAAGTTGCTTTGTCCTCAGTTGGGTTGTTTGAAACTACTGCTTGCTTCCCGTGTTTATTTGGAAACTAATTGTCTTGTTCAAAACAACCAACAATTTGTCCAAAACAATCACTTCAAAATTCAATATCTACTTGTGCTTTAAATCTGGTCTATTATTTACAACATTTTACCTCTTTTATGTTTGCAAATAATGTCAAACAGTGGCTTCCTACTTAGCTAATGACTTGTGACCTACACATAAACTAGTCTTGTCTCTTGTTCACTTTGTCTTTGGTCTTTGGTGCTTGTCACACTCTATGTCACAATAATCATAATCTTTGGCTGTTCTAGCCATTACTCAGATGACTTGTACCTTAGTATACAGTACCCTTATCTTGCTTTGTTTTTGAGACTATGTTCTAGTGTGGTCCTTGTTTAAGCTTTAGCTTTTTTTCCTTGTCTATGATTGTGGCAACAAGAAGTGGCAAAGTGTTTTATCCCCAAAGACCTAGATGAGGTAGAGCTAGGGGTACTAATCATGGTAGAGGTCACTCTTCAGTCATTACACAGTCTATCTCTAATTCATCTAGTGAGGAATCTTCACGATCCCCCTCACCTGTCAAATCATCTTGAGTCCATAGAACGTTCTCTATAAACTTACAACAAACCAGGAATCCCTTGTATCAAGAGGATCTTGAAACTAGAAAGGGTCCCACATCTCCAAACAACATATCTGAATTCTTTTTTAAAGGACCTTTCCAATCACAACATATTGAAACTAAACACATTCCAATAATGGTTGATTACGAACCTGAACATGGTGAACATAGTAGAAACCAAGACCAACTTAGGAATGACAAAGAAAGAGACCATGACATTGATGAGGAGCAGGAAGAGGTGGAAATACTTCCTAAACACATAGAAAAGTGTCATAAAGACAAAAAAACTTTAAAAAGGTCATGGAAATTCTCCTCAACAAAGAGAAAGAAAAATACTTTCTTAGACTTGCCCAAGAGGGAGCCAAGCTACCCCATCATTTCAATGTGGAAACTATCATTACAACTAAAGAGGAAACTAAGAATTCCAAACTCCAAAAACAACTAAAAATTATGCAAGACCAACTGGCTCAGATGATGCATGAGAAAGAAAAACCCACAAAAACATACACCTTAGACGCTCTTTGTCCATTTCCATTTGACAAGA
The DNA here is from genome assembly GCA_028749045.1 of Cupressus sempervirens. Lineage (NCBI taxonomy): Eukaryota > Viridiplantae > Streptophyta > Pinopsida > Cupressales > Cupressaceae > Cupressus > Cupressus sempervirens. The sequence goes on along the minus strand of CM053788.1, from coordinate 159,134,590 downwards.
GCATAGACATGCCTCCTTTTCCAAGAGGAGAAGAGTTACCTAAGTATGATAAATACTTTGGAACTATTGATCCCCAAGAGCATTTATGGGAATTCGGTGCCTTCTCTATGGAATTTATGCATAATCAGACTTATCTCATGCGTTTATTCCCAAGAAGTCTAGGTGGTCAGGCTATGGAGTGGTTTTCACACTTGCCTCCTGGTATCAAAACATTTGATGAAATTGCCAATTTGTTTGTCCAGCAGTATTCTCATAACATTCAACACCCTGTTAACATCCGAGATTTGTGTAATCTTAAGCAGAAGATTGGGGAATCTTTTCTCACCTTCCTTCAGAGGTGGAGACAACTTTATACTAAATACTCACGCAAAATCCCAGAAACAAAGAAACTTGACATCTTTATGGATAACCTCCTACCTAATTTTGGGTGTAGATTCCAACTTCAAGGTCCATGTACCTTTGGAGACATGGTCACATAGGCTATCTGCATATAAGAATTCATGGTCAAGAAGGGTGAACTTACTTTTCAAAAGGACACAAAACAAGGCTTCACCTCTAACAAGGACAAACCCAAGTATGTCAACAAGAATCGAGAAATTGTACATGATGGGGTTGTTGATAATGTAACTCCTAAGCCTACTAAGGCAGCCTTTAATCTCATGGATAGTCTTAATGCAGCCAAGAATACTAAGAAGCCTCCTGCTGACAACAAGACATTTGGGAACAAACTGAGAAATTCATGGGCTACACGCCCTAAACGAGAGTATACACCCTTGGGTGAACCTTTGGATGTGGTTTACAAAACATTGCTCCAACACAAGCTTATTTCACCACTGGACAACCCTCGTCCCTATGATCTACAACCACGCCCACCATGGTGGAATGAAACCTCATTTTGTGAGTATCACCAAAATAAGGGACACAAAACTAGCAACTGCATAAACTTGAGCCATAAAGTCTAGGACATGATTGATACTGGTGAACTTGTGGTAGATCGACATAACAAGAACTCGGATCACAAGGCATTCAAAGAGCCTTTCCTAGCCTATGAAAAAGGAGAGACTTCAAAACCAAAACCCAACAACAAGGTCAACTATGCATACTCCAATGATGACAATGTGATCAACATGGTTGAACCTACAGATTCTAAATACTATAATGTCATTACCTTTAAGGGCAAATAGAATAATGATAAACTCAAGACACCATTTGTCTTGAGGGGCCCTACTTCCAACACAATGGATAACACACCTTCACAACACTATGCTAATGTTGTTACCCTCTCTCATGCCAAGTTGGTGCTCAAAGGACCTACACCCTCTACTTCTGATCTTGAACAACATAAAGACAAAACCCTTGTTGGTCCATTTGGAAAAGGTGCAAAACTCATGACGAATTCAACAACAACCAGCTATAGTGTTCTTGATCAACTGAAATGAACTAATGCTCAAATCTCTATCTTCGAGCTGCTTAAAATCTTGCCTACTCATAGGTAGATTCTAGACAAAGCCCTCACTGAGGCAAATGTTCCTCAAGATCTTGATCTTGAGAAATTTCAATCCATGGTAGGTCACTTGACCTCACCTTATCTTATGACTTTCTCTGAGGAGGATGATAACTCATTGAGTCACCTACACAATCAACCTCTACACATCGAGGTTATGATACATCTGACATGTGTTCATTGGTTACTCATCAATAATGGCGCTAGCTTAAATATTGTCTTTGTTGCTTTGCTTAGACAATTGAATTATTTTGACTCTATTGATCCTTGATGCAAGATCACCATCAAAGCATATGACGAAGTTGAACGAAAGTCTCTAGGTCTTGTGGTCTTACCCATTCATGTTGGTCCTATAGAAAGGGATGTCACCTATCAGGTGCTCAACATTCCCTTAGCTTATAACATTTTGTTAGGACGACCATGGATACATGAGATGTGCGTTGTGCCATCCACATTTCACCAATGCATCAAATTCCCATTTCATGGCTCCGAAGTTACTATTCCTACCACTACTAACTATACCTACAATATGCTCAAAGTTGCTGAAACTTTTGTCCCTACTAATTAGGAATCCACTGATTATCATGACAATAAGCTAAAATAAATTGAGTAGTGATTCAAACTGAAAGAAACTGGCATGGGAGAGTATCATATTAAACAAGATTTGTCATTAACATCTCTTCCAGAGTCTCCTCGTCATTATGGAAGACCATCCGAGACAAAGAAGCCATTTGTGTTGACACCTCAAACCAAGTATAATGGTACTTTTGTCAAGGCTATAGTTCCCTTAGAAGATGAAAGAAAAAATAGAGCCATTGTTGCATGGCTTTACAAAGAAGAGACTCGAGTAGTCTTAACTAAACAAGCTGGTGAGATCACTCCTGAAAAGTATGGTCTTGGTCTTAGACTCATGAAGCATTTTGGCTACAAGGGAACTGGCCCTATTGGGTGCAATAACAACAGCCTAATTGATCCTATCAAGGCAACACCGCAAAGAAACAATGATACAATTGGTCTAGGATTTAAGAAGGTTCCTTTCCATTTGAGACCTAATAAATTCATACTAGAACCTAAGAGTTCATTTGAAAACGAGTCACAAGCCGAGTCCGATACTCAAGAGAAACAATCTGATGATGAGGATCCCTATCCTTATCCTATTCCTCATGATCTTGCTAAATTCTTTGCTGAGCCAAATGACTTTGTGCCACATGTCAACACTATGGATGGTACTAATGATTCTTCTAAGGACAATACTGATTCACATTGTGCCCATTCAGAACAAGGCAAGTCTAGTCAGGTGTTACATATTGAGTACCTATGTAAAAATCTAGAAGAGTATGTCCCTGTATTGCATAAAAATGTAATAAGAGGAATATACATTAAGCAACTAACATCTATTCTTATATGATTATGAAAACTTCAAAATATCCAAGATAACATGTCAACAAAGATAACATGAAATAAAAAGAGCATTAAACTTTTGAAACTAACACCAATGCAAACCTCACAAAATCATCAAGTGTAGATGATTTCACATTATGGGATATGGTTGCTTACAAATCCTGTAGCATAACAATGAAGTAGATGGTGCTTGTGAAAATGAGAAGAGGGATCTCCTTTTATAGGAAAAGAGATGCAATGGACGGCTAAGATTGAATGCAAGATCAAGGGCTAGGATCCTTCAGGATTGATGAGGTGTCCATGAGATGGAGGCCAAGTAGACTCCACATGGATTGGGGTTTTGACCATTCAAAGGGGGGAAGATGCTCACACATGTGTGAGAAACCTTTGATGGTGACATGATCAAGGAGTGTGAGAAGCATGGCTTCTCACACATGTGTGAGACAACTTGATTCTCATGCAAGAGGACAAGTGTGCAAGAGGTATGGAAGAAATGAGAGATGAGGAAAGTGTGAACATCTCTCACACATGTGTGAGAATTCCTCACACATGTGTGAGCACACACTTAGGATTAAAAGGAGATTAGCAAGGTGATTATGCAAAGCAAGCATGATTAAGGAAGTGTATAGGTTTAGCAAGATGGGTTAGTTAGGATAGTGAGGTAGGTGAGGGTTAAAGGTAGGAGCCATGTGCTCAAATAGGATTAAATTTAATATTTAATTCCAAGTGGGATTAGGAAAGGGATTAATTAAGTAAACAAAGTACTTTATTCAAGTGAATGGGCTAGGATTTAAATAAACCTTAGTTTATTTAAATCAAGGAAAGACAAATATAATTAAATAAATGTGAATTTATTTAATTAAAGGTACAGTAATTAAATAAATAATAAATATCTATTCTGCCAGAACACTAGAGTTGAGTTCATCCCAAGGGGTGATGAAATCCCCAAGTTGGCCTCCTAAAAAAGAAAAATAAGACCACTTATTTCTTGTGCACCCAAGATCACCCAAAGGTGCGAGGGGAGAGAATATGTAAGTGGCCTTGAGGTTTAAAAGACACGCGTTCTTTCTCAATGAAACTTTAAGTTTTGTAATCTACTTGAAGACACTCGTGATTAAAACATGCAAGGTTCTTTCCAACTTGAAATTGTCGTCAACATAAATGAAAAGCATGGATTCGTCAACAAGAAAGTAAATGGAGCATGTGCATAAGAAAGATTTTTGAAAATAAAATCAATTTCCCTTAAGGCATTCAAGATTGTGTGAGTTTGTTTTAAGCACCAATTCTAAATGTTTGCTAGTCTAAGCATACATGTCCATTTCCTTAAGGCATTCAAGATTGTGTTTGATTGTTTTAGCATTTAACCATGCATTCAAAGATGAGTGTTTAAGCATACAAGTTCATCCCAAAATAAAATTAAGGCAAAAATCTGCAAGTAATATGGTTAGTGAGAAAATGTCCCTACAAGAACACAAGTTAGGGCAGTGAAAATATAGGAAAAACGTGAAACAACTGAGCAATGAAAAGGTTAGCACAAAGTTTGGTCTTTGATAGAAAAATTAGAGATCTAAACTACATCACAATCTCATGAAACTAGCACCATGATGACGAGCTTGAAATCAACTTTTCGACGATATTTTATTTTTCGAAAATGGAGCTCGTATGCTCAAGTTATGAGCAAAAAATCAAAGGCTACTCTTTATGGCCTAAAAGGGCACGTGGACTGCTAACGTAGTGATGACATCAGCGACTTGCGAGCAAAAATTTGATGGTTAAGGGCACGTCAGGCAAATTATTTTTTATTTTTTGATGTTTTTGAAAAAAAAATATATATATATCTTGGTTAGTAAGAAAATAAATTCTGTTTTCTAAAAATAGAAAAAGACAACAAATTTTTTATTTTTTTTAAATTTTTGGTTTTGTGTTTTTTAAAATGAAAAAAAGTATGAAAATTTTAGAAAAATAAAATGGACTACAATAATAATAAGATCAACACCCAAGTTTGATATGCATATCAAAAAATTTACAAAAAATGCAAATGGGCGGCACTGAGGGTTTGGATCGGGAGGTGTTTCATAGGCTAAGCAGAGCGAGGTTTGAAGGTCATGTGTGGAAGCAAATGAAGGGAGGAGTAGAGGGTTGGTGGGAGCAGCTAGCATAACAAAGGGAGTGGTGTCGAGGACAAGGGACAGAGTGGTGGTGAAGACAACTAAGGGTGTCGTGGGTTAGGGTTAGCAGGGGGGATGAGCGGAGTGAGGAGGAGTTTTGGTGAAGCGAAGGGCAGGGGGCTGCAAGGGTTGCACACGATGGTGGAGTTTTGTGAAGGCGACGACGTTTGGAAGTGGGGCTTGCAGGTGTTGCAGGGCAAGCCACGGGCAGAGAAAGTGAAGAGGGGTGGCTGTAGAGTGGCAGGATGGTTGCGGGGGAGGCAGAGATTGGAGGTGGAAGGGTGGCTCGAGGAAGGAAGCGGTTGCTCGCGGGTGGTGAGTTGCAGGTGGAGCCGCAGGGGGTAGTGGCGAGAGTAGACACTATGAAAGTGGCTCGAATGAGCGGCAGCTAGGTGGCATGGAGGATAGAGGTGGTGGTTTGATGCAACCGCAGTGGGGGAGGAAAGGAGAGGCCGCGTGACAGAGGAGATGCCGCGACTGAGCGTGGGGAGATGCAGGTGGTGGATAAGTGGAACTAGGGGAGAAGGGATGAAGGGAGGGTGACACAGGCGAGGTTTGAGCTGTGGAAGTAGCGCTGGGAGGAGCCACCGGGGGGTGTAGGGGTGGTGCTCGCAGGCGCCGCAGGTGGCCAAACCTGCAACAAAAAAAGCGGGTTAAAATTTATTTATTTATAAAAGTTTTTTGAATTTTTTTTTTTTTTACTTTTTTGAATATTCCTCCCTACTTAAACTAGTATATTTACAAATGATTTAAAAAAAACAACCTCTTATATATTTATTTCCCCCCCCCCCCCCCCCCCCCCAATGTTTTCTTACAACTTATATTTATATATATATTATTATATATATACACACAATACAAATATATATTTATATTATTAATATATATATGAAAGTGATAAACAAAAACAAGAAGAGCATAAAAAATGCACACCCTCCCTTTTTTAATCTATTAACCCTATTTATCTATTAACAAAGAAGGAGCCTTTTTTTTTTTGCTTTTCTATTAACAAAGAGTATATTCAATGTGTATCTACCTCTACAACTTGAAAATAGAGCAATAAGCAAAATATAGAGTGTTTTATGTCAAAAAAAATTCATTATGCACTCCAAAGACAATGATGGGCTCCTTGGCTCGATTAGAGGCTCTTTGTAAGATTTGATCTTCAACTGTTTTTCAACCTACAAGCTCACAAAATACTCAAAAACACATTAGATCGTTAGTTTGAACCCATGAAGTGGGTCCCATTGGACATGCCAAAATGTATTGCATAAAAATATAATAAGAGGAATAAACATTAAGCAACTAACATCTATTCCTACATGATTATGCAAACTTCAAAATATGCAAGATAACATGTAAACAAAGATAACATGAAATAAAAAGAGCATTAAACTATTGAAACTAACACCAACGCAAACCTCAAAAAATCATCAAGTGTAGATAATTTTACATTATGGGATATGGTTGCTCACAAATCCTGTAGCATAACAATGAGGTAGATGGTGCTTGTGAAAATGAGGAGAGGGCTCTCCTTTTATAGAAAAAGAGATGCAACAGACGGCTAAGATTGAATGCAAGATGAAGGGCTAGGATCCCTCAGGATCGATGAGGTGTCCATGAGGTGGAGGCCAAGTACACTCCACATGGATTAGGTTTTTGACCATTCAAAGGGGGGAAAATGCTCACACATGTGTGAGCAACCTTTGATGGTGACATGATCAAGGAGTGTGAGAAGCATGGCTTCTCACACATGTGTGAGACAACTTGATTCTCATGCAAGAGGACAAGTGTGCAAGAGGTGTGAGAAGGCATGGCTTCTCACACGTGTGAGACAACTTGATTCTCATGCAAAAGGAAAAGTGTACAAGAGGTATGGAAGACATGAGGGATGAGGAAAGTGTGAACATCTCTCACACGTGTGAGGATTCCTCACACATGTGTGAGCACACACTTAGGATTAAAAGGAGATTAGCAAGGTGATTATGCAAAGCAAGCATGATTAAGGAAGTGGATAGGTTTAGCAAGATGGGTTAGTTAGGATAGTGAGGTTAGGTGAGGGTTAAAGGTAGGAGCCATGTGCTCAAATAGGATTAAATTTAATATTTAATTCCAAGTGGGATTAGGAAAGGGATTAATTAAGTAAATAAAGTACTTAATTAAAGTGAATGGGTTAAGATTTAAATAAACCTTAGTTTATTTAAATCAAGAAAAGGAAAATATAATTAAATAAATGTGAATTTATGTAATTAAAGGTAGGGTAATTAAATACATAATAAATATCTATTTAATTGGCTAGGAACGGGTTTTGGACATATTTAGGTGGCTACAATCCCTATCACTGTTGGGGAGTTCTACAATCTCTCACCATGTAGCATTGATTCTAAGGAATATGAGTTTGACTCTCTTTCAGAAGAAAATACTGATAAAGACATTGACCAAGTTCATGTCTATGAAAACCAAATCAAAGTGCGTGAAACGTCTAGGGTTAGGTCGGATGGGTCTGATCCAACTAGTGTCCCGAAGTCATCAATTTCTGACATTAGTACTTAGAGGCATTCGAACACACCTGTGGATGAAGTTGCCGTAAGTCTCAAATTTTTGGTCCAAGCACTTAATGACTATATCGTGAATGCAATCAAATCTATCACTACTCTTTCACTTACACATCCTAAGCTTATAGACTAAAACCCTAATGTACCTAGCAAAGTCCCCACGTTCCAGAGTGACTGTGTTCTTTTGTGCTACCTAAACGTTGTCAAACCTGCAACATCTTCCACCAATGAATAGAGCATCAACATGATTGAAGCTAACATCAAATATCTCAGTCATACAATTAAAAAGAAAAAATGCAAAAGGTCAGATGGTGAAAACCACATTGTGGCTGTGTCAGAACCCAAAAAAGTAAAAACAAAAGATGTATCCAAGGGTGAAAACCTCTCTAAAGCGCCTATGGATGAGATATTTGATGCACTTCCAAGTCACTTTCAAGAGAGATCATCGGTGCTGATAGAGCCAACACAACTGATCAACTTGGGCACAAAAGAACATCCTCATATGATACATCTAGCACAGTCATTGTCACTTTAAGAAAAGGAAGAGTTCATTGCCTTTTTCTGAGAGAAGAAGATAAATTTTCCTTGGACATATTCTGACATGCTAGGACTAGATCCTAATCTTATCATGCATCACTTGTCCATTACACCAGGCATCAAATCAGTTAAATAGAAACTTTGGAAAATGCATCCTCATGTTGCATTGCTCATCAAAGCAGAACTAGAGAAACTTCTGAAAGCTGGTTTCATCTGCACAATTGATTATGCTGAATGGATAACCAATATTGTTCCAGTCTCCAAGCATGATAAATCTATTAGAGTTTGTACTGACTTCCATGATCTCAACTTGGAATGTCCTAAGGACGATTTTCCACTTCCCAACATTGATATGATAGTGGACATGATGACAAGCTACGAGACATACTCACCAATGGATGGGTTTTCTGGTTACAATTAGATAAAAATTGTGCCAGAAGACTAGGAGAAAATTGCTTTCACACGTGCATGGGGAACCTTTTTCTGGAATGTAATGCCATTCAATTTGAAAAATGCTGGTGCAACTTATCAGAGAGCAGTAACTACAAATTTCCATGACATGATGCATAAGACCACGGAGGACTACATGGATGATACCTTGTTCAAAAGTGCTAAATGCAATACTCATCTGCAAGATTTGGGACCCATCTAGATTGCATGGAAAAGTTCAATCTTGGGTTCAATCCTAAGAAATGCGTATTCAGCGTCACATCAGGGAAACTACTAGGATACATTGTGTCTGCAAAAGGAATTGAGGTGGATTTGGAGAAGGTTTAAGAAATTATGGATATGCCTCCACCTCGTAACATCAGCCATATGAGAGGCCTACAAGGAAGACTCCAATCTATCGGCAGGTTCATCTCACAGTTGGCAGATAGATCACAACCTTTTACAAAGACTTTACACAAGGGTGTCAAATACAATTGGAGTCAGGATTGTGAGTAAAGCTTGACACAGATAAAACAATATCTTGCTAATCCACTGATCTTGATGCCTCCTATCTATGGGAAGCCTTTGATTTTGTACATTTTAGCAATTGAAACATCTTTGGGAATCTTATTAGCTCAAGAGGACAATGATGACAAGGAGAGAGCTATTTATTATTTGAGTCGCACACTAATCTCTTATGAGAAGAATTACAACATCATTGAGAAAGCTTTCTTGGTAGTTGTCTTTGCTTCCCAAAAGTTGAGACACTACATGCTTTCCTACACTATGCGGCTGGTGGCTAAAATAGATCCATTAAAGTACTTGCTCAATAAAGCAGCTCTCACAAGATGATTAGCTAAGTGGGTCATGATATTTAGCAAGTTTGACATTCAGTATGTTGAACGAAAAGCTATCAAGGGACAAGCAATTGTAGATCAACTAGTAGATGCACCTATGCAAAGTCTTCTCCCAATGAACATTGATTTCCCTGATGAGTCAATTCTAACACTCACACACCAAATGTGGGTGATGTTCTTTGATGGGTCCTTCACATAATAGGGATTTGGAGCTAGATTACTCTTCATAATGCCACATAGATATTCATTACCCAAAGCATACAAGATTTTGTTTCCTTGCACAAACAACATTGCTGAATATGAGGCTTTGATTAATGGCATGAAGATTGTAGCTAAATGGAGAGTTGATCAGTTAGATATCTTCAGGGACTTCCAACTCACAATCAACTAGGTTAATGATGTGTATCAAAAAAAGGATGAGAAATTGATCCCTTACAAATGCATGGTTAATGACCTAAGGAAGTATTTTGTGCACATCACCTTCCAGCAAATTCCTTGAGCAAATAACAAAGTGGCTGATGCAATGGCTACTTTGGCCTTCTTGCTACAAATGCCCAACAATAATCTCTAACATGAGTTCCTGGTGGAAGTGTTACACGACTCGGCCTATGATACCCTTGACTCTAGGATGATCTATTCTATTGTAGGAAAAGACTCATCTCACTACCATCACATTTACTCCCATCTCTGTAACCAAACCATTTCGGACGGTCCAACCTGGAATAAAAAATGCTACCTTATCCGTAATGCTTCATGGTATCTCATTATTGCTGATGACTTGTTTAGGAGAGGTCTCAACATAACACTCCTTAGGTGTTTAGAACCTGAAGAGTCCAAATGTGCTTTAATTGACATTCATGAGGGCATTTGCGGATCCCACTCAAATGGCTTGACACTAGCTCGCAAACTCATTAGAGCTGGTTACTATTGGCCTAAAATGGAGCAAGAGGCAATCAAGTATGCCAAGTCCTACAAGTAGTGCCAGCTCCATGGGAATTTGATTCATGCTCCAGCCAGGGAGCTCATTCCATCTACCACAATGTGGCCATTTCAACAATGGGCCTTCAACTTAGTGGGTCAGATTCACCCATCTTCTTCTATAGACTACTTCACAAAATGGGTAGAGGCAGTACCCCTTACAATAGAAAATGGAAAAATTGTAGCTCTTTTTATCACAAACTACATCATATGTAGGTATGGTGTACCATCCTCCATCATTACTAACAATAGAGGACAGTTTAAAAATAAAGACCTCAAGGAACTATGCAAAAGATTCAAAATCACACAACATTGGTCTTCTATCTATTACCCCCAAGGTAATGATTAGGCAGAGGCATCCAACAAGGTGATCCTCAAGATCCTTCATCGCATAGTCAACAAATCTAGGAGGTACTGGCACCTCCAGATTAATTCAGCTTTATCGGCATCTAGGAAAAGTATCAAGACTCCAACGGTACGATGCCCTTTGCTTTGGTTTATAGAGCGGATGATGTACTTCCAATAGAGGTCGAGATTCCTACCTTAAGAATCTCTATGAAAGGCCTTATTACTGATGAATATTATAGAATAGCTCAGCTTCAAGAGCTAGTCTTACTAGATGAACATCGATAAATGGCATGCGATCACTTGCGAGCTTATCAACAGTGAATGTCAAGAAGCTACAATAGGAAAGTTAAGCCACGTGACTTCCACCTAAGTGATCTCATCCAGAGAGAAAATCCTAGGAATCAACAACAACGGGTCCAAAAAGGGAAGTTCAAACCAAACTAGCTTGGTCCTTACATAATCACTGCAACGTATGGATCTGGTGCTTACTAACTTTCAACAGTCGAGGGAGAAGTGCTCAAGGAGCCTATCAACACTCTCCACTTGAAGTAGTTTTACAACTGATATGATCTTAAAAGCTCTTTGTACATATCTAAATGTCCTGAAAAAAATCTAAAAATTGCAAAAAGTCCTGAAAAAATCATTACCCTCATGAAAACCTAGCAATAGGCACCTTGGCAATACCAAAAAAAATTGAAAAGTTAAAAAAAAATAAAAAAATCAAAAAGAAGAAAAATACAAAAAAAATTGAAAAACAAGAAAGTGCCATTGGTGAAAACTTGGAAATAGGCATCATGGTAGCAAAAAAATAAAATAAAAAATGAAAGCCCTACCAAGAAGGTGAAAACCTAGCAAACAAGCACCTCTTGTTCCTAATGCTCCATCTTGCAGTGCATCTTCTAGTTCCCTATATAGTTGCTTTCCTGCTTTACTTTACTACTTTTTGCTCATGTAGCCATGGATTAAGTCTTGTCACAGCTCGGGGGCATTCCCCTTTAGTGTCACTCTTGTTCGAGATTCTCCTCATAGAATCTCTTATGCGACAGTCACCAGTGGTCCTCATTGCGTCTGCCTACTGTCGCCAATGTCATGCTTTGTCGAGATTCTCCTCATAGAATCTCTTTCATGACAGTCACTAGTTGTTTCAGCTATGTCTACCTATTGTCGCTAGTGTCACGCTTTGTGGAGATTCTCCTCATAGAATCTCTTTCGTGATAGTCACCAATTGTTTCAGCTATGTCTGCCTACTGTTGTTAGTGTTAGGCTTTGTCGAGATTCTCCTCATAGAATCTCTTTCGCGACAATCACCAGTTGTTTTAGCTATGTCTTCCTACTATCGCTAGTGTCACTCTTTATCAAGATTCTCCTCATTGAATCTCTTTTGCAATAGTCACCAGTTGTTTTAGCTATATATGCCTACTATCGCTTGTGTCACTTTTCAAGATTCCTTAATGGTAGATCTCTCTTGTGTTAGTCACTAGCCATTCTAGCTATGTTTGTCTACTGTCACTTGGTCCTCTTTAGGTTCTTCACATTGAAGATTCCTCTTTGACCTCAGTCACTAGTCATTTTGGCTGCGTTTGTCTACTATTGTCACCGTACTGAAGAGATTTCTTTCATCTATGTTCTAGACATTGACACTTGACATCAATCCCAAAAACATGAACTCAAAATGACATACTTGTTTAGATATACTGAACATTTTCTTTGTTTGTTTCATTTTCACTTCATCATGTCTCCTCGAGCAACTCGATGATGTCATTTTTGACTAGAGAAGCAAGGACTGGGGGCATGACCTTTTCTTTGCTTTCTATTTGTGGTTTAGTTCCAATGATCTGAGGTGTACATATAAATGGCGTGTCCACTATAAGAGCCTCCATCTTGTATTGGATGGCCATGTGTACCTCGACTCCTTTTATATGGATAAATCAATGAGGTTGATTCTTCTCCTTGCTTGTTGGAGTGAACTCTTTATGCTACAATAAATACTGATACTCCTCCTACTAAGTGAACGTACGGGTCACTGTGAGTGTATATGGAAACTTCTATCTCAAGTTATGGACACAAGGGCCATTGCAGACAAAATACTTATTGATTACTTAGCATAAGAGGGATCTCCTGTGTGTCTGGTGTGTTTGTATGCAAGAAACATTCTGGTTATCCTAGCATTTATGCTCTGATGCTTATGTTCACTTGCTATATTAAAGGGACAAATGTTCTTGTCATTCTGGCTTCTTGTGCCTCAAATGCTTACATTTAATCTCGACAAAACTAGAACAGGTGTCCTATTCATATTCCTATGATTGCAATGTTCGTGGGGATTGTATGACATCTGGGATTCACTATACATTCAGTGATGATAATTATCGAAGCTTGGTAACTAGACCTAGGGTTGCATCTAGTTTAAGATTATATCTAGCATAAGATTGCATTGCATAAGCACATGGTTCAATTGCATATCCACTTACATCATTTGTGATGAGGAATAGTTGGCTTATTCAAAGCATCATGTTTCTTCATGACTGCACAAATGATTGGTTCATCACTCTCTTGGCTACTTTGATTGCATTGAATCCATTTTCGAGATCGAATTCAAAATCTGACACACTTAAATAGTTCAAAATCACATTTTCAAATTTTGGGACTGGAGTGATTGAATGCTTGTGTAGTCCAATTTTTTTTTCTGATACTTTGTGAATCTTGACATCTTTTCAAATCACACTTTCTTCAAACTATCCAAGATTTTTCAAATTAGCTTCTATATTAATCTAATCATTCTGGTCTCTTCTAATTCTTCTAATCATTATAATTTCTTCTATATTTCTTCTGATTGTACTAATCTCTTCTAAATTCTTCTAATCATTATGATCTCTTCTAATTCTTCTAATCATTTTAATCTCTTCTATATTTCTTCTGATCATTCTGATCTCTTTTGCATTCTTCTGAACATCAAATTTCTTTAGTATCTTTTAACATATTGTGCTACATCACATTTTTGGTGTGTCATTTTTTGATTTCACTCCTGATGGGGCAAGATGATTACATCATTGAATCTGAAACTCAACTCAATCTGAATCTTATGTCCTCATCACTTGGGACATCTTCATTGCTAGGGGCATCTTATTCCCCTCTACCTAACATCATTTGTCATCTATCTCATCTTTTCATCAACTAATCATATCTTGTAACATTTCTAGTCAAAGTTCGATAGACAGGTTTCAGGACAGTCTAAACCCTAACTCATGAGGATCAAGCCTCATTTTGAGGATGATTCTATGACTCATGATTTGATCATGTTTTCTTTTATGCTTAGGTATCTAGGTTTTCTATCTAGATCCTTAAAGGTTAAGCTTCATTTTGGAGGAAACCTTTAGAATGCTTATTCAACTTAGGTATCTAGGTGTTCTATCTGGACCCCTTAAGATTAAGTTCTGTTCTAGAGATAATCTTTAAAATCTTTTAAACTCAGGTATCTAGGTGTTCTATTTGGATCCCTTAAGATTAAGCTCTGTTCTGGAGATAATCTTTAAAATCTTGTCAATTTAGGTATCCAAGTGTTTTATCTAGATTCCTTAGGGTTAAGCTCTATTTTGGAGTTAGTCTTTAAAAGCTTAGTCATCTTGGTATCTAGGTGTTCTATCTAGATTCCTAAAGGGTAAGCTTCGTTCTAGAGAAAACCTTTAAAATGCTTATTAATTCAAGTATCTAAGTGTTTTGCTTGGATTCCTTAAGGTTAAGCTCCATTTTGGAGATAATCTTTAAAATCTTATCAATTGGTCTCTGTGTCATCAATTTTGGAACCAATCTCATTTCTTGATCTTTGCATCATTCTTTCTAATTTTCTTTGAATTGAACGTGTTGCTCACACATTCATTCAAAGAGGGGCAATTTGTAATACCCCAAAATTGGCACATTGCCATATTAACAAACTTTGGTTTATTCAACTATTCCTAAGTCCTATTTTACTAAGAAATTCTAATTCTAATAATCACTACTTGATCTAGGTGTCAAATGCAGAAAACCATAATTTGCATTAATCATATCATTTATTTAATTCCTAAATATCAACTCAAACTAGCTACACAAACCTATCGATTTAAATTAATTTAATTATAAGTGTTCTACTTTAATTAAATTAAAATGAGCTCTTTAGCTAATATACAGAGGAATTAAATGCATTTAATTTAATAAGATATCTCCTCTTTTTAATTATTGAATTTAATTATTCAATTAGTTAAAGTTATCCATTTATGAGGTCATATTCTATTTTATTAAATTAAATATTCACTCAAAAAGGATTCAGTTAACTCCTCTTATCACTCAAAAAGGACTCAATTAGCTCCTTTTATCACTCAAAAAGGACTCAGTTAGCTCCTTTTATCACTCAAAAGGACTTAGTTAACTCCTTTTATCACTCAAAGGCAACCAGTTAACTCCCTTTTCATGACAAAGTTACCTTTATGACTGGCTCTCCTCTGGCTCTACATTTATCCTATGTTGTGTTGTCCTTCTGTCACTTCAACCTGATGCATGGCACATCACTCTATTTGACTAACCTTTTTGGCTTGTCACATCCTACATGATCTTTTATGCTTTCTCTTTGACTATTTTCACTTTTTACATGTTTTCTTATTGTGACTTCAAGTTAGTTACTATACATACCTTGACCAATACACCATTCTAGTGGTACAAGTACTGACAACCATCTTCCTCAATCAATTTCTAATCAATGACAACACTCTAAGTCTTGTGATGCTACACATTAGTCATCACCATTTGTTAGTCAGTATGACAAGTGAACTTACTTACTCCAACAATATCCCCCTCTAACATTGATGACAAAACCTTGATATTGCATGTACCCTTTTACTTAGTCATCATCAATATGGTCTCTTGATGCATATGATTGTGGTCTATTACAAAATCTCCTTGTTTTTTATCTTCTCCTAATGTCTTTGTTCCCTTTGTTTTTATTTTTTCAATGGTTACTCCCCCTTTGGGTCTACTCCCCTTTTTATATTATTATTACTCTATCTCTCTATCTTAATCTTCCCCCATTCTCTTCTCCCTCTTCTGTCACATCCTCATCTCTCTCTCAATTTCCCCCTTTATGTCACTCAATGAAAAAGGCTTATAATCTATCATATATACCATTCAATCTTATTAGATTTCCACAATCCATTATAAATATAATTTTTGCTTCTAGATTTGATTGTGTGTGTTTTTTTAGCATGGACATTTCAGATCACACTTTGTGATCCATCATCAGGATTAGAGAATGGAAGAATGGAATAGTATGAAGTATATCCTTGTACTGACTCTATGTACTTGTAAGGTGTGCATCCCATGGTGCTTTTAAGTTGGTGAGAATAATGGTTTTGCTTTGAATATTAGCCAAGTGTTCTTCAATACCATCTAGTGTACCAACTGATGAGTTTGTTTGCATCTTTGATGTATTGTTGAATGATACCTATTAGGGTGACAAAATACTCTAAAGTTCAAGGTGCATTAGGGCCCCTTTGGTTGCTAGAATTAACCTGGAATAAGGAAACGGGAATAGGAAAATTGGAATAGATTTATTCCAATTTTGGCCCAAAATGTGAATAAATCTAATTCCAGGTTTTTTTAGGAATTAGATTTATTCTTGCATTGGACCAAAATTGGAATAAATATATTCCAATTTTCCTATTCCCATTTCCTTATTCTAGGTTAATTCCAGCAACCAAATGGGCCCTTAGATTTTATTTTCATCCTTCTTTGAATTATAAATGTTTTCCTGGGTTTTTTCTATGTATTGTGCCATTGAATCCACTACTTCATTTAATGAGCTTTGCATATCTTTAAGATCTTGTTGAGCTTTCTATATAGTCTTCTCTAGATAATCCATAAATTAATTTGGATTAGAAACCTTTTATAGTATAGGTGTTATGGCTTTGAGTGCTTTTATCAATTCATCATTTGCTTCCTATCATGTTGCCTTTCTAAGCTCGATAAGATTTTCAAGCTACTCAATTTTCTTTTCTTCAATTTTTTTTTCCTCCATATCCTTGATATTATTGACTATATGAGTAAGTTGATTGATTAAATTAGTGATAGTATCTTGGTGACTATTAGTGTCAGATCCACAATTATGTCTATGGTCTTGACCCATGTTTCAACCCTTTGTCATCTCTTACTCATTACCTTAAGCTTCTCACACTTTATAATTAGCCTTGAGTATTCCTTGAATTCTAGAAGACTCATTTTCTTGACTTATTTCAACAATCACTTCATCAAGTGAATTCTTTTATGATTTTGTCTTTGCATCACACTCAAAAATATTTCCTGCATCCTCTGAGCTGTATGATAAGGATGAAAAAGGTGACATGTGTGTTGGAAATATAAGAGGAGTAACTGAGGTGGGGGGGGGGGGGGGGTGAATCAGTTACCACTAAAATAAATTAAAGTTCCCTTGGATGTCAACTATAAATTTCAAACAGATAAAACTGGTTACTATCGATACTCAGTAAACACATAGAAAATCTTGTAACTCGATAAATGTAGTGTGAATTACTTTAGTAAATCTTAAGATGTTATTAGTAATTGCTTGCAAGCATGAAAGAAATAACATGAACACATAAGACACCAAGATTTAACATGGAAATCCAATTTGGGAAAAACCACCAATGTAACTAGTTACTATTTTTCACTCTTCTGAAGTGAGCCCTGTTAGGAGCCAACCCTGTTAAAAGTTACAAAACACACTGCTAGGTGTGACCTTATTAAAGGATTTAATCACCCTGTTAGGAGTGGCATTGCAAAAGGTCTTGAAATAATTCAAAATTTCCACCTTGCTAGAGGATTTACAAATGGTTGTTAAACTAACTCTGTTAAGAGATTTTAGATCACTGCTACAATGGTTAGAGAATAACAATGAAATGATCTAATTGTGATGCAATTGAATTGCTGATTACAAATATCTGCTCTAGTTCATACTTGATCCCTCCTGATCAAATAATACTTTTCTGTACCACAAGGATATCCCTTTATCCTTCAAGTTCACTTCCTCTTCTTATATTGTCTTACAACTTATTCAACTTGCACACATCACACTCTTGAAATCAAAACTTGACCTTCTGCTTATATGTTTTAGATTGTCAAGTTGGCTCAAATACAAATTAGAATAACCAATATTCATCGCCTCAATCAGCTATAATCAATAAGTAAAATAATTAAGCTTTATATGCCAAAATAAGAAAATCCTTTGGTAGCCAACCCAACTTGGTAGAAACTGATTCTAAAGTGATTCCCTGTCATGTTAACCAACAGAAGCTCGATTAACACTACGAACTTAAAAAATTCATTTGGTAACTAAGTGAACTCAGTCAGCAATGACTCTATTCAACTTTCCCTTTGTTAACCGAGTGAACTTGGTTAACACTCTTTTTTGCTTAACTTCCTTTGATGCCTGAGTGAGCTCGGTAGAAACTGCCTTCTGTATAGAGTAAACTCAGGAATGCTCGGTAGACTAGGAAAACTGTCTTCATTGACCAAGTGAGCTTGGCATGCATTGTCTGTCAACTGATATGACATTTATGTAACATCAAGGACAACACACAATTAATCAGTTGTATCCAACAATGTGTTTACCCGTAACTTTTTCTTTCTTTTCTAGTTCAATTCCTTCTATCCTTGACTTACTTCTGTAGGACTTGGTTCTTACACTTGTCTATCCATGTATTTTTCTTTCAAACACCTTGGATCTTATTGGTGCCACTTCTCTTTTAGGTGACTCCACCTCTTCAAGTTCCACTTCCTCTTTTATTGTCTCTATTTTTCCTTTTGTTGGCAACTCTTTAAGTTCTTTTGTATTCTCTTTCTCAAGAGTATTCTCCTATGGTGGTACATCTTCCCTAATCGAGACCTATGTTGTCTCATGTGAATTTTCCTCTTTTGGTTCATATTCTATTTCTATAGATGATTTAACTACTTGGGTTTCCATTTCAATGATTTCCTCTATCTTTGGTTGAGTCAAGATGACATGAGACTGGTCATTTTCTTTTCTAACTTTCCTTAATGGGGAATCCTCCATTAGTGGAGTTTCCTTTGCAATTGGTGGAACATTGCTTTCTTGTTTAAGTTCAGTTTTTTATGTTTTTGGCGCACTTTGTTGCTTTGTTGACTTATGATATTTTTCTTTAGTCATATCATCTTTTTCCTCCTATGATATTTCCATTGTGTATTCTCGAGTTGTATTTGTCTTTTATGGTATACATTCTCTTAAAAAACTAGTTATAGCTTCACATTTTCTTTCTTTTACTATTTATTTTCTAATGGTTTGCTCCTTGTTGATTCCCTATCTATTATTTTTTATGAACTCATCTACATGTTTGTCTACACTCTTACAGTGATTAACTATATCCTCATGAGCTTCTTTTAGTTGACCAGTTATTATCCTTGATATATTCACCAATATGTTGAAAGCTTTCCTATTTACCTCTCTTAGTGTTCTTTTATCCATTTAATCCACCCCATGTCTCATTTTGGATAGTGTCAAACAGTAACTTTCCACTTTGTAAGCCTATTCTCCATTTTGAATTTACTATGTTTTTGATTTCCTTCAACAATTTTCTTTTGATATCAAATGGTCTTTTACTATCAATCCTTAGACTCAATAGTACTAATTTTACACTTTGGTTCTTATTTTCTTTGTTAAACTTAGAAAATCTATTTTTAAATATAGCATAGTTATTAATTTACATTATGTCATTCACAATTTTATCTAGAGTGAGTGAAGATTGCTTCCTCTTAACTTTCTTTGATACCTTCATCATATTTTCTACTTCAACATCCATCTCTATCTCTAATGACTCTTTCTCCTAAGACACCAATGAAGATTATTTTCTTTCTCTTGCTTTTCTGACTTTTCACCTCTTCTTCTTCAATTATCAGTGATTGAGGCTTATGTGGTGATCTACAGGTGTCATTTATGTCTCTATTTATTCATAATCCATCTCTTCAACTTCTATGACCTTGGATGGCCTGATTACTTGGCTTCATGTTACCTTCTTTGACATACTCTCCTCTATCTCTTTCTGCTTGAGAAGTGTATCTCTTATCTCTGTATAGTTTCCAAATTTGGCAAAATTGGGTTTTTTGGCATTAACCAGTAACCACTCAATGTGTAGACCAGTCACTTCTTCACATCACACTAAAATGGTGTCAACCAATATTTCTTTCATTGCAAAACTTTCACAACATACTTGTCTATGTTTTCTATAAAGTATATATCACTTTTGTATTTCTCCACCAGACTAGTTGGAACCCTTTCTCGCTTGAGCATTTCTTGTTGAAAGCTCTTGAAGTATTTCCACACAAAGGCATTATCTTTTCCCTCAAGTCCTTCAAAAATTATGTTGACTTTTGTTGTGATTTTCTACTCCTTTGTCCACTTGAAGGGTAGAAACCATAGTTACACTAGCTTAGGGGATGCAGGGATGGGGGAATAAGTTTTTTGGATGGGGGGCCAAAGGGGTCTTAATTTAGGGATGGTGAGGGGATGATGACAAGGGATGGGAGGGGGGATGAGGGTGTATACTATATAATATATACTATATATATGATACTTAAAATGGTAATTATAAAAAGATGTATACCAATATAAAACATAAATATGAAGTATAAATTCATCAAGATTCCTATTGCTAGTTTAGTTTTACATTGCATTGAACATTGAATAATAATCCATGAATAATAAAATAGATATAAATTCTAACTTAGAACTTCTATCGAATAAATTAAATAAACAAGCAAATTCAAAAGTCACAACTCATAGATATCTATTATCAATTTAACAAAAGTATGAGTATCATTATCTCATCAATCATTCAATGGTACCATAAACTTAATTACATCAAGTATCCAAAATTCAAATATCTAAGTCTCAACTACAAACTACAAAATTAAAAGACAAAATGCCAAGTATTGAAGGCCTAAGGGTCACCAAAATGTAATAGAGGCTTCCTAGAGGCCTCTAATCATCCATGTCAACCTGAGGTTTAGGCTCAACAAACTCATCCTCCAAATTCTTGGCTTCTTCAAGGGTAAGAGTCATGAAGAATACCAACAAACCCTAAATTATAAGTTTTTACATCCTAATCAACTTGTGAGGGATCCTCTGGCTCTATATCCCATTGTGTTACAGGGCTCTCCTTGTACACACATGTCTTGTGATCTTTGATATGTAAGGCACAATGTACAATCACTAGCTTCTCTTGTTTATTAAAGGTAGGTATGTTCCTATTAAGAGAGTGGATGAAGCTATAAGTAGACCAATTCCTCTTAGAAGATGAAGAACTAGATACTTAAGATATACATTAAATTACTAGTATATGAATCAAAAAATTGAAGTTGAAGTTCATGACTAAAAGTAAAAGTGGAATTAAAAGTGAAAACAAAAAAGGTTATAAAGTTGAAGAACAAGAAACTTGACACAAAAGACAAATGGCTTGTGTGGTAGTTTTTGATTTGGGTCCAGGACAATTCCACCACAAAATACGATCCTCTTGTGCTATTATTTTTATGTTAGCCTTTGCTCTAGTTCGATAACCCCTAAGAGTAGAAAATTTTCTCTGCTCAATGCAAACCTTCCCTATTGTCTCAATGTCATAAATCCTCTCAATGCACTTGAAGAATCCTTCCTTCACCTAAAATTCAAATTTTAAAATTATTAAATTGAAAAATTAAATATTCATAAGTGCAGGTGTACTAACTTATAGCTTTCAAGTGTAAGTGCACTAAATTGAAAATAGATTACTTCATCTTCATTAAGTGGTGTAACTCTCCCAAACCTTTTGCTTCACAAATATCTTGAACAAGTTGAAAAATATTGCTTCTCCTCTTCTTCTCGCTCCTTGTTACTCCTCTTTGCCTTCCACACACTCTCTTCACTCAAATAATCACCCTTCTATGAGATCTTCACTCTTCTTCTTGTTGTTGTTGTGAAAAATAGAAAACCATGAAATGAATAGAAGTGAGAAAACATAGAGATTTAATGGGATTTCAACCTCTAAATTGGCCCCACATACCATAGGATTTGAAAACTATAAAAAACAATATAACAAAACCTTTTTAAAAATTATATATATTTATACTTTTTAACGTCCCAAAGCAAGGGATGAGTGATCATCCCCAACTAGGTCGATGGACATGTTCTTGTCCCAAAGTCCCCAATGGGGATGAGGGGAAATTCCCCTACTAGTGGAAAATTGGTTGCATTTTTGGGGATGTAGGAATGTCACTCCCCTGTCTTGGGTGCATCCTTGTCTAAGATGTGGCAAGCAAAAATCTCAAGGACACATCCCCATGTTACTATGGTAGAAACCCTAGGAATTCTCCTTTGAAGTAGAAGAGTATGCATGCAAGTATCGAACCAAACTTCATAACTTGATTTTTGCAATCTAACTTGATTTTTGCAGACTAACTTGATATTGCCTATGTTCTTAATGATTTTCTTGTGAATCTGTCTACTTAGGTCAAGTGTAGTTTAGTTGTGTATGATCCAATGAGTTTGATATGATGCACCACTATGAATGTTTTTTTATTGGTTTGAATTGTATATTTTATATCCTATCACCATTGTCATGAATATTACTTAAGGATTCATAATGTCATTCATCATATATGCCCTTCCATCATGAGATAGATGTCCTCCTATGAGGTCTACAACTTTCCTTGTCTAGATTAACTTTGTGGTTATTTCTTCCTGTATAGGTGAATTCAACCACTATATGTATCACTTCCTTCATAATTTTGTATGGTTTGTCCGACCACATGTATTGATCATGAACTCTGCTCAACAAAATTCTCGCCCATTCTTCATAAGAGAAGTTTGAAATGTCAAAAACTCAGTGTAGGGTGGACTTTTCCAACTGCTCATGTTCTTCCTTCAAAACCCCTTTAGTACAACAAGTTTCATACAACTCACGAATCATCTTGTCACCCATTTATTGTATCTCAACATCTAGATACTTGCTTAAATCTTTAGTGAGAAGATGTAGTGCCTCTCCCATTTGACTTCTGTAAGTAATCCTAACAAATGCAACCTTGTTGATCTTTTGTTGTGATGGATCATGATTGTGACCTTGAGTGGTTTACACCATTGAGGTGATTGGATTTATGTTCCTGTATTAGTTGCTTTCTTTATGCTTTTGTCTGATTATGAGATTATGATGTGATTTATGGTTCACTAAGGTTTGTGCCAGTGATTACTAGGATGGATGTGGTATCATGAGGTTGTTCCATGATTACCTTGAGATGTGTGCAAAGATTGCACTGTGTACTATTACCATGCTACAGTGGACTAGGTTCCTATAGTAGTGGGTAGTCATGTTTATGAATGTGTTCGCTTATATCTTTTAAATGCCTTTAAGTGTTGTTTAAACAATCATTAATAAATACTTAAGTAATTAGAAATGGATTGTTCATGTTGGATTATTTGGTTATGTGCTACGGACATTTACCTTGTTATATTTTGATCTGAGAGATATTTTATTACTTATGTTATGTTTTACATTTGAAATGACCTAAGGGTCAAATGTTATACCTTGATTTTAGTATCATAGATTTTAGACTACTATGTTGTTCAGTTGATTATATTGCATGATGATGCCATTTTTGAGATGACAGTGTGTTTTATGATGATATCTGGTTATCTGGTATTTGGACATATCTCTAATTATGTTATGTGATGGATTTAGTGCTATGGTTATTTACTTCATTCCTGCGTTGTTATGCTTTATGTGAATGTGAGTGATGGAAATATATTATTTTAATATAATTAAATAAATGGTTAAATTAGATGATTTAATGCATTTATTGCTTTGGCTATGCTATTATATGCAATTGTACTTGATCGTGTTATTTAGCGTGTAGGATTTATATCCCTAGCAATGGCACATGGAGTTAATGATTCAACTATTCATATTTTACCAATGTCATCCCTATTTGGTCGATGTATCCTTATTTTAATTATTTAATTAAACCTTTTGGTGATTATTAAATCCGAACTCATTTGCATTATGTGATTAGACCAGTGAGTGTGTCTATACATTTAGAGGTTCACATTATCACAAAAGGTTGTTAAGGCAATTTATGTGTTTTTAGATTTTCGGGCCTTTTAATTGATTTAATTTAATTTTTGGCAGTTTTGCCATAGATGAATTCCTATTTCTAGGAATAGCTTATTTTTGTTTGGGTAGATTCAGGGTTTAACTAGGTTGGCTAGTTATTTGCCCTAATAGATTATTCACTTCAAAAGTGAATAAATATCCTAAAAGGAATTTAATTCCTCACTTCTCACTTTTGAATTAGAAAGTTGGAGACTAAAATCCAAAATCCTCTTCGTGAGGATTTATTGTTTTGTTCATTGTGGGAGCTATGGGCGTGGGATCATCGCGAGGTTGAGTTCATTGGATCTAGCTCAGGAAAACCTTGGATTGTCGCAATTTTCAGCTACTTCTGCGAGCTATTTATTTTATGGTTCAGATTCTTGTTTTGCCCTTTTGGTTGTGAGGTAGGGCTTTCCTATTTTATTATTTTGACTCTATTTCTACTTCTATTTTTGGTATCCATTTGTTTGGAGGTTAAGAACTAGTGTTCCCCTCCATTTCTATATGCTAGTTCTACCTGGTTGGATCAGTACAAACATTTCCTTATTTTTTGAGAGGAGGGTTTGGGGTTTTGCGTCGTTATGCTAGCCATTTTTGCATACAGTGTCTGAACTTTTTTATTTTTGGATTTTTGGAATTTTTGTACCCAAAGGCCAAATGGGTTTTAATTTTGAATTTTTTGAATTTTTTGAGGTTTTTACCTCATTTTGTGTGCCACCCTATTTTCTAGAGTTTTCTTGGCATGAGTTGGGTCGTGGATCAGGATTATCTATTTGGATATCAGTCAGACCTTTGTTGCACTTTTGTGTTCGTATTAGGATGCATGTCACACTCGTACTCTCGACTTTATGTTTGGTTGAGTGATTTTATACCTATTGTTATGGTTTCTTTTGGACCTTTGTTCTTGTTTCATGGACACCAAGATTTGTGTAGAATCCATACTCCCAAATTGAGGCCGATTTAGTGAATTCATGATGTTTGGTCTTGTTACATCATTGGGATTCGTGTAGAATCCATACTCCCAGATTGAGGTTAGTTGAGTGATTTCATGATGTGTAGTTTTATTATCTTTGGGATTCGTGGAGAATCCATCCTCTTGAGTTGTTTTCAGTTGAGTTATCTTTTGCATTGTGTTCTCATCTAGTCCTTGTGTTATGATTTTCATGATGGTAGTGTGCCACACACGAGTACATGTGCATACATTTGTTGGGTGACTTGTGAGGCCCAATCTTCCATGGTACTTTTGGAAGTTATGATCATTGGGGTTGGGTTGGAAATTTGCATGCCTACGGGTACTCATTGTTGGATGAGCATGGGTAGGGTAGGGTAGCATATGGAGGGGGCTTCTATCTCATAACCTGGTGATCATGGCACCATGGGTTGGCAGAGGAAGTTTTATATAAGTGATAACTAAATAAAATGTGTGAATGGTAATAAAACTTAAGATAATAAAATGTATGAGCACCCAATTAAGTTCGAGGACACAATGTGTGAGCACCCGTTTAAGTTTGAGGATGCATAATCCAAGCTTGGGCTTTTCGATGCCAAGCAACTCTCCATGATGTCAGCCCCTACTTAGTAGCCTTTTGAGTGTCTGACCAAGACCTATACTCCTTGCATTGTTTTAGGTTCTTGGTTACAGCCATCATACTATCTAGCATGAGTGTTAGCCATGGATGTTGTTTTTGTGTGTTTGTGGTTGGATCATTATCTCCATTAGAATAGCAGGTGTGGACCTATAGGTGCCATGTGGTTGGGAGGCATAGCTACCTTCACCACTACTAGGGACCGGTGTATAGAAACAATCTTTTCCCTAGTGCAACTATTGCTGGATGTTTTCACTTGTTACTTCGGGTTCTAAAGTATGCCTTCTTGTAATTTATGCTTTCATTGGAATGCTTGGATATCATGTTTAGATGATGTTAGTTTCTTTGATACATTCTCATATTATAATGTTTAGCATATGACTAGATGATGTGAATTGTTGTATTGGATTATCTATTGCTTATTGGTTTAGCATGTTAGATTTATGTATTGTGATGTTTAACACGTGATAGGAGATGTTATCTACTAGTAGGATTATCTTATGCTTTACCACTAGCATGTTAGATTTCCTTATGCTTATATTGTAGGATATTTTAGTAGTGACATCCCTATTGCAATAGTACCGACAATATGATCGGTGGCTTGGGATGTTACGCGCAGGGGATGGCTAGGATCCATGATGGTCTTATGATTCCATTGACAATTGGGAAGAACCGTGTACTTAGTTTGGTTGTTTCGTTATTGTGATGTTATTTCTATACATTTCGATGTTGCTTTTAATATGTTCTTTACTACTTGGTTTAGATGGATAGATGTTCCTCTTTCTTGTTACTTGGCATATTGTTGATTATGCACTCGAGTGTTCGCTCCTTGTTTTATGTGGATCCAGTATTCCTTGGTGTGGAGGTTTGTTTTCTCATTTCATTCCTCATTTTGACCCTTAAAGTAGTTTTCTTTCTTTCCTGGGTGACCATGTGTCAGCATGGTGTGATACAATAAAGTGTCGCACGCTCACTGAAGTTTTTTCGTGTGTCCCCTGATTCTATCGCATGCCTCTTGAAGAAATATCGTGCGATACTTTCCAGTATCGCACCACCTTGTAAGAACTGTCATACGATACCCTTAAAGTATTGCATGTCTTTGAGAGAAGTATCACCCAGTCCTTGAAAGTATTGCCCTCCTTTAGGAATGTCGCACGATGCTTTCCAGTGTTGTATTAAAGTATCGCCTAGATTTTTGCAAAGACATGTGCGGGCAGGCAGCAGGCACTTTTCAATTTGATCCAAAGTTTTTGGGAGTTGTTTGGCGTACCCTCTTAGGCATTCTTCAGTCCTTTGGTGTCACATTTTGAATTCAGAATGTGTTCAATTTGAATTCAATTATGCGTTCTTTATCTTTGGTAGTTTTTTTCGGTAGTGGTGTTTGGAGATTCATTGGTTGCTCAGATTATTGGTGAAGTCTTCTGTTCTGATCCTGTATGATTTTGGCATGTGCATTCATACTTGTAAATTTTTTTTTAATCTTGGCTTGAATTGAATCCTTGTTCCAAGGATCTCCAGGCAAGGCATTACAGAAGAACACCATAAGAATGATGAAAATGCACCTTCAACAATTATTTCATCTCCATTTAACATAGTACCCTCATATATAAGATATTTGGTGACTCTCCTACCGACCAACATCACTTTGTTCATTTCTCTGTCCATTTGATCTCTTCTTTCACTTACAACAATCACATAGCTCATCATAGTAACTTTCCTTGACAAATCACTCCTTGCACCTTTCTCTACTTGATTAGTGTGATACTCAAACTTTACCAAAGATTCACTTCAATAGCTAGGGTTTTGAAATTTTGAGAACATGAGAGATTTTAGCTTTGCAAAGTGGTAAAAGGGTTTTGGTGAATCTACTTATAGTTCAAAACTATAATGTTAACATAATTTTTACCTACCACATGACCCATGTGATTTAATGCTTGCAATACATTGACTAATCGTCTGTTGGAAATAACAATGAGAAAGTAAACTCTAAGGGGGGGGGGGGGGGGGGGAGTGGGGGGGTGGATGAATCAAAACTTCAAAACTTTAACCATAAAACATTCACCATACATCCATTTCACAATTTAGCATGTAAACTAAAATAGCTAACTACAAATGTTCATCTATAGCATGAAGCAAATAACACATAACATAAGAAATTTGTTATGCATAAACCCTCCAATGAGAAGGTAAAACTGGGGTGGGGATGACACCCACAAATCTTCACTACTATAGCTGTAAAGTGTAACCAATTAAGGTTACAAGAAGTTTGATCATAAACTATGATCTATCTTGTGAAAATTCTACCTTTTTAAAGCCTTACAAAGACTATTAGGTCTCACCCTATTAAAGGATTTAAATATAATGCCCACCCATAGTTTGCATTTTCATTATATTTACCAAACTACTTTATGCTTATTTAATGCACGTGTTAGTTTCAAGGGGATTGGATTTATAATTATGAAATTATTTCATGACTTAGATGACATGTCTATCAATAAAGAATTACTTAGTGGATTATATTTCACATGTTGATTGATGATTATGATTACTAGCACATTAATGATGCTTTAATGGTTCATAGTTAATAAATGTGATTTCTTCCATAGCAATGTTAGATGATTTTTTAATGATGATTACTTCATATTTTTAATGATGCATTATTTTATCTGAGCATTTGATGTTTTACTTATAATTATTATGACACTTACCCCATACTTGCATGTGTATGGTGTGTGTCTGTTTTATCTTTTTCTTTGTCATATTTAATGTGGTTAAGGGAGGGAGTTGTAGTCACCTGCTAGTCAAGATTTACACAATGTACCACTCCCTATCATTGCTTGTTTATATCACACACACACACACACACACACACACACACACACACACACACACACACACACACACACACACACACACATGTACATGCTCATCTTTTATGCAGGATTACAAGTACCAGGTGTCAACTTCCCTGAATTGCTAGGATGAGTATATCCTATCACAATAGCTCAATGGTAAAAATTAGGAGATAATGTTCAGGTCCAATCTTAGCCATAGCCTAAATACTTGTCTTGCAAGGAGGACTCGTAACTGACTTTCCACCCTTTTTAAAATTCATGAGTTTAACTTTGTTTGTGTTGTTTGATTTTGAGCTTTGGTTTGTTTTCGTAATGTTGTTTTTATGTGGATTTTGCTACATGATTTATTTGGTAAATGATTTAATTATAATATTTTGGTTAATCATTATATTGAGAATTATTAAATATTATTCGATTAAAAAGAAAATGGTAAAGTATAAGACTATTTAATTGATTAAAAAATTAATTAAATATGTGCTTTAATTTAAAAGTATTAATCTAAATTTAGAAAATTGGTTAAACAGAAATTAGAATATGATGATATTTAATTAATTATAAATTAATCATTAAATATGTACTTCAATTTAAAAGATTTAATTTAAAAGTCTAATTTGAGAAGTTGGACAAAAAGAGAATTAAAATATTAAAGATTTAATATTGTTTTATTATAATTAATTATTTAATAATAATAAAATTAGAGTTGCATTTAAACAATGAGCTTTGATTATTATTACTTTAAATAATAAACTATGTTTTAATTAGTACTTGCACTAATTAATAAACTGGAGAAAAACAAAATATAAAAAAAAAAGAAATTTAAAGATAAAGTTATAGTTCTAATTGTGGTGTAGTTATATTTATTTAATTTAATGATAATTATTTAGGAGATTATTTTAATAATAAACTATAAATAATGTTATTAATTGAATTAATAAATATATTATTAAAAACATTTCGAAAATTAATTAAAGAGAGAAAGCTAATTATTTAAATTAAGATATTTTGTAATTAAATATCTAAAAGAGTTGTGCATGAAAAGGTAAAAGGTAATAAAGTAATAAATAGTAATTGATTAGTGAGTTCCCTCTCGTGATTGCACAATCAAAGCCCCAATTTAGGGAAAAAGTCTTTATCAAAGATGTAGAGCTCATTTTACAATTACACAGGTTTTGGGGAGCAAAATTCAGAATTGGATCAAAAGAATTTTTGAGAGTTTCAAAGGGTTTGGGATTTGCATGCATTCATAGATTGTCTTAGATTTTAGTTGTGGTCTTGAGGTTTTAAGGAGCGAAAATTTAGAATTGGATCAAAAGAATTGTTAAAAGTTTCAAAGGGTTTGGATTTGCATGCATTCACAAATTGTCTTAGCTTTTAGCTATGATTTTGAGGTAGGGTATGAAAATTCATTGTAGAATTTTATTGAAAGATCTGTCTACTTCGTGTCTTCCTAGATGTTTGCATATTGCTTATTAATTTACTATATTGATTGTTGAATAAAGAATTATGTTGTAGATTTTGAAAAAGAAAAACTTATTAATCAAGAAAACTTGATTGAGAAAAATTATAGAAAAACTGTAAAAAATTATTGTGATTGTATTCTTATAAATCCCTTTCTAATATCATGAAAATCCAATTATTGAAAATTTGAAGAAAACAATAAATTGAACAGTTAGAGTTTCAACTTTAAATTTGTCATTAGAACTATGTGATTATCATAAATTTTCTAAATATAGATAAATATTATTCTTATATCTAAAATAATTTAATTGCAAAATTTATTGAAAAAAGAAAAAAGAATAATTAAGAGGAAAACATGTTGTAACTAAACTTATATATGCATGTGAAAATAAATATACTAAAAATAGAAAGCTAAGTATAGTATGGTTACATGCATGTGAAAACAAATATGCTAAAAATAGAAAACTAAGTATAGTAGTGTTACATGCATGTGAAAACAAATATGCTAAAAATAGAAAAGTATAGTATGGCTACATGCATGTGAAAACAAATATGCTAAAAATAGAAAACTAATTATAGAATCCTTACATGATTTGAGAGATCAAAGACATGTGAAAATACTAATTGCATATTTATTTTTATTTTATAAATATAATGTAATTTTTAGATTTATTTATTTAAATAATAATAATTTATTAGCATCTAAAATTAAATAAATATTATCCATTTAGTTATAAAGTGAATATTAGCATTAGTGATTCTTTAAGTTTGAATTAAACTCTTAGTTGCATATAAATGATTTTATATTTATTAATGCAAGAGGGAATTTAATAAATAAATATTTAAAATTTTATTATATTTTAAGAGAAGTTGTGGTAGAGTTCACTTTGTAATCATTTAGTTAATAACTATTTGACTTTATGAGAGAAATTATAAATAATTAGATTAAATTTATAATTTTATCTATAGTTGCATTATGAATTAAAGGAAAAGTAAATATTAATATTAGAATTAAATAGAAGTCATATTAATATTTTAGAAATTGAAATTGATATCAATATTTAAACATATTAATATACATCTATGTTATTGTTACTAAAATTTTACACATGTTTAAAATTTTATTTCAAGTAACATCGTAGAAGGAAAATATTCATTTTCTATCCATTTACATTCCATCATTTTGCAATCGTATAGAAATCATGAGCAAAAAAGATATAATGTTCATTGTATAAATCATCATTGATCTGTACAATTTTCATGTTTACAAAGTATGAAATGAATAGCAAAGTACTGGAAATGACAATATCTCACACAAATCGTGAGTACAATTATTGTCTTTCATATGTACTAAGAACAAGAAAAATAAAACATATGGAAGGAAGTTAGAGATAACCAGTCATTGCCTTTCAGACTTTGACTGGTTAGGTGTTCTCTATTGTCGCTTTGTTGCCCTTGATCTAGCTCTCGATCCAGCAAGCCCCTAATTCTTCATGCCCCTGCAAGAGAAAATGGTGGGGTTAGATCTTTACGATCTAAGAAATGACTGATTATCATCTCCATACTTGCACATGTCATATTTCTCTTATTTTGAATACATACAAAAAATAATAGAAGTGCTTTAATGCAGAAGTGAAAAATATAATGTTAAAAGGACATATTAACTCTGGTATGAAACCTTTCATTATAATCAAGATTAAATGCAGATCACAGAAAGAGCAGTTTTATGAGTGTCACGAGCCCATGCTTGAACCTTATGAAACAATTATCATTATCACTATTGTAACTCACAATGTATTCAAAAGGAAGCAATAAAAGAACTCACTTTGATATTGGTGCTATAACAATGAAATAAACAAAGAGCTTTCAGTTCTATAACATGATTCAAACAATGATCATCCACGATTACTGAAACAGTAGTTATCTATTGCTCAAACTCATTGTGATGAGACACATAATTCAAGCAATGATGTGGCATTTGGAGCAAATGTATCAAAGGAGGCTAATATTGAGGTCATGTTTAAAATAGTAGTTGATTCATGAGGTACATTCGACATTTTGATAAATAATGTAGACATCACAAGGGACATATTAATGATGAGGATGAAAAAATCTCAATTGCAAGATGTCATTGATCTGAATCTTACAAGTAGCTGCCAAAAACATGAAAAGATAAGTATGAATACTACTCACAGCCCATCAGACTACTATAGTTTTTCATACTATTTGAGCAACCAACTAATATGGGAGATTGCTAATTAGAGGAAAGTGCCAATGTAACAGTTGCTCAAATACAACATTTTAGCATTAATGAGATTTGCTTTGATTAAGCTTACTTGGAGGAAGGTTCAAAGGTTCCAATAGTAGGAAGATTTCTAAGCCTTTCCTGGAAATGGTTGCTAAGTGCTTGGAAAAGGATCCGTTAAAGAGACCATCTGCAATAAAGCTTTTGAAACATTCATTCTTCAATAATGTCTTAAATAGTGAGGTCGCAGTTGATACTGTTCTACACGGATCAGATCAAGACATTAAAACTAAAGGAAGCAGGCATTGTTGAACAGAGAATTATGAACAAGGTGGAGATCATATGGTACAAGTTCATTCACTCTCTTTAGAAGCTTTTGTGCCTCTACAGTCTCCAAATGAAATAAAAGAAATTGTTGATTCTTTTGAGGGTGATACCAATCCTTACAGCATGCCTGAAATGGAGCATATTAAAGACCACAAATTGGTGGTATTGCAAATGCAAAAAATAAAAAAAATTTGGAGGATGGTCATCATGTTTCTAAGTAAAGTCACAATGCTGGAAATGATCTTCCAGCTCATCTACAGGAGAACTCGTGTTTTGGGTATTGGTTAAATGAAATTATTATAAAAACATGTATGTAAGCAAACCCAATTTGGGTTTTTATGGGAACGAAATGCAAGTTCTAGAATTCATTTTTACGTCAACCAAACCCATAACAAAAGTATTTTATGGCGACATTTTCAAATCCCAAACAGTAAAGAAGCTCCAGCAAATATTCATGGCGGTTCCAAATTTCAAATATAAACTAAAAACAAGTTACAATGCTTTCCTTTTTAACATAGTGAGTTCTAAAATTTGTGAAAAGATATGGTAAAAAAGAATACAGATGACTCATAACAGATTTTAAAGGAAAGATTCAGAAAATAATTCTTCATGGTGACTTCAAAAATAGTAAGATTCGACCAAAAGGAATAGCATAAAACAACAAAACTTTCCAGCTCCAGCAATGAAATCATATTCAAAGGCAAACTTATACTAGTGAAGAAAACATATGTATATCATCTAAGTTCCAGCCGGCAAAAGAATCCCACTTTACCAAGTAGCCCATATGTGAGGTTGTGCAAAAAACTGGAAATGCAAATGTTTTGCATATATTGAAACCCTTACCAGCATTTCACAGCTCATGAGAAGAGCAAAATTCCTTGTAATGGCGGCTCATTCATGGCTAAAAACCCTCATTTTCTTCTCCAACTTTCGAGAACCTTTGAAAAAGTAAGTGAAAAACAATGAAATGAAAGCCTTTTATGGCTATTCAACCTTTTATTATGCCTTTTCCATTTTACATTTTTCCTTTGAAGTCCATGGGGTTTATGTGAGGAATTTTTATATTTGTATTGTGCAAATATTTATATTTGTATTGTCTTTGCCAATATTTATATTTTTAATCTCTTTGCAAATTTTTATATTTGTATCTCCTTTGCAAATATTTATATTTGTATTGTGTTTTCAAATATTTAAATTTGTATTGTGTAAAGGGGGTTTTTGTTAAGTTATTTCTTTTTGCATTATTATTATTGTAAAGAAGAATATTTAAATGATGTGATTATGAATCATTTAATATTTTTTCTATTTTAAATGCAAAAAGAGGTAAGTCATTATATGCTTATGTCATGATCTTTTAAGTGAGAAATCAGTTGGGAAACATGTGGAGAGAATATAGGACCGTGGGTCGAGTTTGACTTCATCATGGCAGTTTGGGAGTCTTTATGACCAATTGGAGTGTTTTGAGGTGGTTTCTGATGAGTCATGGGGGTAGTTATGGGTTAGTGGAGTCAAATGAGTGATGAGACTTCATTTTTGGAAGTTATTAAATCCTTGTTTTGGTGCTATCTTTCTGCATTCGACCCAAGTTGGGTTTGTACTTAATGAGTTTTGCAACTCATTTTTAGAGAGTTCTGATTTTATGATAGAGTTTTGAGACATCTTTTTGAGACCTAAGATTTGTTACAGGGTCTGGAATTCAACTTTTTGAAGAAATAATACTAGTGCCAGCAGTGTGATCATGCTTTATGGAGTTAATTGTTAAGCATTTTTTCCTTTCTGCAAATTCTGTTTGCATTTTTGAATGATTTGATGGGTTAACTTGTGAATGTTTTCATTATTCCTTGTTTTCTGTCTCATTTTAGCACCCTTTTGTAGAAAAGTAAGTTTTCTTGCAAGTTATGATATGTGCTTATAGGTGAAATTAATCAAATTGAGGTATTAGTTTATCTTTCTTTTGTAGTTTCAATTTTGAAGCCTTATCATAAAACACTTATGCAAGCCTTTACAGGAATTTGTGCTTTATGTGTCTTTCATAGAGCTCTGTAATCCTCTCTATTGTATGTGTGTTACGTCCTCATAATAACTTTTGGTGTATCACCTCCTTAGTTTAAACTTTAGGTTTTAGGTTTGTTTTTCAGTAATTTCTTACCTTTTCCCTACAAGTTTTCATTGAGTTTTAGAGATTATCATTGAATATCCAATAGGAGCCGGCCTAGAACCTGGAGGTTTCATTTCATTAGCCAGTCTCACATAGTGAAATGAATCCCATGTTAAGTAAGGATTACTAAACTTTTTTAGTTCAGTTTAGGGTGCAAATCCTGAAACTTAACAGTTATTAATTAATCATTTATGATTTAAGATTATTTAAATTAAAAACATGATAATGTTGCATGATATTTTATATGCACAAGGAGATTTATATTCAAATACTTATTTATTTAAATAAGTATATTAACATAAAAATTTATATTAACATGTATATTCTCACCTTATTTCTAAACATATCCCTATAACCCAAACTAAATAAGAGAAATTGGTGGAATTAAATCATGTGGCTAAAAACTATTTGTTTTCTAATATTTTATTTATAGTCTTGTGATGTTTATTTTCTTCATAGTTTTTCTTTGTGAGTTGCTTAGTTGGCCAAGTTAGGATGTGCACTAGAGGCATTTTTGAGATTTCTTTTATTATTATTTGATTGGATGTCATGATGAACTTTATGATTTGAATCAAGATTTATGTTTTACGAGCTTTATGCTATTGAGTATTTATGAGAACTTGAGTTTTGAGAACCAATATTGTTTTGGGTTGTCTGTTAAGCAACCAAATTTGATCAATATTACTCTTGTGGTATGGGACACTATTGTGGTTTGTGATTTTTGGGAAGGTAGTCTAGGTGCATGTCTATGGGAGTGGCTTGCAATGGGGTTCAGGGCCCAAAGTGCCTGCCATGGTAACTCATTGTAAGTTGTGTAACAAGTGATAATATAGTAATTAAAATATCTTGCCTAGCCCTTTTCCTTGAGATAAATTAAAAAGATAAGTTAATTTTTTTTCCTCGATGCCTTGAGTGCTTGTAGACTAACGATGAGAGTAAGATGATACCTCGAGAGGTATGACTAGTTTCCTTGTCTTCATGAGAGGGTATCTTGGTTCTGCATAGAGTCACTAGGGGGTTGGGGTCTTGAGAGACTACTAGGGTAACCTTAGAGTTGGCTCATGTGATGACACTTCATAGTATGTAGCCTGAGTCTCCTTCATTATTTTTTTAATATATTTGCCTCTAGTGGTGTACTTGTTGGATATCATTGGTATTTTTATTATTGGAGTTAGTGATTGGTAGTTTACTTTTATTGATGATAGTTGTTATCTGTTGGTCATTGTGCTTGTGTCACTTGACATTGATTTTGAGGTGGTTGTATATGTTTGATCTTGGTATTTCTATATTGACTTGGTATGAGATTTTAGTATTGGAATGAGTGTCCTTTCAATTTCAATTATCTCCTCTTCTTGAGTAGTTTATGTTACCCTTGAGGCATTTTTGGCTATTAGGATTCCTTTCCTAGGATTATTTTATGATTTGATTATCTGTGTGTGGATCATACATTATCTCTCCTACACAGTGTGAGTGGGAGCCTAATTAGGTGACCACACAGTCAGGAGGTAGTGTATTCTTACCATTTGGGCCTCCCTCAGATTGATA
This sequence comes from Cupressus sempervirens, assembly GCA_028749045.1. Lineage (NCBI taxonomy): Eukaryota > Viridiplantae > Streptophyta > Pinopsida > Cupressales > Cupressaceae > Cupressus > Cupressus sempervirens. The sequence continues at coordinate 159,098,491 of CM053788.1, read as the reverse complement.
GATGTTGGATGCTCCTCGATACAGTGGTACCATTATCATTCTTCGTCTTATCTTGAAGACTGCTATTCATTTTATGTATCTATGTATCATGTGTTTTGAGATCCTATGGGATATTGTATTGTATATTGATGTACTTATATTTATTTTCACATACCCTGTGACATGTGCAGTGGATGTTGTTCATTAGATGTGCTTTCATATTATTAGTTGTACATATGCATTTGCTAATATGAATATGTATGTGTTTATTTATTTTATGATTATGGACATTGTAATTGAGACTTAAACTCATTAATAAAACTTTCTTAAATGTAACTCAATGTGAAGGAACCCTTGAGAAATTGAAACTGTATTTGTAATTGATTACATGTTGTTGATGTGTATGTATATATTGCTTTCGCATTATTATTACTTTGAATTTGTTTAAACTTTTTTTTTAAGTTTATTAAAATTTGTAACATATTAGGTTTATTTCTTTTGGATTCCTGAGTGGGGCATTACATTAAATACCCTACTAAAAGTGTGCCTTATTAGAGGACTTTAACTTGAAATAAAACAAGCACTCATTTAAGAGATTTACATAAGCTTGTTAAGACTATTATGTTAGGAGATTTGCTTTTGTATTACCTATTGGAATGATTCGACACCATGATCCTTCGGTTAGCACTCTATTGCTAGATGTCAGATCTTCTCTTTCTTGATGTGTACTTGATCCTTCTGATCAAATATGTCTCCTCTGTCCTCTATTCTCTCTAACTAGTTCTACAATTCATAACATTATCACAACCTCCATAGCTACCATGAATGCCTTCTTTGCACTTAGCATTCATCTCTCTTGTATTTCCTTCACTTCCTTCATGCATATAAATTTTTTAGGGTTTGTCTCCTTAAGTAAACACAAGTGAGCTAGGGTTAGGTTAGCATCAACAACTAAGGTTGATCCATTTTGTCGCTTAGAACATCCTTTAATTTGATTGGTTTCATGTACTACATAGGGATTCATAATATACATCTGTATATATCTTCTAGAATCGTAAAAAAATTGTGAAGTCAGCCCAAAAATGGTTTACATAGAAGTTTGTACCATTACAAACAACTATATCTAAAGCTGTTCGCTCAACAATTAAAGTCTCTAATTCTCGACATCCACTATATAGTCAATGTTGTAACTCATCTTCTAAATGACTTGGCATACTTTGTTTACTCAACTCATGAGTGATTTAGCACTAATTATCTACTCGACATTGACTAGGTATATTACTCAACATGTATTGTCTCCCAACTTATGCTTGACATGCTTTGATCACTCGACTCGCACTGATTTCTTGGCTTGCATTGTAATTTTGATAGATAATGACTAAGTGTTTTGTTACTATCTTGTCAACACCAATCTAAGATTAACAATCTCCCCCTTTGACATGAGTGGCATAACTTAGACAATATATATCTGTGACTCGACTCGTATACAAAATTTCAAAACTTCAAAATTTTGCAAAAATATTGGATGACTAATTGTCATACCTCTCAAAACTTCATTACTCCATTAATCCCCCTTAGTAAATATTTCCTTGCTATATCTGAATTTGATACTCCTATTGAGTATATTTTTTGTACCCTATTTCTGCATAATTACTCGCCTTTATCAACAAAAACTTTATATCCCCTTCACTTTACTATCCCCCTTTTTTGACACTTATGTCATGGATGGTACACTAATAGTGTGTTTATCCAAAAATTATTTATGAATCTCCATTATGATTTTCAATGTTGCATCCCAATTGTTGCACGCTACTTCTAGAGATTGATACTGAATATCTAGCTTAGTAGCAAGGTTAAGTAAGCCATCACGAATGGAAAGATGAGAATATTTATTCATCAAGGTCTCAGTATAGGCTAGTTCCTTGTGCAATACTTCCATGTGTAGGGTCAACATGGATTGGATGTTGATCAAGGTAGCTTGAATGTTGGCATCTTGTGCTTTTAGCTCGATAAGTGTAACTTGAGTGGATAGCAATCTCTAAAATGTGACTGACTTTGACCAAGTGATAGTTTTAAGGTATTACTTGTAATATTTAGATCTCCCTCTAGTTGGTCAACATCCCTCTAAATCTCCTATGTGAAAATATTTGCATCACATAACTTAGTGTAAATAGAGAGAATTTTCTCCAACACCTTCTTCACACTCTACATCTTGCATTGCTAAGTCAACCTATCATAGTGCAATGACACTAGATATATTTTCAAGTACCTTTGTGTGAAATTTTCTTTCAGACAATTCTAAGAGTTTTGTATTGGAATCTAGGTCTTTATCGCTAATATTATCAACAATACATACCATTTTCTCAATAATTGATGTCTTTATTTGTAGCTAGAAGACTGAAAGCATCAAGAAATATATCTTTGATGCCATGAAGCACTTGCTTCTACTTATTCCCCCTTCTTAGAAACTCTTATTATTTCTTCCTCTATAGAGCTTCATGTAGAATGCTCATCTGCTTAATGGTGATTGTGTTAAGATCAAACTTTGGTAATTCAATCACCTCATCTAGGCTTACATCTCCATAAGATATTTCATCTAAGCTCCAAGATGTTTCTGCACTTGGTCTTGATATTTCCAAGGGTGTGGCATGAGTGCTCGGCCTCTGAAGAACTTGACTATTGGTAGGAGTAATAGAAATTGGTAAGGTAACCAGAGTTTGAATGGCAATTTGTTCCTCTGGGGTAGTGGGCACTAGTACATTTTGACAAATATGTGACTATGTGACTAAAACTTTTAGTCACATGACTAAAATCTTTAGTCACGTGACTAAAATTGATCAAATTCTACTATTTCTTTGCAATTTACAACTATAGGTGGCCAAATATGTGACTAATCTAGTTACCAGGTAAAATCACAAGATCAACCAAATAAAAGCTACTAAATAAACTACCAAATAAATGGTTAAATACTTAGTCACCCTAACATATATGTAGTCACCTAGATCTAATGATGCTAAGTGTTCCATTTATTCTCATGAGAGATGGATTCATGTTGAATCACTACTCATGAAACATGGGTCAATGAGTTTGACTCAAAAATCACACAGTTAGATCTTGATAGCAATATCACAATTTGACTTGCTGTGGAAATTTTCTCCTACTTATCAATGTATGTAGTTGATATTTGACATGGCATTGAGAATAAATTCAACATTCTTCATACCTACAATAGGAACTCAGTTCTTAGTTGAGAAAGAATTACTGCAATAGATGCCCTTGTTGATGCACTATGACCTTTAACAAGAAAATAGGAAAATAATTTATATTTTAAAATTCCAAATAAATGTTTGCCAAATGATTCTAATTGGTAATTAATCCTTTTAAGATACAAAAGCTATCAGATTTAGTTATTTTAAAGCTCATTCATAGACATTGCAATTACCTTAGTAGTTCAATCCATGTGAAACACAATGAAACTCTTTCTTACCATTTTTGAGTTGAACAAACATCCATTTTAATGATATTAATGATATAAAACAAGTACTATGTGTTCCATTCATTCTCATGAGAGATGGGTTCTTGAACCACTACTCATGAAACATGGCTTGATGAGTTTGACCCAAGAAGTACACAATTGATAGCAATATCATGATTTAATTAGATGTCAAAATATCTTCTATTATAAATTATACAAATTTAAATAGAGTTAAATTAAAAAATTAAAGATAAATGACAATCTAAAAATTAAAGAATGTAAATAGAATTGATAATTAATAACTTATAATTAAAAACATAGTTAAAAATATTGATAATTTATTATAATAAAAATATAGTTAACATCATTAAACAATGCTAAGCGTTAATTATTTAATAAAATATATAAAGACCTAGATTCCCAATTAATAGGCCCCATTTGGAGAGAATTTTATTGGTATCAAAATAGTTTGGTTCTTTACTTCACTCTAGTGATCTAACTCTCCATCCATCCACCATGATCTAGTCACATCAAGGAGAGGGGGTTTAGTCAACCAGTGCATAAATGACTAGCTATCTGTTTGTATTTTTCAATATGCATGAAAGGCCACACCTTAACCCCACAAATGAATCCCCAGTCGAAGGAAACTTTAATCATTTTCCCGCTAGTTAAGCCCATATACATTTTTTTTTTTGTTTCTTGAATGCCCATTTTGAACCCTACTATATTCTTAATTTGAGAATCTCTCATGGTGCACATTCATCCTCTACAAATGCCCCCTTGAATTCACCAATAGTCGATCTTGGATTTCCATGTTTCCTATTGTTGATCTCCATGGCTATGACCTTATACCATAAGTTCTAAAATTAAACTCTTATATCTCTTTTACTATTGAAACAAGTACTATCTTATGGATGAGAAATATATATATTTGTTTGGTATAAAATATTAGCACTGGTTGATTCAATCTACAAAAAAATATTAGTTACATAGTTGATTTAATCTATACCAAATTATAGATATTTGCAAAGCCCTTCTAGATTTCTAACTTATCAACTCCTTGCTATCTTTTTCTCCATCACAACTCACATTCACTCAACTCAAATTATGTAAAGGGGCTATGCACCTGCTACTATGACCTGGCTAAGATTTTGGAAGATCTAGCTTCATTATTAAAGACACACACAAACTGTCTCAACCTAGATGAAAAGTCGGGCTCTCAAGAAAGAGGTTAAATAAATAATCTCCAATCTATCATAATCAATATTCTATATATAAGAGACTTATACCAATATAACCTTTGCACTATAGCACTGAAAAGTAGAAACAAACAAATCATAAGTGTCACTATAGAACTCACAATAAAACTATTCCAAGAATAAATTGATCTAACAAGAAACCATTATTAGCAAGCAAGATCAAATTACTTTCACCTTCCATTACCCCTGATTTATGCGCTTCTTTCAGTTTCAAACACTTTTTTTTGAACTTACTTATTATCTTGAAAACAATTTATCGCAATACTCAAGATTAAGGTTAGAACAAATATAGAAAAGATAAACACTGAGAGATGGGGCTAATACCTTCAAATGAAGAGTACTCATAAAACCTCAATATTGATTCAATTTGAAATAATAATCTAATTACTAAAATATTTTTAGGGCAATATCATCAAAGAAAATTAAACAAAATTACCTCAAACTGTATAGGTCCCTTCCTAACTTCCTCAATAATGCACACTTTAAACATAATAAACCGTGAATGACTCATTATAAATGATTGCTATGATCACCTTAAAGTGGATAGAAATGCGTGATCATCTAGAACTTCCTAATTTAATTCATCATCCAATGATTTATCTTTGTCATAACATACTTTAATCTTGACTCATGATAGACCAGTTCTATCCCATTAGAGTATATGAGTAAAGTTGCAATTGGTGACAAACATCCCAACCAACCTTAGAAGCTTGGATATACTAGTCTCTTAGGTTGCTCATCACATGAGCCAATCATGAAAAGTCACTTGGAAGTCTTCTAGGTTTCAAAAATCTATTGGGTGCCCCATGGTTGAGAAGACATCAGGCCCAAGCAACATACTTCATTTTTAGGTTCTTGAGAGAAGCCCCAATGTTGTCAATGAAATTATTTGATTGCTTCCAACCTAGCTTAAAAATGACCTATAGCATTATTTCTTCAGCCCTATCATAGAAAAAACTTTGCAATGTTAAAGAAATTGGCACCAAGGTCTCACAAAACTGAAGAGGGGCACTTTTAGTCCTATGTAACTTAAAAGCATGATGTGCTTTGACATCACTGAAGATTAGTACCATAACACATGAGAGAATTCCCCACCCTTTCACTAATGACTTTGGGTATATCTCAAAACATGCAAAAAAACATTTCCAATCACCAGTCTAATGGACATCTCAAGATTTATTGGTTCAAATCATTTGTTACATGAATATGAAGATTGTCATGAATGAACATGCTAAATAATCACCTAAAGGAAAGAGCACACTCAACTTTGAGAAAATGCACGATTTAGTATGAAAAACTTCTTCTATAATCAACATCTTGGAGAAAGACTGAGTCATGTCCCAAGTGTCATAGAAAAGAAAAATGGTAGAGGCCACAGTCAACAGAGAAGATAATACCAATTGCCAAATAAGATATGTCATACTTAACTAAAAATAATAAAATAATAAATAAATGCTCATATTTGGAAGTTCTAAGAGAGTAGAAATAAGCTAAATTAGTTATTCATTCTATTCTACATGAAATCCCTTATCGCTTCAGTTGCAGAATTTGACGTTCTTATAAACTTAGAGGAATCGTCTAGATATCCTTTCAACAACTCTTGTAAGTTCTTTACTACCACTTTCATATACTCTAATCAAGTTGACTTAGAGAATCTCTATAGACTATAAAATAATGACTCAACAAGTTGTGATAGCCTAAGAATAACTTCCAATACCGAAGATACTCCTACCCATAATTTTAGGAAAATAAAATTCCTCTTGATGTTACACAAGAATTTTTTTAGTTACAATCTTGTGAGGAGACAAAATATCATTCCTTAAGTTTTTTTATTCCTTTATAGTATGTCATTCTCCTCCAAATGGAAAGACAAAAGATTGCAAAGCATGGGGAAGGGAAACATTCTTATGAGGAGTATCATAGCTTGCTAGACACAAAACTTTGATAGAATATTTCACAAGATGCAGAAGGCCTTTAGTTTCCCTTACCAAACTATACTCTGAAATATTTATGCTACAAACAGTCAATACATATAGACACCTACTAGATATCATATTAACCAATATGATATCAATCAAAATTACTATAGAATAAAAATTAATTTCAAATGTCAATAGCTTTTTTTTAGAATTGCTTAAATTGGTGCTGATATGATATCATCTTAAGTTCAAATGGAACCAAATGTTTAAGACCACAAAAACCAAGACAAGCTCAAGCCATTTCCAAAATTATTATTTTTCATGGGGATACATCCCCGCTTTCAACTCCCTTCTCTTGCCCCCACAACTTGGATGTCCCTTGCGATCCCCAATTTTCACAAAATTTATGGACATCTTTGGAATGTCATCTGTCAAGTATCTTGTAGCTTGAATGGTTCTCTCATACACCTTTATGATATTTTCAGCACTTCTTAATTGTGCATCATGATCTGCATGTTTCTTCTAGTATCAATAAGGGAAATTCTACTGAGAAAGTATCATAAACATTACAAATTTTTAGCAAGTGACCCTTTGCTATTTCCTCTATTTGTTAGATCAATGAAGTCCATGTAGTGAAATCTATAGAGTTTTCCCTTACAAAATCCCATAATCACTCATCTTCCTTTGAATAAGAAATTGCAATACTACCATTCCCATTTGCATGATGCTCTAGTGAATTATATTGGTTTATATTGTTGTATTAAAAAATTCTTGATTTTTAGTTAGGATCCTGATCTCCCATGTACTTTTTGAGGTCATGATTCATAGAAGCATTCATACTTTCACACAAAGACAACCAATTAACTAACTAGTCCAACTTTATAGGCAAACAAGTCCATTATTTTTCTCAAAGTCCTACATGTTATCTGAATAATCTCTCCATTAGGTTTATGGGAATAGACCCTTGGGCATTGGCATAAAGTGACCTTGGAATTTTGTGTTTTTTATTCTGACTTACCAATATTTTATGAGTTATTTGTTGTGTTCCTCAATGTTTCAAATTGGATAATATGAGGGTGGGGGACTATGGATAAAAACTTGGGATGCAGTGAAATCATGGGAAATTTCAATGCAAATATAATATTGTACTTCAAAAATATTATTAATAAAATGAGAAAGAAATTAAAATCAAAATATAATACTCTATAGTAATTGATTTATAATATAATACTTAGTGGTATCCATTGACATCACATGTCAGTATCTTAGAAGGTATTCGAGTGCTCTTAATTTGGTGTCTTATGCTAAGTAAGCTAAGGTTTATTATTTATTAAGTCATTTATATAGTACTTTGAAAGTATATTATCAAAATTCACACTCCTAGGACCCATAAATTTGTAGCTAGAACCCTCCTATTTGTCTTCCTAAGCCATCAGGGCACTCTTGTAATAAAACAACATTATTTTTCGCTAGTAGTAGAAAATGCAAAGCTTTTTTGGTCACTTATTGAAAGCTCTATGCTTAATATATTGGATACCTTCATAAGCATTAAATTGAGAAAGGTTGTATTTTACTTTTTCTTTGAATTACCACTCTTAAATTCTTTGATTGAATGGAGGTACCTCAAGCTTATTAATATTTTTGTTTTCACTTATTAGAACAACTTCAATCCATTTATTTTTTTGGTAATTGGATTCTTTATCTTTAAAATTAATTTGGGTTATTGTAAACCTTGCAAGGTATGCCCACTCGACTATTAGCTATGGTGTGATAGTGAAATTGGGGCCATTTAAAGTACATAAGAATACACCATTATTACATTTAAGCCCATTTTCTTGAAGCAAAGGCTAATAATTTGTTCTCATTTTATTTTATTTTACCCTACAAATTTTCTATAAAATACCTTATTTTGAAGAAGCATCCATCTAGCATTATTAGTTTTTTCGGAAGCCTTCAAGTTTGCACATTTTGTTTTCAAATTCATTAACAATGATGAAAAATTAAGTAGATAGATAATTGATTGTGCTAAAATTTACCTAATTGTCATTGTCACCACTGATTAACACTTGATAATTGTACAACCCATCTTGATATTACAATAAAATTTCTTACTTGATTCTTTGTTTAAAGTTTGCACAATTCCTCTCACCAACTTGATATTGTTTGACTTCTATTGATGACAGGGAAAAATAAATTATTTTAATATCTAGATCATCACTAGAACCTGTCACCATGACAATGAACAAAAACTCACAAGTGCCAAAATAAGCCCATCCAACCCGACCCAAGCCTTTGTTTCCCTTTGAATTACTAGTAGAAAAATTATGATTCTTCCTAATATACTTAACTAAATTGAAGGTAAAGGACAACCCCTATTATAACTACACACCTCTAAATATAGGCAGTAGAAGCAAAGGGTAAGAAATAAGAACACAAGAGTGTTCTAGGTGTGATAACTACACACCTCTATCTAAAGGACAACTCCTGTGTTAATTGCACACCTCTAACCACACTCTTACAAGTTAAGAAATAGGTATAAAGTGTGTTCTAGTGGTTCAAATGATTGCTGCCATAATTTATCAAATAATGAGATGCTCCCATGTGCACAAAGTTTTTATTAGATGCCTAAATTGGATGGCAACTAAGGTATTCCTATTAGTTTTTTGTGATAGTTTTGTAACTCTAGGGGTCTACGATTGGGAAGCAACCCACATCCCCTATCAATTTCAAGATTGTCTTTAGCATTTTTATTTTTAAAGAGAGGTTGTTTTTTACCAAAATTATGAACAGGTAAGATTTCAATGTTATGAATCATTTCTTGCACTATAATGCAATTTTTAGTCTTTAAAAATAAATATGCCTATTTATGGGGCTTTACTTTTTTCTTCATGATATTGTTGTTTTCTTGAGTCCCATGCATGTATATCAAATGCAAAATGATTGCACAAACTAGTCTTAGGTGATTCTACCAACTACATTAAAATATTTTCTTTCTCACTCTTTTCTAAACTACTCACCATTCATTGCCCATTTCCAATTGCAACTTCCCTAAATAAAAATTAAATCTAGAATAGAAATATGCAAGTTAAACAATTGGTCTTTTAATTTTCTTTCTTTGTTGCATAACTTTGGGCTTCATTTCTTGTCCAAGAGAATGTTTTGAGGTTTTATATCTAGGTGCATGATTTTTTACCTGCAATGTTTATGCAGATAGGCCAGACTTCACCAAGTCCCTATGGCAACATTGCATTATTGCTCCCATGTTACAAAGACATAGCAATTTTATTCTAACTTTGGACTCCTTGTTCTAGTGGGAACAACCACTTACCTTGAGAAATATTTTTTCAAAGCTCATAGACCAATAACCTTTGTGTTCTATCTACAAAAAATCCTTAGATTCTTATGAGATTCAAATGGCTTATGCTACCATCTGATTCACAACCTCCTACAAACAATATGGAAATATGTTCCATGCATGTGACCAAGTAGCTAAATGATGCAATTAATATCCTATATTACTGAAACATAGATATGGTAGGGTATTTTGCTATGTTACTTTACTACTATCATAGTGATGTATAGACTTTACTATTGTTGCATACACACACACACACACACACACACACACACACACACACACACACATATATATACATATATATATACAATATATATATACATATATATATACATATATATATATATATACATATACATATATATATATATATATATATACATATATATATATATATATATATACATATATATATATATATATATACATATATATATATATATACATATATATATATATACATATATATATATATATATATATACACACACACACACACACACATATATATATATACATAGACACATATTTTTAAAAAACATATGCTTTGTATAGATGAACCCAAAATGAATCCAAACCCAACCCCCACAAAAATATGGACGAATTTCAAACCTGAATCTCAAACCTGCATCTGTACTAGAGTCCAAACTAGCAACTTAGCATGGATGCATAAGGCCTTTGGTGATGAGGGATGTTTTAATTGTTTATACACTTTTTCTTGGTTCTTTCTTTCAACTTTACAAGAAATTTAGCATGCATTGGCCAAATTTTCATTTACACACATGCAAATAATAGGAGTGTGCAGTGTGGACATGGTTGAAGGCCCAAGGTGGATTTTGTCAATTTCATGTGGTCCTTCCATTTCTTGGTCCCAGTTGATAAACTTTGAATATTTCTTGTGCCACTTTCATGCACTAGAGCTAAGCATCTTTATTTGTCAGTAATTGGATTTGAAATCTCTTGGGGTTAAGCACCAAATGCTTCTTATTTAGTCCATGATATCACATTTAGAAATTCATAAGCCATATCATTCACACTAATTCTATTATTTTTCTATTGCATTCGATGAGGGTATTACTTGAACATAAACAAAAAAAATCATAGATCAATTTATTGGAAAAAAGAGGGGTAAAAAATTTATTGAAAATTAGAACAACACAATACAAAACATCAATGGGCCAAGGCCCCTGGGAACACCAAATTCCCCAGTCCCCCAACCACTAAAAACATCACTCCCCATTATCACTATTATCATCAGCCAAAATCCTCTCCAAGTCCTGACATAGCTCATAGGGCAACTGCTCCCACTCCTCAATCTTCCTGCCACCTATAGCTTCTGACGCCCATTTTTCCAAACAATCAGCCACCCTATTCCATTCCCTTGGAATATGAACATAAGATAATAAATCCATTAAAGAGCTAACTTTTAATATCCGTTGCACTATCATAGACAACTGTCAGCTAACATCTGAGGTCTTCCTCTTCAGCAACATATTAACTAGGACCTGAGAGTCAGCCTCACAAATCACCTTCCACCACCCTAGAGCATAAGCTCGCTTCAAGGCACATAGGATAGCCAAGCTTTCCATCCTATTAACATTTTGTATCCCTTCATTGGCTGAGAAGACAAAAGCCACAGATCCAGAATAATCCCTTCCAATCCCACCAATCCCAGCTGAACCTGGGTTACCCCTGAAGGAACCATCTATATTAATTTTCAAAAAGCCCTCTAGAGGGGGAATCCATTTCCCAAACCTTTGAACTCTTTGCTTTGCACATCTCCCTCTCCTGACACAAGCCAAGACTGGAGAGATTTCCTGTATACCCAACCTGCCAACTATTTCAGCATCACCTTTCTCCAATGGCAACACAATCTCACTCTTAGCTGCAACAATTTCTTAGATCATACCCAAAATTCTAATCCACACCTACTAAAACCCCAAGTTTTCACCTCTAAAGATTCTACGGTTCCTTTCTAGCCAAACTTTCCATAACAAGAAGATGGGACCAGCATTCCAAGTATCTTGCAGGAAGGGAGACGAAGAGGGGGGCCTACCTAATCTCATCCAAAACTCTGCCAAGGAGGATGCATGAACGCATGGGAATTTCCAAACATCCCACCAGTAATGCCATAATTGCAAGGTGAAGGAACAAGGGAAGAATAAGTGTTGCACGTCTTCCTCCCCACCACTACAGAGAACACACCTCAAAGGGCCCACAAAGCCCCTCTTCTGAATATTATCCCAGGTCAAACACCTGTTCCAAGCCAAAGTCCAAATGAAGCAGTTGCACTTTTGCCAAGAGAATTTATTCCATACCTTCTTCCACCAATGAACCTCCCTCCCAACCAGTTGTTGAGAAAGAAACTCTTGGTACCCAGTAGACACAGTGTAGACACCCTTGGGATTAGGGAACCAAGCCAACACATCACTCTCCGTAAGGGTGCTGCAATCACGACCACAAAGAATATGGTAAAGCTCACTACCCTCTAATTCCATCCCCAAATTAGGCCACTCCCCAGGGCTCTTCCATCTTACTTCCACCAATTGTCCCTAAAAGGAGAATGATTTGAAATCACTCACCCTAGTCCATCCCACTTCACAAAATCGCTGGGACAATAGGCCCAAATGAGGATATTGGATGACTATGGGAGGATAGCCATCCCAAGAGTCATGCTAGAAATGTGCCTCTAACCCCCTCTTACAAATCCAGAGTAGACCTCCCTTTATGAGAGCAGCCCCCTTCTTGAGAGTAGTCCAGATCATCGAGCCTTTCCCTATCAAGCTATACCGAGGAATATCACTCTGAGGGGTCCCAAACAAATACTTATGAGACAAAATTCTGGCCCACACCTGATCCTGTTCCACACACCAATGCCAATACAGTTTGGCTGCCAAAGTAGTACTAGACAACAAAGACTTTCGTAGTCCAAGACCACCTAACCATTTTGGGCTACAGACAGTCTCCCACTTAATAAGGCTCCACTTAGTTGCGGATAAATTTCCAGCCCATAAGAATTTCCTCGCTAAGGAATCAAAATCCCTAACAAAGCTCATTGGTGCCACCTGAATCATACACCTATAAAGAGGAAGAGCCTGCACCATAGATTGAATCAGCTAGACCCGGCTAGCAAAAGGTAACCAGCGATGAGTCCAATGATTCACTTTGTCTCAAAATTTATCCACAATAACCTGCCACGATTCCCTAGACTGCCTGCCAGTTGAAATAGGGATCCCAAGGTATAGTAATGAGAGGCCACCAATTTGAAACCTGAGAATATGAGCAACTCTTCACTGAATGGAGGGTGGAGTGTTGAAGAAAAAAAATAGAGGACTTACCCTCATCGATTAGCTATGCTGATGCACCCAGGTAAATATCCAACACCTTATGCATATTTGAAGCCTCCCTAATGGTAGCCATGCCCATCAAAGCCGCATCATCCACAAACTGAAGGTGAGATTGAACAGGAAGACCCCCTCCCCATTGTTAGCCCTGAATAAAGCCCTCTTCCACATTCCTTTTAATTAATCATCCCAAACCTTCCACCAAAAGAAGAAACAGGTAAGGAGAGAGAGGGTCACCTTACCGCAAACCATGAGAGGCCCCAAAGAGATTAGAATGCTCCCCATTGATCAAAACTAAGAAGGAAGTTGAATTAACACAACTCATAACCCAGCGGATCCATTCTTCCTCAAAGCCAAAAGCCCTCAACACCTTCTGAAGAAAGGACCAATGCACTCTATCATATGCCTTGGCCATGTCCAGTTTAATAAACATAGCCTTCTCCTTGGAATTAGCCATGGAATGAATAGTCTCAGTGGCCACAACTACCCCATCCAGAATCTAACGTCCCTCCACAAAACCACTTTGTTCTTCAGAGATAAGCCTTGCAAGACACTTTTTTAGCCTTGCAGCAATCAACTTAGATATAATTTTATAAATTACATTGCATAAAGAAATATGAAAAAATTGACTTAGCTAATCAGCCTTCTCCCCCTTGGGGATGAGAGCAAGGAAAGTAGAGTTCAAGGCCCAAAGCATTTGCTTATTCTTTTGGGATTCTTGAACCACTGCCAGTAAATCTAATTTTATAATATCCCAAAATTCCTGGAAGAATTCAATTGGAAATCCATCAAGACCAGGTGTCTTCCCCTTTTTCATCTGGAAAAAAATCTTCTCCAACTCCTCGAAAGTTATGACACTCATAAGATTCTCTTTCATTTCCAGAGAGACTAAGGCCAGGATACATGAGAGGACCTAGGCCTCGGCTGCTGAATCTCCCTATGCTTCTTCCCTAAATAACGAGTCAAAATACTGCAAAGCCTCATGTAGCAAATCCTAAGTAGAGGAAATAACCTCTCCCCTATCAGTAACCAAGGATGAGATAGCATTACCATGTTGTCTAGCTTTCACTGAATTGAAGAAGAAGGCAGTGTTCTTGTCCCCTTCCTAGAGCCACTCAACCTGAGCTTTCTGTTTCCAAAAGATTTCCTCCCTCAACTCCCATTCCTCTAGAGTTTTTAGAGCCTTAGCTTCCTCCCACAACAAATACTCTGACACCCCATCCTCTCTAATCAAACTTGTAATATTGTTCAACTCCACTTGAGCCTCATGTTTTGCCTGGAAGATGTTCCCAAAGCACTATCAGTTCCATCACTTGAGCTGATATTTTACATATTGTAGAAGCTTAGCAAAGATATACATTACTATCCCAAAAGTAGGCCTACCTTCCTTCCACCATTCAGCAACACAACCATAAAGGTCTGGGTCCCTGAGCCACATGAGCTGAAACTTGAATGGTGGCTTTTGAGGCACACGGGTTGAAGAGATGACAAGCTTAATGGGCCAATGATCTGAACCTCTCCAATCTAATATTTCAGAGTTAGAAGACCACAATCCTCCCACCCAAAAGTAGGACATCAAAAAATGATCTAATCTTTTAGCAATGCAGCGGTCACCCACCCGTCTATTGTTCCAAGTGAATTGACCATTGCTAGGCTTGATATCTACCAAGTTGAGTGCCGACATATTATCTTCAAGAAAAATAGAAGAGGGCTCCAGTCTTGTATTACCTCCCCATTTTTCAGTTAAATCAAGGATAGCATTAAAGTCCCTAGCAATAATCCATGGCAAGTAAGGAAATAAACTACGAGCCAAATGAATATTATTCCAAACCAGAAGCTTACCTTGAAAATCAATTAGAGCATAAACATTGGAGAAAAGGACTGATTCTCCTGATTCAATGCATAACGCCACCATGGATAGGGAGGATTTGAAAGAAATCCACGACACAAGTTGGATCTTTCATGGGTTCTAGAGACATGCCATGCCCCCTGAAGATCCCTTGGCTCCAATGTACTGAACTTGACCATTTCTCCACAATTTAGGTACCATACTCATCATACAATCCTTAGAAACTTTAGTCTCCTGAATAAAAAGAACATCAAGGGAATGATTTCTAACTAATTCTTGAACAACCTTTTGTCTAGGGCCACTGTTCAGGCCCCTTGCATTCCAAGAAATAATAATCATTTCGAAGGAGTTGAGAAGTGGGAATCCAGGGTCTTAATAGAACCTGACTCCACAAAAGTCTCCCCTATCATATTAATCTTATCCAAATCCTTCTTGCACCCCATCTTGACATTTTTCTCTGAAGCACTCTTCCTACTATCTTTTTGGAGAATGCCCAAATGAGAAGCAGATTTGTCTCGCTTAGCTGTATCTGAAGCCATAGTCCTAGGAGGCAGAACTATGTCCTCCACCCCCTGACCCAAATCGACCTTTGGCTCTAAAATAATCTGAGTCCCTACCTTTCCATCCATGGCCATAGGCATGGTAGTTTCCATCTGAGATGTAGAAGGGGGAAAAGTATAACAAATCTCATGTCCAACCTCTGTCACCAAGGTTTCTGCATTACTTAATCTTGGGTTAACTTCTTGCTGACCCAATTCATCCAAAACCTCAAACCTATTAAATGTGTCCTCATTTTGTATCTCCATTAAAGTCCTCTTTTGACCTCTATTATGATTTTGAGCCTTAACCTGAACAAACCCCTTAGCATCCTTGCCCTCGCTTGTAGTGAGCTTCTTCCCCTTATCTAAACCAGAAGTGTTACAAGAAGGGGGCAGGGGTTGCTGCTCCATTGACTTGGCCTTCGAAAAACTTCTCATGAGATGGCCATATTCATGATAAAGATGACATCGAAAAGGAAGAGTCTCATAGTCCAACTATTGCACCCAAGAATATGAACCTGCACACATTTCCACTGCATCTGGCAATGGTTTACTCAAATCGAGTTCTACACAAATTCGGACAAAAGACATCACTTTCTTACCCAAAGTTTGTGTAGAAGGCCCCACCAGCTTTCCTATCATCGATGCAAGCATCTGAAGAACATCCTCTCTGCAACATTCTATTGGAAATCTAGGTAACCGAACCCACACTGGAACCCAATTTGGAAGCTCCTCGAATGGATTAAATCCTGCATGCCATGGTTTAATGAAGAGTCTAACTTGGTTATAAAAATAAGGCCCACCCTCAAAAACTCTATTTCAATCAGTGAGGCAATTGAATGTAACCATAAAAAAATCGTTTGAAAGCAAAGTGACCTCCATTTCACCCTTTGGATCCCACACTCTCCGAGCCCAATTCTCCAAAAATTGAAGAGAGACCCTCAACCCCAAAAACTTGCAGTACAATGAATGTTTAGAGTAATATTCCACATCCTCCGTGATCATTTCAAAAGGAATAATCAATTTGGGTCTCTCTTTGCAGCACTCAAGACAACTGTTGATCTTAGTAATCCGTGATCCCCCAGGTAAGCTTGAATTCGTCGCACCCATATTCTGAGAAAAGAGGGCATTCTCAAAAACCCTAGCTTCATATCCCATCATACTCGAATCCATCATATCATGCATTTCAACAAAAGGTGACACCCTAGAGGGCTCACCTTGCGCCATATTCCACTCAGCCCTGGTCAAATCACAGCAGTGGGACATGACTAGGCCCTCACGTGAGCCCTCACAGTGAGCAGATCCCACACAAAAACCTCACAAAGTTGGCCAAATAGACTTGCAAGGAAAAAGCTCTCCTCCCCACGCAGCAATAGAAACCCTATCCCCTGTGCACGCCTAGTCACAACAGATAAGAGCTAGGGCATGACTACCCTAGCCCTGCGAAAAATTGCAGACAGGCAGTGCCATCCAATCCTCGTCCGTCAAGTTTCCCAAACCACTCATAGATCAATCTATTTAGTCATAATAAAATATTCTATTTACTGCAGATGCTTAGAATTTTTTCATTTTGACAAAGTCATAAGCCATACCATTCATTTTTATTTTGGTGGAACCATCATGATTTTTCTATTACATTTAATGAGAGTATTAATCCAACATGAGTACAAAAATTTAGTGGTTCATTTATTCAGTTGTATTACAATATTCTATTCACAATAGCATGCAACTATACAAAGTTGTGTTGAGTTGCCACATGTATGAAGAAATGATTAGAATTTGTCCATGTTAACATGTCAAGCAATTTTTCAATTATTATCATTTGTAGAAAATGAATAGCAGGGTGCTCCATCTTTTTCTTTCTTCTATGATTATCCTTGTCTCATCACATTTTTTCCTATTAATTATTTGTTATTATGAAATATTTAGCTAGCTTTAAACTGTATTAAGATGTATTTTAAAGTGGTGCTTCTTTGATTTGGAGAGAGAGGGCTATTTATTTATTAGATGTATGTGTGGTAATTCTCTTGCTACTCTATATATATTATAACTTATGTATATACCTCCATAACAAAAAATATGGTGCAACAATTTTGGAGCAAATGGATGTAGAAAATCAAATTAGCAAACTGATGGTAGAATTATCTCAGAGTCAGGACTATGAAATTGGTGATGGAACAATTGGTTTGGTTATCACAACAAGTGCACTATTGGAGCAGGCAGAGAAACTTTTAGAATGGGAAATTCATCCCATAAGAATTGTTGATGGTTATGAAATGGCCTCAAAGATTGTAGTGGAACATTTAGATTATATTGCTCAAAAGTTCGAGTTTAGCTTGAACAACATAGAACCTCTTGTGTAGACATGCATGACCACACTTTCTTCAAAGATGTAAGTTTGTTTGAATTCTATAAATATGGGCCTCTTAGAACTTGTTTTTTTGCATTGTGGGTGCTACACTTACCCCTTTTTCTATTTAGTTTATGAAAGTTATAGTAGTCAAAGGGTAGTGATAATTTGAGTTTGCTCAAATATTTATCTCTTTGCAATCATTATGTAATTCATTTACTGGTCACCAGTTGTTGAAGGATTCTAATTGGCCCTATTAACATCTGGTTGACATGTGTTGGGATTTTGTTGACTCTTCTATTTCATCTTCTTGACTCTAACTGATCCATTCTAAATTTTCCATCTTATGCCTTTTCAAACTCATCTAATTAAGAAAGTTAAATGAAATCTTGAATATAACAAGATAGTGATCCACCTTTTTTTACTTCAGTTTCAAATAATTCCCACTGTGTATGCTTTGAAGATGGCTCAGAGTTGTCAAAAGTGTTTAATTATAATCCAAACATGGTGTTTGGGATTAGAACTGCATTGTGAGGCCTCTAGGGTGAACCACTTCCACAATGTTATGCATTTCTCCTTGTTCTAATATATTCTTGAGAAAGTGCACTCTAATGATATTGTGATGTCTTAGATGGTGATGGAACATACTGGGTGAAGCATCATGGGTAAGGCTTTAGGTTACTCATGCAAGGAACAAACTATGTTTAATGTTTATTCTCCACCCCATTATAATTGAAACATGTTGGAATCTGTTGGAAGAACTGAGAAATGATATTGCCAACTTTGGTGATTGTTGCAAGGTTAAGGAAAAACTTGATGCATGATTGAAAGTCTTTCAAGTAAGTTAACTCCTTTGAACAATGGAAGGGAATTATATTCCCATCCTACCTCTTGTTGATACCTTTGACAAAGTTTAGATACAAGTCACATTGACTTATATTGGCTTTTGACCTACTTCTTTGTGTCTCCTTGCAGTCATGTTCTTTTGTTGGCTTTAACAACAATTAATGTTGATCTATATCTTAGTTCTTGTGAGTCTTGTTTTGTTCATCTCTTTGGTGGTTTTTCTTTTTGTGGATACTTCATGGATATTTTCTCCTTGCTCAATAATTTGATCTACAAGAACATAATGTAGGTAATTTATAAAAAAAACTTCAAAACTTGACTGATATTGGCTTCTGACATGTTGCTTTTTGTTTGCTTGCAATCATGTACTTCTACTTGTTTTAATGACAATTGCTAGTCTATATCTCAGTTCTTGTGAGTCTTTATTTGTTCATCTCTTTGGTGATTTTTCTTTTTGTGGATCCTTCATTGATATTTTCTCATTGCTCAAGAATTTGATCTACAAGAACATAATGTAGGGAATTAAGAAAGTTAAATGAAATCCTGAAGATAACAAGATAGTGATACACCTTTTTATACTTTAGTTTCAAATAATTCCTATTGTGTATGCTTTGAAGATGGCTTAGAGTTGCCAAAAGCATTTAACTATAATCCAAGCATGGTGTTTGGGCTTGGAAATCCACTATGAAGCTTCTAGGGTGAACCACTTCCATAATGTTGGGCATTCTCCTTGTTCCAATATATTCATGAGAATGTGCATTCCAATGTTATTGTGATGTCTGAGATGGTGATGGAACATATTCGGTAAGCCCTCATAGGTAAGGCTTTAGGTTACTCATGCAAGGCACAAACTATGTTCAAAGTTCATTCTCTACCCAATTATAACTGGGAAGTGTTGGAATCTACTGGAAGAACCAATAAATGATATTGCCAATTGTGGTGATTCTTGAAAGGTTAAGGGAAAACTTAATGCATGATTGAGAGTCTTTTGAGTAAGTTAACTCCTTTGAACAATGGAAGGAAATTCTATTCCCATCCTACCCCTTGTTGATACCTTTGACGAAGCTTATTTACAAGTCACCTTAACTAATATTGGCTTGGGACGTGCTACTTTGTGTTTTCTTGCAGTCATGTTCTTCTGCTAGTTTTAATGATGATTGTTGGTCTATATCTTAGTTATTGTGAGTCTTTCTTTTTTCATCTCTTTGGTGGTTTTTTTTGTGTGGATCATTCATTGATATTTTCTCATTGCTCAAGAATTTGATCTACAAGAACATAATGTAGGGAATTTTAAAAAAACTTCAAAACTTGATTGATATTGGCTTCTGACCTACTACTTTTTGTCTGTTTGTAGTTAGCTCTTCTATTGGTTTTAATGATGATTGCTGGTCTATATCTCAGTTCTTGTGAGTCTTTCTTTATTCATCTCTTTGCTAGTTTTTTTTTTTTGTGGATCCTTCATTGATATTTTCTCATTGCTCAATAATTTGATCTACAAGAACATAATGTAGGGAATTAAGCAAGTTAAATGAAATCTTGAAGATAATAAGACAATTATCCACCTTTTTTACTTCAATTTCAAATAATTCCCACTGTGTATGCTTTGAAGATGGCTTAGAGTTTCCAAAAGTGTTTAACTGTAATTCAAGCATGGTATTTGGGATAAGAACTCCACAGTGAGGCCTCTAGGGTGAACCACTTCCATAATGTTGGGAATTTCTCCTTGTTCCAATATATTCATGAGGACATGCACTCCAATGATATTTTGATGTCTGAAATGGTGATGGAACATATTGGGTAAAGCTTCATGGGTAAGGATTTAGGTTACTCATGCAAGGCACAAAATGTGTTCCAATTTCATTCTCTACCCCATTATAATTGGAAGGTGTTGGAATCTACTAGAAGAACCAAATAATGATATTGCTAGTTGTGATGATTCTTGTGAGGTTAAGGAAAAACTTGATACATGATTGAGAGTCCTTCGAATAAGTTAACTCCTTTAAACAATAGAAGGGAATTCTATTCCCACCCTGCCCCTCATTGATACCTTTGATGAAGTTTAGTTACAAGTCACCTTGACTAATATTGACTTCTAATCTGCTGCTTTGTGTTTGCTTGCAATCATGTTCTTTTGCTAGTTTTAATGATGATTTTTGGTCTATATCTCAGTTCTTGTGAGTCTTTCTTTTTTCATCTCTTTGGTAGTTTTTCTTTTTGTGGATCCTTCATTAATATTTTCTCATTGATCAAGAATTTTATCTGCAAGAAAATAATGTAGGGAATTAAAAAAGCCTTCAAAACATTATAATTTTATTTCCCAAACATCTAAATATGGCACTAGTTTGTATTCTTCTCAATTATACTTCTAACATACTTAGGACAAATTGATTATTGTCAAGATGCATGACTATAGATAATAAATTGAAAGGAAACCTCTCTACATGTTTGCAAAGGGAATATTGTACTATTATGATTGATAAGAGAGTTTTTTCTAAGAGGCTCAAAAAAGGGATGAATGCCAAACTCATATTCTAGGTCCTGACCTTGACATATTTTTATATGCCAAATCTACATTAACGTTACATATAATTTATGTGCCCTTTCTTAATAGCAACTGTTCATAATGTTGTCAAATTTGTCAAAAATGTCTGCTTTTTTATTTGTGAGCCCCCATTGGTTTTTTCATAATTTAGGTAGCTCCTGTAAATGTCCTTTCATTTTTAGGTTTCCTGCAAACTCTCTATATGATAATATAATTTAGAGAAGTGGATTTTATTTTATGTCTAGAAAACAAGTAGCAAAAGGGACTCAACATTATCCCTCATCTTCTAACAACTATAGATGAGTTTCAATCCATCACAAGTAGATGGAGATAGAGGAGAATCATAGCGGAAAGCAACCATTGGAGATGCCCCCATTCAATATAAGGGCTTCTGCATGTTTGACTTTTCGAATCCTTGATACAATTGACTAGTAACTACAAAATACTCATTGGTGTTGCCTTCTTATATACATAGGGTGCCCCTATACATCTTAGTCGGTTCATATTACATATTATAAGATTGGTCAGAGATCCAATTAGGTACTAAAAGTGAGAGGTTACCCATCCCGCCCATTCCCATCTCCATCCTTCTAAGTGATAAACTCTATATCAGCCACAGGAGAAGCACGAGAACTCCCATATTTATCCATAGAGATGAATTTATTTCTTTTCAAAAGGAGTATTTCTATAACCACCACTTTTTTTTTTTTTTTTTTATCCATTCAACTTCTGAGACCAGTAACTAATGCATAAGAACTTGAATTGAGGTTTTATTTTTTCTTTGTTTGCAATTGCATTAGGTGGCATGTTATCTTAGTGTTGGCAGTCCTCTCCATTGCCTATAAGTCTTTAGGAATAATTAATTGGTAGGTTGGTAGAAATTATGCAACTAGAGTGCATCTTTTTCTTTTTTTTTTTACTTCTGTAATTCAAGTTCAGTCATCAAATTTTCCTCATAAGTGTGTGAAGGTTTCTGATGAAAAATTAATTAACCATAGGGCATATTAGTGTTTGAGGAATTTGTGATTATTTTACAGTCCATGGTAAAGCAAAAAGAAGATCCAACAATATGAAATGACAACCACCTATCCACCTAATAGGATTCCATCATCTTTATTTATATTCATGATTAATGAGTTGCCAATGTTGTAGACTTAGATTACGAACTCCTCTCATGTCTGCCTAATGTAAAGTAGGGCCAAAAAAATTATACCCACATTAAAAATCCACATTATTTACATGTGAAAAATTGACATTCTCCACTTTTTGGGGGTTTTTTTGGGCCATTCTTTAGATTTTCATTGCCCACTTATTCAGCTATATGGGAGGGGAACAAAGTTGTCTTTTTATGTAAAGAAAGGTTTGCTTCAATACCTTATATATGCCTCTAATTCCTTTGTATCCCTATGAATATTCTATAAATATAGTACAATTGTAGTTATATTTGCTATTAGATAAAGAGCTTGATGATGGTAAACAATTTTGATTATTTGTTGTTTACTCTTAGTTATGGTAGCTGAGATTGTAAATGCCTAATTCAATTACGGTCTCTAATCAAATTATGTTGGTAGAGGATGGTTTAATTCCTTTTAAAATGTTAAGGGTCTGAGAATATATTTTATAATAAATTTATTGTTTATAAATGTCACCATACTTGTACTTACACTTTGTCAAAATTGTGCTCTACCTTATTGAAGTTAGGCAGTTTCATTTATTAGAGTCTTCAAATCAATTCATCATATTGGCTTATCTGTTGCGAGTCCATAAGACATGACTCTCTTTATATGTTGTTATTGTTTTGTAGTTTTTATTTCTCATTACCCTCTTTATTTGTTGGATATACTATTTTGTCCTTGATTGCAATTTCATTTTTTTGGCCATGTTATTTGTTGTTGAATGCTTGAATACCTACATTTTTAGCATGCAAGCACTCCTACATCCATAGAAATCATCACCTTTTCTTGTTTCTCTTGATAATAACCCCTCAAAAAAATTTCATGTACTCCATTGTGAGATCTTTGTTTATTGACCATAAGATTGATCTGATTATTTTCTCTGGAAAAATGCTCCTTGTACATATGGATAATAGCCCCCTTCTATTTTATATAAACTCTATTTATTTATTGTTTTGGTTGCTTCATAGAATAGAAAATGTGAGGCTATACAGGCCATCATGTTGTATGCATACATATTCTCCAGTGTTGGTTCTGCTTTTGAAACATGGTCCATTTATATGAGATTATGTTTTTTATTCAATCCACACAATACACTATAACAAACACATGATACACGCAATACATCTAAGCTGCTTGATATTGTATACTCAATAAGTTGGGTTTAAATTTATGCCAAGCTCAACTCCTATCATTAGCTTGGACTAAGGACTCAACAAAACAAAACTTAAGACATTTTGCAGACACATTTTTTTGTCTTACAAAAAAAATATACTAGTAATGTCAATTGCACATAAATCATGAGCCCATGTGCCCATCCTTTGCGTTTCATCATTACAATGGATTTAAGATTCTTGAATTAGTGTTTCAGATAAAGGTTTCATAGTATGAAACAAATAAATTTTAGTGTTAGTCAACCACAAAATAAAAGACCAATATATAGGTTATGTCTAGAAAGATGACACATTAAGGAATATAGGATGCAAAAATAAAACTAGAACTATCAAATTGGTATATCTGGCTCTCTAATTATACAGACATAAATAAGGAAGAGTGATTATTTTATATAGGAGTTTTCCTAAGTCAAACCTCATGTTACTATTTACCACCTCCACATTAGTCATAGTCCTTGTCAGATTCTCTATTTCAGTGAGGTTTCCAATGGCAATGGATCGGTAATTCAAATCATTGGATTTTGAAGGAGTTTGTGAGCATTAGAAAGTGGTGTTTAGAGCATTGTTAGCATTGGTTCTTGTATTGTAGAGAAAGTTGACATAGTCTTCTATGGTAGCATCATAATAAGGCCTAACTCTGATGCCTTGTTTGGATTGAGCTACGTTGATCCATAGTTAAATGGTGGTGTTGGACTTCTAGATGCATTTGTCATTTGATTGGCCTTTTTTTTGGTAATAATAATTGCTTCATATAGAATAGCATATCCCATTAGTAATTATGATAACTTTTATAATCTATTAGTTAAACATTTAGTTCCTTTGGGATTATGTTGTCTTTATTTTTGTATACTATTTTGAATAATTTTTCAATAATCCATTATTAGAATGCAAGAAAGTGCCAAGAAATAGTGAAATATAACAATTTATTTAAAATTTAGCAAAGACTGAAAATTAGGCTACCTGTAGTCATGATGGCAAATTTGATTGTAACAAGGCTCCAATCTGGGTGGATTATTTTTAATAGAGAAATTGTACCTACTACATGTGGGCATGTAATACATGTCCTAGACATTATGTTGTATTTTACATGACAACCATCTAACAAAAGCTTTGTAGAAGAGGCTGCTTCACTCCAAGTTGTTAGAATGTTTAGATCGGGTGCTGCAATATTTGGCTACAACAAGCATTACCACTTATTTTTATTTTATTTTTAATAGTAAAAAAAAGAACATTTCCCCTATGTGAATAGGTTGATAATTTTGTTTCCAATTTAATTTGAGTTACAACTTTTGGATCAATATTTCAAATTCTAATCAAGGATCTATCTAATAATAGATAAATAGAAACTATGAACACTACAATTTAGGCACATTTTTACTAGTTGTGCCCTTGTCCTAATTGGGAAGTGAAACATAGTACAAAGAGGGAACATCAATGAAGTGTTATGGAATTCAAATATATCAATTTAGGGTAATTAGACTATTTCTTGATATTAATGGAAAGGCCAATTTCATGCACAACATATAATAGGTCCCTAATTAATGATGTGCCCTTACTAATCATGCATCAATTTATAGTTCAATTATAATTAGGATCATCAGAATATCTCAGATTGGTTAAATGCTTGGTTTTCTTGGTGAATTTTTTGTATCTATAGAGCAAGACATCGAAAATTGTTGGTACAATATATTGGATTAGGTAAAATGGATCTTCAAACAAGGTAGATAGAATATTTTGAAGATCTAGATATATATGCAAGTCAAGGTAGGCTTATGGTACTCTTCATCCCACTTAAGTTGGCCAATTTCTTTCACATTTCTTAAACATCGATTTATGCCATAGTTCCTTTCATTTTTAATTTTGATGTTGATATTTAAGCCTTTAGGGCATTTCATTTATCCTTTATGATGTTTTTACAAAATTATTAATAATTCAGAGTTCTCTTTGCTTCCTTTAGTTTTTAAAAATAGTTTTGCAAGGTGTATAATATTTGATTGTTGTTGCAAATGGTATAAATGGATACAATGTCTTCATATAATATCATGGTGATTCATAGTTAATATTTTAATAATGTGTTATAGTTTAAATAGCAATGTAAAAAATTATACATTACATCTTTTCATTTCTTTAAGTGCTAATGTAATCTTGTTCGGAAGTGATTGCAGATTCAATACTTGGTCATTTCATGTGTACTTAAAATATGTAATGGATTAAATTTGAAATGTAACCCAATAATGTGATTTATCATTATGTTGGTCATATTCATTCTCATGGTATAATGACATATTTTGTCTATAGGAGACATGAGAACATCTCACTGCTATTCTAAAAATTAGTTTGGAATTAGGTTATGCAGTTTCCTATTTCTCCACTTTGCTTTTTATAGGCTTTGATGCAAAATTTTCTCTCCAAGTGATCTTGACAGCATTGGGCTATGTAAATATTCATATTTTGGTAGATCCAAGCATGCTTCCTTCAGCAGTCATATCTTGACAACCACAAACAAGAGTCTATTTCATAGTAAGATGTTGTATTATGCACATGAATTTTCATTCCCTAATTCTTATATATGCCTTTCATTGAATCATTTTTATGTTCAAAATATGCATTACAAAAATATTTATTACTGACACACTTTTCTCTTAGAAGGAATAATATGAGGTTTGACTCAAATGAGACCATCATACATGCAAAAAACTTTTACAATAGTTGAATATGTCACCAGCAATTGAGTGTTAATATCCAGATACTAAATTCACCCACAATCCCTTTCTTTCATTTGTTGTATTTATATTGGACAAAAGATGTTTTGTATTTGTCAAGTATGATTGCAAAGATATGACAATGTTGTTTTCCATATTTTTCTTGCTTTAAGGCATACATCCTACTTCCATAATGTGTTTGTGTCTTACCCAAATAAAATTTCAAATGACCACCATTTCTACTCTCTAAAAAATTGGTACAATTCGACGTACCCATTGCACCCATAGGTGCAATCGCTAGTTAACAGAGCTTCTTCAATGTTCATCTCTTGCAATTTATATCTATTCTACTACAATTGCTAAAAGTCTCCAATCCTAAACCCTTATGATGACTCTCTGATAATGATTTGGACATTGGGATGTGTAGATGTGAATTTTTGAGCTTCAATTCTAGGTATATATCTGATGTTACTGTTTCTTGACCAATAGAGTTATGTGCTTCCTCTATCCAGTATTCACCGTAAGATTCCTATGATTTCTTTTTTATCTCCATAAATTATAGATAAACCTTCTCCTATCAATCATAGCTCTTGACTTGAATTAATATTTCATGTGTGACTACCAACTCCTTCCTTCCTATCCATTGGCTATCTCCCCTTCAATGTATACTTTCTATTATCACCTACCTCTAATATGAATTGCTATGCCTGATTTATATAGCCCATACCCGATGAAGAGTCATGATTGTTTCATTTTATTGTTAACATTATTTATATTATTTTGATATGACGTTTGTTAGCTATGTTTTTATTGTAATATCACATAAATATATTTTAATATGAAATTTTTTTAGATATAATATTTTAAATATTTCTATTGATATATAATCTATATTAAAAATCAATTATTTATTGTCATATTTCAATTTCATTTTATTATAATTATAATTATATATTTATTATAATAATAAGTATATTCTATTATTTATTTAATTGTCATTCATCATATTTTATTCTTACTTATGAATTATACAATTTATACTATATTATTTATATTATATTATCATTATATTAGTTGATATAATAATATATTATAACAATTTGATATTAAGAATAAATTTTTATAATATTATTAATTAAATTAAATTTGGAAATGGGGATATAATGATGATTATTCTTTAATGGGTGCTAGCTCAATGGAAGAGCACCTGCTTTACAAGCAGATGGATGGTGGTTAGATTCCATCATGCCCTATTATGACCAAATAGACTATTAAATATGCTACTAAATATTTGATCAAATATACTACTAGATATGTTATTAAATATACCACTAAACATGTGACTAAATATACTAAATATGTGACCAAATATATGATTAAATATGCTACTAAATAGACTACTAAATATGTGACTAAATCAACTATCAAATATACAACTAAATATGTGATTAAATATACTACTAAACATGTGTCTAGCCACATGATTAAATATACTACAAAATCAATTACTAAATATACCACTATATATACTACTAAATCAATGATCAAAATCACTGATTAAAATCAATGACTAAAACTGCTTTGTAGTATATTTAGTAATATATCACTAAATATATCACTAAATGAATGACTAAAATCACTTGGTAGTATATTTAGCAGTGTTATAAATGACTGGATATCAACTACTATTAATCGCTTGACTAATTTTAGTCACATGTATACAAGTTTTAGTATTTTTTTTAGTCACATATTGTTGTTTTTGTACTAGTGAGTCACCTTTGATTCTTCATAATTATCATCTTCTCTCACTTCTCTATGTGCTTCACCTTGAGTTTGTGGAGTAGGTGTAGGACTAGATTCCTGACCTAGTTTAATTTCAGTTCCATCTTTCTCAACTGTAACTAAGGCTGGTTTAGTTGAAATGAATGGCACTAGAGGCAATGCTACTTGTGTTGTAGTAATAACATTTAGTTGTTTAGTGCTTGCACTTTGGTATTCTATCTCTTTTACCTCTGCATTTAGAGGGGGCACATCAAGCGTGTCAATTTGTTTCTCCCTTATTGATGCCACTTCTACTTTTTCAATTTCATATGTTCTCACCAATACAAGATTTGTGCATAATTTTGTTGCCATGGTGGAATTCTTCAATATCTTCTTGAAATCATCATTAGTCAAAGGATTGATGTTCTGAGAAGAATTATCAAGAACATCCTTAATTTCTATTGAGTCTTGTTGATTCACTTGGTCTACATGCGAGGGACTATTACTTGATACTTGTACATCTTGCACCTCTATTCATCTTGTTGCTCTTCTTCAGTTGTGGCCTCTTCTATTGTTGCTTTCTCAGTGCCTCCCACACTACCATCCTTAACTGATATCTCTTGTGCATTTTTTGTTGTCACCTATTCAACTTGCTTAGGGTCTTGCATTACTTTCTCACCTTTCTCTTTTATAGCTGGTGTGGATGACCCATAGATTATTTTCCAAATTTATGTACTCTTGGTCACCATATCTTCAATATTCTTGTTCAAGATATGGAAAGGTCTATATTTAGGGGCAAATTTATAACTTTTCTTTTCCATAGCCTTGGCGATCTTCCTTTAATCCAATTCTGGCATAACTTGGGCTAGAGTGGATTCCTTGATTTGTCTCTCTATTTGCAAGCTATATTGCCATTTTTCCTCAACTCGGCCATATAGACTCTTGGGTAGGGAGTTGGAAATATTAATAGGGGTTAATTTGAATTTAGCCATCATCACATATATGTCTTCCTCAATAGTATTTTGTTCAACTTTCCCTAACTTATCAAATCAATGTGTGCAAAACTAGATAAATCTACATTTGATTTTACATTGTCACACAAATTATCTAAGCTAGAGGAGGGATTGTGGCTTACCACCTTGAATTGACTCATGTTATCAGACTTTTTTTCTTCTCATCTGACTCAACTTCTAGAGTGTATTTCCTCTTTACATATGTCTTCTTTGTAGGTTGGATCAGCTCTGGTGAGGCAATAGTCTTCTTTCTTTTCAGTTTCTCGGCAACCTTAACTTGCTTAGTGGCTATCCTTGTGCTAGAATTGGTAGCAAGTATTGCTAGCTTCTGTTTTGAAATTTTCACAAGCTATTTGGGTTCGTCCACTTCAGGCTCCTTAGCCTTTCTCTTCTTCTTCTCAACTCCTTTAGGTGCTTCCTTGGCTTCTTCTTCCTCGACACCTTTTGTATTAACTTCATCATCTTCTCCATGTCCTTGAGTGAGTACCAATGGGGCTTGGAGTTTTTCGTCCTCTTCATCATCTTCATCTTCCTTTTCTTCTCCCCCTTTTCCAAATCTTACTTTCAGCTTTTTAACAAGTTTGTTATTTTTCCTTAGAAAAGTAGTTATTTTCAAGTCAATTGTAATCCTAGACTTGACTTCCTCATAGTTCCCAAATGAGGTGGCAATTTTATCGATATCTTCTACTAGTAGAGCTAGGATAGTTGCAAATGCCTCATCTAAATTTTAATCTCATATGTTAAGGGCTTAAGCCATCTGACCCTAGGAATAACTACCTGCACATATGTATAATCTGCATCAACTAAGAAGAAAGTTACATTGTTTTAATGTTTCTCAACACATGAATCCTTAGTCTTTGTTTCATGGATTTCTTAAAATCCTCAAAATAACTAGTCATTACTGACTCAAAATTATCTCCAAGATGCTCTTTGAACTCTGTAATCTGAACTATAATAGACCTATTGGTCTTCTAAGCAACTTTTCCAAAATTTGGAAATGTGTTCTCCATACTAAAGAATATGAAGACCAATAAAGAGCCAAATTTGCAAGATGCACTATTTGTTTTCCTTATAGACTCTAAGTTTTCAAATAGTTGTTGAAGTTGCAACTCAACAAGGTCATAGGTGTGATCTCTTTTCACTATTTTTTATCCCAAATATACTACCATACAGGATACACTATTTGGTTTGCTAGACTGAAAGAGCTTATGGGCAATCACTCTTACTGCAAAGGAAATTAGGGGGTCTGAGATATAATCTATAGACATCCCTCGTTTGTTCCACGCTAAACTTGTGTTCTTTTCTATTATTTCCTTTGAATCACTTCACATGCTCTAAGGTCTATCTAGGGTAAGATACCCTATCACTCGGTTGATGACCCTTTTGGTGATCTTAATTGGTCTATTTTCTAACCATATGAAGTCATCATGTATTCTACTAAGCACAATCTTTATCCATTCAATCTTGAATACATTAGGCAAATCTAGGGCACAAGTCAACCCTTTCTTTTCTACAAATTTGTTTTCTTCCCTTAAGACTCCATCCACACAAAGTTGGTTGTTCAAATCTCTTATCTCCATGTCTCCTATACTTCCAAATTTACAAGTATAGCAATACCTAACATCCTAAATCATAAGAACTTTTTGTGGTATCCTGAACAACGCACCAAATGAGTCTCCTTTATATGCAATTTTAAGCATTTCTTGGAAAGGTGGTTGTCTTGCATCATTACTAATTAGTTGCACATTAAAAACCTCTTGTCCCTCTTTTCTAACACTTATATAAGAGCTAGCTACAATATTTTCTACTTAGGGTTCATGAAAATTCAAACAAAAAAACTTGGCACTAGTAAAATACCTTTCCAATCTCATGAATATGTCAAGTTGGAGTTGAATTTGGTTCATAAATGCAAGAAATTCCTATCGTAATTTTCTTTTATGCTCTCTTTGATTGCTGATGAATACAAATGAGTTGAGAAATAACTATATAACCCTTAGAATTTTGCAATATTTTCTTATCATCATAGGGTTTCAAACTCACTCGACTTACACATGATTTCCATCACACTTGGCTTATACAACAAACACAACCAATACTACCATACTTTCATTACTCAGTAACAACTAAAATTCCATTCATGCTCGATAGTAGTTCTATGAAACTTTTCATGCTCGAAAACAACATGAAAACTAACAAAACTATAGATTTCTTCTAGGTTCTAACCAATACATTTCATCTTAATTTATGCATATATAATCTTTTTAGAACATAGATTCTTGGAATTGATGTATAATATAACTTTGAAATATCAGTCCCATACATACCTTTTGATTAGCTAGTTAGGGGTGATGTGATCACCTAATCCATTGGATGAAGTGACCTCATCTAAACTTGATGTGCTACAATCTTCCTACTTCTTCCATGCCTTTCTCATCTGCACTTTGACCTTCTCAACATTTGACCTTTTCTTTGCCTTTATTATTTCCATTACTCAATGTTGGTGATCTAGTTGGAGAGTTTCTACTAATATGACTATTCTTCAAACAACTAAAGCATGTAGTCTCACTCAACAATCTATTGTAGTTGCCTTTGAAATGTGTTCTAATGCAATTCTTAGGAACATGTCCATATTCTTAACAACAGTGATAATTGTACCTCGTATTGTAATCCCAATTGTAGGATTTTCCATTCTTTTGTACCTTTGTTTGCTTGTTTGATGTCTACTTGGCATTAGATCTACATTCATATTCTTTATGTCCATAATTTTGACAATTGTGGCAATATTATTCAAATCTCTATGTCATTAAGGTCTTGGTCCTACATTCATATACCTGATGTCCTTGTTTGTTGTACTTATGACAGTAACCCTTGAATTTCTACTTAGGGTTGCTTTTATTGTTTTAGTTTATTCCTCAGTTGTTCATTTTGTAACTTTAGGGTTTTGATCTCAATTTCCTTTCCATTCAATTCATGGTATGAAATCATCAATTGATTCATTGTATCTAGTTGCATGTTAGCAAAAATTTGCACATCAAATGTCTTCTCTTCCAGTTTGTTTTTCAGTGTTCTTTTGTCATCTTCAATCATGAATTTTTCTTCCTCAACTTTCTTTTTCTTCTCGATCATCTCACATAGCAATACTGATTGGACTTCTTGTTCTATCTTAATATTTATGACCTCTTTAGTTAGGGCACCATTCTTTTCCATCAGATTTGCAACTGCTACATCAAACTCACTTGACTTTCCATTCACAAACAATTTAGTGGTGTCTTCCTCTTGGTAATGAGTATCACTTTTCTTTATAGCCATCTCTTTCCTTCTCCTTAATGAACATCGCAATTCTTCTCTTGCTTCCATGAGTTGGTGTAGGGAAATATGGATTTCAATCTTCTAGTTTTCAATAGTCTTTTCCAACATGTAGACTTCCATCTTTAAGATCTTTCTTTAAAGTTGTAAAGTTTTCCTTTCTAGAGAATAAGGCTCTGATACCAATTGTTAGAAATAGAAATGGGAAAGTAAACTCTGAGAGAGGGGGGGAGGGGGTGTGGGGTGAATCAACACTTAAAAACTTTAACCATAAAACATTCACTACACATCCATCTCACAATTTAGCATGTAAATTGAAATAGCTAACTACATATGTTCATCTATAGCATGAAACAAATAACATATAGCATAATAAATTTTTTACCTAGAAACCCTCTAATGAGAAGGTAAAACTAGGGTAGGGATGATACCCAAAAATCTTCACTACTACAGCTATAAAGTGTAGCCAATTAAGGTTACAATAAGTTTGAGCATAAACTATGATTTGCCCACTGTTAAGTCTCACCATGTTAAAGGATTCAAACACCCTACTAAAAGTGTGCCTTGTTAGAGGACTTTAACTTGCACTAAAATAAGCACTCAGTTAAGAGATTTACACAAGCCTGTTAAGACTACTCTATTAGGAGATTTTCTCTGCATCACTTGTTAAAAGGATTCAACACCATGATCCTTTGGCTAGCACTCCATTGCTAGATGTTAGATCTTCTCTTTCCTGATGTGTACTTGATCCTTCTAATCATATATGTCTCCTTTGTCCTCTCTCTACTTTCGTATGTTCTCTTTAACTAATTCTACAATTCATAACATTATTGTTGATATTGTGGCAATTGATCATGTAGTGGGGTTGATGTTGTGGAACCTTCTACCTTTGGAAGTGTTTGGTGCTTTTTTGGGAAAATAAAACTAGAAATATTGTAAAGACCCTAAAATGGTCAATTTTAGAGGTTGCCCTAGAATGCTATTATAAGCAGCTGAGTTGTATAATGCATTGTAATGTTGGTGAACATTTTTGTTGGATAATAGAAAGGTTGAAGGTTGTGTAGGTGGACTTAAACCAAGTTTTGGGTGAACCACATTAAATTTGTGTGTTATTTGTGTTCTTCGTGTTTCTTCTATAATTTATGCATATACAATTTTATTCTTATATTATTCTGGATCTATCAAACCCTAACAATTATTACAATCTCTATAGCCACCATGAATGCCTTCTCTACACTTAGCATTCATCCCTC
Source organism: Cupressus sempervirens (assembly GCA_028749045.1). Taxonomy (NCBI): domain Eukaryota; kingdom Viridiplantae; phylum Streptophyta; class Pinopsida; order Cupressales; family Cupressaceae; genus Cupressus; species Cupressus sempervirens. Next base: position 159,064,649 of record CM053788.1, on the reverse strand, counting down.
TTGCATCTTCTTCACTTTCTTTACACATATAACTATTTAGGGTTTGTCTCCTTAAGTAAACACAAGTGGGCTAGGGTTAGGTTAGAATCAATGGCTGAAGTTGATCCATTTTTCCACTTAGAACATCCCTCAATTTTATTGGTTGCATGTATTTCATAAGGATTCATAATATACATTTGTACATATCTTCTAGAATCATAAAACAATTGTTAAGTTGGCCCAAAAATGGTTTACATGGAAGTTTGTACCATTACAAACAACTATGTCCAAAACTATTCACTCAACAATTGAAGTCTTTGATGCTTGGCATCTATTATTTCTTCAATATTGTAACTCATCTTCTAAATAACTCAACATACTCTATTTACTCGAGTCATGGGTGACTCAGTACTAACTATCTACTCGACACATACTAGTGCTTGACACTGACTATGTATATTACTTGGCATGTATTGTCTAGCAACTGATGCTCAACATGCTTTGATCACTTGGCTCGCATTGATTGCTCAACTTGCTCCAATCACTTTACTTGCACTATAATTCTGATAGATAATGACTAACTATTTTGTCGCTACTTTGTCAAAACCAAATTGAGATTAACATGGTCATATTTGTATGACTCCTCCTATAAAGTATAGGTAGTGCATATTTGTTAGTCTATTTAATCACTCAAAAACCTATGGCATCAAATTTTGTGACTTGCCAATTTATATTAGGAGAGATGTGTAAGATTTTCCTTGATAACATAACCCCTTAAGCTATGAACTAGCTTAATTCATCTTAGAGGTTTCACCACTAATGAATGAGTTCACAACCTCTACAAATTTGATCGCTTCTACCTCCTCACTCTTCTTAGTCCAAATCTTGGTAAAGCCTATCTTGACCTCCTCTTTATCCACCATCTTTCCCATTCCTTTCTCAACATGAAACTTATTGTTTAGACTACCTTTACTTCTACAATCTCTAACAAGATGTCTGTGACATCAAAAGCATGTCATTTTGATGTCTCTCCATAGTCTAGTGTTGACTCTCTAACTCATCCTCATCTTGTAGTGTGTTGTAGGATGACCATCATTCCTATAGGTCCAACAAACCTGAGTGGACAACTTGTCCCTCGTAGTGAGACTCATAAACTTTGGAGATGATTGGTTGGATCTTGCCCTTTATCTGTATTCCTTAGAATTATGCCATACTAGTTACATTAGTAACAATATCCATCTATTCTCTTCTTGTTAAAATGAAATTTGTACTCTTGTTTTGTATGGTCATATTGGTGACAATTATGATGGTACCCATCAAAGGTACATTAAATATTAGGCAATGTCATTTTTAACTAGCATGCATTTGAAGTATGACCTATCCTAACACAAAAATAACAAGTGGGTTTTCCAAGTTTCTTGCCTTTGTTTTATGTCCTTCCTTGCTTCTTGAAGTTTGTGTCTTCTCCTCCAAAAGTCTTACCAACTTTAGTATTGTTGTCACCAAAAATCCAAGACCGTTGGTACTTTTGGTTGTTCTTTGAGCTTGCAATTGTTCATCTATTTTTTATGAGATCTCATTAAACTTCCTTAGTTTTCCATTCCTCTTATTTGTGCTCTTTAGCTCCTTAGTCAGTTTGAGCACTTAATATATTATTTGTTTGAATTGCTCCTTGTGAGGATGATTCTACTCCTCTCCCAGCTGCACCATTTATTCATCTTTTCTTCTTGTTGCTTCCTCAGCTATTCTTTTAGAATCTAGAGATATTCTTAGTGCTTCTCAGCTTCCTCTTTGGCCAAAATGACATCATCTCATTCCTTTTTTGCCTTTATCATTCCTCTAGTTGATTCTTTTTTTCCTTCATCATTGCTATGGTTTCCTTCAGCTTCTCATTGTTAGTCATGAGGTCAGTTATAGCTTCATCTGACTCCTCTGATCCACTTTGATCTTCCAACTTTTCAATGATTTCTTGAATTTCAATGAGTTTCTTCATTAGTTTCTTCCTCATACTCAATGACTCTCTCAACTTATCCTTCAAACCCTCAATAGTGTCAAAATCATTGTCAAGTTGGTTCTTTAGTTTAAATGATTCTATTAGTCTTCCCTCAAGTTGTTAAGCTCGTTGCTACTAGGTTCTATGCTATGATACCAATTAAACTTCCCTCAATAGTGTCAAAATCATTGTCAAGTTGGTTCTTTAGTTTAAATGATTCTATTAGTCTTCCCTCAAGTTGTTAAGCTCGTTGCTACTAGGTTCTATGCTATGATACCAATTATCGTCTCAAGTTAGTACATAGAGTGGGGGTGGGGGGTGTGAATTAGTACAAATGTTTCTACCAGTTACTTGAGCTACTTCTTCAAATACTTTTACAATGAATCCTTTAACACGTAAAACAAAGGCAATGCTATAAAACCAAGAAAATCCCACAAAAATAATGCATCAATGACACATGAAAATCCCACAATTTTTTTTAAAGGCTACAATTGTTCCTTCTAGGAACATTTTATGTTTGGAATGTTCATAACCTATGAGGATTACAAAAGCTTGTGAAAGCTACTTGGTCAGAGGATTTACAAATCTCTTTTTGAGAGACACCTGGTAAGAGGATTTACAAAATATTGTATGATTAAGAGGTTTAAAATAAATTCAATGATAAGAATATAATCCAAGTGATCTAGTATGAAATATGACATGACTTGCCTTATAGACCATATGTGAAAAAAATGAGGATTTCTTTATCTTTTTTATCTATATTGGCTTGCTTTGTGACCATTATAGTATCTCCTTTCTCTTTTTGTCCTTCATTGAAATTAGTTTGCTATTCCTTGAATCTTTGGTTTGCAACTATTAACTACATCTTTTTTCTTGCATTCAAAATCATGGACGACAAACTTAAAATTTGAAGTTATGTACTTTCTCTAGTATCTAGGCACCAAACCCCCAAAAAAACTTGCTTAAATTAAATGAAGTCAAAATTTGAATTGTATGTATGAGCTATTTATGGAACAACTGTGACACCTACGAGTAGGATCAAGATTGGTAGGCTTGTTAGTCTCCTACAAGTCTATGTTTATCATGTATCTTATTGTCCTTCTATTGCTCTGACCTAATGCATGTCACATTACTCTCTATAACTATCATTTTTAGCTTGTCACATCCTTTGTGTAGACCTTTTATGCTCGTTCTTTGACTCTATGTACTTTGTGCATATTTTCATGTCATGACTTCAACTAAGTTGCCATACATACTTGGACCAATGTACCATTCTATCACTACTACTATTGTTAACCATCTCCTTCATCTTCCTCAACCAATTGCCAATCAATGCAACACTCCGAGTCTTGTAATGCTACATGTTAGTCATCACTATTTTCCAGCCAATATACCAAGGGGACTTACTAAGTCTAACACCATTCATCCACTCCCAAAGTCTACCTTGTGATCATCTCATAATTAGCAAGTGACATGATTAGTAATGAATGGACTATAATAAATAATGACATTCTAAATTATCAAACCCCTTCGAAGATTCTAAATAGTAAGATTGTTCTCTCTAAAATTGGAATCTAATAATTTATGTAATCAAATGTTGGGCCCATTTTTTTTTCTAGTTTCCATTATATTCTCAAAACTATTTTCCACCAATGGCATCATTAATTAATTTCTAGTTACACAATCCCCTTTCTAACAATTGCAGATTTTTCACTAAATTCACAATTGCATAAGATTAAGGTCAGGGTTTACCATGTATAGGATTTCTTAGATTTTGTAATCTATATCTTGAAATCCCATATCCACTATACAAACTGCATATGTTCAATGACACAAACATCATTTACAAACTTAAAAAGAATTAGAGTAAAGAGAATATATATTGATAATTATAAAGTACTCAAATTATATTTTAAAACCAACTATAGAAAATGTGGAGTAAGGAAGCATAGAAGGTTATGTACACAATCATGGTATGGCAAAAAGTGGCAATGTGAAAAAACAAGTGTTTCTTTTTGTTCAAAAGTGCAAAAATCTATGTTGACTTTTTTGTAGGCATGAGTGTTAGTACATCTGAACAAGGAAAATATTAAATAAATCAAATATAAAAAGGGTACATGATATCCAAAACATATTTGATATTGGATATGTATCTAATATTTGATACATAGAATTTATATATATTTTTAAAATAGATACTCCCTTGTGTATATCTTACTAAGTAGCATTTTTTGAGTACCAATTTTTTTTAATAATTCCACTACTTGAAATCCCTCACCTTTCTTGTCTATGAGATATTCCATACTAGCCAATACCCTCTAATCTCTGCTCATGGTGTTCACTCTATAAACTCTACTCTTGGATTGTCCATCAATTTACGTCTATCACTTTTCTTCAACTATTTTTGAATTGACCCTGGATTGGCCATGTGACTTGTAGAAAAAAAAATCCTCTTTCTAGACATGTAAGATTTTACATTTTGGGATATGATCCAAATGTTCTAATGTGTTTCCTATCTTTCTCTTTAGTTTCCAATTGTGAACTATACAATTTTTTATAACATTAATGGTTATATATTGATAATCTCCTTCAATCTCTAACACTTCATCCTTTTTATCTATGCAATTCTTTAGCCTCTCTCTCTTGAAATTATTTTTGCTTTTGTAGTTTTTTCTCTACCTACATGACCATAAACCCTAAATACCATGTCACCCTCATAATTATTGAGAATACTTGACTATACCCGACTTCCCTAGGATTACCTTTGACATTTTTTAGCCAACCTTGATTTGGTGTCTTCAACTTGGCTATCTTCATGTGCTTATTTTTAAAATATATATAGACAGAGGTTGGTTTTAGACATTCCCACCTTATCTAAAGAGATTTTTCCCGTACGCATAGAAATTCAACTTTTAATACAATAGGTCTTATTATTCACCACTTCTCTTATACCTCTTTTAATTTTATCAATGACCATGTCCACATTTAGTTATTTACCTTAACAAATCTTCCCATTTTATTCTTTCAATATCCACCAAACTACCATTAATGGGGAAATGATCCATATTGCACTCCAACATGATCTTTGGTTTAGGGTAGGCCACCCTTTCATAAATCTAATTAAATTACCTTCCAAAGCCAAATTCCATTCTAGATCATTGCATAACCAATCCCAAAAACCTATATCAAAGGGGTAGTTATATAAGAAGTGATTAATTGATTCTTTATTTTGTTTGCATACGAAACCAATACTTGGCCTTGACATTCCATACATCTTTCTTTCTTTTGTCATAACTCTCCAATGCAAAATTGTCCAAATAAATTTCTCACTGGTCAACATTCTTTCATGAAACACCAAATGACATATCTGCCATGTGAGGGTATGGATGTGGGCACTCTTACTAGGTCATGCATTATCCAATACTTCCTTTGAATCGTTTTCCCATAGCTTCCTAGGTTCCCTGTATATTTTCCAAATTATTTTATCTCCCAAAATAACATTCTATTTTTCTAATTCTCGTAGACAAGAACCACCTTTCCCTTTAGGTTTACACATTGTATCTCAAATTATCAACAAAATATTATTACCTGCTTGGCCCCTTCCTACATATATTTCTTGAAAAACATTTTCAGTTCTTTGATTTCTTTGGTTGATAATTTAAAACATGACATTGCATATATTAGAGTTTTACCAATACAGGTTTAACCAAAAGGATTCTCTCAAGAAAGGATACCAATTTGTGTTTCCAAGCCTCTATTTTTTTCTTAAATTTAGTAATCAAATCTTCCCAAACTAATATTCTTTCTACCATTTTAAATAGCGGAATTTCTAAATATTTTGAAGGAAACTCTCCAACTGACCAGCTCAATATGTTGGAAATTTTATTTTGGATATATTCCTTACTATTGAAAAATAAAGTTTGAGCATTTTTTCCATTTATTTGTTGTCCTACAACATGTTCATACAAGTCTAGTGCTTTCTTTGTTGTTGTTTCCTAAAATAGAGTTATATTATATGTGAATTGGGAATGTTTTATTATCCTTAAATCTTTGTGTACCAAGGTGTCATGCCAACTGTGTTCTTCTTTGAGCATATTTTTTTAATGAGTGATTAAACCATTATGAAAAATAAGAAAGGTGAAATAATTTCACCTTGTCTTTGTCCATATATTGTTTCTTTTGGAGAAACCAAATGCACCTCCATTCATAACTATCAAGAAGTGGGGAGAGGAAATACATAATTTGATGACATGAATCCACTTTAGATCAAACCCGAGTTGTCCTAGTATTGATAACAAAAAATCCTATTGCACTTTATTATATGCTTTGGCTATATCCAATTTAATAATAATCTCTTTAGCTCTTTTTGTATGTATCAATTGAATTCTCTCAACAACAAGAATTATGTTGTCTAAGATTTCTCTTTTAGGCATAAATCCATTTTTCTCAACTAGTATGAGGCTATGCATTATCTCTTTCAATCTATTGGCTAATGCTTTTGAAATTATCTCAAGTATGTTGTATTATAAAGTATTATTGGTATGTAGTCATCTAGTGACTTTTCATTCTTATTCTTGTGAATGGAAACCAACATTGTGTTGCTTATTTCCTTTACAAAATTCACTTTGATTCTAACTTCCTCTATGACTTGGTTGAAATCTTCTTTTAAAATCATCATCTCTAATAGAAATTAGCTAGAAAGTCACCTGGACTAGGTACCTTGTTAGGATTTAGTCTACATCCTGCCAAATAAACCTCCTCTTAAAAAATTAGAGCCAGCATCATCTTGGTGTCCTTGTCATTAATTAATCTTGGGACTATTGTTAGCAATTTTTCCCTTCTTTGAGCATCTGAACCATTGTTAGAGTTTATTTTTAAAAATAATAACCAACCACTATGCTTTTGATGCCCTCTTTGTCTCTACAAACTTTGTTGTTGTGGTCAATCATCTCATCAAATATGTTTTGTGCTCTTCTAGCTTTTACCAAAGTGTGGAAAATTTTGGTTTTTCTTATCACCCTCTATAATTTGCAATTCACTTGCTTTCTATTTTTAGTAAATTTTTTCTTGGATTTTTGTTTAAAAGTGTCTCTTTCAATTATTTTTCTTGATTATATTCTACTAGTGCCATCCCATCTTTTATGATCTTCTCAGTACGTCATTACAATTCATTTTGCACCTTCTTTTTCTCTTCAAAGATTTTTTTAATCACTTCTTTGTTTCATATTCTATGATTATCTTCAATGTGGGTAGTTTTTAAAATAGATTGAAATACAGGCAATCCTTTGATATAGCTTGACGTAGTACAAGGAAGAAGAATCCCAAAAGGAGATTTCCTAGCCCCCAACAAATAATCACATAGTAGAAACAAAACAATAATGTAAGATTTTATATCAATTCACAACACTTTATTTATAAAATAATTGTTATATGCAATGTGTCTGGCTATAAGGCCTTCCAAGTTTTGGCCAAATACAGTAGCAATTACAAAAACAATTATGCAAGATTCCTTAAGATCCAACCCAAACGCTGCCTAATCTAGATCCACACTCTGGTAGAAACCTCGAAGGAAGATCTAAACTTGTGCTCGCAAACCCATTAAGCAATCTCCTTATTTCCCAAGCCTCAGCTACTAGCCCTTCTCAAAGTTTTCTCATCTGCCACATCCTCTTCTCCAAGATATATTATTATGACTTAAGACTCTACAATACCCCTTACTTATAACCAACTAATCCACAAGTGAGCCTAGCAACTTACATATTAAATAAACCCTTACATTAAATATATGTTGAGCCACAAGTTGGCCTACAACAAAAAATAAAATACCAAATGCCTTAGAAGGATTACAAAATTTATTAAATACACATAACCAAATTAAATACCTATTTTTACTCACACTAGAAATTGAACACATAAAAATTGGTTAAAACAAAAACAAAAACATGGTCGAGCATAAAAAAAAACTACTTTTGAGTATCAACAAAACCTCCATGCATAACCAAGCTCACACAAGCATAGTTGAGCCCCATTATTTGTCAAGTCCATCAGCAACTGAGCCCCCTTCATTGACTGAGCTACTCAATCAACACAACAACCAAGCATCATTGAGCTCCCAGTGTATGCCGAGTTCCCATAAGCATCGCCAAGTACCTTCAATTATGGAGCACCTCTATGATCACCAAGTCCACTCAACCACTGAGTTTGTTGATGAAGCCACATACCTTTCAATTGAGAACTACTAAGAGATGACTGAGCACCTCTTCTTTGACCAAGTAACACTCCAAGTGCTCTTTGAAGCAACTATCAAGCATTCCCCCAAGAACTCCAAAGTAGTCATTGAGCAAACCCATGATGCTCTTGCATCATAGCTTCTCTCAATCCACTACTTGTTTATTGAAGTTTCCAAAGACTATTCTCTCCACCACATGCTCTTAAACCTAAAGTAACCCTCACCCCAAGTGAATTCTAAGCCAATCTCTAACTAAATTGGATAATGGTCTGAGACTTTTGCTAGCAATGTTATTGAAGATAATGGAATGTTTTCTAATGTCCACTAAGGCCCTTCAAATAATTTTTCAATGTGTTCCCATTATTTTTGTGAATCCAATCTCCTATTTTTCGATGTAAACCATCTTATTGAAGGTATTCAATCATAAGCATTAATTTTATAAAGAATTTTCCAAAGTCCAAAATGTATTTGTTAATTTTTTTAATTCCTCCACTTGGATAATGCATTTCATGTTGCTAGAATTCAAGATCTCTTGACTCAATTCTTCCCATACCTTGATTTTATCTGTAGATCAAATTAACATGTATACATTCCATGGTGTGAATTCTGGAGTACATTTCTCTTAATAAGATATTATATTCAAAAATAATAATATTAATTTGAGATATGGATGTAGAATTAACTTTCCAAAGTAAACCAAAACCTCTAACATACCCATCAATTGTTCGAAATATATAAGCCCAACCTTTATACAAGCTAGAAAACTGTTTTCCATCTTCCTCACTACATTTCGTCTGTTAGAATAAAACCAAACCACTTTTTATTGTTGAGTATTTGATTAAAGGGAATTGGGAATTAAATTAAATAAGTACTATACAATTATTTAACTGAATAGAGGAAAAGGGGTTTAATTAGTAATCAAACTATTGGTTGTCATTTTAATTTATTGATTGGACTATAGATAGTTAATCAGCTTAATTAATCTTAAGATGAAATAAATTAATTAAATATTAAATACTTAAATAATAATTTCTTAGAAGAGAACTAAATAAGTTTTTTTTTTTTTTTTGTGAAAGTGGTAAGTCACTCATAATTTTTATTAATATAATATAAACTGGTTCAAAGGCTCATAAAAGAAATAACCAAAAAGAAAACTTCCAATCATTACCATATACAAAAAGTTAAATTAATAAGATAAAAGTATCTAACAAGTATAGTCTAAGAACCTATAACTTCCCTTATAAATTGGACTACCATTGATATGTAATATCAAAATCATCTAACACTTTTCCTATACCATGATCTACTATATGCACAATACATCAAAGATGGTGTATAGATTATACACAACTAAACATGGAGTACCAACTATGTGAACATTATATCTTTATCAAAGATCACTATACCATTTCAACTTATTTACAAAGTAACCAATCCTTGAATAATTTGAACCACATAGATCTCACATGATGTCAAAGTGATTGTGAGAACACAAATATACCATCGTGGTAGATTATGACATAAGGTACACATGTGAAGTTGTCTGATGCAAGTAGAATAAATTGTGTCATAAAATATCCATAGAGATATCTATAATCACCCAAAAATGGTCATCTAGACTATTGGCCCCCTTCTCAACATTTTGGCTATTTTAATTAATCATTTCCCTAGGCCAAATTGCTAAAAATTAATTTATTTGATTTTAACCTATAGTTTGACTATATTATCCTGAGTCCATAATTTATTAAAAAAACATTTCCCCCTTTTAATTAAATAAAATACTCCATTCTTCTAACCCACTCGATGTGCACATGGTGTAGGGGCACCTATTCAAGCGTGGTAAAACCACTAAAATGTATAAAAATAGAGTGGAAATGATATTATCTAAGTCTTAAAGTCATTTTAATCATATTTCAAGTGTTTAGGAAAATTTTGAAGTCATTTGGATAATAATTGTAAAAGTTGTTCAAAAGTTGCCAAAATTGTAATGACAACTTTTACAACTTGGTGACAACTTTTTAAAAGTTGGTTTAAAGGTGTTAATGGGTAGCTTTAGGTTGGTTGGAGAGTTTAACGTGATTCCAAATTATATATATTTGGTCTCCAAAACACAAAATTGTAAGTTGCAGAAGTTGGACGAAGGATTTGGAATGAAAGAAAACTTATTTTGATGTTGTATATTTCAGTTTTCTAGTTTTTTTTTCTATAATTTCTCTGTTATTTTGGGTGGTGAAAACTCATTGTGAATGAAAAAAATGTGAACCTTATATTTTCAAAAAGGTATATGAATTATCTTTCATTTAGTTTTGGTTTGTCTTATTTTAATTATGTTTGGAAGAAGTTATGACTATTTTGGTGAAGACTGGTCAGATTCTATCATAGTATGAACAACATTGAGGAAATTGCAATAAATTTTATTTACTTGCTTGGATTTGGCTATAACTTGGAGAAAATTCTGGTTACCACTGTTATTGAGTCTTACAAAAAGGATTGGTTTCATTCTTTCATTTATGGAAGTTATTAATGATTGATTAAGGGTTTTAAATTCTGCCCTAGTTGAGAAATTGTTCTTAAAAGATGCAATATTCTTGTATTCATTTGACTGGTTGGAAAAAATTATAAATGTGAACCCATATCTATAATTTCAAAGGTTTTTGGAACCATGTAGCACACTTCTGTTGTGCTCTCTACATCAAGTGGTGTTATTGAGTCTCACAAAAAGGATTGGTTTCATTCTTTCATTTATGGAAGTTATTAATGATTGATTAAGGGTTTTAAATTCTGCCCTAGTTGAGAAATTGTACATAAAAGATGCAACATTCTTGCATTCATTTGACTAGTTTGAAAAGATTATAAATGTGAATCCATATCTATAATTTCAAAGGTTTTTGGAAGGCCCATATAGCACACTTCTGTTGTGCTCTCTGCATCAACACACAATGCCTTTTTCCTATTTACAAATTAAAAGAAAAGGCTTTTGTCTCACATGAAAAATCAACTCCTTTTCATTGGTTGACTTTCTCTTACACATATATCATGCCAAAATTCAACCCTCACCCTTGATTATCCATTCGTTGATCTTAATCTAAATCATATGCCGACCTTAAAAGAGAGAGCTTCCTCCTTCTCAAAGGATCCTATTTTTTAGTATTGTTATGCTACAGGTTTCTTGCCATTTTTCCTTAAGAGATATTGTGGAGAACTTCTTACTTATTGTCTTATTCTCTCATCATCATCTTCATATTAGATTAGATTCATTTGCAAGTATTTTAGCTTCCTTTTGCAATAGCTTAGGTCACTTAGTCTAATTAAAATTCTTGTAACATGCTCATCTTGTTTAGCATAGTTGCATTCTTGCACTTCATCTTAGCCCAGCTTCATTCCTTGCATTGCATCTTGAGATTTCTTTGAATACTTACATTATATCTCTTGTCTTATGATCATGGTTTACTAGCAAGGGTTACATCTCTAACTCTCATTTTGGAGATCCTTTCATGCTTATTTCATGCCCCTTGCACTCCATGACTAGGGAGCTCTAAGATGACATTCGAGTGTTCTAATCCATGGAATAACTTGGATATAAGGGTTTAGAGAAGTGCACAAACTAAGTGTATATTTTTGGTGCCCACCGTGGGCTAGAACATTCTGGTTTTGCCTCTGAATCTGCACATTTTTCTTGCATTTTCTGCTTGTTGTATTGTCTTTTTATTTTCTACTATCATGATTATCGTGCTATACTTTCTTAGTATTGTACAATAGTTCTCAGTACTTTCATGTGATACTTTCTATTAAAATTATCTCATGCACATACATAGGTCTATCAAGCCAGTATATTAAGTTATATTGCTCGAATATAGTGCAAAATATCACACCAAATAGAAGTATTGTACGAGATTCTATCAACATAAAACTATCATCCAGCTTAAAATTTGTTGTTGTTTGAATCCTTTGGTCAGATTTTGGTCCTTGGCGTTCTATTTTTTAGGTTCCTTGAGTTTGTTTTTTGTTTTACATAGGTCTTTTGTAGGTTTCACCTTGTTTTTGGACTAACGTTTATGCTTGTAGGGTTGCTCTAAATGCTTGAAAAATTACCCTAAAAAGAATGCATGTCAAAGCTTCAAATGCAAAAAGTCTACTAACGATTGTTTGCAGAGGTGCCTAAAAGCATAAAAACAATCAAGTTCTTGTATTTCCCTTATTTTTGTGTGTGGCAATATTACTAATTGTTTATCTTTCATATGTACATAAGACTTGTGATTGGGGTCTCTTGGTGGTAGGAAAGTATGCTCTTCACCCTTGTCGTGAATCAAAAATCTTGACTCACCTTTAGATTTTGAAAGAAAGAGCATTAATTGAGCTTGTTTGACATGTTTGGGGAAGCAATTGGGATAGGAGAGTATGCTCTTCACCCTTGGAGTGAATCAGCTATCTTGACCCCCAAGAGTGGATCCAATATGTTTTAGTCTATAATCCTTTAAAGGGCCTGCTCTTGAGCAATCAAGAGGAACAACCCAAGTGGGGACAAGCAAACCTAGCCATTCCAACCCACTATAAATTCAAGGCTATCAAAGATAGAAAATCTTGGTAGATGTAGTGCTTGTCTTCTCTTAGTGTGAGTACTTGTGGGATTGGGACCATGAGGAAAATGCTAGGCAATAATGCTTAAGGTACTCTTGTGGCTGTGAGGTTTGTTACTTTCTACAAGGTAAGGTGTCCCATAATTAGGTGGAAGAGAATTACTATGAATGAAAGCCCAATCTAAATATGCTAGGTTAGGAACTACCTTATTTTGTCTCTCAACATCTTGATGCAAGGATTGATCCTAGTAGATTACCTAGATCACCTCAAGATTTTTTATTCACCATTTGTGTCCCCTTGTTTATGCTAAAGGCATTTCCATGAGAAAGTTGATATCTCTTGTGGGAAACCACTTGGTGTGAGGCGAAGGGGCACTTAGCATGGGCCAAGTTGTTGATTAATGCACTATGACTCTTCAATAGATCTTGCTTGGCATATGTATTTGAATGTGAACATACCTATGTAAATGTTCTTGCAAATCAAACATCTCGTTAGCATTGGTAGAAATATGCTTTGATATAACACTTGCATGTTGGAAAGGTTGCTTTGTCCCTTGTCCAACTATTTGAGACATGTGAATTCCCCTTATTGTTTGCAAACAATGTTTTTATCTATTAAATATTGAGGTCCTATACTGTTTGCATCACATTCTGGTCTAAAACATTCAAAAATCAAACCTGAACACAGGATTTTAAAGCTCAAAACTACCTTTTTCATAATCAAATGGCCCTTTATCACATGACCTTATGAGAAATATCATATGACATTTCATATTGAAATAATATCAATCACCTAGTGTAAAGTCTATCGCCAGATAGTAGCGAAGTCTATCGCACTCCTTAAAGGAAACTATCATCTGGAATAAAATTATTGCCCAACTATTGTGAATTTTTTCATACGATACATTTTATTGTCCTAATATTTCTTGGTTCACTAAGAAATGATGCCCATTTTTGTTTCTTATAAAATAGAGTCAAAATTGCATCTTGGTTGGTTTAAGGGTGTCATCACTTCATCCTACCTAAATCTAGTCTAAATATTCATGTTAGGAATTGTTCTAATAGGAACTGTTCTAAGTTAAAAAGATGGGTTTAGTTCATCAAATGTAGTCTCAAAATGTTGCTAATGATCACTTGTCAAAATTAGGTTACCTTTTTATGCTAGCTACTTGCTTACTCTCTTGGCTTGAGTAATTAGTGTTGTAAATTCTAGAGCAGTCTCGACAAGTTGCTTACTCATTTTATCTTTGACGAGTGATCCTTCTTGACCTTACAAGTACCAAATTTGAAACATTGTTACCTCATCCTATTAGATGAAGACATATCCTTACATGTTGATTGTGACTAGGTTCCAAGTCAGTAAAGGTAGTCATCCTTCTTTTGCCCTTGAACAATTGGAGACTCCAACTAAGCACCCTCATGGACAACCTTGTGTGGAGTAACCCATCTTTGATGAACTGCAAGAAGTTAATACTTGGAATAACCCACTCTATAACTTTGAGAATCTAGTTGATATGCCCTTTGATACACTTAGGGCTGAAGACAACATGCTACTCACCATGCATCCTGAGGAGAGGAAATGCTACTTAGAAGAACAAGCATATATAGAAAAAAATAGACTACAGGAGGCCATATGTAGGGCTACTAGGGAAAGGTCTTATCACTAAGCTAAGAATGATGCTCATACTCATGCTCATAATGCTGAAAATTGACAAGGATACTATAGAAACCCCTTTGATAACATCCCTCTTGATGGCAATAGTGGAAATAATACACCCCTAAAACTCCTAGAACAAATGATGGAGTGTGTCCATCACCACTTAGAAACTCATAATCACATCACGAAAGTGAAAACAATGATTAAATCACTAGTGAAGATCTTATGAGATTTCAACAATATGAGGTCACCCAAAGGCTAATGCTAAAAGCCTTGGAACAAAATGGGGACAAATACTTCCAATACATGACAACTAAAGGATGGAAAATCCTCCATGATTTTGATGTGCAAAGAAGCATCCAAAGATGAGAACCCACTAAAGTTGAGATCTTGAGGGAGGAAATGCGAGAACTAAAAATTCAACTCACAGAACTACAAGTTTCCAAGGAGCAACCCAAGGCCTCCTTTGTTGAATCAATATGTGCTCTTCCTTTTGATAGGAGTCTTTACATGGTCCCTTTTCCTATGGATATAGAGGTTCCCAAATATGATAAATATGATGGAAATGGTGATCCTTACGACTATGTAAGGCACTTATATGATGTTCTTAGTATGGACTTTATGCATGAAGACACTTATGAGTTTGTTTCCTAGGAGCTTGAGGGGTCAAGCCATGGAATGGTTCACAAAACTATCACCCCCTCTCAAGACATTTGATGAACTCACACAACGCTTCATCCAATAGTATTCATACAATATTCAACACCCTATTACTATGTTGGACCTATGCAACATTAAATAGAAATAAGGTGAACCCTTTGCGATGTACCTCCAATGATATAGATCTTTACACTCTAGGTACCCTCAATAGATTCCTAAGACCAAGAAGATTGAAATTTTTGTCAATACACTCATACCTAAACTCTATTATGACTGTAGGAAACAATTGTTCACATCCTTCATTAACATGGTCGAAAGTGCATACCGCATTGAAGATGTTGTTGTTAGAAAAGGTGACATTCTGTTGAATAAGGGAAAAAATGGCAATGGGAATGGCAAAGAAAAAAACAAGCCTTGGAATAAGAAAAAATGCATTGTCAATAATGTAGTAGTGGACACTCCTAAGACAAAGGAGTTAGCCTTTAACCTTTCCAATGCTATATATGTTGCAAAACAACAAGAGACTTCAAAGTCTCAGATATTTGATAAAACTCGAAAATCGTCTAAGCCAAAGCATGTTTACACACCTATGGTAGAATCTTACGAAGTGGTATTGAAGACCATACTTTCACATAAACTTGTCACACTTCTAGACAACTCTCAACCCTATGACCCTCCTATCAAACCTCATTGGTGGAGGAAGTACCATTTTTGTAATTATCATAGGAGCAATAGGCATAATACTAAAAATTTATTTGAGCTCAAAGATGTTATCCAAGACCTCGTTGATATAGGAAAAGTCATAACAGATGGCTTAGTCAAAAATTATGATCACAAAGCCTTCAAATAATTATTACCCGAATATGAAAAAGGGGAATCATCTAAGGTGAACAAGAAAAACCATGATGCAAAGATCAACTATACCTACACTGATGATGTCAATGTCATAAACATGCTCGAACCTATTGAATGTATTTGCATGATGAATCTTAAATTCGAAAAGGAACCCAACTATGACACAAATGATGAAAGACCTAAGGTAGTCCTATGAACACAAAATTCTCAACAAAATCAGAGGGATGCTAGGACTAGGGTAGTTCTTATATGGGTGGTGGAATCTTCCTCTTCACATGGTGAGACACTAAACGCTGTCACTAGGGGGCCATCCAATGTTATCCTCAAAGTTGAAAATGATACCAAGAATGCTTCATCATCCAAACAAGTAGCTACCGCACTTATCTCCAGCTATGATCTTGTCAGTCAATTGCAAAGAACCCTGGCACAAATTCTAATCTTTGAGTTGCTCAAACTATATCCTTTGCACAAATAAATCCTCAAAAAATCTCTATGCATAGCAAATGTTCTCACAAATATTGATGTTGAGAAATTCCAAGCTATCGAAAACCAGATCTCTTCATCATATTATCTCACATTCTTTGAAGAGGATAACAAGTTATTGAATCATCCCCACAACCTTTCTCTACACATAGAAGTTCAAATCTTTCATACTCGCATTCATCGAGTCTTGATAGACAATGGTGTTGGGTTAAACATAATATCCTTCATTGTTATGCAACAACTAGGGGTGTATAAATTTTCTATCAACCCTAGGTGGAAGATCACCATCAAAGCCTATAATGAGGTTGAAGGACCTTCTAAAGGCCTTATTGTGTTACTAATATGTGTGGGTCCTGTTGAAAAAGATATGGTCTTCCAGGTTTTAGACATCCTACAAGCATATAATTTATTGCTAGAAAGACCCTAGATCCATGACATGCAAGCAATTTCATCAACGTACCGTCAATGTATCAAGTTTCCTTTCAATGGTATCGAGATAATTATTCTAGGGGATAACTCAATGTCTATCAACATGTTGTTTGCAGTGACATGTTAGTTCCCCACAATCGCTCTTCAAATGAGCTCAAAGAATCTCTTAATGAGTGTGAAAAAAATTGAAAATGATGAGCTTTGGTATGGGTGAGTACACTCTAGACTCCATTTCTACTTTACTAGTTTCTCCTAGATCTTATGGGAAACCTTCTAAAAAATTGAAGCCCTTAGCTTCTGCTATGACCATTTTTGGGACCTTTGTTCAATCCTCCATTCCCTTAGAAGTAGAAAAAGAAGAGCAAGTTGTTAGAGATTAGATCCATAGGGAGGGGGAAGATGTGGAAGAGGATATTGTTACTACTCCTATTTCACCTAAGAGATATGGAAAGGGCTGCAAGTTTATGAAAAACATGGGCTATCATGGCCAAGGGTCCTTAGCTAATGATAAAAAAGGCTCTTGTAGAGCCCTTAAGACATATTGAGGGTCACAAAAACAAAGATACTAATGGCCTAAGTTTTGCGCTAGAAGATGAATTACCAAAGTTTGATAGAAGGGCTCCCATATTAAGTGACTTAAGAGGATAATGATCCACCCTTTTTTACTATCATTCTACAAGAAGAGGATTTCATGCTTCCTACTTCTCTCCTTTGGGGAGAAGAATCCATGGTTTCATAATGATGTTGAGGCTTCTACTTCTAGACAAAATGAACCTGATGAGTCTAACCACAAAGATATCAACAGAGGAAGGATAATATAGAACATTGCTTTCTTGATAGCTCAAAATCAAAGTACAGATTATGGTGAATATGAATGGGATTCTCTTTCAGATTTATCTTGTAAATTAGGAGTGGATGTCATTTATGCCTATACTACCCAACCAAATGTAGTCGACAAGTCTATTTTAAGGTCTAACGAGTCTGGTTCGCAATCTACTCTAGTGGATCATACTGGTCCCTTTAGGTCTATTCTTGATTTGGATTCCTTTGGGATTTTCATTATAGGCTTTACCTCTCACATCACTAGAGATGACTCCTTCCACATCAATAACCTTGAAAACCTCCACTTCACTCTCATTACTCCACCCTAATCTCAAAGATGGGTCTGCTCAACACTAGAGACCAAAACTATCATCTTTTTAGAATGACTATGAGATCACTTGCTACCTCAATGCTATTGAACCCGTGATATATGAACCACTAGTGAACCCATAGTCAACATGATAGAAATGAATATTAAGTACTTTAGTCACATAATAAAATAAAATAAAATAAAAAAGCATTTAGATGGTGAAAACCACTTTATGGTGGTATCTAAACCCCAAAAAAGTAATTAAAAAAAAGACATATAGAAGGGTGAAAACCTCTTTGAGGCACCTAAGGATGAGGTACTTAGTAGTCTACCAAGCTATTTTTAGGATAGATCTTTAGTTCTTATTGAGCCTATGCAGCCTATTAATCTGGGTATAGAAGAGTCCCCCAAAATCATTCATGTTGCTCAATCTCTATCAGCTGAAGAAAAGGACAACTTCACTTAGTTCTTTCAAGAGAAGAAAATCAACTTTGCTTGGAACTATTCAAATATGCCTGCCCTTGACACATATTTAATCATGCATCATTTGTCTATGTCTCTTGGTGTCAAACCTATAAAGTGAAAGTTGAAAAAAATGCATCCACATGTGTCTCTCTTGGTCAAGAAAGAATTAGAAAAGCTCTTAAGTGCAAACTTCATTGAATCTTTTAATGATGTAGAGTGGATCTCCAACATTGTGCTTGTGTCCAAACATGATAAGTCCATCTGAGTGTGTACCAATTTTAGAGACTTAAACAAAGCATGTCCTAAGGATGATTTTCCACTGCCCAACATAGACATGATAGTGGACATGATTGCGGGCTATGAAATGTAATATTTAATGGACAACTTCTCTAGATACAATCAAATAAAAAATGCACTTATGGATCAAGAAAAAACATCCTTCACATGTGCATGGGGTACCTTTTGTTGGAATGTCATGCCCTTTGGGTTAAATAATGTAGGTGCAACCTACCAAAAAGCCATTACCACCATCTTCCATGACATAATGCACAAAAAACATGGAAGACTATGTTGATGACACATTGGCCAAATCTAAAAAAAGAGATACACATCTTGATGACCTGAGTCTGATATTAGACCTCGTGGGACAATTTTAGCTCAGATTACATCTTATAAAGTGTGTCTTTGGTGTCACATTCAGAAAACTTTCAGGCTATATCATTTCTACAAAAGGTATTGAAGTTGATCTAGAAAATGTGTAAGCCATCATGGAAATGCCTCCTCCTACATTTATCAGTCAATTAAGAAGTCTTCAAGAACGTCTTTAATCAATTAGGAGGTTCATATCTTAGCTATCTAATAGAGCATAATCCTTCAACAAGAACTTGCACAAAGGTTCCACCTGTATTTGGAATGTGGAATGTCAAGGAATCTTAGATCAAATCAAAGGCTATTTGGCTAAACCTCTAGTATTGATGCTACCAATACTAGGAAAACCTTTGATACTATATATCTCAACTATAGATTCTTCCCTAGGAGAACTATTAACACAGAGTGATGAAAATGAAAAGGAACGAGTCATAAAATACATCAGTCACACTTTGGTATCTATTGAGTAAAGTTGAACTTACTAGATGTCTTGGTAAATGGATGATAATTCTTTTTTAATTTGACATTTAGTACATCGAACATGTTAGAAAGGTTAATCTTTCCTTGGATATATTTTAATTGGGATATTCCAAGGGTCCCTACATGTAATTTGTCCACTTGTACACATGTGGAGGACATGTCATTATTTGTCCTTTATTCCACATGTAAGGACAACTCTTGTTTATTTCTTTATTTAGTTTATCCTCCTTAAGAGGATTGTGACACTTTGCACACACCTATTATGAATGTGGCATTCATAGAAATGGGAGTTACAAATGCAACTCCTCTCTCATCTCTATATAAGAGATGCTCCTCCTTCTTTCTTCACAACTACACACCACTCTAAGCACTTGATGTTATTGTATTGAGCTATCTTTGCTCCAACACTCTCTCTCTCTTTTCTTTAGGCATTTGCCTTCATTCATAATAACTCACAAGGGGTTTTCTTTGCTTTCCCCTTATAAATCCTTGTCTCCATTGTTGAACCATCTTGGTGTATGCTCTTGGAGTTGCTTATCTTATGGTAACATTGTTTCACACTTAACTTACTTGGATTGTTTCTCGTTCCTTGCTCAACATTATTCATTTCTTACATGGTATCAGAGCTTGGTTATCTAATCCTTGTTTTAAGTTTTGTGGTGAAGGTTGCCATTCATTGGAGCACACCTTATTTGGAGACGTTATTGAGAGAAGAAGATTGTGTTGTGATCTTAGCTCATTTTAACTAATCATGTGCATGCAAGTTTTTTTTTACTAACCCTCTTTGGAAGGCTTGCCGCCAAAGGGTTTTCTTGCAAAGCTTCATTTTTTTACTAACCCTCTTTGGACGGCTTGCCGCCAAAGGGTTTTCTTGTAAAGCTTCATATTTTTCACTAACCCTCTTTGGACGGCTTGCCGGCAAAGGGTTTTCTTAGTAAATTTTTTTTTTTTTTTGGTTTGTTTTGGATGGCATGCCGCCAAAACAAAACATATTACAATAAGTAAAGCTTTCTATCTCTTTTTTTTTTTTTTCTTTTACTTTATTTATCAAAAAAAAAAAAAAAAAAATTTAAGAAAAAAAATATATATTTTACTACTTTGTATTTTTTTTAAAAAAAAAAAAAAAAAACATAGTGCAAAGTTTTTATATATATAAAATCAAATAAAAAAATTCTTTTATTTTTTATAGGGCGGCCGCGCCACCCGCGCGCCACCCCGTGCCTCAGCAAATCAACCACCGCCCAAGGCACTGCTACAAATCTATGCATTTTGGCCCGGGACATTCCTTGGCAGCTTAATCCGTCGAAGCATTTCGGCCACCATCTCTGCACCGCCATTGCACATTCGCGCCGCCGCGCAAACATTCTCGCCACCGCGCAAACAGCCACCGGTTAAAACTTCCGCCGCCGCCGGTGCAGCTCGACACCTCTACAATCCTTGCCGCGCGCAACCGCCACTCTGTGGTTTTAAAAACCCCCCACAACCGCTTCCTCCGCTCCCACCACGCGGCGACCACCGACTTTGGCCGCTTCCGCCACGCGGCAACCACCGCTCGCGGATCGCCGCTCCCACCACGCGGCGACCACCAACCGCGGCTCTTCTTTCGCCACGTGGCAGCCACCGCCCGCTCCCCTCCATTTTGCAATTTAAAAACAAACCGTTTCCCCCTCTTTCTTTTCCAATTTTAATCCAACTTTAATTGTTTAAATTATTTTTTAATTTTCTCTATCACCATTAGTTAAAATTAAAAAAAATCAAATATTCTTAAAAAAAATAATAAAAATAACATAAAATAATAAAATATAAAATAAATAAATAAAAAACAATTTTGTTCAATTCATAAAAATTTTAATTTTTTTTTCTCCAAATCATTTGATTCTAAAATTAAGGGCATTTTTTTTTTTTTTTTTTTTCAAAAAAAAGAAACGAAGAATTTTTTTTTCCCAATCATGTCAACATTAATTCCAGAAATCAAACTTAATTATTCGAATTATCATTCTTGGAAAACTCATATCTCATTTATTTTTCGTTTTAAACATCTCTTTGAAATAGCCACTGACCCTTCTCTTGAGCCCGGTTCAGCGGCTACTCAAGATGAGAAAGATACTTGGAAAGCTAAAAATGAAGAAGCTTTAGGGTTAATTGGTATTTCTATTATTCCAGATTTATATGTCTTAATTGCTCACTGTTCTAAAGCTCATGATGCATGGTCCATCTTGAAAACCAAGTATGACAGTGGCGATGAATATCGCAAAATACAATTGCAAGATCAACTCGAAGATCTCAGGTATGCAGATTTTAAAGGTATGGATGAATTCCTCTTAAAATTTGATTCTCTTAAAAGTCAAATTATGGCTTTAGGTGTTCAATTAGAGGACACTCGTTTAATCCATCTTATTCTTAAAAAATGTCTTCCAAGACAGTTTCAACAGTTTATAACCAATATTCATGCTCAGCTTGCTATTCCTACTTTATCTTCTCAATTAACTTATGTTATTTTTCAAACTTTATTGAGACAGGAAGAAGCTAAGCTAATTCGGTTTGGTACTCTCAAATCAACTGAACATGCATTTGTCTCTAGAAATTCAACTAATAATTTTCGTTCCAATAATCATAATTACAAGCCATCTAATTCAAATAACACCAACAATAAATTTCATCCCAAATATAATAATACCCATCATCCTAATAATACTCGTAATACTAATAATCAAAGGAACCAATCCAAACCTCATTGTTCTTATTGTGGCAAAGATGGTCACCTTGTCAATAACTGCTTTAAAAAACAAAATGATAAAAAACCTATGAATCATAGTACCAATCATCAAACCTCAAACCATAGAAAAGGTCATTCAACTAGTTCTAATCCTCGTCAAGCTTTTACTTGTAGCTTTAATCTTTGTAAACCTTTAGAGTGGATTGTTGATAGTGGTGCATCCCAACATGTCACCTCTCATAAAGAAATTTTTGATTCCTTACAACCTGATATTGCTAACATTCCTATTCAGTTAGCTAATAATCAGACTTGTAAAGTTGAAGGACTAGGTGATGTTACTATTCCTAATGGTAAATTGCATGATGTTTTATATGTACCTGACTTGAAAACTAATCTAATTTCTGTTTCACAGCTATGTCAGAACTATAAATATGAATTCTACAAAGATACATGTTATATTATAGATCCTCCAACTCTTAAAGTAATTGCTTATGCTAAAATGGATAACGACAATTTGTTTAAATTCCATGAATTTGCTAGTTCACGATATTCTTTACATACTTCTATTGATTTCAATATATGGCATGAAAGACTTGGTCATTTAAATTCTGATTATATTACTTTCATGCAAAAGCATAATATGGTTGATGGCTTGCCTAACATTATTCCTTCCAAGATTACCTGTATAGGTTGTCTGAGTGGTAAGATGCATAGGGAGCCCTTTCCAAGTGGAAAATCATGGCGAGCAACTCATAAGTTGCATCTTGTCCATAGTGATCTTTTGGGTCCCATGGAGAATACCTCCATCCAAGGTTCTCGGTATGCACTTACCTTTGTTGATGATTTTTCTAGACGAACTTGGATCTATTTTTTGCATAGCAAGGATCAAGTTCTTGATATATTTATTGAATTTCAGTTATATGTTGAAAGGCAATCTGGATATAAACTTAAAATTCTTAGAACTGATAATGGGAAGGAGTATGTGAATAATGCTTTTCATTCTTATTTGAAATCATGTGGAATTAAGCACGAGCTTACTATTCCTTATACACCACAACAAAATGGTGTAGCGGAAAGAAAGCATCGGACCATTGTTGCAATGGCTCGAAGCATGTTGCATGCTAAGAATTTGCATTATAAATTTTGGGCTGAAGCTATGTTTTGTGCAACTTATATTCTTAATCGGACTCCTACCAAAGCTCTCAAAGCTATCACTCCAGAAGAGGCTTGGTCTGGTAGGAAACCAAATTTACATCATTTACAGATATTTGGTTCTACTGCTTATGTCCATACGCCTAAACAGAAAAGGCATAAATTAGATGCTAAGTCATCTCCTTATATGTTTGTTGGCTATGATGAACACACTAAGGGTTATCGTGTTTATGATTACACTACTAACAAAGTTCAAGTTGCTAGAGATGTTTGTATTGCAGAAACTGGAGTTCATGATTGCTCTACTACAACGGATGAAGAATTCAGTGGCACTAAAATTGTGCTAGTGGAGGACCAACCTCCTTCTCTTAACCCTACACTTTCTCTTAATCAAGTACCAATTTCTACTCCTACATCTCATCATACTCAAATAGATACTAATGATACTTTTCTTACTCATGATTCTTCCTCTAGTGATAATTCCATTACAACTAAACGTAAACCTAAATGGGCTCAAAATCTCATCAATGAAGCTGATGATTATATTTCTAAATCTGGTGGAATTAAACATAGAAGGATTAATTATTGTAATTATGCTTTGATGACTACTATTATGAATTCTAACGATCCAAAGACTTTTGATCAAGCTAACTCTCAACCTCATTGGCAGAAAGCCATGCAAGAGGAATATGATTCGTTACTTGCTAATCACACTTGGGACTTAGTCACATTAGCTCCTGGCAAAAACCTAGTTTCATGTAAATGGTTATATAAAACAAAATTGAATACCAATAATGAAATTAGTAAATTTAAAGATAGACTAGTTGCTAGAGGCTTTTCCCAAATTGAAGGCTTAGACTATAATGAAACCTTTGCACCTGTTGCTAAAATGCCTACTATCAAATTAGTTCTTGCTTTAGCATCTAAACTGAATTGGCCCATTCATCAAATGGATGTTAAAAGTGCCTTCTTAAATGGTGAGTTACATGAAGAAATCTATATGGCTCAACCTCCTGGATTTGTTAAGAAAGGTAGTGAAAATCTAGTTTGCAAATTGAACAAATCTATTTATGGTCTTAAACAATCACCTAGAGAATGGTATTCTCAAATTAATTCTTTCTTCATTTCTCAAGGTTTTACTAGAAGCAAAAATGATCCTAATTTGTTCATTAAACATACTACCGATGATATTATCATTGTTATTGTTTATGTAGATGATTTAATTCTCACTTCTAGTTTAGACATTTTGATTTCTGATATTAAATTCCAACTTAAACAAAAATTTCAAATGACCGACTTAGGTATCTTACATTACTTCTTAGGTATGCAAATTTTTCAAACTCCTAATGGTATCTTTGTTTCTCAAAGCAAGTATGCTTATGATCTTTTAGAAAAATTTAAGATGAATGACTCTAACCATGTTTCAATTCCATGTGAATTAGAAACTAAATTAATGAATGATATGAATACTCCTTTTGTTGATGAAACTCTGTATAGACAATTAGTAGGAAGTTTAAATTATTTAACTCTTACTAGACCTGATATTGCTTATAGTGTTGGTTTAGTGTCTCGTTTTATGTCTAAACCTCAACAAACTCATTTTAAAGTTGCTAAACGCATCTTAAGGTATATTAAAGGAACTATTAATATAGGCCTATTTTATGATCCAAACTCTGAATTCATTTTACATGGCTATACTAATTCTGATCTAGGTGGAGATCCCAATGATGGGAAATCCACTTGTGGTTATTTTTTCTTTGTTGGTTCAGGTCCAATCTCTTGGAAAAGCAAAAAGGAACACTCTATTTCCCTATGCTCAACGGAAGCTGAATACAAAGGTTGTACCAATGCAGCTAAGGAAGCTTTGTGGATTCGAAGACTTCTTGATGATTTTGGTCTACCTCAACAATCACCTACACCTATACATTGTGACAATCAAAGTGCTATTGCCTTGGCAAAGAATCCAGTGTATCATGCCCGCACCAAACATATTTCACTTCAACATCACTTCATTCGAGAACAAGTTGAAGACAATCAAATTATTCTTCTTTATTGTAAAGGAGAAGATCAAGTGGCTGATATCTTAACCAAACCACTTTCTAAAGAGAGATTTCAGTTCCATTGTAAAAATTTGGGTTTACAACCCGTTGAAGTAAACTCCCCAAGTAAAGATTAAGGGGGGGTGTTAGAAAGGTTAATCTTTCCTTGGATATATTTTAATTGGGATATTCCAAGGGTCCCTACATGTAATTTGTCCACTTGTACACATGTGGAGGACATGTCATTATTTGTCCTTTATTCCACATGTAAGGACAACTCTTGTTTATTTCTTTATTTAGTTTATCCTCCTTAAGAGGATTGTGACACTTTGCACACACCTATTATGAATGTGGCATTCATAGAAATGGGAGTTACAAATGCAACTCCTCTCTCATCTCTATATAAGAGATGCTCCTCCTTCTTTCTTCACAACTACACACCACTCTAAGCACTTGATGTTATTGTATTGAGCTATCTTTGCTCCAACACTCTCTCTCTCTTTTCTTTAGGCATTTGCCTTCATTCATAATAACTCACAAGGGGTTTTCTTTGCTTTCCCCTTATAAATCCTTGTCTCCATTGTTGAACCATCTTGGTGTATGCTCTTGGAGTTGCTTATCTTATGGTAACATTGTTTCACACTTAACTTACTTGGATTGTTTCTCGTTCCTTGCTCAACATTATTCATTTCTTACAGAACAAAAATCCATTAAGGAACAAGCCATAGCCGATCAACTTGTTGAATTTCCATTGCAAGATACCACTCCTATGCAGATTGGATTTCTCGATGCTTCCATCATGTATATCACTAAAAGGACGTGGAAGATGTTCTTTGAAGACTCTAAAACTCAAAGTGGGGTTAGTGTAGGCATTCTTTTTGTCACACCTCTTGACTACACTATACCAAAGTGCTACAAACTCTTGTTTCTATGTACTAACAATATATCAGAGTATGAGGCCTTAACAAATGGGATTAAAATTCTCTTGAATGGAGAATCACATAGATGCACATCTATGGAGACTCTTAGCTTGTTATTAACCAAGTTAATAATGATTATCAAACCAAAGATGACAAGTTGGTACCCTACAAGAAATTGATCAATGCTCTACGAAACTACTTTACATTTGTGACATTTCCACAAATTCCTAGGGTGGAAAATAAGGTTGTAGATGCTATGACCACTCTAGCATCTATTCTTTAGTTACAATAACATGAATCACATTTTGAGTTCCAGGTGGAAGAATTACGTCACCTCGCATATGAATCCTCTAATAATCATGTGATCTACACTATTGTTGATCATGATTCCTCTTGCTACTCCACCATTTTCTCTTACCTATGTGATTAGATAATTCCTAAAAATCTCACGTGTAACCAAAAATGCCAACTTCTCCTAAATGCCTCTCACTACACCCTTGTCTCTGGTGATTTGTATAGGAAAGGTCTAGATGAAATGCTTCCTAGGTGTCAAGAACTAGAAGAGTCCAAAAAGGCATTGGTCGAAGTCCATGATGACATTTTCATGGCACACTCCAATGGCCTTGCACTTGTTTGAAAGCTACTTAGGGTAGGCTATTATTGGACAACTATGTAGGCTGACATTGTTGGATATGTTAAATCTTGCAAGAAATGTCAACTACATGATAACTTGATTCATGCTCCTGGACATGAGCTTATACCTTCTATTACATATTGACCATTTTAGCAATGGACTTTGAATTGGTGGGAATTAAATTTCATCCAAGTTTGTCCAGTGGCCATGAGTTTATCATTACAGTTACAAAATATTTCACAAAATGGGTTGAAGTTATATCCTTATCTACTACTATAGGCAAACATATTGCCTTGTTTATTCTCAACCACATTATTTTCCACTATGGCATCCCATCCTCCATTGTTATTGATAATGGAGGACAATTAAAAAATAAGGACCTTAAACAACTCTGTAAGAAATTCAAGATCAAACAATACTAGTCCTCAAAATACTATCGCCAAAAGAATGACCAAGCTGAGGCCTCTAACAAGAAACTCCTCAAAATCTTGCATAGAATGGTCCACTAATTAGGGAGAGATTGGCACCTATAGATCAATTTGGCACTCTGGACCTACAGGACCATTATACGTACTCCTATAGAGGATACACCTTTTTCGCTAGTCTATGGTTTTGAGGTTGTCTTACCTTTAGAAGTTGAGATTCCCTCACTGTGAGTCTCCCTAAATGGGTTGATAATTCATGAAGACCATAGAGCTATGAGAATACATGAGCTAGAAACCCTCAATGAACACTGGAAGAATATTTTCGATCACATGAGGGCTTATTAGAAAAGGATGTTTACTATCTACAACAAAAATATCCATCTACGTGAGTTCTAAGTGGGTGAGCTTGTGCTTCTAGAAAACCTTAAGAATCAACAAATAGGGAACAAAAGGGGAAATTTGAGTCTAACTAGTTGGGTACTTACATTTTCATAGCAGCATCTGGATCTGGTGCATATCAACTTTCTACTCTTGAAGGGGAACAACTTGATGAGCCAATCAACATTCTACATCTGAAGAAATTCTATGCTTAAGGCTCTTTTGGCTCGGGTAGCTATATATATATTTATTTATTTATTTATTAATCCTGAAAAAATTCTAGAAATAAGAAAATGTCCTAAAAAAATGAGCATCTTAGTGAAAACCTAGCAATAGGCTCTTTCATGTATCAGCAAAAAATATTTTATTTTATTTTATTTTTTGAAAAAAATCCTAAAAAAAGTTATGCCAAGTGGTGAAAACCTGGAAAAGGGTACCACTTGAGGCCCTTTCACCTATATCTATCAGTCTCACTCATTCACTCTCACAACTAAATTTCCTAGCTTGGAATTGTCTCTTTGTCCTCATCTCAAGGGCACAACTACTTAGCTTATCAGGATCTTCTTGTGTGTTAGGGTTTCTCTGGCAACTCATTTAAAATAGTGTTTCTCAACACTTCCCCCTTGACATCAAGTGTTTGTCAACACTTCTTGGATACCTTTTCCATAGTCTAGGATGCTATGATATTTCTCACTATCAGATTCAAGTCTTGAAGAAATTACCATGTGACTAACACAGACACATGTAAACATTAAACTTGTTGAGTTATGATGAGCTTTATATTCTTTGTGTGTTGTCTATGACAATTTCTTTGTTGTGTGTTCCCTCCCTAATAGTCTTTCAAGGATGTCATCAACTAGAAGACTAGGGGCATGTGTCATGAGGCATGTTTTACTTGTTTTCTGATTGTGGGTATACTCTTTTAGTCTAAGGTGTTGAGAGCATTCACACTTGTCCTACTTGACACTTTCGACCTACAATGTATCATCCTTGTTTGTTTTCACAAGACTGCACTTGGGGGTTATCTTGATGCACATGCCTTAATATAGGTTTAATATTTCTATACTCAACTTAGGGAATCTAATTGCATTAGTCATCCCGACTTACATGTCTTTGATGCTCAGGTTCAATTCCCATGTTTCTATCTGACATAGATCATATTCATATCCTCATAGTTATAGTAGTGAACATTGTATGATCTTTCGATGTCTATAATAATGCTTAATGATGAAATTAGAGCCTAAATGTTTTGTGTCCCTTGTAAGTAAACAATTTTGCAAACTATTTTTCATTATAGGTTTGTTATAGCTTAGTCTTGCATTATTTATATGGAGAGAGCTCTCTTTGCATCTTTCACGAACCCATCAGCTAACTACATTCATCTCTTTTCAATCATTTTTCTTGATCATGCCTTTTGTTCTCTAATCGACCATATCCTCTTTCTTGCTTCTTCTATACCTATCATCACAAGGGGTTAATCTAATAATCACATCTAATCTATCCAAGCATCACATTTTCAAAACATGACTCAACATCATATACATGAGAGCTAAAACTATCCATGAGAGAGATCCATGAGCATAAATCAAAAACATAAAATTGAGCATACGTAAATAGGAGCAAAAACTAAAACCTCATATGGAAACATAAACATAAGTGTTGAAATATCCATGTACAATATCCATCACATGAGCATAAAAATGAGACAAGTACACAAATACATCGATCAAATCTAGTATCTCATATATATTAAGTGTGTCAAAGTACATATACAATATGGGATCCAAAATCTGGATAGTTATCTCAAAAAATACATATGGTACAACAAAATGTCACAAGAACATCATCCTAGACCTACTTCTAACCCTAGGATTGACTCTTGCCCTCCTGGGCTGGTGATGGTCATGGAGGTGGAGCCTGTCTCCTATCTAGTAGTTGTACCACACCCTCTAATCTCTCTACCCACTCAGAATAGTCTGGTAGTCCCTGACCTGGTAGCACCATACCTATATATGCAACATAATAGTAGGCAGATCATGCTCCATGATGCTCTAACTCCCACTTGTCAGCATCTCACTCTGAACAGAGCTCCTCTTATGGCTTGGGCTTGCATCTGTCTCACCCCAACATATTGAGAACTTCTCCTGGCCTCCATCTGTCTCCTACCCTTAACTTCACCTCCATCACCATCTCCTCCCTGTCATTCTGCTATAGGCAATAGATTTGCTGAGTAAACCAAAGGAAGGGATGTCTCTACATCTTGTACAAATATTTTGGATCTTCCCCTACATCTACTAAGTTTGGGCAGTAATCCCAAGGCTTTGCCATGAGTGTTATAGTATCCCTCACAATTGTCTGGTAATCCAACATAGGTAACCATCCCTAATCCTACTTCCTATAAAACTGATAATATGTGATGTTCTTCATCGAGATCACCTATCTTTGGGAAAACTCTCACCATACTTAGCTAACCACAAATTGCTCCACTATATCTATGTGTCTCCCCACTAGTGGCTGACTATACTTGATCTCCCATGTGTCTTACCATCTGTGACATTATTGAAATGGCCACTAGACAAAGGAGGTAAGCTCATCAAAAATCCACTGATAGTATGTCACATGACCATTATGACTTTGAGGGACGAACCTTGTATATCTGTCAATAAATGGCTCACTGTGCTCTCATGATTGCATCCATGATCAGATCATTGCAATATGCTACCATGCCCATATTTGGACCAACAGTGTGTCACATGGACACATCTTACCCTTACGGTAGATGATCTCATGTAATTCATAGTACATATCAACAAGTATGGTAGGTACACATGCCATTCTCCAAGGCCACCCAATCAAATATACTACCTATAGGACCAGCAAAACGGGTTAATATGCATAACATACTATGAGCAAATCACAAACTCAATAATTATATGTTAGCACCCACTAGTCTACCATGAAAGCCAAACTAAACAAAAGAAAGCAAACATAATCAAAAACTCCCTTTTCCGTTTGTAGCTCCCATGTCCTTCTTTCTTCTCCAAATGATTGTAGCTCCAAAGTTTCTTATAGTGCACACAAAATTGAAGTAAAAGCCTATGATAGTGATAATGCCATGAGAATACTTGAAGTGTGATTTTATGTGAGAGAGAGAATGCAAAATGCAAATTAGAGACTCAAGACTTCAGCATTCTAGGATTCAAGAGACTCCACGACCCAAGATGAGAGAAAGAGTGTTCATTTTATAATCAACACTCAAAGTGAGAGCATTGGATTTGTCACCCATAGATGTGCGATGTGGCAAGAGATTCCTATGACGCATATGACAGAATATGCCAATTGTGAGATTCTATGACACATGCAAGTCAAACTTGGCTAAATGTGGAAGAGAATCTATGACATGTCATAAGACACCTCAACCTACTTAAAGCCAAGAATCTATGACAAAGAAACCAAATAGAGACATGCGTAAGAGGTAATAATAATTCCTATGATGCATATGACAGAATATGCCAAAAGTAAGATTCTATGACACATGAGAGTCAAATTTGGAAGAGAATCTATGACGCGTCATAAGATTCCTCAACCCACTTAAAGCCAAGAATCTATGACGAATAAGCCAAATAGGGACATGCGTAAGAGATACGAATATTTGATTATGACAAATCTCAGCCAAGTGTCAAAGGAGAATCCACGAGGTGTCACATCCAAGTGTCATGATGATGAAATATTTTATGGAATATTTGAATTAAAAATCCTTTTATTCCACAAAATAAGAATTAGTAGAAAATGGAATTAATGATGGAAAATCCATGGTTTGCAGATAATGAATCAATTAATTAATAAAATTAATTAATTGAGGATGATAATCAGGACGAATAATTAGTGAGAATAATAGAATTAAATTATGGGTTATTTAATCCTATAGAGAAAATTAGTAGATGATTGGCCAAATTGATTAAATGAATGCGACCGTATCCTTTGATGAAAATGTGATGATGATGGATATCAAATAAGATGATGAAAAGGTAGACCAAAGCCATGGTCAAATTAATTGATAGATCAAAATTGATAACATGCCAAGGACACATGACATGAATTAATTGATATGTAACATTTAACTGACATTGTAAATGCTACAGGATTGAAATTGATTGATAAGTTTTGATCATAATAACACTGACAGACACTATCAATATTATTAAAATGGTTGATGATGCCATGATCTGACATTGAAAGCCTCAACAACGTCAAAGATTGAATGACATGAATGATATTTTGACCTAGTACTGAGAGCCATGACAGTACTAAGGTCAGATTGATAAGATTGATAAGTTGATAGGTTTCCAAGGCACTGAAAGCCACAACAATGCCTAGGAGCGGATAAATGATGATTGATTTGGGATGTTTGATACATTTCGGGTTGATTAGAACCGATTTCGAGTTGATTTGATATGATTCTGAGTTGATATGAAATTGATGTGAAAGGGGATACAAATGACAAAATATGGTCAATCTGGCCAAAAGATCGAAGTTAGTAGAATGAGAAAATGGGACAAATTCGTATGAAGAAGTGATGAATTCATAGATGCGAACCATTTTTGAGCGTCTACATTTTGCCCCTCTTTGATACAATGTGATTTAGAGCATTGTATCAAAGAATAACTGATGAGAAAGCTACAACATGCCCCAGTAGGGATGATATATATGGGTGCCCCCTCGAGAAATTGACTAAGATAAGCATATGATAAGTCAATTTATCGACAACAAGAAGACAAAACCATAGCAACTGACGGAATGACCCGAAACTATACGTGCATGCCCAAGATGATGGAAAGATGTCATAACCTGAGGGAAATCATCAAAAATGGTCGTATTTGGTCAAAGATGATAAGAAAAATGTCAGACTAAGGTTGAACCAGGTGGAAAGCCATAGAAAGTTGATTGACAGTGCAGGATGATGCAAGAATGCATGAATGCAAGAGGAAGATGATTTGGTGAATCAGAAGACATGATCATGGTGATGGAGAATGAGATGATGAAGAAAGATGAGATGAGGAGATGTTAGTATGATGGAAAGACTTTTGCTTCTAGAAAGTGCCCTATATGTCAAATGGAGCTTTATTTTGATATGGCAAATGGAATGCAATGCATCATGGCATAAAGGGCTAGAGCACAAATGCAAGCCTTTTACGTAAACAAGCACAATGCAAACAGAAAATGACCTTGTCCTTCCTGAGGCATATGTACATGCCCTAGACTGTCAAAGGTACATTGTAACAGACAGAAATGGAAAAAGATGACCATGAACCATCCTGGCCACTCTCATAGATCAATTTATATCATCGAGTAGCATAGGGACATGATCAAAGAAAAAAAACAAAGCAAAAATAAATCACTCACTAAACAGCGTGAGCCAACAGTTATCCTTGTCCATTATTACTTGCTTTTTAGTGTGTTAGGTGTGTAGATAGTGTTTGACATGTTGATAATGTGATAGTTCTGGTTGTGGATTCAGTTGATAAGTTCATAGTGACCAGTTGGATTGATTGTTGGTTCATGTTGCACAGATATTGTGATTGGCATTGAAGCGCAGCGCTTTGATTTTCAGTTTGCAAAGTGCAAGTGTTTATGCAAAAGGGGTGGTTATCCATAGTGAAAATGTGCAAGGTTTATTGCAAATTTTTGATGAGTTTTGTGATTTTTAGGGTTTTGTGGGGATATTTGATTTTTTTGTGTAACTGATTTCTTCCGATCATTTTACGATTTTTAGGTTTTTTTCAGGACATTTTATGATTTTTAGGGATTTTTTCAGGATCGTATTTGAATTTTTAGGATTTTTTTCAGGACATTGTGTGATTTTTAGTGATTTTCTCAGGACATTTTATGATTTTTAGTGATTTTTTCAGGATCGTATGTGAATGTTTAGATTTTTTCAGGACATTATGTGATTTTTAGTGATTTTTTCAGGACATGTTATGATTTTTAGTGATTTTTTTTCAGGATTGTATGTGAATGTTTAGGATTTTTTCAGGACATTATGTGAATGTTTAGGATTTTTTCAAGACATTATGTGATTTTTAGTGATTTTCTCAAGACATTTTATGATTTTTAGGGATTTTTTCAGGATCGTATAAGCATAAACAAGTGTTAGCTCCAATCTGTTATGTGATAGGTCTAATGGATAAAAAGAACTTAGGGATATGCCCCTAGTTCAAATTCAAACTCATGCACCATGTAGGTAATATGCCCCCAGACAAGATTCAAACTATATACAAAGGCCAATGACAGAGTGTGTGTGCAGACTAGTGATGCTTAGGCAAGGTAACAAAGGACATTAACCAGTTCATGAGCCATGATAAGGGACCAAGGATGTCTTAATATGAAGGGTATGATCAAGGAATGATGGAGGGGGAAAAGACCAGATGGAATCCTGATAGATGGAGGAGCAACACTGATTATACATGGCACCTGTTTGCCAAGTTTTCACCATGGTACTTGCCCAAAGTGCCTCTTTGCCAAGTTTTCACTTTTGGACAAAATTTTTCTCTTGACTCAAATTTTCATGCCAAGATGTCTGTTTGCCAGGTTTTCATCAAGGCATCCATTTTTTCATGACTTTTTTCACTTTTTTTTTCTTTTTTTCATGACTTTTTGCTATTTTTTTGATATTTTTTCAAAACTTTTAGATGGAATCAAGAATGTCACTAACAAATGCTGAGAAGCTATCTGTTGTTGATGCTACTAGCTAATGAGCTCTGAATCCATGACTAACCATAACTACATAGGATTTGTTATGAGTCTGTAGCTAAAATCAAACCACTAGAAAGGCCTTGAGAGATACCATCGTGTACTGTATGTAAGACAATGTCTATCTCTTGTGAATCAAGGCATCTAAGGATAATTGGGTCAATAGAAATGTCATGTGGGATGTCAGTGATGATGACATATGCAAAGGCTTGTTGGAGAAGGAGTTGATCTTGGTTATTGGACAAATTAGGTAGCTCGATTTGAGGATAAACAAATGGATATAAGGGAGGGCTGAAACCAGTGACCTTCCATATGAATTTTGATCGAGAGAGCTCCAAAAGACTTTGTGGCATGTTGAACACTGGAACACTAATATTCGTGGCATCATATTTTTTATTTTGTATTAGTGGGAGCTGCTTAGCTTTTGATTTTTTATGGTCTAATGGTGCTTTTTGGTTTTCACCAAGAGACCTATGCTTGCTATCTTTTTCTCTTTTTTCTTTGTAACTAGAAAGTGGAGTTGGCTCACCAAAATATGCCAATGTGTTCACTTTAGGAGAAACTACTTCTTTATGATCCTTAGTCATAATGCCTTCAAATTCTATTGTAAGAGTGTCATCATCATCGAATTGATAAAAAATTGATGGTCCACATTGGTCCCAATCCAAAGGTTTAGGATAACTTGAGGATATGTCATCATCAGTGTTGAATGGGCTTTGGTTGAAGGTAGATATATGGGTAACTGATTCAACTGGGTCATTGGGGTTATGCTCAGAGGCTAGGGGTTTGTTGGTTTCAAGTGGGATATCCTTAGATGCCTTTTCATCGTTTGAAACATCCATAGTCTTACATGTAGGTACTGTGGTACTAGGAGGACCTATTCGTAATGGTTTAAATCCAAGCCCCAAACTAGGAGGTTGTCCTTCTGTAGTGATAGGTTCAATGATTCCTTGTTTCTGAGATCCAAGACCACTATAGCCATCATAGCCTTATTTTTGCATGATGGTAAACCCAAGTCCATACTTGCTAGGAGATATCAAAGTGGTTTCTCGTTCTGCCTTTGCTTTCTCAATACTTACGGATGTATTCTCATTGATGGAAGTATCATTCTTTGCACTGATGGGAGAAAGTGGTGACTCCCTAATGTGAGAGACTTGAGACATAAAGTACTCTCCACACCCATTTTCTTCAATCTTCATCTTTTCCTTGGCTTTACTGAGCAGTATATCGGCATCCACATACTTAGAGGGACTTGTGGGTTGTGCTTCATTGTTTGTTGGGATTTGGAATGTAGTAGCATCTCTTAGATTAGCACAAAACTAGAAAGGATCTAGATCACCAGGGATGGTAACCTCCATGTTGTGATAGGAAAACTTCAAACATTGATGATATGTAGAAGGGACTACTTTCATAGCATGAAGCCAAGGGCGTCCCAGTATCATGTTGCAATTCATTTCGATGTCTAGGACATGGAACAATGTGTCTTCAGTAGCTGGACCAACTCTGACAGTAATGTGATGATGCCCCTAGAGAAGTGTTCACCATCATCATAAGCTTTAATTGTGATTCTTTGAGAGGGATCTATATCATCTTCAGAATAACCCAAATTGTTGACAACCTTAAGAGTATAGATGTTCAGTTCTGCTCCTCCATCTATTAAGACATGTCTGACTTTGGCATTATGGATGAAGACTTCAAGATAAAGGGGATCATTATGGTTAGGTTTGTCCTTAGGAATATCTCAGGGTGAAAAAGTGATATGTTGTGATGCGTATAGGTTCCCAACCATGGCTTGGAACTGGGCAACATCAATGTTATCTGGGACAACTGACTCTTTAAGGGCTTGATCCAAGATCTTTTGATGTTGGGGAGATGCATGCAGTAGGTCCAAAATGGATATTTGTGCAGGGGTTTTGCTGAGTTTTTCAACAAGGCTATAATCAGATGAAGTAGGAGCAATAGGTCTACTTGGGGGTGCAGGCCTAGTAAAAGCAGTATGTCTAGATGGGGCTCTAGGTAGGGTGATCTTGCTACGGCGTGTAGTGACAGCACAACAAGGGTCTTTAGCCTTCAATGCGAATGTGGATATGTAGAAATTAGACTCATTAAAGCAATTGATGGTGTAGTCATAGCCGGTGCGTGTGTAATTCACATTACCTTGTGAGTTTGAGTTTGAACTTGAGGGTTTCTCTTTGTCATGATTACCCAAAGGATCTTTGAAAATAATATGATCAGATTTGGATGCTAATAGTGATGGATCAACTGTGATGACACCATCATCAATAAGGTCTTGTATTGCATGTTTCAGTTGGAAGCACGATGAAGTCTTCTGTCCTTTGGTGTGATGGTAATCACAATACTTTTTGGCATCCCACCAATCTATTTTAGTTAATGGTTCATCTTTGATTGGGGGTAGCTACAGGAAGTTATTACTCAATAACTGTTGTAATGCAGTCTCAAGTGGTATTCCCAATGGTGTGAATTTCCTGTCTTTGGTTCTAGGATATCTTTTGTCTTGCATGGAAGTCTCAGTCTTCTATTGTGGAGCTGATGTTTGATTAGAGGTTTGTGAATTTGTAGGGTTTACACCTTTCAAAGTCAGTTGAGGTTGTGCTGTGCTAATCGTGCGGGCGTCCACAATGTCATCATTAGTCACATTCTTATTTTTGGAGAAAAATTTTGCCTTGTCATTAGACGAGTTGGTGTTGGTATTGTCCTTGTTTGTCTTGAGGATTCCCTTACGGATAAGAGCATCTTCAATTCTAGCCCCTTTTTTCATCAGTTTAGAAATGGTGCTTGGACTCTTGATTTTGAGTTCATACATTAAGTCTGGGACTAAGTTTTCAATGCACAAGTTTACTTGTTGTTCTTCAGGAATGTTTAGTAAGCATTGACTAACTAAGCTTCTCCAACACAATAAGAATGTGATGAATGATTCTCCTATCTTCTGTTTAGTTGAGAACAAATCAAAAAGTGTCACCTCATTTGTAATGTTAAAGGCAAAGTGGGAGATAAACTTGTCTGCTAGCTCTGACCAAGATTTGATATTACCAGGAAGTTTGGAGTACCATTCAAGTGCAGGCCCACCTAGAGAATGAGGGAACAATCTCATAAGGTAAGTGGGATCATCGCTAAGTTTGGTACATGGAGCACAAAATTCTCGGATGTGATCAATAGGGTTTCCTTTTCCTCAATATTTTTTAAACCTTGGAGCCTCAAAGTGTTTTGGTAATGGAGGCATATACAAACTTTTATCGAATGGGTTAGGACGTAGGTCCCTTTCCGTATATAGAGTATGTTTCTTTTGGACTCCCAATGCCTCAACTTGTTTGGAAAGTTGTTTGAATTGTTGTAATAGTTCTTCATTGGGGTTTTGCATGATGGTCTTTCCTTCAAGTCTTTCGTGTCTATGAGTAGACCGTTTGCTGTGGCGAGAACTATGTCTACTGGTTCTGACATTTCTGTGTCTGATGAGTCTGATGAAGTGTCAC
This sequence comes from Cupressus sempervirens, assembly GCA_028749045.1. Classification (NCBI taxonomy): domain Eukaryota; kingdom Viridiplantae; phylum Streptophyta; class Pinopsida; order Cupressales; family Cupressaceae; genus Cupressus; species Cupressus sempervirens. The sequence continues at coordinate 159,026,557 of CM053788.1, read as the reverse complement.
TAGGTGGTGGAGGTATGTTGGCACCTCGAAGACAGAAAGGTCCTTGTTGTTGGGGAACTTGTTGTGGTATTTGATGTGGCACTTGTTGTTGTTGTAACAAATGTTTCTAGTATGCAATTTGTTGCTCAAGGCATCTTTGGTATTCCAATTGTTGATTGAGTTGCTCTTGTTGTTTAGCAAACATTGCTTGTTGTTGTCAGAATTGCTACTGAAATTATTGTTGATAAATTATGTGTAAGTCAAGTGGGTCCACATGGGATTACGTGTTAGGAATGTTGGATGTTTTCCCCACATGTGGTTGTTGTCATTGTGTTTGATGTTGTTGTTGATATGTGGGATGTGTGTCAAGAAGATGTAGACTTGGTTGTGCCTTGGAAGTGTTGAGTCCTTGTACCATTGTAGGTTGTTGTTGTCGTGGGGGTTGACTAAGTCCTTGAGAATTGAACGTCATGTTTGTATTGTTGTTTTGGTACCTTTGTGTTTTAGATGTTCCTGCTTGTGACATCATATTGACTTGGCTATGAGATACATTGCTATTGGGAATGGGTGTAATGTCAATAAGACTTTTCCTTTGTGTGTCCATAGGGATGGTTGCGCTTGATGTTTCACATGTTGTATTTATGAGAGGCTCCATAGTGTTTGATGTCGTAGCACTGGGTAAAGTTAGGAGCAAAGGTGTACTTTATTGATTTGCCTCCAAAGAAGGTATGTTTGGCATCCCTAGAGCACGGGTCCCTTTAGGTGCATCTTTTTGTTGCATCATGTGACTAAAATCAAGTCTTAATGTCCTTTTGGGGTGTTTAGGGATTGGTGGTATTTCATCAAACAAGGGGTTGACATTGATGTGTTCAAATGTACTTTGGAGGATTTCAATTGTTGGTTCTTGATGGGATCTTATAGGTGCCATTATTGTGTTTGAAAACTCCAAAGGTTGTTTTCCCTTGTCTAAGTCCAAATTTATCATGGGTTGGATGTTTTCAATTGTTGTGTTGGTTTGATTTTTGGACCTAGGACCTTCCAAGTTTGGATTAAATTTGACAATTTCTTGAGCTGCCAAACGTTTGAAGTTCTTGCGAAAACTTTTGTCTTGACATGCCCTAGCCATTTCTTCATCAGTCATACCATAATCAGTGTCAGAGTCATCACTTAGGTGTACAATACCTTGTTGTATGTTTGATGTGTTAGGTTGGCTGAATTCAAATGAATGTGACTGTTCATCTTCAGGTGAGGTTGGTACACTTCCTTCTCCTGGTGGCATTGGCTTGAATATAGGTTCAAAGTCAGGACTCTATTGAACCATCCCATGTGTGGGGGAAGTGTTTGGAGGAAATCTCATGGTAGGTGTATTGTTCAAGGTTTTTTGTGCCATAGCTTGAGGATCTTGCAGATACATGTTCAAGGGGTCTGCTAGTAATGGTTGTGATGCCTCAATTTGGTCTTTGTCAAAGGTTTGTTGGTTTTTCTTGATCTTTCTTTGTCTTGGATGAGGTTTTGGTTGTGCTTGTGCCTCAAAAAACAAAGTTTGATAGAGTTCCTCTGGTCTTTGAGCTGCTTGTCTCCTAGTAAGTGATGGCATGATACCTAAGAGTGCAAATGCAATGGAATTTTTGAGTGTTTTGGGTGATTTAGAGTGGTGGGTATGCAAGATATGAGTGTTTTTGAGATTTTTAATTGTTTAGGAATGTTATGAAATGTGAGGAAATGCTAAATGAATTATGGTTTTGATGTGAAAAGTGAAAATGTCCTAGGGATGTTATGCAAATGCAAATGCAAGGTGATGTTTTGAAGTTTGACTAGAGGGGATGAAAATGACTCTAAGGTATGCAAAATGATAATTAGGGTTATGTTTTGGACTTGTTAAGGGTACTAAAGGTTGATGTATGCAAGGTGTATCATGTAAAGGATGATGTTCTAGGGTTCACAATGACGTTTGGGACATACAAAATGAGGGTAAATGCTCAAGAAGGTAATTTGGTTAATGGACAATTTGATAGGGATTGGTAGTGAAAATGATGTTAAGGATTTTGATCAATGCAATATGAAGGGGATATACTACTAGGGTAGGTCAAAATGACATTTGGGGATGCTATGACAAGGGTATATGGAAAGTTTTGAACTTAGATAAAGCCTTTTGAAAGTATTTTGCCTAAGAGTTTAACCTTGTGATAAAGGACTTTGGATCTTGACCAAAAAGTGACAAAAAGATGAAAAGATCAAATTGATAAAAGATGACAAGGTCAAATCTATCAAGACATGGACAAATTTTGACCAAAGAAAATGATAAGCAAAGATAAAAGGACTAGTCAAGATCCATTATTCGTCAACACTAGGAGATACTCTAAGACTTATACTTTTTCTAGATTTTTGACTAAATTCAAAGGTTTTGGGGGTTCAAAATGACGTTTTGAGGAATCAAAATGATGGTGATGCTAAGCGGGATGTCATAGAGAGGTAAATGGTAGATGATAGTGTTAGGGCCAGTTTGGATGCTCAAAATGATGATTAGGACACCCAGAATGATGGATAAAGTGGTCAAGATGATGAATAGGTATGTAAAGATGCAAGGTGGTGAATGCAAAGTGTTGATTCTGAGATGGGAATGCAAAAACTAAGGAAAGTAAAACTGAACCTAAATGGATGCAATATGAAAAGTAATGAGGACTAAAAGGTGCAATATGAAGTCTATATGATGTAAGAATGAAGCCTGGACTAGGGTGAATGCAAGTGAAATCTATGCAAGTGTGAGATCTACATTTTGCCAAGCACATTTAAGAGCACAAGTCGCCATGTTTTCCAAGGTTCGAGTGTGTTGAATCAATGTTTGCAAAGTTTGATAAAGGTTGAAATTTTTTGGCAATGTGTGAGGTTTTGACAAGTTCAAATGATATCCAAGGTGTAAATTTAAAAGTTTGGCTTTTATCTTGATTATGTTTTACACACACGCAAGACACATTAAGACAAGAATAGCTGTTGTAAAAGTTAACAAACACACCACAACCTAGGCTTTTAGGATTGTATCCACTGAATTCCTACTTGAATCGAAGTTCAGTCGTGCTTATCCATAGCGGACAACCTAGGATCTTGGCACCACAGGCTCCCCCTTACAGTGCACTCACTTCTTGGGGCTACCAAGATCTGCTTCCCAAGGGGCATGACTTCCCAAGGGACTGTTGCCTCTACTAAGGACCACGAGAATGTAGGATGTCTTCACAGGCATGGGTGACCCCTCGAGCCAGTGGATAGAAAGAATTTTGGCCACTAAAACATGGTTTTTAGTAAGGGCATTCCATTCGGCAAGTTAATGATAAACTTCCGTAGAAGGTCTCCCAGCCCCGAGAACCAGGGTTTGATGCACCACAAGGGTACTAGAGGAGAGATATCACGCATCAATACCACCGACACAGCTTTCACTATAATCGAGTTTTATATAGTGGTTGGAACATTGACCTGGCTTTGGCATGTTACCGCTCTGAGGTCGTCCCCTGGCAATACCCAATATCGAGTATCTTGGTCCAAGGCAAGCCTCCTATAGAAGTTACACGAATTTCTCTTACACCCAAGATCCACGAATGGCGAGGGGAGAGGATACGTCCAATGCAACTCCTAGGGATCTAACACCGTAGACACGCTAGGCAGAAAAGAAAAAGGTTCTTTTTAAGCACCAAACGAAATGTTATCTAATCTAGGAAATCCACACACATAGTTTTGAAAGACACACAAAGTCTTCGACAACGTCCTGCAAAGCACACATCAGTAGTTTGTTATGATCATATCTTCATCCAACGATCGCCACATGCTGCAAATAGACCATTGGTAACACAAAATCACCTAATCTATGTCCTAGAGAGTGATAGGAGCTTAAAATGTAGATTTTGATTAGTGCATGTGCTTACTATGAACCTAGGTGTGCTCTCATAGTACAGATCTAAGTGTGAAAAGGAAGAGCAGATAGTCATTGTACCCTTCCAAGTGAGCTCCTTCCTTGCACCTAAAAGCACAAAACAAGAAAACCAAAGTTAGATATGCATGTTCACGTCGGGTTCACCAAATGTAGGACCAGCAAAATGGGTTAATATGCATAACATACTATGAGCAAATCACAAACTCAATAATCATATGTTAGCACCCACTAGTCTACCATGAAAGCCAAACTAAACAAAAGAAAGCAAACATAATCAAAAACTCCCTTTTTCGTTTGTAGCTCCCATGTCCTTCTTTCTTCTCCAAATGATTGTAGCTCCAAAGTTGCTTATAGAGCACACAAAATTGAAGCAAAAGCCTATGATAGTGATAATGCCATGAGAATACTTGAAGTGTGATTTTATGTGAGAGAGAGAATGCAAAATGCAAATTAGAGACTCAAGACTTCAGCATTCTAGGATTCAAGAGACTCCACGACCCAAGATGAGAGAAAGAGTGTTCATTTTATAATCAACACTCAAAGTGAGAGCATTGGATTTGTCACCCATAGATGTGCGATGTGGCAAGAGATTCCTATGACGCATATGACAGAATATGCCAATTGTGAGATTCTATGACACATGCAAGTCAAACTTGGCTAAATGTGGAAGAGAATCTATGACATGTCATAAGACACCTCAACCTACTTAAAGCCAAGAATCTATGACAAAGAAACCAAATAGAGACATGTGTAAGAGGTAATAATAATTCCTATGACGCATATGACAGAATATGCCAAAAGTAAGATTCTATGACACATGAGAGTCAAATTTGGAAGAGAATCTATGACGCGTCATAAGATTCCTCAACCCACTTAAAGCCAAGAATCTATGACGAATAAGCCAAATAGGGACATGCGTAAGAGATAAGAATATTTGATTATGACAAATCTCAGCCAAGTGTCAAAGGAGAATCCACGAGGTGTCACATCCAAGTGACATGATGATGAAATATTTTATGGAATATTTGAATTAAAAATCCTTTTATTCCACAAAATAAGAATTAGTAGAAAATGGAATTAATGATGGAAAATAGAACTTAGGAAATTGTAAATTTCCATGGTTTGCAGATAATGAATCAATTAATTAATAAAATTAATTAATTGAGGATGATAATCAGGAAGAATAATTAGTGAGAATAATAGAATTAAATTATGGGTTATTTAATCCTATAGAGAAAATTAGTAGATGATTGGCCAAATTGATTAAATGAATGCGACCGTATCCTTTGATGAAAATGTGACGATGATGGATATCGAATAAGATGATGAAAAGGTAGACCAAAGCCATGGTCAAATTAATTGATAGATCAAAATTGATAACATGCCAAGGACACATGACATGAATTAATTGATATGTAACATTTAACCGACATTGTAAATGCTACAGGATTGAAATTGATTGATAAGTTTTGATCATAATAACACTGACATACACTGTCAATATTATTAAAATGGTTGATGATGCCATGATCTGACATTGAAAGCCTCAACAACGTCAAAGATTGAATGACATGAATGATATTTTGACCTAGTACTGAGAGCCATGACAGTACTAAGGTCAAATTGATAAGATTGATAAGTTGATAGGTTTCCAAGGCACTGAAAGCCACAACAATACCTAGGAGCGGATAAATGATGATTGATTTGGGATGTTTGATACGTTTTAGGTTGATTAGGACCGATTTTGAGTTGATTTGATATGATTCTGAGTTGATATGAAATTGATGTGAAAGGGGATACAAATGACAAAATATGGTCAATCTGACCAAAAGATCGAAGTTAGTAGAATGAGAAAATGGGACAAATTAGTATGAAGAAGTGATGAATTCATAGATGCAAACCATTTTTGAGCATCTACACTACCAACTGACCCCAACCCAATAAGAAGTTCTTCTAGCTCCTGTATGTGACTAGGGCCTAGGCTACCAATGAGAACACTAGACATGGTAATGGATATTGATCTCCATACTTGTCTATGAGTCTCTCTCAACTCAAGTGGTGGTCTAGCATGGTGACATCCTCGAACAACTCCTACATGACTAATCTCCCCTATGTTGGAGTCTAATCATAATAAACCTATGACACACAAACAATTCACATCAGCACACCTCGTATGGACTTCAAAAACTTAAAATGAACAAATGAATCACACTCATAGGGTCTCCATGACACAACACATGAAGGATGTGATATACATCCTCCAAAGTGATGGTGACCTCGCTAGTGGGAAAATGGAAGGTGTTATGCTCAATGTGCCACCACTTAGCCAAATTGGTCAACAATATGTTGTTCACCCATATATGGGGCATATGTAGCAACCACCTGAATCCCATGTTGTCTATAGCGGCCTTCTCATCATCATCTAGATGATAGACCATGTGTAACCCCACCACCTTGGAGCTCTAATCCCCACCACTGGAAGACAATCTACATTACCAAATCAAGCAAACATGCAAAAATTAGTATAGACCGAATAAATAGATTAAAATAATAGAAAAGACAAATATGCTCAAACTTGACCTCTAAACATGAAAAAATGCTTAAGAAATAGTTGTGTGGTACTTTTTATAATATATGAGTGATACTATTTGTTGATATAATATTGTACGATGCTTTTTTATAGTAGGTTCCTAACACTTTTGTGTCATGTGATACTTTACACAATGTTGTGTGACTATTGAGTGCCTCTCATGCAATACATTTCATAATAGTCATGCAATACAATGTCATTGTCAGAAGTATCGCACGGTACTTGTTACAATAGGCGTGTGATAATTTTGAAGTATCACATGATATTTTGCACAAAAAGTATTAAAAAATATAAAAACATGCTAAAAAAGAGTAATAAATGACTTCAAAGCATAAAATTTTTGAAGCCTCACCAAGGCCTCATACTCAGGTGGTTGGTTGTGCAATCGGCTATGCTCGAAATGGTGCCTATGGGTCATAATACTAGCAAGAGCCATGATCTCCTCAAAATCACTCAAAACCAAAATCAGAAAAGACAAATGAATTGAAAATGACCCTTGGGCCCCTTATATAGTTCTTTGACCTCATTTTGATTCATTTTTAAAACTCCTCAAAATTCCACAAAAATTGCACCCCTGACTAATTTTGACACCCTAAATCCATTTTCAGGATCAAATTTGAAATTTGAGTTCATCTTGATAGTCAATTTTTCATTTCAAAATTCTACCTTCTTCTATGTAGTTAGCTAGCATTTTGAGGTCTAATATTTGCTGGGGCATCTTCATTTCTCCATGTCTTCACCATTTATACACTTTGTACCTACTTCAATTTACATATTTCACTTCTAAATTATCTTTCTACTTGATTTGACCTAACTTTTAGGCTTTATCCTTCTTGGTCAACTCTAGTTAAAATGGGGCATTCTATCACTTTTCAATGGTCACTCTTTAGTTCTAGTTACATATCTATCATTATGGACTTTTCTATATCTTGATTCACCCATATCTAGCTCATTTTTGCATTCCCTTTACCTCATTTTGATTTTGATCCTGAGGGGGTAGAAATACTCTATCTACTTTCCTTGATGTTAGTACTCTTCTTGAGTTCTGATATCGTCTCTCTCCTAGTATTTAGTATTACCGCTACTAGGTTGTGCATTTAGGAATTGCTATCTCATTTAGAATTTCATTCTTTGAAATCAGAGCTCTCAAGCTATTGCTGCCTACTTGGCTTCTATATTCTTTGACATCATGTGTTCCCAGTATCAATCACACATTATTTAAGAGGGAAAAATGTAATCACCTAAATGGTCATCTAGACTCTTAGCCCCCTTCTCAATATTTTGGCTATTTTAATTAATCATTTCCCTATGCCAAATTGCTAAAAATCAATTTATTTGATTTTAACCTATAGTTTGACTATATTATGCTAAGTCCATATTTGATTAAAATAACATGTCCCCCTTTTAATTAAATAAAAGACCCCATTCTTCTAATCCACTCAATGTGCTCACATAAAGTCTTTTTCATATTGACAAATTAAAAGAAAAGGCTTTTGTCTCACATGAAAAGTCAACTCATTTTCATTGGTTGACTTGCTCTTACACATGGATCATGCCAAAAGCCAACCCTCACCCTTGATTAGCCATTCCTTGATCTTGATCTCAACCATATTTCTACCTTTAAAAGAGAGAGCTCTCCCCTTGTCAAAGGATCCCATTTTTTGTGTTGTTATGTTGCAGGTTTCTTGATAGGTTTCCTTAAGAGCTTTTGTGGAGAACTTCTTACTTCTTGTCTTATTCTCTCATAATCATCTTCATATTAGTTTAGATTCATTTGCAAGTGGTTTGGCTTCCTTTTGAAGTAGCTTAGATCACTTAGTCTAATTAAACTAGTTGTAATATGCTCATCTTGTTTAGTGTAGTTGTATTCTTGTACTTTATCTTAGGCTAGCTTCATTCCTTGCATTGCATCTTGAGAGTTCTTTGGACACTTGAATTCTTGATCTTGTCTTAAGAATCATGGTTTACTAGCAAAGGTTGCATCTCTAAGGCTCATTTGAGAGCTCCTTTCATTCTTATTTCATGCCTCTTGCGCTTCATGACTAGGGAGCTCTAAGCTGACATTCAAGTGTTCCAATCCATGGAATAACTTGGATAGAAGGGTTTAGAGAAGTGCACAAACTAAGGGTACAATATCTATGTAGGACCACCCACCTACAAGACATCATGAAGCAAAAAGTATAGGTGGTAGAGATTTAAGTAGGTGATGAGACCAAAAAAGTCCACAAAGAAAAGCCAGAAGTTGACCATTTCGGGCTATTGAGTAACCATGGAAATGCACATCCACAGTTTGAGACCTAAAAATGTAGCAAAATTTCAAGAAAATTGTATCACCCACCCACTAAACCTCCATAGGATAGCAATCTCCCAAATTATCTCCATTAGAAATGTAGAATATTATCCCCAAATTACCAGTAGTAGAGGGCAAGAAACCAAGACTAGATTGGCTAGACCCCAATCCAGACCATGGAGCTAGCAATAAGTGGTGATTATGCCCTAAAATGGAAAGAACTGCATGAATTTTGGTGAATATCTTATTGTGGACATCATGTGTGAGAGTCCTTCCAAGCACATAAGCAACATTTTGAAAGGGGCTAATATCATATGTTAGAGTAATAAAGTATTTTCTTATTAATTAAATCATATTAATTTAATTGTTAAGTCACTTATTATCTCTAATTAAGCTAAACTTTGGGCATATAATAATTAATTCTTTTATCATGAAACCTAGGTTTTACTTTTTAGGATTTTGATCTCCTTTATAAGGATTGATCTCTTTGTAATAATGCATTCATTCAATACAATTTGCAAATGTTTTTTTGCACATCAAGAATGTCTCATCTTATGTGGATCTTTGAATTTGAGCCTCCATAGCTTTTTGCTCCTCTTTTTTTTTGTAATGGGTGTTTGCATGCAATATTCTTGGGAATTATGGGATTGAACTTTCATCAACTTCAACATGGTATCAAAGCTTCAGAATTTCATGCCCTTGTTCTCTTCATGAGAGGTTTGGCTTTAGTTTTTAGATATGTTATTTTTCAGAGGTTTTATGTATTAGATATGGGGGTCACTTGTTTTTGGTGTGATTTGAGCCCAAACAGGCCTCATCGTTGGATTTGTAGCACCCAAAAACCCCTAATTCCATATAAAATTTGTCCAATTTGGACATAACTGATTGGTAAGGCAAAAAAATTGCCCCCATATTAGGGCACGCTTCCCAATGTGATGATTTATTTTATAATAATAATATTTTTTAAAAAAATCTTATAAAAGAAATGGGTGTTGCTTTAAATTTATTCTTTCTTTATTTTTTAGAAAGGTACTTTTTAAATAAAAACAAATCATGTGATGCTACATCAACAAAGTACACAAACATCAGTAGGTATTGACAGACTTACAAATTTTATGACATCATCAGTACTTGTGTGTAGGTGATGACATCAACATTTTGTAGCTTAAATTTGATGGTCTTCAAACCATTATTTCTTCAATTTGTTTTGTTATAGAGACCTATTGATGAATTTTTGACCATATCTTTATCATACAGAGGTAATTTTTGACATATCTTATATAATCAGGAAGCTCTTTCCAAGCTTGGTGTAATGGTGTAGGTTATTGGACTTTTGATGTTGTTTGGTTTCTTATTTATATGATCAAATCTAGGGGTTCTATTTTGCACTCTGGGAGAGATATCTTGAGCATTCAATCTTCAATCTTAAAATTCTTTATATCATTGGGAAGATCTTTCTATACTCTTTTTAGTGGCGTTGATTGTTTTTCTAGATTATACTCCAAGCACATTTTATTCATCTTTTTTCTTTTTTTTTGCACTTTAGTCGATATCTTGGTTGTTTCAAGTCTAGGGATCAATTTAATTGCTTCAAATGATTTTTCATGAGTTGTACTATCTCTTGTATTAGTCTTATGTATCTTTTGATCTTTTTTGACAACTTTTTGTAGCATTTTTACAAATGCACTGAGATAAAGTGCCACTCTATTGGATTTTAGGAGCTTGCACATCTTTGTGTTTTTTTGTACTTGCACTACATTATAAAGTGCTTTGGAGGGTTTCATGTTAGCCATATTAGCCATCTTCCTTTGTTAAGTGAGTGTTCTATCCATGACATTAGCCTCATGATGTGTCAATGATACATGCCATTAAAGGTGTTTGTACTTCTTTTACACTCTTGATGTTCTTGGTTCTTCTTTATACAAGTGATATTGCATTTAGTTTCAATATTCATTTCTCACCTCTCAGCATTATAGGGGGCTTATGTTGGTTCTATTGCTTTCTTGGTTCAATGGAGTGAGCTATGTATTCAGTATTTGATCCTATGTACTAGGTGATTGCAATAGTTGGATATCTATGCATTTTAGTAAGATGGATAATTTACCATATAGACATTCATTCATTCCTATTTTTGGAGGCCATGAAGATATCTTCCATCTTTGATTGATCAGCTATTCAGGATTTGTCTTCTCTACCTGGTCACATTCTATATAGTGGAGGTTCTTCAGATCAATAGTTTGGCAGTGTTTGAAGCTTCATGCTTTAGTGGTGTTCTTCATGATCATCCTTTTTTTTCTATCTTTTGGAACTTTTTTATTGATGCTTTATATCATTGGAAAGGTCTTTCTGTACTCTTTCTAGTAATGCTAGTTATTTTTCTAGACTCTACTCTAGGCACATTTTATTCAATTTTTTTCTTTTTTGCACTCTGGTGGATATCTTGGTTTTTTAAGGTATGGGGATTGATTTATTTCATTGCTTTAGATAATTTTTCATGAGTTGCACTATCTCTTATATCATCCTTATGTCTCTTTTGATCTTTGTGGACATCTCTTTGTAGCATTTTTGCAAATGCACTGAGATAAAGTGTCACTCTATTGCATTTCAAGATCACTACATTATAAAGTGCTTTTGAGGGTTTCATGTTGGCCATATTAGCCATCTTCCTTTGTTAAGTGAGTGTTCCTTCCATTACATTAGTCTCATGATGTGTCAATGACACATGCCATTATAGGTGTTTGTACTTCTTTTGCACTCTTGATCTTCCTAGTTCTTCATTCTACATGAAATACTGCATTCAATTTTAGTGTTTGTGTCTTATCTCTCAGAATTATAGTGGGGTTATGTTGGTTCTATTGCTTTCTTGGTTCAATGGAATGAACTATGTATTCAGTATTTGATCCTATGTACTAGGTGATTGCAGTGGTTGGATACCTATACATTCCGATGAGATGGATCATTTACCATATAGACATTCTTTCATTTCTATTATTGGAGGCTATGAATATAGCTTCCATCTTTGATTGATCAGCTCTTCAGACTTAGTCACCTCTACTTGGTTATGTTCTATATAGTGGAGGTTCTTCAAATCAACAATTTGGTAGTGTTTGAAGCTTCATGCTTCAGTGGTGTTCTTCATGATCATCCTTTTGTTCCTATATTCTGAAACATTTTTTGCATCTCTTTTTAGAGTAGGTTTCTTCACATGTGGTTTTCTCTATTTCTCCTCTTTACATAGATTTTTTTGTGCTTGGGTATCTTATCAGGCCTTTGTTGCCGAGACCCAAATTTACTTTCAGTAGTAGTTTCTAGGTTTTTAGCTACTCCCGAAGTTTATCTTAAAGGGGGGTGTTAGAGTAATAAAGTATTTTGTTTTTAATTAAATCATATTGATTTAATTATTAAGTCACTTATTATCCCTAGTTTATAATTCATTCATTCAATATAAATTGCAAATTTTTTTTGCAAATCAAGAATGTCTCATCTTCTATAGATCTTTGAATTCGAGCCTCCATAGTTTTTTGCTCCTCTTTTTATGTAACATGTGTTTGCATGTAGTGATTCCTGGGAATTGCAGGGTTGAACTTTTAGAGTGGACATTTTCATACTATCCAAGAGTAATTTTTTTCCAGCTACCTTTGAGAGGGTCACAAGGAAAAAACTGGCAACAAATGCCTCTCCCTCCCACAAGTCATAGTGTTTAACCATTTATGACATATTAACATGCCTTTTCATCTTTGTATTCAATGATTTTTCTATGAACTCCTTCATAACTCCCTAGGATTGAACCATGTATTAAAAGCTTGAGCCAATTGTATGTCAGAAAAACTATCTTTAAATGGATGCTTCTAGGTCAGTATTTGTCAGATGAACGCTATAGTTTCTAGAAAAATAATCCATGTCTTGAAAAATACCAAAGCACAACATACCACTTTGGAGGATACATAAAAATAGAGGACACGACATGTGAAGACTATAAATAAAAATTAATGCGTGACAAATAAAATGTGGGTACTCATATGATCATCTTAATAAGACCCAGGTTACTATAATGTTTTAATTCCAAATACATGTCGCACCTATCATGTACCATAATGAATGTGTACAACTTCTAGTATTGTAAAGGTAATGAAAATGTGATCATGGCACCTGAGGCATGTGCAAGGTAAAGAAGCTCCAAAATATTTGATGTACAAAGATATCTTGTGTGTTGTACACTTGCAAATTGTCGAATCAACTTAAATAAAATCCCCTCGTTAAAATGTTTCAGAATACAAGCACATTCAGGAGGTCATTTTAATAATTACAAATCCTTATTGAATACTTTATAATGTCAAATCTAATTGATATACTGACATAAGTAAAGCTAACATAAGAATATTTTCAAAATTTTGACACAAAATAATATACTGAAATGGTAAGCCTTATAATGGAGCACTTGTTTTACCATGGTCAATAGCAAAGAAGAGATGTGGGAAGGCTTTTAAACTAGTATTTTGTACTAAGGAATCCAAATGCACATCAACACACCCAAGATTAGTAAGAATATTTGTTGTTGAATTTGCTTCCCTAAGGGTATGTGACAAAAGGCACTCTGAAAATGAGTCCATCAAACTCTAGATTCTTTGTAAAATGTATGATATTTTCCAATTTCCTGAGCTTCTTTTAATGCAAGAGTTAATAATGACCATTGAGTCACCTTTAATGTGGATTTTGTTTATCTTTATCTTTTTTTACTAGTGTTTATCCACAGAGCAAAGCTTGTGCAGCAACCATATTACTTTTTACCAAAGAGATAGGTTGAGTAGTGAAGGCCAATATATTCCCTTTGTGATCATGAATACAAACCCCAATACTTGAGGCACCTAGATTTCCCCGAAAAGATCCATCAAAATTGAGCTTGAGATAGCCAACAAGTGGTGGATTCCAACATACTATAAATCTATCTACAATTTTCTTAACCATATTTATTGCCATTGTGTATAATGGTGATGGGAGAGACAACCCATTATTCACTATCATAATATCCCAAGATATTATGCTTGTTTTCTATGAATTTTACTTGATATGGGTTGACACTAATTATGTAATGGAAGAATCAGTAGAAGATGGAATTGAGCTTAAAGGGGAGAGGGATTTCTAATAATGCATTTAATTGTATCCCATCAAATAGCCCATACCACTAAAGTTGGGTGCATTTCCACAAGCAATAATAAAAGGAATGTGGGGAGAGAATAAGCCAATTCTAAAATATTTCCTAAAGTGTTGTTGGTAGTGGCATAACTATATTAAGTTTTTGCATGATATGGAAGCAACACTATTGTGCAAATTCACAATTAAGAAATAAATCACCATAGCATTAGAGGCCAATTTGACATTTCAATGTAATTTTTGCATTTTTTAAAAGTATCCTTGACGTCGTCGATATTGCACAACAGAGTCATAGATAATGTGATGATGTCATGTTTATAAGTTTTAAAAAAGGCATTAATCATTCAAACATTGTGCAAAATATTTCCTTTACAAATCAAAGCGTGCAAGAACTAGGGAGAAGAGAATCGACAAGGAAAATCTACAAACCAAGGTTGGTATTTTTTATTTTTTCCATTTAATTTCTTCAAAATAAATATTGTTCGGATTAATTTAGTCATTCAAATAGGATTCTAGAGTGAATATATATGTTTTCTCTTATTCTATTGTGCCCTTGTGATCTACATCTTTGCAATGATCTTTTACACTGTAGAAAGAAGTAAGGGAAAAAAGGTCATGTGAGTTATACAACACATCAAATTCATGTATAACACATAACTACATTGTTTAATGCCTGATCAATCATGATTATTTATATTCTTATCCAACTTGAAAATATGCCAGCTATTTCTCATCAAATACCACCTACATTTATAAATCAAAACACCACAAACCAAAATAAAATAAAATAACCATAATCAAGGTATGAAATGAGATGACACAATTTTTAGATGATCATATGAAATGAAATGGCCATGTGAGTAGAGAGAAACTAGAAAGTCATTGTGTATAGATGAAGGTATGAAATGGATGATTTTGGAGTACTTGATACATGCACTAGACGTTTAGTATGCACATATTATCATTCACAATGATGCAACCTCTTTCTACTCTAGCTGGCCATTAATGTGGTTGTATACAAACCACTTTTACTACACTATGTATAGAAGACCCTTCCTTTCCTTTTCCTTTTCTTCTTTCTCCACAGAAAGGAGTTTATGGGGATTTAGCTAAGTTTAATAAAGAATGATTTGAATTGTTTGTTGCATGATCATATAATGAGCATGAATAGGCCTAGGACTAGTTATTATTTTTATAATATTATAGTATGCCTCTATATAGTATAGTATGTATATGTAGTACTATTACTATGACTACTACTAATTCATTTGGCCTCATGTTGCTTTTGCTAGCCACGAATGTGGTTGTATCTAAGACACTTGTACTACATTGTGTATACAAGACCCTTCCTTTTCCTTTTCCCTTTGTTCCTTCTCCATTGAAAAAGATCATTGCAGAGACATAGATCACAAGGGCACAACAAGAGACAAAATATATATTCACTCCTAAATCCTAAATGAATGAATGAATTTATGGAAAAACTAGGTGGGGGCATAATTTATAACATAATCAATCAAAGTTTAATAACTAAGATATTTTGTCTCCTATTGTTCCCTTGTGATCTACATCTCATACCTTCATCTTTACACAGTATATTTCTACTTTCTTTCTACTCACATGCCCATTTCATTGCATATGATCTTCTAAAAATTGTGGCTTGTTGTTCCATCATATAATATTTACCCACCTACTTCTTCAATTCATTCATTCATTTAGGATTCAAGGGTGAATATATATTTTGTCTCTTGTTGTACCCTTGTGATCTACATCTCTACAATGATCTTTTTCAATGGAGAAGGAAGATTTACATGCTCAAACTCGCATGGGCCCAAACATGCATGGCTTGACATTTGATCTTCAAAGAAAATACTCATGTGCTAGGTTTTAGATTGTATAGGGATTATTAGGGGAAAAAAAAAAAAATTCTCAATTAAAATAAAAAACTTAACTTTTGTTACATGTTGGTTAAAATTAAATTAAATTTTAAAGTTACATCTTGGTGTGGAAGCACATAAACCTCAAGTAAATAAAACTACCACAAGTGATTTGAAGAAGTCTCTTTTTTATGCCCATAGAATCTATATACCTTATTCTCAACCTTAGGTGGTATTTAATAATACTTGGATAGCTAAAGATACTTCTAGAGTCCAAGTGTTGATAATTTCTCCTTTCAAAGTCTTCTAAGAGAAATAGCAAGGTTCCAGCATAATTACTATCCCTTTCTCAAACACATGCTCCCAATAATACATGTAATGTTAAAAGAACCAAGAAACATGATGAAGTATCAAAATTTCCCTTCCTTAGTGAAATATTCATGTAATTCTTATTTCACAAAACATGGTAAATACCTAGAAACAAATTATAGTAGTAGCTCATCTTCTAGTTTGACTAAGAGCTTTGCAAACTTGCAGTTTTTATTTTAAGATCTTTGAATTAGAGAGTCACCACATATTTGCAGAGGAATATATCTCCAAGAACATGAAGGTTATTCAATTTCTCTTTTACTTATATGTTTTTTTCACCACAAAAACCACACATTAACTTTACAATTTATGCAATAAACTTTTCACATCTACAAATTTGACAATCTTAAATTGACTTTGAAAAAATCACACACTTAAGACTCCTTCCTCAAATGGAATTGGATACACTCTTCCAAGTAGAGACACCATTTGTTTGGTTCCCCAAAGTGATGTTTCAAATCTACCTAAGAATTAACCTTCTTCTATCAATAAAGATCTAAAACCCTTTAGCTACCTCACAATAATCTCTTATAGGAAGCAACTGATTATTCTACACTTCAAGCTTTACAAGACTTGGGCGAGTACACTTATGGTGCAACATTTTTAAGAAAAAATGTTGAAGCCGAGTAGGAATGGAATATTGCACAAATTCTCATACGAGACTTCCAACGAAGTATAATAGAGAATTTTATAGATTATGGAAGAGCTGGTCCATCCCATTCATTTTTATGTGGAACATCTAGAAAATAAAATAGTTCAAAGCAAATAACATGAAAGAAAAAGTTGATTTTATGAGTTTAATTTATATTGAGAGACATAACTACTATGTATGGACTAATAACTAGCTTAGGGATATAGAGTCAAGTGATGGATAGAATTAAAACCACACAAATATTTAAGGCACAAATTATTGAGACTTTGATATGTCAATCCACGGAACTTACATAACCCTCTCATGCTAATCAGATATTCTTACATAGAAATCCATGTTATACATGAAACCTACTATTATTTAGACATAGAATTTTACTTCCTTCTTGAGATAGAGAATATGAACAATTAGCATAATGGCACAAACCCTTGATTTATGATCAATTCAAATAACTAACATAAGTTTCATGGAGAGAGTCCCAAATTAGATACATCATAAAATAAAATGAGACACTTGCATTCATGGAGAAAATATTATAATATCCTATTTTCCTCCCAATTAAACTACTTCTATATACATGTTATCTTTCATTAAAAAAAATCTCAACCTCATTTATTTCCAGCCTTGGAATATCTTTTATAGATCAAGGGATGCAATAACCTACATGCTAAACACATATCCCAAAAATATAATTTAGTTTCCAACAACTATTTGCAAAGGAGTGCCTTCATTCCTCATGATGGCATACCTTGCCTATATTGACACCTAGCTAACCAACAAGCTCAAATATGTTGGTGTACTAAGCAGGTCTATGAGCCTCATCAATTTTCTCCTAGAAAGTTATCACTTTCATTCATATGTAAATGCAAGATTCACATACCAATGTGACAAAAATGATATTTCTAGAAGATGAACCCCATGACATGGATAGTGTTTAAAGAAGGTTTTCACCGAGTCTCTAATATAAAGATGGTTCACTACCAATACAGATAGGATTATAGCCAGAATATAAGAAATGAGGATTGGATCCACCATTGAACTCATTATTAGTGAGACTCTATAATATAAATAAGATATTATATACTTCTATTGATTGTATCAACTTTCATGATCATCAACATACATATTTTGCCTTGTTAGATTTTAACTCATTTCACATGTTACTAACATACAAGAATCTATATTTCATAAAAATAAATGAAATAATTTTTCTTCTTATATCATAGACAAACTACGAAATTTCTACATTTAAATATTCCAACTTTGTATGTTCCAATCTTAATTCTAGACTAGCTCAAAGGTGCTTAGGATACAATCAATCATTAATGTCACACTTCAATGCTTTGGTGAATTTTCTTTGCCTTGGCAATGATTTGTAGTTTTTATTGGTTTTCCAAATTGCTTTACTATTTAGAATTTAGCTCACATTATGGATAATTTGAAGATTTCAATCCTTAAGTAACTAAGACTCTTATTAATGCACTCACATTAAACACTTGCTTTTTCATCACATTTGATTGGCCCTTTACTTTTCAAAATTCAAAGTTTGTCATGAATAATTAATATCTTTGGAATTCCAACCTTTTCTAATCAAATAGATTAAATTAAGGATGTCACCTAAGAAAGTTGAGGTGCATAATATAAGATCTTCTAAACATGTAAGCTGAAAACTTATCTATGACATGGTGTCATTGCATAAACCCTATGATAAAATCAATGAAAATCAACAAATCTCAACACCGAAGTAATTCACCAATCTCATAATTGCAATACAAGCCAATGTAAGAAACCAAAAACCATATGAAATATAAGAAAATTTAATGTAAGTGTTCAAGTTGATGAAAGATCAACCCCACAGCTCCCAAGAATCACTTTCATGCAAACACTTGTCACACAAAGAGAGGATCAAAAGCTATGGAGACTGGAATTCCCAAATTCACAAATGAGACATTCTTGATGAGAAATTTTTTTTTGCTAATAATCAAAAGCGAATTAATCAGATTACAAAGAGAGATCATCCTTCTAAAGAAGATCAAAAATCCTAAATGGTAAAACCTAGGTTGCATTATAATAATGAATAAAATAATTAATTATTATATGCCTAAAATTTAGCTTAAGTAGAATAGAGTTAATTAGAAAATATCTAATTACTCTAACAATAAGCATTGGTGGTTAATGTAATTTTTGATTCTGTCAACATGAATGGTTAATACTTTTAGAATTTGATGCATATTTTTTGTTGTTTGGATTTGATGCATGTCTTTTGTTGTTTGAATTTGATGTGTGTCTTTTGTTGTTTGGATGTTGATCCTAGTGGTAACCCACCTTCTATTCACTTCAATGACATTGCCTCTAGAGGTGAAGTGTTAATGAGTTGTGTTTGTCACTATTCTAAATATAATCTTACTCATAAGGATATTCCAAAACAAGACGATGATATTATAAATACCTTTATTAATGACACATTTCCTTTCAAACACATAATCACAATCTAAGAGATGATACTAAATGGTTAACACATGCACCTCCCCTAATATATATCTCGATTCCATTCTTGGGGAGGAATAATAATATTTCTATCATTAAACTAAGGATCCACTTTTCCCTTGTTAAGTTTCTATTTATAACATAATGTCATTTCTTGCATAATTTTTTTTTTTTTTCCTTTTCTTGAAAACTATGTATTTGTCAAGAGGTGTACATTCTTGGTTACAACATCTTCCTTTCTTGACAAATGAATGTCTATTAAAAAATATCTCTTGCTTGCAACTAAAAACTTGTTATCCTTCATCAAGAATCCATTTACCTAGAAATAGTAGATGTCTGAATTTTTGTTATCCTTCCCTTCTTTTAGTTAATGATGTCAATTTTTATCAAGGTCTCCTATGGGAGGTGAATGTCTTTGAGAAAATATGTATTCCTCTCATCCTTCTACAAAGAATGCCTTTGCACTTGTTGCAAGGTATCTTTTTCAACTATCTTCTCCTTACCTCAAAGAGTCATGCTCTCTTTGGTTTAGATTACTTGTACATAGTTTCGTAAATAATATGTACTCAGTGTTAAATATCATTATCTTTTATATTCTTCTCCTTAAGATGCTACAATAGTACCATGTTTCCATATCAAGTAGTGGGCATCTATACAACTTCTAATTTCTTATGTTGTGGGATTTCTATGATGCTGGTGTAATATAGGTATCTT
This sequence comes from Cupressus sempervirens, assembly GCA_028749045.1. Classification (NCBI taxonomy): domain Eukaryota; kingdom Viridiplantae; phylum Streptophyta; class Pinopsida; order Cupressales; family Cupressaceae; genus Cupressus; species Cupressus sempervirens. The sequence goes on along the minus strand of CM053788.1, from coordinate 159,006,529 downwards.
AACTTGGTTAATCATTACTTTGTGTACCACACCTGTTGCTTTCATTCAAACTTTTCCTACAAGGTTATCTTCATGTGAATCGGGTTATCACGATTGAGAGTTCTTGATGCAAATTTTCTTGAAGAAGATGATGACAATGATGTTGTGCTTGTTGATCACAATGATGATGATAATGATTATGACAATGATGATGATGAGGATGATGATGATGATGATGATGATGATGATGATGATGATGATGATGATGACAATGATGACGACGACGATGAAGATGATGATCATGATGATGAGATGGATGAAGATAATTAATAACATGAATGAAATTTACAATTATGCAATAAATAGTTATGTTATTTAATATTGATTTCTGGATAGAAATGTAAAATTATGTGGTCAATACTTAATCTAATTATTTTGTGATGTACCTTTTTCAATTTTTAATCCATATGTGATATTGACGGTGGATGTGATACATTTAGACTTATTTTTGGTGTTGATTTCATGTTTATGTTTGGTGTGATGTTGCCACCCTTGGTCAAAATAGGTAATGCACTATGGACATTGTCAACCCAACTTCTCTTGAGATTCCTTTACATAAGTTGTATCATAAAGTAGAGGTAAGGAATTAAAAAAATACAAATTGGTTATGATGACCACATATTGTCCTTCATGTTGTCTATTGTGTAATTTTGAGTATACCTATCATGAATGTTTTAGATAACATAAGCTAATTGAATTACATAAGTAGGAAATTGGACCACTCTCACAAGCATCCGACACAATCTCACGGATCATCGAGTGTAACTCAATACACCCCATAGAGATTAATGTCTTTCATCATTTGCAAAACATCTCTCATTGCTAGCTACCTCTCTCATTTCATTGAGTTTAGGTACCAACAAATAGGTATTTGTCAAATGTATTTTCCTTAAAGTAGGAAAATATAAGAATGGAAAAAGTGAGACATTTAGCAGGTCTACATTAATGAGATCATCTAGGGGTCAAAACATAAAAAAGAAATTCAATAAATGCATGAAATATTTCCTTACTCATGATATATCACATAACATCATCGTCATTACATGGTCTAGGCCTATTTTCCATGGATGACATAAAGGTCTCTTATAATAAAGTTGTCAAATTGATGAAGTATGCTAGACCTTGTTATAGTTATAGTAGTTGGATGCAGATTGTTAGATATAAAATAAGTATGTGCAGGTATGCACTCTCGACAAATTAAATACAATAGAAAGAGAATAAAAAAAGTAAAAGAGTAGCTATATACATTGACGGAAGGCCAAAGGTATTAGGAAATATTGTAGGTTTTAAAAATAGTACACGACCTATGTCAACTATTAAGAAACCCAATTGCATAGTTGAGGCACACGAGGGAAATCATGTATTTGTATGTGTGATAATATCAATATGTGCAAGGGTAGAGCTGCTCATTGATTATAATTTGAGTTGCATAGATACAAACAAAGCCACTATCATGGTTAGGGTAGTACGTACTATGCACCATTTAAATCAACATCTAATCATTAACTCCAACACACCATTAAATTATAAAGTTTTTTTGCTAGCATTTCTACTAATATATGTCACTCTCTTCATAGCTCTAAACTATTAGTATTGTTCAAGATACTTGAGAGTAATTAGGATAGTTTTTTCATAAATAATTGGATTTGTTTATACACTTGTATTTTGGTAATAAATAGTAAAATAAAATTGTACACGATTTAAAATCTTTAAAAAAAATAAAAAATGAGTTACATAGAATTATTGTATCCTCGAATTCTCTCTTCTTTTAATTGAAGCTCTCTTATAATTGTTTATCATTCAACATAACATCATAACTTAGAATAACAATACATGTGCTTTAACATTTCTTAATGAATCTTTGTTGAAATACAAGGCTACATTATGGATTGACGATCACATAGATGTGATAATGATGATCCTCATGACACTTCTTCCTAACAAGTAAAACTCATTGTTATTTTTTATTTTGTTTTTTTCTTCATTATTTTTTTGGAGTAATTTTAGGTATAGTGCTAATAATGTTGTTGTCACAAATGAGTGTTAATAAGAGAAAGGGAAAGGAACATGCAGTCCTTGAGGAGGAGTCCAGAGAGCATGACCTATTCATTATTTATTGCGCATCAACCCCTAATCCTAAGGCTACAGTTTGAAAGGTTCTTAGTAACAGTTCATTAGAATTGTAACAATTGGGATCTCTACAGCATCTAACTCGTCAGTCATAGAGGAGAGGGATTGAATTGATGCAACTAGCTAATAGTTATTAAGTATTAATGTAATTTTGAATAATAACAGAAGATCAATAATGGTTTTTATATTATACTCTTTTATGCATGTAATTAACTAAAATATAGACGTGTTGTTTTTTTATAGATTTTTCTAATTGGTTTTGTACCTCATGCCTTTGATGAGGGTCCTTCAGGTGGTTCAAGTAAATCACATGTTCTATCCTCCACTAATTTTTTTCTCGAACTATGTTTGTTTTTATGCTCTAACAATCTTGTTCATATTTTTTTATGCTCTAACAATCTTATTCTTTAGAACTTATTAATAATCATATGGTGACCTTGCTTGCAACAAGGAATAGAACTCTAGATGTATTGTCACTTGTAATGTTGACAACATACAACATGGCCATAGTCGCTACTGCACCACCTATTAGTACGTAGATTCTTCTTTTTCTCTCTCATTTTTCATGGGTATATTTCACTTGAACTATTTTTTATTAGGCATATTTTATAATATTGGATTCATTTTATGCAACAAGAGATGCCACAATAAATGAGGAGGAATTTCTTGGATGTAACTGTATTAAATGTACGGGAATGATGGAGTATTTTGTCTTGCTCATGAATGTTGAAGATGGACTTCCCTTAAGAATTTCTCAACTTACAGGTACTTTAAATATTGATCCTTTCTTACAACCTTGTACTCATAATCTAATGCAATAACCCCTTATATAGTTCCTTGTAGTAACTATTGATCCCAAGATTACTTTGCAACGAATAATGTTTTTATGAAAAAATTAACGACAAGTTGTTGTGTATATTCGGGTCCACCATACATACAAGGTAGAACATTGTATCCGATCTAAAATTCCCTAATCCACTTTTTTGATTTCATATCATTGCTAGAATAGTTTTCCTTTGATCCATTTATATATGAATGTAACAATTATTCTTCTTCTTAAAAAGGTGGCAATCCTAATGTCCAAAGTTAAGGGAGTCTCTCATCGAGAGTATGATAAACTATTGTGCCCCTCATGCATTTCAAAAAATTAGGCTACTTGAGAAAGTGGGGCTAAGTTTGAGGTATATTAGAGACCATTATAGTGTTACATTAGAAAATAACCCTAACTATGAGTGCCCCCCTTGCATTCCTAATTTAGAGTGGCATAAACTTAATTCAAATGGGGTAGAGAGATGTGAAAGACATAAATGACATGAACTACCAATCACCAAAAGAAGGTATGTGATACTATTAAGAATGTAATTAATTATGTACTAATTACTATTACTATTTATATGATATAACATATTTCAAATTTTTCATAAATTTCTGACACATCAAATGTAACAGAGACAACAAAATAAAAGGACGGGCAACAGAAGCTTGACTCTGGTGGTTACTCAAAACTTGTTGCACAAGTTGTAAGTATAGTAAATAAAAAAATAATATGCAAATATTTATAAATTGTAATTAATTTGGTTTTGATGAAACAATGCAACAAAATTTCATGGTACCAAACAAAAAAGTAGGGCGCAAAGTTCAAAAGAAAAATCTTTGAAGAGAACAAAAAATTATCCTTCAAACATGGTTATTGAGGTGTGGCTAAAATGTTATGAGTTGAAATGAGTCGGCAAGATTCTGCTGATGGATCTGTTACAATATTTGAAATTGGACACTTGAAAAATTATTGTATTTGTTGTTAAGTTTCAATATAAAGCGAGTATATTTATTTTAAGTAAGCAAAAAATGATAACAATGCGCATGCCATTGGAATGCAACTTGGCAATCTTGGTACACCACCAAAACATGGTGAAGTTGTTGGTCAGGATGTACATCACAATGGTCGAGGTATACATTTGGTATTTTATTTTTTTATATAATTATTAATACAAGTAAACATCTTAAATTTAAAATGGTGTACTAATACAATTTTAATTGTTCTAGGTGTTTAGATTAATCCAATATTTTGTATTGTAGTTGCAAAGGACATACATGTCATTGTTCATGATGAGCACGTTGAGGTTGAGGGTACCAAGCAAGATTATGTGGTTGGATTAGGTAAAAAGTGCCATGATTATGTTCTTTAAAGTACTCAAATACTTATAACAATCACAATAAAATGTTATTAATTTAACCCTTTTTTTGTTAATGCAGATGATCCCCCTTTGCATCATGAACAAAGGAATAGACATGCACAATTGAGATCACAAGCAAAGCTAGAAATAACTATTGAGGGGGGACATGAATTTGATGACATGGATGTTCATTTTCAAGAATTCAAATGCCATTCAAAAAGAGCCTTGAAGAAGAAAAATAAATGATTGTTATTTTTGCAACTTAATTGATAATGACTAGTTTTTATGTCTTAATGAATTTAACTATGTGCTAGTGAATGTTGATGATTGTTGTGTGGTACTAAATGTTAATGAATCTTAAGTGTCAATGGATTTTATCATGTCAAGGCAAGAGCCTACAATGCAATAGTCAATTGTGAGCCTCTTATCGAAGAGGTCTTGGGTTCAGATCTAATCACATTCAATAAATAGTAATAATAATTAATCACAATGCATAATAATTAATTTTGGCTTTGGCCTATTACTGATAAAAAAAGAAGAAGAATGTTATCATGTCATAATTAATGAATGTTACATTTTATAAATGGTTGAAAGAAAGAATGAATGATGTTAGATGTTAAAGGGGCATTTATAGTGACATTAGGGGGGTGTGGTCAAATGAGCTTCCACCTTCATGCGGTTGGCCCTATTTAGTAGAGAATATTAAACTATTATCAAAACAAAGTGAAGCTCTATAATATTATTCCTTATCTAGGGTCTCAAATGTATGTAAACACTTGCCAATGATTATTGCAAACACACAAAGATTACAAAGGACACTAGGTGCACGCATTTGTATGCAATGTCACTATTGAAATTCCTCCAACTTTAATTGACATCGTTACAATGGTATTGTGATCATTATTGATTTTGCTAAATATGCTAGAATCTTTTGGTTGGTATCATTCATTCTAAACACTTTTAATTTTTTGCAATTCCAACAGTCTTAGATTTATTGCACTCTATAATGATTATCTCTGTTGATGGGTCTCTAAAAGGCCATTGTTTTAAGATTTTTTAATCTTGTTTTTAAGTAATTATCTTGTAGAAACAATCACAACTTTATGGTTTTAAGAAAATGAACTTATGTTTTTATGTATATGCTATATATATGTTAAGACATGAAGTAGAAGTATGGATAGTTCAAATATGCTATATTCGCTTGGATCTATGGACAAAAATGGTACAATGAAGTAATATTGCATGCTGATAAATGTTTCCTTGTTTATGCTATGTCTTGGGTAGTTTTCCTCCTGTAGCCATAAGATTTGCAAGAGTGGTAATTTGAACTTTACACCTTTTTAAATATTGATGATGAAATAAATATATGTATGTGGAAGTTATGTGGGCATTGAATATTTTTTAGGAACTTGCCACAGATATTCAAGGGTTAACACCTTAGCATTCAAGTTGGAGCCAATTGGATTGTTGAACCATCACGAGTGGAGCAAGTCATTATATGCTTTCTATTGGTATAGCACATGAATGTAGCTTCCAAAACCTACTATATTCCTGGAGGATTTATTCATAATTAATGGCGATTCTATTTCAAACTTTATGAGTTTATAGTTGATTCTCATTAATGGAGTGATCATAGAGTTAGGAAGCAGTTGTAGTTTCCTTTAAATAACGTTTGATGTAGCTTTAAGCATAGTTTTTGAAAAGAAGAATATAAGTTGATTTTCATAGTAGCAGAGTGTGATTCAATTTTTAATCAAGTGTAATTCTTTCACCATGAATGAATAGAATGAGTAGTTCAAGTTTATTTCCTTTATCTTGATTGTATTTTTTGTTCACTCATCCAAAGGGGTGCACTTGGTGAGTGAACTATTCTATTAGAATAGATTTCATTTCCTTGTTTGTTTCCTTGCAAGATAGAATTTTGTTGCTCCTGCAATCATTGATAACAAAATAAATGGATTGTTCCTGCAACATAGGTGAATAGATAGGTTTACTATTGCAACATTATTTTAAAGCTTTGAGTTAAGTTGTTGTTTCAATTTCTAGCATAGGTTTCCTCAGCATTTCTTTCACTTTAATTGTAATGACTTGAAAGAGAATTAGAGCATAGACTTTGTGGTCATCCTCACAAGTTTACATTCCTAGGTTGAAAAATTAAATAAAGTTAGTGCACTATTTTAAGTAAAACACATGATGTTGTCTGACCATGGAATCACTATGAAGGGGTGTCCAATCCTTTGTTACTAAGGTATTAAGCTGATCAGACATCTGTATTAACATGACAAGGCTCATCAATGAAGGTTGGAGAATAATGAGTGGACATGAGTAAGACACAGAGAGCCTCATCATGGCTTATAATAAAAAATGGGTGGTTATCAAGTGAAAGCATAAGATAATTTTTTCCTTTGAAAATGTTGCTCCAAGTTGCAAATAATAGATGCATTTCCCCTCCCAAACTCATTTTTTCCCAATCACTTGGTTAGTACAGATCTACCAAAATACATTCAAGCTCTTTTGGCACTCCTCTTTCTACACATTTTACACTTCACTATTGGGCCTTATGTATTTCAGGTATATACATAAATTTTTAAAACAAATTAGTAATATTTATTTTTGTATATACATATATTTAGTAATAAAATTTACATGGAGTAGTGATAATAGTAGCAATAATAATACTAACTATAGCATAGTATACTATATAAAGGCAAAATTTACTATGGTCATAAATGATGAATAGGACTAGGCCTATTCATGTCCATCATATGATCACGTAGCAAGCAATCCAAATAATCCTTTATTGATCTTAGCTACAACCCTACAAACTCCTTTTTGTTCCCCTATGACCTAATTTTGCATTCACTTACTTTATATAATTACTAATAATACAAAACAATAGAAGTTTAATTTGATTTACTATAAGTTGATACATATAAGCATGAACTATTGTGTGTCATATGAACATCAAAAAAGAATTATTTATGATCATAGTATGGTCTATCTTCGCATAGTATAATATGGAATAGTTAGTACTATTACTATTACTACCACTACTACTAACTAATCTAACCTCCTACTGCTCCTACTGGCCACTAATGTGGTTGTATGTAAGCCACTTGTCTATACTGTGTATATAAAACCCTTCCTTTTCTTTTTCCCTTTCTTCCTTCTTTGCTAATAAAGATCACCATAAAGACATTTATCACAAGGGCACAACAAGAGACAAAATAAATGCTCACTCCTCAATCCTGAATGAATGAAAAAAACTAGGCAAGGACATAAGTTATAGCACAGACAATCAAAATTTAATAGAAATTATGGTCATATGCTTTAGGGGGCCACAATAAACTTGTTGACAACAATGTTTTGCAATTGTGATAATCACTATCTATCTTTTTACTATAAACTTATATTCAAAATCACAACACATTAATAAACATTACTAAATATAAACATGGGATTTGGTAAGTGGGATACCAATGTATAATGCAGTGGGTTATATATCATATCACTTCCATTTGAATGTTGCTAGTCCATTGATGAGCTTTAGTTGTGATGGCCTTTACAAAAAGGATCATTTGTAGGTCATATTCTAAAAGATCTTTTACCTTATAATTTCCAAGGTCTATTTGTCTTTTTTTGGTATATTCATATCTGTTCAATAATGATTTTTTATTTGCAAATTATTGAATATTGGCTTGCGGTTTAGAGGAATGTATTTTTCTCTTATTGTTGGTAATATCAAAAGGGATTTCAAAATTATAGAAGTGTTGATGTTGAGTTTATCTGTACCAACATATATCATGTTTGCAAGTTTTCTGGATTGATGTATCAAAATATTGTAACATATGTTCATCAAAGATAGTGTGTGGATGACTATTGGACCCACTAGATAATGCAAGCATGTCCTCTCTTCTAGAGTTAAATTTGGGCTTTGGATCTGGCCTATACATGTTTGGTTAAGGGTTATACTACTCTGAGATGAAAATGAAGTTATTGTGGGAATTTACATAAACATGATCTAGGTTTATTCCTAGTGAAATAACTCATGTGAAATCCCAAGGTGTTGTAGATGTGTGATGATAATGTGAGTTGCATCTCAATGATATCTCCAGGCTGACGTGTGAATGAAACTATTGTGGTATATCATAGATATACTTGATCTAGGCTTGTTTCTTGTAAGTAAACTTGTGCTAAGTCTGATAACATTATGAATGCGGTGTAGTAGATGTGTGAATGATAATGAGAGCTGCATCTCAATCATTATTGAAAAATATATGCATTGTATGAAGAAATTTTGAAGTTGATCAAATCATAAAATAGTGCAATCAGTCCCAATGGTCCACATTTGTATCTCTTAAATATTGTAAAGGTTGATGTCACATGACACATGGCTGCTAGGATCTTGGATATGCAAAAACAATGCATCATGGGAATGCAAAAGAAGTATGGGATAAGCTCCATAGTACTTATGAAGGTGATGATGAAGTTAAGGAGGGTCCTTCCACTTTTTGTTCTCTTATGAAATAGGTCCTCTTGTTGTTAAGGATAGGCTTGATGATGCTTTTAAATGGTTACAAATATCCTTACATGATTGCAATATGATATCACCTTTTTTATTATTGAACCCGTTACTTTCAACCTTTTGGAAAATAACAACAATTTGGAAAGTATTTAGAGAATTGTGAATCTTGTTCATATTGCATTTGCAAAATATTAAGTTTAAATTTTTTCAACTTCTCTAATTGTTGCTACTAACTATCACAAAAAAAATAGCATTATAGAGACGACAAATATAAGGGCACAACAAAAGACAAGATCTATGCATAATATAGTATGGTATAGTTAGTACTATTACTATTACTACCACCACTATCTAACCTAGCCTCTTATTGCTCTTGCTAGCCACTAAGATCATGCAACGACCAATCCAAATTGAGCACATTTTTTTACAAAATCAACATTGTCATCATAATATCAACACTAAAGTTAGAGTTCTGACGACACAATGTGACGAAGATGTTGTACAACTGATCAAATTTTGATGTAAAACTACAGCACCTTGCCACCAGGTATACAACACTATCATCATAGGTGGCATCGCAAAGCTAAGGCAACAGATTGCAATGGGGGGACTATCCGTCACACATTTGGGACAAGGTGGATTTGACAGCACAATTTTTCGGGCGTGTGACAACTTGACATCACAATATCAATGCCTCGCTCTCGAAAAAGGACCTCAAATGTAGTAGTGAATGGTCTGTTGACTCAATTTCACACTGACACAAAACACATGAAACAACCATGTGAAACAACTTACTTTGGCTAGGATTGAGAAGTTTCAACAAAATGTGAATGTTTGACATTTAGGGCTTTCTTTTTGTCATGCATCTATCAATATTATATCCATATTTTATTGAGGACATGCCATCTTTAGAAGAATCCCATACCACTTGATCAATTTGATTCGAAATGTATACCTCTCTTTTAACTAGTAAATTTTGAAGTGAGATCTTATGCTCTACAGAGATAGCGACTATACTAGAATATTTCCATATAGCTATGCTTATAAAGATATCCAATACACTTATATAATCAATAGAAATTACCCCTAGTGATCTTTGAAAATCTGGATGCAATTTTCCAAAGGAAAGGATAGGTAGAGAGGCTTACATCCATTCCAAGAGTCTTCCTAAAAGAGGATGCCTCCCCATTATGTATACTCTGTGTGATATATTTCATTATTATATATCTTGCTGAAATCATGAAATTCCATACCGTATATCCTTTTAGTGGGTCTAAGGATTTAAAAATATGGGTTGGAATAGGGGAATCTAAGTATTTACCTTGCATATTTTGGCACAATTTACTATTAGGATTTGCATACATTTGCCAAATCAGCTTCCCTCTAGATGCCTTGTTTATATGTGTTAAATCATGAATTGTAGTACCTCCAAACTCTTTTTGAAATGACATATCTCTTAGAGATATAAGATGGATCTTAGCTTCCATTGACATATTACTTGAGCATAGAAATTCCCTTATGATTTTTTCAATCTATTTGATAATCCCACTATAGGCTTGAAGGACAAAGAGGTACTATTTTGGAATGGTAGAAACTGTATATGAGCAATGCTAGTATGCTAATAGAAACCAAATTTAAATAAAGCTTCTACAAACTAAACAAAATTCATAAACTTCAAGATAGACTAAGATGAGCTCTCAATTGAGAATATGAGCCATTAATGGGCTCTCTCAATGAGAAGCTCTCTTGTTGAGTGGCTTTGTCTAAATAGATAGGATGTATGCTCAAGCTTATGCTTCAAAAAGGGCTTCAAATGGAGTTGGAATTTGGGTGTGAGTGTATGGTTTTGATGTAAAATGGCTTCTTAAAATGGCATTATGACTTTACTTCATGGATTGTGTTCTTTTGCAAAGGGGGAGGATCCAATTTATAGGCAAGAGGCTTGAGGGATTGAGGGTTAAGATGCAAGGATGGGGAAAAGCTCATGGAGTGCTCAGATTGCATGAGAGGAGAGCACATGGATTGTGCTTCCTTACAGCCAATCAAGGAGTGACACATGTCACAGGGTGAGAGGATGGAGGAAAGGGGAAGGATGAGTCAACAAAGGAGGCTCAAGGGATAAAATCTTCATAAAGACCCTCATAATGGCTTGTAAGAGCAATGAAAGGGCTTGGAAGAGTCATTTATGGCCTAGTGGGCTTCATAAAGTTTTATGGTTGGGATATTTTGAGAGAGATGAGAGGAATTTCAACTTGGGCTTGATTAGGAAGGTTTTAAGCTTGCTTAGGCTTGTGCAAATGATTAGAGGATGGATTAGGATGGTTTAGGATTAGCTTAGGGATAGGCAAGTGGATGGCATTTAATGAGGGTGGGTGAAGGAGGAGATATTTGTTAACTTTGGCTTGGGTTAGTAAGTCTTAACCCATTTTTAAGGAATGTGACAAGGTTATGAGGGGATTATGATTAGGTTTAAAGACATCTTCTAGAAGAGTCTAGACTTTGGATGAGGATAAAGACTTTCTAGAATAGTCTAAAACTTCCTAAGATGAGGATGAAGACTTTTTAGGAAATAAATAAAGTTTTATTTATTTCAAGGGTTTGGGTTGAGGAGATATTTATTAAAACTTTTTTAATAAACATAAGGATTAATATTTAATCTTAATTAAATATTTTGAATTGGGATTAGGTGTAGGAAATGATGGGATTAGCCTTTAATCAAAATTAAAGAAGGATTAGAAGATTTTGGAAGAGGTTAGTGGTCTTAAGGAAATTAGACAAGTTTTGGGCAAAAAATAAATAAATAATTTATTTTGAGATTTTTGGTCAATTTATTAATTAAATAATTAATAAATAAGGAAATAATGTTTAAATAAGATTTAAACATTTTTGGGAGGGATTCCTTAATTAAATATTTTTAATTAAGACAAGGGGACTTAATGGCATAAAAATAAATTAATTAATTAAATAATTAAATAATTAATAAATGATGATGTCATCAGGGACTTTTCAGAAAATAAAAATACTTTATTTTCTAAGGGATTTTAGGTGTCTACATTTTGCCCCTCTTTGATGTGATGCTGCAAGTGGCATGGCATCAAAGATAAGAAAATAAGATGCCCAAGGCTAGAGCAGAAGAAGAGAGAATGGACTGCGAGATGCCCCCTCAAGAAGGCAATGGGAAGAGAAAGCAAGGCTCGACAGCTTCTTGATAAAATACAAGAATCTGGGATGGGATGAGCGAGGAGACTCAGATTGGCAACAAGAAGGGCCTGAATTAGCTCAAACTCTCACTACGAGAGAATGATAAAGGGAGGTCAGAGGCACAAGAGGAAGCAAGCTTAAGACTTCAGGGAAGGTGGAGGGATGAAGGAGCGAAGCGCTATAAAAAGGAATCCAGGATAGGGAGATGGATGAGGGGATTATAAAGCTGATGCAATAGGATTTCAAAGAGTTAGATTGGCGGAAGATGGATTTCAAAGATCCCTAGGACTAGGATTGTGGATCTCGAAAGATGAGGCTTGGTGGATTGATTGGATTGGTGGATCCCTAAGACTAGGATTGTGGATCCCTAAAACTAAAAGTGAAGATTGACTCAAAGAGATACTGATGCATAAGTTGGGGTAGGAGAGACAAATGCTAGATATGGATGGGGGATAATGGAGATGAAGGGATTCCATTGAAGCTTTTTTGAGCAGGGGGATACTTCAAAGAGAAGTACCACCATGTAGTTGAGTACTAGATTTGCTATAGGACTGTTGGTTAATTGCCAAGGTTACCAAGAACATCAAGGCCTTTTCACCAACTGTCCAGAGGACTGACAAATTGACTCAAAACAAACACGTAGGGATTGCCCCAGCATCACACATGAATCTTAAAAGAATCAGAGTGGAACCGACACTAGGTAACCCACAAGCAAAAAATAAAAACAAAAAAAAGACCTGATCAAGACCTTGCGCTCAGATTGCCCCATTCGCAGTATACCATGATATGGAAGATCATGGCAACCTTGAGGAGGGAACAAAAGATTGTTTGGAAAAGATACTTCAAGACCCAAAAGGGAAGATTCCAAATCAAAAGAAATCAAAAATTCAAAAGAGAACCATTTGCCAACGAGATGGGTGGGACGAGGTACTAATGGACCAAGATCAGACATGAGGAAAGCTATATCCTACAAGGATCTATCGGAGAGCACCTAAGCTGATGGATTTGGATGAATGATGCGTCTGGCAAGCTAAACTAAGAAGGATAACACTTTGGTGATAGGAGATCTAGCTAAAGGATGCATTGGAATAGCTAACCAAGGGTTGTGCGATGTGTGCAAGATGATGATCAAGGAGGAATTGACACGAAAGCTGGACAGATACAATGGTACTAAGCTAAAGAGGATGTACAAGCTGACAGACCAAGATATGTTACAAATGTACAAGGTTGTTCACGTTTTGGTTTTGTGAGATGGAAATGTCTGTGAAGGGTGGGATGTCTGTAATAGTTGATAGGTGGATAGGTAGATGGTTTGTGAAAAGTGTAAGTGAAAATGGGGTTCTTTGTGTGCATGTGATGGGATACAAGCTAGGATACAAGCGTTGGAATACAATACAAGCTGGAATATGGTACAAGCTTTGGACAAGATTTGGATATACAAGCTATGATACAAGGGATGATACAAGATTTACAAGCTGGGGTACAAGATTTACAAGCTGAGGTACAAGATTTACAAGCTGAGGTATTTACAAGCTTCATTAGATTTTGGATATTTGGTTGCAACACCAAGGGAACAAGCAGGTATGTTATGGGATGGTGGGTGGATGGATGAGGGATAGGATAGTGATAGATAATGGATTAGTCTTAGTACACAAGGCACCTAAATTACCAGGTTTTCACCAAGGTACCTATCCAAGGCGCTTGAATTGCCAAGTTTTCACCATTGGACGCTTATTTCTCTTTACTATTTTTTTTTGTATTTTTCAAAAGCTGGGTATACCAAGGATCTTCAAGCATAAAACTTCTCGAGATGAATGATGTTAGTAGGATCATTCAAGAGTTCTCCTTCTAGTGTAGATAGCTGATAGGCTCCGGAGCCAAAGGAGGCAGTGACAACATAAGGACCAAGCCAGGTAGGTTCAAACTTGCCTTTCTTTTCTCGATCAGCTTGGACTTTCATATTTTCTTTGAGGACCATGTCGCCCGGCTAAAAGTGTCGTGGAAGCACCTTCTTGTTAAAACTCCTTTTGAGATGAGTTTGATAGACTGTGAGATGATCGTAGGCTTGTTGTCACTTCTCGTCTAAGAGATCTAGCTGGGTGAGCCAAGCTACTCTATATTCTTCATCCGATATTTGCCCTTGCAAAGATATGTGCAAGGAGGGAAGTTCAACCTCTATGGGTAGTACTGCTTCGGCATCATAGACTAGGGAGTATGGAGTTGTTCCTGTAGATGTACAAAAGGAGGTTCGATAGGCCCATAGGGCTAGATTTATTTATAGGTGCCAATCGCGGCCGGAATCATTGACAACTTTCTTTAGAATTTTGAGGAGGGTTTTGTTAGTTGTCTTTGCCTGGCTGTTACCTTGTGGGAAATATGGGCTAGAAAAGTGGTGATGGATGCGGAGGGAAGTGCATAATTCTTCCATGTTGAAATTTTTAAAGTTACCTCCGTGGTCGGTGAAGATGGTGGATGGGATACCAAAGCGGCAAACAATGTGGTACAAGATGAACTTGGAGACCTGAACTCCTGTAGCTGAGACTAGGGGGACTACTTCCACCCACTTATTGAAATAGTCTGTAGCTGTTATTATCCATTTATGTCCATCAGATGAGAGGGGTGTGATAGTTCCAACTAGATCAAGGCCCCAACAAGCGAAAGGCCAAGGTGGTGCAATAGGCTGTAGATCCTATGTTGGAGCGTACACAAGATTTGCATGCTGCTGACATGGGAGACACTTTTTGACAAAGTCACAGGAGTCTTCTTCAATGGTAGGCCAATAGTAGCCTGCTCTAAGGATTTGTCACGTTAGGACAATACCACTCGTGTGGGCACCACAAAGTCTGGAGTGTACTTCTTTTAACACCATTGCGGCCTCATTTTTATCTAAACATCGCGAGAGAGTATCATGATAACCTTGACGATATAGGGTATTGGCTATGATAACATAGCGAGATTTTCAGATGAGGTTCTTGCGTTGGGTACGTGTGAGGTGAGGGGAGATGATACCATCATTAAGGTAAGCATGAATCTCAAGGTACCAAGGGATTAGGGACCAACCAAGATACAAACACAGTTTGAATCATCATTTGCATAGGCAGGTGTGAGGAGCTGCTCGACTAAAAACTCATACTACGTAGCCACTTGGGGAATTTCCAAGAGCAAGCCGATAGTAGCCATAGCATCTGCTGCTTTGTTCTGCATTTGAGGCACTTGTGTAAACTAAAGCTTTGTAAAATGCTGGGTTAGCTGATCAACTAGCTCTTTGTAGGGTAATAGCTTTTCATCTTTGGTTTGATATTCATTTAGGGCTTGCTTGATGATGAGCTGAGAATCGCCAAAGATTTGTAACTCAGTGATGTTCCATTCTACAACTATCTTTAATCCTGCTATGAGAGCCTCGTATTCAACTATATTGTTGGTGCTAGGGAATTGTAGCTTGAAGGCTTTTGGAATGTAATATCCTTGAGGTGTGACCAACAATATTCTTGCCCCTGATCCATGAAATGTGTATGAGCCATCAAAATAAAGTCTCCATGGGGGTTGTTCTTCAATTAGATAGATATGCTCATCTGGAAATTATGTGATCAAAGGATATGCATCTATTAGAGGTGCATCAGCTAGGTGATCTGCTATAGCTTGCCCTTTGATTGCCTTTCTGTCCACATACTGGATGTCAAATTTGCTAAGAAGCATAACCCATTTGGCCAAACGGCCTGTAAGTGCCGTTCTGGAGAGCATATACTTGAGAGGGTCGATCTTGGAGACTAGTTGGATGGTATGACTTAGCATGTAGTGGCGAAGCTTTTGAGTTGAGAAAATAACTGCCAAACAAGGTTTTTCCATAGGAGTATAATTGAGTTCATAACCAACTAGGGTTCTATTGATGTAGTAGATGGCTCTTTCTCTGCCGTAGTCATCGAGTTGTGCTAGAAGTGCCCCTAGAGCAGTAGGCGTTGCTGATATGTACAAGATCAAGGGATGACCAGGAACTGGTGGAACCAAGATAGGGGGATTGATGAGATACTACTTGAGATGATTGAAGTTGCGTTGACATAAAGGATCCCACTTGAAGTTTTCATCCTTCTTCAGTAAGTGTGCAAACGGCGTACACTTATCTGCAAGTTGGGAGATGAAGTGCCGAACGGATTGAAGCTTTCCCTGAAGAGTGCAAAGTTGTCGCAGTGTCTGGGGAGGAGGCATGTCTAAGATAGCCTTGACCTTCTTGGGGTTGATCTCTATACCTTGTTTAGAAACTATAAAGCCTAGAAGCTTGCCAGATGTGACCCCAAAGACACACTTCTTGGGATTCAGCATGATATGATATTTGGCTAACCTATCAAAGACCTTCTCTAGGTTAGCAAGATGATCCATGAAGGTGTGAGATTTAACCAAGATATCATCCACATAATCCTCCAAAATGCTATGGATAAGATCATGGAAAATGGTTGTCATGGTAATGGCTCTGTCAAATGGGTAAGGACATACATTCTCAAACTTGAAGGTTTTTGGATCATTTCCCTCCTGGATGTTTTTCAAAGCTGTCTTCATGGCTTCCCATTTTGAATTAATGGGTGATGGCTGGGGTGCCCCCAATGTAGGAGTGCCCTGAGGTAGGTATCTGCTAGATAGGGCAATGGAATATGGATGGCTTTGAGGTATGGGCTAGTAGGGATTGTACATGGCTTGGGTAACTGAATGGTGGATGATGGGTTGCTGAGGTGGAGGTGGCACATATTGCTGCATGTGTTGCGAGGCTTGCTGCTGATATTAGATTTGAGGTTGGGATTGAGGAACATAAGCTAGCTATGGGATAAATGAATTGCTTTGTGGAGGTAAGGTATAAAATGGTTGTGAAGCTTGGGGAAAGGATCGAGGAGCTTGTGGAACTTGACTTTGGATTCGAGGAGTTTGACCAATATATGTGGGTTGTGCCCCCATATGGGAAGGTGTCTGCATGGCAAAAGGGGCCAAGTAATTGGTGGTTGGTGGTGATGGCTTTCCTCCTAGAAGTGGCATAGAAAAATAGTTGGTAATAGGAGGTAATGGATTAGTTGGTAGTGGAGGTGGTGGGAATTGAAAGCTTGGGAAGGGAACTGATGGGGTTTGATAGCTTGGTGGTTGGATTTGAAAGCTTGGTAGAGTGGTGGTAGGAACTTGGGTCACTTGAGAGCTTGGCAGAACATTGGTAGTAGCTTGTGGGGTTTGATAGCTTTGTGGAGTGAGGGTAGTAGCTTGTGGATTTGTGGTTGATGGCATTGAGCTCCAAGGACCTAGTGGAAATGATGGAAGTGTGTTTTGAGCTGAGGTAAACAAGTTGGGGGTGATGAAAGGTTGATTACTTAACCCCATGGGTGGCATCCTGGTTGTATATTGCTGAGGTTGGCTAAAGATACTAGCACTGATTTGGGAGATGGGTGGATTTGGAAGGTTGGGTTGGAGAGCAGCAACAACAATAGTAAAGGGAGTGAATGATGAGGTGTTTTGGGCGAAGGGGGTTTGGGATGGAGTGGTATGGACCAATGGTGGAGTGGTGGTGGTTGGATTGGCTTGTGGAAGGGAGATTTCAACTTGAGTGGAGGCTGATATGTTTGGGTCTGTTGGATCATATGGGGTGGGTTGAGGCTCTTCTTTTGGCACATATTGAGGATAATTCGAATCATAAGAGCCTATCGGGAGTGTTAGTTTCTCAAACAATGGGTGAGATGGTTCTGATAAGGGAGGAGGTCTTCCAAAGTTGAAGACTCCGATGTTGTCCCTTTGAAAGTTAGCCATGATTGTTTCTTTGTTCTTGTCTATAATGGCATTCACTAATACTGCATTTCCTGGTTGGTTCATGAAAGCTTCAATGTTAGTAGGTGATGGTATAGTGTTCTCTAGGCTGAAGGATGGTTGACTGCTCAAGGGGAGCGAAGCTATTTGATCCAAATGATAGGGCTCCATTGTTTCCTTCTTCTTCTTGCCTAAGTGAGTGACGGGTGGCATGAAAATGCATAATGTTTCCTAGGGATGAGATGCAACAATGCTGATGGATGCAAAAGGGGAAGGCTTTTCTATGCAAATGATTTCCTAGGTTGAGGCAAAGCTATATGAAAAAACCTAAGGAGGATTGGGTTGGGGATTCTAACTTCAAAGATATGTTGCCAAAGCATGAAAGGTCTGCTTTCCTATGTGCAAGCTTGGTGGTGATTGTGTCAACTTAAGGATAGACTGATGATCCTTTAGGAAGAAAACGAGATTGACCACTTGTGGATCCCAACCTTTAGCTCAAGGTGATGAGGGAGAACAAGTGACAAAGCTAGATTACCCTAGACAAAGCTCTGTCAAAGGGATAACCTTGGTGAGATTGGTGGATTTGGAAGATGGTAGGAATAACAGAACTTTTGGCAAGGTGACAACAATTTTGAAGGCTTGGATGTGAAGTTTTTGGATTGCTAGCTAGATGGTTCAGTTCTAAATGAGATGGATGAGCTAAAATGCTTAAGGGGAGGACTAAAGATGGCTGGCTTTCCTACAAGGATGACTCTAAAGTGAAGCTTATGCAAGAAGATGTGGAGAAACAAGGGGGTCTAATCATAGAAATCATGCCTAGTTGGTAATGCATAAGTAGCGTTAACTCCTGGATGTTGGTTAAGTTGGATGGTGCGATCTAACCAAACGTCTTGAAGGGCTTCGTTGGTAGCTTTGTCCTCTGCTTTGTGGAGTTTGGCAATTCGAGGGCTTGGTGTTATTTCCTTTCTCTTGGTTGAAAGTTCTTGGTATGCATGAGATGGCTTGAATTTGGCTTTGTGAAACTTCTGTTTGGGTTTGGGTTCTTCTGACATGAATTCCTAAATCTGCTTGGCTTTGAGAGATCTCGATTGTTTTGCTTCAACTTTGTTCAACTTTTTGAAATAGGCAGTGACTACGCTAAGTATGCCCTAAGCTAGGATTGACCAAGTTTGGCAAACATTCATTCAACAAGTAAAAAATCAAGCAATAGATAGGAACAACCAGATAGAAGTTTTTGATTCTCAGAATGTGATACTTGCGCTGAGGAGTGTGTATGTTTTACAAATGTTTCAATTAGTCACTTCAAACACATTAACACCCTAGATGGTTGTCTGCAAGGCTGACAGTTGGTTTAGCTAGGGAGTCCTCGATATACCCAAGGTATGTGAGGCTCAAATCTGTAGATGAAACCAAAAAGATGTCACATAGCTGAGAGAAGCGGTAACCCACTTCTCCTCTTTCACTTCTCAAGGGTTTAAAGTTCCTTGAGGCTTAGCCTGAGTGACAAAATCTTGATTTCAAGAGAGGTGTCTTTGGATTCACCTCTCGATTTTTATACTCTGCTAGAACGCTAGAGTTGAGGTCGTCTAAGGGGTGATGAAATCCCCAAGCAGGCCTCCTAAAACTTAAACAAGATTTTGAATCCTAATCTTATGCACCCAAGATGGCCTCGAAAGACGACAAGGGGAGAGAAGACTTGGATGATCTTCGGCTAAAAAAACACATTTGTTCTTTTACCAACTGACTCTTATGTGTGTTGATCTAGACTTTGCAAGCACTCATGTTTAAGATGCAAATGTTCAATTCCAACTTTGAAATGTGCCAACAAAGCAAAATCGATCAAAGAATGCGAACAAGAAGAAGAGTTAGGGTCAACAAGAAAGTAAACCAGCGCGCTCGAAGGCCCTCCACGTCAAGTATCGATTAATTTCCTTTAAGGCATTCAAGATTGAGTGTTTGTTCATTTTAAATCCAAAACAAAGATGTGTGAAACTCTATTGTCAAGCACGTGCCCGGAGGCCCTCCATGTCAAGATTTGTTCAATTTTTATTCCCAAATGAAGTGTTAGCGAGAGTAATGTGCATTCAAAAAATTTTCTATCTTAGAAAAACCAATAAAAACTCAAGTGAGTGGAATTTGATTTTTATGGAGCACTTAACACCTTCTTAGGTAGACCCATCCCCATATATGGCGCTGATATTGCAACCAATGGTTAGAATGATGGGTGATTAAAGAGGGTGAGTCCAACAACAAATTCACTCAAAGTGTCTTTATTTGTTTTTATAACTTAGAAAGTTTCTAAAATGTAGATTCTTTTTATGCGCCAAAATATGAAGTGTGAGATATTGTAATGATTAATTGACCTTTTGCATTCAAGATTGGATTTGTTGTTTTAATCATGCATTCATTAAAAAAAATAAAATTTGATTTTAATCCATGGCACTCAAGAGTGATTTTAGCAACACGCATTCAAAGACTTGTGGTTAAACATTCAAATTTTTTCCTTTGAGCATTCAAGATTGAGATTTTGTTGTTGTTTTAAGAACTTTGAAGTGCTTTGTTTTAACCTTAGATCATTCAAGATTATTTTGGACTCGAAAGTGAAAATGACTCTTTGGACTTTGGTTTTCATTCAAGATTTTGTGTTCTAGTTTGCATGTTTTAAGTCCAAAAATGATATTCCTAGATTGTTTTGATGCATGAAAACCTAAGAAACATTCAAGATTTTGCAACAAGACATTTGCTTGGAACAAATAACAAAGCTTTTAGGACAATTTTGGCAACCATTTAGGACTCTTAGTTTTTATGAGATTTTTAAAAGAACTTTAAAATATTTGCAAATGAGGTTCATTTTATCCTTGATTGATGCTTTGAGTTTGATTTTAGAGTCTAGTGTGCACTTAGTGTTGATTTTGAACCTTTTGAAATGGAAACTTGAAGTTCTTTTTAAATTTCCAAAAATTAAGTGCTCCTAACTTTGCATGAATGCATCTAAAACCTTGATGTTGCAAGGATGCAAATGATTGGATTGGTTTAGTTTCACTTGTTAAAATTTTTTTATTTTTTTTGCAAATTTTTAGTTTTTTAATGGATTTAAGTATGATTTGGGGGTTCATTTTAAGCACTAAAAATAAGTGTGTATAATTTTGCTTCCTTAAAAAAAAATGGCCAAGATCTCCCACAAGAAGAAGAAGAAGAAGTAGATGGAATAAGAAGAATATAGAAAAGAAGAGGAAGAAGAATTCCAAGTGCTTTGTCCACCTATAAGCTTGAAAAATTTGCAAACACTATGAGATAGACTATGAGTTCCTTTGTCTTCTTCATGCTCATGTGGACCTACAAAACCAATTTATACAATCCTACCAATCACAAAAACAAGCAAAATTAGCCAAAATTAGCAAATGACATACAAAACTTGACTAAAAAAGCTAATGAAGATGACCCATGCGAGGTCCCACCAGGCGTGCCAAAATGTATATGAGCAATGTTAGTATGCTAATAGAAACCAAATTTAAATAAAGCTTCTACAAACTAAACAAAATTCATAAACTTCAAGATAGAATAAGATGAGCTCTCAATTGAGAATATGAGCCATTAATGGGCTCTCTCAATGAGAAGCTCTCTTGTTGAGTGGCTTTGTATAAATAGATAGGATGTATGCTCAAGCTTATGCTTCAAAAAGGGCTTCAAATGGAGTTGGAATTTGAGTGTGAGTGTATGGTTTTGATGTACACTGGCTTCTTAAAATGACATTATGACTTTACTTCATGGATTGTGTTCTTTTGCAAAGGGGAAGGATCCAATTTATAGGCAAGAGGCTTGAGGGATTGAGGGCTAAGATGCAAGGATGGGAAAAAGCTCATGGAGGGCTCAGATTGCATGAGAGGAGAGCACATGGATTGTGTTTCCTTACAACCAATCAAGGAGTGACACATGTCACAGGGTGAGAGGATGGAGGAAAGGGGAAGGATGAGTCAACAAAGGAGGCTCAAGGGATAAAATCTTCATAAAGACCCTCATAATGGCTTGTAAGAGCAATGAAAGGGCTTGGAAGAGTCATTTATGGCCTAGTGGGCTTCATAAAGTTTTATGGTTGGGATATTTTGAGGGAGATGAGAGGAATTTCGACTTGGGCTTGATTAGGAAGGTTTTAAGCTTGCTTAGGCTTGTGCAAATGATTAGAGGATGGATTAGGATGGTTTAGGATTAGCTTAGGGACAGGCAAGTGGATGGCATTTAATGAGGGTGGGTGAAGGAGGAGATATTTGTTAACTTTTGCTTGGGTTAGTAAGTCTTAACCCATTTTTAGGGAATGTGACAAGGTTATGAGGGGATTAGGATTAGGTTTAAAGACATCTTTTAGAAGAGTCTAGACTTTGGATGAGGATAAAGACTTTCTAGAATAGTCTAGAACTTCCTAAGATGAGGATGAAGACTTTCTAGAAGAGTCTAGAATTTCTTAGGATGAGGATAAATTAGATTTTTAGGGAATAGATAAAGTTTTATTTATTTCAAGGGTTTGCGTTGAGGAGATGTTTATTAAATTTTTTTTAATAAACATGAGGATTAATATTTAATCTTAATTAAATATTTTGAGTTGGGATTAGGGGTAGGAAATGATGGGATTAGCCTTTAATCAAAATTAAGGAAGGATTAGAAGATTTTGGAAGAGGTTAGTGGTCTTAAGGAAATTGGCCAAGTTTTGGGCAAAAAATAAATAAATAATTTATTTTGGAATTTTTGGTCAATTTATTAATTAAATAATTAATAAATAAGGAAATAATGTTTAAATAAGATTTAAACATTTTTGGGAGGGATTCCTTAATTAAATATTTTTAATTAAGACAAGGGGACTTAATGGCATAAAAATAAATAAATAAATTAAATAAATAATTAATTAATTAATGATGATGTCATCAGGGACTTTTCAGAAAATAAAAATACTTTATTTTCTAAGGGATTTTAGGTGTCTACAGAAACGACTGATTTTACGAGGAGATCCTTTGAATTAATGATAACCACCTTAATTTCCATTATATAATACATTGCTTGATCTTGTCTATGATAGATTCCTAGTATGAAGCTTTATTAGAACCCATAAATAGAGGGATACCTAGGCATGTTCAAGGGAGAAGCTCTTGAGAAAAGTTTAGATTTTTACAAATTCTAGTTGAAATCGCCTTGTTAGTATTGAATATGAAGATCTTTGATTTTGTTACACTAATCATTTGATCTAAGGATTATGTGTACAAGTCCATAATTCTCTTAGCTTTTCTAGCTTCATTTATGTTTGCAACTCCAAACATGAGGGTATCAACAACAAATAAGGTATGAGTTATTGATATAGAAGTTCCATCAATTTTGATTCCAGGCCATAGGCCTTGATTATGATGGGTAGTGATGATCCTACTAAAGGCTTCAACCATCAAGATAAAGAGGGATGGAGACAAAGGGTCCCCTTGTGATGAAGGGCCAATACGACCCTTACAAACCACAACCAAGATCACAACAAGATGGAGATAGAGAGATGACAAAATGCTTCATAAAGCATCCATTAATACTTGAAATTCATTACAATATCCTCCAAATGAAAGGACTCCAAATTCTTACAATATAAGAGATATTTGCTTACTAAGAGCTTCTACTTCCCCAAACTTCTACTTCTCAAGCTTCCTTAAGAGAGATTACATTCGAAGAGCTTACAACGCAAGAACTTCTATTTCTCAAACTTCCTTACAAGAGATTACATTAGAAGAGCTTCACTACAAGAGCTTACACTTGAAAAGCTTCTATTTCTCCAACTTGATTACAAATGATAATAAGCCTTGCTTAAATAGGCACTTCTAACCCAAGACATTACAAACACAACCAATGTGGGATAAAAGGTAAATACAACTACCTTTAAATAAATATTAAATTCCCACCCAAATACAACTAAGCACCCAACAAATATTAAATTCATGATTTAAGGATCTTTCCACAAACTTCTAAGATGCCACCTACACACCTCGATTAATGGAATGACAACTATTTTTATTATTTTCTATTTATGCCACCCATGCACCTTGAAAATAGAAATTCCTCTTTTTTGCTTTTTTCCTTTTTTTAAAATTATTTTTCTTCCATTTTCGTCACTTTCTCCCTCCTCCACAATTTTTTTTTTTTTTCCTTTTTTTTTTTTATTTTTCTAATAATTTAATTTTCCCATGCAAGATGCTCCTGCATCAGACTCCCTTGGTAGATATAAAAGTGTGTCCCACACTTTGATGTCAAAAGAAAGATATAGAACCATCTTCATCTTCACCACAAGCTTCCACCTCAATAGGGACAAGAAAACCAACATACAAATCTTTCACATTTTTTTTTGTTGATGCATGATGCTCCTGCATCCGACTCCCATGGTAGGAAAATTTTTGTGAGTATGGAGTCACAAAATGAAGTAGCCATTGCTGACATTTTTTTCTCTTCCTCCAACACATTGTTGGAACAAGTATCCGGTGCTGATTTATTTCCTTCTTTCTTCTTTTCCAACACCTAGTCGGAACAAGTGTTTGTTGCTGAAATTTCTCCTTTGCAATGAACTTTGTCCAAGTATA
This sequence comes from Cupressus sempervirens, assembly GCA_028749045.1. Lineage (NCBI taxonomy): Eukaryota > Viridiplantae > Streptophyta > Pinopsida > Cupressales > Cupressaceae > Cupressus > Cupressus sempervirens. The sequence continues at coordinate 158,982,092 of CM053788.1, read as the reverse complement.
AATCTCATCCTCATTCAATCTTGTTGAATTAATCACACATGTAAGCAACCCAAGAACACCATACCAGTCTTTCTTTGCATACCATACATCACGAACAAGATCCTCATGCAAACCATCATTAGTATCTTTCAAATTCATCTCAAAGACAACATCCCATGATTCATAAGAATTTACCTCTTTGACATAGCCATCTTTGCTTGCCTTTTTTATGTCGTCAATAATGCATGTAACTTCTTCACTTGCTTGATCTCCAATGAAGGCACTATACTTTTCCTCCATTGCTGCAATCTTCACATCATCTTGATCTATTTCAGGTTTGTAAATCTTGTCATCTTCATGCTCTTCCTCTTCTCTTTCATCTTCTTCAACTTTAGGTTCGCAAATGATTTTCTCTTCATCCGCTTGCTCTTCCACTGGATCATCTTCCTTTTCCACATCCAAGGAATTATCAACATCTCTTTTCTGGTGACATGCTCTTTGTTTTCGCAACTCAGCTTCTAATTCATTCACTTGCTTCTGCAAATCAACTAGCAATGATTGTTGATTTCTTGCTCTAAATTTCTCAAGTCGAGGAATCCTCAGAATCCATCCAATCACAAAAGTCATCTTCTTCTTTCTCTTCTCCATAATCAAGTCTTCAGAAGACAAATCTCGTCCAAAATAAGAACCTTGTGCAAACTGCCTCACAGTCGGCGCTCTGTCTACACAATCAAGAACTTCTTGACAAACTTCAACCAACTCAAGGTCCTAGTGCAAACTGCCTCACGTTCGGCGATCTGTCCGCATGCTCAGGAACTCCCGCTCTGATACCACTGATGAAGGGCCAATACTACCCTTACAAACCACAACCAAGATCACAACAAGATGGAGATAGAGAGATGACAAAATGCTTCATAAAGCATCCATTAATACTTGAAATTCATCACAATATCCTCCAAATTCTTACAATATAAGAGATATTTGCTTACTAAGAGCTTCTACTTCCCCAAACTTCTACTTCTCAAGCTTCCTTAAGAGAGATTACGTTCGAAGAGCTTACAATGCAAGAACTTCTATTTCTCGAACTTCCTTACAAGAGATTACATTAGAAGAGCTTCACTACAAGAGCTTACACTTGAAAAGCTTCTATTTCTCCAACTTGATTACAAATGATAATAAGCCTTGCTTAAATAGGCACTTCTAACCCAAGACATTACAAACACAACCAATGTGGGATAAAAAGGTAAATACAACTACCTTTAAATAAATATTAAATTCCCACCCAAATACAACTAAGCACCCAACAAATATTAAATTCATGATTTAAGGATCTTTGCACAAACTTCTAAGATGCCACCTACACACCTCGATTAATGGAATGACAACTATTTTTATTATTTTCTATTTATGCCACCCATGCACCTTGAAAATAGAAATTCCTCTTTTCTCCTTTTTTCCTATTTTTAAATTATTTTCCTTCCATTTTCGTCACTTTCTCTCTCCTCCACAAATTTTTTTTTTCCCCTTTTTTTTCTCTCTTTTTTTTCTAATAATTTAATTTTCCCATGCAAGATGCTCTTGCATCAGGGAGCATCATGCATCACCTTGTCTGATCCTTTGTGAAGATTAAAAAAAAGCTCGTAGTGACACCATTAATAATAACTAGAAAAGGCTCCCAATATACAAGGCTTTATCCATTTACACCATTTTTCTGAGAAGCCAAATTTTATTAGCACCTAAATTTAAAAGACCAATTGAACCTGTCACACATTTTCATCATGTCTAACTTAACTACAAAAGTAGGTGTTTGGTTCTCATTGATTGAATGCAATACTTTCTGTGCAAATGGGGCTCCTTTCATGGTTTTGTTTCTCGACACAAAGCTACCTTGTTTTAGGGAGACAATTCTTGAAAGGATGGGGAAATGCCTCAAGTAGATAACTTTGGTGAAGATCTTGTGGATGGTATTGCAAAGGGATATAGGTCTAAAATATGCAAATGATTGAGGATCACAAGATTTTGGAATGGTGGCAATATTAACGGTATTACAATTTCTATGTCGAATTCCTTCTAGATTCCTCCATAGATGCAAGAGGATCTTTGCTAATCACATCCCAACATTTCTGAAAAAAGAGGCAATAAACCCATCCGGACCGAGCCTTTGTCAAAAGGCAATGAGAAAAGTACCCTATGAACCTCTTGAAGGGAAAAGGGGTCAACAAAGCAACATTATCATCCATGGAAATGATGGAGGGAATAACATCCAAAAGCTCCAACTCCTTAGAATTGGCAAAAGAGGGGGGAGGGGATGGGTGTGGAGGATCTCATAGATTCTTGGAGAAGTTGACCCCTTCATCCTAGATGCCTTGAGCACAATTAATGATACAACTTGTAGAAGCACCCTTTATACTCTTTTTTGTTTGTATTTCTATCACCCTCTCTGAGCCAAAGTTCCCAAGAGTTTTGTCTCCAATATTCTTCCTCTCTTTTATATAATTCAACTCATCCTTCTAGTATCACTTTCTGCCTTGAATTTAGAACTAAATAAGATTACTTAATTATGTAATTATATTGAAGTGTTTACACCCGTAGGTAATCAATACTCTCTCTCAAAACAAAACTATTAAACATTTTCTAAGTATTCACGAGTGATCTTCAATGTATCTTTTGTGTACTCAATATCCATTACACACCAAGGTATGATTGTTAATAATTTTGTAATATAGGAAGCTACTTCCTATAGTAGCAATTTGTCTTAGAAATAATAATCATTAAAAAATATGATTTTCAAACAATGTTGAAAAAATAGAATAATTTAAAGATACAAAAATATAATACAAAGAATAATTAATTTTATTTAGAGAGATATTTATTGTATAAAATAATTTTGTTACACTTAAATTAGATAGTTGTTAACCAAACTAATTGATTTTATCACCTTTATTTTTATACACAAAAATATATTACAATTTATACATTTATATTATAAAATTATTTTATTTGCAATATCATAAATAAAAAATAAAAATATTAAATGAATATTTTTACAACAAAAAATTATTTAAAAATATTAATAGAAAGGGACTATTCATAAAAAATTATCAGTTAAAAAAAAATTCTACCGTAACAGGGGTTCAAATCTACTCGACATTAACTAATAATTGAAATAATTAATCACAACAAATAATAATAATTAAGCATAGCTAGCTTAGCGTCTTATGAATAAAATAAAAAAATAAAAAATGAATACATAATTAAAATAAAATTTAAATCCAATAAAAAACTAATACTAAGTCATAATAAAGCTAGTCTTTTAAAAATATAACTATATAATATTAACTAAACAAGAAAAACAAATAAAATTGACAAACTCAAAAGACACACTTTTCGACCATTCTACCAAATAAATTCCATTAATTTTTAGCCCCTTAGCTAAATATTTTTGTATTACTATAAACTCATATAAATGCATGATATCAAATGGGTCCTAATCTAAATGTAATTTGGTATGGTCACAGATGTTTTAGTATTAAGATAAGTTCAAAATGATAGATCTTGATATAATATTTAATCTACAAAAGTATGAATTAATTATTAAAAAATATATAAAAGGGTGAGTTCAAACATACATATTAACAAGTGTCACACAATGGTTTGTATTAGTTAGTTACAATACTTCATTAAGTAAAATATAAAAGATTAACATAATTATTGTATGATAGATACTATTAGTATAAAAATATGAAAGCTTGAGAAATATTGAATTAATAAAAAAAATAGTTATTATTATTATTCATTTTTTTACTTTTCTAAATAAAGAAATGGAAAAAGTTAATACTATATATTGTTTGATATGAAAAATAGAATACCAATACATATAAGTAATTCAAGATGAATAATTTTATTTTATAATTTATTATAAATAAAGTCTTATTAACTATTATATGTGTGTAAGGTCATATTTTTAAAGAAATAAGATTGACTCAAGAATTGAAATAAGAAATAAAAGCCCACCAATTTAGCGACGTTTTATTAAAGTTGGAAATAATAAAGTTGTAGAGTTCATGTTATTTAAGCAATAAAAGTTCATCTAAATAATTTGGTATAATTTAATCATTAAGGAAAAGAATAACAAATATTGTACATATTTAAAAGAATTAAGAGTTACTTATGAAATTTTAGTCGAAAATAAATAAATATGGAGGGGCCTCCCAAAAAAGACTCCTATAACACAAATTGAATTGAGCCAATCATCTTGGAGATAAATAATATTGTTTAATAGATTTAATTAATAAAAAAATTTGAAAGGTATAAAAATATTGAACAAATTAAAAAAAGCTACTAATGATTGGTCCGGTTCACAAGAATATAATTATTGTATTAGTTGTAAGAAGTGAATGCAATAGTATATTATACTATACTATTGCCTACGACAAATACAATAACAATGAGATAAATAAATAATTTTTTAATCTAAAAAGTAAATTTTTATTATATATATAATACTTCAGTGAATTGCCATCAAAAGTGTGAACCCTCCATCAATAAAAAATAAACATAACTATAAAATTTAACATAAATTGCCACGAAAAGTGTGAACCCTCCATCAATAAAAAATAAACATAACTATAATTTTTTTTTTTTTTTTTTGATGGAGGGTTCAGACCTGCGAGGCAGCCCTGCGAGGCACGGAGCTTGCGAGCTACCAATCAACGAAGGCCACAATTAACAGTTTTAGGTACCTGATACGGGCCCACACGTGCCTGAATACTGAACACTTCTTCGGCTAAGAGCCAAGGACTGAAGAGCATCCACGCTGCCAAATTCGCCCGGGGCACGATCCCAGCGTCATCCCTTATGATGTCTATAGGCCTTGCACTCAACAAGACTTGATTCCTGGTGGGCTCTTTGTGAGCCATTCAATTTCACCAGTAGACCAAAATTTAACATACTACATAAATTGTATCCAAATGTAAATGACATTATCATGTAAGATGCTCACCATGGCTCCACTTTTACTCTACCCACATAATTGAGTATCATGATCCTATTGAGTTGTGAAATTAATCTACATTAGAACATGAAGGCCATACAATAACAATATTTAAACCTCCATAACCATGACAGAACAGCTCTATACTTCTTTAAGGAAAATTGATACAACGCCTAAACAACAGAAGAAAAACAGATGTATATGGTGTCCCAAAGTCGCCATCAAGGTGTAAAATATCTGCTCTAAAGTTGACCCGTCCTCCAAGGCAGATTGATTCCATTCTTTTTAATAATCAACGCCGCGGAGACAGGATGACGTCACCAAAGCTATCCAAAGAAAAATTACGAAGCGAAGGAATATAAGTCAGGCCCATTGATAATTCATTAATAATAGCGCTTCACGTGGGAGTGGGGCCCTTTATCGAAAGAGGATAACGACGCCGCCGTACGGACCGCGACGGCCAGGATGCGTTCCAACAATTTGGGAAGATGTGTACGGCCCTGATGATTCCGAGGGCTTGAATACCCGCGGGAAAACTGAGATGAAGTAAATTTAAAATCCGCGGTGCAATCCACTGAATCGGGGCCGGCAACTCCGCTCTGGTTGTGTTAAAACTGTGGTTAGGGATGAGCCGGGTAAGAATTAGGTCGCAGCTGGGGTTAGTTGAGGGTTAGGGAGAGGAGGGGCTATATAATGTCCATGGAGTAGGCCTAAGGGTTTCGTGCTATTTTGACGGCTTTCGCCGTCGTTCTGTTGGTTCTCTGGTTCCGGGGAGGGGGGTTCTAGATCGCTGCTCGATCGGATAGCAATTTTTGTTATCGTTTTTTGGGTGGTGGGATTCTGAAAAAATGGCTTCTGCTGAAGTTGAGTTTCGTTGCTTTGTGGGCGGGCTTGCCTGGGCTACTGATGACCGTAGCCTTCATGAAGCCTTCAGCCCGTTCGGTGAAGTTCTTGAATCTAAGGTAATGGAGGCTCAAGCTTTGATCTTTTCTTTTCGTGTTAGGGTTTTATAACAGTGCTTTGCGTTATTGAGGAGGGATTTTGCTTTCGAGGACAGTTTTGGAAGGGAATCGTTGGTGGAACTTATGAGTCAGTGTTTTAATTGTGCATATTGTATTATTGGAGATGCTTCTTGAATGGATGTATGGCGGGGATTTCTGGAGTAGTGTTTCATTTTTATAGATTTTGGAATTGTGAAACTCTGTTTATATAAGTCTTATTTCTGAAGACTGTTATAGCGGTGTTTGTACGGGATCTTATGAATTGGAGTTTCTGTTTCAGAGATTGTAGATTTCGAGACTGTTGTTGTGCAGGGATTATGCGTTGCAGAAATTTATTTAAAGCAATCATATGGGGATCTTTTGAATCAGGGTTTTATTCATATATATTTTACTTTTGGAGATCCTTCTAGGATATTGTACTGGCGGGGTCTTGTGAATTAGTCATTGTATACAGATTTTGTAATTTGAATCCTATGTTTATACAGGTTTTTGAAGATTGTTTTTAGAGGGTTACATTATGGATTCATGTGATTTAGAGTTTCATTTTCAGAGATTTTCGATTCTGAGACTTTGGTGCTCTATCAGTCAGGGTTTTGTTGTTGAAGCTTTTTGATTCGAGCGCTTCTATTTATGCAGATCGTATGTTGCAAGACATAAGTTTAAGTCATTGAGAGATCATTTAATTGAGCGTTTCATTTTTACAGATCTTGTATTTCGAGCCTGTATTTGAAAATATTTACCACGGTCTCATGATTTTGGGTTTTAATCATACGAATCAGGGTTTCATTTATTCACACTTTGTATTTGGGGGCTGTATTTAAATATGAATATCAGTGTCTTCTGATTTGCTTTTCCATTCATGTAATATAGGGGTAATTTTCCCAGATTTTGTGATTTGAAGATATTTAGTTGTGATGTCTTATGATTAATGGTTTTATTTTTACAGATTGTAAGCGACCGCGAGACCGGAAGGTCCCGTGGATTTGGCTTCGTGACCTTTAGCGACGAGCAGGCGATGATGGACGCCATTGAAGCTATGAACGGCAAAGAGTTAGACGGAAGGAATATTACCGTCAATCAGGCCCAGTCCAGAACTGGTGGCGGTGGTGGTGGAGGCTACCGTGGCGGCGGTGGTGGCGGAGGCGGTGGATACCGCAGTGGTGGTGGCGGCGGCTACGGAGGCGGTGGCCGTGAGAGATCTGAGCGCGGATATGGTGGTGGTGGCCGTGGCGGCGGTAGCGGTGGCTATGGTGGCGGCAGCGGTGGCTATGGTGGTGGTGGTTCTGGTGGAGCACGCTATGGCGGCGGCGGTAGTGGTGGATATGGCGGCGGTGGTAGTGGTGGATATGGCGGCGGTGGTAGTGGTGGGTATGGCGGTGGTGGATCTCGTTACGGTGCTGGTGGTGGAGCTTCTGAAGGCAGCTGGAGGAGATGAGTGTAGATGTTTTTATTTGGGGTTGGGGTTTGCTTTGCTATGAGGTGGTTTGTAGGGTTTAAATATTTGCATCTGTGTTTCTAATGGCTGGTCTGTAAGCTCTGCTTGATGCTTCGAAATGGGTTCTGAGGTTCTCGGTGTAATGTCTTTGTCCTGTTTTTGATCTGGATCTTGCGGCACTATATTGACCTATTGCGTCTTATGTATTGTTCCTTTGGGTAATGAATTAGTGGGAGTTTATACTTGTTCTCATTCGGATAAGCGTACATCATAAATTGATGGTGATTTTTTTGTTACGGCAGTGGATTGTGCTAGAAAAGCCTGAATCTTTTATAGCTGGAAAAGCTGAATCTTTTATAGCTATCATTTCCTTAAATGTTTCATTTACATCCTATTTCTGTGATGCGGTAGTTTGTTTATTTAACTAATTGTTACTATGATTCAAAAGTAGCAGGTGGTAAAATCGTGGTACTCATATCGATCATATAATCATCGAGGAAAAAAACCGAGTTTTTTGTAGACGAACGATTAAAACTGTAATATTATTAAAATATAAAGCATATGCGAAGTGTCTGCCTGTACGGGAATAGAATAAATCTAAGATTTAAATTAACACATTGCTTTTTCAAAATGCTTCGAGTTTTAAATGCATGCAAATTTTTTATTTTAAGCACACCGTTACAAGCGTTGAACAATTTCCAATTTATACCTCTAAAACAATTTTATACCTCTTTAGATCTCGATTCAAATCTCTTCTTCGTATCTCGAAATAAAAAGGTAGATCTCAAACATTTTCCTCGTAATTCGACCTCTTTACAGATCTCAAACATATTTTTTATTTTTTTCATATTCATCTGCCTCTTCTCCATCAAGTTTTAAATTGGCCGCCCCTCTCATAACAGACATAATGAAATACATGCTTTTTTAACCTTTTCGTTCCTCCCTAGAGAAGCGTTTAAATTGACCAGCTGATAAACGATTATTCTTCTTTTAGATCTCTGTTGCTCCGTCCTTCTCAAAGGAGTATTTCAAAGAAACTGCATTAGACCTCTTTCACTGTAATCCTCTTCTTCTCGATCAAAGAACTTTAATTGCAAGATTTTAGCTCCGCTACTCTGTAGATCGATCCAATTGATTTCAAATTAAGTATTTTAAGCAAGTACTTGAGCAAGCGATTTGTTAACCCCTGTTCCTTAAACATCTAATCTAAATTCTAAGTAAGCGCTTGAGAGTGTAATTTGTTTACTGCCTCCTCCATTTAGAATTTAGTCTGTCACCTCTTTCTTCAGAGCGCAGGGATTGCCATTATATCATTTTAAAATAATTACTTAAGAATGTATTTTGCTACTTTTCTTAGGAGTTATTCATTCCGAATTGCATAGTAAGAGCTCCTAAAACAGGACCTCTTCTTTAGATCTTCTTTTAGGGAAGTATTTGAAGTGTTTGAATTTGCTTAAATTGTATGTTCTGATTTTTATTACCCTCATGTTTAAATCTCTTTAAATCTATATCCTCTACTTTTTGTTGTTCACGGATATATCAGCTCTTCTTCAGATCTAGATACTAAAGGAGAACAAAGGATTTCGTCGACTGTGTACCGGTGGAAAGTATAACGAGTCTTAATTATGAGATCTTATTTAGTAGTTTGTTGAGAAACTCGTAAAGGAGGATTAGATTAGTATTATTAGTTTCCTCAATAATTTCCAGTTAGAATTAGGTGATTATTAATGCATGCTTGTAATTTAGTGGCTAACGGAGTCGTGAAAAATTATAGGGTTGGAGAATCATTAAGTCTAACTTAAACTGGATTTGGAACATTTTGAAGACATTTTGATGTTATTTAATTTGTATAATCCTCTTGTTGTCTGGTTTGTTGAGTCTGTACTGGCTAAATAGTTTTAAATATTCAGCATATACAATATAATGGTGGAGATTAAATGCATTTGTTTGAGAGTTTTTGTTGATTGTTCTTACCAAATTCCGATTTAATTCTAGCAAATGAACTGTTCCTAAAGCCTTTGTTCATGTGAACTGCATTTTGCTTGGAGAGTTTTTTGTTTTCAATATTTGACATACAATAAAATGGAGATGAATTGCATTTTGCTTGGAGAGGTTTTTTTGTTAATGAATAGTTTTTGATTCAATTCTTGAGTCATGTTAAGCCGTTAAAGTCTATAATGGCTAAGTAGTTTTAATTATTAAGCATACTCCACAATGGTGGAGATAATAGTTTTTTATTCAATTCTTGCGAACAATTAGTTTCCTGAACCTTTTAGTCAAGTTAAGCCGTTAAAGTCTATAATGGCTAAGTAGTTTTAATTATTCAGCATACAACACAATGGTGGAGATAAAATGCATTTCCTTGAGAGCTTTTAAAAATTGTTCTTACCAATTTGGTTTCAATTCTAACAAATGAACAATGTCTAAAGCCTTTACTCGTAAAGCTTATAAAAGCTTCATTACTTGTAAAGAGTAAAGCCTTGACATTACTCTTGTCAAATCTTCATTGACATGAAACAAGTTGAATCAACCTGAGAGCATTAGAAAAGACTAGAAAAGATTAGGCTCTGAATTGAACCTTTACACAGTTGAATTTTATTGATATTTTACAGTAAGATTAAGAATCAATTGAGTCGATTTTTTATAAATTTAATATTAAAACAACCTTTTATAATGCTTAATTCTCTTTATTAAGCTTTATATAGGTTTTTTTTTATCACGATTCAACGATCTTATCTATCTATCAACGTCTATTTATTTATTATGAATTAGTTAAGCTTTTATTGAGGGTGAGAACTACGAGTTGATTGTCTCTTCTGTCATCTACATCCTACTTATTTGTTTGGGACAAAATTAGACGAGATTCTTTGTAGTCGTTTTTAACAATCGTAAGGGTTAAAGGATTTGAGACTTATGAAATTCGTAGCAGTCGTGTTTATTAATTTTAGTTTTTTAAACAGTAATTAGATAAGATAGTTATTCTTGGAAAATAATTAGGTGAGTTTGTATGAAAAATTTAGTCAACTTTGTATATAGACAAGACTTAGATAATAATTAGGTGAGTTTGTATGAAAAATTTAATCAACTTTGTATATAGACAAGACTTAGATAATAATTAGGTGAGTTTGTATGAAAAATTTAGTCAACTTTGTATATAGACAAGACTCATATAAATATCTAATTATGAGTTTTTATTATCTATTACTATTAGACCAACTTATATATAGATAAAAGAATAAGTTCTATATCTAATTAGATTAGGTGAGTTTCCCGTCAAAGTAGTAGAGTGGGCAAGGTTCCTTGTTCTGTGAAGAATTAGATTAGACTCTTGACAATCATGGCTTTACTAGCTAAAGGAGTGAGAGATTAGATGAAATTCAAGTAAACATTTATAATTCTTTTATGAGATAGCTGTGAAATATGAGATATAAAATACTTAATTTTATTAATTAATGCTGATAGACATTCTACAATGGCAGAATGGGGGAGTGGGATGGTGTGAGTGTGTTAATGTTAAATTTTATTTTTATATGTTAAATTTGACACCCATTTACATGTCAATAGTTTAAATCTTATTATAAATAAAATATATTTTTAAAAACAATTTAATAAATACTACACAAAATATCCGTTTAAATTATAATATTTGAAGATATAAACCATCCATTTTAAAAGAAATTAAAATAAAAAGATTAAGTTAGTAAAAAGCTAAATAAATGAAGATAAATTAAAATATAAATAATTTTAGATATAGTAAATTAAATTATAATTATTTTGTACTAGATATCTATATTTCTTTAGATAGATTTATTTAAGATATTTATATTAGTTTATAAAAATATTTTATCAATTTAAAAAATGAATTGATAAGAATAGATTATTGTATTTATTATCACGATTAAATAATGCATAATTCATAGGATAATTAAATTCAAAAAGTATATATTAAATATTGATAAATATATTTAAATTATAAATATAAAATACTTAAACTTTACTAATTTATAAAAATATTTTATTAATCTCATTGGTTTGAAAAATGAAATGATAAGGACAGATTATTGTATTTATTGTCACGATTCAATGCATAATTCATAGGATAATTAAATTCAAGAAGTATATATTAAATATTGGTAAATTTATTTAAATTATAAATTTTACTTTTTACTTTTTTCAAAAAAAATTATTTTATAATATATTTAAATTTAAACTTATTTTCTTTGAAAGTATATTATCTATTTTTTTAAAAATATAAATTTACATAAATTTTTATGTCATTTCTAACATCTATTATTATAAAATTTAAATTTTTATAAATAAACTTAAAGAAACCTAAACGTTGTTTCTTAGTGACTAGGTGAAATAATAATACAATTCTTATAAGAAAGTGGTGCGTATTATGGGTTGTTTTTGTAGCTAGTACTATGATCATAACGAGTTGAGATATTGGTTAATTGGATAAAATGATAAGACATTCAACTTTGTAATTTGCATTTTTTCAATAATAAAAAAAAAAAGTATTATTTATTTTTGAACATTAAAAGCAACACGAGGATGTTGGCCATCGAACAAATTACTAATGTATGAATGACACATCAATGCACTAGCACAATTTCAACACTTTCAACAACCCAAAGTTTGCTTCTATCAAAAACAAAAAAATGTAGAGCTCATAGTTAAAGCATACACATTTGGCTATTAACTAAAAAATTAATAAAAATCATAAGACTTAACTATCAATATTGCATCCCAACCACTTAAAGAGCTATGTGCCAGTCCATTTTTCTTTTTTCGACAATCTTAAGCATACACAACGTAATGGAGCAAGTGTGCATAACTTCGATGACAAAATTTGTTAGTCCTTAATCCTCTTGTTGAAGCCTCTCACCTCCTCCTTTAGCTCCAACACCGAGCCCTCCAACTTCTCCAACTTGTTTGTAAGATTCCCCAACAAGCTCCCAACCTTCGCTCATAATTGTCCTTTTGCACCTCAATGAAAGAAACTTGCAAAAGAGTAGGGTGGGGTTGGGGTTGGGGTTGGGGTTAAGGATCAAGATATTTAGAGTGCTAGCAGGGGGTGAAGGACGAGGGTGTTTTCTATTATAGAGGGAGGTGGAGGGGATTCATAGAACTTGCTTGAGGAATGAGTGGAAGATTGCTCAACAATTTTTGCAACAAAATTGTAAGAGTTCGTACCTTCAATATTTTTCAGGGCTTGCTTGCATTTCTCTTTAGCAAGTCTATTTGACCTATGAGCTCACGATGTTTCAATATTGACACTCGACTTAACATTATACACCTCTTTTTTTCTTTTTTGGGGGACCTGGTATAATCATTGGTTTTTTCACTAAGGTTAGGTGGGGAGGATGACTCAGTTTTGGTCCTTTTTTGCTAGTACTAGGTTGGAAAGGACCAACTTCATGGGGTGAACTAGGAGGGTGGCAACATGATTCACAGTGATAATGGGCGCCACAACAAGGGGGGCATAATGAAAGGTGAAATTTATAGAGCATGAATGACAGACCTTGGTGAAAAATAACATTATCTTTCCCTTTGCAGTTAGCTTCAATATTACTTTCAATGGAATGAAGTAGATAAAACATAATAGAAATAAGGACTTTATGGCACAAATGGTTAGGGAAAGAGAGGTGGTAGGAGTACTACGCGACCTTACCTTCAAGGGTGAAATACTTCATTATGATGTGGCATATATCTTTCCAGATTCTCAAGAGATTTGAAAAATTGAGGGCATCGTAATTTGGTGCCATACTATTTTTCTTCCATTTTCTCCCCTACATGGACAAACATGTAGCTTTGACTATGCCCTCCTCATTGATTTCAAAGGTAAGGAAGTTTTGTTAAATTAAAGTGGCATTTGAAAAATTTGACAAATTCTTTATATTGTTATTCATCAATTAATTTAACTCTTAATAAGATAGAGTGAACCTATTATTTAAAAAATTTGAAGAACTATAATAGTGCTTATTCATTAATTAATATTGAGATAAATTATATCAAATTAATTATTATTCACTTAACCTATCATTATTAATTACTTTATATTTTTTATATTTTAATTATTTTGTGCAATTAGAAAAACTTATAACATTATTTTTAGAAGCTATCAATTAAATAATTTACAATTAAGATTTAATACATTACTTATTATTAATAATAAATAGGGTGGCTAAACAAACTATATCTATCATTTGAGTATTTTAGAAAAAGTCCCTTTCATTATTTGTTTGGAAAATAAGTATTTACTTTTTGGACTTCGAAGTAAATAAGGTTGTCGCTTGAGAGGATTGCAAAATAAATAAAAAATAAAATAATAAAATTCAGTGTGGAAAATAAAGTTGCTTTTCTGCTTTGAAGTAAATGATGGTACCGAAGTAGGCAAAATGGGTTGTATGCCTGTTTGATAGTGAACCGATGTTTTTTAATAATAATAATAATTTAAAAGCACATTATTTCGTTATCCCTTCGCCCATGTTAGGTTATCAATTGTTTTGTGGGCCTATGTCACATGCATATTGTCTCTTTCCTCTTAAGTCAGATGACATTAATGGAGTTCTATATAATTTTGTGGGTTGGTGCATAAAAGATCATTAATCACCTCTTTTGGGTGATAATTGTATTTGGGTTATATTGCATATGCAGTTTGTCCCTAGTTTATATGAAGTTAAGTTGTTTCACTTGTATTCTTCCCTACAATTGGAAATTTTTATTTTTTCTCTCCTTATTTGAGGATTTATTGATTTGTGATGTACACAAACAATTGGGATTGATGGGGATCTCTTAAATGTTGAATGGTATTGATGTTTGTACTTCATTTTTTTTGAATGGGTTTATTTTAAAAGTAAATGCTGAAATTGAGTTTCTATGATGTTCAACCATTTATAATTTAAGGTGGTATTTTAGTAAGATTTTGTTTATGGGTAGCTTATAGAGCTATATATTGACGTTATCTATCCACTCTATTATTATGGTTATAATTGGTAATGTTGTAAAGTTTTGATGGTCATATATGTAAGAGCGTAAGTTATGTAAATTGAAGATTAAACGTTTCATCAGAAGTTATCAACTAATTATAAGTCTTGAGGTAATTTGTGACAAAACAATAGAAATGTCTTTATATTAGACATAATGATTTGAGTGGTACAACTTTATTAGTTGACAAATAATTATATATTTTTATTTGATTTTGAATAAAAAATAGTTGATAAGAAGTTAATATTGTTAAGATAAAATGATTTAACAGATGTTAAGATATGATTCAATAATATTTGTATTGTTTTAATCTAATTTTTTATTTGGATATTTGCATTTAATTTGTTATTGTATTTATGTTTTTTTTAATTTAATATTCATCTATTTCAATAAATATATTTTGATATAATCTTGATAGAAAAAGTTCAAATCTCATATAATATATTTGTCTCATTTATAACAAAGTTGGATGCCTTCTACGAGATATTGGTTCACTTGTTAAAATAAAAAAATTACATGTCACTGAAATAAACTTTAAATTTTATTATACTAAACTCTCCCATATTACGTACACTATCCTTCCCTTATGCTGTTCTAACGCCACCGTGGCATTGACTTAGGATGAAGACTTGTGTAACTCTGTGACAAGACTATATAGTTTGAAACTTAAAGCAACTCAGCCCGTCTAGCTCAGTTGGTAGAGCGCAAGGCTCTTAACCTTGTGGTCGTGGGTTCGAGCCCCACGGTGGGCGATGCTGCAACATTTTGGCTTAAAAAAGAAGAAGTGAAGCGGCAGTTATTTTTCGATGTGTGAATCATTCAGCTATTTAGGAGCTCTGGCCATTTGCTTGTGGGTTTGTTTGAAGATTTAGAAAGAATATTCCAAAGGCTGACAATTTTTTTAAATAAACATGTCTTTCAATTTAACAACTATTACATACAACACAAAACAATTATATTTGGATCTAACTTCCTCACACGACTGCATACTAAATTGTATTTGTGCTCACCCTTCTTTGTTGCAAAACCACATTTAGTTAAATAAATCTGCATATGCATAACCGATTTCTTGGTCATGCTGTATTAGATTTGGTTGCTTGTACCCATTTGTAAAACTATGATTATTATTAGTAAAGCAAGCATTCTTATAGTAATGATAGAAAAATATACCACTATTAAGATAGGTTTGACAATGTTTCTCATATTCTAAAAGAAAAATGGTTTTAGGGATGTGCTACACTATCTAGTGCGGAAAATAGTATGTTTTAGATTAAGATAAAAGTAAGTTTTGGAGGGGCTTCGAAACCTTTTACATCTAAGAGAAAGATAAACCATTAAGCACAACTAGGTACAAAGACCAGAAACTAGCTAAACAGCTAAATCAGGGTTTCCAGGGACCTCAGACCAATAGATGTGACCAGAAAAATAGTATGTTGATTACAATCCAGTGAAACTGTTTATGAAATCAACATGATTTCATCTCAATGACTTGTATCCTACCGCTAGGACTTTCTAGTCTTTCAAATATTTGAATTTCAATTGGGGATTCATGCATAAATTTGGATATGCATGTTTATTATTGAGAAACTCATACACAAAATATATAAGTGGTCTAGAGGGTCAATCCTACAAGTTGGGTTTTTCATTATTCTATTTAGTTTGTGTTGATCGTGCATATTTTTCAAATGCAGATATTGTTGTATACATTATTTTTTCTTTGATGTGAATTTTTCACGAATTATTAAACTATTTGAGGTTTAGTCAACTCTTAAGCTAAAAAGATCATCTAGATTCTCTAATCAATCACCCAATACAAGAACATACACTAAATATGACTTAACCTTGCGGTTGTCTTAGGCTAAGCCTATTAGTTCAATAATTCACACACTAGTTCCCACTTGAAGATTAACTTCATGACATGAGAAACACATGACAAAACAAAGAACGTCAAAAATATAAAAACCTCCTCACATATACTACCTAAAATTTATTGCAACAATACAACTAATAATAAAACTTAAATACCTTTAACATCCACTATTAATAATAAATTAAACCACTTCTATTCTTCTTGAAATTCTACTCTTATAGTTCTTAACTAACCAACTCCATGCAGTTTGGGGTTTATGAATTTCCCTTCTAGGAACTTAAATTTTAGAAATATTTTTATAAATTGATGGCCTCACCATGATCTACTCAATAATGTAGTGTAACACCCTGCCAGGGAACCCAAAAAAAATTAACCTACAGTTTCATTAAGTTTGTCAAACATTTTTAAAAAAAAGATAATAACTTAACAACGACAGATATTATATAGCGGAAGCAATAACAACAAAAGATAAAATATAGTGGAAGCCTTAACTCACATACATAACAACCATCATAAACAGATTACATCTCCTAAGGGTCCCATGACATTGAATCACATTTAAGTTTATTAATATTAAATCTAACACATAACAATTCCACATCTTGGAATAGCTACAAGTATGATTCCATTTAAATAATATACAATTACAGGATGTCACTTGGCAATAATTAGAATGCACAATCATCCATTGTACAAGTCATTGATTATGAAAGGTTGAAAGAATATACATCATAAAATAAATACATCTCATAATATCTCTTGTAATAAAGTACAATACAATAAAGAATAACCATCCATCAAAAATTATACGATCATAAAGAAATGTACAACTGCACAGACACATCTAGCAATGACATCCAACGGTTGGATCTCAATGGTATAAGAAAAATGCACTACCACCTGACCTCGTGGAACCTAAATGGCCCACTCCCATCGCGTTGAGGGGATAAACTCAAGTGCCATGCGGATATCAACGACACAAGTCATAACCAACATCTAAGTCAATAAAACACCTGAAAGCAAACTATCTCAAAGGGTACCAAGACACAAGTATCAACTAATCCCAGAGGCAACAAAGACATGTAGAAAATCTACTATGCGATTGGGCAAGTGTCATCGTATGAGCCAACTCTAAGGTTACCTTGGCAACCACTATGGACTTCAGACCTCTTGGTGTCTCTATGCGGCATCAATATCCTTTCGTACAGACAAGACATACTAGCAAGTCAACTCTCAGATTTACCCTGACAGTCCCTTAGGACTCCGGACCCCATAGTAACTTTATGTGGTACCTCTATCTTATTAATTGATTTAAAACCCATTTAATGAAATATTATTAATTATTAAAATAACCTACAATGAGAAACTTGACAGCTTGTTTAGGGCCTCAACCTCCATTGTAAGCCACTTCCCAACATGACATACAGATAACCTACTCTAAGCTCAAAAAAAGTAGAAGGTTACATACGACCATAAACCACAAATTAGTTCTTAAACAAACAATTAGAAAGTACTAAAGCATCACTGATCAAAATCATAGATTGTACCAATACAATCCTCCTAACAGGACTGATCCAATATCAAGTATACGTATACAAAATGATGACATCACCTAAAAACCATAACTCATAATCACCTCAGTCCTATACAAGCAATTGGGAAGCAATCCAAAGATAATTGATTGAAGACTCAAAGATTATATCAGAAAAATTCCACCATTCACCTCAGTTTCACACAAGAACATTGGAAGACAATAACCACCAACAAATCAAACTCATCAAAGAAGACATGTGACTACATCATAATGGTTAGGTATAAAAGATTGGATACATAACATCATCATAGAATAAACTCCCTAAGCCTCTGGTAATACAACCTAATTGGTCAAACACTAAGTCAACCCAAACCCAAATAACAGTAAATCACACATCACATAAAGTACATACAAAAGTAGGTTTCATAATACGTTAGGTTTTGAAAACACAAAGGTTTAATTTTTACTATGGTTTCAAGCTTTCATTTTCATTTCCAAATATTACGGTTCATAATGTTTTCAATCTCAATCAAGGTTTTAGTTTCTATTTCTCTAGTTGCCAGATTCACTAACGTTTCCAAGTTCACTAGAATCACAAACGATTCAACAATTCATACAAAGTTGTTTAAACATTGTTCTATAGTTCAATTCGTTATCAAAAAAAAAAAGTTCAGTAAACAAACACGTAACAATTTTTATCTTTTTAAAGTATGTTAATTACTAAGGTTTTCAAATAATAAAATTTCCCTGGTGTTATAAATCATTTTCATATAAAATTGTACCATTAAGCAAAACCTGAGTTTACCAATCTTTCCATTTTTACAGACAATAATTATTTAATTATATCAACCTTAGACTTAAAATAAATAATTAAAAAATAATCATATAGGTTTAACACAAAAAACCATTCCCAAACCTTGTCATTTAAACTGACATATAATTTAAATTCATTTGAATCAAATTAAATAATTAATATTAACTATTAAAATAATAATAATTAACTATTAATAAATAATCTCAATTTATTAATAATTATCATTACTATAATAATAAAAGATTATTAATTAATTTAATATTATAATACCTTGCAATTTAATTAATTATATTCGACTTAATTTAATAACAGTATATATTAAAGCTATATTAATTACATTAATTAATAATAATTAACATAAAACATTTTAAAATATTTGATAAATTATAAAATTTAATAAATTTAAAACACTAAAAAAAATTGTATTTAAACAAATACGTTTATGGCCCACTAGCCTTAAAGGCATTGCTGTCATAGAGGACTGCTGCGTGCAGTCCCATGTGGCCGCCGATAGTTAGGAAGGAGGAGAAGGGGGGTGGGGGGTTGGTGGCCACTGCCCACCATTATATATATATATATATAATTTGTTTAATAAAACAAACAAACACATGCCCCCCTCATTTTTAATTAATTTTTTGTCCTTATTTTTTTAATATTATATATTTTTATAATTATCATACTAATTATACATTACTGTGGTAATTATATAAACATATATATTTTTTCGATAATTTACCAATACAATCGTGGTATAGAAACCTAGATCAAATAGTCAACATCTATAAAATAAAATTGGTTTTCTTTTCAAACCCACATTATGATTTTAACAAATCCATTAAGAATCATGCAATTTAAATCAAACGACGGTTTCAAATACGAAATTTGTTCATAGATGTTTTCAAAAAATGAAGAGCAATAATTTCAACACGAGGGTTTCAAATTTCCAATTCACGTATAGATGATTTCAAAATGAAGAACAATAATATCATGAACAAGGGTTTCAGATTCAATTCATATACAAAAGTTTCTCAAATGAAGAATGATAAAATCACATACAAGGGTTTTAAATTAAATTAAATTTTGAAAATAGGTTTGCAAACACGGAGAAGACAGAGAAATCAAGAATGAGCAACTCCTGCACAAACCCACAAGATCCTACCTGGATCTAATGCTAAAACAACAAACACACAAAAAACACAAAAATTTCCTTCCTTTCAAAAACCCTCTTCTTGGAAATCTACTCCTCCAAATATGTGTATGGAGAAATGGACTTTGATTTTCTGATAAAGAGTTTTTCCCTAAAATTAGGGCTTCGATCGTGCAAATATGCGAAAACCCTTTTTCTTTTATTATATTAATATTTTAATTTCATGCATAAGCTTTATGCAATTTAATTTAAAATAAACTTTATTAAATTGACGCTTTCTCTCTCTCTCTCTCTCTCTCTCTCTCTCTTATTAAATCTTGACACTTTTAATATAATATTTATTAATTTGACTAACAATATTAGTTAGAGTTTAATATTAAAATAAAACTCCTAAATAAATTATTATCAAATTAAATAAATATAAAATGCCAAAATTAGAACTTTAATAGTCTTTAAATTTAATTCTTTTATTTAATTAATTTCTTAAGCAATCAAATATAAATAAATATTAAATTTCCATTATAAAATTTCCATTAAATTAAATCATTAAATCATCTTTTAATTTGATTTAATTATCGTAGAACATCATCATAGACTCACAAAACCAAATACAAAAACTCAACTGAAGACCAAGAACATAACCAAACTCTAGGGTTAGAGTCACGAATTCATGTCACTTGACAAAGTCAGGCGGGTAAACAACTGAGATACTTGTCCTACTTTCTGGGACAATCAGCTTAGGTTAGGGTTTGGACTCGAAAAATTTCTCCCCACTTATACCATTGAGATACTGCGATAGGGTACACTCATCCTGACAATTCAAGGAAGTCGATACCCGATACTTGCAATCTGCATAAAATCCATGCATGTACATAATCATATATTCTAAACTAAACAGGCAATGTCAGGAAGTGGTACATTGTGTAGATCTTGACTAGCAGGTGAATACTACTCCTCCCTTAACTACATCACGAATGTCAATCATAAAGTAAAACATACACGTACAACATACACATGCAAGTATGGGGTAAGTATCCATAAAACTGCATATAAATCATTCATCTAACTAACATTATGCAATAACTTAAGTTGATGTATGAACATACGTATATCATCATAGAAATAATTTTGAAATAACTGAAATAACTACATCACAAACGTCAATCATAAAGTAAAACATACACGTACAACATACACATGCAAGTATGGGGTAAGTATCCATAAAAATGCATATAAATCATTCATCTAACTAACATTATGCAATAACTTAAATTGATGTATGAACATACGTATATCATCATAGAAATAATCTTGAAATAACTAAAATAACTAAATAACTCTTCACATAAATCAATTGAATATGAAATACATTGAATCTAATTTGGTAACCAAGTGTCAATAATCATAAACATAAACATAAAACAAGCCTAAAAGAATCCAACAATACAATTAGAAAAGTCAACTAGGGGTAGCCATTACATGTAGGGGTCCTCTATCTCTTCTTCCTTGAAAATAGAAGCTTAAGCCCCTATATGGGGCCCCAAGCTTAACTTCCTACGCCCTTCAAAAAATGGATTAGAAAATTGCCTACAAACATTTAACCAACCTCCCCAAAATGAACATCAAAATGTACAATTGATTAATATATTTTTGACAATTATTTTCATTTTCAATGCTAGATATTTAAAATCATGTTCAATCTTAATAATAATCATATAAAAACCTCAAATTTAGTTATAGATGCCTCTATTTGTTGAAATTGTTGACCTAAAAATAATTGATTTTTTCTCTTTCATGAACCAAGAAAAAGAAAAGTTTTGAAACTAATACACAGAATCAAAGATAAGAAGAGTACATAGTTCATCAAATTTACTTGACTATCAATGAAATATCCACCAATGACATAAAAATTTATAATCTATTGCATTAAAAGGACGGGGCTACACTGTGACTAAAACATGAAATGTTGCATCCCTCTTCAATCTCTCTTAATTTAGCTTAAAAGATAAAGAGCAAACACATTGTCCAAGCATAGTTATTACAACTGCAATTTCAATTGTTGCTACCCACTTAAAACTCTTAGTTGTCACAATGGGTCTTGTTCATTATGAATATTATTTCTACTAAATGAACTTGAAGCCGTTATCAAACTCTTAACAACAAATTTTCTAATGATGATGGATCATAGAGTGTGATCAGAAACATTAATGGTAAAAAACTCACACAATTGAATATAAAAATTATACATCTTTAGATATTATAGATTGTAGAAATCAAACACTTTAAAATATTTTTCCTTTAAACTATTTTTATTCAAGCATTGCTCAAAATTAAGGAGTTTTTCTATTTCTGTTCGATGCCTATTAATTACAACTCAAGTTTCTATTTTGACCACAAAGCAACCTAGTGAGGCACGAAGCCTACGAGCTACCAATAAGCCAAGGCCACCACATAGACTTTTTAAGTACTCGATACGGGCCCACTCATGCTTGGAACCTCTTTGACTTAGAGCCAAGGACTGAGGGGCATCCATGCCATCAAAATCACGTGGGGCACGATGCCAACCTCATCCCTTATGATGTCAAAGCCTTGCACTCAGCAAGACTTGATCCCCGGTGGACTCTTTGTGAGCCATTCAACTCCACTAGTAGACCAAATAATTTAGGACTGGGTTAACAATTGCTTTATTTATTTATAATTTTTTAGATATAAATTAAGGCAATTTCCTATTTGAACTCAATTTTATTGTGTACCAACTAATCATATCCCCCATTTTACTTATTTCACAACCCAACCTAGGTATAGGACATTTAAACAATATTGTACAAATAGAAAATAGAAATGGTGTTAATCTTTCAGATAATGCACGATAAGATAAGCAATTGTTTAATTTAGTTTAGGTACTAATTTTAATTTTAAAAATTTAAGATTAATTTGTGGAACATGGTTGTTTAAGGTGAAATTTGGTGCTATAATAAAAGAGAAAAAGTTTAATGGTAAATAAAAGTACACAAATTTATGAAAACATTTAGTATTTAATTTTGTCTAGTTAACTATTTATTATCTAGCAATTAATCTATTATCAACATTTTAATTTTGATTATAAAATCTATTTTTTTTATAAACTCTATTACAGGCCAATTTAGTATGTGGAACACACATCCTCTTGATTCCTTTGAGTATGTGGAAGACACATCCTTTTGATTCCTACTATTTCAGAAATAAGGTCAAGGGTGCACACTAATATTTGAGAAAGATACATATTATATATGTGAATAATCTTTAAAAAATGTGTATGATTAAATTATGAACTTAGTTTTCTTTTTTGAAGTATGTACTATGGTTTACAGTTGTATTAAATACTTTTTTTACATTTTTCATAGTTTTTATTTAGACTAGATGATATTCTATATGTCTTATCCATTGATTGTGCCTAATAACTACAAGAGTAATTTGACAATTTTATGCATTATTTATAGTACCATACTTTGTTTGTTGATCTCCCTTTGATACCTCTGACTAAAAAAATCAAATAAGGCCCTAAAAAAATGATGATCAAACACCTATTCCAAATGACAATGCCATCTATTGTGCATAGCTAGCTCCATCACATTAGACTATTTAACTAAGTTTTGAAGAGATTTAACATACACAGGTAGATTTTATGCAACATGGAGGCTCCATCTATAGTCACACTATTGTTTTTGGACTTCTTAGCTATTGTTTTTGTTCTTCTCATAGGAATGAGAGGTGTAAGACTTTGATAGTCATGCCAAAAATGTTAGCTATGAAGACAATCTCCAAAAACTCAACTCCAAGATCCCTACTTAGATCTTGGTTGCTTCCCTTTATGGAATTCAGTGAAAACATTGATCTACATCAATTAACAAGTGCCACAACTTGTATTTGCTATGTAAGTTTTAATATATAATATAAAGATTATTTTTTATTTTTTATAGTTATAAGAAAATAAATTGAATCATTTAATTAATATTTTATTAATACTTTAAAAATTTTAGATAAAATTACATTAAAAATATCATTCTTTTAAAAAAGGACATACATATTTAAATTAGGAAAAAATGAAAGTATTTTTTTGAAACTCTACATTTCATATTTTATTTTAATTTTTTATGTTTTTAATTATTAATTATTTTAAGTGTTCTTTTAATTATTTTATATATGATATAAATGAAAATATTATAATATACTACATACATAAATGTATGCATTTGTTATGTTATTTATATAAATATAATATAAAAATATACCTATATATCAATATATGCAACAAGTATAATACAAAACCAATGATGTTATCTCTCTCTCTCTCTCTCTCTCTCTCTCTCTATATGTGTGTGTGTGTGTGTGTCCCTCTCTTTCTCTTCATATTTATTGACTTTCCTTTTTATCTCTCCCTTTCCTTATTTGTATTTGTCTATCTCTACTTCATTATGTTTGTTTATCTCTCTATCCATCTTCTCTTCCACCTTTCTCTGCATCATTATGTTTGTGACCTCTATAGAGGGAGATAATGTGAGATAAGAATACCTCTCCCATTCTCTTTTCATATATCTCTCCCTCCCTTTCTTTCTCTTCATATTTGTTCTCTCTCTTTTTCTAGGGTTTATGGTTTAGGGAACGAGAGATAGAGAAAGTAGAAAGGATTTGTGGATTGGTGCTTATGGTTATAGGGCTTAGGGTTTTTAGGGAATAAGATATAGTGTTTAGGGGCATGAAAGAGAAAGAGAGAGAAAATATAGTTAAGGGCTTATAGTTATAGGATTTGAAGTTTAGGTTCAGGGACCAATATAAGTTTTAAAGCTTATGATTTTAGGGTTTAGAATCCTAGGATTAGGATTTAGGGTTCAAGCTTATGATACATTAGATGAATAATTAATCATTTTCATAATGAAACATGTTTAAATTATATGTATATAAATCTTAAATATGTAATTGTTTTAGTATATATTATTTTTGTATTAAATATATCTTTTTTTAGCATACATTATTTTTTAAATATATTTTTAATTAATTATTCAAAGTGTATTTTTACATGTATATACAATTTTACTAAAGAGATTTTTTTGTTTCGTAGAAATATGTTGTTTCGCTACCTCTATTATTGTAGCAAGATCACAATAAAGTGAATCACATTATTGGGTATTATAGTATTTTTCTAAATTTTAATGAATTTGAAAGTAGAGAGATGTAAATTTTATGATCTTTTAATGTAATAATCAAATTAAAACAAATAAGAAAATAATTTTTCTTCCATGCCTTAAATAGTTGATTGTATTTCATGGTGTTGTCTAATGATTATGATTACTTATGTGTTAATGTTGCTTTAATGATTCTTAGTTAGTAAATGTGATTGCTTTCATAACAATGTCAAATGACATGTCTTCAATGATGATTGTTTTACATTCATAGTAATGCATTGTCATATCTTAACATCTGATGAGTTGACTCATGAGCCATTATGGTACTTACCCCATACTTGCATGTGTATGGTGCATGTGCCTATTTTACTTTTATGTTTGACATGTCTGATGTGGTTAAGAGAGGGAGTCGTAGTCACCTGCTAGTCGAGAACTACATGATGCACCGCTCCTTGTCATTGCATGTCTAGTTTAGTTATATATATATATGTATATGTACATGCTCATCTTTTATGCAAGTTGTAGGTATTAGACATCGACTTCCCTGAATTGCCAGGATGAGTGTGCTTTATCACAATAACTAAATGGTAAGAATGAGAAGATAATGATCAAGTCCAATGTTAGCCATGGCCTAAACACTTGTCCTGCAAGGAGGACTCGTATCTTACTCTCTACCCCTTTGTAAACCTGTGAGTTTATCTTTGTGTGTGTTGTTTGAGTTTGGGTTTTGAATGGTTTTGCTTATGTGGATTTGACTTTGTTATTTATTTGGTAAAAGGAGTAATTATGATATTTAGATTAATCACATAATATTATAATTATTAAATATTATTTAAATAAAATAAAGAATTATAATATCAAGATATTTAATTAATTATTTATATTTTTTATTTATTTAAAAGACTTGATTTAAAAAGTCTAAATGTGGAAGTTGGCAGAAAGATAAATTAAAATATTAAAGACTAAATATTGATTTATCATGAATATTTAATCAATGATAATAAAATTAGAGCTGCACATAATTAGTGGGCTTTAATTATCATTAATGATTAAACTATTTTTATGCAATTTAATTGCATATTAATTACTAAAAAGTAAAATAAGATTTTTGAGTGGGGAATAAGTTATTCAATTTAAAAGAAAAGATTGAAGAATTTGAGCAATATGCAATAGAAATCCACAAAGCCCGACGAATACCTACATGTAAAAACTTGTCACAGAGAAGAAAAAGACAAGAAGATGCAAGGGTTTGCTTTGAAAAAATGCAAATTGTATTCTCAGAAATGAAAAAGATGCAAGATAATTACAAACGATCTATCCTTATTGAAGGAGATCAAAACCCAAAAAAGGTAACTTAAAAGGTAAATGTGATTTAATAATTATTAATTAATTATTAAATAAGAATGCAAAAGGTGCATAAAATGAAATCTTAAGAAGGGAGATAAGGTAATCTAATTAATGAAATTAAATTAACCTTTTTCTCTAACACCCCCCCTTAAGATGAGCAACAATGCAACTACAAAAAATGCAAGGAAACTACAATGCATGAAGAAGAATTGGGTCCCGACAACAAAGCTTGATGAGGTACCCAATCACAATCAAATTTCTATGAAATAGAGAAATAGAGAAAACCCAGTGGGAAAAACTCTACTCCAAAAAGAGATACAAAGAGGATGCAGAAACGAAACATCTCAAGAGAATCTCTCAAGACCATAAGTACAATAAAAGCCTCCATGATAGAAGCTTGAGACTCCATAACCCCCCAAGAATGGAAAAACTCCTATGTTGATGAACATACCATTGTGGCTTCAATCTAAAGGAAACAAAGGAAGTGGACAAGGATGATAAAAACCATGTAGATAAGGTGCAGTTGGAAGTCCTAGCTGATGCTCAAAGGAGAAAGCATGAGAATCCTAAAATTGAATCTCCAATGGAGGTGGAATAATAGGCGTGTTGAATTTTTCATTTGAGAGGAGATGAGTGTCCTCTGATATATCCTCAACAACTACAATACGTGGCTCGATGATTGGAGTTGCAATAGTACTTAGGCAACGTTGAAGAGAAATTTTGTGCAAGAGATGGAATCTGAATAGGAGGTGGACGTGTAGAAGTCACAATATTGGTCTTAGGAACAACACATAAGTTTAAGCAACCCAACTTCACCTTAGTAGACTCTCATGGAAAAAGAGAGCGAGTCTTCGATAGTGGAGATGGTGGACCAAAATGTGAGAAGGAATATAGGCAGGAAGCATGATCAACAGTCCCTATAGCAATAATATTATCTGTATTATCTGTCTCACTATCTCTAATGTGCATTAAATCTTGTGCAAACTCAACTATCTTTCTTTTCCCATTGTGTGTAATTTGATAAATAGAGAGAAAGTTAGAGGATAGAGTTGGAACAAAAAGTACATCATGAAATGTACCATCATCAATGTCAATAGAACCTTTCTGACACACAGTCATAACAATGTTGTTCCCCATCAAAATGTGTGGAGTAGGAGAAGCCTCAAAAGAAGAGAAAAAATCCTGAGAAGATGCCATATGGTGTGAAGCATCTGAATCCAGTAACCATCTTGATGTAGATACAACTCTGATACCACTTGATGAAGGTACACTCTGATACCACTTGATGAAGGGCCACACTACCCTACTAACTCATAACCTAGAATGCAACAATATGAAGACAAAGAGAGATAAAATGCTTCCCAAGAAATTTTATTAAACTTCAAAATCCTTAGCAATTACAATAACCTTTCTGCAAGATCTCTCAAGATCCAATCCAAGCCCAAGCTAGTCCAGATCCAGACTCTGGTAGAAACCTCCAAGATCTCAACTTGTGCTCGCAAGCCACCAAGCAACCTCCTTGTTTCTAAACCGCAGTCACTAGCTCTTCTCCAACTCACATTCGACACTCTGTCTACACACTCACAAGTCCATTCAAATCTTACTGTAAACTACCTCACATTCGGTGCTCTGTCCATAGACTCAAGAAAACTCACTCTTCACTTCCTCCTTCTCTTTCACACCTTGAAGCCTTCACACCTTCCAACTTTCACACCTTGAAGCCTTCACACCTTCCAGCTTGACTTTCCTAAGCTTTCACACCTTCCACAGATTCTACTTCTCAAGCTTCTCCTTCCCAAGCTTCTTCTTGAGCTTCTCCTTCTTGAGCTTCTCCTTCTCAAGCTTCACCTTCTCGAGCTTCTACTCCTCGAGCTTGATTAGAAATGCTCATATGCCTTGCTTAAATAGGCACTTACCACCCAATGCATGACTTATCCACAACCTTTTAGAATTCCTCCACAACCTTCTACAACTTCCATAACCTTCTACAATATCCACAACTTCCTACAATATTCATAACTTTCTAGAATTCCACCAACACACCTCGATAAATGGAATGACAACCATTTTTTATTTTTATTTTTAACTTTTCTATTACGCCACCTATGCACCTCGAAAATAGAAATCCCCTTTTCCTTTCTTTTCTCCTTTTTTCCGCTTTTTATTTTTATTATTATTTCTCCTCTAATTTTTGTCACTTTCTCTCTCCTCCAGATTTTATTTATTTTTTCAATAGTTTTCCCATGCAAGATGCTCCTGCATCACATCTAGAAGAATGAGGAATAGTGGTTGCACATAGTGCATGACCCTTTCCTATTTCTTTACCATCTGACTGAAATGATGATGATGAAGAGGGTCTATGAGAAGTAGAAGGAATATCAATGTTGCTCTTCTAAAGGAGAGCTATCAAATTTGAAACCTGTTTGGCATAACCATCTAACTTCTTCTCATAGCATTGTGACTATTCATGATTAGGCTTATTACAATAAGCACACTTCGGTCTTTCTAGCTTTGATTTACCCCCCTTAGGAGGAGGTAGCCCTAATGAATTGTGAGTGCTTGAATCAATCTAAGACTCTATAGAATGAGATTTATGAGTCTTCTCCTTGGTCCTTGAAGATGGCCGAGCTACCAATGCATGACTCTACAAGGTTGTGAGAGAATCCAACTAAGAGAGCTTAGCCTGCTCTCAATTCAACTGATCACAAAAAAACTCAAAGGATGGCATGGTAAATCTATTACACAAAGCATCTTTGATGGAATAGAAGGTAGAAGAAAAAATCTAAAAGTTTCCACGAAGCTTAGAAAGAATCAGGTAGATACACTCAGTGTCAGTCTTCGTTTTCTCACAACCCTACAATAAAGATCTCAGTTGCTTGAATTTCATCAAGAAGTCCTCAATGGATGGAAAAGAATCTGGTATAAGTGAGGTAAGCTTTGCCTCAATCTAAAGTGCCCTGAACTCATTCATTGTACCAAAAAAGCCTTCAAGTTTGGTCCACATAGTTAAAGGGGTATTGCACTTATCAAGATGAAACTGTTAACCAGTCGGAGTCCTGTAAAGTAGTCAATCCTATTGCTTCATCTATCTTGTTCCTGTGCTGCATGACCTCAAAAGGCCTCTGTAAAACTAGTTGCACTGCATCTAAACAAGACCACAACCCTTTTGACTAGAGAAGCCGTGTCATCAAGGTCTTCCATGTGTGATAGTTATAAGGGGTCAGAAGTTCTAGACAAGAAGAGGTCTCAGCCATTATTTTAGAAGGTGTTGAATTGTTTTTGAATGAAGTTCTAGTTTACATAAGTGAATAATAGAAATAATATTACAAAACACCCCCCATCAATGCAAAAAAACCGAACCTCGACTGCTAGTAGGAATGTGTAAATGATAGAAGAGCAAAAGCTCTTTAGATATGAATCACAAATACCTATTTTTTGTAGGCCAAAAAATCACCAAATGTTGAAAGTACTATGTCCACTCAATATTACTCCAAAATCATATCAGATATGGAAAGTAGACGATAAATCATGCACTTTTAAAAAAATAACACCTGAATATGTGTCCATATGAGCCCAAATGAAGCCTTTGAAGTTACAAAAATCAGGATTTGTGATTTTCAGAAAAATTCAAAAACATAGATCACAAACTACCTACACCAATGTGTAGAACACGAAATTCTAGTCCAAAACAAAAAAAAATGCTCGAAAAAAGGAGTTTGTATGAGTGAGATATCATTGTTTGAAAATCACCTTTGTAATAATTTTTCTGAATTGTCACCGTCACACCTTCAAAAATAAAATAAAAATACCCAAAAAATGTGAGATTTGTTCTGTCAAACCCTTCTTCTCCTTTTTCTCCAAATATTGAACAAGCTACAACAGAGCTGACTTTGATACCATAAAGGATTTGAGCAATATGCAATACAAATCCACAAAGCCTGATGAATACCTGCATGTAAAAACCTATCACAGAGAAGAAAAAGATAAGAAGAAACAAGGGTTTGTTCTGAAAATATGCATTTTGTATTCTCAAAATTGAAAAAGATGCAAGATAATTACAAATGATCTATCCTTATAGAAGGAGATCGAAACCTAAAAAGGGTAACCTAAAAGGCACAAAGGGTAACCTAAAAGGTAAATGTTATTTAATAATTACTAATTAACTATTAAATAAGAATGCAAAAGGTACCTAAAGTGAAATCTTAAGGGAGAAAAGATAACTTAACTAATGAAATTAAATTAACCTTTTTCTCTAGTAAATATATTTATTTATTTTATTATAAAAAGATAACAAAAATTGTGAAAAGAAAGTGAATAACTAACAAATATTTATTTATTTAATATTAGAAAAAACTATGTATTTAAAAAAGTAAAGTAAAGTGATTTTATTTATTTTTAAGAATATAAGAAAACAAAGAAAAACTATTCTTTTATTTTAGTTGAGGTACCTTCTTTTGTAAGTTTACTCATTTTAAAAACTTTAGTTTTATTTATTTATTTTTCTTTTAGAGAGAATATTTTTTTGAGAACAATAAGATAATTTAGAACATAGATTATTTTGAGAGAATTTTTTTGGAGAATAATAAGATAATTTAGAACAGAGACTTTAGAAGACAAGTTACAGGTTATACATTTAGATTTTGAAGTAAAAGTTTTTTTTCAAAGCTTGGGAGTGAAGTCTACAATTGGGTTTTCTTCTTCTTAACATATCAACTTGGTGTTTGAAGGTATGGATAAGTCTATTATGAATACATTTCTTGATCTTCATGAAGATCCAACAATTCAAACAAATGTTATGCTAACCTTCAAATCTGAATAGTGTTGCTAGGAAGATTCATACTTTACAATATTCAAATGATATTTTCTTTAGGACTGGTACTAATGAAAGAAATGTGAAATTGAATTATCTTTCCACTGATGTAGGTTGTAGATCTGTATCATTTCATATGAGGTTATAACATTTAAATTACTAACTTATTTACATACATAAATTCCATAAAAACTCACTATTGTGAACTTTGAAAGTGTTTTACTTTATTGTTAAATATTAATAATTTAAAAATAATAATAATTCATTATAAACTGATTAGATAATTAACATATTAAATTTTTCTACACTTATATACCCTTTATATAATCAAACAAAACTTTTGAAAACAATCTAATCCAAATCATTCGATGGAACCTTATATTATTTGAGGTTTTGTGGTATTTGTTTTATGATGGGTTTTGGAAATTTTAATTTGATGTTTTATTTTTTGATGGCTTTTATGTGAATTATTTAGCTGGCCAAACTAGGATGTGTTAATCTCATTGCAAGATATATTGTTAGTTAGTGTCAAAACACTTAGTCATAATGGACAAACAATAATAACCAAGTTACTAGTCTATAGTGTTAACCAAGCTCATAAAGGAACCATGCAAACAATGTTAACTGAGTAGGAATTAAGAAATTTCAACCGAGTTGTTGCGTCAACTGAGTTGACAGTTCACACCGAGCTGTAGTGTCAACTGAGTTGACAGTGTCTATCGTACTCTAGTGTGAACTGAGACAATAAAGCAGTTTTGTTCCAAGGTGTAATCAAGTTGACATAATATTGCAAACCAAGTCAACAATGTCTACCGAGTGATCAACATGAATCGAGCATCTAGTATTGAAGCCGAGTGCCAGAGTTAACCAAGGTGACAATGTTGCCCAAGTATCTTTTGTTGGAAATATAAGAGGAGTAACCGAGAGGGAAGGGGTGAATTGGTTACCACAAAAATAAATCCCAGATCCCTTAGATGTCAATACAAATCAAAACTTTGTGAAAAATGAAATCTATTATAACTCGACAAACACATAGGAAAAATGTTGTAACTCAGCAATGTTAACATTCTAGTCATGTTTGTTATTAGTAACATACACTTATTCAGATTATGAGTTCATACCGAGCATATTGTATAGTTAACAGTGTTAACCAAGCATTTCAATTATTACCGATTTCTACAATTGCTACTGAGTTCTTTGGATAGATTTCAGTTTGCACCGAGCAGTTACTATAGAGGTGATGATTAGCAGTATAAATTGAGCATCTCAGTGTATGCCGAGTTTATGAATGCAAACCGAGTTATGAAGTGCTTGCTGAGTTCGCAGTTGATGTGATGTGAGTCTAGTGTTAACCAAGATACTTAGTGTTAACCAAGAGACTCTATTTATATTGAGCTCAAGGTGACAATGTTTATTGAGCTATACAGTAAGAATCAAGTGATTCAGTTTATATGCTGAGTTTAATAGTATTTTTCAAGTCACCAGTGTAGACTGAGTTCAAGACTAATTGGAAGTGATTAGTATGGACTGACCTTCTACGTCTACTGAGTGCATGACGATGCCAAGCATTGATGAGGATGTCATGTATCAAAACCTCACCAAGTCAGTCTTTAGAACTTGAGTTTCTACACTTTGGCTAACTTTTTAATATTTGTGTAAACTTGTATTATGCCCGACTTTGTAATTGTGTAATTGGATTGATATATATGTAATGTATTGTATCACATCCAAATAGTCATGGAGAAGTAATGTAATCACCAGAGAAGAGAAAAAGAGTGAATTATAAAGACTACAAGTAGTATAAGGAGCAACAAAGATTCATCTATCACAGCAAGGTGATTTGTAAACTCAGAGGAATCTCATTCAACAAACCAAGTTATAGATCAGAGATCGGCTACTGCTTCATCTTAATAGGTGGATCAGTCAAATATTTTAACAAGGTATACCTAACAGTCTTATGTAAATCTCTTTACTGAGTGCATACTTCATTGTATGTTTGTAAATCCTTTTGCAAGGTGGACCTAGTAGTCCTTATTGCTCCTAACAAGGCGAATCATTAGAAGTGATCATTGTAAGCCTTAACAGGCCAACTTTATACTACAGTACTAAAGCTTGTGGGTATCATCCCCACCCTAGTTTTACTTTCTTTTTGGAAGGTTTCTAGGTCACCAAAATCTTGTGTTAAAGTGTTACATATGCTTTCATGTTTTTAGTTTCTCATGCATGTAGTTAGATCATAATTCACATAAAGGATTAATTACTAATTGGGATAAAAGTTTTAGAAGTTACCGATTCACCCCTCCCCTCTCAGTAACTTAGACTATCATAATATTTCCAATAATTGGTATCAGAGCATTGTGGTTCTTAGTGAAAAGTTTAACAACTTGAGAAAAGATCAAAGGCAATGGAGGTATTCAAACTTGACAAGGCTATTGACAATGAGAAGCTAGATTTGGAATTGGCCATTGGACAACTCAAGAAAGAAAAAGAGCAACTCTCTCAATCCCTGAAAAGAAGAAAAGATCTTGCAATCTAGATTAATGATTCACTCTACATTGAAGAAAGAATTGAAGACATCCATTCAAGCAATTCAGATGAAGCTGATCAAGCAATCAAAGAACTATTGAAAAAGAATAGTACTTTTCAAGAAGAAGTAAGAAAACTAAGAAGAGAGCAAGAAATATAATCAGTAAGATTATGTGAAGTCATGGAAAAGAAAAACAAGATAAGAGAAGAGATAGAAGGAAAGAACAATGAAATTCAACACCTATCCCTTCAATGAGTAGACTTCATTGAACAACTCACCAATGCAAATGAAGAAATCATGAACCTGAGATCAGAAAATGAAAGATTGCAGAATGATCTAAACATTGAAAGACAAACCAATGAAAGAATGATGAAATCCCAAGCAAACATGAATCAATTGAATGAGCAAATTCATTACAGACAAAAAGGAAAGGCAAGAATTGGATACATAGAAGAAGGTGAATCATGCAAGCAAGGAGCTCAAAAGAATAAACCTACTTGCAGCCATTGTGGTAAGATAGGTCATACATTGAACAAATTTTGGAGCAATGGGAAAGAAAAATTCAATAGAAAATGCTACAATTGTAATCAGCATGGTCATAGAGAAAAAGAATGCAAAACCAAGATATTGAATCTAGTAGAACAAAGTGTGAAAGCTATATTTGGTTGGGATTGTAAAACTTGGTGTAGATGTCATTACTATGGAGAATTTGAACACATTGGAATGAATTGTGTAAAGAATCACATAAGGAAATGAGATACTACCAAAAGATGTTTCATTTGTACAAAACTTGGTCATCTTGCTAAGAACTATATGAATACTGGAAGAATTGAAGATGAAAAGAAGGCAAAAGCTGATAACATTAGAAAACAAATGAGATAACAATGGGTTCCAAAGTCTATCGAGAATGCAAGTCCGAGAAATGATGATCAAGTGACTCAAGAATTGGGTGACTCCATCATTTTAACTTAATTTCTTAGAAGAGGATTGGAACTAGGATACTAAAGAAGACATCTAAATTAGCTCCAGTTGACAGGACAAAAGATCCATATCAACATTCAAGATGCAAAGGGATCACTAAGTAAGAAGTACCAGTTACTATCGAATTACCTTCCTTACCAAGCAAGGTCAGGTCATAGACTCTACCAAGTGAGGTCAAGAGTAACTAAGTCTTATATGGTTACCGAGTCATGAAAGACTCCATTGAGTAATCAATGCAAGCGAAGTGGATGATAGTATATTAATTTGATCTAACATTTATACCAAGCATTTATGGTAAAATTTGATAAAAGGAATGAAATTGAAGTCATTCTTCAGCATGAATTTTCAAGAGCTATTTGTGCAGAGCGATCTTCAAGAGAATTCAAGCGATTTGAGGCAACTGTTACCATTTTTTTTTTGAATTCTCTCAAACCCTACCAAGTGAAGATGAAAACCACCAACAAAAAGTGAAATGAGGTTCAGATATGTTGGTTCATGGTCTAGAATGGAAGGAACTAGATTTCAAGCTCACTCCTACAATTATGGATCCCCTAGATCCGAGTGGAGCATCGTCGCAAATCCCTTCCAAGGTACTATTGATCAATGATATCCATTCTCATTTTAAATGTGCAATTTAGGATATTGGTACACTAGAAATGGATGAATGTTTAAAGGAGTTATGCATTGATGGTGTATTGAAACTTGAGCACCAACATCTCGAGGATAAAGGTTTAACTCATATTCCTCATATGCCATGAGATTTCCAAGTGAAATGGATTAGGTTTATCCTCACGTGTGTATAGCAGATAGTTGTGGTTGGAACAACCAATTCTGATAACCAAGAAGATGATCCACAAGATCACTGGTCTCCCAATGTTGGCAAAAGCTAAAACAACCAAAACCCTAGGTTAGGTTGAATTGGAGAAGAAAACCCTAGCCAAGTGGGATGGAAGGGGGATAAAAATAAGTAATATCACTAACATGGAATTGAAGTTTGGTATTCATGTCATTGCACACAAAATCTATAGTTCGAGCAGATTGAATAGTGTGTCTTGTGAAGTAGTTGACCTGGCATACAAGGTAGTCAAGAATAACCTTTCTCTTGACCTTGCCGAGCTACTGTTGAATCAATTGAACAAAAATATGGAGAGCATTAGGAAATCAAAGAACAATCCATGTAAGTTTGGCTCTCTATTGACATGTTTATTCTTCTATGTTCAAAAATTCTTTCCATCAAAAGGTACTATTGTTTGGAGGAAAGATGTGCCAGTACTCTATCAGATTAATGAATACATTGCTAAGATGGGAGGAAATTATACTAGTATCATGGACAATTATTTTGATGCATTCAAGGAGAAAATGAATAACATATTTTGAATCCCCAAGAAACTAGTTGAGGATTATAAAGATGATGTTTGTTTTATATTAGATAGTGACAAGGTATACATTCAGGCAGTTAGGCCTAGAATCGCATGGGAAAAACCTCTAGGATATGAGGTAAATATTGATGAAACAAAAGATATAATTGAGGCACTAATAAACAAGCTAGTGGACCCAAAGGTTTCTTATTTTGGCACATGTGCTGAAGCTAAGGCCAAAATTCAACTGGAGATTAAGTTCCCTCAGGCGGTTAACAAAGGCAAGAAGAAGATTGCCAAGTTGAAAACAAGTTCCACTCTCCTGTTGACTGAGGGAAAAGGTGAAGATGAAGAAGTAGAGGATGAAGAATCAAAGGAAGAGGAACCATTGAAGAAAAAGGGCAAGGTAATCATTACCAAGCCTGCCAAGACATCCACTGCAGTATTCACCGGGAGATCCTCTAGGAAGCAAATAGACAAGGAAGGAGGAGACATCATTTTCAAGAGGTCTCCACCCACATTTGAGGATATAATGAAAGAATTGGAATTATGTTCTGGAATAAAAAAATTCAAGGCATTAAAATATGAAACCAAAATAGTTGACAAGTAGAAGCAGATTGAAGATATACTGATATCTAAGATGGGTAAGTGGAAGTACTCACTTTATCAGCTCACTTAGTAGATTCCAAATGCATTAATGATCAAAATCAAGCCAAGATGGGAACAAGCAATAAAAAATGCAAAAGATATTTATGAGCAGACATTGAGGTAGCTTATGCCAAGTCTGAATGACAAGGAAGTGAAAGAATCTTTAAAGAAAAATGAAGAAAAATTAACTTTAAGATTCAATACTTGTCTTGTTTTGTTGAATGAAATAGAGCATGTTGTGAAAAATGCAACAAATACATGGAAGAATATCTATCTTCTTCACAAACTAAGTGATTTTCTAGTTAGTATAAGTGACAAAGATAATGATTATGATCAAGAAAAAGATGAAGAGAAAGATGATGAAGAAGTAACTCATTTTGATAATGTTAACGATGAAGAGGAATAAAAGCAAGAGGCTACCAAGGAAGATGCACAAGATGTTGAGGAAACTGACCCAGTTAAGATTACTACAGTGGTTATAGCCTCACTTCCTCACTCTCCAAGCAAAAAATTGATAACATCAAGCATGGAGACAACCTCAGTAGGATTGATTGTGACTAGTACTACAAGCACAAGCATTCAGTCAATCTTTGCACCAGTCCAACTTAGCACATCATTGACTGAAGTGTCAAAAACTTCATCTATCGAGCTACAAGTTCTACCCTCTACATAAATTTTGTCTACAAAAGGTATTTCCACTAGTATTTCTACAATAAGTGCAGTATCCATTTTTGTAGCAAGCCCTACTATTTCAACTATTGTTTCCATTCTAAGTACACGAGCAATAAGTGCAAGGACAGTTGAGACCAAGCCTCAACCGAGCACAAATTTTTTGGGTAAAGGTAAAGAAAAGGAAGAGGGTATAGATCTTGATGAGGAGATTGTCATTCCCAAATGGGACATCTCAAATCTAATTCTAGATTAGATGCAAACCTTTGGTGAACTTTTACAAAAAGAAAGCCAAGCAACAAAGGCTAAGAGAAGAAAGGAATAAGGAGTTCAAGATCATTGAGGATGCAAAGAACATTCTAGCAGAGGCTATAGGTATATACTTTTCAACCAATTTTGTATCAGTTGGCAGAGGCAATCCAAAAATACAATGAAAATTTGAATGGACAAGCTAAATTATTACAGAGGGCTAAGAAAAAGTTTGAGAATAAGGTTTTAGAACTTATTGCTCAACAGATTTCCATTCACCATGGAGAGTTATCTACTATTTTAACTCTC
Source organism: Cupressus sempervirens (assembly GCA_028749045.1). NCBI lineage: Eukaryota > Viridiplantae > Streptophyta > Pinopsida > Cupressales > Cupressaceae > Cupressus > Cupressus sempervirens. The sequence goes on along the minus strand of CM053788.1, from coordinate 158,944,269 downwards.
TAGAAACCTCTTGCATTAATGTATTATTACTTTTTGGCAAATTATGTTACACATCAAATTTTCACAAAAGAAATAAAAGACATATTATCTAAAATTGATGAAGATCTTAAGGCAAGTGCACAATAGTTGCAGCTTGACCCAAGTTCTAGCTCTACTCACTTCAGCAAAATTAGATTTCTAACAGATATGCAGGCAGAACTACTCAGAGAAGAGGCAAGAATTAGATCTACACTAATAGCTATCCAGAATATGATTCTCCCTAACATGGATGCACTCCAGAAGCATATTGCATATTCAAAAACCCTCATCCTTGACAATAATTTCTCTATTGCAGACCACATGATTGAATTGTTAGCAGAAGTGCAGGTTGCATTGCACACATGCAAGGTCTTGCAAGAGAATTGGGACAAGACTTTGGCACTCATAATAAAGGTACATTCAAAATTCTTGTCTCATTTTGGCATTACTATGTAAATACATATAGCATAATCCTTTGGCATTAATGTCAAAAAGGGGGAGAAGTTATAAGGAAGCTATAAGGAGCTATAATAAGGAGATAAAAGGGGGAGAAGATGAAAAAAAATTTTAAAAATTGAAAATTGTAGAAGAAATGTATAGTATACTGTATATTATGTATGGGGGAGCATTACCATGTACATAAATGTATCCTTTACAAAACCAATTTTGAAAAATCTCAAAAACAGTATACTCTACCGAGTTGGAGACATAAGGTGATGGATAATTCAGTTTTGACTGATAAGTGTTTTTGTCACTAATGCCAAAGGGGGAGATTGTTGATATTCCAATCATGCTTGTTATTAGTGACATACACTTATTTAGATTATGAGTTCATACTGATCATATTGTACAGTTAACAATGCTAGCCAAGAATTTCAGTTGTTACCGAGTTCAATAGATGCTACTGAGTTCTTTGGACAGATTTCAGTTTGCACCGAGTAGTTACTATAGAGGTGATGATCAACAGTATAAACTAAGCATTTTAGTGTATGCCAAGTTTATTAGTGCAAACCAAGTTATGTAGTGCTTACCGAGTTTGCAGTTGATGTGATGTAAATCTAGTGTTAACCAAGCTACTCAATGTTAACCAAGAAACTCAGATTATACTGAGCTTGAGGTGACAGTGTTTACTGAGCTATACAAAAAGAATCAAGTGATTCACTTTATATGCTGAGTTTCATAGTATTCGTCGAGTCACCAGTGCAGACCGAGTTCAAGACCACTTGGAAGTGATCAGTATGGACCAAGCTTCTACGTCTACCGAGTGCATGACGATGCTGAGCATTAACAGTGGATGCCAAGTATCAGAACCTCACCGAGTTAGTCTTCAGAACCCAAGTTTTTACACTTTGGTTGACTTTGTAATATTTGTGTAAACTTGTATTATGGACGACTTTGTAACTGTGTAATTGGATTGATATCTATGTAATGTATTGTATCACATCCAAATAATCATAGAGAAGTAATGTAATCATTAGAGAAGAGCAAAAGAGAAAATTACAAAGGTTACAAGCAGTATAAGGAGCAACAAAGATTCATCTATCACAACAAGGTGATTTGTGCACTCAGAGGAATCTCATTCAGCAAACCAAGTTGTAGATCAGAGATTAGCTACTATTTCATCATAATTGGTGGATCAGTCAAATCCTTTAACAAGGTAGACCTAACAATCTTATGTAAATCTCTTTACCGAGTGCATACTTCATTGTATGTTTGTAAGTCCTTTTGCAAGGTGGATCTAGCAGTCCTTATTGCTCCTAACATGGCAGATCATTAGAAGTGATAATTGTAAGCCTTAATAGGCCAACTTTATACTGCAATACTAAAGCTTGTGGGTATCATCCCCATCACAGTTTTACTTTCTATTTGGAAGGTTTTTGGGTCACCAAAATCTTGTGTTAAAGTGTTATGTATGTTTTCATGTTTTCAGTTTCTCATGCATGCAGTTAGATCAAAATTCACATAAAGGATTAATTACCAATTGGGATAAAAGTTTTAGAAGTTACTGATTCACCCCTCCCCTCTTAGTAATTTAGCCTGTCATAATATTTCCAATAGGTAAACACTAAAGTAACTCGGCAAAAAAAAATCTTAAGACATTATATGTGGTTAATCTTACTTTAACTTAGTTGCATACACATAAAAGAAATAGCATGAACACAATTGACATCAAGATTTATCATGAAACCCAATTTGGAAAAAACTACCAATTGCAACTAGTTACCAATTTTTTCTCTTCTAAAGTGAGCCCTGTTAGGAGCCAACCCGATTAAAGGTTACAAAACACACTATTAGATGTGACCTTATTAGAGGATTTAATCACCCTATTAGGAGTGGCCTTCTTAGAGGTCTTTAGACACTTAAATAGAAATGCCACCTTGTTAGAGGATTTACAAATAGCTATTAAGCCAACTCTCTTAAGAATTTTATCTCTCTTCTGTTGGATCTGCAATCCAACAAAGAATTTTATCTCTCAAAACATAGACATCTCAAATTATTTACTCATTTCCTCTAAAAATGCCTTGCACAAGTCATCATTTCCTGTAAATAAAGTGTCATCCACAAATATTTTTGCCAGTACAGTCTTCTTGTCTGGTCCTTCTTTGATGTGCAGAATATTGTTATAATTTGTTCTTTGAAAACCAATCTTTATCAGGTAGTTATGAAGTCTTTCATACCAAGCTCTGGAAGCTTGCTTGAGACCATACAATGCTTTGTGTAATTTGTAGACTATATCTCTTTTGTTGGGATCTACAAAATGGTCAAGTTGTTCTATGTAGACTTCCTCATCAAGAATTCCATTTAAGAATGCAGATTTTACATCCATTTGATAAACTTTAAATCCTCTATGTGCTGCATATGCTATTAAAGTTCTAACACCTTCTAATCTTGCAATAGGAGCAAAAGTTTCACCATAATCAATACCTTCTTTTTGAGAATAACCTTTACATACTAACCTTGCTTTGTTTCTGAAAACTTCTCCATCTTCATTTAGCTTATTTTTGAATACCCACTTTGTGTCAATTACATTTTTATCCTTGGGTCTAGGAATAAGATTCCACATCTTATTCTTCTCTATCTATTCTAGTTTTTCATTCATAGCTTCAATTCAACTTTCATTATCCAGAGAATCTTTAAGATTTCTAGGTTCAAATTCAGCAAGAAAACATGTACCTTTCAATTTGTTTCTTGTCATTGTTCGATCTGACTTTTCTCCAATAATCTAATCAGGTGCATGATGCCTTCCGACATATCTTGCCAACATAGGTAATTTGGATTTGGAGTTTGCTCCATTGATCTCTTCATGATCTTCTATATTAAGCTCAAGTCCCACTATCTGTGACACGGGTCCATCAGACTCAGTTTTCTCTAGCAACAACTTGGTAGCTTTTGACTGCAACTCGGGTCTTTCAGACTATGACTCAGGTTGTACTGGTTGCAACTCGGTAGCCTTTGGAGATTTTGGAGACTCGAGAAGGTGAGATCTCCTAACTTTCAAATAGATTTAGCACTATATTAGGTTCAAAGTAAATAAATCTTCTTTAATCCCTAGGTATCCTAGGAATATGCCTGCATCACCTTTGACATCAAATTTACCTTTCCCAGATTCTTTCAAGATAGAACATTTGCTACCAAATACTTTCAAGTAACTTACATTAGGTTTGTAGCCATACCATAGTTCATAAGGAGTTTGATTTGAGTCTTTGTTCAATTGTACTCTATTCAAGGTATGCACTATAGTGTTGATTGCTTCCTTTTAGTATTTGATTGCAACATTCTTATCTATCATCAATTTTCTTGCACAATCCATGATGGATCTATTCCTTCATTCATATATACCATTTTGCTATGGTGTACCAAGAGCTGATACCTGTCTCTTAATTCCTTTTTCAATACAAAATTCATTTAAATCATTGGAAATGAATTCACCACCTCTGTCTAATCTCAAACATTTTAATTTCTTTCAAGTTTCCTTCTCTACTCTTGCCAGATACCACTTAAATTTTTGAAAAGCTTCAAATTTTTCTTTTGGATATATTATAGTCATCATTCTAGAATAATCATCAACAAAAAGAATAAAAAACTTATCTCCACTATAACTCTCTATTCCAATAGGTCCACATAAGTCTATATGTACAAGCTCTAAGACTTCTTCAGAATGATAGTTCTTGTTTTTGAAACTAGTTTTTCTCATCTTGCCAATTTGACAATTTTTTCATAGACCCATATCGGGTTTCTTTAGACTAGGAATACCTCTTATTCTTTTTTTTTTGCTTATCTTGAATAGATTATCAAAGTTTACATGACATGATCTTTTGTGCCATAACCAACTTTTTTCTACTTGAGCGATAAATCATGAACTTTCACTAAGATCTAGATAGAATAGATTACCTTTTGTTTGTTTGCTAGACCCAACCAAATTTCCTTTTCCATCTAGTAGTTTGGCCTTCCCATTCATGAATTCTACCTTGAATCCAATGTTATTCAATTGTGTCACACTCAGTAGATTATGCTTTAGTCCTTCAACCAAATAAGCATTGTCACATCTAAGTTCATTGGTTAATGAGATACACCCTTTTCCCTTTATGCAACAAGGTTCATTGTTTCCAAATCTCATACTACCACCACCATAATGTTCCATATGTTCAAATTTTGTTTTGTCACTAGTCATATGATGCGAGCAATCACTATCAATAATCCATGTATCATTTTTGCTAATATGAGAGATAAGTGCCATTTTATCTCCTTCATCATCAGATTCATCTTTTACAACAATATATACCATTTCATCTTCACTGTTATCAAAATATTTAGCCATAAAACAAGATTTCTTACCTTTGTCCTTGTAGTTTTTGAATTCCTTGTTGGCTTTGAACTTATTGCTTTTGTTTTCTTCTCTACTTTCTTTGTTAGGACATTTTGCAGCGATGCGAACAAATTTTTCACAAGAAAAATAGATTAGAGGAATCTTACCTTTGTACTTTCCTCTGCCTTTGGAATATTTCCTTACAAGAAGGGCTTCAACAACTTCAAGATTATTTTTTGAACTTTCTTCCTTTTCTTCACTTTCTAATTGATTGACTTTTGATTTCTTACCCTTTTTCTTTAGTGAAAGCTTGGCTTCAAATGTAAAGTCGATACCTTTGGAACTAGGGACATAATTATCATAGTTATCCAACTCAAAGGTTATCAATCTTCCAACTAGAGCATGCAAAGTTATATTGCTATTTGGATCACATCTCATCTCTTGAATAAAATATACTCTAATGCATAGATAGGAAGAAGGGTTCTAAGTACCTTGCTTACAACTATTTTTTCATCAATGTCTCCTTTAGATACTTTGATTGTGCTCACACTTGCTTTGATTCACTCAACATATTTTGTAATGTTTTCATCTTCTCTCATCTTCATCTGATAAAATTGTCCTATGAGACTTTCAGCTTTAGCTCTTCTTACATTATCATCTCCTCCATAGATGGCTTTCAGTTTGATCCACATATCATAAGTTGTAGTGCAACTTTTGACTTCATCAAATTCAACATAATTAAGAGAAGAAGCAATGTCAATCATCATGATGTTATGATTTTTCTTTTCAACAATTTCTTTAACTGATAATGTTCTACTTGGAGTCTTGTATTCACTCTCAAGATATGTACAACCTGAATTGCTAATAGATGCCAAATGTAACCTCATAATTTTTTGCCATGCAGCAAAGTTGTTTCTATTCAACTTGGGAATCTCTCTTCTGTAAGACATCTTGATCTTTAGCTTAGGTCTTTGAAACCTTCTGTGCAAGCACCAAAAGCTCTGATACCAATTTTTGAAAATATAAGAGTAGTAACTGAGAGGGGAGGGGTGAATAAGTTACCACAAAAATAAATCCCATATCTCTTAGATGTCAATACAAATCAAAACTCTGTGAAAACTAAACTCTTGTCTAACTCGACAAACACACAGGCAGAATGTTGTAACTCGATAAATGAAAATCTTAAGACATTATTGTGGTTAATCTTACTTTAACTTAGTTGCATACACATAAAATAAATAGCACAAACACAATTGACACCAAAATTTAACATGAAAACTCAATTTGGGAAAAACCACCAATTGCAACTAGTTACTAATTTTCACTCTTTTGAAGTGAGCCTTGTTAGGAGCCAACCATATTAAAGGTTACAAAACACACTATTAGGTGTGACCTTGTTAGAGGATTTAATCACCCTATTACGAGTGGCCTTGTTAGAGGTCTTTACACACTTCAATAGAAATGCCACCTTGTCAGAGGATTTACAAATAGCTGTTAAGCCAACTCTGTTAAGAGATTTAGATCACTGCTACAATGGTTAGAAGCTAACAATGTGATGACTTGATTTCAAATGCAACTGAATTGCTAATTATAGATCTCAATTCTGGCTTGTATACTTGATCCTTCCTAATCGGATGTATCTTTGCGACTCAAAAAGGATATTCTACTTATCCTTCTAATTAGCTTCTTCTAGGCATCATGAAATATTCAATTATGTTCCACACATTCAATCCTCAACTTGACCTTATAATTATATCTTACACATTATCAAGTCGACTTGAATACAACTTAGAATAATTAATATTCATCTTCTCAGTCAACTAGAACCAACAAACAATTCAATTGAACTCAATATGATAGAACAAGAAAATCCTTTCTTAGCCGACCTTGCTCGATAGATACTAACTCAAAGCAATTTTTCTATGTTAACTAAGTGAACTCGGTTAACACTGCACATTCACAAAGTTCCTTTGGTAACTGAATGATCTCAATTAACACTGGTTCCATCCAAAATTTCCTTCAATAATCGAGTGAGCTCGGTTAACACTCAACTTCTACAAACTTTCTTTTGACACTTGAGTGAACTTGATATATAGTGTCTTTTGAACTAGGAAAACTCTCGAATGATCGACAGACACATAAATTTGTCTTCGATGCCTGAGTGAGCTCAACATACACTAACTAGCAATGATATGACATTTTGTGTAACATCAAAGAAAATACATAGTTAATCAATTGTTTCCAATAATATCTTCAGCATCGCCCGAGTAAGCCATTGGACTCGAGTTACAACACTGAGCCAACTTGGTAATTATTTTTGGAATTAGTTATGTTGTAGCTGACCTTTGATGAAATCATTTAGATGGATATAAGTATGAAGAATTTCTCTTATCCAGTAAACAATAAGATACAAGAATTGTAATTGAAGAACTTCAATGAATATGGAAGAGGAAATTGTTTGAAGGCTACATGCATTCCAAGAAAATGAAGAGACTCACCTATCATAGTCAGGTGATCAGTTTACTTCAAAGGATCTTCATCAAAAATCACAATTGCAAATCAAAGATCAATCCACTGATTCATCCTAATAGGTGCATCAATCCTAAATCCTTTAATTGAGTGGACCTAGTAGTCCTTTGCAAAAATTCCTAAAAAAAGTACATACTTAACTATATTGTATAAATCCTTTCACAAGGTGGACCTAATAGTCCTTATTAATCTTAACTAAGTAAGATCATCAGGAGTGACTATTTGTAAGCCTTAACATGCCAACTTTAGTACTGCAGTAGTGAAGCATTGTGGGTGTCATCCCCACCCTAGTTTTACCTTCTACTTGGAGGGCTTCTAGGTTACCAATATTGTGTTATGGTGTTGTTACTTTACTATTTTATGTTTCATGCATGCAAGTAGATTAGACAACTTAACAAAGTCCTTTAGTTCAAGAAGTTTAAGTGGTTCCTGATTCCTCTCCCCCCCGCCAAACCTCTCAATTACCTAACTTGCATTACATTTTCACCTCTCAATTACCTAACTTGCATTACATTTTCACCAATTGGTATCAAAACAAGGTTCTCATATCAGAAAGTTTACCAGCTTAAGAGCACAGATCAAAGACAATGGAAGTACATGAGCTAGAGAAAGTTATTAAGAATGATAATTTGGATCTACATGTGGCCATGGAACAAATCAAGAAATGAAAGGAGATACTCTCTCAATCCATGAAAAGAAGAAAATAATTATCAGAAAAGATGAATGACAATCTCTTCATAGAAGAAAAATTGAAGATATTTGCAAAGTGAGAAGTTTAGATGAAGCAGATGTAGCTATAGAAGATCTACTTGGAAGAAACCTTATTCTTCAAGAAGAAGTCAGAAAATTGAAAAGAGAACAAAAGGACCAAGCTGAAAATGACAAAAAAATATGGCAGAAGAAGACAAAAGACTACTCAACACCAGGATATAAGAAAAGGACAATGAAATCCACCAACTTTCACTACATTAGGTAGATATAGAAAATTAGTTGAATGATGCAAATCAAGAAGTCATCAATTTAAGGACATAAAATTCAAGACTCAAGAATGATCTTAGAATAGAAAGAGAAACCAATGAAAGAATGATGAGATCACAAGCAAGCATGGATTAGTTAGCTGAAATATCTCAAAAAAGACATAAAGGGAAAGCAAGATTGGGCTACACTGAACAAGGAGAGTCATCACAACAAGGAGCTCAAAACAATAAATGGCCTACATGAAATCATTGTGGAAAAATAGGGCATACTTCAAACAAATGTTGGAGTAATGGAAAGTCAAAATTTAATGGAAAACATTACAGTTGTAACAAACATGGACATAGGGCAAGTGAATGAACAAAGAAAACCAAGTTTGAAGGAAATTGTTTTACATGCAACAAACAAGGCCATAAATCTTTAGAGTGCAAAACGAAGAATTGGAATCCTACTAAACAACTTGCTAAAGCAATCTTTTGTTGGGACTACAACACTTGGTAAATATGTTATTTATGTGGAGAATTTGGACATATTGGAGCCAATTGCATGAAGGCTCACCTTAGAAAGATAAATCCTACCAAAAGATGTTATGTATGTAAAGAACTTGGTCATCTAGCAAAGAATTGCATGAATAGAGGTAAAATTGAAAATGAAAAGAAATTAAAGGGTGACTATATCAGGACTCAAATGAAGCATCAATGGGTGAGGAATTCTCTAGAGAATTCAAGTGACATCAGTAAGGCTATTGACACCCAAGACAATGGATTGGGTGATTCAATTATCTCCAGTTGAACAGGCAAGGAGACCACTGGAGCTGTGAAAAAACTCATATTATACATCAATTCCAATCTTCCAAGCAAGATAGTCCAAATTAGCATATTAGATGCACTTGGACAGAAGTAAAGACTCAGACCAAACCGAACTGTTAGTTCTAACCGAGTCACTCCTTTGGCCTAACCGAGCTGTTAGACTAAACTTAGCCACTCCTTAGACCTAACCAAGCATGGGTAGACTAGGCCAGGTATGGTCAGTTAGTAATAGTCAAACATCATTTACTTACTCAGGTATAAAGCATTTAATAAAGACCTAAATCAAAAATTTGATAAAAAGATGAAATCACAGTTTTATTTTGATCGTGAATTTAGAGTTTTCTAAAGAGTGCAATATTCCTCAAGCTTCCAAAGCGATTAGGTGCAAGTGTGTTGAAGGAAATTCTCAAACGAAGTCAACAACTTCAAACCTTCATCAACCAAGCATCATGGAAGCATCTTCCAATTCAAAGGCCAAGAAGGGCTCAAAAATGTTCGTAAAAAGTTCAGATCACATTCCTCCAAAATTCCAACTTTATCCAACAATTGCCAAGGAGAAGGATCCTCAAGGAGCTCACTCATTGATCCCTCCAAAGGTACTCCTCATTCATGACATCCAAGCATTTTATCATTGCTCTATTCAAGGACTAGGGAATCTTGAGCTAGATCAAGTATATGGTGCATTTTGTGATAATGATGCGAGCCAGAGCACAAATATTTGAAGTTCAAGGGTTTGACCCACATCATCCACATGCCAAGGAACTTCCAAGTCAAATGGATTAGGATTATACTAAGTCAAGTTCATGATATGTCATTTTGGTTGGAACAAACCTATCCCATCATGAAGAAGATGATTCACGGGTTAACAGGGCAGCCAATGACAGAAATCTAAGGAGACCAAAACCCTAGGTCAGGCAAAACTGACAAAGCTAATCCTAGTTGAATGGGATAGCAGAGGCATGAAGGTGAACAATGTGATAGACATGGATATTAATTTTGGCATCCATATCATCAAGCACAAAATATTCAATTCAAGTTGTGCAAATAGCAAGCCATGTGAGGCAGTAGACCAGACATACAAGGTTGTCAAGAAGAATTTGTCTTTCAACCTTGTTGAGCTTCAACACACTTAGCTAAGCAAGAACATGGAGAGAATTCGGGCCTCAAAGAAAAACATATGTGAATTTAGTTCACTCTTAGTCTGTTTGTTCTTTTATGTTTAACAATTCTTTCCTTCAAAAGGAAATGTTGTTTGTAAGAAAGACACCCCAATTCTATACCAGATAAATGAATTCATAAATGAAATGGGTGAAAACTTTGAAAGCATCATGGATGCATGCTTTGCAAATTTCAAAGAAAGGATGCAAAGTAGGCTTAGGATCCCTAAGCAACTTGTAGAGGATTATGAGCAAGATATATGCTTCCTAGTTGACTGTGATAGAGTTCACATACAAGTAGTCATCCCTAGGATTGCATGGTAAAACCTATGGCACATGGGTGAATATTGATGATACAAAAGACATTGTTGAGGCACTCATCAATGAGCCTATGGACCCCAAGGCTACTTCTTTTGGAACCTATGATGAAGCTAAAACAATAATCTCACCTGAGATTTAGATTCCTCAAATTCTGAAAACAGGGAAGAAGAGGCTAGAAAGCATTGGAAATCAACTTGCCAATTCAAATTATCCTCTCGAACTCATTGAAGGCAAGGGTGATGATGTAGAAGAGGAAGAAGAGGAGGAAGAGGAAGAGGAAAGTGAAGAAGAAGAAAAAGATTTAGGGGAACCTTCCAAGAAGAAGGTGAAGTCTCCATGCAAGCCTCCACCTACGAGATCTACAAGGTCTACTCCTGTGATTACTGCCTCCAAGCCAAGAAAACCAAGGAAGAATCTAAAGCTAAAGGATGAGTATGAAGATGAAGACAATACCCCAATTATATCTTTGAAAAAGGAACCTTCTACCTTTGAGAAACAACTAGAAAATATAAGGGAAGGAAGGGGTATGGTAGGATTTAAATACTTCAAGTATGACTTCGAAAGAAAAGAGGAGCATAAACAGATTGAGGAAGCATTAGTTGTGAAAATGGAAAAGTGGAAATATGACCCTTCTAATCTTAAAGGGCATGCTCTTGAAAATCTACTGAAGGTTGTTTCACACCATTGGGACAATGCAACAAAAATAGAGAAGGACATTAGAGAGCAGACCCTAAGAAGCCTCTTGCCTAATCTCTCTGATAAAGAAATAGAGAAGGAAATGTCCAATAATGAAACCAAACAAACTCCAAGGTCTAAAAATTTTCAATTTTTTTCAAATAATATAGAAGATGTGGTGCAATCCACAACAAAGACATGGAAGAAAATTTTTGACATCAAGGAGGCAGGAGCTCTTCTAGAGATTTAGACAATTGAGGAATTTGATGTTGAGACGATTGCAATAGAAGTCATGGCATCACTCCCCTCCACTCCACCTAAGGCAACATTTGAGCAACAATCAGTTGAGTTGAACGTAGTTCAACTGATCTTTGCAGTGAAGTCTATTTTACCTTTATTGAGTTTTGTCACGAAGGAAACTAAGTAGCAGGAGAAGGACTCAGTTGACAAAGGAAAAGCTATTATTCCTTCTTCAGCAACCAAGAGCAAGGGAAAATGGAACATAGTTGATGACATTGATCTTGATGAGGAGTTTGTTATCCTGAATTGGGACCAATCAAATATATCAAATGAGAAAATGGATATTTTGGGAGAACTATGGAAGAAAAGAGAAGAACAATGAATGCTAAGAGCTGAAAGAGATAGAAGAAAAGTCTTGGAAGACATCAAAGAAATATTTGTAGATGCTCTATCTATAGAGGCAAATTATACAGTCCTTATCATTGATCAATTAATTGATATTATGCATAAATTCAATGAGGACATTAATGGCCGCCAAGACAAACTCCTTTTTAAAGTTGAAAGGAAGTTTGAGAATAAAATGCTAGAAAATGCAGTACAAAAGATAGCAATAGATCAAGTAGAACTATGTACTTTAATTTTTGCATTAGAAATTTCTATAAATAATGTTGTATCTTTATTTGTATAGTTAAGTGATTACACTAACTTTACCAAGGAAATAAAAGAAACTAGTTAAAGTTGACATTGAACCTAAAGATAGTGCAAAATAGTTGGCACTCAATCCTAGCTCCAGTTCCATTCATTTTGCAAAAACTAGATTCTTGACAGATCTTCAAGCATAACTACTAAGGGAAGAGGCCAGAATAAGAGCAACATTGATTGATATACAAGGTATGATACTTCCCCACATGGAAATTATGCAGAAGAGAATGAAACATGCAAGGACATTGGTCAAAGACACAAATTTTTCAGTTGCAGATCATATGTATGAGTTATCAGCAGAGCTTTAGATCGATCTGCACATCTTGAAGGTGCTACAAGATAATTGGGAGAAGACATTGTCTGTAATTTTCAAGGTACACAATGATTTTATTTCTCATTTTGGTATAACCTTAATAAATTTTTGGCATTTGTAAGAAAAACAAGGGGGAAGAAGATGTACAAAGGGGAAAGAAGGTGTACAAAAACGAAAGTATATAGAGAAAATAGAATGTAAAGATTTATACATGTAAAGAGAGATATGTATAGGAAGGATGAACTATGTACAAAAGGAAATATATGTCAAAAGTAGAAAAAAAATAAAAATTGAAAACCAAAAAATAGAGTCTTCAGTTCAAACCAAGTTGCAAAGTTTTCGGTGCAAACCAAGCTACAAAACAAAGCATACTCAAAGGGGGAGTTTGACTAAAGAAGTTTTTCGGATCTTGTGTATTATAAGTATTTTTTTCACTAATTCTAAAGGGGGATATTGTTAATCTCATTGCAAGATATACTATTAGTTAGTGTCAAAACACTTAGTCATAATGGACAGATAGTAGTAATTGAGTTACTAGTCTATAGTGTTAACCGAGCTCACAAAAGAACCATGCAAACAATGTTAACTGAGAAGGAAATAAGTAGCGTCAACCAAGTTGCTATGTCAATCAAGTTGACACTTCGCACCAAGTTGTAGTGTCAACCAAGTTGACAATGTCTACCGTCCTCCAATATGAACCGAGTTAGCGAAGAAATTTTGTTCAAAGGTGATAATCAAGCTAGTAGAATAGTGCAAACTGAGTCACCAATGTCTGCCAAGTGATCAACATGAACTGAGCATCTGGTATCAACCGAATGCTAGAGTTAACTAAGGTGACAGTGTTGCTCGAGTATCTTCAACATCGCCTGAGTAAGCCATTGGACCCAAGTTACATCACTGAGATGACTTGGTAATTTGTTTTGGAATTAGTTATGTTGTAGCCGACCTTTGATTAAATCATTTGGATGGATATAAGTATGAAGTATTTTTCTTATCCAATTAATAATAAGATGCAAGAATTGTAATTGAAGAACTTCAGTGAATAAGGAAGAACAAATTGTTTGAAGGCTACAAGCACTTCAAGGAAAGGAAGAGACTCATCTATCACAGTCAGGTGATCAGTTTACTTCAAAGGATCTTCATTAGCAATCACAGTTGCACATCAAAGATCAATCCATTGATTCATCCTAACAGGTGCATCAGTCCCAAATCCTTTAACTGGGTGGACCTAATAGTCCTTTGTAGAAACTCTTAAACATAGTACATACTTAATTGTATTGTATAAATCCTTTCACAAGTTGAACCTAGTCCTTATTACTCTTAACTAAGTAAGATCATCAGAAGTGATCATTTGTAAGCCTTAACAAGCCAACTTTATTGCTACAGTAGTGAAGCATTGTGGATGTCATCCCCACCTCAGTTTTCCCTTCTATTTGGAGGGTTTATGGGTTACCAATATTGTGTTATGGTGTTGTTACTTTACTATTTTACGTTTCATGCATGCAAGTAGATTAGACAACTTAACAAAGTGGTTTAGTTCAATAACTTTAAGTGGTTCTTGATTCACCCCCTCCCCCCTCTTAGTTACCTAGCTTGCATGACATTTCCAACAGGATGTGCACTAGAGGCTTCAATTAAGATTTCTTTTATGATGGTTATTTGACTAGATGTCAGGATGTATTTAATGATTCAAAATTGAGACTTATGTTTATGAGATTTATTTGGTGAGCATATATGATGACTTGGGTTTTGAGAACCAAACTATTTTTGGGTTGCCTGTCAAGGAATTGAGTTCTATCATTATGGGTTTTGTGGTATGGGACACAATTGTGGTTTATGTGCTTAGGGGAGGTTGTTTAGGTACATGTCTTTGGGGGTGGCTTGCAATAGGGGTTTGGGACCCAAAGTGGTCAATACCTGGGTAACCTATTGTAAGTTGTGAAATAAGTAATAAAATAATAATTAAAATATCTTGTCTACCCCTTTTCCTTGAGACACATTAAAAAAACAAGTTAGAGATGTGCCTCACCCATGCCTTGAGTACTTGTACAGGCTAAGGATGGGAATAGGATGATACCTAGTGAGAGGTATAACTGGTTTTCCTCATCTTCATGAGAGGGTATTCTGGTTCCGCATGTGTCACGTTGAGGGTTTGGGGTCTAGAGTGACCAGTCCAGGGTAACTTAACACTTGAGGGTTCGGGGTTTGATGAGAAACTAGTCTAGGGTAACTCAAGTAGTTTGACCATGTGATGACACTCCCTAGTATGTATCCCAAGTCTCCTTTGTATATTTTGTATTTACCTCTAGTGGTGCATTTATTGGTGTTATACTTATTGTATGATGTATTTATTGTTGGTGTTTCCTTCCATTGATGGTGATTAGATGTATTTATTGTTGGTGTTTACTTTCATTGATGGTGATTGTATGTTTAGCATGTGTCTTCTGACTTGAGGTGGATATCTGTGTGGACTTTATCTCGTGATTTTGGTACTCGCTATATACTTGGTTTATGTATGTTGACTTGGTATGTGGTGTTGGTATTGGATGAGTGTTCTTTCAAGTTTGGTTATCTTTTCTTCTTGAGTAGTTTGTGTTACCCTTGAGGTAGATTTGGCTATTAAGATTCCTTGCCTAGGAAGGTTTTATGGTTTGATTAGTCATATGTAGATCGTTCATTATCTTCCCTACATGGCGGGAGTGGAAGCCTAACTAGGTAACCATGTGGTCAGGAGGTAGTGACTTCTTACCGTTTGGGTCCCCCTCAGATTTATAGACTTTGGAAGGTCGATGATGCAGTTGTACCTTTATCATTCTTATGCCTAGTTGAATAAAAATTCTACATAATGATTGGAATTTTGGGTGATTGTCTCTTGCCTCTTGTAGTTAGTCTGTCAATGCACGTGCCTTTAAAATAATCATTAGTAGTAACTTTTCTCTCTATTGGAAGTTATATTATTAAAAGTGTTTCAAGGCTATTTTAGGGATATATAATAGATATATGGTCTAAAAATGACCTAAGTAGCTCTATGGTGCCACACAATCCCTTCTTTTACCTTAATTCCTTTTACATGATCTAAATTCTAACGTTCTAAATTATTTTATGTCATTTCCAATTTACGAGCTTGATTTGAAATAACTATGGGTTATTGGTCTTGGGTCAATATGGCGGGGTTATTGTGTCCAAGGTTATTTTGGATGGGTTATTATGTCCACATACCAAGACATATAGCTCCACAATGAAAACTACTGATATCATCATTTCCAACATTATCACAACCAAAAGTAGGGAATAAGATGTTGGTATACAATGATCTTGCCATCTCCATACCTCAGCGATTTTCTGAGGGCAATCAATTATTTTGGACCTACCTTATCAAGTCGTGAGTGTGATTGACAACCTTCATCTCGTGTTCAATTAACTATTAGTTACAATTTTCTACATGTAGTTTTTTGTTGGACCTAAATAATACGTTTTAATTGTCTTCTTGTCACATTTTAAGCTAATTGTATCCAAGGACAAAAATTATGACGATCCACACATTGGAAATCTACAATACATGAAAAGTTCATGAATTTATATGATGACCATGTTCTATAAATTATATTAGTTGTTACTCTCTTATCTACTTCATGCTTTTCAATTTTACTATGTAAATTAAAATTTTGAGCACCAATATATTGCAAAGAATAGACCAAAAAATATATTATTGACCTTCAAGAACTCTTTTGTGTACCATTACACACTAAGGTGCAATTGTTATTCATACTTAGGGTGGCTATAGTGTTATTTAGTCATAAGAGCTTATATATAGGAGGTAGTGCCCCTTATTTCACCATATTAAGTGCTGAATTCTTAGTAAAGATTATTGGAGGTCCCCTTTGAAGTAGATAAGAAGGTTGCCTCCTACATATTATTATCAAGTATTTTCTCTTTTACAAATAATTTCATCATACAATGTGGCAACCATTAATGCTATACTATTAAGAATATAAAATATCAGCAAATATTATCACAACCTAAATATTAATGAGAACTTTTTTCGACAATCCATGATCTTATATGTTATGCTTCTCGATGAGATTGTGTGACTTTTTCATCATCAATGTTTCCGAGCTCTCATCCTAATGATGGATTATTGAGTATGATCCAAAATGTTGATAATAATAAACTCACATAATTTCATCCAAAAGCATTACATATAACATAATATTTTTAACTACTAAATTCTCTCCTCTATATCTAATATTTAGAAATCATTTCTTTTTCCCAATCTTCCAATGAAATTTATTTATGAACTCTTCCATTCAATTAATTCAACTATGGACATTATTATGATCAAAGCAATCAGCTGCACTACTTGTTTGTGAAAGCTGCACTAAAAAAGCAATGGAAAAATGTGAGTGAATATTTCAATAGAAAAATAGATAAGACGAGAAGTCTATAGCAGGTAGATTTGAGAAGAGAAATTGCCATGGAAAAGAAAAATGTTTTGAATACAACTAATATGCAAAAGTGCATCATTTCAATTGAAAGGTTTAGTTTAATAATTTTTGAAAATGTTCTATCATTTTTTAAATTAAAGTTTTGGATCGTATTTTGCTATCAAAATGAACACAAATATGATAAAATCTAATTTTTGGTTTGTCTGTTTTGATATATATATATATATATATATATATATATTTCTAAAATTTATGTTTTTATAATAAAGATTTAAGATTTCTTTATAATTCAACTTGAATAAATCCGTAGATCCATGATAAACACAGCAACAAGTTAAATGTCTTTTTAAATAGTACCTGGTTATGTGACCTTTTAAAAAGTTTAGTTGTTTTATTTTTACGAACATCATTTAATGTGATAATTCTAACTGTTAATCAGATTATTTATTCATGCTACAAATGGAATCACATGAACTATAGTTTAACAAATATGAATCAATGAATTTGATTCAAATTTTAGACAATTGCTTCTTGATAGAACTATCATAAATGTATTCTTCCCAAAAATAACAATATTCCACAAAAAACCTGGCAGCGACTGTCCCGCTGCAGACCTGATAAACATCTGAAATGACAACTAAATATGATCCAAATAAACTTTTAAACACAGGTCAATCTCTGAAAAATTCCATTTTCCAAAGGCAATGATCATTACAGATTCCAAACCCAACCCCATTAATACAAAATTTAGAACATATATCTTTAAATTTAGTGCAACATTCATCTGAAATTTGACAAAAACACAATCAAATGGCCTTTTCTTCAATACAAACAACATGTAAAACAACCACATATTACAAAATGAGCTCACTGTATTGCATTGCATTTAACAAATCAGCTCAAAGAAAATAAAATCAAGTACAGTAATGGAATTCCTGTTCCTCATAAGTACAATCAACATTACTACTAAATAGATTACATACATACTTAACTCTGCATTAACAAATCCCAGAAACCCACAATCTAAATCCACATAACTTACTTACTCATAATCTCTAACCCCTCCTAACAGGATCAAAGTTGGAGACACCAATAACAGCAATGCCAATGACAGCAACAACCACACCTCCAGCAACAATGGAGAGCAAGAAGTTCTTGAGAGAAGGAGAGACACCTGGCCCTGCTGCATCTGCTATCTCTGGTATCACTGCTGCTGCTGCAAGAGCCATAGATGTCAGCCCTGCAACTGAAACAACCTCCTTGTTTCTCTTCTTTAATGAAGGTAATGAAGAAGAGGAAGAAGAGGAAGAAGAACAGGAGGAGTTAAGTACAATTCTGCTCCTTTTGGGGGCAGCGAAAGTGGGTGAGCATAGTTTGGAAGGAGCTTGCCCTAATTTGGGACGATGGGTATGGGCTCTGAGGGAGGGTGTAAGGGAGAGGGCTGCTGTTGCACATGCCATTTGATTGGGGCAGAGTTATCAGAACAGATTGGAATATCAAATGAAAGTAAATGGGGAGAGCAATGGAGAGGAAATGCACAAATGGTTGGATATGGGAGGTGAAGGTGAAGGTGAAGGGATAAGATGAGGGGTGAGGTCCTTCTGGCCAATCAGTTTCGTCCTCCTGCTTGCTGACTGGATTGCAGTAACCAGACTGCTGACGTGGCCCCTCAAAAGGATTGGTTTAGGTCTCTGTCTTATCAGTCCCGTTGCCTTGTTTATTTGAATAAGTGTGTGGAAGTAAACAATCTGAAAACGCTAAATGATGACTCGCCAATTCCTCAATTTGGATGATAACCAGGTTCAACACCAGCTCCTAATTTCATTTTTTAAACTATTCAATAGTCAATGGCTTCACGGTTTGTGTTTGGTATTTGGACGGTAAAAACAGAGAAAAGAAAAGTTTGGATTTAGGCGGTCCATGGGCTTAGTTAATTGGCAACGTCTATATAGCCACGAAAATGCACTTTCTTACGAAGGAGAGGACTTGGATTTTTTTTTTGAAAAGTTAGAAAAAACAATGTAAAGGAAGTGCATTTTCGTGGCTGTATAACCACGGGCTAGTTAATTTATTGAAATAATTATAGGGAATTTTTGAGATTTTTAGAAATAGTAAGTCTTCTCATTAAACATTAATGGTCCTCTACCAATGGCAAACCTATGTTATCGTAAAAATAAAAGATATGGTATTTAGGGGATGGAAAATTTAAGTGGTCACTAAATTCACCACTCTTAGGAAAATATTCATGGAGGTTTTGAGATTTTAAAAATGTTCTCTTTTTATCAAATTAATTCATCATTTGATTGCTCCTTAAGACCCCTAACTAATGAATCCATGCTAATAGGGTCCATTTGTTTGTCAAAATTGAATAAGAATTGGTATTTGCTAATTTCTAAAATCTCTAATCTGTAGTTTGGATGCGCCAATACAAAATTGGCATTTGGGTTTTATATTCCCAATTTGGCTCAAAATAAGGATTTGTTGATTCCACCTTAGGAGGTTAGCAATTCCAATTCCCATTTTCCTTAATCCACATTTCATAAACATTTGGAGTTCGATGCTATGAAATCAAATTTGCTCGACAATGAACTGGGATGAACATGTCGGTGTGATTCTCAATGCTGGCTAGGGCTATCGTGGCCTAGCCATCTTCTGTATTATGTGCACTCGCGGGGTGGGGTCTTCTGTTGCATTTGGAGGGTAGCAACAAGGGGTTGGTTGCAACTTGTAGGTTATGGTTGTCGTGCATTGGATTTCAGTGGGTCATGTAGTCGATTCTTTGGTAGGGTTGGGCATGAGCAAAGTGTGGGGTTCGAGATAGAGATGCATCTCCATTTAGGCATCCTTCCAGGTGGAAAATTGGTGCTATTGGTCGGGATTGACGTGTGTGCAATGCTTGGTGTCTATGCTATCACTCAAGGCATCGATCGTGGTTTGGATCGAGGCTTCTTGCCCTTTGGCCCAATTTTTTATTTTCACGACTGTATCTATGGAAGATAGAGGTGAGTCTTCTTCTTTGTTGAGGTTGGGAGAGCTGGAGGTGGGAAATAAATCTTCACTATTGCATGCAAGTGGAAATGAGCATATTGGAAAATCCCAAACAAATGGAAGATCTTCTATCTTGAAGGATTGAAAAATGAAAAAACTTAATAAATTAAAACAAATAAATGCTTTCATTTTTTTAATCAAGTTATAAAATTAATCTTATTCCAATTCCAGTTTTGTACAACCAAACGCAGGAAAATATCTTCCCCATCAAATTCCAGGTGAACCAAACAGGTCCAATCATATTCTTAATCAAACCAAATCTCTGGTTTTAGACAAATGTTGCATTTGCTAGTTCCAATAGCTAGACGAACACTTAGAGTACACACACACGTGTCTTTATATATACATGTACATATACATATATTCACACACACACACACACACACACACGAGCTCTCCATAGCCTATAGATGAACATCCATCGAGCACATTGAATAGTAAAACAAATAGACCTATAGTTATTTATAGAAACCAAGATAATTTATAATTGTACAAGATAAAAATTACTATGACCAACCTTATGCCATAGGCAAAGTCACAAACAAAACCATGGAAGTGAAACAAATTTCATAAGCCACACCTCCCCACCCCATCATACACATACATTTATGACAATTATCACCCTTCCTAGATGAAACTTTATGATTAAAGGAAGGAATCTTCATGACCGGGTAGAAATTAATTGACTTTCTTTGTTACTTTCTTGGATTCTTTATCTAACTCAAATACATATCCACAACTAGGAGATTTGACTAGAGAATAGATATAAAGAATTCCCTTAAGATTGACTAGAGAATGGATAGAAAGAATTCCCTTAAGATCCCTTTGCAACTATTAAAACCTTCTTAAGAGTCATGTGAATGTTGTTCATTAAATCATAGAAGTAATTCAAATGACAACTAAAGAGTGTCTCCACTTCAATAACAACCTCATCTATATAATTGTGAATATGATGAATGTCTATAATAATATACAACATAAAGGTGCATCTTAGGGATTGGGCTACTCCAAAAATATTACATCACCAATCAAATCGGTTGGGGACTATTGATAACTTCAATTTAGAACTTCTCTTATGCCAACATAGGGAGCATACTCTATTCATTTTGTCAAATCCAAAATTTTGTACCATCCTAAAAAAGTTAGCACTCATAAATGGATGCTCAATTAATCCCTATTTTGGTGATTCCAAGATTTCATGTCTTTTATGCTTGCTCCAACTACCTATCTCCCCTAATATGGCATCTACTTTTTCTTCTCAACTTGTCATTCAATTTTTGGTGATTTTTGCTAGCAACAAAATGCCTAGGGATTTTTTCTCCCAAGGATTGGGCTCAAATTTAAACCAAAGCCCCTTTGCAAAATTTCAATAACAAACTAAAGCTCTAGTCAACCTAGCTTTATTTTGAATCCCAAAATGTGTGATGAGGTGTATAAAATCCCAATCTCTCCTCATTCTTCATATGCTACCTACACTCAAGAAACCAATTAATCAAGTGAATTCAAGATTTGAAGGAAAGCATCCAAGATCTAGCATCTCTCCATGCATCCAAGGTATTTTGAAGGATATATTTTGCATTGTATCAAGGTTCTCGCTCATGATTGCTAAGTAGATGATTCCTAAAGTAAGAAAGAAGATCATTTTTCCATCCTCAAAATATTTTTCCTCCAAAGCAAGCGTTTGATCAAACATAACAACATTGAAGATTTAGGAGTGGTAGTCATAGATCCATGCATTTGTGAAGGCATCCTTTATTCCTTTCAACATTCCAAGGTCATTATTCAAGCATCTTTGTAGATGCGTGTGATCTCAATATCCATTTATGAAGGTAGCATTAAGAAGTAAAGTCAAAAACAAATGAGAGGGCGGGTGGGGTGGGGGGGGTGAATTATTTGTCATCAAATATAATTAAAACAAAACTTATAAATCTAATCTCCAACAATTAAAATAATAATGCACAACAACAAGGATCCATTTACAATTACACAATGAATTCTTGACTAGGGAAAACCTCAGTGGATATGACACTCACAAGATAATGTACTAATATATAAATTCCTCGTAAAAGGATGTGACCTTATTAGGAGTCATGCAATGTGTTTAGTACAATAATTCTTGCTAGAGGATAAATCTCTATTACGAGACCTTGAACCCTTGTTA
This sequence comes from Cupressus sempervirens, assembly GCA_028749045.1. Taxonomy (NCBI): domain Eukaryota; kingdom Viridiplantae; phylum Streptophyta; class Pinopsida; order Cupressales; family Cupressaceae; genus Cupressus; species Cupressus sempervirens. The sequence goes on along the minus strand of CM053788.1, from coordinate 158,922,069 downwards.
GAAGGTTCCAACCATGTTATATTCTAATAGAAAACAAGTCAACCCACTGCCTAAATGCTCCAACAAGTGTGAAAACTAAACCTTTAGGATAACATATCCAAAATCATGAATTGATCGAGTAATTTGAAACTTACTTGTCAAAATAGTTCTTTGAAGCTCACCTCGATCATCCAACATCACCAATGTTCTTCTCTAATCGTCCAACATATCGGCTCACATCCACATCAACTGATCATATCTATAAATCATCATACCCCACGAAGGAAAATGTATTTCCTTTATACTCTTAACAAATAACTAATTAGGTTAGCCTATTACAGCTTCTCCAATGTACATTTAATTACATAGGTCTATGGTAAGGCATACACACCTCTTTAAGTATCAAAACAAATATTACAATAAGGTTTCCACACATTATAAAAAATATATTACATTTTACAATGATAAAATAAACGCTTCCTCAACAGAATCTACTGCCATAAAATATACTATATGTTACACATCAACGACCTTTCTAGAATGGCCCAAATGCTTCTCACTCTTGAACATACATGTATGAAAAAGTATTCTATCATATCCCAAGTTTGCTAACATTAAATTTTTCTTACCAATAAGGTATAGAAAAAATGCTACCAACTGTCTTTGTCATTATTTCTTGTACACTGGTCTACTACCAATCTTCACCAAAAAAATTGTAACTCATCCAAAACTTAACATAAGACTCTAAAAACATAGACATGATGTCTATGCTCTTTTCTTCTACACAAATCTAAGCTCTCATACAAAATATTGTTACCAACTTTGTTGTACTAATAATCAATCTACAATATACAAAATTTGTATCTATCATGAAGATACAAACATATGTTATCATCAATGACAAAAGCAGTCATTAATACAACATCAAAACAACTCATGCATTCAATTAATTCTCTTTTTCAATTCTTTAATTAATTATTAGTTAATTTTTTTATAATTAAAGTGGGTGAGCATAGTTTGGAAGGAGCTTTCTCTAATTTGGGACTATGGCAATGGGCTCAGAGGGAGGGTGTAAGAGAGAGAGGGTTGCTATTGCACATGCCATTTGATTGGGGTAGAGTTATTAGAACAGAATGGGATATCAAATGAAAGAAAATGGGGAGAGCAATGTAGAGGAAATGCACAAATGGGTGGGTATGGGAGGTGAAGATGAAGGTGAAGGGATAAGATGAGGGGTAAGGTCCTTCTGGCCAATCAGTTTCCTCCTCCTACTTGCTAACTGGATTGGAGTAGCTAGACTGCTGATGTGGCCCCTCAAAAGGATTTGTTTAGGTCTTTGTCTTATCAATCCTGTTGCTTTATTTATTTGAATAAATGTCTAGAAGTAAACAACCTAAAAATGCTAGATGATGACTCACCAATTCCACAATTTGGAGGAGATTGATAGGATGATATAACCATGCTCAACACTAGTTCCTACTTCCATCTTTTTAACTATTCAATAATGAATGACTTTACAGTTTGTGTGTCATGTTTGGATGGTAAAAAAGAGAAAAGTAAAGTTTGGATTTAGGCGGTCAATGTGTTTAGTTAATTTAACTAGTGAAATACCATAACATAAATGTAATGATCTCATTTATGTGTGTAAGAAATATTATGACATATGGCTACAAAAAAAAATGCTAATTTCTAGTTCATCCACATCATATTCCCATTTGTATGCCATACTACAACTTGTTCACTATTCATCCACCTATATGTGTGTATATTTTTTTAAACATGCATAAATTTATTAATTATGGTGAGGTGTTGTACAATAGAAACAAGATACAAATCATCATGTGCTAATTGTGTAAACAAAAACTACAACGCAATAGACATATTTTTAGAAATTAAATCTATATAATAACTATTAAGTAAATAAAATAAAATAAAAATATTAAGTAAATAGAAATAAAATTATTCTAAAATTGTTCTTAAGTATAATAAAATAGCTCTTAGATTAAAATTGAAATAATGTTTAAAGGAATTTGTAAGAAAATCAAATAATTTAAGACAAATATATCTTAATACTTTTAGATACCATGTATTTAAGATATTTATTTTAGTTAAATTATAGTTGTAGAATTGGATTTATATAATCAAATTGTAAAAAATGTGATATGTAAGAATGTTTAATTTTAACAATGATGGAAATAAATAATTCTAATATAGGTTTTGTTTTAACCTCTATTAATGGGTTTAGGAAGGATAATCTTCCTACTACCCCAAGTCTTGGGGTGACCTAGACTACGTTGAATGATGGTTGTGTCAAAAATGACTTTGATGGAGCTTAAAAGGGCAAGTTGGGACCAAGTGGGGTTAATTGTCTAACATGGGACCATAGAGGTATCTTGTAGGTCAAGAATTAGAGTATTTGGGTTTCTCTACAAACAATCTTGTGAATTTCAAAGAAACACTACTTAGCTTAAAATTGGGAGCTAAATGAAAGGCACTTACATCTTGAAGTTGACTCTTTAATCAAGATTCATGCCATTAGTAAAAACATTACACCTAATGGGAATCTTGAAAGATGGGTCAAATTAATTTGTGAGTTGATTAGAAGATTCCCAAAGTTCAAAATAACACACATGCGCTAGGAAGGAAATGGATTAGCTAATGTGCTTTCCCAACCAGCAACAAAGAGTCCTTGTTGAGTAAACACATGGTTGGACCATATGACGTGACACAAGTTTATGAAACTTGGGGTTCCTTAGAAAACACAGGAAACAAACTCATATTTGTGTCTCATTATGTTAGTGGAGAATCACACCAACTTATTTATGAGAACCTAAATACCTTAATGTTATAACAATGAGATTAAGACTTTGGGAATTTGACACGAGCTTAAAGAATACAAGAAATCATCAAAAGTAAGGTACTTGGTACATCAAGCAATTTTCAAAGGGTCATGATAACAAGGAAATACATGCCATTCATGGAGACTAAATTAAGAGATTAGGATGAGGTGCCACTCCTTTCCACCATCACCATCTTGACAACATCTATCCATGCACCCTAGCCAATGTCTAGATAAATGGAAGACTATTTTTTTAAAATTTGGATGGATTTAGTGATTAGTGATTTTTTTTGAAAAACCACTTCTAATTTATCTCAACTAATGCTTTACATGTGACATAACAAGTTGATGAGGACTATTTAATGTTAAATGGTGGAGAGTTAATCACTCATCTAAAGAAATTTTTTGTGAAATACCATTGCCAGATGGATACTCCTATTAGACTCCTTTCTAATAAGAGACAAGTGTCATTTATGGAAAAAAAAACAAAGAAGATGTTTAAAACCATCCTTCCTTTCAATTATGATCTGGTTGGGCATGCAATTAAAGACATCCTAAGAGAAGACTTATTATGTGCACCACAAATATCACGTCAATACAAATGTGACCTCCATGTTTTTGGATATCTTTCTAGAAATAAGAGAGCCAAAGGTTGGGGTGAGGACACTCTATGAAAGGATCTTTAAAAAGAGATCTTTTGGTGAAAATAAGGGTGTCCTAAAAAATGTGGACAAGGAGAAAAGGACTCCCTATCTTGGGAATATTATGTGGTTTGTCACCAAAGAAGAGAGGTCAAGATGTTTCCTCTAATGTCCACTCTAGAGCTAACAATGTTTCAGGATATGAAACCTTCTAATTACTTTAAACATTACTTTCCCTAAAATGTTTTTTTGCTTTATGCTAGATGGTGGTGATAGATGAATCAAGAGCTACTTGCATAGTAAAGGGCTTGACAACAAGGAGGATGGATTGAACTAAAAAATGATCATTAAATAAGAGGTACCCTTAATAGTAGGTAAGGAACTCTTGTAAAACAACATGGGTTTGTACATACAAATGAACTATGGTCTTGGGTATTCTAGTTAGGCAAGAGCCTTAGCCAGATTGAAGATTGGTAATGGTTGATGACTTGGGATGTTTGTATGTGCCCTTGTAGCAAAAGACTAGGATTCTATAATGCACTGCAAAGAATGTAGTAAAAGGTGGTGGGGAAGCTAATGCATATGTATCTCTTGTTGGCCTACCCCAATATAAAAGGTCCTTGGTAGATATCAGTTTGTCCTCCCCCTTTTTTCTCCTTAGTGACTAGCCAATGGTTCTCACACAGACCCATATTTTGTATATAAGTGTTAGTAACTAATGGGTTGGCCCAACTTGGATCCTCCCCTTTTTGTACACTAATGAATGTAATAAGTTTTACAATATTTGATTCATTGGGTGTTTCCCTTAGTAATTATTTACCTACCAATTATTTTTATTATTTTAGAATTAGAAATGAACTTTCTTTATGTATCTTTCAATTCAAAACTAGAGGAGTTTTATGTTTTGATTAATCTTGTGGGTACATGCACTACAACATTTGGGGTCAAATTGTGACGAAAATTTGCAACAATGGTGTAATTGCGGTCATTTTCATTTTAAAATTTATTTATTTTTGCAACTCTCCTCGACATTGTTGCAATATTGATGTTGGAGTTGTAGTTGCAAAGCCCTCGTGAGCATAAAAAAAAAAGAAAAAAAGAAACCTGACAATCATTTTCCATTTATTTTGATTTTGGAGAGAGTTGCACGCGAAAGAGGTGGAGAGCTATGAACATGGTCATGGTGTCCTTGTGATTGGTGCATTTGGTTTTTGTGCCCTTGTGATCTCTGCATTTCATTGTCGTGCCCTTGCTTTGTGATTTCATTGTCGTGTCATGCCCTTGCTTTGTGATTTCATTGTTGTATTGTGCCCTTGCTCTGCGATTTCATTGTTGTGTCATGCCCTTGTGTTCTATGTGCCCTAGCTTTGCAATTTTCTTCAAGGGCGAGAAGGGGTACACATGTAAATGTTTTTTCTTTTCCTTGTAAACATGTATGTCTTTATATTTCCTTCTAAACATGTATCTCTTCATATATTTAGAGAGATCTTTTTCAAGGTGCTTATTACATATATGATCCAGCTGCATAGATATTCTAGAATCCAAGTAATAAAACAATAGAACTCACTCAACCCGTGGTAAGTGACTTACCTCAAGATCCTGCACAAAAATAATGTAGACTAGGAAAAATGGGCAGAGTTTACAAGAAATTTTACAAAAACATATCATAGTAGATATCTTTATATATTTAGAGAGAACTTTTTAAAGGTGCTTATTACATATGATCTACACAATAGAAAAAATGATCCAGCTACATACATATTCCAAAATCCAAACAATAAAACAATAAAACGCACTCAACCTGTACTAAGTGACTTACCTCAAGATATTGCACAAAAATAATGTAGACTATAAAAAATGGGAAGAGTTCTCAAGAAATTTTATAAAACCATATCATAGCAGATATTAAAAAATACATAGAATATAAAAAATGATTTTTTTACTGTACAAACTCTTCCTAATTTGTTGAATAGAAAAATAAATATAGTTGAAAGCATGAGCTATGCAATATTAGTTAAATTTTATCAACCCTAGATTCTTTTCTTAGCTCCACCAAATGCTAGGTGATCTTATACTTCTAAGATATACTCCATTTTTTGTTTTCTTTAGCCTTTGATTTCCTTAGTTATTTTGGCATATGGATGAGTTTTGACTCTCTAGCTTATTGATGTTGATCAAGAAACACATTCACTCCAATAGTTTCCTTTGTAATCATAAAAACTAAATTTCACCATTAAGAAAAAGAATTGCAATGATCTCAATGTTGAATGTAATTGGTTCTTGAAAGGCATGTGGGGATTAAGCCTTTTTGTTGATTTAATTAAAGGAGAGATATAATGTACTTGGTTGACATTCGGGATAAGATAAGGCTTAGAGTGCTCATGGGTTGAGCACCATAACCCAAATTATTATATGATTATTTGAAACAAAGATATCTAATAGTACTAGCTTTTGAATTAGGTGTGCATGATTATCCACTAGGTCTATGAACAACAATCCTAGGAGCTATTTGTGCTTGTCCTAATACTACTTGGATAGAAAACATGGTATGCCCAATTCAAGGGGATTACTTCCCAAATTAAAAAAGAAAAGAAAAAGGTTATTGACTAACAAAAAGTTTGTATAGTAAAAACAAGGTTATTGATTTTGGTGTGGACTAACAAAATACATAGAATGATAATACATTGTAAACAAGGTTGTATTTGATATTATGTTTAATCCATAATTATAGTTGGATACTATAGGACTCCCTATTTGAATTTTGTTCCCTCTGTTTTTTGCTGAAATTTTATGTACCAAGATCTTACTTTGTGCATACTTTGATCGTTATAAGTATATGATGATTAGTTGGTTTAGTATTTCATTAAATAGCATTAGACACACAAATTATTTATTTAATTGAACTCCTGTTTTAGTTCTTTATTCATATATTTGCAACCACTTTCCTTAGTGTTATCCTAAGATGATATGGGCTTTTCTATGCATCATAAAAACCTGGAGAAAGACATTGAAAATCTATTATAGAATATATAACAATAGAGAAACAATACAACTAGGAGAAGCAAGGATTTAGGTTACTTGAAGATGGAGAAATAATCTTTCAATTGAAAATAATTTAAATAATCAGCTATTCTCGACTAGTAGGATCAAATACAGTTTTTCAAGGTCATAAAATTACATATGTAGATGCATCACTTGCATGCCACTCATGAAGTGCATTTTGCAACTTATAATGAATGGTTTGATATAAAGGCTCCACACATGGGCCCAACAATGTAAGCCAAGGATGTAACCATGCATGTATTGACACAGTCTCCCTGTGAGGATCCCAAGTCTCTATTGTTGCTATTAATTTGGGCATCACTATATGATCCAAAATGTTATGAAGTACTGAATCTAGTAGCAACTTCTCCCATCTCTCTAGAAAATGTAGCATAGGTTCAGGGTCCCTTGGCTCCCAGGAATTTGTAGCAGCTATTCTCATTGCTTGAAGAATAACTTCAATGAAGAGTTGAGTGAAAGGAGTTGAAGAATAACCAAATGTTTCTTTCAAAACCATATGTGTAGATATAAACATTAAGTACAACCAACCCAATAAGGATACATGAATAAGTTATTCTTCTGAAGAAGGATCATGTCAGATAATACAAAGGAGTTTGATCAAAATAGGGAGACAATTGCTAGATTGTTGTCTAACTTTCAAAGATCGGGCGATGATAAATATTATTGTCCTTGCAAGTGTTGTAACGACTTAAAGACAAGAAGAATCAAAATCAAAATAGCTAAAAGACATTGTTGGGAGAATGGTCACACTGAAGGGGGGTTTGATTATCATCAATTAGTAAGTTTTTTCTTATATTGTTTTCACAATTAATATACTTATGAACCACTAAACGGGGGTTTGATTATCATCATTTTTACATAGGTCGATCTCCCAAAGGTAGTACGTGATATAGACCAACACATATCAAAGGAACATGGAGGTGTGAGTATTGAAGGAGAAGATCACGATCCCATGGAAGATGACGATCATGCACCAAAAAACACATTTGAAGATGATGGCACAAATGCATTGATCCATGACACATTTGGTACTAGTGCTAGTGTTGCTTCTGCTGTTGTTGATGATGATGACGATGATGAGGATGATACTAAGGCTATCCATGATATACTTGTATTTGAGAAGGAAAACATGACCCTTTACGAAGGATCCCAATCAACTCTTCTCTCTGTTGTATTGTTGTTAGTGAATTTGAAGGTTATGAATGGTTTATCCAACATAGCAATGTCATGTATGCTAAGGTTTGTGATATATGTCATTATAGTCTATAAAAGGTGAAATATGTACCATTAAAAGTGTTTATACTAACAACTGATATTTTTTGTTGTAGATTGATAGGTGAATATTTTTTACCACGATCAGATGTTCTCCCTTGCTCGTACTGAGAATTATGTGCCACTATGAAACATATTGGAATGGAGTATCAATCAATAGATGCTTTTTGTCAAGATCATGTAATTTATCTTAAAGAGCATGAAAATGCAAAAAAATGCCTCGAATGCCATACGAGCAAATATTGAGATGATCAAGTGATAAAGAAGGTGCCTCGCAAGGTTCTTCGTTACATCCCCATTATTCTTTGTCTTAAATGATTATTTAGGTGCAATAGCTTGGCACAATTTATGAATTACCATACACTCAATAGAAGTCGAGATGACATTATTCAAATGCCTGCTGATGGTTCAACATTTAAGGACATAGAGGAAAAGTGCCCACACTTTAAAGAAGAACCTTGAAATCTCATACTTTCTTTGGAAATTGATGGTGTCAATACATATGGAGAGATGAGATCCATTTACTCGGTCTGGCATGTTTTTGTTATCAATAATAACCTTCCTCCATAGATGTCAATAAAGAGGGAGCACATTATGTTGGCAATGATTGTTCAAATTATTTAATTATTTTATTGTTACCCACATGTAATTATAAGTCTTGGAGCGAAATAACCACAATAATTATTCGATGTTGTTCATTCAATTGGTAAGTACCAAGTGAAAGATATGAATGTATATATTGTGCCTCTTATCGACGAGTTGCTAGTGTTATGGAATGGTTTAACTATTTATGATATCTCTAGACTAGTTGGACAAAAACAATCTAAATTCCATGCAATTCTTGTGTGGATAATTCATGATGCCCAAGGATTGACACATTTCTATGGTATGTTATGCTAAAATCTAGTTTTATGCAATAATACTAATTCCAAAAATGAACATATTTAATCCAATCGTATCATTATATTGTAGGTCTTCAAACAAAGGGAAAATTTGCATGTCCAATGTGGGGTCCAAAGATGAAATCTCATCATTCCAAAAGTTTAAGAAAGCAAGTGTTTGATGAGAATAGACACTTCCTCCACAAAAAACATAAGTTTCAAAGTGTCGAAAAAAATCTTTTCAATGGGAAAGAAGAGACTACATAAAATCCATGAAGAATGAAACCTCACCTATGGAAGTTGGAATATAATAGAATTTGAGGTCATCAAGGCATCAGTACTGACCACCTTCCAAATGGACTGAAATATTATCCTAGAGAATTTAGTAGGTTGCCCTACTACGAGAAACTACCAATTGTGTATTTGTTTGATACCATGGATATTGGAAAGAATGTAATAGAGACACTGTGGAAAATATTGGATGGAAGGTGCGACAAAGAAAAACTTGCCAAAATTTGTAGTGATATTCATGATTCCAATCATCCAATGAAAAATATCATTGAATCAAATAGCAATTGAGACCAGATTAATGCAAGTGCCCTTCCTTGGTTATTAATGGAGCAACAAAGTAATGCCATAAAAGAAGTCATACGAAAAAATTACACTTCCTATAGGATTTGTTGTGAATATAAGAAATCTCATATCAAAGAAAAGTGAATTTGGCCCAGGGCTGAAAATGCATGATTGGCATACCTTCATCAAGGTAAGTCACGATCTTTTGTATTTACAATATATTTGTGAAACTGTATTCAATTTTCATTGTATTATGTTAGAAAAGAATGAAATGATTAGTTGACAATTATTGCTGTATGTGCTACACCTATCCCTCCCAAATAACTTCAACAATAATATCAAACAAGTGATATATGATCTTGGAAAATATGTGAGGTAAGAAGTGATATTTGTTCAATATATCAAAAAATTAATATATTGTTAAGTCTCATATTTATATGTGTTTGTGTCTTGAATCCCTTGTAGGTGGTTGTCATCTAAAGAAATCCATAAAGAAGATATAAAATGTTGAAAGAAAAGAATTCCTCTACTAATGTGTAAAATGCAAAAGTGTTTACCTTCAACTTTTTTCAATGCATAAGAACAATACCTCATACACCAAGTTGAGGAGATTGAATTGTGTGGACCTGTACAACCTAGGTCAATGTGGATGGTTGAGAGACACTTAAATTTTTTGAAGGGTTTGGTTTGACAAAGAGCACATCCTGAGGGTTCAATGATTGAGGGATATATGGCATACTAGATGATGGTGTATGTTACTCAATAATCTTCCTAGTCTTGCAACAAAGACCCATATAAATTGCATTTGAGATTTCAACTCCATTAAAAAATTTGAAGGAGAGTACTTGGATGTTATTTTACTTAATTAATTCTTAATTTTCAAAATAATTTTTTTCTAAGTCATCTATTTACTTTTGTATAGTTGCTAAAAAGTGGGATGTAATACATTTGTTTATTGAAAACAATCAAAGATTAGATGACAGTATGGATTGAATGACGTCAACATTCTGGTCATGGATTAAAATGGGAATCGATGTCTTCATTGGTTAAACAAACTTATTTGAATGAAGATGCCAATGCTACACAAAAGGAAATAGATTTAGCATATGGTTTAAGAGATCTCCAGGTACTTATAAGTTTGTTAATCAAACACATGCTTTTGAACTCATGGTGGAATAATTTATATATGTTTGACATTATTGTAGGTGAAACACCACAAAACTATGTTATGCAATGGTTATCAATTTCACATCAAAGATTTAGATGACATGAAGAGAACTTGTGATTTTGGGATAAGTGCATTCTTCCAAGTGACCAATATTTTATCTAGAAATGACTTACATCCTTGACAATCTCAAAATCAATATTATGGAATTTTGGTTGATATACTTGACTGTGACTTTAATTCCTTCAAATTAGTTCTCTTCATCATCAAATGGTATAGACTACGACTCAATAAAAATAATTTTTTGATGGAACTATTATTGAGCATGAAAATGGATTTCAATGATTAATACAAGGTTGTTTGAGCCAATTGGGGATAAGTCCTATGTTCTTCCAAGCCAATGTGAGCATTTATTTTACTCAGAGGTTCAACATAAACTAGGTTGGTCATTTGTTGTTAGACATGATCCAAGGAGAAGGCCAATATAGTATAATGCGATGGAAGAAGAAGATACCGAGGAAGAGGAAGAAATGGATCATGATTGAGAGTTAGTCAATGATGCTCCTGATGCAAATGATGCTACTACTGATCACGATGATGATGCTTCTATTGATCACAATGATGAGGAGAAGGAGGCTGATGATGATGATGACAACGGCGATGACGACGACGACGACGACAATGATGACCAGGATAGTGGTGGTGACAATGTCAATGACGACAACGATCTTGATGATGAGATGAATGAAGATGTCATGTCCCCTTTTTAGCGACATAACTTTAACAGGGGATTTGCCTATCATCGACTCTCGTAGGCAAATGATTATGGGAAGAGGGTCATTTTTGTCTTCCGATGATTACAATTTTGCTCTCGAAAAATAAGAATTTAGTAAGTGGGGCCTACTCATTCTAATATTAAATTAAGGTTGTACCCTAACTTTATAAAGTTATTTATTTAATTTTATAATTGAAGTACATCATAAAAGATGATTCCGAAAAACTTCCAGAAGCTTCTCAGCTTCTATGCTTCTATTGCAAAGGTCCATTTGATAGGGATCATGATTGTCCTCTGAGACCTAAAGGAAAAGCCAATAGAGTTATGTGGGCATACTATGAAGGATCAAATTCTGACAGTACAACAAATGGGGATGAGCATAGCGATTCAGGGCCTGAGGGAGAAACAGGGAATTCAGAGCAAAAAGAGGAACTAGAATTGCATTTACAGCAGGGGCGTTTGTCTAGCATTCAACAAGAGGGATCTTTCAGGTTACGTGGTGTTTTAGCAGGACAAAAGGTGATCACATTGGTTGATACAGGAGCTACGCACAACTTCATCGATGCACGACTGGTTGAGCGCCATGGTATTAAGACAGAAGAATTCGAAGGACTTTGAGTTTAGGTTGCTGATGGTTACACTCTTAAGTGTAACAGGATGGTTAGAGATATGCCTTTACGCCTGAATAATTATGAGTTCAAAGCGGATTACCATGTGGTCAACATGGGTGACTTGGATATCGTTTTGGGTATGACATGGTTACGTTTATTGGGTGAGGTCACTTTCCGACTTCAGGACATGGAGATCAAGTTTGAAGTGGATGGGAAACAACATGTGTTGCGAGCTATCTGAAATAGCAACATCCGAACAATTACTCTTAGACGATTAGAAAGATTGGTCAGACATGAGGAAATTGAATGGGCAGCCATGTGTACTCGCATGCCTATACAGGAGGAACAACAAAAGTTAGAGTATCATCCTGACATACGAACATTGAGGGAAAAATATAGTAAGGTATTTAGTGATATTCCACCTGGTACACCACCTGATAGAGGGATTGAACACATCATCGAATTAGAAGAAGGTGCTAAACTCGTCATGATCACCCCATACAGGCATCCAAAAAGGCTCAAAGATGAAATAGAGAAAACCATCAAGGAACTTCTGGCGATGGGACACATAAGACATAGTAAGTCTCCTTTTGCTTCTTTAGTAGTCTTGGTTAAGAAGAAAGATGGTTCGTTACGGATGTGTATAGATTACAGGATGCTGAATAAAAAAACCATTAAGAATAGATATCCTATTCCACGGATTGATGAGCTAATAGATGAACTGCATGGGGCATGCTACTTTAGTAAGATTGATTTGAGATCAGGTTACCACCAGACTAGAGTCAGAGAACAAGATATAGAGAAGATTGCATTCAGATGTCACTGTGGGCACTTTGAGTTTGTAGTGATGCCATTTGGGTTAACCAATGCACCAGCTACTTTCCAGTCTACCATGAATAAGGTCTTCCATCATCAGCTGAGGAAATTCGTGTTGGTTTTCTTTGATGATATCTTGGTTTACAGTCGGACATGGCATGAGCATATGGAGCATTTAGAGACAGTATTGAATACCTTGCAGGTAGAGTCCTTGTATACCAAAGAGTCCAAATGCGATTTGGGAATGACTGAGTTGTTATACTTAGGTCATATTATCAGTAGAGAAGGAGTACGGATGGATCCTGATAAGATTCGTGCTATTGTGGAGTGGCCTACTCCTGAGAACCTAACTCAGTTAAGAGGATTCCTTGGTTTATGTGGCTTCTACCGCAGATTTGTTTGCGGATATTTGCGACATGCAGCTCCTATGACAGATTTGCTTAAAAAGGGAGCTTTCGTTTGGACAGCAAAGGCACAGGATTGTTTTGACAGATTCAAGGAGATCATGACTTCATGTCCGGTATTAGCATTGCCTGATTTCTCGAAGCCATTTGAACTTCAGTGTGATGCCTTAGGAGATGGTATCAGGGTTGTTTTGATGCAGGACAAACACCCTATTGCATATGAGAGTAGGAAACTCCGTGGGCCAGAGAGGTCATTCAGCATTTACGAGAAGGAGATGTTAGCTATCATGCATGCACTAGCTAAGTTCAGGCAGTATTTAGTAGGTGGTAAGTTTTGTATAAAAACTGACCACAACACTCTGAGACATTTCCTTGGGCAGAGAGATCTCAATGATAGACAGTAGAAATGGGTGAGTAAGATACAGGTATACGACTTTGATATATCATATGTTAAGGGCACTCAAAATGTGGTAGCAGACGCCTTGTCACGCAGGCCACACCTTAGTTCGATGATTGAGATCTCTGAGGATTGGAAGCATTTGATTATTGCGAAATATGCTAGAGACCCATGGGCATCTAGGATAGTTGACGGGACAATTGTTGATACCAGGTATACACTTATAGATGAGTTGATTGTTTACAAGAACAGGATATTTTTAGTCCCAGGATCGAAGGTGAAGCAGTTTATTATGCGAGCTCTTCATGATTCACCTATAGCTGGTCACCCCAGATACTTTAAAACATATAGACAGGTGTGAGAACAGTTTACATGGAAAAGACTTAAGAAGGATGTTTTGCAGTATGTTCGTGAGTGTTCTGTTTGCCAACAAAATAAACAGGAGCACACCTTTCCAGCAGGACTTCTACAGCCACTTCCTATTCCGCGTCAAAAGTGGGAATGCATATCCATGGATTTCATTATCGGGTTGCCCAAGGCTCAAGGTCGTGATTGCATTTATGTGGTGGTAGATAGACTAACGAAATATGCTCATTTCTTTCCCATCACCACTACTTATACTGCAATACAGGTAGCCGAGGTATTCTTCAGAGAGGTTTTTAGGTTACATGGGATACCCCACAGTATTGTCAGTGACAGGGATAGTAGATTCTTGAGTCATTTTTGGCAAGAGGTGTTCCGATTATGTGGCACTGAGCTCACACCCAGTACCAGTTATCATCCGCAAACCGATGGACAGACAGAGATAGTAAATAAATGGGTGGAAGGCTACTTGAGGAATTACGTGGCTGATCAGCAGAAGGCTTGGGTAAGATGGATTTATTTATGTGAGTACTGCTATAACACAACATTCCACATGTCTATCCAGATGACACCTTTTCGAGCATTATATGGCTATGATACACCGAGTTTCATCGACTTGTTAATGGGTGATGTTTAGGTTCCACATGTCGAGAATTTGATGCAAGAAAATAAAGACATTATTAGCTCTCTACGAGATAACATAGCTCGGGCACATAATCAGTATAAACAATATGCAGATCAAAAGAGGACGGAGAGGAGCTTTGTGGTAGGTGACATGGTTTACTTAATGCTTCAGCCATTTCGACAATCTACTCTCAAGAAGAGTGTGTTAGAAAAGCTTAAGCCTAGGTATTATGGACCTTTCAGGATTATCAAGCGAATAGGGGAATTGGCTTATGAGCTTGAGCTTCCAGCAGATAGCAAAGTATATAATGTGTTTCATGTATCATGCCTCAAAAAGGCATTGGGACAAAATGTGATATCTTCTGCAGTATTACCACCCTTGGATGATGAAGGGAAATTGATCCTAGTGCCGGAATTCATTTTAGAAAGCAGAGAAAAACAGCTCCGCAGAAGAGTAATCAGAGAATATTTGGTTAAATGGAAGGGTCTACCAGTCGAAGATGCTACTTGGGAAAATGAGACAATTTTGGAGCATCCAGTTTTGAGATTGCTTGAGGGCAAGCAATTTCAGGAAGGGCGGACTGTCATGTCTCCTTTTTAGCGACATAACTTTAACAGGGGATTTGCCTATCATCGACTCTCGTAGGAAAATGATTATGGGAAGAGGGTCATTTTTGTCTTCCGATGATTACAATTTTGCTCTCGAAAAATAAGAATTTAGTAAGTGGGGCCTACTTGTTCTAATATTAAATTAAGGTTGTACCCTAACTTTATAAAGTTATTTATTTAATTTTATAATTGAAGTACATCATAAAAGATGATTTCGGAAAACTTCCAGAAGCTTCTCAGCGAAGTGAATAAATAAAGGACATAAGGCTCCCATTTGGATAAGCGATTTGGTGGATTCAATTTCTTTTCAACTGAGGCAATTTGTAGTCATTAGTCTGCAAATTTCGATTAGGTCTCTGGGAACGAAAACTCCCTTGGATCTGCATAACTGAGGAGGTGAAATATTCCCCCGAAGGGTTGCACATTGGAGATGGTTTTCAGCCATTTCCTGTTGAAATCATTTGCATATTCGGATTACTTGAAGGTGATGATCTGGAGTCTTGAGCAGTGACGAAATTGGTACAGGAAACCCACATTTCTGGCGGAAGGTAGCAATTTCCGCATATGCATGGTCAACGATTTATATGGAAGGTTGGACGCATTCCTCCTAGCGGCAATCAGAAGTCACCGACGGGATCCACAATCAGGAAATTCGCTAGACAAGGTTGAAAAAACCCTACCCGAAGTTACCCGAACATAATCATGGAGGAGCGATTTCTTCTTAGCCGGCGATGAGAAAATAATGAAGCACAGAAGGCAGGGACGCGTCAATTTTCTCCAACTGGCGGATTCGAATTACCAATAGTTGGGCATCTTCACAAAACGCAAACCGATCATAGTCGGGTTCCAGACCATATAAACCGCAGGGAACAAAATCAGACGAAAGAACGGTGACGCTAAGTCTACAGTGTGATAGAAGGAAACAAGGGCGCCCATATTCCTACAGTCTATGAAGATAGACGTTTTGAATAATTTAATCAAATTCTGAGGCAACAATCATCAGGTTCCATTTCCAATATTGTGTTGTTGTAATTTTCAGACTCAGTAATTTTTCCATTTGATTACCCATAGAACTGAATAGCTAATACTATAGCTCTTTGCAACTGAATCACTTCCTGATTTTGTCAATATTATTATTATTCATTGCATAAGATTAGTCTTGTTCATGGCAAGTATTTGATAAGAGGCTTATACTCCAGTATTGTGCTCAAGTGACTCTTATAGTGAGGGTCATCAGTGCTTGATTGCTAACTGGTTGACGAAATGTCTAATCCTTGAAGTTTGAGTTGTGGGTGTTAAAAGAATCAATAACCTGTCGGGGTTATTTTAGAAGAATAATATCAATGTATATACAAGTAAACATTTTGTATTTGATTTTTTATTTCTAAATTATTAATAGAATTAAACATTTTAAATTGAAATTGGTGTATTAATAAAAATTTAACTATAATATGTGTTGGGATTAAGAAAATATGTTGTATTGCAATTGCAAGGGATGCAGATGATGAGCATGTTGAGGTCCAAGTCGGTGGGCAAGATGATATGGTTGGACAAGGTAAAGATCGCTACAATGTTCTTTAAAATATTTAAAGTCTCAATTTTTTTAAATTTAACCCTTTTATTTGTTATTGTAGAGGACCAAACTTTGCAAAGGACAATAAGTGCACATCCTCAGATGAGAAGAAATATCAATTACAACATGGATATGCCTCTGTAAAAATATAGGGAAGGACAAAAGAAAAAAGAAATGATTCATGCGAACTTATGTAACTTATTTGATAATGAATGATGTTTATGTATAGATGTTTTATTTATGTTCTTTTGAATATTCATGTGAATGTTCTAATGAATCTTATGTTTCAATGTTAATGTGAATTTTCTAATGAAACTAATGTGTTAATGAATGTTATTATGTGATAATTCATGAATGTTACATTTTATTAATATAATGAATAAATTTTAGATGTTAAAAGGGAATGCAGATGTTAGGGCTGTGAGGCCAAATGAGCTTCCACCTTTACGTAGTTGGCCCTAATTAGTAGAGAATATTAAACTATTCTTGAAACCAAATGAAGCTCAACATTAACCTATGATTGCATGTCAACTAACTGTGTGAATCTCTTGGTTTTGGGCAATGTAGAAGGACACCATAGTCAAACTCATTTATTTATGAAATTTAGTTGCAATGCATGAAATATTTGAAAGAATGGCTTTCTATGAGAGTGCCTCAAATCATTCCTCTTCAAGCTATTCTATTATTTCTATTTATATGCAATCATGTTTGATTGTATTTGATAGCTTTTGTTGTAAATTGGGAGACATGAAGAAGAATTTGAATAGTGGAAACAAATGATATTAGATCATTCTAAAGTATACATTGATTCATGAACTATTCTCATTATTTCTTTTGAGTGTGGTGGTATGTTGAATAATTTCACAATTTATAATCCTTGTTGCAAATTACAATGTGCAAAAGTCAAACTTCATTGGCTACATCTCTAGCTAGGTTTATATATGATATCTACTTATTTGAATTTTGAATTTCACTTTCAAAATACTTTGGTTAAATTATAATTTATACGTGAATATTTCAGTTACTATTTCCAAATGCCAAGTTCACCTTTTCATTTTAATATTTTATGATATTTCATGCTTTTTTGTTGGTCAATTTGTAGGTCATTCTCAAATGTAGATTAATATCATTGATATTTTTGCTATCCTTTTACAACAATCAAACTCAAAATCTTCTGTAGATTTGAAACCTCATATTCAATGCATTGTAGATGGAGATATTTCTCCTATCCTTTCTATTCTTCTTGTCACCGCATTTATTAAGAGGTACAATCTGGCCTATCTTTAATATAGTAAAGTATAGTATGGTCTCTTCTCTTTATCCATACATTCATTTCTCTTAAAAAAGTTTGAATTTTGTTCAGTTTAGGGACATCTGAAGGAGAGCACAAGATGTTATTGACTAATGCGAATGATGTAGAAAGAAGACATTTCTTCTCTTGTCTTCTAGGGGCACTGAGGAGTCAGTAATTTCTGTGAATTCTTCACTTCATCAAGTATCATTATGAGATTAGTCTTAGATTTAGTTGTGTACATTCAATAATTTATAATTATTGTATTTATCATTAATGATCTAATACAAAAGAGATTGTTTTTCAATTCACAATATTGGCTTTCTGATCAACATGATTCTAGATGAAGACCATGTTTCTTTTTTAACCCTCCCTCCTCAAATTTTTTGAACAATATCTTAGATCACTTTCATTGAACAAAGATCATATTTGCATCTTTGATCTTTCTCAAGGATTTTTTATCAACATTTTAGATAATTTTCAATGAACAAAGATAATGTCTACATCTTTTTCTTTTCCTCAAGTCTCTGCTACTTTTCATCAAGACCATGTCTGCGGAGTCTCTGCTCCTTTTCTATTACATATCTACGATGTAGGAATAAAGAGGGGCAACAAAAAGACACACACAAGCTTATATATCAAAATAAAACATTACATTGATTGAACATCTAACTAAGTTTCAGCTCTTACATTCTATAACTCTGTTACACATTTCTACATTCAACTTACAAACTTTTGTTCACAACTTCTGTTTGGAGAGTACATAAAAAACATTATATAGACACTACAGAGAAGATTGGATGCCCATAAAGTATGTCATATTTTAGATGTGTCGATGGACATAAAAGATGAAATTCATTTGGACCACTGAAAATCTCCTTCAATATAGCAAACATGAAAAAGATCGTAGCTACTATGTATCAATTTAGAATAATCATTCTACTATCTATCAAACTTCCATAATAGAGTTGAACACACACACACAAGACTGGTGATCACTAAAACATGACTATTCAACATAAAGATTGATTCAAGGAGGAGGTGCTATACTAGTTGTTATTACTAAAACTCTATAACTAGGCTTCTTCCAAACCTACCAAACACATTCCATCAGTCCCTCAGGCATCTTCCAAGGCTAGAGACCAGGTGGTTGGCCTATTTTTCATGACACACTCACCTACTCCAAACATCTCTACCTAAACCTTCACTAACTCCAACCTACTATCTCTCACAACACACAACACCTCCACTACCTTACATCCTCCAAGATCTTTCACAACACCATACCTCAAAAATTCTTCCAAAGGCTTAACTCATTGCCAATAAATATATTTCAAGCATGCACAAGGTTCTACACACCTTGGTGGGCTTCAAACTTTACTTCTTACAAACAGACCTAATGAGGGCTCTTCCTTATAGCCCTACCTTGGGATTTAGATAAGAAATCAAACTCTTCCAAACATCTACCAAAACTAAAGGTAGATTCAAATGCCCATTACTAAACTTTCTCCAATTCCAAAATCTTAGGTTCAAACTTGTTCATTAAGGAACATAAATTGTAGGCCCTAATCTAGGCTAATAGGTCTAAAACCCATATTCAAGCTACCAACTCACCAAAATCTCAAAGAATCCTGACAAATGAACTTGCATATGCATTTACCTTACCAAAATCTTTCCAACTTCCAACTTGTAGACTCCTAGCTATTGAGGAGATAATCAAACCTTCAAACCCTTGCCTTGAATGAGGATTTCATGGTTATTTTAAGAAACCAATCTCAAACCTCCATCATCTCAACTACCAAGCCTTCCATTGGATTCTCCATCATCCTATGGGTGGATACAAACCTTCCTTCTCACATGCAACTCTAGGAAACTTCTGTCACATTTTTCTAGAATGTTGTTTTATTGTATTACACATGCAACAACAGAAACCTGTTGATTCTCGACCACCTCCAATACAAGAAACAAGGTTTCGGTGTTAAACTATTAGATTAAAATCAAAAGAAACCAATAACACACTCTCAACTCCCTTAACTTCATTTAGTGGTAATATGCAATTAAAGAGGTATTTCACTTTGATAAGGTGCATAATTTACTGTCTAAAACAGTGAACAGTGAGAACTTTAGCAAAACCCAATGATGTTATGAAAACCTATAACATCAACAAAAACTCTAAACTTCATTAGTACATATAAGGAGTTCAAGAATCACCATAGCCATGAGATATGAGAGAATATACAAAGACTGTAATTCAAACACTAGTACATCAGTAGAATTTCACAAAATAATTGATTTATTATACAAGATTATGCACCATGTTTTTTTCATCTTTCTTCTCCACATCTCATCTCTCTATATCTTCTACCTGAGATTACATTGTTTTATACCAAAAAAATGACCTTTCACCTCCTCTAAGTGTTCATCCAAGATGGATGACCTGCCATCTACCCAAAACTTGTCATTTTGCAAAAATGTGACAACAATTTTTTTTGAGAATTTTACATGTATTTTTGCACATTTTGAATTTTATGCTTTCAC
Organism: Cupressus sempervirens; assembly: GCA_028749045.1. Taxonomy (NCBI): domain Eukaryota; kingdom Viridiplantae; phylum Streptophyta; class Pinopsida; order Cupressales; family Cupressaceae; genus Cupressus; species Cupressus sempervirens. Next base: position 158,901,655 of record CM053788.1, on the reverse strand, counting down.
ATGCTTTCTTGGAACCCTAAATAGTTCCAAAAGCTTATTATGACCTTTTAACACTACACCTATGGCCTTACATAACATTTTTCACATTTAGACTCTCTTTGACCCACATTGCTTAAAACATGACCTTGGTCAACATGACCTTAATTGAACACTTAATAACATGAATTGAAACAACTAGTATACTAACTATGAAGACTCAAAAACATACTAATTATGACTCCAAATTCCAAGAAGATGGTCTAGGTGCTCTTGCACCAAAGATATAACAAACTTGCCTAAACATGAAAAATGGAAAGAAATGTCAGTCATAATAGAAACAAAGGCAAATGATAAGAGCAATAGAGCGTAAACAACGACAAAGTCAGGAAAACCCAACAACTTTTTTGGCAAACACTTAAATTGATCAAGACCCTATCACAACACTGTCTAGCCACCTTCCACAAAACTTATGGTCCCCTTTGAATTTAGTGGCAGAGAATGTTACCACAATTCTGTATATTTGTTATTTACAATGTCACTGGAGATTATAAAGTGTGCAAATCTGTATTTGCAATTATTGACAATGTTTAAAATTTGAATCATGAATTTAAAGTGGAGAAAGCATGAATGGATGACATAGGTGTTGTGGTGTTTGGAAGATGGTTGTTTGTGAGGTATCTGAAATGTATTGTCTTTGCTTTCTTTGAAATTTTGAATGCATGCATTAGGTGTTGGGAATATTACACCATTCTTGTAGTTGTTTTAAGGTTAAATAGGATTTTTTTTGAGTTGTTGGAACAATTCATATATTAGGGAGTCCTTTTAGGGTGGTTCCTATAATATAGGATCTTAAAAAGCAAAGCATTATGTTTATTATTATTAAACAGAGACAAAGAATCAAAGAGCAGTATTATTTGTGTAAAATCTTTGCATGCTTCCATAATTCTTCCTGAAATCTCACATGTTATCAACATAGAAAAAATTATTCCTAGAGAAAAATGCAATCAGATAATTTTGGGGGATATGAGCTGAAGATGATTTAGACTGTTATGGAGAGGCCTCCAATCTAGATAGTTACAGAGTACATGGTTGATCACTCTATTTCATGTTCAAATGAAACATGTTCTTTTTTTGGATGAAGAGTTTATTGCACATATCTTATGAGACATGCTACATGCAATTTGTATCAGCCACTAAAGCAAGAACCTATTCATACCCTATTGTATATTGTCTTTGTATATGTCTATATTGTCTTTGTACTGCATTCTGATTAATTTTTGTGATCTGATTTCAATTAACCTCTGTTGAATATTAGTTTGATCTGTGTTTTGTTCAATGAGCCTTGTCACAACATACTAATTTAGAGATGGAATGTACATTCTTGTAGAGTTCAAATCTTAGCAACCACAGGGACAACCACACCAACAAAAGTTGCGACCAAAACCATATGAGAAAGAGGAACCTCCAAGAAAGAGACAAGCAAGGAAGACACACATCCCCCATTGAAACACCAATAGGCAGAGTGGACCAACAAAAGAAAAGGAGCTCTGGCAACACCATCAATGACAAGAGGAACTCAAACCGTGATAGAAGCAACTAAAACTATCATGACAGGTTCTTGAATCATGTGATCTTCTACATAATGTTGTGAGTTATTAAGCATGATTTTGAGATCATACTCGCAATATGTTAGTATATTTATTTAGAGGCAAGTGATTCTTGGAAAACACTCCACAAAATCACATTCATTGCTCATTGATTTTAGGGGATAGTTATATAATTCTATGTATTAAATATTTTTTATTGAAATCAACTATTATAAAAAGATAATAAGAGACAAATAGATTTAGAAGAAAACAATTAAAGTAGACCTTGTGCAATTAAGGACATTTACAATATTAGGTAGACTTGCAGGAGAGCAAATGGAGTGTGCTTCAAAAGGAGGAAAATTGTGCTACATGAATGAAGTTGCACCACGTTGAAAGGACCTTATGAAAGCAATGTTAAGCAATAAAAAGGTGTGGTAAATTCCTTGGGAGATGTGTAGATAAGTAAATACAACACAATATCTCATCATGTGTCAAGACATGAGATATAACATTGAATGATAGCACAAGGAAAACATCTGAAGAACATGTTAAAAAATAATAATTTTTTCTTCTTTGTTAGAAATACATTTTACTATGTTGATCAAATGTACATGTTGTTTAACATAGGTCATGTTGTTTCTTCTATGGCCCCTCTCACAAAGATTGTGATTGACATTCTTCTAAGTTGTCTGATTGCCACTACTTTTGCTTAAGCATTTCATAGATAGTGTTGCATTTGCATTTCCTTTTTATATTACTATAGATAAGAAGCCCAACATCGTGATTATTTCTCCATGCAGGAAGTTGTGGATTCAACATACATTTTATGTGCAACAGTAGTTTATTGAGGACTTGACATGAAAACATGCAGACCACTGCCAAAAGGCCACTTGGAAACATTTGGCGGTGGTCTACCTATTTTCATGTGAAGTCCTCAATAAAATAATGCTACACATAAAATGTATGTTGAATCCACGACTTCCTGCATGGAGAAATAATTATGACATTGGGCTTCTTAGCTACAATAATATAAAAAGGAAATGGAAATGCAACATTATCTATGAAACGCTTGAGTAGAAGTAGTATCAATCAAACAACTTAGAAGAATGTCATCTTTATGAGAGTGGCCAAAGAGGAAACTACATGACTTGCGCTAGACAACGTATGCATGTGATCAACATAGTAAAATGTATTTCTAACAAAATAAATATTTTCTTTTAATATATCAGTAGGCCGTCACAATTGCGACAATCAAGTGTGACAGAACATCGTTGGAACAAGAGCACTATTCTTGCATATCCGTTGCACTTGCGAAAGACAAGGATGATAGAGAGCCATCACACCAATGACAGTAAAGTCGCATACTGTCACAGTTATGACAGCCATTTCAATGCTTGACTGTCGGCTATACAACACAATCGTCACTATTAGGACAACAAAGTGAAACTGTTTGATGTCATATTTACAATGTCGACCTATCGCAATTACGACAATGTCACAATGACCTATTGGCCCTGCCTTCTATCAAATTGTGATTACTTTTGGCAGCGTAATTACGATGGACAAGGTTGCCGTCACAATGTCCAACACCAAAAGTCTGACAAGAGCCAATTCTTGGTACTATCGCTTGGGTGATGGTTATCCATCACAATTGCGACGTCCTGCCATCGCAATTCGAGTCCAAATGTAGTAGTGATGTCATTGTTTTAGGCATGTCTATATCTATCTTATAACCTATAAAACTTATCTATAAATCTAAGCACTTCTATCTTATAATTGTCAAATGATTTACCTTTCTTTCACCATAAAGTGCTAACAATGCTTAAAGCACTAAGGGGGGTCACCAAACTGGAAAGGTAATGTTCAATGCCCTTGATAGGACCAAATTTTAGTCATGAAACTGATTGAGAATAATAATCTTCAAACAGGTAGATAGTGAAGAAATGATTATCATCTAGTGGATTCAAATCACATAGTTATTATAGTAAATTCTCCATAAATGCAAATAATTTTCTTTAAGAACCACTACACAAGAGTAGTCAAGTTCAATATTCATTTTGTACCATCCTTAAAATTTAAGAATATTTGGATGCTTAGTTAGGCCCTATTTCGGTGATTCCAATTCTTCATGTTTGTTATGCTTGATCTAGCTAGCTATCTCCCCATGATTTGGCATCTACCCTAGCTTTTCAACTTTCCATTCAAACTTTGATGATTTTTCCTAGGAAGAACAAATGCCCAAGGCATTTATTCCCCAAGGATTGGACCTAAATTTAAACTGAAGCCTCATTGTGGTGTTTCAGTGGGAAATTAGATGTTGTGGTCAACTTAGCTTACTTTTGAATCCCCAAAATGCATGACAAGGTAAATAAACACTTAATCTCTCCTTATTTTATATATGTTATCTATGCTCAAGAAATGAATCAATTAAGTGAATTCAAGATTTGAAGGCAAACATCCAAGATCTGACATCTGTCCAAGTGTCCAAGATGTTTAGAAGGAAATATTCTCCATTATAGCAAGATTCTCTCTCATGATGGCCACGTAGAGGAGTCCTAAAGCAAGAAATAAGATATTGTTTCCATCCTTAGACATTCTTCCTCCATGGCAAGTGTTCAATCAAGCATAACAACACATCAGGGGGCGCATTGACCCAATCTTCTGAAATGAAGACCTAAAAAACCTTCACACAAAATCACAAATCATTAGTAAAAGACAAAACCCTCACAAGTCATAATGGATCTCAATGACAATCTAATATACCTTTCTCTAGTCAATCAAAGATTTCAATAGATTTGACTTCAAGCTTGAAGTTGAGGTTGTTTGACGCTGTCATGATTAACACTCCATTTTCATAGAAGCCTTCACCTCTTCCACCTTTGCATTCTTAGTGAACCTAAAACATCTTAGAAATTTGCCTCATGAGCATTCAATACAATGACTTTCCTCATTTTTTTACTCCTCCTCCTTGTTGTGTTCTCTACTTATTTGAAGAAGATGCCCTCCTTTCACTTCTATTTTGAATTCCTCTTTATTCAATCCTACCAAAAATAAATAAGTTACATTTAAATACCTTTTCAAAAAATCAAACATTACTACAAGCAAAAAAAAATTGATGATGAGAAAAACAAAAAATAAAATAAAATATTTTTTTAGAAAGATCTGCCATGAAAATGTAAGCGTGGGGTGTTTTGATCCAATTGATATGTGTATTTTCTATAGCTGCTGCATACCTTACAAAATATTTCAAATGTCTTGCTATATCCGTGAAAATTGAGGAATCAAAAACTTGAAAAATATCCCACACATCCAATAATCCACTAAGGAAACCTCTACGGCTAAAACAAACAAAACAAGTCAGAGCACCAAGTACACCAATAGAAGGCATTCTTGAGTTATAAAATAATGGTAGATCTTACATACCTTGCAAAATCTCTCACTTCCATATTGATTGTTAGGTTCCCATGTAGATCGAGATTTAGAATTTTTTTTATAGCTTTGGCTCTAACCTTAAAGTTGGATGGGGTTTCATTAATTAGAAAAAGACTTTGTCCACCACTATGTCAAAACATGCATTGAGTAGAAAGTAACATTTTATTATGACATAAAAAAAGTTTAGATTTATCTCACATAGCAAATTATGATCGAAAATATATATTTTTTATAAATTAAAATTAGTCTTTTGATACTGTCTATTTAGAAAATGAGCCAATAAGAGAATAGAAAACATAAGTTTATAAAAATATGAAAAAATGTGAACAAATCAATACTATAGAATTTTTATTCAATTTTTAAAATTCAATACTATGATTGATTAAATTAATTACAATTTTTTTTGCATGAATGTATAAGTATCATTCATAAAAGAAAACTTGTTCACCACCATGTGAAAACATGAATTGAGTAGAAAGTAACATTTCATTATGATAAAATAAAAATTAGGTTTATGCCATATTGCAAATTATGATTGAATTTTCATTTTATTTTATAAATTGAAATTTACACTGTTTTGAATATGAAGTATTTAGGGAAAAAAGAGTTTATGAAATCATGAAAAGATTTGAAAAAATTGAAATTATAGATTTTTTATTCAAATTTTTAAATTCAATATTATGATTAGTTACATTAACAACCAAAAAAATGCATTAATTTCTTGCCAAAGTAGGAACTAATGAATGGAAGATTTTAATAACGTCCATGAGGCCATAGCAACCTATGGGACCCACAAGCCAACACACCCCAAAAAAGGAGGAAGATAACCTAAGAAAATTGCAACCTTTTGATTAACTTGTCTCTTCATTGATGTATTTTGATTATCAGCTTTGCAATGTTGTATAAATGTTTTTCCTCAAATATATAGTTCAAACGTCTTCCTCTAAAATCTATACATATGAATCTAATGTCTTTGTATGCTGAGCACTCCCTAATTAAGTCTAATTTCTACTCAAATTTAAACAACAACAATATTCATGTGTATTCTAAATCACAAAAATAAGATAAAACAATTTTTTTTTTCTATTTTATCAAAAAAAATGAGGCAATAAAGGAGAGGGAAATTATTCCAGCCGTGTCTTTTTAAGATTCCAAATTATATTCCTAACTTTGAATAAAGTGTGATCCTAAATGAAATGTTGATGCTATAAAAAACATACACAATCAAATCTAGAAATAATCCATACATTTCAATGGATTGTGGAAATCTACTAATATAGATTCTAAATTATCTTTTTCCTACATGGAACATTGCAACTACTAAGATTTAAGCACAAATTGCACTTAGCCGCATAGAGAATGCCGCATATAGACATGAGGTAAAGCAAACTCAAATGACTATGCCGACAGAATAGCTGAATAGTCTGATTTATTAATTTAAATTTTACAAAACGGTAAATTTATAATTTATAATTTTAATTAAATATTAAATAATAAATTAATAGCCATTCTGTCCGCTGGGTAGAGGCTTCCAAGGAAACTTGGAAGGAATCGGCATCCTCCTCCTGATAAAATCTTATAAAACACCGGACTGATCACTTTATCTGTATTCTTTCAACCTGTCTCCACTTCTGACTGCTCCAAATGATACATCTCGGTCATAGAAATCATTCGAGTCGTTTGGAAGTAAATTAGCAGGGACTTCGTTTAAATCAGTAGAAGAAAATTTGATTTCCACGATGATTCGAGCGGTAATAGTGATGAATACCCAGGGCAAACCCCGCGTTACCAAATTCTACGAGTACCAGGTTTTGTTTTCTAACCTTTTTAGTATTTTTCTTAAGCTTTTCTACACGTCCTTCAACTCCGTCTGCAAAAAGCTAAATAAATCAGTCTAGGAATGTTCGCATGCATTTCGACTTTTAATTACTGCGCATGAGTTTATTATGCGATTGCTCTAATTTACTTCTTTGTTGTCAGTATTGTTTTTGGCCCATTAGAATTGAAATTCTTGGACCGAGCTGATTTCGCCGAATCATTCTTAGAGAAGATGAAGAAATTCATTGAGTATCAAAATCCTTAAATTCAGTTTACGGGGATTCTATCATAGAGTGCCAAATTCATTAGGGGTGTCAGGCTTTTTACCGTGGTCCTATCGACTGTTTAATTTTCATCGACATAAATTAAAATCAATTTGTATCATTTCAGTAAACGATGGCCAATATATGAAAACATTGTTCGCTAATTTGAATTAATGACATTGTATCACCTACTGCATCATCCAATTCGCAAAATCTAGAACTGAGACTGCTGCTGAAAGAGGCCTTCAAACTTATGCAGTGTCATATTGGAACATGCCTATGCAACATAATTAAATCTTAAATCTGCTTACGCAAAATCAACTTCTAAACCAAGACAATGCATTCTATGCAAAATATGAAGCAACTTTGAGTTCTTACACATGCTTAGTATCATTATTTCTGATATTTTGATGGATACAGTGCCCAAGTTTAAATGTTCCTGGGCCTCATCCAAACTTAAGCAACAACATCATAAAAGCATGAAATCTCCACAGTCCGTTATGTTCACTTCAAGATTTCTGGATTAGACTATATGATCATTTTTCTTTATCTAAAAGTCTTTAAGTGAGCGTGATCTGTAATAACCATGTAGAAATGTTTTTTATCTGAAAATTTTAAACTATCATTACATCTGAGCACTGATAAAAAATTTCTAAACAGGACCAGAAAGAGAAAACATGCATATCTTTAAGTCTGGTTGATCTTGTTTCTTCATCATCCATTTGGATGGGTCTTGCTTCATTTATTTGATTGAAGAGATTGTTCAGTGTTTAGCACACTTATTTTGGAGTTCGCTTTCCTGGGATACAAATGTGGCAGACATTGTACCGTGGTCCTACAGACAATTCTTACTTTCACGTTCAAAAATTAAAACCAATTTGTATCATTATAATACAAGACGGGCAATATATGAAAGCATTATTCGCTACTTTGCATTAACGACTTTGTATTACCTACGTCATCATCCAACTTGCAAAATCTAGAACTGAGAGTGTGGTGGAAACTGTGTAGAAATGTTAGCATTGAGGGTGGCACACATTGTACTGTGGTCCTGTAGACTGTTTTTTTTGGTAGACAAATAGCGGGATTAGGGCTCACTCCCTATCCCAAACCGGCATTAACACCATTTGGGCCAAGTGGGGATTTGAACCTTGATTGCACCATTAACAATGCGACCAACAAACCACCACACCACAAGTTTATCCCCAAGCATCCTACAGACTGTTTTATTTTCATCAACAAAAAATAAAATTAATTTGTATCATTTCAATAAATGCTGGCCAAGATACGAAAGCATTGTTTGCTACTTTCAATTAATGACTTTGTATTACCTACTGCATCTGCATCATACAATTTGCAAAATCCAGAACTGAGAGTGCGGCGGAAAGAGGACTTCAAACTTATGCAATGTCATACTGGAATCTCCCTATGCAACAGAATTGGAGATCCTATCACCTAACAGAAGGATAAAAGACAGAATGAACTTCAACGGAAGTTAGAGGAGCTACCAGAGAAAAAAGGTGCAGAGCCAAAAGAGGAAGAATATTCACGTCAAGCTTTGGGGTTTTGATTCCCTGTTCTGGATGGAATTATTCTGAAATTATAGTAATGGGTGTTAAGCAAAATATGAAATAAGCACTTGTGACTATTGTGATGTGTTTGATTAATGGTAGAATCAACCTTAGTCTAATGTGTCCTTGACTGTTTCAGTTGCATTTCTGATGTATGTTGTTTAGTATTTTTTTCACTTCGCATTAACAACTTTATATCACCTACTGCATCATCCAACTTGCAAAATCTAGAACTGAGAGTGCAGCAGAAAGAGATCTTCAAACATAAGTATTGTCTTACTGGAATCTCCCTAGGCAACAGAATTGGAGATCCTATCACCCAACAGAAGGATAAAAGACAGAATAAACTTCAACGAAATATAGAGGAGCTACCAGAGAAAAAGGTTGCAGAACCAAAAGAGGAAGGATATTCACATCAAGCCTTGGGGTTTTGATTTCCTGTTCTGGATGGAAATATTCTGAAATTATAGTAATGGGTGTTAACCAAAATATGAAATGAACACTTGTAACTATTGTAATATGTTTGATTAATGGTGGAATCAACCTTAGTCTAATGTGTCCTTGACTGCTCAGTTGCATTTCTGATATATGTTGTTTAGTTTCTCAGTCAGATGTTTGTAAAATTACTTCAATGATATTGTATGGTATCTTATCAACATAATAAGGAAGTCCTGCAACTATCTATTGCTTTTTTGAGTCTATTTGTAGAGTCTGATTCGCCTGTATGTTCACAGTAACATAGTCTTTTGTGATATCTTGATCAAGGTATCACCTTAGTTTCAGTTATTACATGTTTTTGGTGATTCTAGGGACTCTGTTGCCCAACTCGATATAGGCATTGGTCTTTCACTTGTTCTCTCTCTTTTTCACAGTCCTCAACACATTCATAATCAATCAATTTAAACATTTTTTAGTTCCATTAGTTCTGTGTCTTATTAGCAGGTTTGAATATGCATAATAGCTTAAATAGTATCATAAAATGCATTCTATGATGCTCATATGGCAGGTGATTTATTAATTAGACGCTTCCTCTTGCATGTTTGAACTATCTGATAGGTATGTTGTTATGCCAGTCTTGGGATACAGCGTGCTTTTGTTGTAGTTTGCATTAAGGGAGTTCTTAAACTTTTTATCATCAACCTAACATCTTAGGTAAACTCCCTGTGGTTTTGCAGAGTCAAAATAATTGAATATTTGTCTTGCCCATCTTAATCACTGGTCCTTAGTTACCCAGCCTGAAAGCAGGTTTGTGGTGACCTTCTCGGGTCAGACACCCTTGGCACTTGAGAGATTACTGAGCCTTCGGGATCTGGGGCTGACAACTTAGATCATCAACACGGTTGAAGGATTTTATTCCAATACAGATGCTAGTTTTGATAGAATGATAAAGATTATTGTATCTTTCTTGATAAACTTTCCCTTTCTTTTGAATCTTAAAGTTGTTTCTTCTATAGGGGGATGCTGTAGGAATCCCTCTTGCCAACTATATGCCATGGAAGCATCAGCTTCAGCTTCTTGAAGACGAAGCTGGGAGTCTGATTTTCTTATTGGGAAAGTTACTGACTAGTTTTAAAATATATGCTAGGCTTTGTGGTGTATATTAGCTCCAAATTTGCCCAATTTATTATAATTTGAGTCCTCTGAAGTGCATAATCATCTCTTTTTATATGAAAAATCTCTATATAATTCTTGGATCATCTGCTGTTTTTGGTCCGTTTCCTAGTTATTTCATAGCATAACTGATATTTGCAATTTATTCTTTTCTTTCAACTTTTTCGCATTGCCTTTTTCCCTTTGAAGGCTTGTACAAAGCTTGGGGATTCTTTGCAATATCACCTTTAAAAATGTAAATTTCTCATTTATAAAAAATATTACACAATGCAAATAATAGGATGAAATTACAAATATCATGAGCTTTTGGACAATAGGATCTGTATGGACATAGGACTTCGTTGCCTAATTACAATGTATGGTTGGGTATTCAATGTTTCTTCCCATGTAATTATCAGAGTTTATATTGGGGGAAATTGATGCCTTGGCAGGTGCTTTTTTCGATACAAATGTTATTTCTGATAAACATTAATGATCTTTATACACTAGCAAATATGTGACCCTAGGGCTATTGGCTTTATCTTTTCTTGATAGACACACCTTCTACATTTTACTTTTTGAGTTCCAAAGTTGTTTACTTTTGTTTGGAGACACTTTTGGCACACCTTACTTTCTGGACAATTTGTATTGCCAGTAACATTGATTTCAATTGACTTACGTTGATGACAAACTTTCTTTTTACATTTTACTTTCTGATTCTGATATGGTTTTCTTTAATCAAGGGATGTTTTAGGCTCGCTTGGTTTTTTTGACAATTTTATAATACCTTTAATGTTGAATCCCATTGACTTACTTTGATCATTGACATTCTATAATTTATCTATCAATTTACTGCTACGCAAATATTGTGGAATGCTAGTTTAACATACAGTGATGCTGCTAACAAGTATAGCTACATTGGTTTTAAAAAGAAAGAACAAATGAGGGTGGCATACGAGATGTTTGAGATAGTAAAATGGGATAAACACAAACATCTTGATTGTTGACTCCTTTTTATTCCAAGTAAATGATTTTTTTATCAAGACATAAGAAAGTCACGCTGTTGTAATGTGTGCATTCACACATGTATCTGTCATTTTAATACCTAAAATATTTGTTATAATGGCAATGGACGATTTGGTCTATTATGAACTTGTGTTTTCAAGGTACATGTGAATAAGAAGAGCTGGAAAACACTGTGTTTGTTTTGTTTGCATCAGTGTCTTGGATCATACTTTGTGATCCATCTCCAGGATCAGGAAGTATAGAAAATAGGATTGCGAAAGTAGCTTTATAAAAGCATAGAATGGCTAGAGGGAGTTTGGGATGCACGGAAGCCAAGAAATTTAATTAAGAATGTGAAGAGAAATTACACAAACAAGATTACAATTGAGAGAGTCAATAAATTGCTGATAAAGGATTTTAGTCGTAATGTAAAAAGAAGATGAAAACTTTAATAGCAAAATTGCAGTAGAGTATGCAAGAAAAGATAGAAGACCTGTTAAAGAGGACAAATAAATTAGGTGAGCAATGAGGAATATAAATAATTATAAGGGTTAAAAAATGATGTGAAGATCTGATGACCATGGTTAAAGTTTTAATTTGGTCCTTGTAGAAAAATTTCTCAATGGATACTTTTAATTTCTTTAGTATCTTTCATATTAAATTTAAGGTACTCTATTACTAATAAGATGCTTCTATTCAAATGCTTGTCAATGTGTAATGATTGGCATAGAACTGATCTATTCTTTTTATGTGAAGATCAGCCTGTGGAGAAGCAACAGGAGCTGATTCGAGACATATACGGGGGTAGGTATTTTTTAGAAATGTTTGCTTATTGTATTTATTTTTCATACTTTTCCTTCATTAGATATCCCCTATAGATATGTATATACATATTGACATACATATGCATATGCACGTACACATGCACAACATACATGCATATACAATAGATATGCACCTCTGTATCAACATTAAATTCCACTTATATAAATTTGTCAATTTTAAATATAAGTAATATATCCACAAAATTGTCAAAATAGCTTGGCATTGGTAAATAATTAAACAAAATAACTCAATATTATTTAAAAATAAAATAATATTTTTATAAATAACAATATTATAATAAGTAGTATTAGTTCCTAAGCCCAAGAATTACAAAGAGTGACATGCATGCATGCTTATATACAAGTTTATAATGGAACTCATGTGTTTAGCCATGTTTTTTTATGCATATGCATGGGATTGTAAAAGTTTGTCTATGGTACAATACTATTAGTGGTAGGAGACTTCACAAGTTTGCAGGAAGGTGTGATGTGATGTGATGTGATAGATTTTAATGACGTCCACGAGACTAAAGTAGTCTATGGGACCCATGCAATCGCCCTCCCGAGTCAGGAGCCAAACTAGTCAGTTGCAAAGTTTTGTTAACTTGTCTCTTCTTCTCTGAATTTTGATAATCAACTCCGCTGTTCTCTTCACTTGATCTTCCTCAAATAAATAGTTGAAGTCCTTGTTCTGCAGAATTTTTGTATAATCAGATTTGATGTCGTTGTAAGCCAAGCATTCCATGACAAAGTGTTGCTCTGTCTCCACTGTTCCCATATTGCAGAATAAACATGTTCTGTCTGCCCACTCTTCCTTTGGAACTTGCCATCTACCAGTTTCACATCGCAGCTGATGTGAACTAGTTCTAATTTGTGCCATCAACATTTTTGCTTTCCAGTTAATAGGTGCCCTTATATAGGCCTTTTCATCATGACTAGAAGTGGGATTAAATTCTTTAATGTAATAAGATTTTTTCCTCCCTATGTGTCTTGTCCACAGAATATTGCGAAATTTTTCATTGACAAACTTTTTTATTTCTTTAATGTTATCCGGGCAAGCTTGGATGTTGATATCCCATTTTTGCATCCATTTGTCATTTTGTTTCATCCATGTGCTTTTCCACCTCACAAGTTTTTCCTCTATTACCAACTTGGGCCAACGATGTGTTTCTAGACCTTGGGTTTTCTTTAAATAGCTTAGCATTCGGATCAATGCGACGGCTTCTAATGGAAAGGAACCCACCTCTGCCAAAAGGATTTCATACGGAACTGTGGTCTTGACTTTAAGATTGCATGTGATAAAGTGTTTTTGAATTCTTTCTACTTGCCGCCATTTTTGTTTGGACATACTACCGCCCCACACTTCACATCCGTATAGAATAACCGAAGTGACCAGCAAACCAAACAGAGTTTTCATGGTCGTCCAATCCCATAATTCTGCGTTCCTGCACTTGTTTTGTAAAGAGTATAACGCCTTCTAGCCCCCTTGGATCCTTTTCGATCTACAAGTATCCCAGTTGAGTTTGTTATGAAAATTGATGCCCAAGTATTTGTACTCTTCCACAATCTCAAGGGGGCTATTTTCAAACAGAAACTTGTCTTGTATGCCCCTATTCTTCTTTAGTGAGAAGATCATAATTTTGGTTTTGCTAGTGTTAACTTGCATTCCTACATCATGGCAAAAAAATTCTAGTGCTTTCAAGTGCTCTTTCAAACCTTTAGCTGTTCTAGCAAGAATTATGAGATCATCTGCATATAAGAGCAATCTTATCACGAAGTGGGCCAACTGCACCCCCTCACCATTGGTCTTGTTTATCCACTCTTCTAACTTGTCAATATAAAGCCCGAATAGTGTTGGAGAAAGCGGACACCCTTGCTTAACCCCGATGTTGCTGTCAAAATCTTCTGATATCCCTTCTGTCGTTCTGATTTTAGCTTTGACCTGCTCATATAATCTGTAAACCGCTGACCTAAGTTCTTTAGGGACATCCAGCTCTACCATTCTATCCCATAGTTTATTACGTGGCACTGTGTCAAAAGCTTTTTTAAAGTCCACAAAACAACAAAAAGCCTCGTTCCCCGGAGTGTCCCAAACTTTCTCTATCAAATGCTTGAGAGTGATGCCGTGATCTATAGTAGAGTGTTTTGGTCTAAAGCCTGCTTGCCCTTTTGCACGTTTGCCTTCTGTTTCAGCCTAGTTGCTGATTTTTTGTTCTACCAAACTACCAAATAACTTGCCAAATAGTGGATTGATCATGATGGTTCGGTAATTAGAAGGATTGTTTATATCTCCACTTTTGTGGAGTGGGATCACCACACTTGTAGTCCATTTTACAGGGAAACCCTCTCTATTGACACTGTTGAAAATCTTAGTGATGTGTGGTGTGAGGATTTCAGCACCCCATTTTAAGTATTCCGCTTGTAGCCCATCTATATCTTGCGCTTTAGCAACAGCTAACCTCCTGATGCCTTGAATAATATCATTTTCACTGAATAACTCCCCTGTAGTCTCTGTTTCCATGGTACTATGCTCTCTTAGATCACATTCGTAGAGAGTCTTGGCATATTCCAACCATTTGGTTCCTATTATGTTATTCACTATCTGAGTTTTTCTCTGCTGAAGCTCTTTCCAAAATTTTTTGGGGTTGTTTTTACCAAGATTAATCAACTCTATTCTTCTCTTGTTCACATACTCTTCTTTCTTCTTTTTAATCAGTTGATTATACTCTTTTCTACTTTCTTTGTTCATGTTCTTTTTCCAATTCCTTTTTGCCATTTTGCACTCCCCATCAAACCAAGGATTGGCCGGAAAAGTGTTCTTGGCTTCTTTTGTGGCCCTAGATCTTTTACACTCCTCCAATGCTTTAATGATAGTAAGAACAAGATTATCCTTGTCCATGAAATGTTGTTTTTCAGACTCTAGATGGTTTCCCGGAACCCTAGACAGCCGCAAAAGAGAGTCTTGAAAAGTATCATGGTTTTCTTGTGTCATTAAAACTTTGCCAGTCGGAATCATCTTCCTCTTTTGTAAAAGTTTTGGAACAATATGTTGATCTTTAAAGTGAGTAGTCACCCTTATCAAGATGGGGTTATGATCAGATTTTAACTCCATGGGGCAATCTTCTATCTCAAAGTTAATTATCTTTGCGACATAGTCTTGCGAGCATATAACATAATCAACAACACTTTGTCCATTGTGTCTTTTGCATGTGATGCCTCCTGATTTAGGCCACTTTTCCATACCATTGCATATAACCATGTTGTATAGGCAGCATAAGCCTAGTAATTCAGCACCAAAATGATTAATCTTTCCCATGCTATCCTGTGAAGATCTTTCCCATTTTTGTGTCCCTTCTTCTTCGAGCCAAACTGGATCTCTTCTTTCATTGTAACTCTCCTTAAGATTGAGAGTTTGGTTGTTTGCTGTTCTAGCATTGAAATCCCCTATTAACATTATTTCCCCTAAAGAGCTAAAGGCTGTTATGTCTTTTTTTAGCGCAACGAACGGATCTTCTCGATCCAATCTAAGTTTTTTATATATTTTTGAGCCTTTTGGAGCGAAGTAACATATAGCCACCCTTGTAGAAATCTGATTCTCTGTTATTTTTATCCAAATATATTGCTTGTTTACATCTTCTTTCTCTAAGTTTACAAATTTGCTCCAAGTTTCTTTTATTAGAACGGTGATGCCTCCATGCCCCTTACCATTATCTATCTTTTCATTCCACAGTGATACCTTCTTATACCCTTCAAAATCTGGAACTCTACATCCATCATGTTCATGAGTCTCGGTAAGCATAATGATGTCATTATCTTTAGCTATCGGCCCTAACCCAGGTCCTCTTCTCCAAGGATAACCTCTACAGTTCCAGCTAACTATAGTTAAATGTTCCTGGGTGGGCCCGAGTTCCTATTTATTGCGTGTGAT
This sequence comes from Cupressus sempervirens, assembly GCA_028749045.1. NCBI lineage: Eukaryota > Viridiplantae > Streptophyta > Pinopsida > Cupressales > Cupressaceae > Cupressus > Cupressus sempervirens. The sequence continues at coordinate 158,885,656 of CM053788.1, read as the reverse complement.
TTTGTCGCTGATTTGGGCTTTGCCATCTTGTAGCCACGCCCACTTGCCTTTTCCTCTTGCTATTTTCACTTTTTCCCATTCCTTCCTCCTTTCTTCTTGCTGAGTTACGGTGAGGTCATCATCAAGATATATGTGTGTGCCTCTAAGAAACTTCCTCTTGCTGAAAATGTTATTTTTATCTCCTATATTCTTCATTGTCACTCTAACATGTCTATCTTTGCCTCCTCTAATCCATTTTCCGATTCTTTGAGCTTGTATGGTTGTTCCATGCCAGTCTAATTGGTCTTTAAAGAAGTCTTTAACTAAATCCGTTGTTTTCTCCTGTTCTCCATAGTCTCGTAGCCCTTTGACAACGATATTTGTTGCTTTCTCATTTCTTTCTTTTTCCTCTCTAATCTGTCTCCGAACTTGTTTTTCTATGTTGTCAATAGGAGTGTTTGCTGGCCCCTTTACTATGTTGGCCCATGATCTAACTTCTTCAATCTGTTCTCTGAGTTGATTCTCTTTTATTTCCATATTGGCCATGGCATCTTGTATATTTTTCATTTGCGAGTTTTTGTCTGCTTCTGTAGCCTCTCCTTCTCCCATAGTACTTGCTGCTGTCCTCTTTTCCCCTACTTCTTTCTTTAACAATATTAATTCATACTCTCCTTTTTCCATATTAAATTGCAATTTTTGAATTTGTTCTCTAAGTGACTTGACCTCCGCTGCCAGGTTCCAGTTATCTTCAGTAACTCTTTTCATTGTGATACTTTCTATTTGGTTCCTCTCCTCAAGTGCCCACACCCTTTCCTTAATAGCTACTAAATCGTTCACAAAAATGTCTGGATACCACGTCATAGGTGTCCTTGTGGGGCTGTAATTATTCGGTAGCCCATCCTCCACTGTGTCTATCACCTGAGAATTATCTGGCTTCCCTTTACCGTTAATATCTCTGATATTATCAAACTGCTTAATTGTTTTAGAGATTTCAGTCGGCCTCAGACTTTGTTCTCCCTCCCTGGTGCTGTTTGGGGTTTGTGGAATCGGTTTCGGAAGTAAAGCTGCTAACTTCCCTCTTTTTGCATTTGTAAACTTTCGTATCTTTCTTCGCCTAATTATTCTTTTATATTGTTTGGCATTCACATAGATGTAGTTGCCTCCTGTGAGTGGTCCGCTGGCTTGTGATAAGCTCAAAGTGTTTGTGGATAAATTACCATTTGTCCCTCCAAGATTGAATGAACTCGTGTGTCCGGCTGAGGGTTCTAGAATAATGAGGAAGCTCCCTTGATTCCACTTGATGATGCTGCTGTGCATTAAACTATCTCCGTCTGTCAGGACCAAGCCACTATTGCCAGAGATGTCGTGTTTCGTAGCTTCTTTCAAACTAGTTTGCTGTTCTGCTGTTACGGGTGCCCTGACTATCTGATTCTCTGCCACCCTGTTACTATCAAATCCTGTGTTATGTAAGGTGGACCCATCAAGTTCTGACTGTTCCTCTCTTATCTTAGGTTGATCAGTCAATGATACTTTTACAAGTATCCTATCTGCAGATGTATCTGTGATTTCCCCGTTTGTTCCGTCCATGAGGACCATATCATTCCCATTGGTGCCTTGTTTATATGTTTTTAATGGTGTTTTACTGTTGTAAACTTACCAATGCCAGGAGAAGAAACAAAGGGACCCTGAACAGGTGCAAACTCATATGCAAGAGAAAAGGAAAAGGCGTACCTGGGATCTCTGTGTGTGTGTGAATGCATATCCATGGATTGTACTCCTTAAAGTTTATTGCTATGGTTTTTTAATGTTTAATTGATTTAATCATATGATTTTATGATACTATGTGACATTCTAATTTTAACTTAAGCTTCTAGGCTGCATAAATATGTATATATATAATTTTTTATAATTTTTACATGTTTTTCTACGAACGAACCCAAAATCCTTTCCAAAATTTTGTCGTACCAGCAAACGATTCATCGAACTTGAACCGATAACTAAGAAAATATGTGATTCCTTGCTTGAAAATACAAGAGGAAAGAGAAAATCAGAAAGCAAGGTTGAATTGCAGTGTTGAATAAGCTATTTGATGTCAAATCAGAAAATAAGGTACAAGAAGAGAAGAATCTACTCTCATATAACTAGCTACTGTGCAATTGGACTATCTATAAAAATAATGTAAGTAGACCAGGAGAATATGAAATTGGATTCTACATTTAATTCATGAAAGTCCAGCAATCTGTATTATTAGGGAAGATCAAAATCAGATCTGATTTAAATTATAAATGGTAACAATGTTAAGGCAGTAAGTTACAGAAGACCATTGCACTGAAGAAATACAATCATTAGTATTGGATCCAAAGTGTTCAGCATTGAAGAGGAAGCAGTGGAAAAACATATACATCAGAGATATTTAAGTAAACAGCAGGGGGAGTCCCTAAACGTGTGGCATCACAAAAAAAGCAATCATAGGCATTGAAAAGAGCCTTCAGTTTCAGAGATAAATATTTAAACTAGCAGCTCAGATATCTCTCTCAACTGTGCTGTATGAGATACAATGCATTACATCTTGGCTGAGCTAGTATTAAGGAATATTATATTTCTGCTGCTGTGTATATATTATTGCCTTTGTTATAATTTTTCGTATGCATAATAGAATGGATGAAATGATCCCTTAGAAGCTTCATCATATCTACCATTTCATTATGAAGGGGAGCTTTGGGCATCTAAGGAGCAAACGTAACCGAGTGTTCCATTCAAGTTCAACAGCAGGCCAATATGGTGTATATAATACCATGCCTTTTAGGAGGTCAATATAGCAGATATACTTCCATGCCAATTGAGGCCAATATTGTGTATGCATTTCCATTCCCCTTAGGTAGCCGAATGATGGATGTACTTTTGTGCCCTTGAATTTGATGGATAGTCTCAAGGTGCCTTGTATGATCTTCTGTGGGCTCCATAGTGTGGATGATGTTAATTTTAATGATCAGATTTAATTATTAAATTAGAATAGCAAACTAATAATAAAAAATCAGATAGAGTAAACACAAGAACATAAAGATATTACCTTGGGAAACTTCCTTCCTGGAGGAAAAACCCAGCATTCAATTTAGATCCTTTATTATTGCCTTTCAAAATTCAATTACAGACCTCAGTAGATGTATACAAAATCACAGATCTGAGATTTGCTGAAGATCGCAGATCAATGAAACAAATCTGATATACTTGCCAATTACAGTGATAACGGATCACCAATTTCAGTGATAATAGGTCTCCAGTTACAGTGATAACAGATCACCAATATCAGATCGCAGATATCAATCTCATGTCAATGGAACACTGCTATGAATTATATCGCTGCTAATGTAGAGTATATGGACAATCTCCTGCTTTCAAGTACAAGGTGGAATTTCAATTCCAATCACTGCCAAGTAGATGTGATTCCAATTGCTGCCAGGTAGATATTATTCTGATCGCTGCCATGATATGTCTTCATTGGCAAGTACAATGCCTTGTATATATACAAGGGCTTTTCCAAATTTATCTGCACAGGTCAGCCTAGTGTTGGCGCCAGTTTATAATTGAGTATTACATGTTTGGGCCCAGTCCAAAAATATACATATAGATTTAATGAAAAGGCAATAATTACAGGCCCAACTCAATGATCTCTAATTGAATTATTGATTTCAATTTTTAATTAAAATTAATAGAGCTAGAATCTGATCTAGCTATCAAGATATTAACAAATGAGTCATTGGGTAAAGCCCAAAGGGACTACACTTGCATATAATGTATAAACTGCAATGATGATTTAGATAATGTTCCTAACCGTAGTAGGAAGATTTATCTTGTATCGAACAAGATTGAGGAGTCTTATTCAAGATCTAATGGGTAAGGTTATGCCGCTAACTTTTTGACCATTTTGAAGGTAACTTTCTTTTCAAAAGATACATCCCTGCTGATCTCAATGTGTTTCTACCCTGGAATGTATATCTTGTATGCCTTAAAAGACTCACTATAACCCACAAATATACCTTTCTTGCGTGATGGTTCTAGTTTAGATCTTTTGTCTTAAGTACACGAGTATAAACAGGACTACCAAAGATCCTTAAGTGTCTACCTTTGGGTTTAACACCCATGAAGGTCTCCTTAGGAGTCATATTTTCTGATATTTTGTGAGGACTTTGGTCATGAATATAAACAATGAATTTGGAAGCTTTTGCCAAAAACAAAGTTTGCAAATTTTGATCATGAATCATTGCTTTGGCTGCCTCAACTATGGATCTGTTTTTCCTTTCGGCAACACCATTTTACAAAGGGTTGTAAGGGACACAAAACTCCCTCTTCATCCTTGCCTTAATGCAGAAATTTTGCAAGCCTCTAGAAATGTATTCATCTCCAATATCTAATCTCAAAACCTTTATCCTTTTTCTTGACATATTTTCAACCCGAGGTTTCGAATTCTTTGAATCTACAAAGTGCTTCAGATTCCTTAGATTTCAAGAAATAAATCCAAGTCTTTTGAGAATAGTTATCGATAAAAATATGTAATGTCCCCTCTTTAGTTCGACATGGCATTGATCATGGATTTGCCTATTCCAGACTCTCGTAGGCAAATGGTGTGGAAAGAGAGTCAATTCTGCGGATCAGATAGTCATATCTTGCTCTTGAAGAAGTGTTAAGAGGTTATATTTTATCATTATGTGATATTGGGGCCCACATGTTATAATTTTAATTTGAGTTGCACTTTTTATTTTATAAAATTACTTTATTATAAAAAAGTGCATTATAATGAGAAATTATAAAGGATGTTTCTAGAAGTTCTAGCAACTTCTTAGAAAAGTGAATAAATAGAGGGCTGGGCCTCTCATTTGGACATGCTTGGATTGGAGAACTCTTCTACTTCTTCATTGTGAAGACATTTGTGGACTTTGGATCTGCAAATTATTCGATCTTTGGGAACGAATCACTCCCTTGGATTGGCGACTTTGAGGGTGTGAAATATCACCTGAATTGTCGCATAATTGGAGTTGGTATTCAGCCATCTCATTGGAGCCTATTGAGAATTCGTTGTTAGGGTTTGTTTTTGGTTGGAATAAGGATTTCAGGTTTGCCCTATCATTGGAGAAGCATTTGACAAGAGTTTGAAGACAGAATAAGTGTATTTTCAGAATTGGCAAAGCAGGGTTCGGAACCACATAATTGCTCATATCTCCTCAACCCCTTGGAGTTATTTTTTTTATGGTTTTACAGGGTTACTACCTAACCCTAGGCGCCCATTTTCCTTGCATTTGGGGGTCCCAAAACCCTAATATTATTTTATTTCAGCAGCCGTACAGGTACGGCCTAGTACGGCCCTGCTAGTTTGGGCAGCAACAGCAAATTAAGGACAGTTTGGGGGTGCGGTTGGAGGTCTTCATCAACGATCTGCAGCAAAACGTGGTGTTCTTCCATAGTTCTTCAAACCAGGTTCTTGCATTCTGAAATATATGTCAATTTTTGGGTAAATTTGCTGTCATACAGTCATTGTAATAATCAGTCCAGAATTGGTAATAAAATAATTTCAGAATTTATTGCATTGTACTTGAAATATAGTTCAATGGCTTTATATATATTGTAATTCTGTGATTATATTCTGAAAGTATCAAATCTGAAATTACCATATTCTGAATATTGTTACTGTTACACGCCAAGTGTTTGACAAAATTCCTAAGTTTAGTTTGAGGGTTTCTGTGGCCTTTATAGTGAGGGTCATTACAGTGGTATCAGAGCCAAAGTCCTGCCATCCTGTAGGGAATTTGGAACAGCTGGGGAAGTGTTTGACGAAATGTCAAAACACTAAAATCAGAGCATGCGACAGAAGCCTTATAATTTCCGCAATACCAAAGCAAGACAAGATAGGATTTCAGACCTGCAGAGCGAACAGTCTAGCTCATCTATCCAGGTGGACATAGAATCCAGTCATACTGACACAGGGGAGGTATTCTTTGATCAAGACTACGACTACAATATGGATAGAGGTGGGAATATTGGTCCAAATCAGCGAGAGGAGAGATTTTTATAGTTATTAGACACTTTGGCACAGGGACAGCGATTAGCAGAACAGAGAGCACAGGAACAAAACCAGAGAATGGAGCTTATGATGCAGAAGATGGCTCGACAAATGGGGTTGAACGCTAACATAGGTGGAGGAAATAATCAGAATGGTCACAATCAGAATGAGAATAATTAGGATGAGATACATAATGGAGGCGAACAAATTGGGAACAATTTCGGTCATGCCCCCCAGCAAGCTAGGACAGTGAGTTCGAGGCCTATGATTCCTACGTTCCTTCCTAGAGCTCCAGAGCAGCCGGTACCAGAACCCCAGATCATTGACATACAGGATCAGCTAAGGAGAGATTGGGAAGCAGGAGGTCCAGATTTTACAGCTGCAATCACCTTTAGAGAGTATATGGATGTGCGGATGAAGCATATGCCCCGTGGGCAAGACAGGACTCAGAACTATGAGCTACGAAAGAAAGTAGGCAAACTACAGTTACCATATTATGATGGCTCGGGGAAGTCTACAGCAAGAGCTTGGGTTCAAAAGCTTGACACATACTTTCAATTGAACCCTATGTCTGAGGAAGAAGCTATTAAGTATGCAGCAATTCACCTGGATGGGTTAGCACACGAATGGTGGCATCATGGTATGATCACTATGGGTCATGCACACATTACCTCATATGTGGAGTTTACGGAGAGACTGATTGAACGTTTTGATAAGAAAGATCCAGAACTCCATTTCAAGGAATTAGCCCAGCTTAAACAGTGGGGATCATTGGAAACATACATTTCAGAGTTTCAGAAACTTGCAGTGTTAGTAACAGATGTATCTGAACGAAGGCTATTGGTTTTATTTATGGATGGGTTAGTCGATCCGTTGAGAGGGTGGATTAAAGCTCTCAACCCTCCCACTTTGCAGAAAGCCATTAAGAAAGCTCGTGACATGGATTCCTCTTCAGCTTCAAAAAACAAATTTCAGGCAAAGAGTTTCCCTTCAGGAAAAGATAAGGACAGGAAACCCTTTCATAGAGAGGCACAGCTACCTAAGGAAGAAAGTAAGAGGCTGGACAAGGAGACACTTAATGACTTGCGTAGGAAGAAGCTATGCTTCTATTGCAAAGGCCCGTATGAGTACGGCCATGACTGTCCTATGAGGCCAAAAGGGAAGGCCAACCGGGCAATGTGGGCTTATTACGAAGGCTCAGATTCAGATGGTTCAGAACATCATGATGAGGATCCTGATGAAGTAGAGGGAGAGCAGGAGATAGACAGTGCAGGGCAAAGGCAGGAAACAGAGCTACATTTACAGGAAGCACGACTGTCTAGTATCCAGAGAGAGGGATCTTTCAGACTTCGGGGAGTCTTGGCTGGGCAGAAGGTTATTACATTGTTGGACACAGGTGCCACGCATAATTTCATTGATGCACGATTCGTAGAGAAGCGTGGACTCATTACTGAGGAATTCGAGGGACTAAGAGTCAAGGTAGCTGATGGATACACTCTTCGTTGTGACAGGATGGTACAAGACTTACCTTTGCGCTTGAACAACTATGAGTTTAAGGCGGACTATCATGTGGTCAACATGGGTGACATGGACATAGTACTTGGAATGCAGTGGCTACATTCATTGAAGGTGGTTACCCTAAGATTAGAGGATATGGAGATACAATTCGAAATGAATGGTAGGACTCATGTGCTAAAGGCTATCCGTAATGGAGACATCAGGACTATCTCATTTAGGCGGCTGGAGAGATTAACTAGGCATAATGATATGGAGTGGGCAGCAGTTTGTACTTTGATACCTACACAGGAGGAGCAACATAAGGCGGAATATCATCCTGATATTCAGAAGTTGAGGATTAAGTACGAAACGGTATTCAGTGAGATTCCACCAGGCAGGCCACCGGACAGAGGCATTGAGCATATTATTGAGCTGGAGGAAGGTGCTAAACCTATCATGGTCACACCATATCGACATCCAAAGCGACTCAAGGATGAGATCGAAAGGACCATTGAGGAGTTGCTAGCGATGGGGCACATCCGACCCAGTAAGTCACCTTTTGCATCTTCTGTTGTTTTGGTAAAAAAGAAGGATGGAACGCTTCGGATGTGTATTGATTACAGGGCATTAAATAAGAGAACCATTAAGAACAGGTATCCTATTCCTCGCATTGATGAGTTGATAGATGAATTGCATGGGGCCTGTTATTTCACGAAAATTGATTTGAGATCAGGATATCACCAGATCAGAGTCCGTGAACAGGATATTGAGAAAACTGCTTTCAGATGTCATTGTGGGCACTTTGAGTTTGTAGTCATGCCTTTCGGCCTGACCAATGCACCTGCCACTTTCCAGTCCACTATGAACAGAGTTTTCCACCATCAGTTGAGGAAATTCGTGATGGTGTTTTTTGATGACATTTTGATCTATAGCCGATCATGGCAGGAGCATCTAGAGCATTTGGAGACGGTGTTGAGCATTCTACAGAAGGAGTCCTTGTATGCAAAGGAGTCCAAATGTGACTTAGGGATGACCGAGCTGTTATGTTTAGGACACATCATTAGTGCAGAGGGAGTGCGGATGGATCCTGAAAAGATTCGCGCTATTGTTGATTGGCCTCCACCAGAGAACCTTACACAGTTGAGGGGGTTCCTTGGTTTATGTGGTTTTTATCGCAGGTTTGTCAGTGGCTACTCACGACATGCAGCTCCCATGACAGATTTACTGAAAAAAGGGGAATTTGTGTGGACTCAGAAGGCACAGGACTGTTTTATGAGATTTAAGGAGATAATGACTACGTGCCCAGTTCTAGCATTACCTGATTTCACGAAGCCATTTGAGCTTCAATGTGATGCATCTGGAGAGGGAGTAGGTGCTGTACTTATGCAGAATAAGCACCCCATAGCTTATGAGAGCAGGAAGCTCAGAGGCCCTGAGCGTTCATTCAGTATATATGATAAGGAGATGTTGGCCATCATGCATGCTTTGGCCAAATTCAGACAATATCTTGTGGGTAGCAAGTTTTGTATTAAAACTGATCATAACAGTCTGAGGCATTTCTTGGGACAGCAGGACCTGAATGATCGCCAACAAAAGTGGGTAAGTAAGTTGCAGGCATATGATTTTGACATCTCATATGTCAAGGGAACTCAGAATGTTGTTGCAGATGCTCTATCTCGAAGGCCACACCTCACTCTTATGGTTCAGATATCAGAGGATCGGCGACACTTGATTATAGCAGAGTATGCCAGGGATACATGGGCCTCCGATATAGTAGAGGGAACAGTGATTGATACCAGATACACACTTGTAGATGATTTGATCATTTACAAGAACAGGATTTACCTAGTCCCAGGATCGAAGGTTAAGCAACTGATTATGAGAGCACTTCACGACTCACCGACAGCAGGCCATCTCGGGCACTTCAAGACTTATAAGTCGGTTCGAGAGCGGTTCACTTGGAAGGGGTTGAAAGCTGATGTTTTGCAGTATGTTCGAGAGTGTCATGTTTGCCAGCAAAACAAACAAGAACACAGCTATCGGTAGGGCTCCTACAGCCACTTCCGATTCCCGACAGGAAGTGGGAATGCATCTCCATGGACTTTATCACAGGTTCGCCCAAGGTACAAGGACGAGATTGTATTTATGTGGTGGTAGATAGATTAACGAAATATGCTCATTTCTTTCCTATCACCACTACACATTCAGCAGCTCAGGTGGCAGAGGTTTTCTTTCGGGAAGTTTTCAGATTGCACGGCTTGCCTCAGAACATTGTGAGTGATAGGGATAGCCGTTTCATGAGTCACTTTTGGCAGGAGGTATTCCGGTTATGTGGCACGGAGCTTACACCCAGCACTAGCTATCACCCACAAACCGATGGTCAGACAGAAATTGTGAACAAATGGGTGGAAGGGTATTTAAGGAATTATGTGGCAGCTCAGCAGCGAGCTTGGGTCAGATGGATATATCTCTGCGAGTATTGTTACAATACTACATATCATATGACTATACAGATGACACCCTTCATGGCACTTTACGGTTATGAAGCACCTAGTTTCTTGGATTTGTTGTTGAGCGACAGCCGGGTACCCAGTGCAGGTGAATTATTACAGGAGAGTAAGGATATAGTTGCCACCCTCAAAGACAATATTGCAAGAGCTCAGAACCAGCAGAAGCAGTATGCAGACCAGAAGAGAACTGAGCGTAGTTTTGAGGTAGATGATATGGTTTACCTCATGTTGCAGCCATACAGGCAATCTACTCTTAAGAAGAGTGGGGTAGAGAAACTTAAGCCACGCTATTATGGACCATTCAGGATTATCAGGCGAGTTGGTGAAGTGGCTTATGAGTTGGAGCTTCCCGCAGACAGCAGAGTGCACAATGTGTTTCATGTGTCACGCCTCAAGAAGGCGTTGGGTCAGAATGTGGTGCCTTCTGCAGTATTACCTCCTTTAGACGATGAGGGAAAATTGATTTTAGTACCAGAATCCATCCTAGAGAGCAGAGAAAAGCAGCTTCGTAGAAGGGTGATCAGAGAATACTTGGTTAAGTGGAAAGATTTACCTGTTGAGGATGCTACTTGGGAGGGGGAGGCTATTTTGCAACACCCGGCGTTGAGATTGCTTGAGGCCAAGCAATTTCAGGAGGGGCGGACTGTAATGTCCCCTCTTTAGTTCGACATGGCATTGATCATGGATTTGCCTATTCCAGACTCTCGTAGGCAAATGGTGTGGAAAGAGAGTCAATTCTACGGATCAGATAGTCATATCTTGCTCTTGAAGAAGTGTTAAGAGGTTATATTTTATCATTATGTGATATTGGGGCCCACATGTTATAATTTTAATTTGAGTTGCACTTTTTATTTTATAAAATTACTTTATTATAAAAAAGTGCATTATAATGAGAAATTATAAAGGATGTTTCTAGAAGTTCTAGCAACTTCTTAGAAAAGTGAATAAATAGAGGGCTGGGCCTCTCATTTGGACATGCTTGGATTGGAGAACTCTTCTACTTCTTCATTGTGAAGACATTTGTGGACTTTGGATCTGCAAATTATTCGATCTTTGGGAACGAATCACTCCCTTGGATTGGCGACTTTGAGGGTGTGAAATATCACCTGAATTGTTGCATAATTGGAGTTGGTATTCAACCATCTCATTGGAGCCTATTGAGAATTCGTTGTTAGGGTTTGTTTTTGGTTGGAATAAGGATTTCAGGTTTGCCCTATCATTGGAGAAGCATTTGACAAGAGTTTGAAGACAGAATAAGTGTATTTTCAGAATTGGCAAAGCAGGGTTCGGAACCACATAATTGCTCATATCTCCTCAACCCCTTGGAGTTATTTTTTTTATGGTTTTACAGGGTTACTACCTAACCCTAGGCGCCCATTTTCCTTGCATTTGGGGGTCCCAAAACCCTAATATTATTTTATTTCAGCAGCCGTACAGGTACGGCCTTGCTAGTTTGGGCAGCAGCAGCAAATTAAGGACAGTTTGGGGGTGCGGTTGGAGGTCTTCATCAACGATCTGCAGCAAAACGTGGTGTTCTTCCATAGTTCTTCAAACCAGGTTCTTGCATTCTGAAATATATGTCAATTTTTGGGTAAATTTGCTGTCATACAGTCATTGTAATAATCAGTCCAGAATTGGTAATAAAATAATTTCAGAATTTATTGCATTGTACTTGAAATATAGTTCAATGGCTTTATATATATTGTAATTCTGTGATTATATTCTGAAAGTATCAAATCTGAAATTACCATATTCTGAATATTGTTACTGTTAGACGCCAAGTGTTTGACAAAATTCCTAAGTTCAGTTTGAGGGTTTCTGTGGCCTTTATAGTGAGGGTCATTACAAAATAACTGTTAAGAATATAGCTTCATTCGGATTGAAGTATTTTAATTTATTATGGCTATGAACATATATATATGATTGTGATATTGATATAATAATAAACACAAATACATACATACACACACACACACACACACACACACATATATATATATACTTGTACATATTATTTAAATCTCTCTATATATTCATATTGTTAATACATTAATATAATTATGAGGACAAACCATATTAAACATTTAAATTCTACCATGTACCAACAGGACTATTGGTGTTTTAATTGTATTATCATTGGTTATGAGGAGTCCCGATCTCATGAGAGGTTGTGACTCCTGTGGCAATTGCCACGAGGAAGTCACACCTTTAAATGGTATCATGACCCCTCCCTATGATATAAGTACATTGCAATTGGTGACTGTTTTATATCGAATTAATTACAATGACATTCATGATATAAATGACAGTCATGAGACTGGTAATAATACTAACAGTTTCTGCTCGCAGCAATCATAGGATCAGGAATATTTAAAGATACTTCAACATCTGTATAAGGGTCTGTAACTGTTCATCAGTTACTAATATTACTGAATTTAGTTTTTCTCTAGAACAGATCCATAATCTTTACATGGTATCAAAGCCTAACTAGAGAAAAATTCTAAAGGCAAACTTACACTATTCCTCTCCTTATACAAGGCTATTTTCACCTCATTCAAAATGGTGAACATAATCAAAGTAGAAGACAGATTGGAAGGGGCAATAAACTTTCCTTCCTGGAAAATTTGAATCATAGCATTACTTGAAGAACTCAAACTAGATTCCTTCATAGAAAAAGATATTAAAATGCCTGAAGAAGAGTCAGAAAAAACAACTTGGAAAAGATGTAATAGTAAAGCTAAAAAACTTATAATTGATGTTGTAAGGGATCACATAGTCCCTTCCATAGCAAGTTTGAAAACAGCCTATGAAGTATTTAAAACTATAAACGATGCATTTGAAATAAACAATGCTAGAAGAAAACTAACATTAAAACATCAGCTTCTGAATATAAAAATAAATAAAGGAGAGTCGATGACAACTTCTTAAGAAGCTCTGAAATAAGAGATCAACTTGCCACCATTGGAAATAGTGTAGATGATGAAGAACTTACACTAATTTCTCTGAGAGGCTTACCTATATCATGGGAATCCTTCGTTCAATGTGTAAGTCGTCCCTCTCTTCCAAAATTTGATCAACTCAAGAATGAGTGCATTCAAGAGGAATCCCGATAAATCTCAAGAGGAATTTGCACAAACCAAGAAGGGGAGATTCAAGCTTTACATAGCAATAACAAAAGTAAAGGGAAGAAGAGGAAGTTCAAACCGAAAAGAGAAAATAATTCTCAATATCAAAAGGAAAGGGATCTATCCAAAGTTCAATGCTATCAATGTGCTATGTTTGGTCACATTCGAAAATTTTGTCCTGAAAGAAAGAAAAATCAAGCAAATATATTTGAATGTCTTGAAGTTGAAAATCCTCTATTCTTACTAGTCTTGTCAAGTGAATTAAACACAATTAATAATACTTGGATAATAGATAGTGGAGCATCAAGACATATAATTGGATTTAGAAGTCAATTTGAAACATTCGGGAAGTATTGCACAGAAGAAGTCACAATTGGAGACAACTCTACTTATCCAGTAAAAGGAATTGGGACCTGCTCTTTACAAATAAAGACTGGAGAAACTCTGCAATTAAAAGATGTGTTATTTGTACCTAGGATAAAAAGAAACCTTATTTCCATTTTGGGTCTAGCTGATCAAGGATATCGAATCACCTTCAATGAGGATAAAGTATTATTATGACCTAAAAACTCCAACATAAAGAACACTATCAGTATAGGATCAAGAGATGGAAGCCTATACAAATTGAGTTTTAGAGCAAAACAACAAGCTCTAAATCATGAAATCCATAACTCATATGAACTTTGGCATAGAAGATTAGGGCACCTTGGCTTTAGTGCTCTTCCCACCATAGGGAAAATCACTACAGCTCTACCTAATCTCAAATCTGATCATATTAGTATTTGTAAAGGGTGTGCCCTAGGAAAAAATAAGAAAGATTTTTCCTAAGCAAACACAAGTCTAAAATTGCACTAGAACTTATACACACCGATTTGTGTGGACCCATGTCAACACCCTCTCTAGGGGGATTATTGTATTATGTAACATTCATTGATGATTACTCCATGAAAACGTGGGTATATTTTCTAAAACTTAAAGAATCTAATGAAGTTTTACAAAAAATCAGAATTTAAAGCTCTTGTGGAAAATCACATTGGAAAGAAAATAAAAACATTAAGACCTGATAATGGAGGTGAATACACATCTGACATCTTTAAAGAATTTTGAATTTCTGTTGGGATTAAGAGGGAGACTACTATGCCGTATAATCCTCAGTAGAATGGGTTGCAGAAAGAAAAAATAAAACTATTATAGAAGCAACAAAAGCCATGATTCATGATCAAAATCTACTTATGTCTTTTTGGGCCGAAGCAACAACCACAACAAGTTACATTCAAAACAGAAGTCCTCATGCAACATTGGAAAATATAACTCTCGAAGAAGCCTTCTCAGCGATCAAACTAGATCCTAGTCATCTAAGAATTTTCGGTTGTCTAGTGTACATTCACATTCCAAAAGAGAAAAGGTCTAAACTAGAACCTTGCGGAAAGAAAGACATATTTGTTGGCTACAGTGAAACAACTAAGGGATTCAGAGTATATATTCTAGGGCAAAAGTCTATTGAAATCAGCAGGGATGTTCAATTTGGTGAAGAGACTGCTTTCAAAACATCTTTAAACAAAGAAGACAAGGAAACTAAAAATCAGAAGGAGTTTATCATAGAAGATGATTATAATACTGAGAATCAGAGGGAGAACACTACAGAAGATAATTCAATTGGAAATCTGAGGGAGAGTCTCTCCGAAGACAAAGACACACCTGCATCTAACACTGATAATGATGAAGTTTTAAATCACAAGAAATGACCTCTATGGGCAAGGAAAATGATTGAAGAGAACAATGTGGAACCAGACGAAGTTTCTAGAAAAAATAAGAAAACTAGAAATAAAAAATGCTATGTTGCCTTAGTAATAGAACTCACAAAAACATAACCAACTAATGTTGAAGAGGCCTTAAAATGTCAAGCATTGAAAGATGCAATGGTAGAGGAATATCAACCCATTCTAAAAATTGATGTCTGGGATATTGTTCCTAGACCTAAGGACAAATCTGTGGTATCTTTAAAATGGCTGTTTAATATCAAGTATGCACTAGACAAAAGTATTGAAAAACACAAAGCAAGATAATTGCCATTGTTGCGTCCAAAGGTTAGAAAATACATCAAATGGACGCAAAGACAACTTTCTTGAATGACATCATTGAAGAAGAAGTATACATAGAACAATCTAAAGGATTCATGACACATGACCCAAAACTATATGTATGAAAACTAAAGAAAGCACTCTACAAGGTTGAAACAAGCTCCAAGGGCTTGGTATGACTGAATAGACAACTATCTTCTCAAATTGGGATATTCCAAGAATGAAGCTGATTTGAATATATATTTCAAAATATCTAATAATGACATGTTGATACTTGTTCTTTATGTTGATGATTTGTTGATAACAGGTGCAGATCATCTTATAGCCAAATGTAAACATGATCTTATAGCTGAATTTGAAATGAAGGATCTAGGCATTCTACATTATTTTTTGGGTCTAAAGTACAACAGAAGGAAAATAACATCTTCCTAAATCAAGAAAAGTACATTACAGAGATATTGACTAGATTTGGAATGATGGACTGTAAACCCTTCTATACTCCAATGGAAACTAACCTTCATAAACTTAAAATTGAAGCAGCAATTCAAAACCAGTAGATCCTACTCACTATCGACAAATTGTTGGATCTCTTATGTACTTAACGAATACTCGACCAAATATCTGTTTTGCAACAAATGTGTTAAGTCACTTCTTGTGTAGACCCAAGAAGATTCATCTTATGGCAGCCAAGCATATTCTAAGACATCTTCGAGGAACAATTGGGCTAGAGCTGAAGTATGAGAATCCTAAGCTACAACTTTAAGGGTATACTGATTCAGATTGAGTAGGTAGTTCTGTTGATCGCAAGAGTACAGCTAGATGTTGCTTTAGCCTTGGATTAGCTATGATATCTTGTTTTAGTAGAAAAGAGTTAGCAGTTGCTCAGAGTTCTATAGAAGTAGAGTATATGGAAGCCTCCTCAGGAGCACGCAAAGTAGTATGGCCAAGGAAACTTTTGTATGGACTATTTGGAAAACCATTGGAATCCACTACAATTTACTGTGACAATCAAAGTTGTATTAAATTATCAGTTAACCCAATATTCCATTATAGGGCCAAGCATATAGAAATTCATTACCATTATATAAGGAATATGATGGAAAGAGATGTTATCAAGTTGATGTACATTAGTACTGAAGAACAAAAGGCTGGCCTCTTCACCAAACCTCTTGCTAAGTTGAAATTTGAGTATTTCAGGAATAAACTTGGTATATCTAAACTGTAATTCAATGTTATGTAAACTTTTTATTGAATATCTAATAAAATCAATATTGCAATATTGTGGATGTGTTCTGGCAAGAAAGATGAAGATCTTCATGTAGATAAGGACACTTTGTAAGATGACAATCTTATCAATAGGTTGACCTATTGTCATGTGTCTATAAATTTATTGGAACACATGATAATGGATGTATCTAGATTGTTTGCATTTGGGTTGAAATCCCAAAATGTGTTGAATATCTTGATACTATGTTATCACTAGGAATAGTGATAATGACTGTGTCATAAACAGTGAAAATGAATGGAATTCATTTCCTCAAATTTATACAAGTGCATTGGATGCATTCAATCCTCTTTTAACTAACGAGTGTTAAGAATATAGCTTCATTCGGATTGAAGCATTTGAATTTTATATATATATATATATATATATAATTGTGATATTGATATAATAATAAACACAAATACATACATACATACATACATACATACATATATATTTATATATACATTTGTTATATATATATATATACTTGTACATATTATTTAAATCTATATATATATATATTCATATTGTTAATATATTAATATAATTATGAGGACAAATCATATTAAACATTGTATATATTCTAGCATGTACCAACAGGACTATTGGTGTTTTAATTGTATTATCGTCGGTTATGAGGAGTCACAATCTCATGAGAGGTTGTGACTTCCGTGGCAATCGCCACGAGGAAGTCACACCTCATGATATTGTGACCCCTCCCTATGATATAAGTACATTGCAATCGGTGACTGTTCTATATCGAATCAATTACAGAGGCATTCATGATATAGAGGGCAGTCATCAGATTGGTAATAATACTAACAGTCTCTGCTCGCAGCAATCGTAGGATCAGGAATATTTAAAGATACTTCAACATCTGTATAAGGATTTGTAACTGTTCATCAGTTACTAATATTACTGAATTTAGTTTTTCTGTAGAACAGGTCCATAATCTTTACAATAACATGTTACCAAAATCCACTCAAACAAACCACAAACATTGCTCCACATAAATCAGAATGAATCAGATCTGGTATACCTTTTGATCTACTTTCAGTATATTGAATTTTTTTTTGTAACATTCTTACCTAGTAAACATCCTTTGCAAATGCTATCATGTACCTGACTAAAGCTTAAGCAGACCAGTAAACTTTTTCTCCATGGATGGAAGAGCTTTGAAGTGTAAGCGACCAAGTCTCCTACACCAAAGTTCACTTGAATTGATAGAGTCATGTACTAATGCTTGAATTGGACAGATAAAGTTTCTAAAGACTCTCTTGACAAATAACAATCACACAGGCAAAATCGATACTACAGTTCTTTGACCAAACAAGAACTCTTCCATAAAACAAATGCAACTTGATACCCTTTGTCCTCTAATGCTGAAGTTGAAGTCAGATTTGTTTTGACTCTTGGAACAAACGAAACTCACTCAAATGAACAGGGATATTAGAATCTAGTTGTAGAGAAGTGGCTTTAGCATCTTTTACTAACTTGCATCATCTTAAATAATTTTTAAATTGGTTTCTCTTTCTACCAAATCAGAAAGATTCTCTCGATATCTTGTAATGCGATGTGAAGCACTGCTATCAATCAACCAAGTGTTGCTATCAGTTGGAACATTGCTTGAAAGAGCTGAGATGAATAAAAATCCTTCTGAGTTGTCATTGGATTCCTTTTTAGGTGACATTTCCTCCACATTTATAGCAGCTGCATGATGTTCATATCTTTTGACCCAATTTTGAGCAAAATGATCTCATACAGATCTTGAAGAGACTTGAACATGATTGTAGCTGTCTTTATCTTGGATATATCGAAAAATTTCTAGCCTTAATGTCATTCTTCTTCCACTGAGTTTTTTGAGCCTCATCAGTTGGTTTAGACACCTAAGTCTCCACATATTCTAGAATTTCATTTTCTTCCAATGTGATGAGAACTCTAAATTTTTGAGATGTAAAGTTTGGTCCACCATCTAGCCTATCTTCACCTTGAGACCATTCACCATCTTGGATGATTAGAAAGAACAATTTGGATGAGAAGATAAAATAAGAAGGCTTTACTGACTTTGAATGAATCTGATCCTAGCTTTGCTTAAACCTGCTCTGATGCCATGCTGATTTTTATAGCAGAAATAACACAAAAGAAAGAGCAGATAACTCCAAACACAAAAACACAAAAGTTAACCTAGGAAAATCCTCCAACTCGAGGGGGAAAACCGAGCCACACCAAAAACAATACTTTATTGAATAATACCAGTAGTCTAAAGACAATGCTCACAAACTTCTGAATCTGCATGCATTTTAACATCAATACACAACATTCTCTTTACAATAATATTGAACCTGCAACAGATATACTTCACACATAATACTGCTGTAATAGCCATGATGCTACACACGGTAATAACGACAACAAACACCCTCCCTAATCTCAGAATCAAAACCATGATATCAAAAACTCATGATCATAACTTCCACAACAGACACACAGAATAGTCATACATGATCGTCACTGAATAATCACGCACTTTAGTCACAGAATGATAACCCATAATAGTCATGAAACACAAGAAGAATACTTTCTCCCATCGGAATGCATACTGTACAAAATCAAATGACGGGGGCTACAAAATTAATCTTCCATGTTGAATGAAGACACTGCCGTTACAAAAGTCGTTGACTCTTGTACATCTTTAACTGACCGGCCCTTCATTGCATGAGAATAAGAAGAAACTCAAACCATTCGATGCCTTAAGCCAATGATGGAAAATAAAGAATAATTACTGGAATATGAAAGATGATCAGCTGAGAATTGCAACTGACTGCAATTAATCTCATATATGGCACATAGAATGAAGAACAACAACCATATCACTGTGCTGGCTCTTTCAGACAGAGATAAAAATCACAGGTATGCAAGATATCTCCTGAAGCTACATATCGCCAACATTTTGAAGAGTATGGTTCACAGTATTTAAAAAACATTTTTTTTCACATTTTGTAGTTGACAATGAGCTGTTTGGTATACTTTTTTGTTTATGTTAGGTTTCAAAGAGATTTTCTCTTATTTCCACTTTCTCCATATTTTCTCTCCATTCTTTTTTTTGTTTCTTCATTTCTTGTAATATTTATTGTCCAATATGGCTTTTTTATTTATTTAATATAGTATAATTACATTACAGATCATACGATCAGTTTGTCAAGCTATAGTAAACTGAATTAACTATATTTCATCAGTTCCTAACTGTCTAAACATGACTGTCGCAGCTCCATACAGATTTTACAATCATAAGCGTTACAATCTTGCATCAAACAGCAATGCAGAATTTATTATATAAAAGACCTGAATAGAAAACCTGATTTCTGGATATCATTACCCATCTCCTCAAACCATGCTGTCCACCTCAGTGGACCCTCCATCCTTTTCTGAACTTTACACCAAGTGTTGGGGTCTTTTCTGCACTTGAGTTTTCCCTGACAGGTGTTTATGGTGCAGATGTATCTGTACTTAGTATGACACCTGCTAGTCCTATCTGTCGTGTTGATGATGGACCCAGTTCATAGAGATCAGTAAATGTGTCAGTACCCTTGGTGGACAGCGACACTAAGCTTGAACATGTTGAGGTCCCTGGAGTTGTTGTAGTTAGTGCAAAGATTGTTGATGCAGTTGTTACTCTCTTGAGGGAGGAATTATTGGAGATTTGTATGGGAGTTGTCATAGTGTTTCTCTAGTGTAGGAGGCAGTTGCTTCCTCTGGTGGGACCAATGCATGTATGGAGTCACCCAGCCGTGATGCCGGTGATTTGGGTGTTACAGTGGAGTCAGTAGATGTGGGTTCATGCTCTAACATTATTGATTCACAGCCTGACATAGAGTCATGTGTGCAGAGTCAGGTGATGATAGTTGAGACTCTATTAGGTGACGGGGATGCAGACAATGTGGACACCTCTGGTGATTTGTTGGATGATGCTATAATTTGCACCAAATCTGATACCCCTTGTCAGATATTGGGTGATGACTCTCATGAGATTTTGGATGAGTCCTGGGATCAATGTTTATATGATCTTACTATTGAGGTGGAAGCTGAGACATGTGGAGAGATTGAGATTGTGAGGGCTTCTATTTCTTCGGAAGAGTTGTTTGAGGTACATAGTAGTTGTATCTCGGATGTAGAGTTGTGCAAGGACGATAGCACATGTATTAGTGATCTTGTGGTGGACAGTTCTGATTCAGCTTCCTATTATGGCGTAGTTAGTGAGACACAGAGCTTGCATAGGATTTAGGGGTTACAAAGGCATCATGTGACTTATCAGCTGAAGGTGAGTGATAGTAACATTTATTCATCTCTTGATCATTATGATGCTATTTGGCATATGCCAGCTACATCTTGTTGGGGTGCCCCAATGTCAGATGAGCATGGTGATAGTAGCCTTTCCCAAGCAGAGGTTCATGCGCTTTGAGACGCTGTTAGGATCTTGAAGCATAATTACTCTCAATTAGTTGATGACAAAGATTACCTTCTGGAGTGGGGTAGCACTTGCCATGAGGCGTTGTTAGGGAAAGAGGAGGAGGTGTTTGGGCTCACCTAGGAGTTTGAGGCGATGATGGACTCTCTTTTGTATACTCAATTGGCTATTCAGGAGTCACAGCCACAGTTGGTTGAGGTTACTGTGGAGTTAGAACGGGTATAGTAAACACCAGCGCCAGACCTTGTTTAGTTACATATTGTGGTTGGTGGTGAGTTTGCTTCTATGGTTGAGGATGAGGGATGTGATGATGTGGTGAACACATTTGTCCAAGATATGAGTGCAGTATGTACAGAGGAGGTGAGAGCATCAATGCAGACAGGCTCTCATGGTGATTTGCTTCCTTCTACTGGAAGTGAAACTATTTTTTCTTTTCATATAGCTGGTAGCATTGGACAGTTGGCATTGTCACATTTTCAGAGAGATTAGCTATGGGTTGTGGGGGAGCAAATTGATGCTTCAACATATAATTTCTATTGTATTGAGTCATATTAGAATAATATTTAATGCTCACTATTGTAGTTTACTGTAAATATTAGAATGTTTCTAATATTTAGTTGTAGTGTAGAATAGAATGTTTCTATTCTATTCTATCGTCCTTTTGTATATATTGATTGTTTCGATCTCTGATTAATTAAGCAAGTATTCTGCCATTTACGTTTGTAACATGGTATCAGAGCGAGGTTAAATTTTCTTTGAAAATAATAATTTCTTATTGAAATTATCTGAACCTGGTTTTCGAAATTATTTCTTCCTAAATAATTTTGCTTCGTTATACCTAGTTCAAGCTAGGGTTTGGATGACTGTAAATCATGTTTTTCTATGGTAAAATCGCGGCTCTGGAAAATTTGAAAATCGCTGGTTTTTTAAAAATCACGTTTCTTGTTCCTTGGTGATCTGCGTCTCAGTTACAAATGGCGGATCTTTGGTCTATGCTTGCGACTGACATCAATCAAGACAAATATCTTCTGGTTGCAAAGACGTCAATCCGCCATTTATTTCTGCAAGTTTGCGATTTATTGGAGGTCCGACGTTTGCAGGTTTATGGTCGTGTTTTTTGCCCATTCGTGTGACCTCCAGGCGTCGGTGTTCTGATTTTCGGTGTTCGTATGACCTCCTCCATCCTGCCGTGACCTCCTTCCAGCACTGGTCGACTGTCAAACCACCATTTTTTTTGCTAAATCGACCTTCAAAGCCAACGACTAGGGTTTTGCCCGAAACCTTACTTTGTGGGTCTAGACAATTTTTTCTGTTTGCAGATTCTTTGTGGGTTTTTCGAGATCTTTAATGGGTCTTCATCAGATTTTTGTGGGTGTCTCGATTTTTGAGCCAGCGGATCCGAATTCCGACACCGTATTATTTCTGGGTTTTTCAAGCTCTCATCCGTATACTTCTCCATTTTTTTTGGGTCATTCATTTTCTCACCTCGAAATTTGTGCCATTTGAGACATTTGCATATTATGACCATCTGTATCAACAACATCAGAAGTCAAACTCAATTCAACAGCAAGCCAATGCTGCCCAGCACTCAAAGCAGAAAGAATCTCTCTATCATGCCTTTATGGCCAGCATACCTACAAATCATGCGAAATCTTCTGCCTGGTACATCGATTCTGGTGCCTCTCGACATTTCACTCATAGGCGTGATTGGTTTGTTGAATTCACTCCCTATTCTGATTCAGTCATCTTTGGAGGCGGCGAAGAATACAATATTGTCGGAAAAGGCAATGTTCAGATTCAGTCTGGAGGAAGAAAACTCATGTTTCTCAATGTATGTTATGTTCCTGGCATGAAACATAATCTTCTGTCTGTTAGTCAGATTATGAAGCACTCTCCTCAGTTGGATGTCGTCTTCAGTGGAAATAAGTGTTCAATTATTGATCGTGCTTCTCGCACTATCCTTGCTATCGGTCTTGAGGATCATGGTATTTATAGACTTATAGATTCAGGAGATTCTCTTGAGCATGCCTTCATCGCCGAATCATCCGCTCTCAGCAGCCTCCAGCATCAGCGATATGGTCATCTGAACATGCAATATCTAGCACAACTTGCTCGGGATAATTTAGTCCATGGCCTACCTAACATCCAGACCCAAAACCATCGCGTTTGCGGAGCTTGCCAAGCAGGGAAGCAACATAGGACACCATTTACGAATGGCGAATCATGGCGGGCATCTAGAGTGCTACAGTTGGTCCACGCTGATGTATGTGGTCCTATGAATACTCCTCCTATTTCCGGGAACAGGTACTTCTTACTCTTTGTGGATGATTTTAGTCGCAAAATGTGGGTATATTTTCTTAAGCAAAAATTAGATGTTTTTCCTGTATTTCAGCAATTTAAAGCTCTAGTAGAAAAAGAGTCTGGTTCCTCCATCCGTACTCTTAGGACCGATAATGGGGGGAATTTTGTTCATCTGCTTTCTCTGTCTTCTGCACTACTCACGGCATTAGACGTCAGCTCACCACACCTCACACTCCTCAACAAAACGGTGTTGTAGAGCGTCGTAACCGTACCATCACAAAAATGGCTAGGGCTATGTTAGAACATAGAAATGTTCCCAGAAAATATTGGGCAGAAGCAGTATCCACAGCGGTCTATCTTCTTAACCGGTCACCCACTCTTGCCGTTAATCATAAAACCCCTGAGGAAGCCTGGTCTGGTCGCAAACCTAAGATCAACCATTTGAAAGTTTTTGGCTCTCTGGCATATGTATGGATTCCTGATGTCAAACGCACTAAGTTGGATTCCAAAAGCCAAAAACTTATGTTTACAGGATATAGTTACACACATAAGGCCTATCGGTTGATTGATGTAAATACTGATCGTTTAATCTTCAGTCGTGATGTTGTGTTTGATGAGGAACTTAGACCATTTCCGCTCTCTGACTCTCCACTGCATTCTGAGATTCAGTCTTCAACAATCTCTGACTTGGGTTCTTCTATTTTACATGAGTCATCTGATGCTACTGATACACCACCTCAGCCACCTCCTGATAATACAGCTATCCCAACAGCATTTGATATTGGCTCCTCGACTCTTCGGCCAAAATGGTGGGCTAAAACGATTAGTGATCTTCGTCCTGATGAACTCATTGAGGGTAGAACCTCCAGAAATAAGAGCATTCAGCACAACACAGTTAATATAGCTCTTATGGCAAGCATCCATAGTATCCCTGAGCCCCAGACATATGCAGAGGCCAAAGGAATTCCAGAATGGGAACATGCAATGGATGCTGAGCTTCAAAGTCTTCAGAAGAACCACACCTGGGTTCTTTCAGATCTTCCTCTTGGGAAGAAACCCATTAGCTGTAAATGGGTCTATAAGGTCAAGTACCATGCAGATGGTACCTTGGACAAATACAAAGCCAGACTTGTTGCTCGAGGATTCACCCAACGTGAAGGCATTGACTATGAGGAGACATTTGCTCCAACAGCTAAGATGAGTACTATTCGTATTCTTCTTGCCGTTGCAGCTCAGTATGGTTGGAAAGTTCATCAGATGGATGTGAAGAGTGCTTTTCTCAATGGTGAATTACAGGAAGAAGTCTACATGACACAGCCCCCAGGTTTTAAGGTTGCCGGTTCAGAACCAAAAGTATATAGACTCAAGAAGGCCATCTATGGTCTTAAACAGGCTCCTAGGGCTTGGTACATAAAGATTGATTAGTACTTGGTTACTCAGGGATTTCAGCGCAGCCCGTCAGATAGTAATTTGTATATTAAACACCCTGGTAATGAAATTCTTTTTCTTGTTGTCTACGTGGATGATCTGATCATTACTGGGAGTTCAGAACATTTGATTTCAGATATCAAACAGGATCTATGCAGAACTTTTGACATGACCGATCTTGGATTGCTTCATTATTGTTTAGGTATTAAGGTTTGGCAGACTGACAACAGTATTTTTTTGTCTCAGTCCAAGTATGCCAGAAGTTTGCTTGACAGGTTTCAAATGCAGGATTGCAAACCTGCCTCCACTCCTATGGAGACTGGTCTGAAATTGTCCGCACAATCTGATTCTCCTCCTGTAGATGAAACACTCTTCAGGAAACTAGTAGGTAGTCTCATCTATCTTACTACTACTAGACCTGATCTCAGTTTTGCAGTCAGCTACATCTCCCGGTTCATGACAAACCCCAAGACCGATCATTGGATTGCAGCAAAACGTGTATTACGCTATGTACAGGGTACTTCAGATTATGGTCTTTGTTATACAAGGAGTACTACTCCTCAGCTCCGTGGATTCGCCGATTCTGATTGGGCCGGCTCAGTTGATGACAGGAAATCTACTTCTGGTTATGTGTTCAGTGTCGGATCTGCAGCAGTTACTTGGACCAGTAAGAAGCAACAGGCACATGCCCTCTCCTCTACAGAAGCAGAATATAGAGGAGCTGTCAAGGCAGCTTGTGAAGCAGTTTGGCTCCGTCAGATGCTTGCAGATATGCATATTTCTCAAGCGGGTCCAGCTTCTTTGTTTTCAGACAATCAGGCAGTACTCAAACTCGCCAAAAACCCAGTATTTCATGAACGGACCAAGCACATAGAGCTTCATTGCCATTATATTCGAGAATTAGTAGAAGATGGAACTATTCAGTTACTCTATGTCCCTACCTCAGAGCAACCAGCAGATATTTTCACAAAACCCCTTGGTCCTGACAAGTTTGTTAAATTCAGGGGATCTATTGGTGTAGTAAATAGATTGAGCATTATGGGGGGGTATTAGAATAATCTTTAATGCTCACTATTGTAGTTTACTGTAAATATTAGAATGTTTCTAATATTTAGTTGTAGTGTAGAATAGAATGTTTCTATTCTATTCTATCTTCCTTTTGTATATATTGATCGTTTCGATCTCTGATTAATCAAGCAAGTATTCTGCCATTTACGTTTGTAACAAGTCATTCATGGAGTATTTGCTTGAGAGCTCGGATTTGCGGGAGGTTTCATACAGTATATTTGAGGGTACTCTCATTCGGGGCTCTCATGCTATTCGACGATTGGTGAGGAAGATTGTAGAGACCTTGACTACAATGCTTCCCAATAGGGATTTTGTGGTTGGGATTGCGAAGAGGATTTCATAGGATCCTACCTGACCAATAGTTCAGAGTCAGAGATTGGAGCCATCTTTTGATTTCTAGTTTGATGATGATGAGCCCTTCACAGAGATTGAGAGTTTTTATCAGCATTACATTGTGAGGAGTGCTCATCATTTTTCTTGTGACCCACAGGTAGAGGACTTGGTTTTCAGCATTGTGGATGGTGATAGAAAGTTTGGTATTCATTACACTTGCAGAGGGCGTACTTCTCCGCTAATGGAGGGAGATTTCGAGATACAGGGTATTGTGAAACATTTGGAGGTGCTGGTGAATGAGAAGAATCAAAATCACAAACGAATGACCCAACTAATTTCAAAGCTGAGATTTGAGCAGAGAATGATATCACTTTTTCTAAGAGCAAAATGTGATGATACAGTTGCGGCTTCAAATTTACAAGACATTTCTTATGAGACACTATATGAGTTGGGCACAATTGAGGTGGAATGTGATGAGGATTTATGTCAGGTTAAGTTTGGTGATGCAGTTATTGGTATGAGTTCTCCGGATCGTGTATTTGATGGTGATGCAACGATGGTGGGAGTAGGAGCATACGAGGATACTGTCATATTAGTAGCCACTTCTATGTCAATTGAGCCATCCAATGAGGAGTTTAGCAGTATGCAAGCGGTGGTATATGTGTACTCTGATGGTAGTGCACTTGTTATTGTTGATGAGGCGAGCAATGTAGTGATAGAGTCATGTTATACTATTGATCAACAAAGTGTTGATGTTCACTTCATGAATAGTCCTACATTTGACATGGATGCAACATTGCCTTATGACAATCTGTTGTTTGAGGTTGATGTTGATCACTCACCTGAGTGGAGTTGGGTTCAGTTTTCACCTTATGTAAAGATTCAGTTTTGTGTTGTGGCAGTTAGTAACATTCCTGTGTCTACAGATTTTGACATGGCAACACCTATGGTCGAAACAGTTGGCATGAGTGCATATGGTTCTCCTGTAGTTACGTCTCTTCAAGGGATAGTTGATCTGAATTCCAGTCCAATTTATATTATATGGGTGAGAACCGGGATGAGGATATTTCTTGTGGGGGATTCTTCTAGTGATATTCTAACTCCTACATCATTAGTACAAGTTTTGAGTGCTATACTACAGGTTCTAATGATGTTAGTGGTATGCAGTTGGTTCAATGTTAATAGGGGTGTCATGTACTACTTCATTTGGGATCCAGGTGGAGGTTGGAGTTCATTGTTATTGTTGGATTGCTTGAGGGCAAGCAGTCTGGGGAAGGGAGGATTGTAATGCCCCCATTAGTTGCCAGCATCATAATTTCAGGGATTAGCCTAAGATTGGATCCTCGTAGGCTAATGAGGATGGTTAGAGGGTCTTCTAAGGATTAATTCGTCTCCAACATTTAGCAATTTATGGATTTGACCTTCCTTCGATGTCTTTTGGACTCCATTTGCCATACTTACTATGTATAGTAAGTCAAGGGCAACAGAGATGGACCCTTTCTATTTTTAGAGAGTGTATTTGGTCACATGTGAAATTATGAGGAGAGATTCCTATTTCAGACGACACAACAATAAGACAAGTATTTCAAGAAATATTAAAGTTCAAGTGACTTAAGTGATTTATTTAAATATTTTAATGTTATAAAGTTATAAAGTTACTTAAGTGACTAAAAGACAAAATAGTCTTTTATCCCACATTGCTAAGTTGTTCAAGCCTCTCCTCATTTCGAAGTTAAAAAGGAAAGCATTTCATTGGGATTGTTGCCACGAATTGATGTTATTTTACAAAATCCTGAAAGTTGCTTGAATGTGACTGGATATTCCCCAAGGAGAAACCCCTTAAGGAAAATAGTGAGGCTGGACGCAAACCTGACACTCATATTTGCACTTTCAGTATTGGAGTTTGATTGAATACATTGGAGACTGATAGAAAGCTGGAGTTCTTTGGTGACAGTGAGTAATACAGGTCAGTATATGTGGATTGCACGCACAGGTCACCATTGAGTAGATATTTACTTAGGATGGCAAGCAGACAGGGAGGACAGCCATCTTGTAGTAAAAGATATTTTTACAGAATAGTGTCTTACGTGGATATTATTCCTATCCTGCATTTTTTCCTAGCACCAATCTGCAATAACTGAGCACGTGAGATGCATAATAGATGATTGACAGTCTAGAACCTCATCACAATGAATGCAGCACATGAACACCTTTCCAGTAGTAACGAGTAAGAAAGAGATAGCTGGAGCAATATACAGGCGCTTGAGGTGGTTGCAAGAACACCTAAGTTTTCTAATAGCAGTTCACGGGTTTCTTCACTTCCAACTGTCGGCAGTCTGAAATGTCAAAAGTTGGGTTTTTGGAGCTCATGTTAGGAAGGAGATTGGTGTGCGAAATCATTCACAAATAGTGCTGTGAAACAGCAGTAGGCATTGCATGTGAAGTTGACAGTAGCAGGTCGTCATTCCAATTTATTCTACAAGAGCATTTCACTCGGGTCTGTATTTCCCTCTCTCGAAATCGCATGTTATATAGTATTGTTCATGTATGTATCTCTCCAAATAATGAGATCTAGTCAATTAGTGTTTAATGTTCAGAGCTAATTTGTTGGTTATTTACATTGACCGATAATAAATTTTTGATATTGTGCCATTGTTGATGTCTAATCTAATGTCACCCATTTTCATTGATAATACAATTTATTCTCTGGTTCACAAATTAACCAATCAGTAAAACAGTATTAAATAGTTCATCGCTTAAGTTTCTTTGGTTGCACACCTACTGTTTGACGAAAAGTCAGTAGTTCAGATTTGAGTTGTAACTATCAAACATAGAGGGGATATTACAGCAGTATCACAACTTATTACCAGGGTTTCATGCCATCTATTTGAAAAAATACCTTAAGTCTAAACTGGGATTCTTTATCAGAATTAGCAAAGTTTATTACATTATGTACCAAAAGAACAAAACAATGTCCTTGTATTATTCATCATAACAATATAGTTGATATTTACAATCATTGAACAATGAAATAATTTAAAAGTTGAAAGTAAAATGTCTCTCACACAATTCACCATCAAAGTAGCCCCTAAACTATTGCTACATGTTCCTACTCTATCAAAATGAATAACATGATAGAATTAAAAGAGTAAGGAAAGGGTCATGGGCACCAGTCATTGCCTGTAACGACTAGTCAAGTTGTGCCTTCTCATTTCTGCCTGATTGCTGTCTCACATCACGTTCCCTCTAAGCCTCCAAATCCTACATGATAACAGGAAAGATGTTACATTTAATGGATCTAAGCAATGCTAGTATCTTACCTCTCCATCACTTTCATATTCCTAAGATGCTACACATTTTCATAAAATAGGAAGGTATATCAATAGTAAAGGAAGCAAATAATCATATCAAAACTTTTTATTTCTAACCTGTTTGCTTACTGTGCAGTCTCCTACATCTAATAAGTACATGGATATAACTGTAGGCTCCCACGAGGGTTATTGAGCCTAATGTACTTATTAGAAACAAGACTTATGAGGTTAATCTTGACAAATACAATGAAGTAGCAGAAGAGAAACAGTAAGAGGGGCAAAAACTTCAATTCTTGTATGAAAAGTACCAGTTAAGATTTTTGAGCAGAGAGAAAGTAAGCAGCAGACAAGTGATATAAGCATTCAAGGTTCTGAAAATGCAGCTTATAATCAGTGTGAAACAATGTTTCAAAGCGGTAATACAAATCGAACATAAGTGTACAAGAGAAAGAATGCATGATAACAACAATGGAATGAGTAATATTGCGCTGAAACATTACAACTTTGAAAAGGAATGCTGAAATCATCAAGGATGCAGCTTCATTAAAGTAACAAGGGAATCAATATCACAAGCCAATGAGTTTAATTGGAATATAGCATATACAGATCGTAACATTCATGCTGGAGTCATCCATTGTCTCAGAAGAAGAGAAATACTTCCATATGCCATCAACTGAACAGTGAGCAACTAGAATCGTGATAAACAGCATTCAAAAACAATGACAACAGCTGTAGCAAAATCAGAGCAATGCCATAATGACAATTGTTTTACAGTGATCAAAATTAATGGATAAAAGAGAAATTAGTTGGGTGCATATAATGTTCAATGTTTTGATAGTAGCACGACAACATGGGTGATATTAGTGTACTATATAGATTACACAAGATTCATTCAGCATTTCCAAAACCTGAAACAAAATCCATTTTTAGAGAAGAGCACAAAAGGATGCACGACAATAATCTCCCAGATTTAGTGAGATTTACATTAACATTGGCCTAGCAAAAGACCCAGTCATGAGAGTCTATTTAGTAGCATAAAATCTTCAAGAGAAAAATGCAGCATAAAAGGAGTAAAGCAAAGATGTCAAATGCAAGAGAATACAGCACTGTTTCAAAATGGTATTTGAAATTGAAAGACCCAACTACAACAACAAAGAAATGGCCTCCAAAAGCATGGGTTATGTCACGGAATAGGGTTTTAAAATTCTATAAAGACAAATGACAATAATGAGTGCATCTGTAATGTAAACAAAGCAAAAATGACATTAGCCCTATGATATCCATAGTGCTGACTCAACAGTAAAAGTGGCGGCTGTAAGGAGGTAAAAGTTTCCAAAAATCCCTGTTTAAATGCAAATATAGAACAAACTCTATCCATGATGCTGACTCAACAAATAGATGTGGCATCAAAGAGGAAACACTCCTATTCAACAAACTCCAGTATCAAGCCACGTTGACCCATAAAATATCACTAAGGAGTTATGACTGTGGACAATGAGAGCAACATAACGGCGCCAAGAAAAGAGGAAGAGGTTTTTGATTGAAGATACCATGTTTTTTGATAGCAGATCTAGTAAAAGAGAAACACCCGCGTTTCTTTCCATAGTTGCCCGAAACAACAGGAAAAATGCACAAAAATATCCAGATTCGAACCACATAATAGCTCAGGTTTTCCTCAAGAATAGCAGCTTAATTAGAATGAAATATACAGTAGATAGAGAGTCACATTTTTTGCAGAGGGAAAAGAAAATTTCAGATTGCAACGCTAATAAATTCAACTTACAACTGTAAGTGAAAACCCTTGAGAATGGTGTTGTAGATCCCTTGCAAGCAGGCTGACAAGTAATGTCCAACCATAGTGTCCAAACATCAGCAATGGCGATCAGACCAAGATATTCTCCAAGAAACCCTATGGCTCCTTTTTCCTTCTTTCCAGGGAATGCGAAATGATCTTTGGAAGAGCATACATTTTGTTTTAGGGTTATCCTTCCAAACACATGGAAGAGAAAGCAACCACATGGCTTGTAGATATCCAAGTTTTTTCTCTTCCTCATGAAAACCGAATTCCTTAATACTTTTATTAATTGTGTTGTTTTTATTGATGGGGTCGGTTTAGTTTTTTTTTTTTTTTTAAATCTGCATGTGATAGGTGAGATTATTTCTGCACAAGAAGAGTTGGATTTTTGTTATATGTAGTCCATGTATTTTCAGATTTATTTAATAATACTTTCAAATTCAAATGTAATAAATATTAACTTTATTGATGAAGTATAAATTAATGGGATAATACTAAGTATTATTAATGAAGATTTGTAAAGGCATAAGACTTGGAGGAATTACAACTTGGAGGTTGCCATGTGGATTCTAGTCAAGTCATGAGAAGAGGTCTTTGTTGTAATTAAGTCACAAGGTGTAGTGGTGTCGACTGATTATTAGTTGTAGTTTGAGTATTAATGTGTTTTTGAGTCTTTTTAGGAGGTCTAAGAGTCCGTTTTGACTTGTCATTATGTTGTTTTTATTGAAGAAGTTTGATACTCATAAACACACTTTTTGGAACTTTTTGAAGACCTTTTCTAGGGGAAGTTTGTTTCTGCTCGACCCAAGGTGGTTCCTCCTTTTTAGGCATCATTTATTAGGTAGTGAAGGAGGATTTTGATATATTTTATCACTTGTACTTGAAAATTCATTTAGTATTGAGGAGAGATTTTTTGGTTGCTACCATTGTTTTTTTTTCCGTATTGTTTCAAATTGGAGATGTATTTTCAGAACCTTGGAGAAATATATTGAGCATTTGAGATCTATATTTGGGGTAATGTTTATGTATGTAAATTAATGATTGATATTCCTTATAGAGTTTTCTTTCTGAAACCTTTAAGATTCATCTCGTTAAGCATCTTTTCGTGATTGTTATTGTTCTATATAGGTCAGAAGTTGTACTAGTTTTTTGCAAGTGTTAAATGTGATTAAGTTCCTTTTAATAGCTTCGAATATTGGGTCTTCTTTTGAAATACTTATGTGCATATCAAGGTGTTAGAGATTGTGTCGGTCCATAAACTGCTAAAGGTTCAACTTCTGTTTGAGGAAATACAATTTTCACTTCAAAATCCTTTTGGTGTATCACCATTTTTGTCTATGCATTTCTTAATTATAAGTCATTCTTACCCCTTTTCTTTACAAGTTTCGTTGATCTTTCCATTTTTTAAGTGATTGAGCATTTAAAACTTATAGGAACCGGCCTAGAACTCAGAGGTTCAATATTGTTATAGACCACCCACACCTTTGACTAATCCCATGTTCTCCAAAAGTCTCTAGTGTTTAGGTGCTTGAGATAGGGTGCAATTTCTGGAGCTAACAGTTTTGGCACACTTGGTGGGGCTTCCTGTCAGTTTTTTGAAATTTTGTTGTTCTGGTACACAAACAACAAAGTATCCAATAGCTCAGGAGGTATTCTTGTGTATCTAGAGACTCCGTTATCAAGAGATCATTGATTTGTTCCAAATTTTATGAGAAAGGGTCAAACTAGAAGTTCCACCACTTTTGAATACTTACTGCTGGAAAATCCAAAAAGGTGTGGGAGGACTCTCTATAAGACCAAACAAGTCAAAAGGACACAACTTTCAGCACCTGATATTCGTGTTTACAGGAGGAGAAATTAGTCAAGTGAAAGAATTATCAGGCATTTAGCAAGTCTAACCTCAAGGACTGATCCATTTGAACTTGATACTTCTGTTGTTTCAGCTGTAACAACAATATGTACAAGTGCTACAGCAGTAAGTACAAGCGGTTTTACATTTCTAATAGCCTTGGTCAAAGCTCCTATTCAGCAACAAGAAACACATCCACCTCAAATGGCGAGAAGGTTTGCATTTGTGCCTTTCAATCAAGGAAGCCCCTTGAATTTTGTGTAGCATCATGATATACCATTGGCTGGCTTGAAGAGTTTTCTAGATTCACCAAAGAAACTCAAACCATAGCATTTGAGCATATCAGAGATGTTACAACATTGTGCAATGTTCATCATATCATAGAAGAGGATGTTGCTGTTAAACTACTTGCAGCTTCATTAAAGGGAAAATCTCTCCAATGGTTCATAAGTATACTTGTTGGCTCTATTGATTCGTGGGATGCGTTAGGAGATGCACTAACAAAGCATTTTGAAGATAAATCAAACCATTTGTCTCTTGTAGAGCAGCTTACAACGATAAAGCGTGCTCCCCAATAGCAAATGATGGACTTTAACAACAGATTCCAAATGACTTGGACCATAATACTTGTCTTGGTAAGACCTTCAACAGACGATGCATTTCTATATTTTTTGAGAAGCTTAAATAGTGATATTTCTGTGATGATCCAATCAATGGGAGGTGTCTTGCTGCCTCAAGCATATGATATTGCTATTAGAGCTGAGAATTGTCTTATTCAAGCATGCAAGATAGCCCCAAGGCTTCCAATGCCTATCTTCCCCAATATTTAGGCAAATATGCCATCAACAATCCCGCCTTTTAATGCCTTACTTTCTGTTCCTACCCAAGAAATAGTTGTAGTAGGCTCTTCACAGGAGTTGTTGGAGATTAAGAATAGTCAGCTTAAGATTGAAAACTTGATGCAAACCTTTAGCAATGAGCTGGTAAATTTGAAAAGACAACAATTTCAAGCTAGGCAACCTTATCAACAGCAGAATCAGGCTGTGAATCAGCCTTACCAGCAGCAGAACCAAGGCCAGATTCAAGCAAAAAGGCAGCCATATTAGGCCAATACAACTGGTTATAGGCCAAATACCAATCAAAGGCCTTTTCGACCTTATAACCTAACGCCTTTTAATGGTATTGATCCAGTCAAAGACATTTTACTTGTGCAAAATAACTTGGCTGTGGATTATGAGTGGTGTTATCCTTGTAATGAAGCACATAATCAAACTACTTGCACAAATGAGATGATTAATTAGGCATTGATGGTACAAACATAGTCGTGGATCAACAAAATGCAACTGCTGATGTACCCAAACAACAACATGATACACATGCTCCTGGAATTGTGTTCCTTATCTGGCATTTAGAGGAGTTCTGCACAGTAAATAATGACTCACTAGTATCAACCAACACTAGAGCAAAGAAGAGAGCTCTTGAAATGGAGCAAATGGAAAATAGAGGCAAAGGACTTGCTACTAATGAGTCAATACCTACTATAGAGGTTACAAGTAGTACTCCTATCCCTACCGTTAAAGATAGCATTCCAACACAATGCAGACCATGTTGTAGTTTGTACACATCAAAGATCACATCCTGCTGTTCCATTCAGTATGGTAGACAATATGAAGAGGATGAACGTGACCATGTCAATGTGGGATATAATGGCAATTCTAGGGCAAACTGATATTTTAAGGCAAGCTTTATCTAATGAGGTGATTCCTAAAGAGGCTGAGAACGAACTTTGAAAAGCTGTATTGACAAACATTGATCACAATGATGAAAGACAGGAAGCCAGCAAGGAGACCAGCTTGAATCAAGTAAGAGTGTTAAGTCTCTGCCTTTCAATCTTTCATTAATTATTGGTGATAATTTAGTCCATAACCATATGGTTGATAGTGGAGCTACAAGTTCGGTCATGCCTAAGAAAGTAACAGATTAGTTAGGACTGAAATACTAGCCAGTGGAAAAGGGAGTTGTCTAGCTTGATGGAACATCCATTAGTACTTTAGGTCTCATTAAAGATGCAAGCCTTACCCTCCATGGCTGTCTTAATTTTTCTATTTAGTAGGATGTCTATGTGATAGATTTATTGCCGTATTTTGCCATTTGTTTATCTAGAGATTTCACTGCTAAGATTGGGGGGTATTTATCGTCTGATTGGTCCCATATGTTATTTAGGATTAGATATGGTACCAAGGTAACGAGTAAGTTAGAGTTGCTTGCAAAAGATCATATTGAGCCATACCTACCTAGTGCCATAAATGCAAACCTAGTTTCATTTGATGAAGTGGATCAT
This sequence comes from Cupressus sempervirens, assembly GCA_028749045.1. NCBI lineage: Eukaryota > Viridiplantae > Streptophyta > Pinopsida > Cupressales > Cupressaceae > Cupressus > Cupressus sempervirens. Next base: position 158,850,251 of record CM053788.1, on the reverse strand, counting down.
GGTAATACTCTGGAAACTAGAACTCATCTAGATGATATCCCAGATATTCTTCTTGATGAATGGGGATCAAGTCAAATTGTTGAAAGTCATTTTTCTGATTTTAAGCATGCTGGTTTGGGAACCTACATTATTCATGAGCAAGATGCAGTTATTCCAAATTTAGTCAAGTCAGAAAATCAGATGCAAGAAAAGCAAGATCAGATGTGGGAAATGTTCTTTGACAAGTCTGAAAGAAAAAATGGTGTTGGTGGAGGTGCTATGCTGGTTTCACCTTATGGAGAGAAGTACTATGTTGCTTTTCGTTTCTCTTTTGCATGCTCTAACAATATTGTAAAATATGAGGGTTTGATTCAAGGTTTGGAGTGGGCAAAGAAAAGAGGAGTTGAATGTATAAAGGCATATGGCGACAATGAGTTGATTGTCAATCAAGTAAGAGATTTAAACGCAGCAAAGAACGACACCTTGAAGTTGTATAAACATCACATTTGGGATATCATTGAAGAGTTTTTGCCTTAAATATTCTCTCTATTCCAAGAAATCAAAATCAACAAGCTGATAGACTTGCAACAATTGGTGCTCAATTTGACATACCTACGGAAATTAGGAAAGAGAACATCCAACAGAATGTCAAGGTTGTAGTAAGACCATCTATTTCGGATAATAACACTAACTGGCAAGTTTTTGACAGTGATGAGCAAATTCTTAGTTTTCTGTTGGAAGATGTATTTTCTGTTACAAATCAAGACAAGCTGAAATAGTATTACGATGATTAGATTATTTAGCTTAAGTCAAATAAACTTCCGAAGGTTTTGGTCACTATGGAGCCTATTTTCAGCAGAGATGATGAGTTAAGGAAAAATAAATCTGGTATGGATGTAAAGGAAGAACATTATGAAAGTGTTGAAGTAGCTTAAGGAAAGTTTTTGAAGGTTGGTAAAATTTGTATAGCAAAGGAAAAATCTGAATTTGCTGATTTATACAAAAAAAATCCAGTATCCAGATGCTTTTGCTCGGGAGTATTCAGATCTCAAGGGTTTTGATCCAGATATAGCCCAACATGCTATTGAGCTACTTCCAAATGCTAAGCCTGTAAAACAAAAACTAAGGCCTATCAACCACAAGTTAGAACCTTTAATGTTCAAAGAATTGACCAAGTTGATTGAAGGTGGTATCATTTATGAAATCAAACACACCATTTGGGTTTCTAATTTGGTTCCAGTAAGAAAGAAAAACGGAGAAATCAAACTATGTGTTGATTTTAGGGATTTAAATAGAGCATCACTAAAAGATCTTTATCCACTACCCTTAATGGAACAAATACTCCAAGTTGATGCTAATTCAGCAAGATTCTCATTACTTGGCAGCTTTTCAGGATATAATTAGGTACAAGTCAAAGAATACCAGTATAAAACAACATTTACCACAAAATGGGCTACGATGGCTTATCAAAGAATGCCTTTTGGCCTATCTAATGCTGGTGCCACATTTCAGAGGGCAATGGACATGATCTTAAAGGGATTGTTGTGCAAAATGGTTTTGGTGTACCTTGATGATATAATTGTGTTCTCAAAGGATGTTGATCATTTTGCTTATTTGAGGTCGGTTTTTGAGAGGTGTAGATAGTTTGGAATCTCATTAAATCCCCAAAAATGTATATTTGTTGTGCATGAGGGAAAATTATCAGGTCACATTGTATCAAAGGAAGCTGCAACAGTTGATCCGGAAAGAGTTGAAGCAATACTTGAGCTTCCTTTGCCAAGCCAGAAAAAGGGGCTTCAAATCTTCATTAGACAAATAAATTTTGTGAGAAGATTCATGCCTGACATTGCTGCTTTACCTAAGCCTCTCACAACAATGCTTAAAAAGAATACAGTTTTTACATGGACTAAAGAAGGTAAGCAACGCTTTCAATTGTTAAAAGAAGCTTTGTCATCAATTCTAAGCTTGGTTAATCCTAATTTTTCCAAGGATTTCATTTCATATGCATATGGGAGTATGGATGCTATTTTAATTGTTGTAGTACAGAAAAATGAGGAAGGGTACAAACAACCTATTACTTTTTACAACAGAGGTCTCGAAAGCTATGAGCAACGCTATAGTTTTGTGGAGAAGCACACTTTTGCTATTATTAAAAGTTTTGAAAAGTTTAGGCATTTGCTGTCTAATAATAAAGTTCACCTTATGGTTTTGCACCCAAGTGTCAAGGATTCCTTTCTTAGCAAAGATCTTAACGAAAAGCATGCAGGTTGGATTACTAAGCTGATGGAGTACAATGTAGACATAAAAATCACCAAATTAGTAAGGGGAAAGGGGTTATGTGAACAAATGGTGGATCGGCTCTTACAAGATGAAGAGTGTGATAATGAAATAACACTATTTAATGGTGATTCAGATGCTGCAAATGAACAACCAGTTAGCTGGTTGGTAAAAATGATACATTTCCTGCAAAACCAGGGAGTGTCCTCCACTGCTTAATAGAGCCAAGCGAAGATATTTCAGGTTACAATCCATACCCTATGTTTTAATTGAAGGTGTTTTGTTTAGAAAAAACATGAATGGTGTTCTCCTCAGATGTATTGATAATAATCAGACCAACAAGCTTTTGGAGCAATTTCATGAGGCAGGGGGTCACTTTTCCCCAAAAACAACAGCTTATAGAATTATGAGGGTTGGGTATTATTGGCCCAATCTGTTCAAAGATGCTCATGCATGGGCAAGGAAATGCAAGAAATGTGCGTTGTTTACTAGGAAGGAGAGGTTGGTTGCTTTACCCTTGCATCCTATTTTAGTTGATCAACCATTTCTGAAATGGGGCATCGACTTTGTGGGTCCTATAAATCCAAATTCCAGTGCTGGTCACAAATGGATCCTTACTGTCATAGATTACTTTACTTATTGGACAAAAGTTGTAGCACTAAGGGAGGCAAACAAAAGTTTTGTTTCAAATTTTTATGATGAATTGGCTACCAGGTTTGGGGTCCCTGAATCTATAACCTCAGATAACGCTTTAGAATTTGTTGGGACTAGAACAACTAATTGGGCTTTGAGAAATGGTGTCTACCTCAACACTTATCAAATTATTACCCTCAAGGTAATGGTTTGGCTGAAAGTACCAATAAAAACTTGTTGAGGATAATAAAAAGGACTTTAGAAGAAAACAAGCAAGATTGGCATTGTAAGCTGAGATTAGCCTTGTGGTTTGATAGAATAACTCCTAAACAAATTCTTGGCAATTCACCTCATGCTCTAGTTTATCGAAAGCAAGCCAAGCTACCTATATCTACAGAATTTCCTTCATTGGAGATAGCTGATAATTTAATGCTTTTTGAAGAGGATGGTCCACTGAGGCTGAGATATGCTTAATTGCTAGAGTTGGAGGAAGAAATGTGTAGTGCATTACATAAGATGGAGTACCAGAAGATTCAAACTAAAAGGATGTTTGATAAGAAGTCTAGACCCAAAAGCTTCAAAGAAGGAGATCTCGTTCTTAAGTGGGACGTTTTGAAAAGTAGACTAGGTCCCCATAACAAGTTTGTTCACATGTAAAGAACACAATGCATTTCAGCTTGCTACAATGGAGGGAGATGTTTTACCAATCCTTGTGAATGGGATTCACCTCAAGCCATGTTTTGAGGTATGAGTTATCATTCCTATTTTGTATGTATTAGGTTAGTTTTTCCGGTTTTCAATATGTGTGTCTGCATTCTAGTTTAGGTTTTTCCTAAGTGTTGTCCAAGCACATGTCAGTTGTTTTCTTTCCTAGGTTAGTTCCCTATTTTTCTTTAAGTTTTCAGTTTGGTCAAGTTGCTGGTCCAGGATCAAATTTTATTTTCATATCCGTCCATCTCATTCATACGTGTATTAAAGCATGTGTTGAGTGCATACACTTAATCAGAGCATGTATGCTTATGCACACACCTAGTGTCAGTTATTTGAAGTCACACCATGAGTTCCATACTCATACATTGCTGTCAAACCCTAGCTATATGCATACCCATACATCTACTGATCACCTGCATCCATTCAATTCATACATTAATAGATGCATAGCTAAGATGCAAGACTATGAAAGTTTCAACTTCTAAAGTTGATCCTTGAGTCTAATTATGCATGTCAATCAGTGCAACCAGAGGTTTTAGGTCTCATTAGGCTCATCCACATGCATTCCAAACCCAACCAGCAACTTTAGAAGTTGTGTTAGGTGTGGTCTAGGTCTTAGGAATGCATAAATCTCAGACTCTGATGACCAACGACAGCAGAGGTAGCTCGTCAAATGTCTAGTAGGTAGACAATCAGCAAGAAGTCACCAAAAATATTACTAAATTTTTACTCATGTTCAAATTTAGTCCTAATGAATTGCAAAGGTCTCATACAAATTGCATGAGCATTTTACATCTTCATTCAGTTCATGCATATTGAGATCATGTTCATTATGTGCCAAAAGAATAGACAATGTCCTTGTATTATTTATCATAATAGTGCAATTGATATTTACAATCATTGAACAATGAAATGATTTAAAAGCTGAAAGTAAAATGTCTCTCACACAATTTACTGTGAGTGTAGCCCCTAGACTATTGCTACATGTTCCTACTCTATCAAAATGAATAACATGATAGAATTAAAAGAGTAAGGAAAGGGTCATGGCACCAATCATTGCCTATAATGATTGGTCGAATTGTGCCTTCTCGTTCCCACTTGATTGCTGTCCGACATCACGTTCCCTCTAAGCCTCCAAATCTTGCATGATAATAGGAAAGATGTTAGATCCAATGGATCTAAACAAATCTCGTATCAGCAATATAATAACAAGGGAATCAGTAATATTGTGCTAAAACTTTACAACTATTTTACAACTTTGAAAAGGAATGCTGAAATCAGCAAGGATGCAGCTTCATTAAAGTAACAACAAGGGAATCAATATCATAGGCCAATGAGTTTGATTGGGATATACAGATAGTAACATTCATGCTGGAGTCATACATTGTGTTGGAAGAAGAAAAATACTTCCATATGCCATCAGCTGAACAGTGAGCAACTAGAATCATGATAACCAACATTCAAAAACAATGACATCTGTTGTAGCCAAATCAGAGCAATGCCATAATGACAAGTGTTTTTCAGTGATCAAAATTAATGGATAAAAGAGAAATTAGTTTGGTGCCTATAATGTTCAATCTTTTGATAGTAGCACAACAACATGGGTAATATTAGTGTATTATACAGATTACTCAAGAGTCATTCAGCATTCTGAAAACCTGAAACAAAAGCCATTTTTAGAGAAGAGCAAAAAAGGATGCACCATAGTAATCTCCCAGATTTGGTGAGATTCACATTAACATTGGCACAACAAAAGACCCAGTCATGAGAGTCTCTATTTAGTAGCATAAAATCTTCATGAGAAAAATGCAGCATAAAAGGAGTAATGCAAAGATGTCAAATGCAAGAGATCACAACACCGTTTCAAAATGGTATTTGAAATTGAAATACCCAACTATAGCAGCAAAGAAATGGCCTCTAGAAGCATGGGTTATGTCACAGAATAGGGTTGTAAAATTCTAGAAAGACAAATGACAATAATGAGTGCCTTGGTAATGTAAACAAAGCAAAAATGACATTAGCCCTATGATATCCATGGTGCTGACTCAATAGTAAAAGTCGCGGCTGTAAGGAGGTAAAAGTTTCCAAAAATACTTGTTTAAATGCAAATATAAAACAAACTCTATCCATGATGTTGACTCAATAGATAAATGCGGCATCAAAGAGGAAACACTCTTATACAACAAACTCTAGAATCAAGCCACGTTGACCCATAAAATAGCACTAAGAAGTTACGACTGTGAACAATGAAAACTCCATAATGACGCCAGGAAAAGAGGAAGACATTTTTGATTGAAGATGCCATGTTTATTGATAGCAGATCTAGTAAAAGAGAAACACCCGTGTTTCTTTCCATAGTCGCTCAAAACAATAGGAAAAATGCACAAAAATATCCAGACTCGAACCACATAATAGCTCCAATTTTTCTCAAGAATAGCGGCCTGATTAGAATGAAATATACATCAGATAAAGAGTCATTTTTTTTGCTGAGGGAAAAGAAAATTTCAGGTTGCAACCCTAACAAATTCAACTTACAGTTGTAAGTGAAAACCCTTGAGAATGGTGTTGTAGATCCCTTGCAAATAGGCCGACAAATAATGTCTAGCCATAGCGTCCAAACAGCAACAATGACGATCAGACCGAGATATTCTCCAAAAAATCCTACGATTCCTATTTTTCTTCTTTCCAGGGAATGCAAAATGATCTTTGAAAGAGCATACATTTTGTTTTAGGGTTATCCTTCTAAACAGATGGAAGAGAGAGCAACTACGTGGCTTGTGGATATCCAATTTTTTTCTCTTCTTCATGAAAACCGAATTCCTTAATACTTTTATTAATTGTGTTGTTTTTATTGATGGGGTCGGTTTAGATTTAAAAAAAAAAAATCTGCATGTGATAGGAGCGATTAGTTTTGCACAAGAAGAGTTGGATTTTTGTTATATGTAGTCCTTGTATTTTCAGATTTATTAATAATACTTTTAAATTCAAATGTAATTAGTATTAACTTTATTGATGAATTATAAATCAATAGGATAATACAAGTAATAAGTATTATTAATGAAGATTTGTAAAGGCAAAAGACTTGGAGGAATTATAGCTTGGAGGTCGTCATGTGGATTCTAGTCAAGTCATGCAAAGAGGTCTTTGTTGTGATCAAGTCACAAGTTATAGTGGTTTCGACTGATTGTTAGTTGCAATTTGAGTATTAATGTGTTTTTGAGTCTTTTTTGGAGGTCTAAGAGTCCATATTTGACTTGTCATAATGGAAGAACAGTTTGATACTCATAATCGCACTTTTTGGAACTTTCTGAAGACCTTTTCTAGGGGAAGTTTGTTTCTGCTCGACCCAAGGTGGTTCCTCCTTTTTAGGCATCATTTATTTGGTAGTGAAGGAGGATTTTGACATATTCCATCACTTGTACTTGAAAATTCATTCAGTATGCAGGAGAGATTTTTAGGTTGCTATCATTTTTTTTTTCAGTATTGTTTCAGATTGGAGATGTATTTTCAGAACCATCGAGAAATATATTGAACATTTGAGATCTATCTTTGGGGTCATGTTTTTTTATGCAGGATAATGCTTGATATTCCTTATAGCATTTTCTTTCGGAAACCTTTAAGATTCATCTCATTAAGCATCTTTTCATGACTGTTATTGTTCTATACAGGTCAGAAGTTGTACTAGTTTTTTGCAAGTGTTAAATGTGATTTAAGTTCCTTTTAATATCTTCGAATATTGGGTCTTCTTTTGAATTACTTATGTGCAGATCAATGTGTCAGAGATTTTATCAGTTCATAAAATGCTAAAGGTTCAACTTGTGTTTGAGGAAATACTATTTTCACTTCAAAATTGTTTACTGTATCACCATTTTTGTCTATGCATTTCTTAATTATAAGTCATTCTTACCCCTTTTCTTCACAAGTTTCGTTGATCTTTCCATTTTTAAAGTGATTGATCATTTAAAACTTATAGGAACCGGCCTAGGACCCGGAGTTTCAGTCTTGTTATAGCCCAGCCACCCCTTTGACTGAACCCATGTTCTCCATAAATCTCTAGTGTTTAGGTGCTTGAGATAGGGTGCAATTTCTGGAGCTAATAAACCCATTTGAGATCTCACAAGTGAGCACCCTGGTTGAAGCATCTTGAAGTAGTCACTCAAACTTTATCCGTGCAAGCCTCATAGTCACTGTGACCTGCTAACAAACATTAAGGGTTATGAGTCTCCTTAGAGACTTCGTAAGCACTTTATCTCTACCACCAAACACATCATCATTGTTAAATTTTTTAATCAACCATATAATTTCAATTGAAAGAATAGACGAAAAGACATTAACATCTTTCTTTAGGTTAGACACACAACTCACTAGAATCTCCCAACTAATGACATTACAGTTGACAGAAACTCCAAATATATTCCAAATTACCTTTGCAGAGAAACAGTTAAAGATATGCTTCATGGTCTCAAGCAGCCTGTAAGATGAGCAAATCTCGGGTTCCTCATCAGGTTTAAGAATAGGCAGCTAATGTAAAAGTAGACACCATAAAAAACACTTGTTTTTGGTTCAACAGGTCTGCTTCAAAGGTTCTCAAGAACTTTCTGCCAGGAGGATGCATCTTGAATAGAGTTCCAGCAAACATTGAAATGGGCAAGGATGTCCTCATTATCAGCAAGATGGTTATAAATGGTTTTAGTGTTAACATGGGGGAGAATGGATCCAACAGGCCGTCTGAAGAGGGTGAATCTATCTTCAACAGTATCACAGGGTTTGAGAAGGGAGAGGGTAGAGCAAGCCTCACTAAGCACAGTCAAGTCCTCCAATGTGATTGGGGGACATCAAATTTTAACCTAATTGCATTCCAGGTCACCAAGTACCCCTCTTTCATTATATCTATAAACCTCTCTATACTTTTGGAGGCCCTGGCTGAGTAATCTTGGAATAGTGCCAATGGCTTAACACTATGATTTAGATTCCACCAATGTAGGTTTTGCCTTGAAACTTTGTAAGTTTATGGTTATAGGTTTTGGAGGTTATTTGTATATTGTTTTAAAATAACTCATCCATGTGGCTTAATGTATACTTTTTCTGTAAGAAAATTCTATGTAATTTTTCTCCCATGATTCCCTTGTTATCACCTATGGCTTTAGTATGCTTTTCGTAGTTTGTCTTATTCTTCTTAGCTGTTCAGCAACTGTAGGTAACTATAACTATTGAAGTATAGTTGTGTACCTACATGTTGGAAAGTATCTTTGTATAGATTTCCTTAGTTTCTGTAATATTTTCCATATTATTTGAGTTGTCCTAATGCAATATTTAGTGCTGGTCAGGTCCATGAATAATCCATAGATCTCAATTGTATTCAGCGTTAGGGTTATTTCTTTCTATTTGTATAAGGTGCAATAATTAACGTGTTATTATAGGAAGGATTGTTTTTGAAGGCAAAAATTCTTTTTAGTTATTCTCATCTTGAAAAGACATTTTCTAGATAATTTAGTTCTGTTCTGGATACTTGTATCTACACTTGTATATCATGAATTAAGAAATGGATTCATTATCCATTGCAATTTTCCTGAAGCTTTGATTAACTCAGTTTTACTCTTGTTTCACAAATGAAGAAATGGATTCAAATTTCAATATCCATTTTATTTTTTCTGAAGCTCTGAGTATCCGAGAATCTAATTATTTGCTGGTGGAATTGTGCATTGTTTTCTGTATTGTGTTTTGACAGTCCGGTTGTTGTTATTTATTCAATACTTTGATTTTGCAGTGCTTTGCAGTAGAGCTGAAAACGTTAGTAATTTCATTGAGGCTGATGTTATCTTTGGTCCTGTAGGTACATCTCTTTCACAAACTTTGCAAACTTATTTGACATAGATGAAACTGGATTTTCTAAGTTATATTTAAAAATTAGAGAATTTTTATTTTCCTTATATTCGTAGAGGTGGAAGTCCATTTTTGGTGTTAGTCAAATTGTTTTTTATCTATTATTGCAAGCAATGTGTCTGTTGTGTTTGTTTGCACACTTGATTATTTTTAGAGACCTGCCTTTTTGTTTTGTTGTTATGAAGGGCGTTTGTATGGTAACTTTAAATGTGAAATTTGATCAATTTATGCAAATTTGTAATCATTTTTGGTTGATTATCTTTTACATTAACCTTATCTGTGATGTAGTCCACAACTTCTTTGTCTGGTAAATTTTGTTGGTGCAGGGCCAATGACCTGAAATAACCTAACCTCTTTAGAGTTTTCCGGTGACTGGTATTACAGCTTTTTAGATCATAGTTATTTCTTCTGTCATATCCTAGTGAAGGCACTTTCTTTTTTGTGGTTGATTTTGGTTTCCTGTTCTTCAATGCGGGTGAAGTTTTGGCCTCAGAGTTTAGGGTTTTGGTTTTGCAACATATGTGCCATTGCTTTTGTTTGTGTGTACATTGCATCTAATATGTCATTGTATGTGTTTCATCTCATCTATTCTGTTATTACTTATTGTTAATTCTTCAAGGCCCTATTTGAGCATTGATACCATGGTTGTGAAGGATATAATAACAATTATCAGTCATGATGCTGTGGCGAACCTTTTCTTTCTTCTCTGTTCCACTATTTCCAATTGGTCTTTGTATTGTTGGACAGATTGTAGAACACAATTACACTACTTGTGGTGGGGGGGGGGCGCGAGTAGTGGGGGGGGGGTTGAATCAGGAGTGTATAATAACTTTGAAATCAATTTGACTTTGTTGATTAGTTTACTGTCATGAGCATTTCATTTTAAGACCAGCATCAAAATAAAAGTGCACAAGAGAAGACACAAGAAGTAATGTGGAAAACCAATGCAGGCAAAACCACCAACACAAAGACTACTAGGATCTACTTTCCTAATCCAGCCTCGAATCTGAACCAATTACACTATTTAAGGGCTTCGGCCCTTAGGAGCTTCAATTCATATTCTTAGAGCTACAACTCTTTCCACCAGAGCAGTGACTCTTAAATGAGCATCAACTCATTAATAATAAAGAAATGATTTATGATTCAATTTACTTTAGAGCTTTTCATATTCCTCTACAACAAGTTGACACACCTTGTACAAATAAAACTGAGTTGAAGTTCTGTGAGATTGCACTTTATGAATTGAATAGATCTTGACTGAATCCCAATGTACCCTTTGGAAGTTCAATACTGCAAGTGAATAAATTTCTGACAGTGATAAACCTTTGATGACTCTTTCTACAAAATGTATTTTGCAGTTTGTGACAAAGCATTCAAGTATTGATAGAAGAAATCAATTGAAAAACTGCATATATTGAAAGTATTATACCTGTGTAATATAACCTCTGCGACAGATGTCTTGCTTCCTTCTATAGATGAATTTCTTCTCAGAAAAATCAAATTTCTTTTTTGAAATTTGTCTCTGCTATTCTCCAAAATTTATTTGACCTTATCAGAACTGATTTAGATTTCTCCTGTCAAGATCAGTTTACAGATTTCATTTTCTTTTTATCTCACTTACTCATACTTCTCATGCCTTATCGGAAAAGACTCCCCATCTTATATAAACAAAAAATATTAAACTGTCTGAAGAAGTTAGGAGCAAACTTCCAACTGCCACCAACTATCATCTAATGTGGCCTTTTGAAAAACTGTGTTAACTTTTTAAAGCAACTTACATTCCAGAAATTATAATATCATTTATATTAGTCCTTTAACCCGATAACAATATGAAGAAGAAGATTTGTTCAAAATTATACAGGTGGCAGAACTGATGAAACTACCTGTCTCAAAAAGATTAAACTCAACAATCATTTCTGATTCTATTCATTTGTTTTCAAAGATAAAGCCGTACGCCTGTAGTTGTCTGCTATACAGACTTTGTCTGATTAATGCTTGTGCACCCAACAGATAGAGATGATGCAGATTGTTTATTCTCTATGTTCCCTGGGGACATGTACCTGGCCTAAAACCCGACATTTCGGGGACGGGGACGTCCCAAGGACGGGTATGGGACATCCCCCAGCCGTCCCCAAAAGACCTTTTTTTGCCAGGGACGTTTCGGAAACTTGGGGATGCGGGGGGGAAAAAAAGGGGATGGCCAGCCGTACTTGGTATGGAAAGGGGACGTCTAGCCGTCCCTCGACCGTACCAGGTATGGCCGGCTGTCCCCCTTTTTTATATGCACATTACTTTAAAAAAAAACATTAAAGAAACTTTTAAAGCCTCCTTCTTGGTCGGCTAGTGGGTTCCACTCCTCCAAAAGCCCTAAAATGTATATAACTCCACACATTTAAGTTGTTTTAACAATTGTTTGGTTTTCATTTTATGTTGCAGCCAGCTGGAGTTTTCATTTTGCAAGTAGAGGAGGTAATATTTTTGCTTCCAAGAGCTTGACCAAGGGTTTGATCTTCTATTTTGTCCACCAAGTAAGTATAAAACTCTTTGTGCTTTCATCTATCATTTTTTTAATAAATTTGCAGCTTGCAAAGTCTGATTTTTAAATTTTTTTTTTATTGTTTCAGCTCATATATCTATTCAATTGCATATTTAAACACAATGAGCAGCAGTGGGAGTACGAGTAGTAGTAGTGAAGAAGAAAATGTAGGGGTTGATGTTCCTAGTAGTGACACTAGGCGAAAACCTGATCCTAAAGCTGATTTGTTTAAATGTCCTTCCGCCATTATGAAGAATTTTGCAAAGGGTCCTTTCAATAGGAAAAAACCTCTTCTCCAATATGTCACACCTCGACCAAAGATAAAAAGAATTCGGGAGGGACTAGGGTGTGGGATTGCCATGTTTTTCTTGATGATTTTAAGGGCAGCTATACAAGAGTGAAGTCACATTTTTTAGGTATTTCATGCCAAGGAGTCAAAGCTTGTCCTAACCTGATTGATAAACAAAAATTAGAATGCCAAAGATTGCACTTAGAGGTTGAAATGGAGGGGTAAAATTTGACAATGACATCACCATCCATTTCCTCACAATCATCTAGGCATATTTCATCCGCCATTGGTACTAGTGGCAGCCCCACTGGCTCTAGAGGGAAGAGAAAGATGAGTAGTGGTGAGAAGGGCTTGGTGGAAAGTATGTTTAATGCACAGGCAAAGGAAAAGTGTGAGGCATCCATTGGTAGATTCTTTGTTGCTAATGGTATCCCATATAATGCAACCCGTTCCACTTATTATAAACAAATGGTGAAAGATATTTTGAGCATGAATTCCTCATTTGTACCCTTCAGTGAGCATAAGCTACGAACTACTATCCTAGATGAAGAGTACTCAAAGGTTGCTTTGTTATTTGAGGATATGAGACGTACTTGGGTTAGGACGGGCTGCTCTATTGTGATGGATGGGTGGACCGATGTTAGACATCGGCCACTCATCAATATCATTGTCACATTCTCTGCTGCTCTTATTTTTTGAGAGCCATAGATTGCTCAAGAAAGAAAAAGGATGCAAAATTTCAATTCACCATTTTGCGAGATGCCATAGAGGAGATTGGGCCATCTAATGTTGTATAGGTTATCACAGATTCTGCACCTGTGTGCAAATCAGTTGGTTTGATGATAGAGGATGCTTATAGGCACATATTTTGGACCCCTTGTTGTGTTCATTCCCTGAACAATGCATTGAAGGACATAGGGAAGATTGAATGGGTGAAACAAGCAGTGCTAGAAGCTAGAGAAGTGCAAATGTTTATTTGCAACCGCCACACTTCACTTGCTCTATTCAGGTCCTTCTCTAAGAAGGAGTTCCTCAAACCAGCTAAGACAAGGTATGTCAATTATAATTATAGTTTACTTTTAGTTTGTTTTAACTTTAAGTTATTTAAAAAAATTATTTATAAGCTTACTTACATGCGATGCTTTTAGTTTTAAATTTTAATCATTAATGTTTAAGTTTAAATTTTAAGTTTTTAATTGTTGCTATAGGTATTGCACATATTTCATCTTGATGGAGAGGATGATTGAGGTGTATGAGGCCCTTCAATTGATGGTGGTGAATCCAGAGTGGGGACGATGGCCTCATTCTAAGTCCTCTGAAGGAAAAGCGGTGAGGCAAAGGATCCTTGAAGAGAGTTGGTGGTCCACAATGAAGTAAGTTGCTGATTTTTAAATTTTAAATTTACTATTAGTCTTTTGCTTGCTGATTTTCCTACTAATAGTCTTAAAATTCGTAAAATTCTAATTCTGATTTTTATTTTTGTTGGTAGCTTGATGTTGTAGATATATTTGTTCTGTCACAGCACCCATTGTTGATGTCATTAGATATGCTGATACTGATGCTCCTAGTTTGGGAGAGATCTATGAGACTATTGATAGCATGTTGGGTAAGATGAAGAGAATTGTTGCAACAAAGGATCCTACATTGGGCTTTTATGAGGAGCATATTAGGCCTATTGTGACGCGGAGGTGGAACATGATGAATACCCTGCTTCATATGGAAGCCTTTGCTCTAAATCCCAAATGGTATGCACAGTTGGGTGGAAGGGGCCTTCCATATGATGATCCTGAGATTTTGGATGGCTTCACAAGAGCAATTGATAAGATGTATTCAGCTCAAGATGCCTCTACTCTTCGTGCACAATTCCTTGATTTCACCAACCTTCGTGGCCCAAACTTGGGTAAGCTACAAGCAAGGTTGGATAGAGTTGTTTTGGCATAGAAGGATCCTATTGGATGGTGGACCTGGCATGGGAGAGATACACTTGAGTTAAAAATACTTGCCAGTCGCCTCCTTTCACAGGTTGCTAGTTCTTCAGCTGTAGAGAGGAATTGGTCCACATATTCATATATCCACTCTATCAAGAGGAATAGACTTACCTCTAAAAGAGCGGAGAAGCTAGTGACAGTGCATCATGCTCTTCGACTTGCCGATCATCAAACTCCAGAGTATAGGCAAACACCAACTTTGTGATGGGATGTTGAGCTTGAGGATGTGGCCCAGATAGATGAGGATGACACAACACCAAGAATGGTTGGGGTTCCATTAGATGAGATTACGCTTCCTGTGGAGGATGACAGTGAGGAGGACTCTGATTTTGATGCCATGGCAGTAGAGGCAGAATAGGAGCAGCAGTCTACTTCATTTTCTATGTTTTGCTTTTTATGTTGAATATGAACATGATTATGATACATTGATAATATGATACTTATTACTTTATGGCAGCCCTCTACCCTTTGGGCCTATAGCTTTGGGCATATTTTGATTTTGATTTTCAGATTTATCATGCTTATCATTATGAGTCTTATGATATTGACAATTGTTAATAACTTAATGTTCATTGTTCAATGTTCTCTGATATTGTATTGATATGCATTTTGACAATTGGGTACTAAAATAGTAAAATCGGATATTATTTCATAGATGGCATTCAAATGTTGTATGTTATGGTTCTATAATGTTTAAATGACATGCTTTGTGCTTAGTTCATATGAATGACATGTATATTTACAAATTTCAATGTATATTTTAAAGTTTTCTTATATATATATAGTCATCCCCATTTGCCGTCCCCCCCCGTCCCCAAAATTGCCAAAAAAATTTGTTGTCCCGGAAACCCGTGCCACCGTCCCTCATCATCCCCGTATTGGAAACTTGGGGGAACATAGTTTATTCTTATTCCACACCCACCTGTGGTCAGAAAAAAAGAACTGGTAAGAGGTTGAAGCGTGTGCATCATACTTGTACACAAAGCTTGGTCAAGACTGACTTATTCATTAACGGGGTTACACTTTCCAACCATTCATAACAACGTATATGTGCAAATGAGAATGTAATATTCCACTTGATATGTATGTATATATGTATGTACGTATGTACCAGTTTATTGTCTTTGTTTCTTTGGACATGGCATTCTTATGTATGTATGTACGTACGTACCAGTTTGTTGTCTTTGTTTCTTTGGACATGCCATCCTTATGTATGTATGTAGGTATGTACGTACGTATGTACCAGTTTGTTGTCTTTGTTTCTTTGGACATACTTTTTGTCAAAATGAATATCTCAACCTAAGCATAACACAAGCATTAAATAAGTAAGCAGCAGTGCTCCAATCTATGAGAGATCTCGTTATATATTTGTTTGCCTGATAGTATCACTATAGACCTGTAAGTTTCAAAATCTTAATCTTTGGTTTGAAAAGGATAAAATTTGAAGATCTGACACTGTTTTTTGCTAAATCTTAGAAAATATAAAATCTGTTAGCATCTTTTTTTTGACATCACTTTTTACCATCGTTGTTTTGTCATCAATGACCCAAAAAACCAACACAGACAAACCAACCAATGATGCATAAGGTTAACTTACAATCCATTCACCAAAAATGTTGAGTACACAAGTGACCCTATAAAAATTCTTATGGTTAGGATAAGAATGTGGGCATGATTAATTTATTGTGTCAATTTGATGCTCATTATAGTAATCACACGAGGAACAAGACTTGCCACCTTATATCTTCTACCAATTATGACATGTCCACTTTTACGCTATAGAATATCTTGGTGAGTTTGAAACTTTTTCTTAGATATCCCATCTCCTTTAAATATGGTATTAGACAATAAGGTTTAGTGAAGTATTTTCTTTGTTACTTCATTAAGGTATCGGTGTTAATGGGGTTTTAGATCTAGCTTTGAGTTAGAAATATTCTTCAAAGTACTTTGTAGGCGTTTTCAAATTGTTAATGTTGTAGCTTCAGTTGGATTGATTTAACCATGAGATACATTGCTATGACTGATTATTATGATTAATAATCATTAGACAATTAATGTGTGTGTGTGTGTGTGTGTGTGTACATATATATATATATATTAATATATAATCTTATAATAACTATTGTCTAATTATTAATCTTAAATATTAATTTAATAAATTGACATGTCCCATAGAGGGACATGTCTCTTCTTGTCTTAAACCATGTTTAAATGAAAGAGGTTGCTGCACTTGAAAAAAAAGACATATCTTAACAGCCAGTGCAATTACATCTGCAAGCAATCCTTAGAAACTTAACATGGTATTATAGCCAAGTTCCTTCTATAAATCCTAACGGTTTGAAGGTAGCTCAACACGTGGAAAGAAGTACAATGAGTGTGAACAACGTGGTTGGAACTAATAGTCATTATTAAGAAAATTTTAGTCAATCTACTATCGACATGGTATTACAGGAGGAGAGATCTTGAATTGCAAGTCAACAATGTGGATTAATGCAATGCTGTATCCGATGAATGTTGCAGAATGTTTATTTTATATTGCAGGTTGACATAGCTCATGTGGCTGATGGAAGCTCCTGCAATGTTGCCTTGATTAAGGAGCCGTAAGATTTGTTTTTTTTTTATGAGGACTATGCAATGATTTGGGTGCTATTGTTCTTGTTCCTCATGTATCCATGAATATGGTTCTTGTTCCTCATGTGTCCATAAATCAAATTGGGGCTATCATGGATTGTGAATTCAATGTCACATGGGCTTTGTCGCAGATTGGGCATGAGCTTCTCTACTCGGTCTGCCAATGTTACCACTTTTTCTTCACCATGCAGATGACCTTTTGTTTTCTTTTGACCATGGGCCACTGCATCTTTATTGCACAAGCCTTACAGGCTTAATGTCACTCTGTGTGCAGAGGAGTCAGTGATTTTTAGTGGTAATTGGGTTGCATGGTATGCGATCTATTTTTGGAGGATGCCATTGTGTGATGGTAGGGCACGATCTTAAAACAAGAAAAGGATGACCAACTTTGGATGTAATGTATTACAAAAATGCAATGATTAATGCGTAATTAGATATAGTGAAATAAAGAGCAATAAGTCATTGCACGAGTAAGCATTTTGTATGATAGTGCACAAATACCGCAAAATGCAAATCAAATATAAACTTGCAAATATCGTTGTCTAGCGACATATTTCAGAACCGATTCGACACACGATGATGCTAGCAGATGACTTCCGTAAAACATTTGACGAAATAGAAGCCATATTCAAATGCTTGATACAAACGGTGACGGTCTCATCTCATAACAAGAGTTGGGCGAGGCGCTTGTCTCATTGATTGTACAGATGCTTTGAATAAGTACGTTCTTAAGCTGGTCAGTGAGGCAGATTTGCACTTGGATGGTTTTATCGACTTGGCAGAGTATGTGGAGATGTTGTGCAAGGATGTTAGCGAGGAAACGTACACGCAGGACTTGAAGAATGTGTTCGGTCTCATTAGATGTCGAATTGCAGACATGAAGTGAAGGGATATTTCCAAAATCATATTACATGGCCCGATCAAAGGGATACAACCCGATTACAACAATGACATAGTAATGTCATGGCTGTAAAATAACGTAAGCCATAAGATAAATAAGTATATAATTATATCACCATCCTCAATTGGGATAGAGGAAATCCGACCAAAGAATGAAGGGTTTATACTTAATAGAAATTGGAAATAGCAAAGATATGCTTGGACTTGTATGGAGTATGTGGGTTACCACTTAATAAGTAATTCTCATATTTATAACTTATGGTACTGCTACGTCATTAATAGATTCCAAGGGTATGCAAGGACATAGTAATACTCGACATTTCCATTGCACAAGTTTAGCAATTAATTGCTAGCATGACAAATATGGGAGATTGGGAATAATAGTCGACAAAGGAGAATAATGTAGGAGATGAGTTATTGACCGTGGAAAAGAGAAAGCCCTCACTGCATGGATTACTTTGAAGCAGAATAACTAAGGAACCCCGATCAAGTAAAAGGATTAGACCCCTTTTCATATCGTGGTGTTACTTAGTGATGTGAACCAAGGCCAACACATGCATGTAGTAAAAAGGCAGTATTTATAATGTTGAACAAGGAACAAAGGTATCGAGCAAGACACGGGCCTCATCATGGTAAAGTATGTTGGTATAATTTATTATTGTTATTAATATAAATATGGTTATAATTATTAAATGTTATTATTGTTATATACATATGAATTTATAATAATTATTTCGTAACTATATTATACGAGATAATATAACCGAAAATATACGGTGATTATATACATGTATATTAAATGAAAAATATATTTTCTAAACAAGTTGTTACAAATATTTTAGTGAAATCGGTCACTTTACATTTTTATATGTAGTGTTAATAAGGAAATAATATGTTTGAAATATAGATTAAAGTATATATATAGAAGTTTGAATGCATGCATATATGTTCAAAATATATTTTATCTATATTTTATTGGAATGTTCTTGTTATGCAGAACTATGTATTATCTTTGAGTATTATTGCAGTCTCTCTCTCTCTCTTCTATTTTTATTTTTGTAAGAGCTATTTGCCTTGATATTTTTCTCCAAGAATGTACTTGTAGAAAATGGAAGATTGACTTTAGATTTAGAGGGAGTTTGACACTTCTTCAAATGTAAAGTAGCTCAGAAGATTGATGTTTAGAGGGAGTCTGACACATTTGCCTGAAGGAGTGAATAGAGGATATGTTTCAGTTGATCTTTGACAATCTTGATCATATCAGATTTAGAAGGAATATGAGATTTCATTAAAGGCAACCTTGGTTGAGGAGCTTCGATGATTGATTTTCAGAGGGAGTTTGAATGTCCTTGTGTGTGACTGTATGACCTTAATGGGCCTATCCCCTGTGTACATCATGAGGAAGTGACGACTTCTAAATGATTATCACTTGTATTTGCAGAAGTTATTGAAAGGCGGTGATCGTACAATAACTTAGTTTTCTATTATGATGGATATCTTACGATGTCTATGCAGATCATGATAGATTATACTTTGCATGGTGGATGTTTATATGGTACACATTATGAGAATGCTTGTGCACATACCTTATAAACATTTTTGAGTACATAGTGAATGTTATGCAAATTGATGTTCAGGAGGCCATCACATAGAGCACTTGGTGAATATCATGCAACTTGATGTTCGAGAGGCCATTACTCACAGCACTTGGTAAATATCTTTCATCTCAACATTTTGGAGGCCATTACTCAAAGAGTATTTGGTAAATATCATATATGTTTTGGAGGCCAATACTCATGATATCAAATGTGATATCAAACCTTATTGAGTACATGGTAAATATCATATGTTGATATTTTGGAGGCGAATACTCATGCGATTTCAAAATGGTGAATATCATATGTTGATATTCTGCAGGTCAGTATTCAGAGTATTTGGTGAATATTATATCTTAATATTCTAGAGGCCAATACTCATGATATCAAATGTGATATCAAAATATTGAATATCTTCTGATCAAAGATATTCTTATATTACATTGAGGTAATAAATAATCATGTGTTTATCCTCCCTAGCTAAGAGGGAGTGTTAATGTGTAGCTTCAGTCAGATTGATTTACCCATGAGATACCTTGGTATGACTGATTATTATGATTAATATGTTAGAAATAAATAATATTGGGGGGGGGGGGGGGGGTGAATTAGTATTCTACAAACTTTTGCCCACATCTAGATATTATTAATTACTCTGCAACATGCATATGAAAGTAAACCAATAATGCTAAATAGTAAATAAAACCATACACAGAGAGAACTCATAACACCATTATTTGTTAACAAGGGAAAACTCCGGCCAAGGGAAAACCCTGGTGGCGATGGTACCCACAGAATGATGCGCTAAACAAAAGAATCCAGTTAAGAATATTGACTCTGTTAGGAGTCTGTCAAATACATATAGTGTCTCGAGTCTTTGTTAGAGGACTAGGCCTTGTTAAAAGCCTCAACCCTATTAAGAGTTGGTAGAACAATTACAATGTATGCAAGAAGAGTCCACTGCCCTAACATGGAATATACAAATAAGTTCACAAGTATAGATATACATACAATACTGCCTCACTGCTGTATTTCACACTTGCTCTGATCATTCATTAGATTTTGCATCACACAAAGCTTGCATATCATATATGCTTCCTTCACAATAGTTTGCATCGCATATTCTCTGCTTCCTAGTTGTGCAAGATATGATCTTTACCTAAACCTTGTTAATTATCAAAACTCTTGATCAGTTGGCCTTGAAGCTTTCACATGCTTGGCTAATTATTAAAATATCTCGGGGTTAATGTCTAGGATGTCAGCCCGCCATAGTTAAGTCATTATTTTGTTATCAAAATAATTCCTCAAGCCGTTCAATTCATTTTATTGTCGTGCTTTGTTCTACTCTGTCAGTTACTTGTACTGGTAATTCCTCTATAACTAATGCTGTACTGTCCATACAGATCTGCGCATTGACATACATCATCATGACACTGTCAACTATCAGTCCTCAACAGTGCATGTGCTAACTTGTACTCTGTCATCCGTACATACTAAATCTATCTTTGTGCTGCTGCAAGTTGTCCAATACTTAGACAATTTTCTGTCTCTTATTTCATATTGAAATACTAGAATATATATTTTTCCCTAAGTGACAACAATCACTCATCTTTCTAGCCATATTGCCAACATAATAATCATTAGACAATTTATGTGTGTGTGGGTTTGTGTGTGTGTCTATATATATATATATATATATGTAATCTTATACAACTATTGTCTAGTTATTAATCTTAAATATTAAATTAATGAATAGACATGTCCCTTAAAGGGACAAGTCTCTTCTTGTCTTAAACCATGTATAAATGCAAGAGGTTGCTGCACTTGAAAAAAGACATATCTTAACAGGCAATGCAATTACATCTGCAAGCGATCCTTAGAAACTTAACACAAATGACAAATATGGACTTGATTGAATTGCCTTGGATTTGATGAAGTGGTATCCAAACCTACTAAAGGCTTTGTCTCGTAAGGATTCATGTCAGGAGGAATGAGATTTGTTTTGTTAATTATGTGGGCCAATGTTCCATATGAGATCCATATGACAATAGAGAATATGCTTTGCACGTTTAGAACATGGAGTTTTAGTACAATTATCTACAAATCTTTTGAAACTTTAAGGAGAATTCAAAATATTTGGCAGGAACTAGTATAAATAGAACATAACTCTTTATTAATTTTCATAAATATGATATAACTACATAGTATATTTGACAAGGCTCTTTTGGATTATCTTCCTAGGTGTTATTTGTCTAACATTTTGGAGATTTTCTGTATTGAACAGTGTATAATAGATAAAGTTATCAGTCCTTTAAATATATAGTTGTCTGAAGTTTGAACTTTGGTTTTGCATTTAAAATGTATATGCTTTAAAAAAAATCAACTCTGACAGTCAACAAAACATCAACATGCTAAAAATAGGGTGGGATAAAATTGATAGGTCAATTGTTTGACGTGGATGAGATAAAATGTGACACTTGATTCTATTGACGAGGGTTCAAAAGGATACAAATCTTATAATATTAACATTACCTTAAGATGTCAAACTTAATCCCAAGTTTTCATTGAACTTCCTTTCTCGAAAATAGTTTTCTTTGAAATTTATATTGTTCTTTAACTCAAATATAGTTTTTAAACTGGTGACTTAGGTATACAGCTACAAGAACTTGACCAAAGACTAGATATTTTCTTTTGACGTCATTATCTATAAGACTAGATATTTTCTTTTGACGTCATTATCTATCTTGTTATAGCAATGCATCAATTGTAATTCCGCAATTATGTTGCAAATTTGTACAGCACTCCCCTTGGGATTCGTGGCAAGGGCTTAACTGCCTCCTGTGTACTATAAGTTGAGTGGTTGTATCGAACATTGACAAATCGACCTTTTGGTGTAATGACAAACCCACTCTAACAAGTGTTATCAAAGCTTGGTCACAGGTTCGAATCCTCAGATCCTCGGGTAATGCTGAGGGGGAGATTGTTGGAAATTTGTACAACGCTCCCCTTGGGATTTGTGACAAGGGCTTACCTGCCTCCTATGTACTATAAGTTGAGTGGTTGTATTGAACATTGACAGATCGGTCTTTTGGTGTAACGACAATCCCTAACAAAGTATTCTTGTTGAACGAGAAAGGTTTTGATGGATCTGGTAGTGTTAGAATTGATGCTTCATTTAACATTTTCAGTAGAGCATCAAATGTGTTTATTTGTGACTGTCCATTCTAATCTCCTTGCTTTCCTTAGGAGTTCATATAAAGGGTTCTCTGTTTCGAATAATATACATAATTTTGCAATGTCATGTCCAAGAAAAGAACTTGTTTGTTGGATGCCTTAAGTTGTTTTCTAATCTCTCATAGAATTAGTCATGTCCAAGAAAAGAACTTGTTTGTTGGATGCCTTAAGTTATTTTCTAATCTCTCATAGAATTAACAAGTAACTTGAGGGAAAGATGAAAGAATGTTTTTTTTTTGAAAAAACAGTGAAAAAAACACCTTGTCGAAAAAAAATTTAATAGAAACAGACAGAAATAATTAAAAAAAACAGTAAAAGGGTGTAAAATTCATTCCTAACATTTAACTTTATAAACCCCAATTTGGAAATATTGAACTTGGTTCATTCTTCAACTGAAGGATGAAGACTTTTCTAGCAATCAGTTTTGTGGTTGGAAACCCTCCTAGGTGGTTGAACGGATTCATACAAGATTCATTGGTGTGCTGAATGTTAAAATATTTGTGAAGATTTGCTGAGAATATCTTAAACACCTCTTCTAGGTAGGTGTAGCTATAGTGGAGCTATAGCTTTCAAACTTATCAAAATTCATTGGCAAAAAAATATAAATTGAATTTTAGGAAGGAAATGTGTGCTGAATAAACAAAGTAATTTAATTATTCGGAGAATGTTTATTATACCCTATCTGAGAGGTTATTTGAAAATATATTCATATATTTTATTGGCCTTGAAGATCAGCCATACCATTTTACAGTAATATTAGTAGGTCAAAGGTTGGTCATATTAAATATATGCCATATACGTGTCGTACATAATGAAGGAAAGAGTCACGAGTATTAAAAGGAAAGAATTTCTCAAGTTTTGAATATTATTGGCACCTTCAACTACCGGCACACCTTTCCTAGGTGGTAAACATTGCATTAGAGGGCATTCACAGCACTTAATGAAGGGAAATATTGGACTGTACAGTTCAACTTGGATAGTCTATGGTGCTTTTTCTAATCTTTATCAGATTTTAATATTGTCTGGGAAATTTTCAACAAGGTTCAATTATCAATCAACCTCCATTTAATGGTTGGAATTTTTATCTGTTGTTTATAGGAGCATGGAATAATTTTTACCGGCTACAATAGATGTTCCAGTTGCAGTTATTGTTTGAATGAGCAGCTGCAATAAATATTTCTATTGCATCTGTTATTTGTATGAGCAGCTACAAAATTAATCAGCAGCAGTTTGAAGAGTAAATCAATCCAATATATTTCAGCTATTATGATGTCAGCAATCATTTCGCGTATTCACTCCATTATAATTTCCATTTGTTAAGGATATAGCTTCATTCAGATTGAAGCATCCTTATATTTAATTATGGATTTAATATATGTATATATATGTGTTTGTGATAATACAAATACATATATATGTATATATACATATGTATACATATACATATATATGTATATATACTCTAGTCTTATATGTATATATACATACATATGTATATAATTGTATATATTAGGATTAGTCACAAAATGTTTATATATATATATACAAAATGGAATATAAGGGATCGGCCGATTAGTCTTAATTGGCTATAACCATTCAATGTGTCCGTTAGTCCAATGAGAGTCATGACCGTGACCGATAGCTGCTGCGTTAACACAATCTCCAAGGCATCGAGTTGATTCAGCAGTCATCACAATTCAGAATTAACATATTCAGTAGTCAGTATTCAGGTCTGATCAAATACAGATCAGATTATTCTCTAGAAAAGATCCTTATTTAACATGGTATCAGAGCTTAACTAGAAAAAATTGTATTCAGATTTGTTAATCTCCTTATAGAAGTCAAACTCGACCTCAACCAAAATGGTGAACAGAATCAAAGTAGAAGACAGATTGGAAGGGGCTGTAGACTTCTCTTTATAGAAAATTCGAATTATAGCCTTACTTAAAGAACTCAAACTAGATTCCTTCATACAAAAAGATATTAAGATGCTTGAAGAAAAACCTGAAAAAACAACTTGGAAAAGACCTAACAGTAAAGCTAAGAAAATTATAATTGATGCCATAAGGGATCACATACTTCCCTCCATAGCAAGATTGAAAACAGCATATGAAGTATTTAAAACTATAAAAGATACATTTGAAATAAACAATGCAAGCAGAATACCGACATTAAAACATCAACTCTTTAATATAAAAATAAACAAAGGAGAGTCAATGACAACTTCTTAAGAATCTCTGAGATAAGAGACCAACTTGCCACTATTGGAAATAATGTAGATGACGAGGAACTTACACTAATTGCTCTAAGAGGCTTACCTATATCATGGGAACCTTTCATTCAATGTGTAAGTCGTCCCTCACTTCCAAAATTTGATCAACTCAAGAATGAGTTCATTCAAGAGGAATCCCGGTTAATCTCAAGAGGAATCTGCACAAATCAAGAAGGGGAGATTCAAGCCCTACATACCAACAACAAAGGGAAGAAGAGGAAGTTCAAACCAAAGAGGAAATAATTCTCAATATCACAAAGAAAAGGATCTATCCAAAGTTCAATGCTACCAATGTGATCAATTTGGCCACATTCAAAAAATTTTGTCTTGAAAGGAAGAAAATTCAAGCCACCATATTTGAATCTCAACAAGTGGAAAATCCTCTTTTGTATTTAGCCTTTTGAAGTGAGTTAAATACAACTAATAATACTTGGATAATAGATGGTGGAGCTTCAAGACATATAACTGGATTCAGAAGTCGGTTTGAAACATTCAAATAATATTGCATAGAAGAAGTCATAATTGGAGATAATTCTACTTGTCCAGTAAAAGAAATTGGGACCTGCTCCTTACAAATAAAAATAGGGGAGACTCTTCAACTAAAAGATGTGCTATTTGTACCAAGGATAAAAAGAAACCTAATTTCTATTTCAAGCCTAGCCGACCAAGGATACTGTGTCACCTTCAATGAGGATGAAGTGTTACTTAACTCCAAAATTAAGAATGCCATTAGTATAGGATCAAGAGATGGAAGCTTATACAAACTAAACATTAAAGCAAAACAACAAGCACTAAATCATGAAGTTCATAATTCAAATGAACTCTGGCATAGAAGATTAGGACACCTTGGCTTTAGGGCTCTTCCTACCATAGGGAAAATCACTACAGGCATACCTAATCTCAAATCTGATCACGTTAGTATTTCTAAAGGGTGTGCCCAAGGAAAAAATAAGAAAAGATATTTATTTAAGTAAACACAAGTCAAAAATTGTACTACAAATTGTCCACACTCATTTGTGTGGACCCATGTCAACACCTTTACTAGGGAAACATTCATTGATGTTTAGTCTAGGAAAACTTGGATTACTTTCTAAAACTTAAAGAATCTAATGAAGTTTTACAAAAATTCAAAGAATTTAAAGCTCTAGTGGAAAATCACACTGGAAAGAAAATAAAAACATTAAGATTAGATAATGGAGGTGAATACACATCTGACATCTTCAAAGAATTTTGTATTTCTGTTGGGATTAAGAGGGAGGCTACAATGCCTTATAATCCTCAACAAAATAGGGTTTTAGAAAGGAAAAATAGAACTATTATAGAAGTAGGGAAAGCCATGATTCATGATCAAAATCTCCCTGTCTTTTTGGGCTGAAGCAGCAAGTACAACAATATACATTCAAAATAGAAGCCCACATGTAATATTAGAAAATATAATTCCCAAAGAAGCCTTCACAGGGAACAAACTAGATCTTAGTTAACTAAGAATTTTCGGATGTCTAGTCTACATCAATATTCCCAAAGAGAAAAGGTCTAAATTAGAACCTTGTGGAAAGAAAGGCATATTCGTTGGCTATAGTGAAACAACTAAGGGATACAAAGTATATGTCCTAGGACAAAAGTCTGTTGAAATCAGAAGGGATGTTAAGTTTGATGAAGATATCGCTTTCAAAACATCTTTAAACAAAGAAGACGAGGAAGTTGAGAATCAGAGGGAGTTCATCATAAAAGATGATTATAATGTTGAGAATTAGAGGGAAAACACTATAGAAGATAATTCAACTAGAAATTTGAGGGAGAGCCTTTCCGAAGACAAAGACACACTTGCATCTAATGCTGAGAATGATGAAGTTTTAAATCACAAGAAAAGACCACTATGTGAAAGGAAAATGATTGAAGAGAACAATGTGGAACCAGATGAGGTCTCTAGAGAAAATAGGAAAACAAGAAATAAAAAATGCTATGTTGCTTTATTGATAGAATTCACAAAAATAGAACCAACTAATGTAGAGGAGGCCTTAAAATGTCAAGCATGGAAAGATGCAATGGTAGAGGAATATCAATCTATTCTAAAAAATGATGTTTGGGATATTGTTCCTAGATCTAAAGACTAATCAGTTGTATCCTCAAAATGGCTGTTTAAAATCAAATACGTACCTGATGAAAGCATTGAAAAACACGAAGCCAAATTTGTTGCAAGGGGTTTTTCTCAAAAGGCCAGAATTAGATTATGAAGAAACTTTTGCTCTAGTTGCACATTATACTTCAGTAAGAACGATAATTGCCATTATTGCATCCAAGGATGGAAAATACATCAAATGGATGTAAACACAACCTTCTTGAGCGATGTCATTGAAGAAGAAGTATATATAGAACAACCAGAAGGATTCACTACACATGATCAGAAGCTATACGTATGTAAACTAAAGAAAGGTCTCTATGGGTTGAAGTACAACTCCCAAGGCTTGGTATGAGAGAATAGACAACTATTTTCTCAAATTGGGATACTCCAAGAATGAAGCTGATCCTAATATATACTTCAAAATATCTAATAATGACATGTTGATACTTATTCTTTATGTTGATGACTTGTTGATAATAGGTGTAGATCATCTTATAGGAAAATGTAAACAGGATCTTTTAGCTGAATTTGACATGAAGGATCTCGGCCTTCTACATTACTTTTTGGGTCTAGAAGTACGACAGAAGGGAAATTACATCTTCCTAAATCAAGAAAAGTACACTACAGATATGTTGACCAGATTTGGGATGATGGATTGTAAGCCACTATTTACTCCAATGGAAACTAATCTTCATAAATTTAAGAGTGAAGGAGCAGACTCAAAATAAGTGTATCTTATTCACTATCGACAAATTGTTGGATCCCTTATGTACTTGGTAAACACTTGACCATATATCTACTATGCTACAAATGTATTAAGTCATTCATGTGTGAGCCTAAGAAGATTCATCTAATGGTTGCCAAACATATTTTAAGATATTTAAGAGGAACTATTGGACTTGGATTGAAGTATGATAATATTGAGCTACAACTTCAAGGGTATTCTGATTCTGATTAGATAGGCTGTACTATTGACCGTAAGAGTACAATAGGGTGCTGTTCTAGTCTGGGATTAGTTATGATATCTTGGTTCAGTAGAAAACAATCAATAATTGCTCTAAGCTCTACAGAAGCAGAATATATGGCAGCTTCCATGGGAGCACGTGAAGCAATATGGTGAAGGAAACTTTTACACGGATTATTTGGAAAACCATTAGAATCCACCATAATTCATTGTGCCAATCAAAGCTGTATTAAACTTTTAGTTAATCCAATTTTTCATAATAGGTCTAAACATATAGAGATTCCTTACCACTATATAAGAGATATGGTAGACAAAAATGTTATCAAACTGAAGCATATTAGCACTGAAGAAAAAAACGCAGACATCTTCACCAAACCTCTAGCAAGGTTGAAACTTGAATACTTCAAGAACAAACTTGGTATAACCAAACTGTAATTCAATATTATGCAAAATTGTTATTGAACATTTAATAAAATCAATATTGCAATATTGTGGATATGTTGGGGCAAGGAAGGTGACAATCTTTCTTACAGGTGAGGTCACTATTGTAAGGTGACGATCATAACAATAGTTTGACTTGTTGTCATGTATCACTAAAATTGTTGAAATACATGATGATGGATGTATCAAGATTGATTACATTGGATTAATAATACAAAATGCTTTGATTTCTTGATACGGTATTTATCACTGGATTCAGTTTTGATTTAGATAGGAATAGTGATAATAGTTTAATCAAGTGCATCCTTGTAGTATGCTTTCAATCCTCTTTCTTCTTAGAGGGAGTGTTAAGGATATAATTGGCTATAACCATTCAATGTGTCCGTTACTCGAATGAGAGTCACAATCATGAAAGGCTATGACTGCCTGTGGCAGTTGCCACTGGGGAAGACGCAACCTTTCATGATCATGACCCTCGGATATGATACTTATTATGATCAATGGCTGCTGCATTAACACAATTAATAACCAAGGCATCACGTTAATTCGAAAGTCATCATAATTCAGAATTAACATATTCAGAGGAATCAATCATTTCGGAATTATACATTCAGAAGATTTTGATAAATATCCTAAGCATATTCAGTAGTCAGTATTCATGTCTTATCAAATACAGATTAGATTATACTCTAGAAAAGATCTTTATTTAACACCATTTGCATGTATAATTGTTTGACAAAATGTACACTTATAGTTGATTGACAAATGAAGTTATAGTTTTTGAATTTGAATACTTGTGTCTGAATTTTAGGTCATGCCACGATTTAACTAGAATTTCATTCCCTTTATAAAATGTTGTTTACTTCTAAATATTTGAGTAAAACTGAGGATGTTTTGGATCTATACAGAAGGATTACTCCTAGGAAATCTTGCTTGGAGGACGCTGAAGAACTAGAAGATAAGATCTATATAGAAGAGACAAAAAATGCTATTAAGCCATTAATAATGATAAGTTTCATAGTGATGATGGCATTCTTGCTGAATTCTATGAAAAGAATGTTGATTGGGTTGCAAGTGACTTGTTAAGTTTTTATGTCAAGGCTTTCTAAAATTGGACAAATCCTTTGTCAAGGATTGAATGCCTACAACCTTGCTTAATGTTTCTTATTAAATGATTTATATAGAAAAAATTAATAGAACATGATATATTGATATCTTTGTATTTATAGGGTGCAATTACAATGAGGTTCATCTTCTTCTACAGAGATTAGAGAATGAACCCATCTGCAGAAATGAACATTACATGAATCATTTTAAACTAAAAGCGAACTTGAAAGAAAAAGATCTAAAATTTGCTACCAAGGTGACTTTATTGCAACCATAAATAAGCCTTCTCTTATAATAATTTAATATGGCATAGTAAAGTAAAAAAACACTCTACAACATGAATATGGCATCTTCTGAAGCTTTTGTTTGAAAACATCAAACCTTCATAAAGGTATAGCTCCCAATTTGAATTCTTGAGTTCCTCAATTATCACTTTTCCAACCTCCCAAATTATGCATATCCCAAGCTATTGGACAACTACATGTTGAGCTCCATCAAGCCCTCATAACCCTTGTAAGTGTATGACTTCCAAGATCATAGAGTCCTAAGCTAACTAGGCAACCATCCATTGTTTTATCTCCTACATTCTTGACTTCAAAATGTGTGGTTCTTAAGATTCTAGCAATTCATTTGACATATTATTTCTAGGCTTTTCTGGAAATGGATTTGGAGGATCTTCAACATGGCGACAAAGCTTGTTGAGGTTAGCTTCAAGTACCTTAACACATTTTAATTCAAGATACACATAGACAAAGTGCATGGTTGTCCAACGTTTGAGTTTCCACCATCTTCATAGTTCTGGTCGTCTAGAGAAATGCCAACGATTTTTCATGTCTGAAAAATATAATAAATCTGAATATTTCCAGACATGGTACCTTCTTGTTGAAATTTTGAATAACTCTAGGATGTTGATCTACATAAAAGCATCACACAAAATATCCACTACAATCCACAAGCCTTTAACAATATGCAATTCCTAATAGATTCCCAAAAGCTAGCCATACCAAGAAATTATAATAGAAGAAATACTTAGGACTTTAAACACCATGAATCTTTCATATGCATGTAGCATGCAAGTTCATGTAAGGATGTGCAAAAACATGCAAGCAACAAGCACGTCCATGCAAGTATATGCAATAACATTAATATTGCAAACACATGCAAGTTCATGCAACTCACATTCTACTACAGGAAACCGAAATACACATTTAACTTATTTTGCATGAAAACTTCTACACAATTTTGTGGAAAAATTGACCCATATAAAAAAGCTAACCCTTGATTTAACTTTGAAACCCTCACAGGTTTTTCTACAAGATTCAAATTCCTTTCACATGACTCCCTGCTGTGATAACTTATTGCAAAATTTAAGAGAACAGAATATTTTTATATTCAATTAATTATAAAGACACAAGTACGTTGAGGTTCATCAGTGGATGAATAAACATTACATGAATCACTCAAAGATCAAAAGTGAACTTCAAAAAAATAGAAATAAAACTTATAACTAAGGTGAATTTATTACAGCTGTAACCCTTATCTTTTTAATAATTCAATATTATTCTAATAATTGATATGGAGCTAGCTTTGAAGTCGAGGGAAAGCCTCCCAAAGGTGGTTTGAAGTTGAGGATCTATATTAGAAAGTTTAACTACTAGTTGTGAAGGCCTTGAATGGGTTATGGGTTTTGAGCAATCTATATGCATATTTTTGCATATTTTGAGAAAGCGTATGATAGGATTGAATGACTATTCATAGTTGTATAGAGAAGTTTTTAAGGTGGACTAATATCTAGTTTCAAGATGCCAATGCTCAATCTAACATAAATGGTAAGCTACCACCTCCATTGAATTTGCAAAGATCCATTGAAGGATTGCCACCTTGCTCCTTCCTTCTCTATTAGTTATTACTGCAGAAGCTTTACATTTTCCTTGATGATATTCCCATTTTCCCTTGCTGTTCATGAGAATAACTTTTCCAATTTAAATAACAAACTAAGCTTGTATTGTATTGTTTCGGGATCTAAATTATTTGATAAGAATCTCTGGTTTGCTATATGAACTGATGTTGTGACAGATGATTTTTGATCCCAGAAATTGTTCCTTCCTGAGGTGTTTTGGTGCCTTTTGGTTGCTATGATGCCTTTTAGTATTGACCCATAGTTACACCGCCCTGGGGGATGGGGGGACAGTGGAACGGGGGGAAAGTTTTGGGGATGGGTGGATAGAGGGGTCTTAATTTGGGGATGGCGGAGATATGACAACAGGGGACGGGGGGTTTACATATACTATACATATGGTACTTAAAATGCTAATTATGAAAATATGTATTGCAATATAAGATATAAAGATGTAAAAGAGTAAATACTTGAACATTGCATTGAAATGGAACATCGAACATCGAACATAAATAGTCGAATCAGCAAATAGTCAACACTAGGACGTCCCTCCATCCTGAGTGGAGGTGGCAGAATTTGGTAGCGCCGCTGGGGATAGGGGAACAAAGTCCCCAAGTACCCGATGCATCCAAGTCTTCAGGACGTTGGCTAAAAAGTGGGGGGACGCGTCCCATGTTACTACACCTTTTACTGTTCTGGATATCATGATTCAGCTGTTGCTATTATATTGTAAATCCTTTTTAATAAACTTCACACAATGTTAAAAAACACTGAAATCAGCTATAACACAAAGAACTAATCTGGAGTGAGCGTGGTTTTTTTTTAAAGAGGTATCATTTAGTGTCGTACTACACAACATAAATTACCTAAATGTGAATCTTGTGGTAGCTATTGTTTTGTTAAATTCTTCAATGCTGTCTTGTATTGGAAAATTCATGTTATGGCTGCCTAATGGAATGTGTTTATGTATGGACATCCATTTAACGATATCACTCAAAGGCTCAATGTGTAATATACATTTTTCTTGCCTAATGTTCTCTGTATTATCTTTGTCAAGTTTGTTTTCTAGAACATATAACCATACTTGACATGCATTATTTTTCACTCTCCTTGAATGCAGGATACAAAACTGGTGTACAAGCACTACGCAACTTTATACTTTGTATTTGTATTTGACAGCTCTGAGAATGAGTTGGGTATTCTTGATCTTATACAAGGTGATTTTACTTTTATTGCTTTGTACAAACTTATAGATGGGTAGAGATTGTGCATACATGCCCTCACGAAAGAAATTTAGATTGTTCCATTCTTTTATTTATATTGAAGTGCTTTTGTAAGGAAAATGATTTTAACTAGGTACTACTTCTAGCAGCTATGCATAGAGCTCTTGTCATTAGTTTGTGGAATGCCCAATTAAAACAGTGACACTAATCACTCGTAGATTTTATACAGCTGTGTGTGTATGCCACTCAGGATCTACTGTTGTAACTTTGCTGACCCTTGGAAAATTCATTTTAAAGAGATGGAAGATGATTCACTTATTTTCCAAAATCTTAAATTGGAAGGATAATTTTATGTTCAATGTGCCATCTTATTGGTAATTTTATTGTTTTTTTGTACTAGTCAAAGATAATCATTTAGATGCTTTCCTACAAAAATGAACTGTTCAAGAGCTTCCAAGACAATGCAAAGAAAATTGTAAATAGGAGTGAAGCTTTATTTTTTTAATTTCATTCATGATTTGAGGGATTAGCCCCCCTTCTTTCCTTTTAAGTTACAATTCTCAATAACAAATGTCAAAAATGATTGGCCATTTACAGACAAAAGTCTCCATGAAATCGTTGAACTTACCAATATCCTGCTATGAGGTTCAAAGTTGATTAAAGTTAGCCTTTCATCCACTAACCATAATTACCAATCAGAGTTGATTAACCTTTCACTAGCTGGGAACAGAGCATTCTTGTCTCAGCTTGCTTCTTTGAAGAAAAATTCTTATTCTTAACTATGCTCCAGTTCCCAGAACTTAAACTTGTTACAAAAACAGAGAAGTCCTCCATGATTAAATTCAGTGTTCTCAAAGAAGGCAAATCTGCAGAGTGTAATGTCTCCAACAAGTATTCTGCAAATATCTTTGCTATTTAAGTTCTTGTCTTTAATTATTAACACAAGAGCTTTACAAACTCTAAAGTTCCGTAGTTCCTAGAGTTGGACTCTAGAAGGCTGACTTGGATTCGGCAAGGCTGGCTCAACTCATGACTTGGCTTGGACTCACCAATGACTCAACAAAATGAAAAAGCCTTAGAAATTTATAGTATTTTAACAATTTAAAACCTATTTCATGCACCCTTTATTGAATATAACTTAAAGACACTATAACATCATCAAATAGAAGCTAATTTATCATCACATACATAAACAAGAAACATAAATGCTAAATCCATCATATATGTAGAATATAAATTGTAACTATGTCTGTTAGGAATATGGAATTGAAACAAAAGGAATTTTGGATGAAATGAGTCAGAAACTCAAAACCTTTAGACAATCCTTGATCACGAATTAAAGGAAGGTAGATGCATCGAAGGAGGAGGATGTAGATCCCACCTTATGCAGACAGTTGGTTTGCTTATGCACTTGGTCAATAGCAGGCTAGATATTGCATTTGCAGTGAACTCACTTAGTTCATGGTTGAACCAAAGACAGTACATTGGACAGCAGCCAAGCATGTATTGTGTTACTTGCGTGGTACAATTGAGTATGGGATTAGATATACGTGAGGTGAAGGTATTAGGTTGATGGGCTATATCGATGCAGATTGGGTAGGAAGTACAATGGACAAAAAGAGCACTTCGGGGTGTTGTTTCAGTTTGGGATCAGTAGTTGTATCTTGGTTCAGCAGGAAGCAGAAATCCGTGGCTCTAAGTTCAACAGAAGAAGAAAACATAGCAGCTAGCATGACAACATGTGAAGCTATATGGCTTCGGAAGTTTTTAGTAGCCTTGTTTGGTGAGAAGGTTGAGACTACTGTGATACACTACCATAATCAGAGTTGCATCAAGTTGTTTGAGAATCCAGTATTTCATGACAGGTCTAAAAATATAGACATCAGATATCACTTCATCTGAGATTTTTTACAATAGGGGCTTGTTCAGCTACAATACATACCTATAGAGGAGCAGGTAGCAGACATTCTGACAAAGGCATTAGTGAAGGCGTAATTTTTCTTCAGAGATAAGTTAGGTGTCATGCAGAATGGCTTGCTTGCTAAGAGGGAGTGTTAGTTTTAGGTAGCTTAGACAACTGTTCGTCATATGTGATTAATTGGCAAATAATTGTTAAGAGTTACAACAAATATTTGTTAATTAATTGACTCCTTCTAGAAGTAACTAGTAACCTATTGGTTAGGTTGTTTTAATTGAGAAACAACTAGAAACTTCTTGGTTAGGTTGTCTTGATCAAAAAGAAACTACAAACCTCTTGGTTGGGTAGCATAAAAGGGGGCAAGGGAGGAATTTGGAGAACAAAAGAGAGGAACACAAGTTGTAGAAGCATTTTCACATGGTATCAGAGCATTGGTATTAAGTATAATATTACTAGTGTTGTAGCTGTATCAACTGATGCGACACAGCTTGTAGCTTATAAGAAGGATGATGCGAAGGCGAGGAGGATTATCCTAGATGGTGTCAAGTATCATATTGTTCCATTCCACATATCTGAGAGCTAGATATGGCGAAGAAGATGTGGGATGCCATTTTGAATTTGTACTAGAATGCTACCACCAACAGGAAGATGATTCTTAGAGAGAAGATGAAGAATACCTAGATGAACCAGGGAGAAGACGTTATAAGTTACCTCACCAGGCTTAGACTTGTCAAAGACAAGTTAGCAATTGTTGGAGATAGTCCCAATAATGATTAGCTAGTGAGAATAGCCCTAAATTGGTTTTCTAAACATTGGAGTGTCTTTGTTCAAGTTGTAAGTGGACGAGATACCTTACTAAGTTCGGATCGACTATGGACTGATTTCACTGAGGACGAGTTTAAACTAAGTCTTGTCAATGGGGCCAACAAGAGTTAGAAAAATGAGGTGGAAAACGTTGCCCTAGAGGGGAAAGGGAAAGTAAAGAAGGGGTCTAGTAAAGGATCGAATTTGCAAAGCGAGAAGAAGGACCTTTCTAAGGTCAAGTGCTTTGGATGTCACGAATATTGTCACTTTGTCAATGATTGTGCAAAAAGGAAGCAGAGAAAGAAGCAGGTGGCAGCTTCAGCAAGTTTAGAAGAACGTTCTAGTAGAATGGAAGATGAGTTTGCACTTATAGCTTGTATGGTGAGCTCAACCTTATAGACTATCTGCTATATAGATAGTGGGGCATCATTTCATATAACAGGAGTTAGAGAGTACTTCTCTAGTTATAAGGAGGAGAAAACCAATATCCAGATTTCCATGAGAAATATGTCCGAACTCAACCTAGTTGGGAAAGGGACTGTTCAGTTCCAGAGGAAGAATGTAAAGATATTTCCACTTATGATGTTTTGCATGTGCTAGGCTTAGGTATGAATTTGATTGTTGTATCTATTCTTTAGGATAGGGGGTATAATGTACTCTTTAGAGTGACACATGTGTTGATTACGCACAAGGATTGAAAATCACCCATAACTATTGGAGTTAGGAGTGGTTGCCTTTATAGGTTGCAGTTTTATACACCTAAGGCACTCATGAGCAGCTGTAATCCTAGAGATCTTGGAGAGCTATGGCATAGGAGGATGAGTCATATTCATCATGGAGCACTCAAATTGCTTCGTGAGATGGTGATAGGTGTTCTAGAGGTGAGCACAGAGAATGATGATGTATGTAAGGGATCCTTGTTGGGGAAGTTTGTGAAAGCATCTTTTCCAAGCAGTGACACCAGATCTTAAGGTGTTCTTGATCTAGTACATTTAGATGTATGTGGACTGATGTTGACAAAGATTATTAGAGGATATGAGTACAATGTTACTTTTATCAATGATTTCGCTAGGAAGACCTAGATATACTTCTTGAAGACCAAGGATGAGGTTTTTAGTCGGTTCCAAGAATTCAAGGCTCTAGTGGAGAACTCGATAGGAAAGAAGATAAATGTTCTTCGTTCAGACAATGGAGGCGAGTAGAAAGGGAATAACTTCTAGGAGTTCTATACTAGGGAAGGAATTAAGAAAGAGTGGACTATTCCTTAAAACCCATAGCAGAATGAAGTTGTTGAGAGGAAGAACTGTTCTATATTGGAGGCGGCAAGAGCTATGCTACATGACCAGTATATGCCCTGCTACTTATGGGCAGAGGCGTGTAGTACAATAGTCTACATTCAGAATAGGGTTCCACACAAGGTAGTAGGGAGGATGACACCGGAGCAAGCTTTCATAGGAAAGGATGCTGATGTTAGCCATTTGCTAATATTTGCGAGTTTGACATATTGTCATATTCTAGGTGATACACGTACCAAGTTAGATCAAACTACGAAGAAGGGGTACTTTGTTGGGTTTATTAAAATTTCAAAGGCATATAGGATTTTTATCCCTAGGACCAGAAGAATTATTGTTAGGCATGATGTAAATTTCATCAAGGACAAGGCATTTAGAAGGTCCAGAGATTTGCCAGCAGATGATCAGAGTGAGTAGAAACTCCAAGGCCTAGTCAAGGGTAGCAAAGCACAAGTACAGTTACCTGTACAAGTGTAGGCTCAGGTGGTGAAGTTTCACAGAGCATGGAGCAACAGGTGCAACAGGAAATGCATCTAGAAGACTGAGAGTTTGATATCTCATCCTCTACAGTTGGCAGCAGGAACTGTGAGGTTCAAGAGACACAAAGGGATACTCGGGAGTTTGTGGGAGCTCCTAGGAAGAGTACTAGATAGCGGAGACAACAAACCAAGTTCAATGACTGTGGCATTAGTTAGTTAGTTGGTAGATAGTGAGCCTTCTAGCTATCAGGAGGATGCAAAGCATCAAGTATTGCGAGATGCTATGGTTGAGGAGTATTCCTCAATAATGTAGAATGATGTGTTAGAGGTAATTCCTAGACCAATAGAGCATGATGTAGATGGTAGCATCGAGAAATACAAGGCAAGGTTTGTGGCCAAGGGTTTCTCTCAGGAGGAGGGAATAGACTACGAGGAGACATTTGCTTTAATGGCCAGGTATACTTCTATACGAGTTGTGATCTCGTTTGCAACACAGATGGGATGACATATCCATCAATTCGATGTCAAGACAACATTCGTTAATGGTGAGTTAAAGGAGAAGGAATACATAGTGCAACCACAAGGCTTTGTAGCATACAACAAACAGACCAATGTGTGTAAATTGAAGAGAGCGTAGTACGTACAAAAGCAGGCTCGTAGAGTGTGGTATGAAGGCAATGATACATACTTGCAGGAAATGGGCTTTGTGAAGCGTGAAGCGGATGCTAACCTCTACTACTTGGTGGTTGGGGGTGAGGTTCTCATTCTTGTTCTTTATGTGGACGACTTGTTTCTTACAGGTTCACTAGGGCTCATAGAAGATTGCAAGAGGGAACTTGAAGAAGAGTTTGAGATGGACTTAGGACTTATGCAATACTTTCTAGGCATGAAGGTGTGGTAGACAAATGGAGAGAATTTCCTTGGTCAAGTGAAATATTGCATTGAAATCTTGAAGAGATTCGGGATGGAGGATTGCAAAGCCATGTCTACACCCATGATCACGAATTGGAGGAAGGTAGATACATCTAAGGAGAAGGATATAGATCCCACCTTATACAGACAATTCATTGGTTCGCTTATGTATCTGGTTAACACTAGGCCAGATATAGCATTCACACTAAACTCTCTTATTCAGTTCATGGTTGAACCAAAGAGAATGCATTGGACAGCAACCAAGCAGGTATTATGTTACTTGTGTGGTACAGTTGAGTATGGGATCAGATATATCCGAGGTGAAGGTATCAGGTTGATTGGCTATGCTGATGCTGATTGGGCAGGAAGTACAATAGACAAAAGGAGCACTTCAGAGTGTTGTTTTAGTTTGGGATTAGGAGTCGTATCTTGGTTCAGCAGGAAGCAAAAGTCTGTGGCTCTGAGTTCAACAGAAGCAGAATACATAGCAGCTAGCATGGCGACATGTGAAGCTATATGGCTTCGGAAGTTGTTAGTAGCCTTGTTTGGTCAGAAGGTTGAGACTATTGTGATAAAATACGACAATCAGAGTTGCATTAAGTTGTCTAAGAATCAAGGGGTTCAATGATCAGTCTAATCATATAGACATCAGATATCACTTCATTAGAGAGTGTGTACAACGAAGGGTTGTTCAACTATAGTACACACCTACAGAGGAGTAGGTAGCAAACATTTTGACTAAGGCATTGGGGAAGGCTAAATTCATCTTCTTCATAGATAAGTTGGGTGTCATGCAAAACAACTTCCTCGCTAAGAGGGAGTGTTAGTTTTAGGTAGCTTGGACATCTATTTGTCCATATGTGATTAATTGGCAAATAATTGTTAGAGTTACGAAAAATATTTGTTAATTAATTGACTCCTTCTAGAAGCAACCAGCAACCTATTGGTTAGGTTGTTTTAATCGAGAAGCAACTAGAAACTTCTTGGTTAGGTTGTTATCAAGAAACAACTAGAAACTTGTTAGTGAGCTAGTCTTGATCAAGAAGCGACTAGAAACCTATTGGTTAGGTAGTATAAAATGGGTGTCAAGGGAGGCATTTGGAGAACAAAACAAAACAAAGGAACACAAGAAGTTGTAGAAGTATTTGCAGTGTTAGCAAGTGAGTTTGTAGTGATCGCAAATAGTCTTGCAGTGTTAGCAAGAGCACAATCATAGCGTTGGGGATAGCTGTGGGGAATATTAGCAAGAGAAATTAGGAGGTTGTTTGAGTTGTGCCAGTGGGGCAAGGAAATTTGTATCTCTTGATTTGCTGAAGTAAATATATTTTCCATTTGCAGAACTTGTTTTCCCTTAGGGGTTTTTCCTGGGACAATTTGGCCAAAAAATTGTGTTCTTTGTGTTGTGAATTATTGGTGAAGTTGTAGTTGTGTTATTTTTCGTTATTAGTTGGAAATTTATTTTCAGCAGTTTAATAATCATTTACAATAGGAGATTAATAATTAGTGACTGCAATAGTGTTAATTTTCACATGGTATCAGAGCAGTGTTGAGTGTAGAAAAGTATTGCCCTAGGAAAGAAATTAAGGGTTGATCTTTTCAGAATTATTATTGCTTTTGTTACACAGCTTGCAGCATATAAGAAGGATGATGTTAAGGCGAGGAGGATTATCCTTGATGGTGTCAAGGATCATATTGTTCCACATATCTTAGAGCTAGATATGGCGAAGAAGATGTGGATGCCATTTTAAATCTGTGCCAAAATGGTACCACCAATAGGAAGATGATTCTCAGAGAGAAGTTGAAGAATACACGGATGAATTAGTGAGAAGACGTTACAAGTTACCTCACCAAACTTAGACTTGTCAAGGACGAGTTAGCAGCTGTTGGAGATAGTCCCAGTGATGATGAGCTAGTGAGAATAGCCCTAAATGGGTTTTCTAAATAGTGGAGTGTCTTTGTTCAAGTTGTCAGTGGATGAGATACCTTACCGAGTTGGGATCGACTATGGACTAATTTCTCTTAGGAGGAGTTTAGACTAAGTCTTCTCAATGGGGCCGAAAAGAATAAGAAGAAGTGAGGTGAAACAGGAAAATGTTGCCCTAGTGGGGAAAGGGAAAGCAAAGAAGGGATCTAGCAAAGGATCGAATTCACAAAGTGAGAAGAAGGACCTTTCTAAGGTCAAGTGCTTTGGATGTCACGAGTATGGTCACTATGTTAGTGATTGCCCATAAAGGAAGAAGGCAAAGAAATAGGTGGCAGCTTCAGCAAGTGGAGAACAACTCTCCAATAGAAGGGGTTTGCACTTATAGCCTGTATGGTGAGCTCAACCTCACATACTATTTAGTATATAGATAGTGGGGTATCATTTCATATAACATGAGTTAGAGAGTACTTCTCCATTTATAAGGAGGAGAACACCAATATCTAGATTTTTATGGGAAACTTGTTCAAACTTAACCCAGTTGGGAAAAGGACTGTTCAGTTTTAGAGGGAGAATGAAAGATAATTCCAGTTCATGATGTATTGCATGTGCTAGGTTTAGGTATGAATTTGATTTCTATATCTGTTCTTCAGGATAGGGGGTATAATGTACTCGTTAGAGGGGTACATGTGTTGATCAAGCACAAGGATTGGGAATCACCCATAATTAATCTCCTATTGTAAACGATTATTAAACTGCTGAAAACAAATTCATAGCTAATATCGAAAAATAACTCAATTGCAACTTCACCAATAAAATTCGGAAAGAAATTAACAACACAATATTTTTCGACAAATCATCCTTGGAAAAACCACTAAGGGAAAACCAGTTCTGCAAATGAAAAATATATTAATTTCAGAAAATCAAGAGATACAAAATTCCTTGCCTCTCATCGGCAGAATTCAGAGAACCTCCTAATTTCTTCTGATGATATTCCCCACTGCCATCCCCAATGCTATCACTGCACCCTTGCTAACATTGCAAAACTGTTTGCTATTACTGCAAACTCATTTGCT
Organism: Cupressus sempervirens; assembly: GCA_028749045.1. NCBI lineage: Eukaryota > Viridiplantae > Streptophyta > Pinopsida > Cupressales > Cupressaceae > Cupressus > Cupressus sempervirens. The sequence goes on along the minus strand of CM053788.1, from coordinate 158,809,170 downwards.
AACACTACAAATGCTACTACAACTTTTTGTTGTTTTTTGTTCTGTTCTATTCTATTCTCCAAATGCCTCCCTTGACCCCCTTTTATGCTACCTAACCAAGATGTTTCTAGTTGCTTCTTGATCAAGACAACCTAACCAAGAAGTTTCTTGTAGCTTCTTGATAACAACCTAACCAAGAAGTTTGTAGTTGCTTCTCGATCAAAACAACCTAACCAATAGGTTACTAGTTGCTTCTAGAAGGAGACAATTAATTAACAAATATTTGTCGTAACTCTAACAATTATTTGCCAATTAATCACCTATGGACAAACACCTGTCCAAGCTACCTAAAACTAACACTCCCTCTTAGCGAGGAAGTTGTTCTGCATGACACCCAACTTATCTCTGAAGAAGATGAATTTCACCTTCCCCAATTCCTTAGTCACAAAGTTTGCTACCTGCTCCTTTGTAGGTATGTATTGTAGCTGAACAACCTCCCATTGTACACAATCTCTGATGAAGAGATATCTGATGTTTATATGTTTAGACCTATAATGAAATACTGGATTCTCAAACAAGTTGATGCAATTTTGATTATCGTAGTGTATCACAATATTCTCAACCTTCTGACCAAACAAGGCTACTAACAACTTCTGAAGCTGTATAGCTTCACGTCGCCATGCTAGCTGCTATGTATTCTACTTTTGTTGAACTCAGAGCCACGAATTTCTGCTTCCTGCTGAACCAAGATACATCTCCTAATCCCAAACTAAAATAACACCCTGAAGTGTTCCTTTTGTCCATTGTACTTCCTACCCAATCTGCATTAGTATAGCCCATCAACTTGATACCTTCACCTCGAATATATCTGATCCCATACTCAATTGTACCATGCAAGTAATGCAATACATGCTTGCCTGCTGTCCAATGCACTGTCTTTGTTTCAACCATGAACTGACTAAGTGAGTTTATTGCAAATGCAATATCTGGCCTGCTGTTGGCCAAGTACACAAGCAAACCAATGAACTATCTGTATAAGGTGGGATCTACATCTTTCTCCTTAAATGTATCTACCTTCCCCCAATTCGTGATCATGGGTGTTGACATGGCTCTGCAATCCTCCATCCTGAATCTCTCCAAGATTTCAATGCAATATTTCCCTTTACCAATTAAAAACTCTTCATTTGTTTGCCACACCTCCATGGCTAGAAAGCTATGTTCCACGGAGTTTCCGGGACGAAGACGTTTTAGGGGACGGGGACGTGTTTCTGGTACGGGTACGGGTCGAAGCCAAAATTTAGGGGACGGGACATCAGGGGACGGTGATTAAAAACATAGGGGATTTTTTTTAATATAGAGACAAAATTCAAATATGTATATCATAACATTGATAAACCATTCACCATAGACATTTTAGAAGATAAATACATTGAATATTATCAAATAGCAAATACTAAGTGCTTCCATTATAACAATATCACATACATATATAACAAAAATTAAAATACCTAAAGGCTTCAAGTATCATGCTGAAATCAGAATGAAATAAAGAGAAGTCCAACTAAAATAGTTAGTGAATAGTAAATACCAAACGCAATCTTTCCTCACTAAATACAATCTTTGCTCATTGCTGCTACTGCTCTTATGTTTTTTTCCTTCCTCTTAGCAAGTATGTTAAATCGAAAAATGAGTAGAAGAGTTAGTGTTTTAATGGACCAAATATGGGTTGCATATTGTTATTATGTCTTTAAGATGTCTAGGGGCCACACGAACAACAAAAATTAGAAACTTTTTTTTTTTTGGGGATGGTTTACCTTTACCAGATTGACTGGAAAAAAGGGGACGGCCAGCAGTTTCGGGGACGGATAGGAGACGGCACAACCGTCCCCGATACTGTTGGCCGTCCCCAAGTTTTTGCCAAAAAAAATTGGCTGTTTCGGGGACGTTTCTGAATTTTTCAAAAAGGGGACGACTCAAGGGACGGCCAAAATCCGTCCCCACGTCCCCGTTTCGTCCTCGGTACGGGTACGATGGTAAAACCCCAGGAAACGCGTCCCCGTGGAGCATAGCTAGAAAGTAGTGCATAAGTCCTAAATCCTTCATCTCAAACTCTCCTGCAAGGTCCCTCTTGCAGTCTTCTATGAGCCCTAGTGCACCTTTAAGAAACAAGTCGTCCACATAAAGAACAAGAATGGGAACCTCACCCCCAACCACCAAGTAGTAGAGGTTAGCATCCACTTCACTCTTCACAAAGCCCATTTCTTGCAAGTATGTGTCAATGTGGTTATAGGGCACTTTGGGAGCCTGCTTGAGTCTGTACAGTGCTCTCTTCAATCTGCACACATGGGTCTCTTTACTGTGCGCTACAGAGCCTTCTGGTTGCTCCACCTCCTCCTTTAACTCACTATTAAGGAATGTTGTCTTGACATCCATTTGATGGATTTGCCATCTCATCTGTGCTACAAATGAGATCATAGCTTGTATAGAGGTATAGCTAACCACTAGAGAACATGTCTCCTCATAGTTTATTCCCTCCTTCTAAGAGAACCCCTTGGCCACGAACCTTGCCTTGTATTTCTTGATGCTACCATTTGCACCTTGCTTTATCTTATACATCCAACGTGATCCAACAATTGCCCTTTCTATTGGTCTAGGAACTACCTCCCATACATCACTCTGCATTATTGAGGAATACTCCTCAACCATAGCATCTTGCCATACTTGATGCTTTGAAGCCTTCTGATAGCTGGAAGGCTCTCTATCTACCAACTCACTAACTAATGCTACATAGTCATTGAACTTGGGTTGTTGTCTCTGCTGTCTAGTACTCTTCCTAGGAGCTCCCACAAACTCCTTAGTATCCCTTTGTGTATCTTGAACCTAATGGTTCTTACTGTCAACTGTAGAAGATGAAATATCAACCTCTAAGTCTTCTAGATGCATTTCCTGTTGCACTTGTTGCTCCATGCTTTGTGAATCTTCACCACTTGTGCCTGCACTTGTACTGGTAATTGTACTCGTGCTTTGTTGTCCTTGATTAGGCCTTGGAGCTTTTGCTGGCTGCTCACTCAGATCATCTCCTGGCAAATCTCTGGACCTTCTAAGTGCCTTGTGCTCCATGAACTTAACATCACTCTTGACAGTAATTCTTCTAGCACCAGGGATAAAAATCCTATATGCCTTTGAGGTTTCATTGTACCCAACAAAGTGCCCCCCTCTGTAGTTTGATCTAACTTGGTACATGTATCAGCTGGAATATGACAATATGCCAAACTCCCAAATATTCTGAAGTGACCAACATCTGGCTTCTTTCCTATGAAAGCTTCCTCTGGTGTCATCCTTTTTGGCACCTTATGTGGAGCCTTGTTTTGAATGTAGACTGTTGTACTACACACTTCTAGCCATAAGGAGCGAGGCATGTTTTGGTCATGTAGCATAGCTCTTGCCGCCTCCAATATAGAATGGTTCTTCCTCTCATCAACTCATTGTGTTGTGGATTGTGAGGAACAATCTATTCTCTTTTGATTCCTTCTCTGGTACAGAACTCTTGGAAGTTATTTGCTTTGTACTCGCCTGCATTATCTGATCGAAGAACCTCTATCTTCCTTCCTGTCGAGTTCTTGACTAGAGCCTTGAACTCTTGGAACTGACTAAAAACCTCATCCTTGGTCTTCCTAGAGAAATCTTCGATAAAATTAACATAGTATTGATATCCTCTGAGAGATTTTGTCGGCATCGGTCGACAAACATTTGAATGTACTAGATCAAGAACACCTTCAGATCTGGTGTCGCTCTTTGGAAAAGCTGCGTTCGTAAACTTGCCCAAGACGCATCCCTTACATACATTATCATGCTTTGTGCTTACCTTTGGAACACCTGTCGCGGTCTCATGAAGCAATTTGAGTGCTCCATGATGAATATGGCCCATCGTCCTATGTCATAGCTCTCTAAGATTAGCTAGGATTACATCTGCTCATGAGTGCCTTAGGAGTATCAAACTGCAACCTATAAAGTTGACCACTCCTAACTCCAATAGTTATGGGTGATTTCCAATCCTTGTGCTTGATCAACACGTGTCCCTCTGAAGAGTACATTATATCCCCTATCTTGAAGAACAGATACTGAAATCAAATTCATACCTAAGCCTGGCACATGTAGTATATCATTAATTGGAATTATCTTTCCATTCTCCCTCTGAAACTGAACAATCCCTTTCCCAACTGGGTTGAGTTTGGACAAGTTTCCCATAGAAATCTAGATATTGGTGTTCTCCTCCTTATAACTAGAGAAGTAATGTCTAAGTCCTATCATATGAAATGATGCCGCACTATCTATATACCATAAAGTATGTGAGGTTGAGCTCACCGTAGAAGCTATAAGTGAAAACTCATCTTCCATTCTATTGGAGAGTTCCTCTGCACTTGTTGAAGCTGTCACTTGCGTCTTTGCCTTCTTCCTTTCTAGGCAATCATTGACATAGTGACCATACTCGTGACATCCAAAGAACTTGACCTTAGAAAGGTCCTTCTTCTTCTCACTTTGTGAGCTAGATCCCTTATTTGCTTTCCCTTTCCTTGCTAGGGCAAGCTTTTCTTGTTCCATCTCACTTTTCTGACTCTTGTTGGCCCCATTGACAAGACTTAGTCTAAACTCCTCTTTAGTGATATCAGTCCATAGTCGATCTCAACTCGGTAAGGTATCTTGTCTACTGACAACTTGAACAAAGACACTACATTGTTTAGAAAACCCATTTAGGACTATTCTCACTAGCGCATCATCACTGGAACTATCTCCAACATCTGCTAACTCGTCCTTGACAAGTCTAAGCCTGATGAGGTAACTTGTAATGTGTTCTCCCTAATTCATTCGGGTATTCTTTTGCTTCTCTCTGAGAATCATCTTGCTGTTGGTGGTAGCATTCTGGTATAGATTCAGAGTGGCGTCCCACATCTTCTTTGTCGTCTCTAGCTTTGAGATATGTGGAACAATATGATCCTTGACACCATCAAGGATAATCCTCCTCACCTTGGTATCGTCGTTCTTATATGTTGCAAGCTGTGTCGCATCTGTAGCTACAACTACAACACTAGTAACTGAATCCTTGATACCATTCACTTGCAACAATAAAGAAATTCTGGCCTTCCAAACACCAAAATTCAAGGCACCATCCAATATGTCCTGATGTCTCAAACCAGCTGAAGCCATCTCAAGGGATTAAAGCAATCATAATTCTGAAGAGATCAGCCCTTAATTTCTTTCCTAGGGCAAAATTTTTCTACCCTCAGCAATGCTTTGATACCTAAAATTGGACACTTGAACATGAGGGCTCATAGTGAGTTTATGTGATGCAGAGAAAGGACTAACATCAATGAAACATACAAGTTCCATCAACTTCCACTAAAATACATTCATGGTGCATTCCATTTTACACCACTTAGATACATTACTTCTCTAGCCTATTGACATATGTTGTTCAAACTTCACCAAAATTGTACAATATTGGCCTGATTGTAGCCTCTCAAAATGAATATTGATGGCATACAAATGATCATTACATCTAACGGCTCAACAATGCATTATATTCTTGAGCTCTCATTCCACCAAGGATTATGACAATATTTTACTATGAAAAGACACACAGGAACCTCCTTATGTTTCTCAAATGATCAAATTACACAAATTCCTTCATAAGAACCTTGTGCAACAATGTAAAAAATACTCACCAAGGTTGATCCCTTTTGGATGGTGCAGTACAAAGATATGGTTTTCTTAATGGTTGCTGGAAACTCTAGTTTTATCATAGACCTGCTCTCACCAAAAATGTTGTAACTTATTCAAAACTGAATGAAATTGGATCCAAGAAAAAGGAAATGAACTAGACTCATTTCTCCATATTTTCCCATTGGTTTCAGCTCATTATTGTACTGTACCAATGCATACCATGTGTTTCTTTCAAATTCTTATAGGAAAAATAGTCATTCAAGACAACCTATACCAGAAATGCCATAAGTTTTACCTATACCATAAATGCCATTAAGTTTTACAAATCTCAGTGAGAACTGATGACATCAATTGCAAATGAAAGTAGATTACCATTTCTAACTACTTTAACCAGTTTTATGAAAATTAAAATACGTACAAACCAAGAGAAGATTCTGCAATATGAGAAAAACTCAGAAATAAAGCACAAAAACAAGGGTTTCTTCTTCTCCACAATTTCGAAAAATTCAAGTTGGCATTGCATATTTATCATATTAGACCATTTCTAACTTCCGAATTAACTAGTAACTCCTTTGTTAACACTAGTGATTACATTTTCAAGTTTTGACAACATTGACAACTTTTACACATTTTTGCAAATTTTTACAACCTTTGATTAAAACATCTAAACTGATTACCGAAAACTCCTATTGTCCCAACCACAGATGACATGGTCTTGAATGACCTTATTTCATTGAAGACACAAAACTAAAACCATTATCACGAAATTGTATCATGGAGACATGAAATCTATTAGGTGCTCCTGCACCATACTCCCAGTCCAAAATGAACTCAAGTCTTCTTGAGTGCAGGTCTTCTATCTCTTCCTGGTCTTCCAACCCTTCTGCAACTTGCCCCTCATCTTTGCAATTTTCATTGGAGCCCTTACTTCGTCTTATACCATTGCTTACTGAACATCTTCTCAACTTCAAGGTACCAAAATTCGAGTTTTTGTTCATGCATGTTATTACCATTGTCCATGTCTTCATCTTCATCATCATATTGTGCATACAAATCAGCATACATCACTTCTCAATTTTCTTTGTACCCTTTTCCATCTTTTATTTTCATCTGCTGTACCTGTAAATTCACTCACATATAGTGTTAGACATAACATTTTGAGACTTAGTGGACTATTTTCCTTAAGATTTTCCCTCTTCCTCAGATGGCCTAGGGTCTTCCATCATCAACAAAGATTCTCCAATGTCTGGTTCTGCTATCCATTTTTACATCCTTCTCTTCTGAATGATCTTCTTGATGGGCCACTTCACTTTCTTCCATGTTGGTAAATGCCGACCACTTTATTGGTTTGCTTCCTCAAGAAGCTGCTGGAATTCGAGTTCTATTTGTCTTTCCGTTCCCTCTATATATTTTCTTATTAGTGTTGAAGTTAGCTTTAGGAGGCTTACATATCTGATTCACAATAATGTCTCAGGTAATAGGAAGTATTAATTGAAGACATTTTTTACTTAATTTTATTATGACTTATTTATATAGATAGCATGAAGAAAACAAACTAGAAGTTATCAAGAAGGATTCCTGCCTAGCTAAGAGGGAGTGTTGATGTTATTGCTATGGTCGGACTCCTTTAGGTTGACATAGATACTATAAAACTATTAGATTAACAATAATTATATTATAGGAGATTGAAAATATAATTATTATATTAATAATAATCAGTAAATTATTGTTGTTGGTAAATATTGTGTAGTCGACAGGGTGTGTGTCAGGATGTATGTCGTCGGTATATGCCCCTTCGAGAAGGTTCTTGTTATGTAGCTAACATGTTGCATGTGGTTCTTGTTCTTGTTATATGCCACTTTATTGGTGTGCTTCCTCAAGAAGCTGTTGGAATTCGAGTTCTATTCATCTTTCCGTTCCCTCTATATCTTTTCTTATTAGTGTTGAAGTTAGCTTTAGGAGGCTTACATATCTGATTCACAATAATGTCTCAGGTAATAGGAAGTATTAATTGAAGACATTTTTTACTTAATTTTATTATGACTTATTTATATAGATAGCATCAAGAAAACGAACTAGAAGTTATCAAGAAGGATTCCTCCCTAGCTAAGAGGGAGTGTTGATGTTATTGCTATGGTCGGAATCCTTTAGGTTGACATAGATACTATAAAACTATTAGATTAACAATAATTATATTATAGGAGATTGAAAATATAATTATTATATTAATAATAATTAGTAAATTATTGTCGTCGGTAAATATTGTGTAGCCGACAGGGTGTGTGTCAGGATGTATGTCGTTGGTATATGCCCCTTTAGGAAGGTTCTTGTTATTTAGTGGACATGTTGCATGTGGCTGACGGACCCCTTCGGGAAGGTCATTCAGAAAGTATTTATACACCCTTCGAGATCATTGTAATCATCATCATAAGCATAATGTAATGTCTTTGGTATATGCGAATAATACAAGGAGTTCTGCTGTTCTTATCTATTGCCTGTATGCATTAATTTCTTTACCCCAGTATGGTAAACATTTGGCGCCGTTGCCCGATAGACTTAGAAAGGCAGAGAAATGAAGACTAATGCTGAATCAGTTGAACAAGAATAAAAATAAGCTGAAAGAAAAGGATGAAATATGCACAGCACAAGGAAATCTAATTTTGGCACAGCAAGCCGAACGCAGAAGGAGATTCTAGAAGATTGCCGATGGACACAAAAGTGCTGAGGAATTGTTGGAGGAGACTCGATAGCGGTGGAGTTGGTGGAAGAAGCAAGGGAGGAGTTTTTGAACCTGTATTCGCCGGGGGAAGAGAATCTAGAGGAAAGGGAATTAACTCGCATGGCTCGGAGTGCCAAGGGAGCACGAGCATGGAGTGAACTCTTCGTCTGTGATACACTTCTAGAACGGACAAATTCTCTTAACGGAGACCCTTCACCAAAATGCACAGCTGTTGGAATACAAAGCATTGGTGTCAGGATACAAAGTGTTGGTGTCGGGCTACAAAGCATTGGTGTCGGAGTGTAGAACGTTGGTGTCGGAATACAAAGCGTTGGTGTTGGAGTACAAAACGTCAGTGTCGCAGTACAGAACAACGCCCCTACACAACATCCAGTAATAATGGCAGGACCAAAGGAAAAGTTGCCAAAATTTGATGGTGATGGAGCAGCCGATCCAATCCGACATTGTAAAACATGCGAAACAATTTGTATGGCGAATGGCATAACAGATACAAACGAATGGGTTTGGTAGTTTCCGGCCACCCTGCGGGGTGTTGCAATTGATTGGTTCGCCGATACAGATCCCTAAAAGTTAACCAATTGGGACAACATTAAAAAAGAGTTTATCACGGAATTTCAACTGTTGCGCGACGACAATGAGATCGTAGCGGAGACATACAACACAAAGTAGGGGAAGAATGAAACAGTTTGAGTCTACACCAGGAAATTAAAAGACTTGATAAATAAATTGGAAAATAAGCCGGCTGATGGGCTACAAAAAAGATGGTTCATTGAAGTCCTACACCCTAAGTTGCGGAAGAAGATGAAGATTGTGCCACCATCGTCATACACTGAAGCATACAATCGAGCAATGAACCTGAAAAGTGAGCAGAAGACAAAAAAGAAGAAGAGTAGCTCGTCCGATTCAGATGACGATGCATCTTCAGAAGAGGAGAGCAACAATGATGAAAAAGGCAACAAGAAGGTTTGAGCCCTCCAAAAGGATATGATCCAGATGATGAAAGAATTTAAGAACATGCAGAAGTAGACCAAGGGAAATGAGCTATGGTGCACAGACTACAAGACAGAAGGCCATACGAAGGGATCTTGTCCGAAGCACCAATTCTGCGAGATCTGCTAGATCATGGGACATTCCACAAAAGAATGCCCCTTCAATATGAAAACAAGAGGACCTCAACAAGTGTTCTTGACACAGGAGGCTTCCGCGTCAGGAGGGAGCAGAAGCACTCGTACGAAGGGTGCCACATTGAGAGGGTATAGAAATAATCAACGAGGTCAAAACAACAACAATGGCATTAATAATAATGGCAACAGAAGTTGAATTTAGTACGATGCGAACGACCGGCCGATGGTTCAATGCCGAGCATGTAATCTATGGGGCCACTTTGCCTGAGACTATACAACGACAAACACCTCAAAATTATTATGCAGATGGTGTGGACCCGGCGATCATGAAGATGCCAAGTGCCCGAAATCGGGAGTAAATTTGATCACGATTGGGACAGATGAAGAGGAGGTTTTGGCAATCACACGGAAGCAAGCAAAACTGTACCCGGACCCGACCGAAGAAAAGAAGAGACTGGAGGAAGCGAGGGCAGAAATTCAAAAAGCAACGTAGGCGGAGAAAGCACACCTGAAGGACACTACTGGTATCTCCGGAAGGAATGGTGCGGAATAGAACATTGTACTACAGATATTACAAACTAAGGTACCAGTCAAAATCAATGATCTGCTGCTCACGATGCCTCAACTCCGATTGACACTCACGAACATCACCTTGTCTGCTAGATTGCCAATGGAACAAGGGATAAAGAAAGTGGCGCAAGTGCCGATGATCCAATGCTACTAGCCCTCTCATCTGGACGGCATCCGACAGTCGTCGAAATGGAAATTCTGGGGACTGTTCTAACAGACACGATTGTGGACGGAGGGTCCGGTGTCAATGTGTTAGTCCAGTGTTAATGTGGAAGTCCCGGTGCTTCACCCCTGTGAGCATCACCTAGATCCAATGAGTGCTAAGTGTTCCATTTATTCTCATGAGAGATGGATTCATGTAGAATCACTACTCATGAAACATGGGTCAATGAGTTTGACTCAAAAATCACACAGTTAAATCCTAATAGCAATATCACAATTTGACTTGTTGTGGAGATTATCTCCTACTTATCAATTGATGAGCTTAAGGGGCTTTCTATTGAATGGTTCATAAGGTACAACACTTGAAGGTTTTGCAAATGGGGTTGCAAGCTTTGGGTTTAACCATGGAGGAAACTCTGTAGTTAAGCGCGCTCAGGCTGGAGTAGTACTGGGATGGGTGACCTCCCAGGAAGTCCCGGTGCTTCACCTAGATGCAATGAGTGCTAAGTGTTCCATTTATACTCACGAGAGATGGATTCATGTTGAATCACTACTCATGAAACATGGGTCAATGAGTTTGACTAAAAAATCACACAGTTAAATCCTAATAGCAATATCACAATTTGACTTGCTGTGGAAATTATCTCCTACTTATCAATTGATGAGCTTAAGGGGCTTTTTATTGAATGGTTCATAAGGCACAACACTTGGTGAAGGTTTTGCAAATGGGGTTGCAAGCTTTGGGTTTAACCATGGAGGAAACTCTGTAGTTAAGCGCTCTCAGGTTGGAGTAGTACTGGGATGGGTGACCTCCCGGGAAGTCCCAGTGCTTCACCCCTGTGAGCATCACCTAGATCCAATGAGTGCTAAGTGTTCCATTTATTCTCATGAGAGATGGATTCATGTTGAATCATTACTCATGAAACATGGGTCAATGAGTTTGACTCAAAAATCACACAGTTAAATCCTGACAGCAATATCACAATAATATTTTCTCTTTCTTCACCTCACTCCCCTTTCAAATGAAACTCTTTTCTCTCTTTAATATCTCATATGTCACAATTCTAATTTCAGGCTTCTTGACTATTGATTAAACTTGAACTAAATTTTAATTAAGTTGTAATCTTATTCTTTTATTTTTATTTTTTTAAAGTATTTTATTCTTTTATATTTTAATATTATTCAAAATGGGGCATTAGGAAAACATTTTTTAAAAGGGTGCAAAAGGTCATTGTTGGCTATTGGAACAAGATAACTATGCCCTTGCATATTGTAGCATTTTCTTTGTTTTCAAAATATCATAGTTTTAGAGATACTTTCTTTGTTGGGAAGGGTCACATGATATAGGGATGAATAGGCTCCTTTTGGTGAAAAGATTGCGTTTGAAAAATATTCCTAGATGCAGATATAGTGTTTTCTTGAGTGAGTTTGACTATATCACATCTTTGAAGAATCATGCTGGTTGTGCTGTTTGAGACATACAAAAGAGATGCACATAAACGGTATGTATTGTCAAGACTTTGTTTACTTGTAGCCTCTTGCAATGAATATTCTCTTAAGTATGCAGCTTTTTATTTTTTTAACTTTTTCTTTTTAGATATGCTGCTATAAATTATAATGTATAATTTATGTTTTGTAATTGTAAATTTTGTTTGCAAAATTTAGTAGATTGCGAGTTCTTTGGCTGAGCAAAATTGGAATTATATACTCATCCACTTAGTTAAGTACAATTTATTCCCTCAGAAAAGATTGAGGTTTGATCTCTCAACTCAAACTTACATCTTTTGTCACAGAAGAGACCTCATTGCAGAGAGGGGGTGATGAAGATATGTGATCCAACTTCTGAGTTTGCTGACTTAAATGCTACTGTTGCATATCTTGCAATGATATGGGTAGTGGAATGGCACTACATTTGATTGCATACCAAATAAAATTGAACTAAATGTTTACTTTGACAATTTCAGTGAAGCACAATATGAAAATTATTGACTATTGATTGCAATTTTCATATTGTATTGACATTGACAAACCTTTCAATTATCATGCATTTATTAGTATTTTTACCTTACAAATTTGAGAATTTGAACATTTAATTTATTAGTGATATCGACATATTGGAAGTTGTGACCGGGACTGACAACTTAGTTTTAGATTCTTAGAAGTAGAAGATTTGCAGGGTAGACATGCCACCACCACACCATCCTCAATAAGCCTGCAAGATCACAGATGAAATGTCTGAGCAAAGTAACAAGAATACCAAATGATCCATTTCAAAATTCACTTCTATTGTTGACACCTCTAATCTAGTAGTAAGGTGGAAAACAGCACAAGGAGATCAAAGTTCAAATTATCTACTGATTCTGATATTACTGGCTTAGCATGGATTTGTTATCTTTTGGTTGTTCTGGAAGGTGTAGGCTTGAGATAGACAAGCAAGAGCCCAGTCAGGTACAGAGCTTGGGACATTTCAGTAGATGGATTGGCTCATAAGCGTGTTGAATATCATACCCTCTCTACATTTGGAAGAATACTTTCATGTATCATTCAGGACACAGGCACCCAAAATTTGCATCTAAAGTCTAAAGATGTTGGCAAGAGCTCAGCAAGATCAAAGGGCTTGAATTGGGTAAATTTATGAGGATGTTGAACCATTTGAAAGTGAGGATGAAAGTCTGCAAATAGCATGTTTTGTTAAATTTTTCACCCAATAAGCTATTCTGAAAATTTAGCTTCCCTATATTAAAACATAAATAATAGAAATAGACTTAATAAATGATATATCCGCTAAAGAACTTAGTTTGATAAAAGGCTTGATCTAACCCAGCAAAAAAAATTGGCTTTCCTTTATTTAATGACAGAAAAAATGGAACAAGCTTTCATGAATGACATATCTTCGAAGGAAAAAAGTTTGATTAAGGATTTTTCTTCACCCCAGTAAAGAGAAGAATGGTACTGGAAGAATAGGCCTGGGGAGACATAGACCAGGCAATTGGACACAAACACTGGATGCATAAGCAACATGTAAGCTCCATGCATAAGATCAAAAGAATGCCCAACACATGTACAACTAACACCTTAAATTATATAGTATGCAACAAATTTTGAAAGCTAGACATTCTTCGGAAGCTTTATATGCCCAGGAAGTTTGGCACATATAGTTTATATCTCTTCTCGTAGGCTTGGAAAGCATCTAGTTTGATCAGTGAAATTGTTGGTTGGATAGGCAGTTTGCATATTACTGCCACCTTTACCATCTCCTTCCATGTTAATTTAGTTCCTCGTTCTACTTCTCCCTGACCTAAGACAGGGACACTCACTGCCCTTCCCTCTTCATAATATTGGGAGACTCTAAATAGTTGTTTGCAGACATAATATCTAAGGGAAAATTGCACGATCTACTTAAAACAGAGAGAGCATGGATGTGCCAACTGTTCAGTTTATTAATGATATTTTTTTGATTAAATTTTTGAAAAATCTATTGCAGAAATATGGAGAGGCATCTGGATGATAAGTAAATGGGCAAAAATTGGGTTTCATTGCTTAATTTCTCAACAAAATGCAAATGTAATATCCTGCAGATAGGCAAATAAAAAATGCACTGAACATCTTCTACTTCATTCTTGAGATTTGAATTTTGGTTGCTTCTGAAGGTTGTTTCCTGGTAAAAGGGAGAATAAAAACCCTTTATAAAAGTCAAGGGTAAACTGAAAATAACATATGAATTTACTCTAGATAAAAGATAGCTGTCAATGATGATAGATTTAGAACTTAAACTGGATTAAATACATGGGAATTAAACAACAAAGTCATGATACTTAGCTGGAAGTCTGATGCAGACAGGCTATGACAAATGTCAGGAAGTGTTTCGTCCAGGTCTAGAAAAAATACGAGTAAAGCTTAGGTTTAACCTGATCTGGGTGCATGGATCTGATCTCTGTAAATCTCTGAATGCTTGTAAATTGTCTGCTATGTGTGTTGGTTCGAGAAGTCCAAAATGCTACTGATGCAACCAGTATATGGGAAAATCTAAAAACCAAATACCAGACATCAAGGCTAGTCAGTCCTTGTATTTGAGTTTGAACCTATTGTTTTCTTCTAAGTTGTAGAAGGTTGAATCCATCTAAAATACTTGTGTTGGAAGGATCTAAATGATCATTTGTCTACCATCTATAAGCTGGTGAATGATGAAGGCACTGTATCTCTAATTTTATAGAGCCTGTCATTGTCATATGAGTCTTTTGTTGATCTGCTACAATTGCTTTGAAAGACGTGAACACTTGATTTTGATAAGGTATCCACAGTTTTCTTGCAAATGGAAAGGAGATGGGATTAACCAGAAGCATTCATTCTAGAATGTCCTAAGTGCATTTGGATCTTGGATCAAAGGAAAAAGTAGGAAAAATACTAGAAGTGGATGAAATGACCCATTTAGAAGCAGTGGTACATTAGGAGAACATTGATGAATTCCTTGGGCATTTGAGTTCTGTTTCCATTGCACTATTTCATAAGCAGAATAGGAGTTCATTAGATGCAAAGAGTAAAATTATATATTCATTGGCCATAGTGTATAGTCAAAGGCAAACAAGCTATTGGATGGCTCTTTGGATGAGGTTTCTACTAGTAATAATCTAGTGTGAAAATTAAAGAAGCACTTGGAACAAAGGATAGAGTTGAGAATATTGGAGGGGTGAAGCTTCGGTGATAGCTCTTAGAACTTAAAGGAAGGCGGACTTGGAAACCAAAATGTCATTACAATTGTTCATGTTTTCTGTGAGGACGCAGAGCTGGATGACAAAAGGGATAATATCCACTGAAAAATTCAAGCTAAAAAATGAGCAACAAAGGAAGAAGTGGTAATATGTCACGTGGAAGGGTGTTAAAGAAGATGAAGTGCCAAAATCAATGGAAGGTAGTTTACAGGATTGGGATAACAAATTTTGCAAGGTGATAAGGTAATTTATTTATTTATCTGAAACTTGCACATATGATGATGCCAAAGGAAAACTTGGCTCAGAGCATGCCATGAAAGTGTAATTTGAGGCCTTGATGCAGAATAAGGCTTGGTTATTGTTTGAACCATAGTTTGCAGACTTGGACTTAGAGAGTACTTGGCAAGCCCAAAATTTTCAACTCGGCAAAAACATGGAGAAAACATGTCGAAAACATGCCAAAAGCTTGGCAACTTAGAAAGAAGTAAAAATTAAAAACTCTTAAGAAACTTTTTTTTCGTAAAATTCAATTACAAAATGTATTACATTAAAAATTGACATCTTGAAAGAGAAAATGCATGGGTTTATAGCAAAAACATGTCAGAAACACATTTTAACCCAGTTTTTTTAACCTACATCGACATTTTTACCAATGGTTTGTGTCTATAAAAATGCGAGAGTTAAACTAAGAGTACTCGCCCAACAACAACAACAGAGAGGACTCGGCAATCCAGGGAATACTCAGAGAGTTCACAAACTATGGTCTGAATTATTATTAGGGAAGAATTTTATTGATTGCATACAGGTGTTTGAAATGAAATGTACATTAGATAGCTCTTTGTAGAATGATAAGCTAGGCTCATTACAAACAAATATGCATAGCAGGAAGTTGTGGGCTATGAATTTACGCCTATTGCAGATATGGTAATCTTTTGGCAGAGAATCTCTTTAGCCACACAATTTGGATAAGAAGTCTATCAAATGAATGTCAAGATTCAGAAGCATCTGTTTGAAAGAAAATTTAGCAAACAGGATCTACACAAAAATATTGGGGTCTGTAGGTTGGTTATGTCCTATATGGGTTTAGTAAGGCTCGTAGAGCTTAGAAGAGAAACATCAGTCCACACTGTTGAGATTTAGGATTCACAGGAAGCTATTTTGATCCAAATGTCTCTATAACATTGTTGGTGATTTGTGAAATTGATTGTTGATGTTGATGATCTGGCCATAATTGGCAATGAAGTGGGGAGCCAACTTGATTTAAAATGTTAAATCTAACCAGTGTTCTACTTTTGAAATAACTGGTCTCAGGTTCCTGCATTGTGGTATAGGTGTAAAGGTTTTGCAGCTTAAGGATGTTATTTTTGTATTAGAAATTAGTATTGCAAAGCTATTCAAGAAGGTTTGAAGATGTGGGAAGGTGGTCCATGATCCACATCTACGGAAGTTTGTATTAAATGCTCAAATAACGCTGATTACCATTGGTCAATGAGTTAATATATTGTCAACTATTGTGGATGTTTTGATTGATTTACTGTCACTTGACTGACCTCATGTATTGTTGCAAGCTGCCTTTTCAAATTTAATGTTAAGTTTCAAGAACATTGCCAAGTTGCAAAATTGATTGATACATCTAAAGACCACCCACCTCTGGCATTTTTTATTAACAGTGTCAAATTCATACTACTTGGATATATTGACTCCAATTGGGCTTGATTGAATCTGTGCTCATCGATCTGTAATTTAACATATCTTTGTTCAAGCTAGGAGTAATTTCATGGGAGAGCAAGTTACTAGATATAGTTGTCTTTTCACTGAAGTAGAATATAAGGCAGTTGTCAATATGGTGTGTGCTGATGTGGTTGTGATGGATCTTGGTTACTCTTTAACTTCACCCCATACACCAAATTCACTCTTATGTGATAATTAGGAAGTCTTTAACATGTTGAAGAATCTAGTATATCATGCCACAACACCAAATTTTGGAGTTCATCACTATTACATCCACCAGCAGGTCTGTAATGAAAATGATTGTCTTTATTATTATCCTACAAAAAGAAGACTGCACACATAATGAGAATCTCTTAGTAGAAATGAATTTGTCAATTTTAGAGACAACCATGGACTTGTATGTAGTTTATTTATTAAGTTGGTTGGCTGGTCTTGTTAGATATATAATTGGAGTTAATGATTTTAGCTAGCATGCAAATGAGGATCATTGTTACCTATTTTGTCAAGATTTAATTCTGTTTGCTTGTATAGATCATTTCCTGGAGTCTTCTTGGTTACCCTTTGTAAGACTATGTAATAGGCCTAATTACAATGAGTTTGTATTGCTTGTTTGTGGATTTGATTCTGCTGCTTTTTTTGTTGTTTTTAAATTATCAATTTGAAAATGCAGTTCACTTGATAGCATGAAGATTTCACAGTGATTTCAAGTGACTGACATAGTTATTTCATTATTGCTAATTTTCCTTCATTTCGGCGCTTCATTACTTGGATAAGTGCATCTTTTAAACATAATATACTCGTGGGCTTGGAATTTAGTACTACTTCATTACTTGGTTTGATGTTTTCTATATAGAATCCTATTTTTTATTCTGTTTTTTTTGTTTTGCAGTATTCGTTGAGACATTGGATAAATGCTTCAAGAATGTATGTGAACTTGACATTATATTCAATTTCAACAAGGTACTTATATTTTTCCTTTCCTAATTGAATAATGTCTTGGACACTTCTTAATTGGGAATCTGAAGTTGGAACAATTTCAAAAAGAATCAAGGTTGAACTTATTAAATGGACCCTATGCCTTATACGACTAGTTGAGGACATCTTCTGTAAGATGCCCCTTGATCTGATGTTTTTGGTGCCATTTCCACACACCATAATTTTGTCCAATAGTTTGCTTGCAAGCTGATTACTGGGTTCTTTGATTTGTTCTTGTTTTGCAGTTGTATATGGTTTTTGGTTAGTGAACTTTCAAATTGCATTCAATATAGGAAACAATACATAACAAAATACTATCAGTATAACATAGAAGGTTAAATGCTAATAACACATAAGTTGATGCAGACTTCATAGAACTTGTTTCAAGCCTTACAAATTAGAACTAAATATCATTGCAGACCTGGTAAGTTTTATGTACATAATAGAGAATGCTCAGAATTATAGCAACATTAACCAAACTTCACCAGCACATATATAACACCCAAGAATGACTCCACAGAGCTTTCAAATTGTGGATTCAAACCCTTTTAAGTGATGCTCTTCCCTGTGGTAGTTGCGTCCTCCAAATTACGGATGTGATCTCCAAACCCTCACACACAATGCCCATCAGTCTCACATCAAGCCCAGCAAGAACTATGGCTAGCATGAAATGATATGGCTAGACTGATGTAGTTGCAGCAACACTGGTTTGGGACGGCCAACACAATTCAATGCACAGTAATAAACTTGTCCAACTCACTCCTGGATTCGTCTTCAAACGCTCATACAATCTAATATAGAAATTGGAGCATACAACCAATAGACAAGAAACCTTGAAGTACGTTGTGTTACTTGATTGCAAACACCAATTAAATCCCCAGATTGTGTCTTCCAACAGGGTAGAGATTGTTAGCAAAGAAGGATTTTATCCTCCAAGACCTCAAAGATAAACTCTCCAAATAATTTCATAAATTTCTTATTCAACCCAACATGCCTGAAAGTGAGCTCTTGGGAATCTTTTATAACGCTCTCATAAAAGCTCGTTCACTCATTTTACAAATGTGGGATATATAAATTCTCTTTTCCCCATCACTTTTGCCTTTCACCATTTTTTTCTGGGATTTTGCTTTTTCCTCCTATTTTCTCATGTATCCTTTTTTTTCGCTATTGTTTCTGTGAGTGCTTTTTAACTTTTTTTTTTGTGAACAATTTTTTACTGTTTTTTTGTGAGTGCTTTCATTTAATATTTTCCCATGTTAGTTTAAAATAACTTTCCCTTCAACTTAAGTCTCTATATCCATAAAGTTAAATATTTTGATTTAACTTTATGGATATTTTGATTTAACTTTATTGATAAATAAATTAATAATCAGAACCAATTATTAAAATCTCTAGTCGATATTAATAGTTACTGTTGACAGGATATTATCTATGATGCATTGATGATACTGACCTAGGCCGACTTACTCACTATAGATAGCAAGTATGCCAAAACTGTATCCAGACACCTTAGATTGACTTGCAATGAAAATTGCAAAGGCCAAATGGCATCAAAGTCCCTTAAATGTCCTGGTTGACCTATGGGACCATGGAGAAATAGGCTAAAGAAAAACTCATTCAACTTGTGCTGGAAGGGGGATATTACATCTTAAAAATAGATAAGTAGGAGATAATTTCCACAAGTGCAAAATAGCGCGAGTGTTTAGAACAGTGCGGGTGTGCAAAACAGTGTGGTACACAAGTACCTCCAACTTGAATAGTAATGGTTGGACCGAGGGAAAAATTGCCAAAGTTTGATGGTGATGGAACGACCAATCCAATCAGACACGGTAAGACATGCGAAACAATTTGGACGGTGAATGGCATAACCGACACAGATGAATGGGTCTGACAATTTCTAGCAACCCTAAGGGGTGTAGCAGTTGATTGGTTTGCCGACGCTGATCCCCAAAAATTAACTACATGGGCGGGAGTTAAAAAGGAGTTTATCACTGAGTTTCAATTGCTGCAAGACAACAATGAGATAGTAGCAGAAATCTATACCACAAAGTAGGAGAAAAATGAAACAGTCCGTGTGTATGCCAGAAAGCTAAAAGAATTAATAAACAAAATGGAAAGCAAGCTGACAGATGGGCTGAAGAAGAGATGGTTCATTGAAGTACTATGCCCGGAGTTGAGGAAGAAAATGAAAATTATGCCGCCATCATCATACACCGAAGCATACAATCGGGTGATGGACTTAGAAAGTGAACAAAAAACAAAAAAGAAGAAAAGTAGCTCATCCGACTTAGATGATGCGTCTTTGGAAGAAGATAGCAGTGATGAAGAAAAGGGCAGCAAGAAGGTCCGAGCTCTCTAGAAGGATATGTTCAGAATGATGAAGGAATTAAAAAATATGCAGAAAGAGACGAAAGGGAACGAGCTATGGTGCACGGAATGTAAGACAGAAGGTCACACGAAGGGATCCTTCTAAAAAACTAGTTCTGCGATATCTATCAAATTATGGGACATTCCACAAAAGAATGCCCCTTTAATATGAAAACAAGAGGACATCAACAAGTGTTCCTAACACAGAAGGCTTTCGCGTCCGAAGGGAGTGGAAACACTAGCAATGATGGTGCCACTTCGGGTGGGTACAAAAATAACAGAAGAGGGCCAAACAACAATACCAACAATGATACCAACAATAGTAATGGGGGCTGTAGCTGAATTTAGTACGATGCGAATGGCCGCCCGATGGTTCAATGCCGAGCATGAAATTTGTGGGGCCACTTTGCACGAAATTGTACATCAGCGAATTCACCAAAGTTGTTATGCAGATGGTGCGATCCTTGAGATCATGAAGATGCCAAGTGCCTGAAATCAAGAGTCAATTTGATCAGCATCGGCGCGGACGAAGAAGTCTTGGCAATCACCCATAAACAAGCAAAACTGTACCCCGACCCGACGGAAGAAAAGAAGAGATTGCAAGTAGCGCGGGTGGAAATTGTGAAAGCAATTCAAGCAGAGAAATCACAATTGAAGGACACTACCGGTACCTCAACGAGGAATTGCACAGAACAAAATATCATACGATAGATATTACAAACTGAAATACCAGTCAAGTTAAATGATTTGATCCTCACAATGCCTCAACTACGGACAACACTCACAAACATAGCCCCAACTGCTAAACTACCAGGAGAACATGGAAGGGAAAAGGAAAGTGGAGCAAGTGCAGCAGACCCAATGCTATTAGCCCTCACATCCGGACGACATTCGACGGTCATAGAAATGGGTATATTAGGAACGGTCCTTTCAAACACAATTGTGGATATAGGTTTAGGGGTAATCGTCCTACCAGAAGATACCTAGAAGAAGTTGGGACAGCTGATGTTGTGGCCACCTACATTCCAGTTGCTCACAACAGACCAACACGGGATCAAACCGTTGGGAATCCTAATGGCACAACGAGTGACTATTGGAACACAGCCGTTTCTACTCGATTTCGTCGTCATCCCACTAAAGAGGAGAGGATATGATGGCATTCTAGGCCGAGGATGGCTTGTACAAGCAAAGGCTAAGCATGATTGGAAGAAGAATACACTATCAATGCAAAGCAAAGGATGAAAATTCATTATTGATTTACACACAAATGGTGGGCGAGGAAGCCAGATCATCTGATTTCGAAGAAGAGGATGAAGGAAAGTAGCGATTGGAACCCAATTAGGAAGGAGTCCTACGGTTGGAAGGTGGACCAACAAAGATGATTTGGATTCTGTGAATGACCTTTTCCACTGGGAGATGGAGGATTACGAGCTCTTTCTAAGTTGTAATATGTTAAGGGTCGACGAAGGTGAGAAAGAAGAGGGAAATGAATGTCTGAAGGAATACAGAAAAGCGGAAGAAGAAAAGGCGGTTACGACAAAAGCTAAAGGGAAGAACATACAATACGAACCCAGCAAAAGGAAAGATTCCATCGTACGGTACATAATAAACAGACCGTGTAGAAAGAAAATGTTACGTCAAACTACAGATATAGTAGAAAGGTGCTAGCAGCAAGGAAAACAAATCATATGGTTTGCATAGGAAATAAAGAGGAAGGGTTTAATAAAAGCCTCAGCAGTACAGAGTGAAGGTTCTAAATCAAGAATACAGTTATTGACGGCAAGGAGTGGCAGCCAATAGAATTCATGGTATCGAGTTTTGAGAACAAACTGGGCGATATGGAAAACCTAAAGGAGAGATTGTGTAACTTGAATAAACTTGATGAGCAATGATTGTAGGCACAATGGGCCACGGAGGTGACACAGAATAGGCGTAAAGCACGGGATGATAGACACCTGAAACTGAACAAGTTCCAACCAGGGCAGCTAGTGTTGAAGTATGACGAATGGAACAAAATCAAACTAGACAAGTTTAAAGTCAAATGGGCCGGGCCATACCAAATCAGAGAAGTAGGTTATACCAGAGCAATAAAATTATGGACATTGGACGGGCAGGAAAATCCGAAAATGCTGAACGGTTCAAAGTTGAAAATGTATCATGCGCGACCTGTTCCTTCATCATTGAATATCGAGAAGCAGTAAAATTGAGAAAAAAAAAAGAAAAAAAGAAAAAAAGAAAAAAATAGAAGAAAAAAAGAGAGAAAAAAAAAGAAAAAAAAAAGAGAATAAAAAGAAAGAAAAAGAAAAAAAAAGTTGCAAAGCACTATACAACCTCTTAAGTGAATTCCATAACCGTATGGTGAAATAACATAATGAATTGGCACCTTACGATTTTCTATTTAATGCCACTGTACGGTGTTTTATAGGCTGATTTTAAATACTTTCACTGTACGGCTTCTTTTAAGAGCCTCATGTCCGTACGGACAACATAGTCAAGGATCAACAAGAAAAAAAATACCAAACGGACTTCTTGATATCCACCATATGGAAGTGTGACTTCTCCTAGTAGGCACCATACGGTGAGATCACTTGGTAGACTAAGCGTAAGGCAGAGATTGTTGTATGACAATTGCAATTTATTTGTTGGGCACTGTATGCTCGTTGGAAGCAGATGACCTATCGTATGGTGTAAGGCATGTCTGGTGTTTCCAAACGAGCTTAGAGCATCTTCAAGATACCATAAGGAAACCTTATGACGTGTAGGGATAAGGGAAGGAGTGACGACAAGAAGCAAGAAAGAGACCCGTATGGCAAAAGAGAGCCATTCACAAATTCACAAGGCATTGAAGGAAAAATCGTACGGCATCCAGTGTTTTAACCTCGTACGGTGGCAAGACAGGAGTTCGTACGACATTCTCTACACTTGTTCCATACGCCATTTCCTTGCTTGTTTTGTTCCACATGGTTCGTACAACATGTACGTTTTAGTATTGGATGAATACAAGAAGATAGCAGAAGCCAAAATCCGTTCAATAAGTCTTGAAGGAGGGCCATATGGATGCTAGTGAAGGAGAAGAATTTCTGTGTGTCGAGGGATAACTAACCTAGCCCAATAGAGGAATAAATGGAGTCTATAAGAAAAATTAAGTGGAAGAAAAACTTAGAGGAATAATCTACAGCAAAAGAAAAATTAAAAAAAATGATGACAAATAAAAAATGTTTAGAATGAATAACACACGATGCCCAAGGGAAGGGAAAGACATAAACAGGTAGTAAAATGCAAGCGGTTGTCAGAAACAGTGTAGGATCGGAAGAAAATACAAAAATGGTGTTTCATGGAGTTTTGTGTGGGTTTGAGAGTGCCCCTTGACCCCGTTGGGGGCGTTGCTCCCTAGACCCCCAGTCGGTGCAGTTATCAATTGTGGGAAGTGTGACTAGTTGATGAGACCTGGAGTTGCTGCAGGCATAGAGTGTCTGTGTACCGGAGGTGGAAAGATCGATAAAGCAAGCCTTTCGAGAGGGGCGATACGCTTTGAGGCATTCGGAGTAGGTGTTGGACGTGAAGCTGTCTTGGTGGATGCATAGAGAGCTTAGGAGGGGCTAATCATCTAGTTGAAGGCAGTTCAGTGACACTTGGCTCAGTGTACCTAGGGATTTGAAGCAGAGAAAGCGGTACGGGTGGCTATCAAGGTCAGCTAAGGAAACAATATTGTGTTAGCAGAGGCTACAGATGCAACGTGGTTTGGAGACCAATTTGGTGCAGGCACGGAACGAATGTGAAAGTGGTGTGACAGAAACAAATCTATCTTATTGTAGTTTGTCAGTTAATGTACTTCGTTTTGTTAATCTGTCTCGGATATTTTGTAATTGTTGTCCTAAGACGACTTTTTCTTTGAGGGAATGATGTCGGTAAATATTGTGTAGCCAACAGGTTGATGTTGTTGGTAATTGTTATGTAGCCGACAGGCCCCTTCGGGAAGGTTCTTGTTATGTAGTCGATGGGCCCCTTCGGGAAGGTTCTTCGGGAGGGTATATGTACAACTTTGGATCATGGTTGTAATCATCATTGGAAGCATTATGTAATCTCTTCGGCATATATGCGAATAATAAAAGGAGTACTGCTGTGTTACATATCCTTGTCTATTGTCTGTATGCATTAAACTATTTACCCCATACGGTAAACACTCATTTCTCATGAGAATGAGTGGAACACTTAACACTCATTGCATCAAGGTGATGCTCATAGACCTCAATATAATGACTACTAAGTTTTCCATTCATTCTCATGAGAGATGGGTTTTTGTGAACCACTACTCCTAAAACATGGGTTAATGAGTTTGACTCAAAAAACTACACTATTGATGTTAACGTATTGACCAAAAATGAATGTAAACAACATTAAACAAAATAATAAACACTAAGACAATAGTTTATCTTGGGAAAACCCTCCAACTTGAGTGAGGAAAACTCAACCACACGATTAAAAATCTCTTTATTGGTGAATAAGAAGTCTGAAATACAATATGTTAAACACAAGGCTCAAATTGAAGTGATATTTAGAAACACTAGATATCAATGTAAAATCATCCTATACGAATTCCTTCTGAAGAATATGTAAATTTGCCTTGACCCTTCATGATCTTGCCATTACAAAACGAAGTCTCCTTTGTAGTCTTGACCTTTCATCGTCTTGACTCTTCAATGTCTTGTCCCTTCAAAGTGAGGACCCTTCGTTGTCTTAAATAAAAGATAGATTATTTAAATATTTCAAATTTAGGAAAGAAAGATTACATTGCTGATGCTATAACTTCAACATTCCCTCTTAGCTAGGAGGTAACTTCCCAGATTCTCATGTCGTGTACTCTCTCAACACTATTGTTACAATGGCTACACCCATTTGTGAGAAAAACAAAAATTCATCACAAAATCTCTTAATATGATAGAATCATGGAGTCACCCAACATGATGTTCACCATGGCTACCCCCATGTGTGAAATAAACACAAGCTGTCATCATGGACTCACTCAACATGATGTTGTCATGGAGTCTCTCAACATGAGTAGAAAGAGCAATACTTCCATCTTAGAGGCAAATAAGGGCTTTCACCTCAAATTTCTCTGTCTCAAAGAAAAATGTATTACAAGGGCTTTCATCTCAAATTTCTCCATCTCAGAGAAAAATATACTACAAGGGCTTTCACCTCAAATTTCTCCATCTCAGAGAAAAATGCTTTACAAGGGGTTTCACCCCAAATTTCTCCATCCCAGAGAGAAATGCATTACAAGGGCTTTTGATGGTGAGACAACAAAGACTCCCTCTCATCAAGGGCAGCATTCTCACAGCTTAGATTATCACAATAATTTCTACAATTGACTCCAATGTTTGACCAAACAAGGAGCTTTTGAAACCACATTGCTTCATGAGCTTGTTGATCGTGTAATGTCCCCTTTCTAGCGTTCATAGCATGATGTTGTCGTTAGCCTATTTCCCCACAGTCCCGTAGGCTAACTAGGACATTAAAGGGGCTTAGAGGCCATTTGGCTTAGACAGTTTCAGTTGCAGGTCTTTCTGAGGGGTTCTGAGGCAACTTTGGGCATACTTACTATTTATAGTAAGTCATCTTGGACATGGCCGGACATTTAGTCACAGTGGTATGTCGATGGTAATTGTTTAAAATCGACAAGAAAACTTATTTATCATTGATAAGATTTGTTATGCATTGATAAAGCCATTTTATAAAGTTAAATTTAAGTATTTAACTTTATTAATGCATAGACTATAGTTTGTGGGAAATATTTAAATTAAAAGAGTTCCCTTTATTTTTATAATACATTGGAGACATAAGGTACATAAAGGGAGTTATGTTTTATCCCACATTGAGAAAACGAAGGATTGAGCTCTTGTGAGAACACTATAAAAGAAATGGAAGAGCTTTTTTTTTGTATGCTTGGATGAAGATTAATGTTATGTTGCTGGATATCTGATTATCGGGCTTGGAGGACGGAATCCCTCTTTGCTAGCATTCTCTTCGCTGTTGGAAGACACAGTCAGGAGGATCAATGGTGTTTTCACTTCAGGAAACACACTGGGTTTCATTTGGGGCGTTCGCATAAAGAAATTTACAAAGGTTTGAGGTGCAGATCTGAAGTTAGTTATTGCTATAGTGCTGCATGAACAGTATTTTTGCTACAGTTGGCATGAACAATATTTTGCTACAGTAGGACGTGAACAGTGTTGGTATCAAGTTTACTTGTTTTTCCGGCTGATTAGAAGTTTGGAAGGCTGCTGACTACATCTGCAAAATACTACAGCAACTAATTCCAGGTTTCTTCTGTCAAATTTTGATACTTTGCATAATAATTGTTGAATACAAGTCTGAATAGTTGTTGCAGCCTTTAAGGCAGTTGTAAGTGCACATCTACATTTAAAAATCACCCTTTATCAGCAGATTGAAAGAGTTTCCAGATTTTTCATATATTGTTGAATGTGTGCCAAGTGTTCGTGAAAATGTTATGATGGGTATTATGCATTTTAATGTCACTTCATAGTTGTTCGTAAATCTACTCATTGGAAAGCAATTTATTGAGGAAATCAGCTTTATGAGTTTGCATACAAAGTGTTTGACAATATTCCTTAAGTTAAATTTCTACAAGTCAAAGTTCAAATCAGGGGAGGATATTACAGATCGTCTACAAAGGACTTAGCTTTCTCCTTCTATTGCTCAAGCTTCCTCTGAATTTCTATCCTGATATGAAGGAAGAGTCACTGTAGAGAATTTGTACACTCAAACTAGGCAATATATTAGACATGCTTTGCTCAATGCAAAGAAAGAATCCACAGATTGCAATCACATCTAGATACAAGCTCACTATGTATATTTTTTCTTAGAACTCATGCAAGATGATATAGAGTCCCTCTATTGATGAGACCTGCATTCCATCTTTGGCAGCTGAATCATATAGTGCCAAGGTTTCCGTAAAAAATCCAATCATATAAATCTGAATTATACCGCTGCAATGTCTCTCACACAGATGCCCTATTAAGGATTAGGCATTAACTTCAAACTCTAGAAGGTTTGGTGTCTTCCAACATCTTTCTAAATCACAACTAGAACTGAAAATAAATTCAATCTGAAGGTGAACATCCTCTGATGCTGAGTACCTGCTGTAACTATTCTTCAATACTCTTGCAGTGGACAGCTGATAAATATTTTACCAAGTCTTGAGAATGGATGGCTTTAGTAATCTTTGGGCTTCCTATCAATTCACCAATGTGCCTACACCAATCAACATTTGGCTGACTGTAGTGTCGCATCAATTATTAACAATGAACCCAATACAGAATATATGAATGAGACGCCGGCATATTTTTGAATGATATTATTATTAATATATATTCCATGAACTTGAAGAATAGATGACTTTATGAGTCATTCCAGCCAACACTCCATTTCTTGATATTATTAGCATATTCTAATAAGCTTCAGCCAAATCTTATTGCCATTACAAAGTTCTCTGGCCAAATATAAAAGTCTCAACCTTTATATGCTGTTTATTCAATATATAACATTCTCACAACAATGTTTTATATTATAATATCTCCAGGAATGGTATCGGCAGTCCTTACAAATTCTGAGAACAGAATGACTTCAATTTATCTGACTCATTGACACACAAACTCATGGGAATCTCAACTTAAATAAATCTTTGAATATAAGGCTCCATAGGATTAACTAATCAACCTTGATGATATAAAGATTAGGCCTGCACGTAATTTTAGATCGATAAAATAACTTGTCCATACTGATACTTCTTTCTAGAATATGAAATATATTTGCTTACATAGTTAAAATGTTAAACATGGTAGCTGCGATAGAGATCTGTATCTCTGCTCTAATTGTTAGGATTAATGAGAAAAAAATAACAAATACATGCAAATATAATCAATATCAGGAAATAATAAATCACATAGAAGAGAATAGAAGATACAAAGATTTAATGTGGTTCCCCCAATCTCGGGGCTATGTCCACCAACATCGAGTCCAATATTCTTATTATCTAGTGATTACAACCTGGTTACGGTTTGTGGTCCTTTACAACTCAATATTGCCACAAGAAGCTACAATCTCAACATACATTATAAAATCCCTACCCCTAAGCCTTTTTATACAAGCTTTTGCTGCTTACAAAATTAGGGCTAGAATAAGTCGGTAAATAGGAAAAATATAACTCTCGACACCGTTTACAATAGTAAATTTATTTTTGGCTTTGGGAGTGCTGCCCCTCAACCTCGCCTTCTATCGTGATAGGGAGCGCGCCTAGGACCACTCACCCCAGGACCCTACAAGGGGCACTACTCCTTGACCCCACCTAGGGTGCTGCCCTAGGAATCCGCAAGGGGCATTGTCACTTAACCCCTAGAGCATGCCCCAAACTTGTCTAGTAAAATTTGGGGGAAACCACATTGGATGAAGTGGGGAAATTAACCTCTAAATTTGATTAGGCTCCCACTTTACAATAATCTCCCACTTGGAGATTGATCAGACTCCACAACAATAACCTCCTACTTGGAGACTGATCATAAAATTGCTAAATCTGTAGCTCCCACTGGAATGAAAAACTACCCCAGACTGTTGTTCTTTTATCTTGGTTAGTCTAGAAGATCAACCGAATTTGAAGAGGAGTTCAACTTCTCCATTGTCACTGCCTTTGTAAACATATCTGTTGGATTATCATATGTATGTATCTTTTCCAACCTTAATTGTCCATTATCCAAAACTGACCGAATGAAATGGTACTGCAACTATATGTGTTTTGTCTTTGTATGTAGAGCAAGATTCTTTGCAAGATGAATGACACTCTAGCTATTTGTAAATAAATAATTATCCCTTTGGGGTGGTCTCAATTCTTCTATGAAGAATTGAAACTATATTATCTCCTTGGCTGCATGGTAGCAACATACTTTGCCTCTGTAGTGGATAAAGCATTCACCTTCTGCAATTGAGAAATCCACTCACTGCTGAGCCACCAACAATAAATACATATCCTATAGTACTCTGCCTAGTATCAAGATCCCCTACCAAATCTAAGTTAACATATTTTTGTAAATTAGTAGTAGAGCCCTCAAAATGTAAACATTTACTGGATGTTCCTCTCAAATATCTGAGAATCCATTTGACTACATTCCGATGCTCAAGTCCAGGATGACTCATATACCATTTAACAACTCCCACTGCATGTGCAATATCTGGCGTAGTACATACCATAGCATACATCAAACTTCCTACAACTAAAGCATAAGGTATCTTGGACATTTTATCCTTCTCTACTTGTGTCTTTGGACACATCTCCTTAGTCAATTTTAAATGACTAGGCAAAGGTGTGTTAACATCTTTGGCATTCTCCATAGAGAAATGTTGCAACACCTCAATATACTCAGTCTAAGATAATGCCAATTTTTAATTCTTCCCTTCTTTGCAAATTTTCATACCAAGGATTTATTTTGTTGCCCCCAAATCCTTAATAGCAAATGAATGTGCTAATTGTTGTTTTAACCCCTTAATGTGATCTTTATTAGACCTAGTTGCAAGCATATCATCAACATATAAACATAAAATAATGTAGCTATCATTATCCAACCTCTTAAAATAAACACAATGATCTGAACGATACCTAGTGTATCCATGCTCATGCATAAAATTGTCAAATTTAAGGTACTACTACCGAGGTGCTTGCTTCAAGCCATGTAAACTTTTTTTTCCAATCTGCACACTAAATTCTTCTTACCTTTGACCTCAAATCCCTGTGGTTGTACCATATATATTTCTTCATCCAAATCACCATGAAGGAAAACTATTTTAACATCAAGTTGCTCCAAATGCAAATCTTTAGTAGTCACAATACTTTAAATAGTGCAAATATAAGTCATTTTAAGAACAAGTCATTTTAACAACAAGCCATTTAACCTCTACTCTCTTCTTTCAACTTCTAAACCCATTTATTCTATAAAGCCCTTTTACTTGCAGGTTATTTACATAAATCCCAAATCTAATTTTTCAGCAAGGAGTTCATTTCTTCTGTTAGTGTAGACTCCCACTGAATCTTTGAATCCACATGCACAACTTCATCATAATATTCAGGTTCACCAGCATCTATTAATAAAATAGAATACAAAGAGGGAGAAAATCTGACTAGAGGTCTACTTAGTCTTGTTGACCATCTAACATTCACTGGGGTGTGTGGTATATGTTGTTACGGTTGTTGTAGGGCATCAGGGTTTGCTAAAACATCATCTTTTCGAGTATCATTCAACACTACATAATCATTTTCTTTCTTCTCATGTTGCTGCAACGGATCTTTGTACAACACTCTCATTGAATATGACATCCTTGCTTCTTACAATTTTACAATTTTCAAAATCCTAAAGTCTATAACCAAATTCATCAATGCCATATCCAACAAATACACATTTCTTTGACTTAGCTTCCAGCTTGGTTCTATTTTCATACTCTATGTGTGTAAATGCTTCACAACCAAAGGATTTGAGAAAAGAATAACTCACCTTCTTACCAGTCCATGCTTCCTTTGGAATACCCTAACCCAAAGGAGTAGAGGGACATCTATTGATCAAATATATAACGGTTTTGACAACCTTCACCCACATGTTTAAGGGTAGCCCAACATGCAACCTCATGCTCTTTGCAAGCTCCATCACTGTCTTGTTCATGTGTTTAGCCACTCCATCTTCCTGTGGCGTCTTTGGAACAATTTTCTGTCTACGAATACCACTAGAGGAACAATAATCTTCAAATTCATTGCTATAATACTCATCGCCATTATCAAATTTGAGATAGTTTATCCTTTTACCAGTCTCATTCTCAACTGAGCATTTCCATTTCCTAAAAGTTTGAAATACATTGGATTTCTATCCAAGGAAATGAATCCATACGTTTCTAGTTGCATCATCAATATATGTAATATAATAATGAGAGCCACTAAGGGAAAATACTTGAGATGGTCCTCATACATCTGTATGCACAAGCTCTAATTCCTTTCTTTTGTTTTCCATACGCACAACTTTAATTGAAATCCATATTGACACATTTTAGACTTGGTAAAACTTTCTTTGAATGAAGTAATTCATACCTTTCTCGCGTTATGTGCCTACTAAGTCTGTTGTGCCATAGTGTTATTTCACAATTTACAACATCTGTTTGTTTTCCGTACTCAACTGCAACAACTGTTCCTAAACATTCATTTTTCTCTGAAACAACTAAAGTAGAAGAAATAGTATGACATGTACAAAGATATAAGGTGCCTACTTTTACACCCTTTGCTACTACAAGGCAACCTTTTGAAACCTTCTAATTTTTATCATTAAAAGTAACTATGCAACCTTCATCTCCGAGTTGCCTTGCTGAAATTAAATTCCTATTGAACCTTGGAACTTGTCTTATCTCTTGTAGTAGCTAATGATTTCCATTCTACAACTTCATTTTAATTTTGCCCTTTCCAACAATCAGACAAGGTTCGTTATCCCCCAAATAAACAAGCCTAAAATCCCATTGGACATAATCAATAAAATAAACTCTATAGGGTGTAGTATGAAATGAAGCTCCTGAATCTAAAATCGATGAATCATCAACATTTTCTAAGGAAAGAAGCAAAGCATCCTCTTTGGATTCGTTACTTACAATATTTGCCTCCTTGTTCCCTTCTTGTTTTTTTTTCATTGTTCTTTCGAGTCCAACAATCTTTTTTCTTATGCCCTGGTTTTCCACAGTACCAACAATCTCTTGGTCCTCTAGGTTGAGACCTCTTTCTCTTTAATTTCCTCTTGATTTCCCATGATTTCCAAAATTATTTCCTCTCATTCGTTTTGCCTCTGCTTTCTGCATTCAAAAACTTCTTGATGTAGACCCAACTGAGCTTTTCCTACAAGTTTCCTTACAAAAAATAACACCAATCATATCATCAAATTTTAGGGTATTAGATCCAGAAACATAATTACTCGCAGACATTACCAAGCCATTTCAACTTTTAGGCAAAGAACACAAAATCAAAAGTCCTAATTTCTTTATCAAAATTAAATTTACAGAAGATAATTGACTAGTAACCGTATTAAGCTCATTTAAATGATCAACAATAGATCCACCTTCTGCCATCTTCATATTAAATAAACGCTTCATTAGAAATACCTTGTTTGAAGCGGTGGGTTTTTCATACAACCTTGCTAGGGTTTGCATCAACTCTTCAGTCATTTTTGCTTTTGTAATATGAAATGTCATCAATTGTGCCAAGCATAATCAATATTTCCAAGTTCCTTTCTATCCAAAACATCCTAGTCCTCATCTGTAATAGCTATTGGTTTTTTTATTCCAATGGCCACCATAAATCCTTTTGGTAAAGATAGTTCTCCATTTGCATTTTCCATAACTAAAGGTTCTACCCATTAAAGTTTTCAACCCTCATCTTACTCTTGTCTGCGATCTCTCTCACTCAATCACGAGACTTGCACTCAACTGTGAGACCTTCCTACAAAGAATAACTGAAACAACCAGCCTTTGATACCACTTGTTGTCGTTAGGAAATAATGTAACGGGATGTACCCGTCGGGGTAACGGGGTATCGGGAGGTTCCCGACAGTGTATCAAGATGTTCCCGACGGGGTAGCGGGAGGTTCCTGACGGTGTATCATGATGTTCCTGACGGGGTATCCGGAGGTTCCCGACGGTGTAATAGGATGTACCCGTCGGGGTAACGAGATGTATGTGTTAGGGTAACGGGATGTATCCATCAGGGTAATGGGATGTATGCCGTCAGGCTGACATGTATCGGGATGTATCCAGAAGGTTCTATTATTGTAGTCGACATGTTGTATGTGGCCCTCCCTATACCCCATCGGGAACATCCTGATACACCGTCGGGAACCTCTCGATACCCCTTTACCCCAACGAGTACATCCTGTTACATTATTTCCTGACGATACTTGTTAGGATTAACAAGATAGAAATAGCAATTACATGCAAATATAACCAATATCAGGAAATATTAAATCATACAGAAGAGAACACAAGACACAAAGATTTAACCTGGTTCACCCAATCCTTGGGTTACATCCACCAATAACGAGTCCAATATTCTTATTATCCTGTGATTACAACCTGATTACAATTCGTAATCCCTTACAACTTAATACCACCACAAGAAGCTACAATCTCAACATACATCATAAAATCCTAACCCTAAGCCTTTTTATACAATCTTTTGCTGCTTACAAAATTAGGGCTAGAATAAGCCGACAAATAGAAAAAATATAACTCCCAACATCTTTTACAATAGTAAATTCATTTTTGGCTTCAAGGGCCCTGCCCCTCGACCCTGCCCTGCATCATGATAGGGAGCACGCCTGGGTCCATTGACCCCAGGACCCTGCATGGGGGGCACTTTCCCCAAACCCTCGTAGTAAAATTTGGGGGGAACTATGCTAGATGAAGTAGGGAAAAATTAACCTCTGAGTTTGATTAGGCTTTACATCCCAACACTAATGAAAGGAAAATACACTTGTTATGACTGTTATGGTCATTTTCAATTGAAAGAGACATTTGTGGTATTATTTAAGTTAATATATAACAAGACGTGTCATATGTCATGCAAAGAGGCACGCGTATGGAAATATGAAGAGTTGAATATTTGGAAATATGAAGGGCCTTGCATTTGGGATCTGAAGAGACCTTCATGTGTATGATGGAGACTCTAAACACAAACTATTTATATGATTGCCAGTGTATTATAATTGAATAAAAGTGAAAGTCTTGTACTTGAACATTTCTTTATCAATAAAAGATATACTTTACTGGTGTGGCTGTGTTTTTCCCTCTAGTTGGAGGGTTTTCCCGAGATGAATGTCATTAATCTTTTGTGTATTGTTTTTACTCTTCTTTATTGTCGTTTATCTCTATTTTTGAGCTAAAACATTAATATGGTATCAGAGTTAGGTCGAATAAAAATAATTAAGGGAGAATTGAGATTTATAGCTTGATAAATATTCTCATACTTGTTGGTGTCTTGATTAAGCTTCTCAGGATTTCTATGTGTGTCTATGGATGACATTCTTAATAGATTGGATGTCAAGGATGTTAGAGTATTTATGTCTTCTAAGTTGTTGTTCTCTCCTATGGTTCTCTAGTTTTGGGTTCTCTTGTTCGAATCTTTGTTTGATTAATTGGAATCTAGAGGGAAATCTAATATTGGAAAGCAAGTATGATGTTTTAGCGACCCAACTCCTTGAAATCTATAAACTACAAATGGAACAAGTCAGTGCATGTGAAGAACATAGTAAGGGATTTTGGTGAGAGCACTATTACAAGAGTAATGCTCGAAGTCTATGGCCTTTGATGCCTTCATTGTGATCGTACATGGTAAACCTCTTTTACCAGAACAAGAATTTTGCAGAAAATAATTCCTTGCCTTCAAGATCTTATTCTAGAAGGAGTCAATAGACTGGTTGTTGTTGTGCAACACATTGTGAGAAGCATGGGTACTACCACAATCATGATTGAGAAAAAGGCACGTCAAAAGGCAGTTATGTCTTTAGTTTTGATAAAGGAATGGCATCACTATGGGCAGATATGTTTGCCTTTATCATTCATTTATTATTGTGGTCTATTTGATAGAATTCGTTACTTTCTTGATTGTAATGTCTAAGTTTATCATTCATTTTTCTAGCACTTCTTTATATCTCTTTTCATGATGGGTTGCATATTTGTTTGCTATCGTGTCGTGCTTGATGTCCCACTTTTCCTGTTACAACATTTTTATTTTGGTTAGTTATGATTTTACGGCTTGTCTTTGACATGTATCGTTTTCTTTGATTTGTCAAAGTTACTTGCTTCATTCATCCTGTCAGAGCTTCCTCGCTTGTCTTTATCATGGTCATTATATTTGTTTGTCTCCTTGTGTAACAATTCCTCCATAATTGAGATGGCTCTCTCAACAATTTTTATTGCAGTTTTAAAGAAAAGTTATAAGAGGTGTTTTGACTCCATAATGGGTGAGGAAAAGCCTTAGGATGCACTTTCCCCCTTTGCATTCACAAAATTTCAGTTAAATAAACACACAAATTGGACAGCTAAGAATGGACGCATTCGAGTAGGTAGACTTTCTTTCATATGCATCGTATATTGCTCCTTGTTGGACTAAACCAAATAATAAGTTGAAGTTTGGGGTAGCTTTAGATGGCTAGATCAAGGTCAAAACTTAGAAACTCGAGCCAAAAGATCAAGTGCTCTAGTCTCTCTAGGCAGTAGAAGTTTGCAACAACCTCCTGCACTCAAACCCATTTAGGTTGATAGCAATGGAGAAATCAAGGATACTATATTTTAATTCATAGTGATTTGGGCTATAGTTCACGTGGGTCATGTTAAAGTGGCCTCCAGTTTGCATGCATATGTGGAAGTTGTATGACAGAGCAAAGAGTGGAGGCAATAAAAGTATTTCTACTATTGTGTGTTGGCCTAGTTGCATGTTGTATTTTTTCTTGGCATAAATTTTAAATCTTTTTCATCTTAGCAATCAATGGTCTTCGGATAGTTTTGATGACACAATCATGCTGGCAAGAACAAGAAACAAGGAAGTTTCTTTAATTTTATTTTGTGATATTTGTAGCTCTAATAATTACTTATAGTCTTCAGGTTATGATCAAATGCTATATTGAGTAGTAGTTTATGAGTATTTTGTGTAAAGCTCCTTTATCTGAGTTTTTTGACCACTAATTTAGCAATCTCTGCAAATCTTAGGTTATTTCAAAGGTGGAACACGGCAATACAGGTTTTTGTTCTTCAAAAATCATAGGTGTGAGCTTGCAACGAGGGTGCCAACATATCCAAAGGTGGTTGAACCTCATACTATTATAGATAGACATTATCGTGCATACCGATCACTGATTGGAACTCGATCAATCCTAAGGAAAGGTTGGAAACTGTGGGCATAACAATAATTGACTTTATCACCAAATTGTTCTTGGTCTAGACATCAAGCTATTTTAGGATGGATACTTGAGAAAACTATATTTAGCAATAAAAGATTTTGATTGTGTTGAGCATATGCATTGGGAATAAAAACTCACAAATCTAGCTTCTCCAACCTTCCTAAGTGTGAATCAGTCCTAACAAGTGCAATATTATCTCATTAGGAAGTGTAGTGATTCTTCTTGAGGCTGTGAAAGCTGTCAGAGATTGGTTTCCATTAATGGAGGGAGGAGGAAAGATTTATGTTGAAGTGCGTTCTAGAGGAAAAATTCGATGTCAATATTTGTAGCAATAGGGCTACAATGATTGTTGTATGAATCTTGTTTGGCATTAACAGAGATATTAGCATTACTTTGAAGAGGTCATGAATTTTTTTATATATACTTATAGCATTGATATTTATGATAAGTTGTTTATCTCTCTTGGTTGCAAGATGCAACAAGATAAAGATTACATATTTAGAGGGAGATGTTGAGAGAGTGATATTGAACTCCAGAGGGAGGTTTCATTTGCCATCTTCTTACGAAAATCAGGTGCAAAGGGATAGTGAGAGATTTTGCAACATTGTTTGCAGTTTTGGTGGCACATTATCTTCAGTAAAAGAGGAAGATCCTGTTTAGAGAGAGACTAGTCAACTTCAAAGGGAGGTTATGTTAAAGAGGGAGATGTCCAACCCTTTGCAAAGCATGTGTGACAATAAAACACTTGGAATTAACTTCCTTTTTATGGTGTTTAAATTTGTACCTACTGAGAGGGACTCTTTGCTAAGAGAAAATCTTAGTGATTAATGCATTTTTCTTTGGGAGAAGTTTGAGGTGAAAGTCCTCATTCCACCCTCTGCAAGTAGGTATAGTGGAAATGCATTCTTCTTTCGGAGAAGTTTAAGGTAAAAGCCCTTATTCCATCCTTTGCGAGTAGGTATGGTGGACCACCCTCCTCGAGTAGGCATAGTGAGAGTGCATTCTTCTCTAGGAGAAGATTGAGGTGAAAGCCCTCATGTTACCTTCTGCAAGAATGTATGGTGGATCGTCCTCTACGAGTGGGCATGGTGAAAGTCATGTGTGTGACTCTATGACTTTAATTTTATGTGCTTATGAAGTAACTATGGCAAACTATGTTATGCTGAGATAACATATGTGATGAGAATATGTCATTGACATCTTTGATTGCAGCTATGTGTGTGTGCCTCATTAAAGATTTCTCTCTTGCTAAGAGGGAGTGTCAAAGATTAGTTGTGATAGAGATGTTTATCTCTGATCTTATGAAAGGAAAATATGCTTGTTATGACTGTTATGGTCATCTTCAGCTGAAAGAGACATTTGTGGTATTATCATATATATAAAAAGACATGTGTCATATGTCATGCAAAGAGGTATGCATATGGAAATATGAAGGGCCTTGCATTTGGGATCTGAAGATACCTTCGTGTGTAAGATGAAGAGTCTAAACACAATCTATTTATATGATTTTTAGTGTATTCTAATTGACTAAAAGTGAAAGTCTTGTACTTGAACATCTCTTTATTAATAAAAGATATACTTTACTGGTGTGGCTGGATTTTTCCCACTAGTTGGAGGGTTTTCCCAAGATAAATGTCAAGAGTTTTGTGTGTATTGTTTTTACTCTTCCTTATTGCTGTTTATCTCTATCTCTGAGCTAAAACGTTGACATAAAATGCTTCTCCACGATATATATATTTTCAGCTATTCATAAACATTTTTAATATCCATGAAAGCCCCATCGATTAAATAATATTTTGTTGACAATATATATATATATATATATATATATATATATATATATATATATATATATATATATATATATATATAGATATATCTATAAATATAAATATATATATATATATCTTGAAAATCAAATATTATTTAATCCCAATTCAAATTAAAACACTCTAGACCTGCAAATATTCTTCAAATTTATTTTCCTTCCGAGTCTTCACAATTTAAGCACTAGTGTGATTTCTTTGATGAATGCAGTTCTAGAATAAAATCTAGGTTTGCATTCATCTATCCCGTCAAATCCCTGATTGCTTTTGTCTTCTGAAATTGTCTGGCTCTAGCAAGTATCAAGAATCTTATCAACTTCAATAAAACATTTGAACTTGCTTGAAAAATCCTTATTTGTTGTTATCCAACTTGGCTCTAATACCATGTTTTGACCAGAAATGAAGATAAAGAGCAATAAACAAAATAATGAGCACTAAGACAACAATTAATAGTAGGAAAACCCTCCAACTTGAGGGAGAAAAACCCAACGACACAAAGCAAATCTCTTATTGATGAATAAACAGAAGTCTGAAACAAAATACAAACACAAGGCTCAAATTGAAGTGATCTTCACAACACAAGATATCAATGTAAAATCACCCATACAAATTCCTCTTGAATATAAAATTGTCTCAATCCTTCATCATCTTGCCGTTACAAAATGAAGACTCCTTCAAAGTGAGGACTCTTTGTTGTCTTCAATAAAAGATAGATTATTTAAATATTTCAAATTTAGGAAAGAAAGATAGGTCTTTATGTTATAACTTCAATAGTTGAATCTTGATAGCAATATCACAATCTTAAAAATAGCCATGACATAAATGAAACATCCCAAGAAACAAAATATTTGAGGTATGTAGTTGGTGAGTCTTCTATATGTAATTTTATTTATTTATGTTTGGATCGGTAAATGGCCAAAGCCTTTATATAATATTAAATATAAAAAAAACTCCATTGTTCTCCATTCAAACGGGCACTAGTAAGAAAGAATGGAGCAAGAAAACCTCCAGTCTTGCCCAGGACCGAAGTCCTATATTATATAGATTTTAAAAGGGGCATACCCTAGTATACTCAATATTTATTAGATCTTACATTGACCACTTTATCAGATCTTGCATTGACAAAAGAAATTTTTCTTGTTGCATTCAACTTATCTTTTCAAATTCAGACTTATGTTACTGATCCACACTTATTTGTCAAATATACCTTTTAGGATAATGTTTCAAAAGAAGCCTGCAAAGCAAAGAAGACTTTTCTTTCCACAAGGAGTCAGTAATATTAGTTCAAAAGAGTGTATGGAAAAGCGAAAATGAAGAGACCTTCTATATAACATACTTCAACACTTTTTCTTTTTAAATATATGTAGATAATTGAGAGTTAGTAAAGCTCCAGCTGATTTCCTTTATCAATTTATAATGTTAGTGTTCTTTTGATAATTTTGAGCTTTGACAGTGCTGATTTGAAAAGTAGCCTATCTTATTATGCTGGAAAGGGTTAGGAGTGGTTAGATGTTTCCATTTCTTCTTATTAATTGCTTACTGTAATTTCTTAATATGTTTCCTTATATGTTTCATTCGAATTTTATACATCTTAATCTAATTCTAATTGTTCTTGAATGGTTTGAATTAAATAAAGTACAAAATGACAGTAAGTATTACAAGTTTCTGAAGATAAAACTATCCAAATTCTTCGTTACTTCATACATCGAAAGAACCAAATATGAAGATTTTCAAGATACTAGACAGAGGATTACAAAACAGAGTACTATATACAGAAATGTGATGATCAAGGGTGAAATTTTAAACTATGTGCCTAGAACAAAAGAAACTATCTATACTAGATAGTTGTAGAGGCAAGGTAAAAAGAAGGATACGAAAGGAAAAACCAAAGCCCTAACAACGATGAAAACCAAACATAGAAACATAGTGAGATACCGTCCAATAAACAAAGAAGCCCAAAGGCAGAACAGGAAGGACAAAAGAGAGGAACCACCATCTGGCGACCGAGGGGCAAAATTCAGCATCTAGGAAAAACCAACAAATTGAAGAAAACGAAAAAATTTAACCTTCCTTTTTCCAATACACCATAATAATCTCCACTATGTCCTTAGGGTTCTCGGTTTGGAAGCTCAACGGAAATTCAAAGGCACTTTTCTCCCTGCTAGACTTTTCCATATTAGGGATGTAGAAATTCAAGGCTTCAAGGTTATTGAGCTCCACTCCCGGTAGATTGTAGGAATTGAAGATGCTGAGATAGTGCTTGAGCTATGCCTTGCTATGATCTTCTATAATACCTCTCCACTCGAGGAGAAAATGGATATTGGCTTCTAGTTTCGACCACTCTTGAAAAAAGATGGCATTCTCTTAGATTACCAGAGAGGGGCATCTAGGGACAATGGCCAACTCGAAGCTCCCAGGTAGATGCACCATGTAAAGCTCCGGCAGAGGGATCCTAAGCTTGTCATCTATGCTCTTAACCGTTTCTTAAAGAACTACACACCAAATTGGATTGAAAATATTATAGCAAAGCTTGATAATCACCCATATCTCCACTTCGGCTCTAGTCAAGCACCCTATAAAGGAACCTACAATGTCACTGTTGGTTCTCCAAGTAAAGTCATAATTGAAGACACCCTCCCTTAAGGTGCGACTAACAATGATTCTGGTCATGTCATCCACAGGGTTTAAAAGTCGGTTCCATCTTTTTGGTTTTACATTGCCTCTAAAGACCATAGTATGAACCTCTTAGGAGTGAAATAAACTAACATTGGAATCCATACTAAATCTAGAACTAAAGCAGGTGCTAAAGAGTCAAGGCAAAAGTGAGCAGTAAAAATAGAGACGTTTATTAAATAGGAAAATCAAACGCAAAGGAATGTTCCAGAAGTGGCGAAACCATTGACATTATCTGCTGATGGCAGCTAGATGGGAACCGAATATTGTTGATTAAAGATGATCACGAGTGTCAAACTATGATGAAAAAAGGGGGAGTTTGAGGAAGTTTTATAGGCTAGTAGTTTTTATGATGATCATGTTAAAAAAGAGGGCACGAGAAAGTTTAGAACTAAGGTTAAAAGTTTAAGATAGTCAATTATATAGATAATCTAGTTCAAGGGTTAATAAAAGGATATCTTCTCCATCACCCTCTTTGTTCGCTAATTGATCTGCCTCTAAGTTACCTTCTCTATATATATGTTTGAATCTTACCTCTTCAAATTTATCCATTAGATTGAGAATATTCTCTAACTTGGAGTTTAAGATCCAATTCAATGTGCTTCTTTTTCTCAAAGTGTTGAGAATTATTTGGGGAGTCTCCTTCAATAATTATCTTTTTGATTTTTAATTTATTGCTATACTTTAGACCTTCATGTACTGCTTCTAATTCTGCAATATTGTTGGTGGTTATGCCTAGTGGTTTAGCTTTCTTCAGAATCCATTTTCTAGATTCTTCTTTGATTGTAAATCCAATTCTTGCTATCCCTAGGTTTCCTCTTGAGGCTCCATCGAAATTGAGTTTTTTCCATCCTGTTGGTGGAGGTTCCCATTTACATTCACTTCTTGCTTTACAATCCTTTTTTTTATAGTAGAGTGGGGGGTTGATTAAATGCTGCCAATTTTTTTTAATTTTTGCATCCCATTCCGTGAATGAGCCTTCTTCTTTAGTTGTTATTC
Organism: Cupressus sempervirens; assembly: GCA_028749045.1. Classification (NCBI taxonomy): domain Eukaryota; kingdom Viridiplantae; phylum Streptophyta; class Pinopsida; order Cupressales; family Cupressaceae; genus Cupressus; species Cupressus sempervirens. Next base: position 158,767,608 of record CM053788.1, on the reverse strand, counting down.
TAAGGTAGCTGTCCATGACTTCCGTTATGCTTGCTTCGATCTTATCGAAAAGTGAATTTTTGTTCAACTCCAAATTATTGAAAATTCTTCTATTTCTTTCTTTGCTAGGGTGATATTCCATAATTCCCCATAAAAAAATTTGTTTGAATTTGTGGGCCAGCTAGAGAGATGTTCTTGCCCTTCCCCAGGTAGCGAAGAGGTTTAGTTGAGTTTTCTCTTTAGCCACTCCCAACATTCCTTGGCATATTTACAATGGTAAAATAAATGTTCTGTAGTTTCTGCTTCTTCTTTACAAAGGGAGTATCTAGAGGGGCCTTCAAAGCCCATTTTCCTTATTTTTTATGCTGTTAGAATACGGCTTTGAGCCATTGCCCAAAGGAAGATACCTGCCTTTGGTAGTCCTGCAGTGTCCCAACAAAGATTCAAAGGTATGTTTACTTCTTCCCATCTTTGGGTGTTGATTATTATCTTATATCCTTCCTAACTTTGTATGTTCCATCCTTTGAAGCTGCCCAGATAATCTTGTCTTCCCTGTTATGAAAGTTGATAGGACGATCTCTGAGAGTTTTCTCTAACTTTTCTTGTTCTTCAATTTGTAGGCCTAAGTTGGCTAGTGATTTCCACTTCCATGGAGTTTCTTCATTTGAGGGATCATTATACATATAGTCAGCTACTTTAGTTCCCCATATAGCTAATAATGTGTTTTTTAAATTGTAGGAATCTAAGCGGGGGAGTCCATTCCATGAATCTTCCCAGAAAAGGGCTTTATCCCCCCTTCCTAGGTCCCAGTTAACATACTTAGAGATTAGTGGTTGACATTTTTGAATGAAGTTCTAGATTATAGAACCTTTGGGGGGATTTTTAGTTCTAAGGAGAGAAGTATAATCTTCTGAGTCTAGATCTTTGCTGAACATAATTTTGGCCCATTTGCTATCTCTTTCTTGGCACATCCACCAAACTTGTTTGGCTCCTAAAGCTTCGTTTTGCCATTCTAGATTTTTAACTCCTATTCCCCTTGCTTCTTTAGGCTTGCAAATTTTTTCCCATCGGATGAGAGCTGCTTTCTTTTTGTTTTTTGTTCCTTTCCAAAAAAAAATCTCTAAGTTTTGTTTCTATTTTTGGCATAAATAGTTTTGATAGTTGAAGGCATGATAGTTGGTAGGTAGGTAGTGCTGCAAGTACTGCTTTAACTTTAGTGGTCCTTTTGGCTTTGGTTAACCATTTGCCTTTCTAGGCCTTTGTATGTTTGTCTATTCGTTCTAGAATGTTTTCCCATCCTTGGTCCTGTTTTGAACTTTTTTCTAGAAGGATTCCAAGATACTTGCATGGGAATGTACCTTTCTTGTATCCTAGATAATGATAGATATAATTTTCTTCTTCTATTGATGTATTGAGGAAGAAGATTTTTGACTTTTCAGCGTTGATTTTTTGTCCTGAAGCTTTAGTATAATTATTTATGATAATTTTAATTTTTTTTGCTTCTGCTCTAGAATTGATGCCTGACAGGATTGTGTCATCAACAAATTGCTGATGGGTGGTGTTAGCAATGTTGTTAGCTACTGTTATACCTTGGATTTTTGTTACTCTTTGAGCAGTTTTAATAGATCTCCCGAAGGTTACTACCATGATGATGAAAAGAAAGGGTGAGATTAGGTCCCCTTGTCGAATACCCCTAGTGATGCTAAAAAAACCTTCTGGAGTACCATTGACTAGGATGGATATTTTTGGGGTTGAAATGCAATTATAAATAATATTTAATCCATCGGTTTGAAAACCCAAACGCTTCTAAGGTTTTACATAGGAATCTCCAATCCACCTTGTCGTATGCTTTTTGAATGTCTAGTTTCATCAGCATACATGCTTCTTTATTCTTTGATGCTGAGTGGATTGTTTCTTGAATGATGGAAATTTCATCTAATATGGATCTCCCTGGTACAAACCTTGTTTGCTCTTCCGAAATAAGTTTGGGAAGGATAAGTTTAAGGTGGGTTGCTAGGGCTTTAGACAAGATTTTATAAATTGTGTTACAAAGCGCTATCGGTTTGAAGTCTCTAGTTTCTTTGGCATTGCTCTTTTTAGGTATTAATGTGAGAAAAGTATGGTTAATTTCTGTAAGTAGCGTCCCTCCATTTCTGGTGGCTTCAATTGCTTTCCAGAGATTTTCCCTAATAATTTCCTTGATTTTTGAAAGAAGAATGATTGGAACCCGTTTGGTCTACGTGATTTATCTAGGCTAACATTAAAAAGAGTTGTTTTGATTTCTGTTAATGAAAAGAGTTCGCTTAGAAATTTATTATCTTCTTCCGAGATAATTTTTGGAATTACTTTTAACATCTTTTGGGCAGATAGGTTTAAGGAGTCAAAGTTGTTGAGGGTATATTTGAAATAATCAACAAACTCCTCCCCAATTTTGGCTGGATCAATTTCCATGTTACCCTCTTTGTTTTTTATATTCGCGATGTTTTTAAAGGCTCTATTTTGTATAGTGCTATTATGGAAGAATTTTATATTTCTATCTCCTTCTTTCAGCCATTTTTCCCGAGACTTTTGTTTCCAAAATACTTCCTCCTTTGCTAAGATATCTTTTTGTTTTGCTAATAGTTTTTTTTCTTTCATATACTGTTCATTATTCATTCCATGTTTAATTATTTCTATGTTCAATTTTTTAAGTTTTTCTTCGATATCTAGTTTTTGTTTGAATATGTTATTAAATTTCATTTTATTCCGTTCTATAATTTTCCTTTTAAGTGTTTTCATTTTGGTCACAAAACGGAATATTTTTGATCCTTTGACTTGTTCTTCATTCCACAAATTCTTAATATTATCCATAAAGTTTTTATCTAAGAACCACATTTTTTCACATTTAAAGGGAATACTAAGGGGTTTAGATGGTTCAATAATATCTAAAGTTACTGAGAAGTGATCTGAACTTGCTAGTGGCAATATGTCTGCTTTGATCTCCATGTTGATTGTGCTTAAATCCCTTTTGAAAAAGAATCTATCTAATCTTTCTGCAATGTAGTTGAAATCTTTTCTTCTGTTATTCCATGCAAATATCCCATTTTTAGTTGGGATATCAATAAGTGAGTTTTTTTTTGCCCATGCTCTGAATTCCTTTGTTGCCTACGTAGTTCCTTGGATTCCCCCATATTTTTCTTCTCTTGTCAATGTTGCGTTGAAGTCTCCTCCATTGAAATTTTTTTCTTATTTGTGGTTATAAAAATGCTGATTTCATTACATACTGCTATTTTGTCTGCTGTTTGGGTAGGGCCATAGATGTTTATTAATATGAACTCTATCTTATTTCTTAGGCTTGATACATTACATCCCATCCAGTTGGAGTTACTGGTCATCATATTAAGTGCTATTTTCTTGGGATTCCAGATTATTCCCAGCTATCCTGATACTCCATTAGACTCTTTTAATTCTGATTTCCATTGTCCTAACTTTAATCCCAACTTATTTTCTTCTTCTGCACTTAATTTTGTTTCCAGTATTAATATTATTTCTAATTCAAATATTGTGAGGTTACGCTTTAGTAAGCGTTTTTTGCTAGGGGTGTTTAGGCCTCTAGCATTCCAAGTTGTGATTCACATTGATCCTTGGGAAGGATCTTCCCCTTCCCTACTTGAAGAGTTTCACTGATTTTTGTTTGTTTCTTAGCTTGACCTACTGCTTCCTTTATAGTTTTTAAAGGGATTTCCTTCCTCTTTTAGCTTTTTGTTTTCTGCAATTAGGTGTTTTAATGCCTTCCTGATTAATGGATATCCCCAAGTTATTCAGATTTATTTGCTTGCTGATTTCTTCTGGCTTTTCTGTATCCTCTATTTGTTTTTCTACTATAATTTCTTGGATAAATTGGTATTTTACTGAGTTTTCTTCTTTTTCTGAATAATTCCTTTCGTCCTCTTTTTCTAAGTTTCCTTCTTAATTTGTCTCTAATCTTTCTTCCATGATTCCAAATTCTTCCCAATTCCGATTGTTCTCTTTCTGATCCTCTATTAGGTTGTTTGTTTGGCTGCCATTTATTTCTATATCTTTTAAAATAGTTTTTATATCCAGGGGGATAAGTGTTTCCTTGTTGAAATCTTGTTCTATCCTGCTATTCACTTCCATCACCGTGTCAAATATGTCCTTTCCATTTGATAGTGTCTGCCAGAAGTTATAGCTTTTTTTCTTGGATTTTTTCCGAATGGTTACATTACTCCAATGATCTTATCCAACTGTTGGAAGTGTGATAAGTTGGGTTTGTTCCTTTGTATTTACCATCCCCATATTTGTCTAGTTATCCTTATTTATCTTCCCATTTGTTACCAAATCTGCTTGCAGCTGCTGATCTTCCTTTGTTGTTGTCCTCTGTTTTTCTCTATTTATATCTTCTGACATTATCTTTGTCGTTTCCCTTATTTTTCCTGTAGAAATTCTACTTACTGAATCCTTGTTTGTTGCTATTGTATGTTCCAAATGGATTTGTTCTGCTATAGTTAATTGATCTTCTATATCATTTTGGAGGAGTAGGACCTCATGCTCTAATATATTGATCTTTTTCATACTGAGCTCCAATTCTTCTAAACTTTCCTTATTCTTTCTGCATTCTTTACATGTCTTTAGTTCTGAAAGTGTGGTTTGATTTTCTTTACTTTTCTTCTTGTTCTGTTTCCTCTACTTCCTTTGTATTTGTCTAATTCTGCTTCCTTAGATTCCTTATCTTGCCTTCTGTCTTTGCGACTCTCTCCATTTTTCCTTTTATTATTGCCTAACTGATCTCTTATCTCCCTTAGTGAGTCTTTAAAGTTGTTCTTGGTATTATGCACATTGAAGTCCATTCTCTTGCTTCGGTTGAATTCCTCTTCATAGTGAGTGAAAGCTAATCTATAGATTGATCTGTTGGTTATTACTTTTTTTGACTTGATAGCTAATTGGTTTGTCTTCATTTTTATTAGGAATTTGATCTTTCTTGGTGTTTTTAAATTTGCTTCAATTCCTATTAATTCTCCTAATGACTGCCCTATTCTAGTTAGGATGTCGGAATCATTTAATTTTGGAGGAATGTTTTCACATTCTATCCAAATTGTTTTTTCTATTTCTTGGTTTTTATTATCTTCAAAGTTTGGTTCCCATGCAATAAAATCCATTGGGAATCCTTTGTAAAAGCAGTTAGAAATACCTACTAATTCATTTCTAACTTTACTATTTTGACATTGAACATATAAAGAATGATTATAGTAGGAGATAACGTTACTTACCTGGGATCTGTAGATCTTGATTATGTTCCTCACCAGTTTGTCTTTGAGATTTTTTGGTCCCTTCCAGATCACATATGCTCCTAGGTCTGGGCATTCTTTCTATTTCATTTCGCTTGCTTTATTGCTGGTGATAATGGTATCTTTATCATCAATAGGGTTTTTCCTAATATTATGCATCGTTCGGGTTTCTTCTATCTTTGATCAATTTTTCAAATTTTTCCTGTGAGGTGGGATGTATACAAAGGGCTTTGCCATATTTTTGGGTATTTGATTTTGCTTTTGTGCTTGGGTTTTGGACAGATTCAAGTAGGGTTTGGTCTTACCTAGAGGAATACTATTTATAGCCAAAATTTTTGAAGGTCGGGGTAGAAAGCAGAGGCTTGAATTTGTGGTTATAGATGAATTACTTTGCATACCTCCAACGCTGATGTATTTGGTTTGCTCAAAGAAGTCTTTTTGATTTTTTAGTCGTTGCTTTGTTGCTTCTATTTTGGCACTTTGCTTCGGAATTGTCTGATTTGCATTGTTCCTTTTATTTTTCTGTTTTGTGACTATCTGTCATCCATCTTCATCCTTGTTCTTCTGGTTATTGATGATGGCTGCATTCTAGGTTGCATGGAGTTGAACTAGGGTTTCAAAAGTATTTGAACTTGCTTCTGGTTAGATGTTTTGCCATTCTTCCAAACTTTCTGATAAAATTTCATAGTGGTTTTTGAGTGTGATACTGTTCTTCCTTGCTTGCTGAGGATGTTTTGAAACTTGTTTGGGATTTTTCGATGGTCTGGAGTCCTTCGTGGAAACAAGGCATTAATTATCGTGTTTTGCCGGATAGCCTGGTTTCTTTAGTGCGATTTGCCTTCGTGTATTAGGGATGGTGTTGACATTATTATTAATAAACTTCTTGCCTTTCACACTTTTTGCTAAATTGGCTCTTTTTGCCATGTTCGCATTTTTGTAAGAAAAAATAGTGACATACGATAAATTATTTATATGTAATTTTATTTATTAAATTATTTGTCAATGGCTGAAATAAATGAATATTATTTTTCTTATTCTAAAAGAATGGGCAAAATCAAGTGATGTTTACAATCAATATTGTATAACTCTTTGATTTTCGTAGATTCTATTTGACAAATTTCTTCTTTCTAAATGGTTGTTTCAAGTGTAGTTAAATGGCAATAAAGATCTTGACAATTTTCTTTACTGGTTGAATATAAATGAGTACATTCATTTTGTTCCACTGATAAGGTGCTTAGTATGTTATATCGTAGCAAATTGTACACATTGTAGTAACATGAAGCTTAGTTTGGTTTCTAATACTTTTCTAGCCAAAGGAGAAGGCCTATATCAATTGGTGAATTTAATGATATTGCAGATTGATATCTCTATTGTACAACACATATGCAGAAAAAATAAGAAAATAACTAAAAAGCAAACATCTTATTAAGGGCCTGTTTGGTTGCTGGAATTGGACATGAATTGGCATTTACCAATTTTGGAAAATTTGTAATCTGCACTTTGGATGCGCCTAATTCGAATTGGAATTTGGATTAATTTGGGTTTGGTATCCCCATTTACCCCCAAATAGTGGAATTCAATCTTCCATCTAAATAGGTGGAATTGGACAAATTCCCATTCTAATTCCACTTTTACGAAAATGAGTATTGGAAAATAAATTGAAATATAAGTTTTTTGAGTCTGCTTTTAGTAATTGGAACTGGTAAAAGATATCTAATTTAATATGGCATCTCTCCATAGTAATTAATTGGTTCATAGCATAAATATGATCTTCGACACTGGCCCCTGTTCTAATAAATTGAGGCTTGATTCTACATAATTGTTTTTGTTGAAGATTGTGATTGTATTCAGCTTTATGTCTTATTGTTTCATGGTGCTTATATTAATTTAGAAATATGTTCCTGATCAAATTTGTTTTGTTTCTTGATAAAAATGTTAGCTTTTCTATCTGGTTTCTGGTAAGGTGAAGGCAATATATCTATGGTGAAAATAATATCCAATAGATCTATGGGTTTTTTGCTTTTTGGGATCTGGTTAAGGGTAAGAATATGGGCATGTAATTTTTCAAAATTAAATTTTTTTTGACAGAGTTGTGGTTTCCTTGCTAATAGGGATCCAACTGATTGTAACTTGTGGGTTTCTTACTTTTCTTATTTTGATTTATGGTCGTTTGTAGCTTTCTTGTGCTTATGGATTTGATTAATGGTGAATTGGGTTTTTTCCTCTTCTCAATTTTTTTTTGGATTGGTACTTTTGGATCTAATAAATGGTATTCCATGGCTTTCTTGCTCTTCTGGGTATTGTTTTATAGTGTGATTATGGAGATATATTTTTCAAGATTTGTGGTTTTCTTGTTCTTTTGGATCTAGTGGATTCTTTGTTTCTTGTCGAAGATTTTGATTGTTTCTTTGAGAGGCAAATTGGGAGGAAAGGTATGGCTGAGTGAAGGGCTTGAGGTCGAGCCCTGCAGGGAACAAGACTTTCTGGAAGTTGTAGAACACATTTTACTTGCCAATTTTCTATAGCTATTTGCTGTTATGAAGCTCATGTTTATCATTTTCAGTAAAGTTACTAATTGATTAATTGAAACACTGAACAATGATATCTTGTGTGAAGACAATCTTCAGGTTGTTTTGCAATTCCCAAAATATGTAACCAAACTAGGAAATGTATCTTCTGATCATGAATTCTAGGTGAACCAAACATTTGCAACTGCGTTCTGAAAACTGTAATCTGCATTTGAAATTCCATAATTGTTCAAATTCCAAATTTGGACAATTCTAGTGTCACTAATTCTGACTACCAAACGGGCCCTAAAGAGTCTGGAAATCAGTGTTTCTTTTAGTTTATGGGAAGTGGGGTCAGGCTTCAAGGATGACAAACATATTGTTTAGATTTTAGGGATTATGAAAACAAATATGTAAAAAATGAATATTTGGAATAATTACAAAAAATTGTAAATAGAGCTACTATTTATTGTGTTCATGTAGAGCATGAGTGAAAGAAATTGAAATTCATACAAAGTTGAATGGTTATATGACTGTTATTAGTGACAGTGAATCTTAGTAGTTCTCAGGGACAAAAATTTATGTATGGAATCCAATTAATTGGGATCTGATTAGGAAAATCTTGGGAAACAGAAAAATATTGAAATAATAAAAAAAGAGAAAAAAGCTACTATTGTTATTTTGAGGAAAATAAAGGGGGAAAATGTTGGAATTAGAAATTGGAATGGGGATTTTGGGGCAACAATCCCTAGTGGGATTGAGAGGTAGTGCTCGCTAGGGTTCTGGGCAATTTGTTCATCTCTATGAGAGAATGGGTATTGGTTCAAGGTGTAGTTATCATGGCATGTCATTTGTTTTCTATGAATATATAGAGTTATATAATATAATAGAATATCAATATCTAAAATATATAAATCTAATATTTTTTACAACATATAAGAATGTTTCTATAATATTATGTATTTTTAAATATTTATATGATATTTAATATTGTATTAGTAACATTTTAAATGTATAAATCTATAAATAGATTAATAATCTATAATTTATAGTATATTATATATAATATAATATACAGGGACATTTACACTTTAAATTCACATCTAATGAAATATTACACCAATGTTTATGCCATTGACATTTTGATTCATAATATGTACTCATGGTACACCCTTTGTTTGACATATACATCAATATAATAGAGGATTGGTATACACCTCCCTCTTGATATTATTGGCAACTTTGTTATTGGTCAATGTTCATGAGTTCATATAAATGGACAAATTCATTGGCATTGATTTGAGCCATTTTAGGGTTTTGTATAGCCAATTTTTGTAGAGTTACTTTCAATAGAAGCCCTTAATTGGGATTTTGGACAAGACCTTGAGCAAGTCCAAGGCTATATAGGACTTGAACCCAATGAAGAACCAAATTTTGCAATATATGAGCTTTTACGGGCGAACCTGGTAATATTGGTCCTGGGGCTAGGTTTTATTATTTTGTTCTTTTAAGAAAGCTTCCTATCCTCTTTCTTTGTTTTTAAATTATTTAATTCTTGTAAGAGAGCTCTATATTCTCTTAAGAAAGCTCCATATCCTTTCTTTTAGCTAGTGATATTGTTATTTATAACAATTTGTAGAGAATGTCCTCTTTCTCTTCCTCCTAGGTGACTGTAGTAGAGAATGGGGTAGGGTTTTTATATTTTTTAGGTTGTGGGCCTTGGTTGACCCCATTTTAGGTTTAGGATTAGAATTTTTCATTTTCTAAATTGCAAGGTTTGTTTTTATAAGGATTTTAAGGGACTTATTATCATTTTTGGGATTTTTGAGGGATCATCCTACTATTTTCACATGCGGAGGGTTGTTGGGAATTTGCAAGGATGGGATTATATGGGGGTTCAGAAATAGGGATGATAGGTACCTTTGTCTCTAACTTGCAAACCTAGGGAACAACCTTCATTTAAGGAACAACCTCAAACCTTGGGAATGTGTCCCTTGACCACATTGCTAAAAATGGTGACTAAACAATATGCATTAGATAACATCACCAATAGCTCATACTTGAAGAACTTGTGTACAAATTCAAGTGTCTAGACTATATTAGCAGAACGAACTTGTTTGATATTAGATTCATTCACTTGGGATCATCAAAACCTATTATAACACATTAGTTCTATGCAAAAGTGAGAATAAACTATGCAATATACATTTTTCACTAGACTAGGAGCTTGAGGTTTATGTGTGACGAGATAGCAGTATCTATTCACTAAACTCATAAAATTTTATAAACTTGTCATCTACAAGCTGAACAAACTGTTTGATATTAGATTCCTTCCTTTGCAATCATTGGAATCTATTATAACACATTAATTATGTACAAACATGAGAGGAAACTATGCAATCTTTAGGCATATAAATTTTCACTAAACTAGGTACTTGAGGCCTCCACATGACAAGACAGCAATATCTACTAATTGAACTCGTGCAAATTAATTAGCAACTGATCTAACCAAGTAATTGATAACCATCTTAAACTTATATTAGATGCCTTAACATGAAATGGTTCCAAGTCTTATGCTGTGCCAGTAATGTGCAATAATGAAGAAAATTTTACTCTTTTTTATGGGCATGTTAGAAATTTCACTAGAATAGATATTGGAGTTTTTCATCTTATGAGATAGCTATAGCCATTGCCTTAAGAAAATTGATATATATGAGTTGGCATTGCTATAGAACTACTCAAATGCATCGAGGCATTATGAAGTAGTTTATGATTACTAGTAAAGTAGTTGTGCTTAGCAACCAAATAATGCCCCAAGGATTAATATTGCAAAGCTTAATCATAAGTACTACATAAGAATAACTTGCATTATCGTTTAAACCTTCACAAGTTAATTACATGCTTCTAAGATTATCATTTTTTGTTTTACGAAAAGCTCATCATTGCAACTACAAATTATTTGACTACAATAAAATATATTCCCAAATCCTTATAGGCATAAAAACATCTGCATGACAATAATACCCCATATGTACAGAATCAAGTTTGAATGTGAAATTTAAGGAGACACCCAAATTCACTTGATCAATTTATGGATATCATGCATGGTTGTCAAAGATTCTAAAGATAATGATCATCAATTCGTATTGTTTTGGTCAAAGTTTATCATGTTAGATGGTGATTTGTTCATGTGGAAGCCCATTAGAGAAATTGGCCTTTCTTATCCACCCGTCATTGGCATGGGCATCAATGATGTTCACCATAATGTCTTAAATCCTACATGGGGGACAATAAGCCACACACCTATCATTACACTAATTTATTTAATACTTAACATCTAAGAAAAATATATGATAAAATTGCATGGTGGTCAAACCAGTGTTACAGGACATGGACCCAGTTTGGATTTGGCAAGCTGATTTTAGAGTTGGACCTAGACTCGGAAAAAACTCGACAAATTGGAAAATCCAAGAAATTGAAAGATTTTTAAGGATTTAAAACTTATTTCATGAAATCCTATAATAAATAAACCTTAAAGATACAATAGTCTCATCAAATAGAAGCTACTTTGAACACATACACAAGTTTACATTGATCATATAAGTATGAATGCAAATTTTAGGCTTTAGCTGAAAGAAATAAGCTATTTTAAATAACACATTAGAAGTATAAATAGTGTCAAATGTCTACAAAACTCATGGAATGTGAAATCCATGGCTAACTTGCAAAGAACGTGTGAATGCAAGTTACTAACTCCTCTAAATATGTGAATGCAAGCTACTAACTCCTCTAAATCCATAAATGCAAACTACCACTCTCCTATAAATGCATGAATGCAAGCTACTAATTTGCACAAACGATCGGCAATCCTTATTACCTCTTCAGTCAATTTGCTGGTCTGCTCTTGAATGCCTCAATATTTTTTTCTCAAATGCCTCCTTTTCTCTTTTTGTGTTTGCAAACAATAGAAATGAGCTTTAATGGTTGAGAGGCAAATAAACCCCCTTTTGAAAATTTGAAAACAATTAATTTTCTTTTTTCTTTTTCTTGTATGTTGATCATGGCAGAGTTCTGAGTTCTTGACTCTATGAGTTTGCCGAGTTCGACATGCTCGGTGAGTTTGGCCAAACTCGACTAGACTCAAAGATTGTGGGTTCCATGCTCCCTAGAATTGGGAGAATCGAATTGGCTATGGACTCATAGAGTCTAACTAAGATTTGCAAACTCATGGAACTATAGGTTAAACACACACATCCTATCATTGGTGGAATTAAACTTCATTCATAATAGTTCTCCTTTGGAGCTTTAACACAGATTGATAGTATTAAGAAAGAAGATTGAATACCATATGGAAACCCTTTTATAATGTAAAAAATAAACGATACAAAATGCATTGCACGACTTGTTATAGGTATTTGTTATACAAATACAACATATAGAATTACAAACAACTTAAAACAACATGTAGTAACATTGGCAACATCTGTTATAAAACATAATTTTGAAGGTATAGTTTCTTGTATGATTGTATAAATAATTAAAATACGCCATAAGAAATCATAGTAATATTAGATAATTCAAAATATTTTCATTTAATTGCCCTAATATAACTACACACCATTTGCATTGAATCTATGTCAACTCTGATAGAAGAAAAAAGGTAAAATGAAATAAATGCTTTATAGCGATAATTTTTTTGGGTTATAATGCTTGTGTACAATCTCTAAGATACGTGGGAGATGACACTATATGTTAAGATACTTGAGGCTCTTTATCCATTTTCTTTTGGCATCCTAATTAGAGCATGTTTGGGCTTTGTCTTCAAGAAAAAGAGGGCCCTTGGAGGTGTTAGTAATAAAGATGATCACTTCCTCTTTTACCCCATTACATGCACATTGGAGGTGGTGATCATCTATTGTATACAATCAGTGTATCTATTATACAAGATGTTGACCAACAAAATGAACATGGCATTCTCCTTGTGGGAAGAAGATGAGTTTTTCCATTTCACCTAATCTATTTTCATCTTTTGTATCCCTTAGATTTTGAACTTGTGACTTCATATGAAAATAAGCCTAGCTTAGCTAATCATCTTAAAATCAAAGTATATCTTGATCCCATTAGATTTAGTCACATTCTAAGTGGAGTGAATTTAATTTGTTTAGATCTTCGGGGCCTTCTAGTCCCACATAATCCACAACTTGGTCATTGGGTAAAGAATGTAGCATTTGTTCTTTTCTCTACTCTAAGTTTCATTGACCTTGAGTGTTAAGGTGTGGTTCTAGGGGCATTACCTCGTACCTTGCTTCTCCCTAGGCTTGTCTAGTTTACCCTTCTCCTTACTAGGCATCCTTTGGTTTGCATCACATAGTGAGATTGGGGACACATCCCTAAGACCTTTGGACTATTTGTTTTTTTCTTAATTTAAAATAATCTTCTAGCCGTTGGGAACTCGTGTGAAGTTAGTTGATCGGTAAAGTTGTTGAGATATTTGATTTGAAATTTTGGTTATTAGTTATTCTTTCATATGACATGTTAGTTAACTGTTATGATGGAAATTGAAAATGATTGTGATATTTTTTTGATATTTTGAATTATGAAAACATTTTGTTGCTATCCTTATTTTTCTTCTGGACCCTGGCAATAGTTTATTTATTTATCCTTGAGCGGCCACCTTTTTCATATTTCTTTTATGTCATCGGGCTATATGTTTTTCATCCCAATTTAATCATAAATTTGAATACAAGGCCTTTAGGAATGCCTTGCCACCTCAGTAATTCTTGCGTAACTGAGCTTGCACGCGGTTGTCTCTTTCTATATCTTTTCTCGCCTCAACGAAGGATATATTAATATTGTCTCTTATCTTCTCGGGCGTTTCTTCCAAGCATCATTTGCCTTTCACGGTGAATTTTTTTTGCTCATCATGTTTTCTGCTCTTTCAAGCTAAAAGTGTGATCATTTAAAGCAACTATTTCTAAGAAAGCCAAGCTTGTCTAAGATTGCCCACCATCCCTTTTTACTAGACGTGAGTACAAGATTGGATTTTACAGGAGGGCGATGTACGCAATTCCGATTTATTTTGCATTCTCCAAATGGCACTACACCATTCTTAGGTCATGCATTATAATCTGATTACTGTCTTAACTGACAAAAGTCATGCATTTAAATTACCGACTTGCCTCTTAAGAAAGGCTTCAATATTTCTTCTTCTTGAAATCCAGAATTGGAATGATTTCAGCCTGCACATTTTTCTTTCTATTAAACTGATATAAGAAAAGAGTCATCTTGTTATCGAAGAGATATAAGCTTAGTTACCAGGGTGTGTCACTTTGCCCTCTGGACCATGTATTGGTTCTAACTAGTGCCAAATTTGGGTCCAGTTCATCCAAAATTTGCCTAGGGTTCAAAAATATTTGGTGTATCAACGGCTCCTTGATTTTCCTGCAAGATGTTAGTGTAGGCATCCCAAGTTGCATCTTTGACATAGAGTATGTTTATTTGGACAAATGGACTTAGACTAGATCATGAATGTGGAGACAATGAGTTCTCCTGTGGTAGACATGAACAGAATAAATCCACCATTGACGGATAGAACAATGCTGCAGGTATAACTCTGCTTCTTTTATAACATGATACACTTCTTTCCAAGCTCTTGGTGTAAGCCTATTTTAATAAACAGGGCTTTTGACAAAAGAGCTCTCTTATTTGTATTCAACTTGTCTAGCAAGGCCTAAAAGATATGCTAATCAATTGGACAATGCTTTGTAATGATGCTATAATTACAACTACAAGTTTATAGTCTATGGTATTTTTGTTGTTTAAATGATTAAATCGTGTGATTTTATGTTACTATGTGACATTCTAATTTTAACTTATACTTCTAGTCTTCATATATATATATATATATATAATTTTTACATGTTTTTGTATGAACAAACCCAAAACCCTTTCCAAAAAATTTCCGTATTGGTGAATTGGTTCTTCAAGCCCATATTTTGAATCGAACTCGAACCAATAACTAAGGATATAAGCAATCAGGCATATTGGTGGATCAGACCAGAAATTATTATTTATTGCAGCCTATTGCACTCCTGTTCAATGGTAATATGCATGGTATGTATGGTGAAAATGTTATCTAACATATTATTTCTTATGGAACCCTCTCTTGGATACGCCCCCTCATATGTATGGCAAGGAGCCACATGATGGCCAAGAGGGATGCTATCCACTCTTGGGCCTAGGATAGAGGATTATTTAAGGCACCCTAATATGCCCCTTATCCTAGATACTCTATGTTTGAACTTCATCGTTAAATGAAATATATCATATGATTAAATAATGTTCCTAACCCTAGTTGAAATGATCTCTGTTTTTAATGTCTATAATATGGAAGATCTATTCTAAAAAATATGTTTCAACAATATTCTATCATAATGTAGGATGTCAATCAGTTACATGGATGTTACTATTCCATTCTATTTCTTGTCTAATTGGAAATTGTGATATAGAGCAAAAACTAGGGCATTTACAAAAAGGGATCACAAGATCTTTAAGGAATGTTTCCCTCAAGGAACCTCTTGGTATCCATAGGATTGCAGGGCAACATCTAGAGATCACTTGACTATCTTTGTGGAGTTGGACATTCCTTAACCATGGAAACAAATATATATTAAAAAAATGGGATTTTTTGTAGTCGATAAATATTGAAAAGTTGCATGTACCACTAATATATATATATATAATTTCAATGGCTGTCAAAAAATTTCAGATTTTTTTTTTGGTTCTCTCTGAAAATCCTCTTTTCCCTGCATCTTCCCAGTACCAAGACTTGAGAAACACTGACATTATAAGACTTTATATTGTATTACCAAATATTATCTGAGCTTTAAGGTTGGTGCACTTGTAAGAGGTTCATTGGAAGAAATGCTGGAGGATGTGAAGAGTTAATTGCTGGCTCAAGAGCTTTTAACTACTCACGGAGATACAAAGAGTATTTTATTGTACAGAATTGATTCCTTAACATGCAAATATAGTTTAATATTTTAATTTTCTTATTACAGAGCACTGGCTTTTGAATAATCTCCTTTTCCAAGGAGCTGTAGAATGAAACATTATAAAGAAAAATGCTAAAGGCTACCCAGAATGAAACATTGAAAGGGCATAAAACTGTCCTAGCAATGCTATTTTAGAACATCACATGATCACACATCATAAGCCAACATGTATCCAAAAATATAAACATCTTTTAATGCATAAGTTAAAGGGGTAAGCAATGACTAGCGAATTGCATCTGAGAGTCAGATCTTGGATTGTTACCAGATAAGGCATTTGATATATATCATTAGGATGCATGAAGGCTTTGATGTTTTTCATTAGCCATTTCATGGTACATATCAAGCTAAGAAGTTTTGAAATTTGTGTCCAGCTGCATACTGTTTTAGATGAGATTATAATGGGAGGTCAAGTAGTGGAGACAAACTCGAATGAAGTTATCAAGGCTGTCCAAGAAATATTGAAGTACAACCTTAAGCTTGAGTGATCTTCCTTTGTTCTCTTTGTTTAATTTGGCTCTATACTAAATCTTTGCAGACATTCAATTTTAGTAATTGAAGTACTCACTGGCTGACTTGTACATGATGAATTGGGTTTCACGTAATTCAACAGATTGGAGCGGTCATCAGAATCGACATCCCTTGTAGCAAAAGCTACAGGCAGGCAAGGTCGATGATTTTTGGGGCTGATTGCTTATGGAATCTGCAATTTCAGTAACTACACCAGTATTAACTCTTCTTTTCAACACGCTTCAAAAATGAAAGTCCTGTTCGTTACACTGGAAGGATATTGATAAAGATAAAGGAAAAATTTAACTGCATTTGATGGAGGAATTTTTATCTTCTGCAGCTGTAATGCGTTCAAACAATAGTCGTGTTATGAGAGTGCTAATGGTAACAGATCTTGTATTTGACAATGCATTCAGATTATTTTGTTTTTGGATGAAATGATTTTGCTGTTAGTTCAGAGCATTTTACCTTGATAGCTCCTTGATACAGAAGCTTTTCATTTTAATTTTGGGTTCCAAACCTCTCATTCATATTTGTGTCTTTTTCTTATTCGATTCATTGATTTGGTTAAACCATTGAATCAATGAATAATGGACAAACAACCTTTGTAGTTATAATTCTAATATGCAGTATCAGTATCTTTGTTATATAGCTAAAATTTGCAACCATTTTCTTCTACCTTTGCTATATGCAATCTTCAACAACCATAACTTCAAACTCGAATGCTTTTCCTAGATGCTTAGTGTTGCAACTAGATATAGACTTAATGGACTCTGGGAATGAATTAGGCAAGCAATTGTGTTTTTAAATTGTTATAGAACATAAGGAACTGCAGCAAATGATTTAGTCTTTTTATTGGCATAATTATCCATTTTGAATTGCCTACTGCAATTTTTTGGGTTTTTCAAGTTGCATTTGTGTACATTCTATTTTTTCCACTACTCGCGAGTAGTCTGAATGATTCTCTAACTTTTGCACAATTCTTAGGTACATTTATGTTTTAACCTTTAATGCTTCAAAGCTTTAAAAAATGATTATGGTTCAATGCTTTTTTTCCTGAGTTAGTAATGGTAAATATGTTTATTAGAACATTGGACCATATGGGTTACGGTTTGTAATTTATAAATGTAATGAAATTATATAATGTGGTATATTACTAGTTGGATATGATGTGGTAAAATATCTGAAATAACCATGGATGGAATCAAATTATTTAATGTGGAGGGAGTGCAAATGTGATTCGTTTGCAAGTTGTACAAAAAATGCATAATAGGCCTGAAGGATTGATCAACGTATCCCATCCATGTATCATCACATTGCTCAGTGCTGTTTAAACAGAAATAATGTCAACCATCAGATCTCAGCTTGATCATAGACACCATTGCTTGAGCACAGCAATAATCATAGGCACTATTGCTGTAACTACCTCTCTGTACTATTGGTCAACATGCTATTAGACAGAGAATTATATCTTCTTTTTTCCGCAGTCAATACTTGACTAACTCCCATATACCAACTCATGTCAACTATTTCTTGTTGGACCTCAAACACGTAGCGTTGACAGTCTTTATTATCATAGGTTTCTGTATAGAGTTTAAGATCCTTTACAGTTAACGTTTATCTGAAGTTTAAAAATATTGTGTTGTGTTTCATATTAATCAAAAGACACTTACTATTAACAAAATGTGGGGCCGAAATCTCACACCCATCCAAAATCAAACCAAACTTATTTACACACAATGGAATGTCACATCTTGTTATTGTTATGGTAAACTTTGTAGAGGTAATACTATATTTCAGTTTCTCCTGCTTAATATACAAAAAATGAGCTTGATACACAGTTTTTTTATTCAATACATAGAAATTATTTAACTTACATTTATATTAATGCCCACATTGATGGCAAAACAATTTTTAGGGAAAGGGCCTAGTAGCTAGGCCTTTAGATGGTAATTGCAGGGCTTCCATTTGTCAGAACACATCACTTGTTTTTTTATTAAAACAGCAGTAAGAGGTTGATGGCCTGTGGAACAATCAGAGAGCAAGCCCAAAGGGCTGACACTAGACACAATTAATCAACACATTAATAGCACATTAACGACACATTAACAGTGACTAGTACCTCAAGACTAGATGAAACAATACTTAGATCTACCTTTGTCAAACACAAATGATTGGAAGCGACTAAGCCACCAAACATTGTCAACATTCTCAAAGATGACCCTGGGACAAGCCCCCACAAAAGCTGCAAGCTTTCACTAAAAACAAAAAAGAGGGACCAAAGTGAGACCTTTAAAACTACCAGCAATCACTTGGTCATAGGGAGGAAAGAAACTAAAAGATACTATCATTATAGTTAAAAATGAGGAAATCGAAAACACACTGACAGCGACGGCAAGCCTGACAAAGATCTTGTACACAACAATAACCCAGTTGTTGTTTGGAGCGCCAACTGCAGTCTCCCTTCTCACCTCAATAGAAAAGGGGTCCACCTTAATAGGAACAAGAAGCCAAACGAACATCATCATAGAGAAGCCATGAACCCAACAACCATCAACCTTGTCATAGCAAAGAGCCCAAAGTTGCTATTGTCATTGTAATTATAGAGATGCCCCAAAAATATATACAACCAAATTTACTATAGGAACCATAACAAGAAACAAAGAAGCATTAACAATTCCATAAATAAGGAGGAAAAAAAGATACATGAAGAAGCTTTCCACAAAATCTACTATGGCAAAAATGTAACCAAACTGGCGTCCATGGCTTGGCATCATTCTGCCTTCTCTTTTGATCATCACCTTGCCATTTAGCATTGTCAAAATGAAGGGAAATCCTTGCTATTTTGTTCATGTTCATTGAGGCATTTTGTTGCCTTGTTCCCCATTGTAGACAAGAATTTTCAGTTTCACCTATTGCCTAAAGAGTTAAAACTCAAAAACAAACCCAACTTGAAAATGCTTTTCCCTCCCACACACTAGAGAAATAAACAAATTGTGTGAAAGATAATAGAAATTAACACAGAAACATCAACCTACAACAAACCAACATCTACTATGGCAAAAATGTAACCAAACTGGCGTCCATGGCTTGGCATCATTCTGCCTTCTCTTTTGATCATCACCTTGCCATTTAGCATTGTCAAAATGAAGGGAAATCCTTGCTATTTTGTTCATGTTCATTGAGGCATTTTGTTGCCTTGTTCCCCATTGTAGACAAGAATTTTCAGTTTCACCTATTGCCTAAAGAGTTAAAACTCAAAAACAAACCCAACTTGAAAATGCTTTTCCCTCCCACACACTAGAGAAATAAACAAATTGTGTGAAAGATAATAGAAATTAACACAGAAACATCAACCTACAACAAACCAACATAGAGTAATGACGGAGAAGGGAAGCAAAATCATGCTTCCGTTGAGGGCATGTAGAATGAAACCCTAGATCCTTGTTGTTAACATTGCATTTATTTTGGCTTCTAATCAATACTCTTCCCTAGCTCTTTGCAATTTAACCAATTGTTACTCATTAGCAGGAGTCAACCCAACTTGTGCTTTCATCTGGGTTATTTCGTTGTTGATGATGTGTTGCATGACAAGGAGCTTAGGTGCCTACCATGCCTTTCTTTCCTCTTTAAACCTTTTATGCCTCAAGTTCTCATCAAATCTCCACACAAAAGGAGTGTATTTTGTACTTGGAATTTTTTCAATTTTAATTTGTTTTTTATTAAGTAAAATAGGTTTTGAAGGGTGCCTAAAACCCTTTACACATCATAATATTTTCATTGGAACCCGACCAAAAGATACAATAGACCAAAGGTGAAACAGGTCACCAACCAAGATGAGGTGACCAAGGTGGCCTCATAGATATCACAATACATATCTGCCACCAAATAAAACTCAATAAAACCATTTAGGACCCTTTACTCCCAAAGGAGTGAGATCAAAGAAGTCAATTAGAGATTTGTTGGGACCATTTGTATTTTTTCCCTTTAACCTTTGTCCAACCTTCCTCCACCAGAGAAGCCTCCTCCCAAACCACAGAATCGACATCTGAACCAATTGGAGAAATAGGCAAAACCACACCAAATAAATTGCCCATTAGAACTCGACCCACAAAGGGAGGGGAAACTGTGCTAGCCACATCCAACAATGGATCAATAGCCAGGTCAGACAGGGCAGGGCAATGGGCACCAACAACAACCACAGATGCGAGGGAATCCATGAGAGCAGAGTCTTTCAGGATAGAGTAATGTTGAACCAAAGCCCTAGACCACCAAGAAAGTCTTTTCTTTTATTTCCTCAATTTCGTAGGACAATGCGCATTAATATGTCCAGTTCTAGAGCAAACCCTACAACGGAAAGGAATTCTTTCATAGTCTAGAGTCCGAATTCATGAACTGTTAGGGACCTCAAGTCTGATCTTCTTAGGGAGGCCCTTTGAAGTATCAACCACCACAAGGATGCAAGTGTAAGTAGTATGCATGATATCAGAGGATTTAGAATCCACCATTTGGAAGTCACCAATGGCATCTCCCACAGCTTCAAGAACTAAATCTAGCTACAAGTGAAGGGGAAGTTTTGGGAGCTTGACCCAAAGAGGCATATAAGAAAAAGATTCAGATGTAGGGTCGAAACCCTTGTGCTAGGGTTTGGCCAACAAAGGGTAACGATCCTCCCAATTGAAGTGACTACACAATATAGCCCTCCTATCATCAACAACATCAAATTTTACTATGAAAACACCCCTAGCCATAGGGTAAATCTAGACAGATTCAAAAATCAATGGGTCCCAATGCTTGGATATCCAAGCATGAAGAGCCTAAAGGAAAGGCCAAAAGCCTCGAAATCTAAAAATAGCAGCTCCCTCAAAGAAGTCCTCAATCATATGAGCAATTTTGTTAGCTATATCATCCTCCAACTCCAACCGGATAGGCTTGCTAACCGAGACAGGAGTCGCAATCGGGGAAAAAATTAGATGATCCACAAATCGAACCCCCAATCCATGGACATTAGCTTCAAAAGCTGCCGCATCTGCAAAAGAGGTAGCATTACGGCGAGCAACAGAGGTAGAAAACCTAACCCCTGAATGACTGCCGGAAGAAACAAGCTGAGCAGACATAACCCCAACAACCCTACTTGGCCCGAGTGAAGGAGGGAGTAGCAAGTAGGAAATAGGAGCAACAAGCAAGCGGGTTCATACTTTTGGGGAAAAGTTTAGTCATATACCCTAGGCCAGCAGAGTAGGTACTTGGCACGAAAGTCTCGTAACAGAAACTGACCTATAGCCCTTCTCCACTATGAAGGGGAGTCGAACCTATGTCCTCAAGGAAATAGACCTCAAGGCATAGACTAGCTCAACTACAAGTGGTGGCTTCAATTTCTGTTTGTTTCTCACTCAAATTTATTCCAATTTTAGGGATTGAGGCATCTAAAATCTCCTCTAAACATAATAGAGCATACACAAGGACCAATTATATTACATCTTGAATCTAACAATGTCCTTACCTTCTCCAAGTTGTAATGGCCATGATAGAATTATGGAATAGATATTTGTGTTGATGCGATGTCTATTTTCTAGTTGATAGAATATTTCACTGAGCAACCAATCTACAATGTCCATCAATCTATGGTGAGTGAACTTGAACATTTTGTCCACTCTAATTCTTCTGCTCTGACTATGAAACGTGTTTTGTTTCTTTTAGCATTGAAGGGTGAAAACTAATTCCATTTTCACAGTACCAATTTTTTAAAAATCTCTATTAAACCTTTGCAATTGGAGAGACTTGCGAGTTTGAGAGCACACACTTCAATGTTTTAAGGAGTTGAATGATGACATGTAATAAAGCATGTCACATCCAACGTAGTACATAAGGGGAATGACAACCCTCATCACCCTCATTTGCACACCACATTGATGAGTTGGGAAAGGTGGCTCGATGGGGGAAAAGAAGAATAATTGTTAGTTTGGTTTGTTCCTCCCATCTGACATCAAAATAATTCTCCATGAAAATTTTGAAAATATTGAGATTTAAAGCTCAATTTGACATTGTGTAGGCCTCTTTATTCCCTTATCTTTTAATTGTGTGATCTTATAATCCTCAAGGAAATATAACTCATCCTTGGTTTTGAAGATGTAATTTTGAAGGTGTCCGACCTCCATATAACCTTCAACATGCAACTTTGTCACATCTAGTTTTTTTGATGCTCTTATGGCCAAAAGAGCTGCTTCAACTTCAACCACATTGTTTGTTCCATCTGGAAGACACTTACCACCCAATGTAATAAGGTCCTCTTTTGCCTATTTGATTATGAATCTTGTGCCAGAAGGGCTAGGTTTCCCTTTATGAATTTTTGAGCATTGGTTGTAAGCACTATAGGCAATAGGCCCCACTATTTCACCAAGGGTCAAGGGCAACAACTCTCCATTGAGAACCACGATAGAGAACAACTCCATTGGGACTTGAACTTTGGTTGTAGGCACTACAAGCAAGAAGTCCCACCATTTCACCAAAGGGCTAAGCCCAAAAAAATAAAATTATTTATGAACCTTGGTTATAAGCACTACAGGCAATAAGCCCCATTGTTTTACCAAGGGTCAAAGGCAACAACTCTCCATTGAACAGCATGGTAGAGAAAGATCTCGTGTGGGGATTTGAACCTTGGCTGTAGGCACTATAAGCAAGGAGCCCCACCATATCACCAAAGGGCCGAGCCCAAAACCAACTTTAATGTTACTTGTCATGATAAACTTGAAATCCACAGTTGCAATTTTGCTAATGCTTTGTCAATCTCAATATGATTATGGTTCATACTCTACAATATTCTTTTTATTTGAAGTAAATGTTGAATGGAGAAAATACATTTGTGTCTTAAGGGTCAAAGTTTATAACTTGTATGAATAAGCCTAAAAGATTAAGTTTTAGCATACATTTATTTTATGGCTTTGAAAATGACATAATCTTATAACCATCAAAATAAGATGTCTATTATTTAGCCAAACTACTTTAGTTATAGATGTATAAAAATGTTGCAGGGAATAATAAATTCATGTCATCTAAATATCAATATGAAAAGTAATATCATGAAATTCTCTATTATATTGCCTGCACATAACACATTATAAAATTTTAGTATTTGATACAATACAATTTGGCAATGAGTTGCTTTCTTTTATTTATAGCCATTTCAATTGAAGTTCATGCTAATTTTAAATTCTATTCATCTCACAATTAAATTTATATTATAAATACTTATAACAGATGGTGATGCTAAAACCAAATCTTTATATACATATAAATTGCTGATGTTATAGGGTCACTGCAAGTGTAATGGCATTGCCTAATATTTTTTTGGTATGTGTTTTCAAAGTATAGATCCAAATACAAATATATAAAGTAGAAGAGACATGTCTCATATTAGTCAATATTGGTAATGGTAAGTTAATTTCCCTTAGACATTATTATCAAAATTATATATATTATATTTGATGATTAATCAAATGCAATAATGTTTAACTAATAACCATAGGGGGATTAACTCTAGATCAATTCAATCTAAGTGAAGCTACAACATTAACACTCCCTCTTAGCTAGGGAGGATTGTTATAGAACACATTATGCTCTCAAGCATTGAGAGAGATCATCTCAATATGATATTCTTGGAATTACATATTTAATGATATCAACATATATCCATAAAATTAGATGTAATATGAGTGATGCTATTTCACTAACACTCCCTCTTATTAGGAGAGGATTTAAGCAACACAACTATCTGACAAAATAGTGATAGGATTCTGAACAATCTTATTAATCTCACATTCTTGTGATATGAGCACTAGCATCAACACCAAGATGTGTATCGACAAGAATATCATATCCTAGAAAGATACGAGTTATCTAATTTACGATACATTATGAGACAATAGTGAATGTAGTCTATCAGATAACTACCTTGATCTCAGGGACAACAGAGTAGATAAGTATCATGATCTCTAACACACTCTAGGACATCAACTTAATGTAGTCTTTTGTGATACGTTAGTTATCATGATCTCTTACACATTCCAGCTCAACAAGTTAATGAAGTCTATCATGATAATTGATCAAGAAATCAAGAACAACAAATGTAGTATCATGATCTCCAACACATTATGGGACAACTAGTTAATGAAGTCTATCATGACACATTCGTTAGCATGATCTCTGACACATTCCGAGACAACAACTTAATGTAGTCCATCATGATAATAGGTCAAGTCATTGTTAAAATCGTCACCTTACAATAGCGACCTCACAATACAAACATTGATGAAAGAGCATCACCTCTCAAGACTCTTTTTTATAAAGTCTTATAGCTCAAATGAAATGTTAGATACATACTTATATGTCTTGAAACATAAATCTCAGTCCTTTCTATTGTTGTGTAGGATTTTAGTTGTTGTTTGTACACAAGAGAAAACAAGCTTTATTTTGCTTCCAAAGACTAGTTGTTCACCCACTTTTGAATTCATCCAAAACATATATACTAGCACTTGCACCCAAATGAGGTGCAAGAAATATGTCGATAGGTTTTTTTGTTTCAAAAAGAATAAATGAAGATTTATATAATAAGATGAAGCACATAAAAGAGATGGTCAAGTACCCAAAGTAATTTCACAACATTCGCATCTCCAATAACATATATAGAATTAACATCATTAACCTACATTGATAACTTATTTGTGTATTTTTAAAAAACTTTTACATATTATACCTGAGAGTGCCTACAATTAGAGAGTAGAACTATTTTCATTGTCTTTCTTTTGCATTGTCATAGAACACATAATTTGAGATTACAATTTTTTTTTGCTACAAATTTATGCCCAAACAACAATCTTGGCAAGAATCATATTTAGAATGTATTTTCTCAAATATATATGCTACTCCAAAAGTTGTAACTTAAATATTCTAATAATTGGATTCATCATATTGCAACTTCAAAGAAAGAATAATCCCAAATTTTCTAAGCTAGATAAAAGCCTAAAAAAATATTTTTTATACCAATTGATTGATGTGAAGTCCTAAGGATAGACTTAAAATCTTTCATATGAACAACTTGATTAGAACTTACTAAAGTTTTCCCAAATATTCTTAAATATTATTTTGTAGGATGTATCTTTAAGAACAAACATGGGTTTTGTAGACCAAAAATAAGTTATTGGTATATACTATTTGATATAAAACTAATAAAAATGTTTTAATTATTTCTTTGAGAAATTAATTGAACATGAGTAGAGAATGACAAATTCATGCATGTTATTCATTCGAAATGTATACAATCAACACTCAAGTTGTACTTGGACCCCACATAAAGGAAAAATAGTAATGGTATTTTTGTTTATTGTATTGGTGTATTTCAAATATAGAGAAATTTTTTTCCTTATATATATATATATATATATATAGATATTAATATTTTATGGTAAACTTCATTTATGAATGAAAAGAGTAATTTTTTATTTCAAATCTACATTCAATAATATGTTTTTATTTTTATATAACTAATATGATCACACATAATATATTTTATTGAATTATTACATATTATAAACACATTATTTATACAAAAAAAATATTTCGAGTGAAAAGAGCTAGAAAAATATAGTTGTTGAAAGGTCCTTGGTCTATTGGTGAAGTTGAATGAATCACAAAGAGCTTACCACAGATCAAGTCTTGTTGAGTGCGAGATCCAACATCATAAGGGATGAGGTTAGGATCATGGCTATGGATGGCCCTCAGTCCTTTGTTGTAAGTCGAAGAGGTGCAATCTTTAATGGAACTCCTAACATTAAATAAACAATACTTGCTCAACTTGTTATACAATATAGTTTCTACCCTCTTCAAACTACCATTGGAGCTAATTCCATTCGAAGAAGGCTGTGGATGCAAGTCATGATAAGGTAAAAGGAATGTTAAACTTGTATTTTCCTCTACACATTATATTAGGCTCGTATTGTAAGGTTGCTTCTTGAAGGTGATATAATCAAAATTTAACAATAATATAGGTTGTTTCTTTAGAGACCGTAAGGGGGAAAAGGAAAAAGGACCTATCAACTTAGAAAAATTAATTGAGATGTCATGTACATAATCTATGCAAATGTATATCCTTTCAATTTGAAGAGTTTAAAAAATTGCACTGAAAAAATATCTTTTGAACTTGTAGAATTAAAAAAGTTATTATGAGTATAATGCAGGTTGTTTCTTTAGAGATCGTAAGGGAGAAAAGGAAAAAGGACCTATCAACTTAGAAAAATTAGTTGAGATGTCATGTACATAATCTATGCAAATGTATATCCTTTTAGTTTGTAGAGTTTTAAAAATTGAACTGAAAAAATATCTTTTGAACTTATACAATTAAAAAGTTATTATGAGTCTTGCTTCTCATTTTAATTTAATTGGTTGTAACTCAGATTTTGGAAAAATACATTCTCATAATATATACCCCTACCTTGTGGGAAAAACAACTCTTTGACACAAGAGGCATTAATTTTGTTACACAATTCTTTTTAGAAGCTTCTCAATCAAAATCGATTGAAGGATATGTTATTTTGATTGAAGGATATGTTGTGTTGGAGTTAATAGGGGAATTTAGTTGGAGAAGTGAAATAATATTAGGAAAAAAAAATACTAGAGAAAGAAAGAGAAAGTTGAGCAAACTAACATCCTCAAAAATAATAATAAAGAAGTTAACTATGCAAATCAAACAATCAATATGCTTAGACTACCAATCAACCATAGCCTACTTCAAAGAGCACCTGCAGCTGCCAAATAATGTATATAGCTGGAAACAAAAATTACAATTAAACTAAAAATATTTTTTGAATCAATTTAAAAACACCTAAATCATGTATGAGTGTAGTAATTTTGAATTTAACTGCATAACTTTGCAGTTCTCTTGTTTAGATGATGGAAGAAATGTATTCAAAATATTCATATAAATAAATTTTGTACAATTGAATCTAAAAGCACAACATAACAATAATCATTATTTCATTCAAACACTACTTCAATTTTGCTCATGGTATTGCAGAAAGGGTGGTATTCAACTTCTCAACGTTTGTTAAGGATGCATTAATCTTAGTTGTAAGTTTCTCAGCAGCATTCCCTTCAAAAGAAAGATCTTTCTTCTTGACAAAGTCTAATTTTTTTGCACGAACTGAGAAAATACCAATAACTAAATGGATAAATGTGTTGTCTCAACCAAAAAATGAAATCATAAATTTGATAAATAAATCTTTAAGTATTCAAGTATGGTGAAATATTTAATGCAGTAGGTCAGTTGCCCCTGGAGCCAAATGCCCACCTACCACCCTAACGGCTTGCACAACAGTCAGAAACATTGAATACGAGTAAGTGAGTTCAAATTTGAAAAGAGAGGGAAAATATTTTTGCAAAGAGACAATTCATTCTATTAGTTGCAATAGAGTAGAGAAGTGCAAGGGCATAGGGTAGAGAAACAAGTTGATCAACAAATCAAGTCAGAGTTCAGAGGATAGAAGGGTTTTAGTTTCGTGTCTGCAATTGCACATGTTTCCTCTTGTTATTCTATAAGTTTTTTTTTAATGATTCGACCTGTGAAGTAGTGATTGCTCTAGGCATTGTTGTATGCAACCATTGGAGCTATTAGTTTGAAGTTTAAAAGGTTTTATTAGTTGGAAGTTTTTACGGTTTATCTGGTTGAAACCGAATGCTCCCATATTTTGTAATAGTTTAATCTTATTTGAATAGAAAGCAAGCAAGAATACTAAATTGTGTTGTTCCCTTCTTCTATTCATCATAGTATTTTGCATTTGAGAAGTTCATAATTGAAATCTTCATCCTTTGGGTCTCTGCATTTTAATGGCAGTCTATTATATTGCCCACTCAGTCTAGTCTTTGACTGGGTTCCATCTCTGTTATTACTATCGAGCTCACTTGGCATAATCTATTACTGAGCATCACCTTGCAAAAGTGATTGAGCTCACTTGGCATACACTATGTCGAGTTGCCCTAAGTGCTGAGTCACTTGGCTCCATCATGTGCTGAGCTTACTTGGCACCGTCCTCTTGTCACTCGACACCCTCTTGTCTTAAGCGAATTTGCCATTTGACATTAATTGTTATTGAGCAATTTTTTTTGAAGTTGTGATTTATTTTTCACATAGTATCAAAGCTTTGAGGCCCCACATCCACAATGAGTTAGGACACTTGTTTTTTCTGGGATATTTGACATGACATGAGATGCAAGAAAGATATGACAGTAGCCACCATCCTTTAATAAACAAAATTATAATACATGGGCAAAGAAGATGAAAACCATAATGGTAGCTAATGATTTGTGGGAGTTTGTGATCAATGGATTCAACGATGTTATAGTCCCAGCATTGTATATTGCCCTCATGAAAAACCCACAAAAGACTCAATTGAAAGAGTCAAGGAGAAAGATGCTAAGGCACTAAGCCAGATTGAGGCAGCAATGTCTGAGACAATTTTTCCCAAGATTGTATCAACAAATTATGCGAAGGAAGCATGGGATATACTTGAGACAAATTTCAAGGGGACTAATAAGGTTAGAGTAGTAAAGCTACAGATGATCAGAAGGGAGTTTGAGAACCTTCAGATGAGGGATAATAAACCTAGTACAGAGTTTAGCTTACAAATCTCCACTTTGATAAACTAGCTCAAATCAAATGGAGAAGATTATGTAGAGCAGAGGACTGTGGAAAAGATACTAAGGAGTTTACCTCAGAAATATGACAATCTTGTGATGACCATAAAGGAAACAAAGGACCTCATCACATTGACCATGGATGAGTTGATGGGAACTCTTCAAACCCATCAGCACTAGATAAATAGATTAGCAACAACTTCCCAAGAGCAGTCTTTCAAGGCTCAAGATCATTCAAGAGGTAGGGGGAGAGGAAGAAATGGCTCCGGTAGAGGCTTAAGAAGTAGAGGCCGTGGAAGGAATGGTTGAAGGAATGCTAGTGCAAAAAGGTCAGGATGAGCAAGTAACCAAGAGGGAGAAATCACCTCTTAAAACAACTCTAGAAGAGGTAAGAAGAATTACAACTATAATAAGAGCAATGTTGAATGCTACTACTATCACAAGTATGGGCATTACGCTAGTGAATGCGAGAAGAAGTAGGGTGATCGGTCAAAGGAGAATGCTTATAGGCTATATGATCCAATTGATAAGAAGATCATCATCTCAATAGATGTGGAGTTTCTTCAGAATTAGTCATGGGATGGCTCAGTAGATGAATCCTCAAGCACTTCAAGAAAAGTGCCCACTATTGAAGAGCTAGAAAATGAAATTAGTGATCAACAAGAAGATGGAGCAACAAATATAGATTGAAGACAAAGGAAAAAAGGGAAACAACCCTTAACATGTCGAGCAACAACTCCAAGCACATCAAGACATCCCAAAGCAAGTATGCAAAACAATAGCAGCAACAATACTAAAAATTTAGATCCTACTCTTGCCTCCCTATTGCCAAGAAAGAGTAAGAGTCTAAAGGAGATATATCAAGATGATAGGTATGAGGAAGATTATGATGAGAGTGTAAATTTTGCATTATTTTATCATAGTGATCCAATTTATTTTGAGGAAGATGTGAATGAAGAGAAATGGTGTAATGCCATGGATGAGGAAAATATGCTATTTGAAAGAAATGAGACAGGAGTTAACTACTTTGCCTCCCAAGAAACAAGTAATTGGAGTGAAATGGGTTTACAAGACCAAGTGCAATGCTGAAGGAAAAATAGATAGGCATAAGGCACAATTAGTGGTCAAGGGTTACAAGTAGTAGTATGGTAGAGATTATGATGAGACATACACCATGTTTGCAAGAATGGAAACTGTGCATGCTATCATAGCAATTGCAGCCCAACAAAAATGGAAGGTATATCAAATAGATGTGAAGTTTGCCTTCTTGAATGGTGTATTGAAGGAAGAAGTTTATGTGGAGTAGCCACCTGATTATGAAGTTGCAGGTGAAGAACATAAAGTTTATAGATTGAAGAGAGCTCTTTATGGGCTCAAGAAAGCTCCACGGGCATGGTGCAATAGGATTGACTCATATTTGATGAGAAATGGCTTAGCAAAAGTGATGGTGAGCCCACATTGTACATCAAGGCAACAATTGGAAATGTGTTGATTGTTGTCTTATATGTAATCTTCACTGGAAATGATAATTTCCTAATTGGTGAGTTCAAAGAGGCTATGAAGAATGAATTTGAAATGACAGACCTAGGTCTCTTGAAGTACTTTCTAAGCATATAAGTAAAACAAATGTATAATGACATCTCCATCTCTCAAGAAAAATATACAAGGAAAATCTTGGAGAGATTCAAAATGTAGAATAATAAGGCAACCCCAACACCAATAGCAGTAGGTCTGAAGTTGAGCAAGGAAGATTGTAGCAAAAGTGTGAATCCAACACTATACAAGAGTATGGTTGGAAGTTTGATGTATTTGACTGCAACTCGGCCAAACATAATGCATGCAGTAAGTTTGATCTTCAGATTTATAGAAACACCAAAGGACTCCCATTGACAAGTGGGAAATAGGATCCTAAGGTATGTGAATGGTACCAAGGGATTTGGGATTTCATATACTACAGATAATGATTTCAAGTTTGTTGGTTACACATTTAGTGATTGGGCTAGAAGTTTAGATGATAGGAAGAGCACTTCTGAATGCATGTTCCATATGGGATCGAGTGCAATTTCATGGGCATCCAAGAAGCAACCTATTATTGCTCAATCTATAGTAGAGGTTGAATACATAGCAACAAATGTAGCAGAATGTCAAGCTAGTTGGTTAAGGAGGATCTTGACAGATTTGGATGAAAGGCAAGAGGATGAAACCATAATATTTTGTGACAACATCTCCTCAATTGCACTATCTACGAATCTAGTCTTCCATGGGAGAAGCAAGTATATAGAGATAAGATATCACTTCATCAGAGAGTTGGTGGAGAATGGGGATATCAAGATGGAATTTTGCAAGTTTGAGCAATAGCTAGCAAACATATTCACTAAGCCTTTAGGAATTGGAACTTTTGTACACCTAAGAAAATGTCTTGGTGTAGTTGATTTTGATCAGGAGTGATCCTTGTTTTTTGTTTGGCTCGGGACAAAGGGGGAGTGTTGAAATATTTAATGTAGTAGGTCAGTTGCCCCAGAGTCAAACACCCACCTAGCACCATGACGACTTGTACAATAGTAAAAAAACATTGAATACAAGTAAGTGAATTCAAATTTGAAAAGAGAGGGAAACCATTTTTTCAAAGAGACAAAAGGAATATTTTGATTCATTCTATTAGTTGTTGTAGAGAAGAGAAGTGCAAGAGCACAGAGTAGAGAAGCAAGTTGATCAATAGATCAAGTCAGAGATCAGAGGACAGAAGGGTTTCAGTTTTGTGTCTGCAGTTGCACATGTTTTCTCTTGTTATTATGTAAGATCGTTCTTAATGATTCGACCTATGAAGCAGTGATTTCTCTAGACATTTTTGTATGTAGCCATTAGATTTATAAGTTTGAAGTTCAAAAGGTTTTATTAGTTGGAATTTTTTAGGATTTATCTGGTTGAAGTTGAATGCTCCTAGATTTTCTAATAGTTTTGTCTTATTTGAATAGAAAGCAAGCAAGCAAGCATACTAAACTATGTTGTTCCCTTATTCTATTCATAATTGCATAGTATTTTTCATTTGATAAGTTTGTAATTGAAATCTTCACCCTTTGGCTCTTTACGTTTTAATGGAAATCTGTTATACTGCCCACTCGGTCTAGTCTTTGACTAGGTTCCATCTCTACTGTTACTGCTAAGCTCACTCGGCATACTCTATTGTTGAGCATCACCTTGCAAAGGTGACTTAGCTCACTTGACATCTTCACTACCAAGCTTACTCAGAATAAACTATGCCAAGTTGCCCTAAGTACTGAGTCACTCAGCTCCTCTATGCGCCAAGCTTACTTACCATTGTCCTCCTATCACTCGGTACCCTCTTGTGCCAAGCAAGTCTGCCACTCAGCATTAGTTGTTTCCAAGCAATTGTTTTTGAAGTTGTGATTTTATTTTCACAAAGTATTCATCTTAATATTGGACACCTCAAGGAACATTCACCTAAAGGGCTTCTCACATTCAATATTTGGTGGGTTGTAGCTTAAGTGCTCTTAGCCTATGCCCTCACTATCTGTACAAAAGAGATGTAGGTTCCACAATGAAATGTTTGGAAGAGAAAATTAAAGAGAGTATCAAATTCAATATTAGGAATAAATTTAATATTTCATTATAAAATACAAGAACTCTTAAACCAATTTTGTTTCCATATTCATCCGTAGATGCACAAATATATTTTCATAAAATAAAATGTGCAGACCTAGAAATGAATTAGGTAACTATATTCAACCATTAGGAACACAAATTATTTCCACTGATCTGGTAATAGGTGACAAAAATCACAACATTATATTGGAGATGCTACTGTACATTATCCATATTAGAGAAATCCGCTATCTTGAGTTTATTGACAACGAAAGTAAGAGATCTAGAATCTCTTCTTCTTAGAATTGTTTGTAAATGACCATGGTAGATATATATTTAAAAAAGAAGAAAATATTTTATTTCCTATAATTGTTACCTACACTTATTTTCCAAATCTCGCACACACTAGATCAAGCTTAAGCAAAACAAACAACTACAACTGGAATATCATTTACAGTTTAACAGTAGAAACACCTATGGTGTCTACAATGTGGTATTTAGAAAAATGAAATGACACAAATTGAAGTTGAGTTTGTTTGTTTAATAGAAAAACTGTTGAAAAATAGAGAAGCAATACTCAAGAAGAAATTAGACAAGAGAAGAAGAACTAGCAACTTGATATTATTGAATAATAGAAGCCTATTTATATAGCTAAATGAACAACCTACATATCTAAAATATTGCAAAGGAGATTGACAACAAACTCTTAAGAGTTTAACAACATAGTAAGAGGATTTGACACCATAACAAAGAGCAATGGACAAGTGGACTACTCTAGACAACTAATGGACCTAAGATAAAGATCTACAATTAGTCATTTGTTCAAATTATAACTCTCTAACACAACTACAATTAAACTAAAGTCTTGTTGCTAACAACTCAAACTTGAGTTGCCACATGTGCAGCTTGTTATTCATTATTCTAACACTCCTTAAGGAAGAATCAAATTTTGTTTGACCCCTAACATCTCTCTAAATATTACAAAATTTATTTTTCCCAAGGACTTAGTAAATATATCAGCTACATTGTCAATTCTATTACAATAGTTCAACTCTATCTCTTGAAACTAAATTTTCTTTCGTAAAAAATGATGTTGTGTTTCAATATGATTTGATCTTGCATTATAAATATGATTTCTTGCAATTTTGATTGTGCTTTGATGGTCACACTTTATTAAACCCCTCTTGCTTTTGTCCCATATCTTCAAGAATTCTCCTTAGGCAAATCGCTTCATAAGTAGCACTACATAATGCTTTGTATTCAACTGAATAGTAGATGAAAGAGAAATAGTTGGTTGCTTCTTCCTGCTCCAAGAGACAACACCTGATCCTATGTTGAATGCATAATCAATTGTTGATTTATGATCATCTAGATCTCTTGCCCAATCAGAATCAAAATAACCTATCAACTCAACATTCAAATGGTTAGTTTATTCAATGCCAAAAGATATGTTGCCTCGTAGGTATCAAAGGACTCTTTTTGTTACATTCCAATGAACCTCTAGAGGATCAACCCTAAATTGACTAAGTATTCTAATAGAATATGAAATATCAGGTCTTGTAGTGGTCTAGTTTAGACTTCCCACCAACTACCTATAAAATGTCTTATTGACTTTTGAAGAGTCACTATCTCAAGAGAACTTGAAATTTTGTTCCAGTGGAGTACATGTTGCTTTACACTTGCATATTAAACTTTTGGATTAACTTCTTTGCATACTTTGAGTAATCAAAGTCCTATCATTTTGTTTCCACTTTTCAATTCCTAAGTAATAATGCATTTTTCCAAAATCCTTTAGTTCAAATGCCTATGATAGAGTTGCCTTGATTGCATCAATCAACTCTATAGATCTTCCTGTTGTGATTAAGTCATCTAGATACAAAGAAATCAAAACAATATTCCCATGTTCATCGTTCTTTATGTACAAATTTCGATAATTTTTACTCTTGATATATCCTTGTTGAAAGAAGAATTTATCAATTTTCTCATACCATGATCTCAGTGCTTGTTTGAGAGCATATAATGTCTTTTTCAACTTACATATCAAATTTTTTTCCTTATTTTACAAAACCTTCAAGTTGAACAAGATGAATTCCCTCTCTTAAGTCATCATTTAAAAATGTTGATTTAACATCCATTTGATGAAGAACCCGATCAAATTTAGTAGCAAGTGCAATCACTAGTCTGATAGTATTTATTTTAGCTACTGGTGCAAAAGTATCTTCATAATCAATTCCTTCCTTTTGTGAGTACCCTTTTGCAACTAATCTAGCTTTGAATTTATCAACAATGCCATCAACATTAAACTTTGTTTTGAATAACCATTTACATCTAATAAGAATTTTATTTGTTGGTAGTTCAGTTAGTTCTCAAGTTTCATTATTCATAATTGAAACATATTCTTCATGCATTGAATTCATCAGTTCTTTATGATTCTTAGCTTCTTCAAAATTTTGAGGTTCATCCACATTCATTATATGAGTCATTAAGCCATAATCATTATGCTTGATTGGTGCCTTGATTTTGCTTGTAGATCTTCTTACTACTTCATTATTGGATGGAGTGGCCTCAACTTGACTTGTCTCATGACCACTTTGATCATGAGTTTGTTGATCTACAACTTTCATTATCTTCTTCAAGTAGTTTCAATGAAATGGTTTTATCCACCTTTTCTTCATCTTGAATGTCATCTACAAATTCATGAAATATAACATCACTACTAGTAAACACCTTATGAATAGTAGGATTATACATCATGTAGGCCTTGTGATCAATACAATAACCAAAAAATATACATTTGAATGACTTTGCATCAGGTTTCCTTCTATTCTCTTTTGGAATATGACAATATGCCTTACTTCCAAAAATTCTCAAATGAATAACAACTAGCTTAATTCCAAGAAAAGCTTCATAAAGAATTTTGTGTGCAAGATACTTAGTAGGCCTTTTATTTAACAAATAGACAATTGTATTAAGTGCTTTAGCCCACACATTATTAGGGAGATTCTTTTCTTTCAACATACTTCTAGCACAATCAACAATTGTTCTATTTTCTTCTTCTTTCAGCTACACCATTTTTTTCAAGACTATGTGCAATTGCATATTGTTTAAGAATTCCATTATCTTTGCAATAGTTCACTAAATTATCTAAAGTATACTCCCAACCTTGATCTTATCTAAGAATCTTCAACATTATGAGTTGTTTGTTTTTCTACCATTGTTTTGAATTCTTTAAAACATTCAAAAACTTCACTCTTATTCTTTAAGAAATACACTCAACTGTATCTAATGCAATCATCAACAAATATAAAAAAGTAAGTTGCTCCCCCAAGTGATTGAGTTTGCATAGGACCACACACATCTGAATTTACTAATTCAATAATAGTTCTTTCCTTTACATTGGTTCTTATTGAAAAATCATTTCTATGTTGTTTTCCTAATGCACATCCATCACAACTTATTTTTTAATCATTAAATGCTCAAAGACCTTGCACCATCTCTTTTCTTTGTAGAGAAATCAGATCTTTTAAATTTTAATGACCATACCTCTTATGCCATATCTCTTCAATAGATACACATGTAGTAGTAATTGCATGATGACTACCATTTTGACATAAAGTTTATACAAGTTACCTCCAATACTAATTCCTTCAACAATCACATCATTGTGATTTTCCATATCTTTAACTTGACAAATTGTCTTCAATAATTCAACTTTTAGACCTTGATTAACAATTGTTGAAACTTGAGATTCAAAACAACAAAAGGTAGTGCATAGTTTTAAGATTACTCAATGGCTCCCACTCCTACTCCTACCTGTGTTGCCCAAGTCAGGATTCAAACTTTGGTTTCTCCTGCCCATTGTCCTATGGCTACTGTTGGGAATGTTGTTTGTTCTCTAATTGCGGCTATTGATGCTCTTTGTCCCCCTAAAACAACTCAGTTCACTATGGATGTTGATTCAGTTGCTCTTGCTATTGTAGCTCACCATTCTCTTGATGCTAAGTCTCAGGTTATTGTGGGGTGATCTGCTATCTCTTATGCTGATGTGGCTACTTTTGAGGCAGGTATTAGGGGTCCTACTATGAAGTCGAGGCTCCATTCGGCTATGCCTATCTCTATAAGTAACCTGCTTGTGCTTCATTTAGATTCAGAAATTGTTGATGAGATCTCCACATATGAGGTGAATTTCCCTTCTACAACTACTATTTTTCATTTTAGGAGTTTCTGGCCCTCTCTTTTAGATCTGCATGCTTGGATTTTCAAATATTGGGAACCTATCATCTCAGATGTATTTCAAATTTACTCTGTGGCAAGGGATTTTTTATTGTAAAATTTGCAAATGTTGAAGACAGAAATCCATCTTGTGTGATCGTTTCTCTTAGGAGGAGAGGTCCCCCTTGATGACCAAACCTTGGTATAAATATTTTGACCCAACTACTGAATTCTTTAATAAGATTTCTCTTTGGGTAAGGTTGCCAAATCTTCCCTTTCACTTTGGCTAGATTCAGTCTTGGAGGCTATGGGGGAAGCCCTTGGGGACTTTTTGTTGGTTGATTCAGAGTCTTCTAATGTATTTAGGATGATATATGCTCACATTCTTGTGGAAATTGATGTCTCCAAGGGGCTCTTTAAAAAGATTATGCTAGCCTCTCCAAATGGTTCTTGGATTTAGCTTGTTGATTATAAGGGAATTCCCTTCAGATGTAGGAAATGTCATAAGACTAGTCATCTCATTGTGCGATACTTTTCTAAAAAGGTTAGATCAAATAAATTACCTTCTCGATGGTTGGAGGTTTTGGATGATCACTACATGGTTCAAAAAGTATGCATAGATGTGGATGGGCTGGATAGCTCTTTTTAGAATGATCTTTCTTTGGTGGAGGATTCTATTGTTGTCTTTGATGATTCAAATGTTATCCCTATGGTGGTGACTCAAAATGATGCTGATGTCCCATCTTTTTCTATTGAGACTATTGATTTGAATGTTGTCCCTTTTGCGGCTCTGATTCAAATTCGTGTTGTTGTCCCTTTTTGAGTTGTTGTTCATAACATTGTTGTTGGTGTTGCTTCAGTTGTTTTATTTCTTGATGCGATGGTGTTTGGGGGTGGTTGTGGGGTTGAGTGTCCTGATTTGTAGAAGGCTGCTAGGAAGGTGGAGGATGGATGGACATAAGTAAAAGGAGAAAAAGTGAAGTCCTCCTATCCTTTGTTTGATGTCTTTACATTCTCAAAATATAGGACCAAAATGTAAATCTTGATGGTCTGTATTGATTGAGGTTTCAGGTCCTTTCAAAACCCATTGCTTACCTATTCCTTTAGAGGTTGTTTCTTTTTGTTAGGATCTCCTGGCCTTCAATGGCCTATTGTTTCTTTGTTGATTTTGAGGTTTAGGACTTAATGTCTATATCTTTTGTAATCCAATGGGTTTCAGGCACGCATTAAAACATGTTTTACTTAATAAAAAATAATTGTTGAAACTGAAAGCAAATTCTTCTTAGTTCCTCAGACATACATAACATTAGAAAGTTTCTTTACATGACCATTAGGTAGTTGTACACTTACATCACCACATCCTTTTACATCATGTGACCTATTATCTCCTAAATAGATCTTTTAATCATCTTTTTTCTCTTAATTTTTTTTGAACCAATTTCTATGACACGACATGTGGATTGATGCCCTTGAATCTATAAACCAATCATTACAATCACTTGATTCAGCTAAAAGAGCATAGTCATAAACAAACAACTTCAAATCATGAAGGTTGTCACTTATTGTATTCTCATCATTCACAAAATTACCCTCATATTTGTTATTTTTGGATTCATTGTTTTTCTTTTTGTAACATTCATATGCATAATGACCAAGTTTGGCACAATAATTATAATTTATATTTTTCTTTACATTTGATTTTGATGCTTTCCCATCATGATACCTTTTCACTTCTTTGTTCCTTTGATTGTCAAACTTACCCCATCCTTTGTTCTTTTACAATGGCTTTCATTTATATGGCTTCTTGCCTTTCACCATCAAAACTGACTCTACACTTTGAGATTTGTTATTTACATGCTTCTTTCTCTCTTCATCTTGTAGAAGGATACCTACCAAATTCTCAAAAGAAGGTGTATTTTCTCTTGTAGCCAAACCAGTAATGAAAACTTGATAACTTGATAATCACTAACCATTCTATTCAAATTAACTATTACTAGATCATTACTAGATATTTGTTCACCAACATCAGCTAACTTATCCCTCAATTCCTTAACTCTTGATAGAAATTCATTAACACTTTTATTTACTTCCATTTTGATAGATAATAATTTGCAAGCTTTAAAAACAAAATTCTATTTGAGTTTGTAATCTCATACAAACCTTTCAAAGTTGACCATCTAGAAGTAGTAACGTCTCTTATGTGAGGGATAACTGAGTCTTTTACTGATATATGCAAGAGAATCTTGGCTTTTAATTCCTTTTTCTCCCAATCTTGGATAAAAGTTGGTGTTGTTCTAGGTAATGTAGGCTTGGTCTCTTTGCCATTTACAATGACTCGAACATTATGCCCCTCTATTAGAGTCTGCATCTTGAACTTTCAATCAACATAATTGGTACCATCTAACTTATTTGATTTATTTAGATAAGAATCTACAAGATTGGCCATCACAAAAAAAACAAGAGAAAACTAACAAGAATTTTTTACCAAAATTTTTTTTACACTTGAGAGTACTGTCACAACGAGTCCTTCTCCCAATAACAGTAATTAGATCAATACATAAGTTGATATTACTTGTAGTGGCTCCTTCTTTTCAACATATATATTGCATCTTTAGCACTACAAATAATTTTGAAAACACCATAAAATGAATCTCACTTTGATATCATATTGAAAAATAGAGAAGTAATACTCAAGAAGAAAATAGACAAGAGAAGAAGAACTATCAACTTGTGATCATTGAATAATGAAAGCCTATTTATACAGCTGAATGAACAACCTACATACCTGAAATATTGCAAAGGAGATTGACAACAAACTATTAAGAGTTTGAAAACACACTAAGAGGATATGACACCACAACAAAAAGCAATGCACAAGTGGACTACTCTAGACAACTAACTGGATCTTAGATAAAGATCTATAGTTAGTCATTTGTTAAAACTAAAACTTTGTGACACAAGTATAGTTAAACTAAAGTTGTGTTGCCAACAACTCAAACTTGACTTGCCACATGTGCAATTGGATATTCATTATTCTAACACAAACATCATATAAATTAGATATAAAATCATTTCTCTAATATAAAATAATTGCTTCTAGAAATAGAGTGAAAACATAAAAGCCAAAAAGAAAAATTAAAACCATAAGCTACACTATTCTGCAAAAAAGCTGAATATGCAATAAGGCGTGGTTGGACATCTTATTTCAAGAGTACCCTAGGATGGAGTTGGACATACCAATACAAATAAGAAACAATCATAAATGAAACTAATCAACTTGATAGGAAGATATGAGCGAGTAAAATAAGAAATAACGATGAAAGTGAACAACCTTGTTTGTTCATCTATGAGCAGTGTAATGGAGTTTTCCTTAACATTTAGGAAGATCTGGAAGAGGCAGTTTGATTTGAACTATTTTTTTAATTTAGAGGAGAGTAACAAAGGAAGAAATAATGATATTGTAAACACATAATAAACAATATCAAGAATTCAATTTATTCATTATATTAAATAAAATTTCATAAAATTGTGGACAATCTCGTAAGTGAGATGTATGCCTGCAAATCAATCAAATTTGGACAAATTTGTGGAGTTGTGTGTTCGAGCTCATAAATGTTGGGCTATCCCATGAATGAGATGTATGCCCATGAATTCTATAGGAGTTGGGCAATCCTGTGGTTGAAATGTATGCCCATGAATTCCGTATATAAGATTTGATACAAATTGGCAATCTTAGCAAACGAGATGTCTATCCATTTCTTTTCATTGTTTAGTTCATCTTGAACCTCTTTATATATCTTCATGGAAGTTGAAAAGTCACTTCATCTACATCTTCATTAGAAATTGAATGGACAATTCAAAAAATTTTGAAAAGTCTTTGCAATTGAATAGAGATAATAATTAATTAAAAGATCTAATTTAATCTAATATGTAAGTCAATTCTGATCGTTCCTCCCCTCTTATGAGGCAATGGGCCCCATTGTCTTATCACCTTTGAAATGATGTGCATTCAATAATGATTCTACCAGGCTGCTTGAAAGTGAGTTTTATGCGTTATATCAATTTTGTCTTTCCGTCTACCTTTGAACACGTATCCAATTTCTTCTTTCGGTATTGGGTTTCTTCTGCAACTGCTGAAATCGCACAACTATTTAGGTCACATCAGGCTTGAAATTTCCATAGAGGATTTACATTTCTATCGATTCTTCCTCATATTGAATAAGAGCTGGTATCAACCTGTCCTTCCCACACATATTGCTTGTCTGATTTTAGGCTCTTTGTTGAGACAACAATCTTATCAAAGACAAGAAAAGCTGAGTAAAATCTAACACCAAATTGACCGATCAAATTGTCAGAACCAACTTCTTTTCTCTCCTTCACTACTTTCATAAACTTCATAGTTCCACTCTATGCTATTGTTCCTAGACAATCTACGAGCTCTTCTTTAGTCATGCCAATACCAGAATCTAGCAGCATAATAGTTCTGTTTTCTTTATCTGCTTTAATTCTAGTCTCTAATTCACCACCATTTTCGAGAAGGTTGGCCTCTGTTACACTTAAAAAAGAGTGAAGCTTGTCTAAGGCATCACTGGCAATACTGATTCACTCACGTAAAAACACTCCCTTGTGACTATACAAACTATGCACAATCAAATCTAAAAGTCAGCTAACCCCATTTCAACTGGCCCTTTGGTTGTTTCCACCTCAGCAATAGTAGCCTTGCCCCAGATCGAGCCAAGTAAAGTCATAAACCTCAACCCAAATGGAAGTGCTAATGTTGAAATTCCTGGCTTAATAGACCTCTTTGATCCTAACACAAAAGTGGATAAAAATCACGCAGAAGAAAAGGTGGGGGTTGTAGTGTTTCCTCCATCATTATTATCATTAATCTTTTCATAAGCACAGTAAGGGCTCGATGTTATAGGAGTAGTAGAACCTCGAATGAGTACTGGGGGTTGAACCGCTGCCAAGATGGAAGCCTCGAAGCCTAATACATCCTACTTCAACTTCTTCACCAAGTTTTTAGTTTTGCAAGCAGAAGTTTCAGATTTGTTGTTTGGCAGCTCTGGCTCTAATATCACTTATCTGAATCATTTTGTCAATTTAGAGGACAATACCAAAGGAAGAAATAATGGTATTGTAAACATATAATATACAATATCAAGAACTTAATTTATTCATAATATTAAATAAAATTTTGTACAAATGTGGACAATCTAGTAAGTGAGATGTATGCCTACAAATTGATCAAATTTGGACAAACTTGTGGAGGAATCTTATGTTCGAGCTCATAAAAGTTGGGCTATCCCATGAATGAGATGTATGCCCATGAATTCCATAGGAGGTGAGCAATCTCGTGGTTGAGATGTATGCCCACAAACTCTATATACAAGATCTAGTACAAATTGGCAATCTCAACAAACGAGATGCATGTCCATGTCCTTTCCCCCAGTAAATTTGATTTGAGCCTCTTTATATATCTTCATAGAAGTTGAAAGGTCACGCCATTTAAATCCTCATTAGATATTGAATGGATAATTCAAAATTGACTCATTACTTAATATAATATGCCATCTTAATTCTAATCATTCCTCCCCTCTTACAAGGCAATGGGCCCCATTGTCTCTTCACTTTCTAAATGATATGCAATCAATAATTATTTTTCCCATGCAACATGAAAATGAGATATGTTGAGATGACTTCTTGTTTGGTGATAGCCGTTGAGATCTCATGATCTTTCAATCACTCGAAAGAAGAGATGACTAGA
The DNA here is from genome assembly GCA_028749045.1 of Cupressus sempervirens. NCBI lineage: Eukaryota > Viridiplantae > Streptophyta > Pinopsida > Cupressales > Cupressaceae > Cupressus > Cupressus sempervirens. The sequence continues at coordinate 158,725,010 of CM053788.1, read as the reverse complement.
GGAATGTATTCAGTAGCACCAATTTATCTGTCCTTCCACTATCTATGGCAAAAAAAAAACCTCCCCTATCTATGGAAAAATCATCAAACTAGTTCTTGACCATCTTGATGTACATGGAAAAGGTGTCAATGTTGCCAGCATAAACTTTACTTCATACACCAAGAAACCAATGTTTGAAACTTATGTCAACAATGCCTGATGATAATGATGGTCCATATATAGAGAATTCAATAATGTCGGTCCATATACCAGAGAATTCGATAATCTTGATAGAAAGCTTGCTACTCTTAGGAAAAATTTTCACAAGCCAGGTCTTCAAATGGATGCTTACACAATCCCCTCCCAGGAGCCTCACCAAAGTGAATTTATTGCTAATAGCTTCATGCATCAAGCTTTTGTAAAGATTGCCCCTGCAAAACCAATGCCACATTATCTAAGCTCCATAAAATACAGAAAATTCAACGAGTTAAAGTCATTTGAATATTGACTAGTCAATATTAGTTGATTAACTATTATTAACTTTAACAAAAATGATATATATGTGTATATATATATGCTCAAATCTAAAAGAAACCATAATTTTGTTACCAAATTACTGATACCATATACCAGATACCAGATGGTCTAACCATGATGACTAAGTTGAAATGAGCTCCAGAACTTGTCTAAGAACACAAGGAGTGAGAATATTGTAGACGTGCCTGACATGAAAGATACCCAGCCTGACAACGAGATAGTCTAAACAAGTAAAACTTAGAGGAGTAATGGAATCGTGTTACATAAATAATGTCAAGAACATTAATTGGTCAACAATATAACAAAACAACATTTTCTTAGTTATCACTCCAGTATCGCAGTCCCATCTTCATCATTTATAATAATAATAATAATAATATTTTAAAAAAAACAAGAACATTAATCAGTCAACAATATAACAAAACAACATTTTCTTAGTTATCACTTCAGTATCATAGTCCAATCTCCATCATTTATTTTATTAAAATATTAAAAAAAAAAAAAACATGGTTTATCCAACATTGAGTTTCATATACCCATCAACATACAAGGATAAAACCATAAAGTCCATTAATCATAGATTAATTAATTACATTATCTTCGCTCATCTCTAGTAAGAAAATTAGTTCAACTTCCAAAAGGGCATACAAGTACTACCATCAATTCTTTATTGACACATGTTATAAATATGCATATATTAAGCCAATCACATAGCTAACAATGAAACTCTTTCTCCATCAATTAATATTCCTAGTATGTTATCCTATCTTGAATTCCTCTCAAAAAACATAAATACACAAAATGTATATTAAGTAACAAGCATGACACCATTACTTTCCATTCACCATTACTTGAAGAACTACTTGCACTATAGTGTTATATGAAAAAATGGCCAAACATGTTATTGTGAGTGAAAACATGCCAAACCATGGCTCACGTGTATCACTGCCTCTAAAGCCATAATTTTTCAAACCTCACTTACAACAGCTAAAGAGCAATTCAAATTTATGCAAATGTGTATCGTTTTGTACGATTCACAAAAAAAAAGACATGGTTAAATGCAGAAAGATGCTTTTTCAATATTTCTATCTAGTGTCAATGGTAAGTATGGAAGCCTATTAAATGAAGATGAGGAACTCTCGCAGGGCACTACCTATGGTGCAACTTATATGCACTTATTTTGAGTGTATTTCATTTGTATATTAAAAACTCAAGATGATGCAGAAGCTTTTAATGGCTTTCTAGGCAGGGCTTTTAGTAGTTTTTTAAAGCTTTTAATATTTTTCTTAATTTTTAGAAAATTGATTTTTATTAATAACCTCAAAATATTACTTCCAATTTTGAATGTTAATTGGCATTTCATCTTATCTCAATTTTAGTTTTAGGAAACTTCACAAAAAAATCAATTTTTTTGGAGTTGTTTTAAAAATTACCCAAAAATGACAAAAAATAGTTTTATGAAAAAACTATAAAAAATGGTAATTTTGAATTTGTATTTAAAATTGTAATTAAATGATGCAAGAGCTTTTGATGGCTTTCTAAGCAGCAGCTTTTAGTATTTAAAAGCTTTTAATGTTTTTCTTTATTTTTTGAAAGTTGGTTTTTATTGATAACATCGAAATATTACTTCCAATTTTGAACGCTAGTTGGTAGTTCATCTTATATCAGTTTTAGGAAGCTTCACGAAAAAATAATTTTTTTAAAAATTAAGAAAAACATTAAAAACTTTTAAAAAACTACTAAAAACTCCTACTTAAAAAGCCACTAAAAGCTCCTCCATCACAAGACTATTTAATACTTGTTTGGATGCATATAAGTTACACTTTAATCACTACTCTCTCACTGTGCCAAAAAGCCTACAAAAACAGTAATAACTGCCCTTTTCAATTTTCAGAAAAGCGTATTTTGAGTGTTCACTATTTCCCAACTTGCATGCCATTCCCGACCTACAGTACTTTTGACAGGAGTCGTTAATAGATGACATAACTTTGGCTACCATGTGTCCAAACTATTTAGCAGAAAACTGAAACCATGTATGAAGATCAGTTTATAGGCGTGAGTCAAATTCCAGACCTCATAGGAAAAGCCTATGGGGTAATTAAATGTGTAAGTCGGTGCACCTATACAAGTTGTAATCGCCTCACCAACCAGAAATAGTTAAAATTCTTTCTCAACCACACAAGCCTAATTGCATTATTGATGACAGGTATATATGCTTGTCAGTCTGATAACCCAATTTAAATCACTACAAACAAATAAGCCAACAATGCTATCAATGACTAGGATTATAAGTTGGCATTTTAGTTGACACGTATTCTCTGTTGGTCTGTATAGAAGACCAAAAATATGATAAGCGCTGCTTCTTATTAAACCTGTTAACTTTTAGCATAGGTATAAGAAATTTCCAGCCATCATATGAATATTATCTTTTTGTGTATTGAATTTGTTTGTATCAATACGACACCATGAATATCGATGGTCTCTGCATATTTAAATTTGGCCCGACAGACAACAATAGTATTTTATCAAATTAAGACTTGCAACATAAAACTAAACATCCTTTTTCACACAAGTATTGTTATCGTACGTTGTGTCTTCAAGTGATCTATCACTTAGGTTTGAAACTGCTAATATTAACAATTTTCTTATGCACTTTTATAAAAAACCAATAACTGTACGAATAGGGCACAAGAACATCCAGATCATGAGTAATGAGAGATCGTCAATTCTGAAACTATGCAGAGTTTTCCATTTCTGAAACCATGAATCTCTTCGCTGACATATTTGTGGGTCTTTTAATACAAAATCTCTTGTTCCTACTTTTGAATTACTAGTTGTTAGGAAATCCACATAAAAGAATCGAGGAAATTAACAAGAGATAGATGGGAATTGAATTCTTCTATCTAGTATCTAATTTTAGACCAATTTTGAATTTCAATGTTCATTTTCAGATCTCAAATTGAACTTTATTTGATGTCAATAGTAAGTCTCACTGTTGTATTTGGCAGAAAAGATAACAAATGTGCCTCTTTTCCTGTTGAAAATATTGAATATAGAGAGAAATACACAGAGAGAAGACAGAATAAAACTGAGAAAGCAAGACAAATTTTATTGATCTGTAAACTCTTTATACAATCGATCCATTGTGGTTAAGCCTCTATACATAGAGCACATTTACCAGTCGGATATCAATAACAATTTTCCAGAACTATCTCCTAAGTGGGCAAAGTCAAGCGTGCGTGGGAGGAGTGTTACAGCACTGATAGTTTATTTATTTGTTGACTAGGCAAGCACAACAGACTAGCATTAGACTGAAAGATCTGTTGTAACTGATTGATGACAGACTGGCAGTAGACTGAATGTTCTATCATAGCTATTTGATGACAGGTGTTTGACTACTTCTAACATTTCCCGTCTCAGCTCACCTACAACACATCCATTTGCAAACAAACAATAAAGGGGAAGACTGGTGTACTAGTGTTTGTGAAATCATTTCCATGGGAAGTCCTGCTGATTTCAATTTCTCCTTCAGTTCATATATTGTGAATTAATCCTTTACTCATTTTCTTACATTTGATCTCCTGCTCTATTACCGTGTTGATGTTACAGGGTCGCTGTAAGTGTAATGACACTGCCTAATAATTTTTTTATGTGTTTTTCAAATGCAGATTCAGATACAAATATATATAAGTAGAAGAGATATGTCTCTATGTTAATCAATATTGGTTATGGTAAGTTCATTTCTATTAGACATTATTAGCGATACTATATATTTGTGTGTCTATAATCAAATGCAATAATATTAAATCAATAACCATAGGGGGATTAACTCAAGATCAATTCAATTTGACTAAAGCTACAACGTTAACATAAATAAAGGTCAAAACTTGTATAATATCTAGATATATTGATAAAAAAAATACCACCCTAAGTTGTTGAAAAGCGTAAAATGTTGGAAACTAGAATTTATTTTATCTTACACATGATACATGAGTTATAATTCAAGACACTAGTTGTAGGCAATTTGGTATGATGTAATGATTTTTTCTCAAGAAAGAAACTTGTCTTGATTATATTTTGTGTTTTGTTATATGATTTGACTATTTTAGTTATAAAATAAATAATAAATTAAAATAACAAAAACACACATTCATAGGATGAAATTATTAACCAATTTATTATATAATTTTATGTGACATCTAATTTGAATCTCTACTAGCCTCTTCATAAAGGTAAACAAAACATCCCAGCTATAAATAAAAAGATAATCAGAAGAACTTTTTCTTATGTGAGATACTAATTATTACACAATATAAAATCTAAAAATTATGTATTCTATGAAGGGTTGACCATAGTGAAGTCAAGAATTATATCAAGGAAAAAAATGAAATTTCATGTAAACCTACATTAAAGTTCTTAAATTGTCATGTATAAGATCTTGTTGTGATTTGACAATAATATGAATAAAAAGAGAGAAAATGAATATTGACATTTACATGTAAATGTCTACTACAAATTCTAAACCTTACATTATTGAGCCTTTCATGTCTTGTAATAATTGACTTCTACATATTGATTTTATTCTGAGATGCATTAGTATTCATTTCATTTGAATTTATGAAGTTTAATTTCAAAGGTCCATAAACTACACTTACAAGTAATTTATTTCCTTCATTCTCTTGCATCCTGATAATAGATCATGTAGTATGATTTGAAACGTTGATGACAAAAAAACTCACACAATCATGTCCATAAATCAAATATAACATTATATATGAATTGTGGAAATCTGAAAATTTGATAGCTTTAATTGATTCCCTCTTCAACTATTACATATAATACCTACACTAACATAGTAAGATAAGAAATACGATGACCTACATATGTTTGCAAATAGAATCTTAGAAATTGGATTTATTTTGAAGCTTGGTCAATAAAATTTTAACTCAACAATTGTACCTCTTTTCTAAATAAAAGTTTCCTAAATATTTTTGTAATTTTTGTTATGCTCAGGTTTGTAGGCAGAGTAATATATAAATTAGTCACATATTCACATCGCCCATAATAATAGTTAGCTAAGGTATACCAAATTTTAGAGAGGAATTTAGAAAGAAATCTTAAATTGAAATTTTGTGGATTGAAATTTAGGCGCTTTTTCAAACTGGAAGATCTGTTGCGACTCCCCTGTCTCCGTCCTGTTCTAGCGTGGCTGCTGGAGTCGCTCCTGCTCCTCCTGCGGGTGGGGTTTCTTTTGTGGGTGGGCCTAAGGCTCTTTCTGCATCTCGCCCAGCCTCTTCTGCGGATGGGGGTAGGGTCCCGTTTGCCCCTCTGTTGGCTTCTGGTTCTCCTGCTCCTGGTTCAGGCTCTTTTGGTTTCGGGGGAAGAACTTTCGCTGACGTTGCCACCTTTGAGGCTGGGCTTCATGGTGTTTTCCCTCATGTTAACTCATCTGGCCCCTCTCTGGTTTCGCCTGTAAGTGCTTTAAATCCTATTAGGGTCCCTTTGGATCCAGATTCAGTTGAAGACATTTTCCAAATGGTAGATGACCTTTCTTCTTTTGCTGCAATTTTTCGCTTCCGTGGCTATTGGCCCTCCCTTGCTGATCTACATGGCTGGATCTCCAAGAACTGGTTGCCATTGATTGATTATAATGTTCACATATTTCCGTGTGCTAAAGGTTTTTTTTAGCTAAGTTTCAAGATTCTAATGACAGGAAGATTATTTTATGTCACAATAATTTCTCTTGGCAGGGCAGATTTCCACTTATGGCCAAACCATGGCATATGGATTTTGATCCTCTCTCGGAATCCTTTAATAAGTACCCTATCTGGGTTTGGCTCCCTAATCTTCCGATTCATCTTTGGCAGGATTCAATTTTTGAATCTATTGGGAATGCTATTGGGGATTTCTTATATGTGGATGCTGACACTTCGAATATTTTCCACTCGACCTATGCTCGCTTCCTTGTTGACTTGGATGTTTCTAAAGGTCTTCCTGAGGCGGTTTGTTTGGATTCCTCGAGGGGGTCTTGGTCTCAAATGTTGGATTTCGACGGAATCCCTTTTCATTGCAAGAAATGCCACTTGACGGGTCACGTTGCTGCTCGTTGTGTAGCTGGGAAATCCAAACCTAGGTGGTCCCCCTCTTGGTGGACTGGGGCCTCCTCTGAGCATTATACGGTGAAACAATCCTCGATTGCTCTTGCGGTTTCAGAGGTTGAGGCTAGTGTTCCTTTCGTGTCGGTGGTTGCGAAGGTTGCTTTGGCGTCTCATCCTGTGGATTCAGTGGCTATGGGCAGCGTTCTTTCCAGGCTGGTGGTAAAGGATTTGGTCTCTCCCCCTGTTTCGGTTAACCCTCCTAGGGGTCAGTTGTCGTCTGTCTCTCATAGGGTGTTTGTTGAGGCCTCTGTGTCCCCTGGGTTCCATGGGTCTTTGTCCTCTGAGGATTGGGTGACCGAGGCAGCAAAGTTTGAGGACGGTTGGATTGCAGTTAAAGGGAAGAAGGCTAAGCCTTTTGCTCCCCCTTTAGATATGACCCTTCAGTCGCGTAAGGGTAACCTCATTTTAAAAGGATAATCTTTTGTTCCCTTATGTTGACTGGTTCTTCTGGGTTGGTGTTATGGTCTTGTCTCTAGTTTTCTGGTATCTGGTTTGGATAGCCTTCTTGGCTTCTTTGCTCCAGTTTGTTTGTCCTTTCAGATTCTAGAGTTTTTGGTTAATTTTATTGGTCATATCTACTGGTTTCAGGTCCCTGTAAAACTTGGTTTAGTTGTTTGGCTGGTTTCAAGTCCTTTTAAAACCTGGTTGTGCTTAATGGTTTATCTTTCTCTTTGATGTAATGGGTTTCAGGGCCCCTTCAAAACCTGCTTTTACCTTAATCTAAAACTACCAAATGTGAGTGTAGGGTAAGGTTGAACCACTAAATAAAATAAAATATAAAAATCTAGTGGACCAAAAATACCTAGTATCAGAGGAGGAAAATAAAAGAAAAATATATTTTGAATTGTCTTATTAGAAACAAATAAATGAAATAATTTTGTATGGTGACAAGTACATCTACGGGGAAAATAAGATTAGAAAAGAAAATTTGTGGACTAGAGCTACCTACTATTGAGAAGTTTTCTCTTCACAGCTTAAAGGAAAAAAAAAAGAAATTTTCTATAGGAATTAAGACATGAAATAATTTTGAATGGTGACAATGTATAATGTAATTTAAGTTGGATAAACAATACCATCTTTATCAACAAATGTCATTGTTAAACTTTTCAAGTGTTTAGATTAAAATTGTTATCATTGTCACAAATATTGTCTTTTTATATATCAATTCTAGTCATCATGTATAAGCAAATGACTTTATTTAAGAACTTGATAAAATATTTATATAATAGATTTCTATATTTTCATAAATTTAAGAATTAAATATTTTGATATTACATTAAACATCTATTTAATAAATGATGTGTTGTAATAATTCATTCTAATCCCATATGAGATTATTTTACAATATTTGAGGAACTAATAACTTCATTATTTCTTGGTCAAATGTATTTTCCTTAACTTCAAGTTACTAATGATTCTTTATCCCCACTTTATATTTATATTTCTTTGCATTATTGAGACATTTCTTCTTCAATTCTCCACTCTTTCAATTTCCTCTAAGGTTTTACTTCTTTTTTTCCTTGTCTTTAAGGTGTCATTTGATCATTTTACCTTTTTTTTTGTAATATTTGAAGTTATATTTTTCAAAGGTTTTTAAGCACTTGATATTTATCCATCAAAAGTGAGGATTTACCATTACCTATTCTAAGGAAGTTATGTAGTGGAACTTCCCACACTAACCTTAAGGTGGGAGTAATGCAAAAACTTTCTTGTGTATTTATAACAATTTTGAAAATTTAATAACAAATCATAAATAACATGCAATATCACAGCACACAGATTTATGTGGTGAAAAATCCTTTATGAAGAAAATCCTATATTCTAAAGCCTATTAATATATATGTTCACAAATTAATATTAAATTACAATATACTTGTTGAGCAATCTTCTTAGTATCACATATGGAGATCCATAGGTATCTCAAAAGCTATCAGGGTCTTATAATACATTGCAATGTCTCTCATATGCCTAATATATAGGAGATATAAATCATGTAGTTGTTAAACAATATTACAAAAGCATGGGGCTATACATACATCAAAAGGTCTGTGACAAGAAAATAATTTTGAATTTAATAATTAAATTAGAAATCAAAATATTAGTGTATTGATAATTTTAAAATAATTTATTAAACTCAATTTAAATGTCTAATCACAAACAATTCTCATTTTCCTTACTTGTCACCTTTTGATTTTTTTTCTCTTTTTTCAAGTAGGGAAAATCTTAGCTACATAAATGTCTTAGAGGTGGACATATATATCCTAGGGGACAAATTTGTACCAACATCTCAGATCTTATTGGCATCTTATACCTGCATTAACATCACTCGGCCACACAAATCATTCTCAAGTAAAAAATACATAGAATGACATATAGAACAATAAAGTAGGATTTGATCGATAAAGTAGATTAGTTGAGCTGATTGATATAATTGAGATCTCTATAGGTTCTTCTAGAAGCATGAGAACACACCATCTATCACTTGTTAACACTTCTTTATAGTCATCATGATGTCCCTATAGTAGACAGGACACATCTATATCATGTAAGTCTCTAGTGAGTTTACAAGTTGTCAAAACTATACTTCTATCGACTAATGCTCGTGGCATTGATAGAGCATTGAGACACAAATAATGTCTTTTTGTCTTTCCATATGGAAGATAACCATTACCTTGATGGACGTTACTAATTCTACAATCTTGGCACCTTAGTCTTAGGGCGCTTATAAACATCACACACCAATGACCAATTTCTAGACTAATAAAAATGTTAAATAGTCAAAGTTGAATTACTTTTTTCAAGCTTACTTGTTTTTGTAATGTGTGATGTTTAAAAATGGTCATCTTAAAGTGTGTGTTAATTACGAGATATTCAACCTCATGATCATTATTAAAATTATTCAATGAAGATATAAAGGTTATCTATCAATGATCCTATATATGCATGGCACTGGTTAAACTCAAGACAAAATGCACCAAAGTATTTTTTTTTTTAAAAGAAAAAAGTCAAAATTATTTCTTTTCTAGATTCACAAAAACATAATTTTTTCTCAATTTTTGTTGTTTTTTTCGATCACAAAATAAATAGATCACGAAGAACTATAAATTCTGGAAATTTTAGAAAAATCCATGGTATTTTAAATTTTTTGAATTTTAGTCCACAATGCATTTTGTATTGATTTAGCGACATCCTATATGCACTAGCCATGAAAGATGTGCACATGTATTGCATTAGGCTAGTCATCTTTTGAGCAAACATAGGTCATATTGCTTCTTGATGGCTTCAGTAGGGAAGACTAGCCATACCCTTGATCAGACACATTATTATTGATATTGTGGCAGCAAACAAGTGAGGATCCTACCTATAGGAAAGCCTCCCATTTCATTAGAGACATGGAGAAGGAATGCTAGCTTCCTAGTGGCCCCTCCCACATACTTTCATTGTGAGGGAGGGAAGGTCATGGTCCCCTCAAGAAGCATTGTAGAAGGAGAGTGCCATCCACACTACCATTGTTAGTCTTGTCATCAGTATCACCATTAGGGTACCATGCTCTCTCATCTAGAGTAGGGTCACTACCACAAAAAATGTCTTCACTTAATCTAAAAAATAGTACGATTATTGGAGAAAATGATGTAGAGTAATCTAAAATACAAAATTGTGTTGTTGAAAAGAAAGCTTCATATTGCTTAAAGTTTAGTGGACCTTATTGAAATAGCTTGATCCACTTTGAAGTGGTTAGTCTGGTAGTTACCATAAAGGTTTTTCCTTTAGAGGAAGGGGAGATAACTTCTCAATGATATGAAGACTCCAAGTTTGAAATAGCCAAGGAGAGGGTTGAGCAAAAAGTTCCCATGTAAGAGCTTGGAGAAGACTAGTATGTTATTAATATTGAGGATATTTCATGATAAATGAAAAGAAATATTATTCCATTGTTTATCTAATAATATCCCACATGAATAAAATGAAGCACCAAGTATTTACCACCACAATGTCCACCCCTAGAGAGGCTCTTAAATGACCTTCTTGGAGGGTGAGGAGGTATTTTTGTCTTGATAAGGCACTAAATGATCATTTTCATTGTATCAATTTTTATAAAGAATATTAGAAAAATTAAAGTATTGAGTTGAAATATTTTGAATCAAAATGTGTGTTCTTACTACCATTGTCAAGAAAATATCTAGATTTTAGATAGTTGTAGATCCAATCATTAAGAATTTCCTAAAATTAATGTAATATATAAACAACTTATACACCTATAATTTTTGCAAGTTATGGACATAAAACACATGTAGTTATAAATGGATTGTATATACTATTATTGTAATGACAACAACTTGGGATACAATTGTTAACACATAAATTTAGATTGAAGGGCTAATATCCAAGTCAAGAATGTCACCCATTATAGAGAACACGAGGTTCTATATGTCTTAAGGTGGGTGACTCTTCTCCTTCAAAACAGGTACAGAGGCACCCTTTTCAGTACTGCTTGGTCCTTACCTTCACTTGTGCTCAGGCAAGGGCGGTGGGTCAATCCTAGTTGGTTTAGTACAACTGGGCAGGCACTTCCATGACCTCATCCATAAGACCCTTGAAGACTATGTGGATGAAATCTTGGTCAAATTTCTTAATGCCCCCACTCACCTCTCTCACCTTGAAGAAGTGTTTAATCTATTTGCCAAGTATCATCTCATGCACACCCCTAAGAAATGTGTCTTTGGCATCACATTTGGAAAGCTCCTAGGTTTTATTATATCAAGGCGCAACCTTGAAATTTACCCCTAGAAGGTCAAAGCCATCATAAATATGTCTCCTCCCAAGATATTGTGACAACTTTTTTCTCTCCAAGGGAAGTTACAATTAGTCAAAATATTCATCTCATAGCTCATGGATAAACTATCATGATCATATAAGTTGTCAAGACTAAATCCTAGTATGGAAAAATGCCAATGTTTTATTTTGCTTTGTCCATGAGGGAAAAATACAAACAAGTCCAAGTTATGGATCCATTTTAATTTCACTTTTATATGAGTTTTTATTCCCTTCATATCACAATCTTGTTCTTGACTTAACTATTCAAAATTATTTTGACATGTCATAGATCAAGGTGCTAATTTTAGTGAGTTATGATCCATATAGTTAACTCATATAAGTATTAATAACACTTTGTAGAGAAGGTACTTGTAAGTATACTTGCAGAAAAGGTTAACTCTATTCAATTATTGTTCATACAAAAATATAAAGGGAGGAAAAGGAAAAGGAAAGGCCTTTTATAGTCTATGAGACCAATCATATTTGTTGGATCTACATATGGTGACAAAAGTATGGGACTGCCCTATAAACCTTATGGAGTGCAAGTTCTCTACTACTATGCCAACTAAGGAGAGAAAATTTTCTTTCTTAACTTGATTTGAACTAAGCTTTTAGCACCATTTAAAATTTTTAGAATGGTTCCCCTTTTGTATTATTCAAGAAATAACCACATATATTCTAAAGACACCACAATCAAAATTAAAACCATTTGTTAATGTATTGAATAATGACTACGCTAATATGGTGATATTATTAAAGTTGTGAATGTTCTACCCTCTTTGAATAGTTCTTAGTACTAGTTATTGTTGAGCATTGTTTTTATAGGAAATGACATCTACCAATTTGAGATTAAAAAACCTGTCGTGAAAGAATATTAAAATTATTGCCAAGGTTTCTTTATGTTGTTTTTCAATTGCTTGGGTAGCTCAAATGGAAATTGATGTGAATGTTTATGAGGAGGCCTTTGATGGTTCAAAAATTATAGGTTGCAAAGCAATTTAGTAACAACTATTTTTTTATTTTGTATATTTTCCAATAAAAACAAAAATCATTCTGTGTAGATTATTGTAATTCTATTATGAATTCCCATCTTATTAGTAAATAGATTTTCACCATATGCTTCTTAAAAAATGACCTTGTTTGTCTAAGGAGAAATGGAAACCACACCAATAGTTTGAGAGATTGAATTTGGTCATGACCAAATTGCAACCTTCCTCTAAATTTGAGAGGGGCATCTCCCTCATATGATAGGGTTATATGTAGTTTTTGTGTTTTTTCCACCTAAAAGTACAAAAGGATAGAAAGCATAAAGATAAAACAAGATCATAAGAAACACCAATAATAGACATATAAATACCAAATGGGATTTAAGAATAGACAAATATTACAAAGGGGTATTTAGTACAAGATGTAATGATAATGAAGGAATGGATTGTTAGGATCAACCACAAACATAAATAATAGTTGAATGCAAATATAACCAATATCAAAAAATAATAAAGTGCATTGATGAGAACACAAGAGATAAAGATTTAACATGGTTCACCAAATCTTTAGGCTATGTCCACCAATAGCAAGTCTAATATTATTATTATTATCTAGTGATTACAATCTCTAACCCTTTACAACTTAATACAACCACAAGAAGCTATTATATAACCATACATTATGAAATCCCTAACCATTTTATACAAGCTTTTTCCACTTACAAAATTAGGGCTAGAATAAGTCATCCAATAGAAAAATAATAACCAATGTCTTTGACAATAATAGGTTCATTTTTGGCTTTGAGGGTGTTTCTCCCCAAAACCTTGTAGGGACATTGCTCCTTGACTCCACCATGTACTGTGACAGAACCTTGCAAGGGGCACTGTTCCTAAATGTCCATAGAAATAATCTAGGGAGAACTGCACTGAATAAACCTCCAAGTTTGATTAGGCTCCATCACAAAAATCTCCAACTTGGAGACTGATCATACTCCACAACAATAACCTCCCACTTGGAGATTGATCATAGCATCACTAAACCTATAGCTCCCACTGGAATATCAAACCACCTTGGACTTTGTTGTTCTCTTATTTTGTTCAATTTAGAAGACTAACCGAAGCTAAAGAGGAGTTTAGATTCTCCCTTGTTACTGCCTTGGTAAACATATATGTTGGATAATCATCTGTATGTATCTTCTCTAGCTTTAACTATCCATCATCAAAAAATAACTGAATGAAATGGTACCACAACTGTATGTGTTCTATCTTTGAATGGAGAGAAGATTTTTTCGTAAGATAAATGAAACTCTGGCTATCTATGAACAAATAATTATCCTTCTGTGGGTGTCCCAATTCTTCCATGAAGAAATGAAGCCATATCATCTCCTTGATTGCATATGTAGTGGATAAAGCATTAATCTTCTGCAATCGAGAAATCCAATTCAGTGTAGCCCCACCAATAGTAAATATATAACATGTAGTACTCTGCTTGGTACCAATATCCGGTGTGAAATCTAAGTCAACATATCCTTGTAAATTAGTAGTAGAGCCCCCAAAATGTAAACACTTAATGGATGTTCCTCTCAAATATTTAAAAATCCATTTAACTGCATTCTAATGCTTAAGCCCTGAGTGACTCATATATCTGCTAACAACTCCCACTGTATGTGCAATATTAGACCTAGTACATACCATAGCATACATCAAGCATCTTACAACTAAAGCATAGGGTACCTTGGACATTTTTTCCTCCTCTTCGTGTGTCTTTGGAAACATCTCCTTAGTCAATTTTAAATGACCAAGTAAAGGTGTGCTGACATCTTTAGCATTCTCCATAGAGAAACATTGCAACACCTTTTTAATATAATCAGCCTAGGATAATATCAATTTTGTATTCTTCCTATCTCTGCAAATTTTCATACCAAGGAATTGTTTTTCTACCCCCAAATCCTTCATAGCAAATGAATGTGCTAACTATTTTTTAAACCCTTAATGTTATATATTTTAGACCCAACTACAAGAATATCATCAACATATAAACATAAAATAATGTAGTTGTCATCATCTAACTTGTTAAAATAAACACAATGATCTGAATGAAACCTATTGTATCCATGCTCATTAATTAAACTTTTAAATTTAATATGCCATTTTCGAGGTGCTTGCTTCAAGACATATAAACTTTTCTTCAATCTGCACACTAAATTCTTCTTACCTTTGACCGCAAATCCTTATGGATGTACCATACATATTTCTTCATCCAAATCACCGTGAAGAAAAGTTATTTTAACATCAAGCTGCTCCAAATGCAAATCTTCAGTAGCCACAAAACTTAAAGTAGTATGAATAGAAGTCATTTTAACAACATAAATTATCTCATCAAAATATGTTAGAGTAAAGTGTTAATTTAATTTCATTTATTAAATGTGCTTTACTCCCTTCTTAATATTTCAGTTTATGCACTTTTCCATTCTCATTTAATAATTAATTAGTAATTATTAAATAACATTTACCTTTTAAGTTACCATTTTTGGGTTTCGATCTCATTCTATAAGGATAGATCATTTGTAATTATCTTACATCTTTTTCATTTTTGAGAATTTAATTTGCATATTTTCATAGAAAACCCTTGCCTCTTCTTGTCTTTTTCTTCTCTATGACAGGTTTTTACATGCAGGCATTCATTGGGCTTTGTGGATTTGTATTGCGTATTGCTCAAATCCTTCAAAATTAATGTCATTTTTCTATGAAAATCCTTTTACCACTAACCCGGCTTTAAATCATTTCTTACCTCCATCCTCTTCTTTCAACTTGTAAACTCATTTATTTTGTAAAGCCCTTTTATCAGCGAACAACTTGCATAAATTCCATGTCTAGTTTTTTAGCAAGGAGTCCATTTCTTCTCGCATTGCAGATTCCCACTAAATCTTTGAATCCACTTGTATAATTTCATCATAATATTTAGGTTCACCACCATCTGTTAATAAAATAGAATACAAAGAAGGAAAAAATCTTTTTGGAGCTCTACTTAGTTTTATTGACCATCTAATATTCAGTGGGGTGTGGTATTTGTTGTTGTGATTGTTGCAACACATGAGATACTATTGGAACATCATCTTTTGGAGTATCATTGAACACTACATAATCATTTTCTTTCTTCTCATGCTACTGCAACAGATCTTTGTACAACACTTATTGAATATGACATCCTTTCTTCTTACAATTTTATGATTTTCAAAATTCCAAAGCCTATAACCAAATTCATCAATGTCATATCCAACAAATACACATTTCTTTGACTTAGCTTCCAACTTGGTTCTATTTTTAGAATTAATATGTGTGAATGCTTCACAACCAAAGGTTATGAGAAAAGAATAACTCACCTTACTAGTCTATACTTCCTTTAGAATACCACAACCCAAAGGAGTAGAGAGACCTCTACTGATCAATTATACAACAATATTGACAGCCTCAACCCATATGTTTAAGGGCAGCCCAACATGCAACCTCATGCTCCTTGCAATACACTCCATTATTGTCTTATTCATGCATTTAACCACTCCATTTTTCTCTGGTCCATTAGTGAAGAAATAATCTTCAAATTGTTTTCTGTAATACTTACCACCATTATCAGATCTAAGACATTTTAACTTTTTACTAGTCTTAGGCTCAACCAAAATTTTTATTTCTTAAAAAATTGAAATACATTAGATTTCTCTCTAAGAAAATAAACCCATAATTTTCTAGTTGCATAATCAATAAATGTAACATAATAATAAGAGCCACCAAGGGAAGATACTTAAGCTGGTCTAATTTCTAATTTTTGTATTCCTTCCCACTCTTCACAAAATTCACTCTTTTGTTTTCCATACACACAACTTTCACAAAAATCCATATTGACACATTTTAGAACTGGTAAAACTTTCTTTGAATGAAGTAATTTCATACCTTTCTCACTGGTGTGCTTAAGTCCATTGTGTCATAGTGTCATATCATAATCTACAACAATTGTTTGTTCTCCTTGCTCAACTACAACAATTGTTCCTAAACATTCATTTTTCTTTGAAACAATTAAAGTAGAAGGAACAATATGACCTATACAAAGATATAAGGTGCTTACTTTCACATATTTTTCTACCACAAGGGAACCTTTTGAAACCTTCTAATTTTTATCATTAAAAGTAACTACGCAACCCTCATCACCGAGTTCCCCTACTGAAATTAAATTCCTACTTAGCCTTGGAACATGTCTTACCTCATGTAGTAGCCAATGATTCCCATTTTGCAACTTAATCTAAACTTTTCCCTTTCCAAAAATCTCATAGAGTTAACTATCCCCCAAATAAATAAGCCCAAAATCCCCTTGGACATGATAAATAAAATAACCTCTTTGGGAGTAGCATGAAATGAAGCCCTAGAATCTAAAACCTAAAAATTATTAACGCTTTTTAAAGAAAGAAGCAAAACTTCCTCTTCGAATTTGTTACTTACCACATTTGCCTCCTTGTTCCGTTCTAGTTTATCTCCTTTATTATTCTGTTAAGTCCAACAATATTTCTACTTATGCCCTGACTTCCCACAGTACCAACAATCTCTTGGTCCTCTATATTGAGACCTCTTTCTGTCTGATTTTCCTCTTGATTTCCAATGATTACCAAAATTACTGTATAATAATGTATATTATTGTCTTTTATTTATATTTATATATATTTTTTATTAACAAGGTTTGACACCAATTAATGCCTAGTTGCCTTCCTTGGGAAGAATAATATAATTAAAGTCTCTTGTGGCTTTTTAAGAATTCTCTTATAATTAAGAATGTGTCAATGCTTTTTAAATTGTATTTGGGCATAATGGTTATCATAAAAATTTATTTATTTATTCAATATTTTAATGACTGTATCTGTAAGAGATTATTTTGTTGTTGTCCATATATTTTCCAGAGAGTTTTTTTTTTGTGCTTCTACAGGTCTTGTCAGAATTTAACTTCATGCCTAGAATCATTCATGATATCCCTCAGATAGATTTAGGTGGAGTTGATATTATTCCAAAATCACATTCTACTTATAATTTCCATTCAAAATTAACAAGCTATTATAAAACAACTATCATTTTTTAACAGTTCTACGTACAACTACATTAACATGGGCCTTAGATGAAGCTCATTGATTCTAATTTTCAGGAACATCATGCTTCAATTACATTAATGTCATTCAATTTAAATCTACCATCCACAATTCATAATAGAGTCAATTACATATTTAACCACAAGATCAAGAACACCACTAATTTTCAATGCAACTAAATTATTTTCATGAAGTTTGGGAAAAATAAGGATAACAATGATAATGTTCAGATCATTCTTTCAAGATACATCATGTTACAAATTCTTTTCTTCAACAATTCCATACTGAGAATAGGTAATACAACATCAGCACAACAAATTTTCCTCCACAATATTAAGCATGAACAAGGGTGGTGGAATGACTGTATCAAGTTTACACAATGGAAGAACCATTTGAAGCATACATTATTCAAACTCTCCCTTTCTACGATCATAAGAATTGAAACCAACCACTACACTCATGCAATACATATTTCTTCACATAGCACATGATTTGGAAACAATCACTGCACTCTCACAATACAAATTTCTTCACATAACAAGTGGAGATCATCTCTCCATTTCCAACACAATAATAATAGATCTTCTCCTATGCAAGGGATAATCTACATAACATCAAGCTTCCAAGTTCTTCAAAGGAATACTTGAACAAGAGAGAGACAAATGGGGAACCATGGAGCTCATCTCCCAACCTAGGCCTCAAGGAGGCCACCCACCGAGCTTGGGGAAACAAGGTATAAACAGTTGCATACTTCACATTCACATGCCATGCATATTCACAACAATATGGCAAGATTTAGCACAACACATTACATCACCTCCCATCCCAAGGCTTTGCAAAAAGATTCAACAATTGAATCAAGTATAGGGTGAAGGTGGGCTCTCACCATGAGGAGGATTTACAAAGCTTTCTTTCACAATATACACATCTTCTCAATATCAACATGCCCTTTCGGGGCAACAATATCTTCCCTTCCACACACCTCCTTATACCTCCCAAAATGCAAGTAAGCAAGGTGAGCAAATTCCATTGAATATATACCACTATCTCCACACATGGGAGAGTTCTTCAACCACATGTGTGAGCCCAACTAACCCCTTCACCCAAGCATCTCTTCCCTCCCAAGGGTGAGTGATGCTTCACACCCATTTCACAAACACATAACTTGAAAACAAAGCAAGATCAAAGAAGATTCTCACAAAACTTCTCACATGCAACACAAAAACAAGATCTTTTCCCACAATCACACTACAATACACCAAAATATCAGCATGAAATGAAGAACACCATATCTATTCTACATGCAAAATAAAGAATATCAAGGATCATGGGTACCAACCTCCCTCCAAGCAAAGGCAATGAATAGTTGTAGAAGAGCTCCTTCCTCTCCCTTCAAACCCTACATGTCTCTAAAGATAGAGAGTGGCCAAGTGAGTTTCCCATTTAGCCATGCCTCTATAAATATCCTTCTCATTTTTGGATTCAATGAAGAATTTCATTTTCATGGGGTCTCCTAGGTCTACTAGACACCCTAAAGATCATTAATAGCTTCATAACTTACAGTATTAACATGGGTAGGGTTTATTTTTGTCACAATTTCACCCTAGAGTTACTTTATGACCCTCTCAATGCTAGGTAGTATAATTTTCAAGTTTTCAAATTTCCCCATGGAGATAACCTTGGATTTCTCAATTAAGGCATTTTAAATTTGGAATGAGGTGGCCACATGATCCATCATCAAAGAACATGCCATTTCACATAATAAGCACAAGTGTCAAATGACACACACACAAAATGCACTAAACATCACACATGACGCATTCAAACCCTACACATGAAACACATATCGCATGCATACAACTCATATTTATGAAATAAGCACATCACAATGAGGTTTATGAATCTTGCAAAGATTCACCTTGGCAGTCATTTAGACATGTGTCTATACCTCGTTTCCCTGTTAAATTTCCATGCTTCCTCTTCCTGCGCATCAACTCGAGCATCAGTAGTCCAAGGAGTCAAATAAGCATATATAACATAAGTGAAAATAATAATAATTTCCATATTAACATAATTCAAATTAAATATCCTTTCCTAATTTTTCAATTATTCCACTCGAAATGTTAAGATATCAAAATCTACATGTCATAAGCATCATAATCAAATTAATATTCATCCATACATTAAAAATCTTCAGATCAATTTAACATTTTGCATGGCATCAAAATCTGCTAATATTATGTCATAAAGCTGCATCCATATATGTTCAAACATTTCTTACACAATTACAATTTCTTAGTGCATATTTCAATGTAAAACACTACTAAAGTATCAAATCAATAGATAAAGCAAATCTATTGTCCATCTAGGTCTCAATAACTGCCAAAATATCAAAGTCTCGAATAACAAAATGTAATAACATATCCATGCTTTGTCAGATCGGGGTGAGGCCTCACAATAAATTCAAAACACTTATACAAAAATTCTATCTACGAGCTCATCAAATCAAAATTCTGAGGAGTACATCTTTAACAAATTATAAATTCAACTAACAAAATTGCCTGTTAGCATTGTAGCATAAAAGTGGATAGTAAGCTAATGAAAGAGATGCCAATATACAAGAATTGTCCTATAGTATAAGCCTCATTCAAAACTTCACTTCCTAGAAGTAGCAACTTTCTTGTCTAAGGTTTTAATGACCCAAACCATCTTGTGCACAATATATATGATCCAGTTTTCAACACACTCTCACAGCCACCAATGAGGATAATGTAATGTACCATTTGATCTGCAACACGAGTAGATTTTTATTGGTAGAAGTATAAGACTAGATAGTAGGAAGTGTTGCAAAATAGGATAAGATGACTCTAATTATTTTTGTCTTTCAAATGGGTTGAGGTAAGTTACCACACCTTCATTTTGGTAGAGGTTGCTTTAGTTCTGGTCTGTCAATCCCTATAGTTGAGAGAGTTTAGTTACCAACAACTATGGAAGTTTTTATTCAATTGGTTGTGTATACTTGAGGAAATTAGTGATCAGTTAGTGCCACTATTTGTGCAATGGGTTTCCTATGTTTGGGAATTTCTAGTAGATGGGCTTATTAAATAACACCTAAGTCAGAGAAATCATCTTATGGAATTGAAAACAAAAGGTTTGTTTCTCTTAGAGAAATACAATAGTGCTTTTAGTAGTTTTGAATGCTTGGAGGTGTAAATCTATGAGCTACTAAGTCAATTCCTTGGGGATTGGATTCTTCAAAAACAAGAAAATTGTAAATTGGAACTTCAGTAAGGTTATCTAAATGTCACAATTGAAGACTGCAGTACTTTAGTCTAATTCTCAAGGAGCCAGATAATAGGCCACCATGGGGATAGAAACACAAGAAGTATTCGAGATTCAGGCATTTGCATTAGACAAGTATGTTAATATTTATTAGTTATATCAGATGGTTAGATTTCAAGTTGTATAAGTTCGTGAATAAATATTAAAACACAAAAATATTAATTGTTATAATATTTCTTGATTATTATCTATGTCTATATAGATTAGGTCACTTCAGTGGCATAAAACTAAAAGCTAACATTCATGTAGCCAGTGAATCATGGAGAAAATATTGATGAAAGTAAAGATGGCAGATCTTTTTCAATATACAATGATGGAAATTTTGAGGAGCCAAGATAGAATGGATGAGCTACTCGAATGAAAGTTGTAGCTTTAGAGTTGCAGGAAAAATATAGATTTGTACAGAACATTACAGATAGAGGGAAGCTTAATTCTAAATTATTGAGTAGTGGTTAGTACCATTCCAAACCTGCCAAACCCGCCAAATGCTCAAATAAAAACTATTTGCTAACTGATATGGATTGCTACTGAGAGTTTCTATCACGAGATAAGTTTATGCATAAAAGGGTTTCATCTCCAATGCACCTAACTATTGTAATAATGCCACCAATACAAATGAGATTTTAAAAAATGCTCTCTCTTTTACCTTATGCTTTGTCTTATGTACCTAGATCCTAGTTATCCCTAATCTTGGGAAAATCAATCAACAAATGTGGCATCCTTAAATGTAGGCAGTTAATGAAGATTACTCCTGCAAAACTATCAACCCACAATCATGGACAATTGCATGTAGTAGTTAACTGATCAGATCACCATCAATTAGTGCTGCTAACTTTTAATCTCTAAAAGATCAACTTTTACTTAACTAGAAGAGATAGATACCTAGCTGCTACTCTACTGGAGGAGACAAGACTGAGCAACATTAAGTCTTAAAATGCAACATATATATCTGACTAAAAATTAAAATTGACTACCAACTTATCTAATTGGTACTCCTATCTTGACTGTCCATTCCCTAATGAGTATGAAGCCCTATATTAAAAAAGGGGATGTGGTGGGTCCTCCCTTCCCAAAGTTTTCTTACCCTCAAGCAAACAATGATAGGTAATCTAGGATGTTAGCTGATTCCCAAGTAGTATCCTACAACCATTTGTAGTTTGTACTATACGTATTGGTGTTACCTCATCTTTAGCTTGACAAATTTTGTCCTTTGTTGAATTGAGAATTCCTTCATTCAACATGTTTGCCAAAGATGCTCAAGAAAAATTCAAGTGGAGGAGCTAAAGTTTGGGTTTTAAATTGTTCATCTTGCATATGTGCCCTTTCCATCAGATAAGAAAATTTGTCATTTTTATAAAGCTTTATCTCTTAGCTGCCATTGTTGCTCTTTCTTCTACCACACACTTGGTAGTAGAAAATGGACCGGTCCAATTGCAATTGTCTTCATCACTATGAGGCTTGCAAGTGAAGCAATGGGAAGCTAGCTAGGAAGCAATGACATTGCAAAGATTTTTTTCCTTAACAATTCTCACTATCTCTACATGCCATAAAAGCATGTCTCTTTGAAGTCATTTCTGTGAAACTTCTTGATCAATAAACATTTGATAACTCCTCATCTTCAATCCCTCTCGTTTAGAAATGTAAAGGATTCAACATTCCTTCCAAATATCTTCAATATCTTGATAGTTTATATGTTTAAAGTATCAAAATCACCATATTTGAGAGCAAGGTTGCTCAGTTCATAGAAATAAGTTTTTACCTTGCATACCCAAGCTGTTCATGGGTACTAAAACCAATGCTTAGCAATATTTGTACTGAGAAGCCTAATCATTGTGCAAAGGAAAAATTTATAATAAGACAGAGTGGCTGGAGCGCAAGTGTCTTCCAGTTTCATAGGTTTTATCAGGAAATGTTCATCAATTTTAGAAGTAAAATAATTGTTAAAAAAACTATCTCAATTATTACTTTAGCATTTTACTTGCATTTTTGAGTTTCCACTACAAATTGGATTTTCTTCATCTTATCTTTGTAGCTTGCATTTTATTTGTAAGTACTTTTCTTATTGCTGTTAAATCACTTGATAGTATAATTGACAGGTTTGAATGACAATTTGTTCCACATGTCAGAACTACATGACAACTTTGGTGTTCCTATTTTGGGGTCCTCACATTTAACTATTATCAGTTGTTTAACTATAGACATATGCTACTAATAATTGAATTATCAATTTGTTGTATAGTGTTCCATTCATGTCTTTCTCAAAGAATTTTTTTTATTGAAACAAGGTATGCTTTCTAAAGTATAATTTACCTGTAAGACATGATCATGGAGCAGAAGAGAGATTTTAGTGTTGCACAAAGAGAGCATGATTGATTTGCATTCGGAACATTGAACAAGAATTGTTATGTGCCCATGCAACTCTAGATGTACTGGGTCTCTGTTATCAATAGTTCAAAGGAGCTTTCAGACAAATATTAGAGACAATAAAATTAAAAAGTTTATTGTGTTATCTTCGATGAGTATCTATTCCAAACTTCGTAGAGAGCAATTACTACCACAGGTTACAGAATATCCTACGATTGTTATTACCAAGTCACCAATATACCATACCACAATATTGTACCTAAAGAGGTGAGGAACAGTTTTATTTTATTGATATTACCAAAACATCAATGTACAAAGTTCAAGTATCAATCTTCTTATAAAGGGGCCGGTTGGTTAGAACCCAACTGACACATTCCCCGCTTCCTAACTACCTACTAACATAAGTACAAAAATACTTAAATTACCAAGTGCTGACTACAACTAACTAATTACCGCCTACATATATCCCCCCAAAAAAAGAGTCATCTTCTAGACGACTAAAACAACTGAGAAATATTTCAAGAAGGATTGGAGGACATCCCTGGACTTGGAGTGCCTTGCAAGTGTTGCTGCTCCTGCTCTGCCATCATCTGCTTAGTGCAAACACCCTGTAGTACCCTCAAAGTATCCATATTTTTAGCTTCAACTACTACCAACTTGCATTCCAACTCAGCTCATTCCAACTGCCAAGCTGCTAACATAGCCTCCTTTTTTGCCTAAACCTGAGCTTATGAAGATGTTTTTCTCGTTGGGCTTGCACAAAAACACTCTGAAAGGCAGTCTCTATAGTAGCCAGAGAGGCCATGAGAGGAGAAGAAGCAACCTTGGTCTGAGAAATGATAGAATGACGAGTCCAAGTGGTAGCAATATCTTCCTGGCTATAACTACTCAGTTCTAAGAGACCCTAATCTGTATAATAGTTAGTTTGCATGAACTGGGCTAATGCTGCAACTGCGGTGAGTACACCCTCCAAGTTATATGACTGTGCATGCTGAAGGAGTTTTCGAGCAAAATGCTCCATAGCCCATAACTCCATAAGAAATCCCTTTGCCGAAGCTATAAAAGAAGCTAGAACCAAAGATTCCTCATGCCCCCTCTGTATTTCCACTGGTTCCTCAAGCCATAAGGGTACAGGGGATGACACCAACCCCTCTTCTAAAATAGTATGTATGCCTTCCATTATCACCTGAGTACCTGGAGAGGAAGGATCCTTTGATTGCTCCCCTATGGTCGATTTAGCAACAAGAGCCACAGGCTGGATCACTTCTAGCCCCAAAGGTGTCTGTAGTCATACCTTGTGTCCACAATGAGCTTTTCCTCTTAAATCAATCACCTTAGTGTGTGTGGGATGGTCTAGCGAGAGAAGAGGTTTGATTCCTAGAATAGATAGCTTAGAAGCCCCTCATGTCAGAAAGTGTCTGGAGCCACTTGATGCTTTTAAGCTAGCATCTTTGGTGGAAGAAACTAGTGGTACCACAACATCATTAGGTGGAGAAGTCAGTAGAGGGACCTCAGTGACCCTTGTAGGAAGGGGTCTTGTTGTAGGTGGAAAAAAGACTACTTCGCTCGGGGTGCCCTATAAGTGATTGAGGCAAATATCGGCTGCTTGGGAATCAGAAGAGGAGGAATTAGTTTCACTTGCAGTGTCCTCAGAACTGACTTGATCCTCATCCTCTTCCACCATTATGGCCTAGCGGACTTTCTTCTTGGCAGGTTTACCACAACCTAGGGTGTCAAGATGTAGCCAATAAGTCATAGTTGGGCAGTACAATTCTACTCTACTTGCTGGTACCAATGTCCCACACTGCTCATCACTGATTTGCAGTCGAACTGCCTCTAGGAACAAAGCCACTACATGATGGGGCATGTAGAAATCGTTATGTCTTAATTCTTGAAATTCCCACAGTCTATCAGAAAGAAGTTGGGCCCAATTATAAACCTGTCCTTGGGATAGTTCCTCCACCACTGGCAATAGCCAAAAAGCAATATTTGAGGTGTGACTGCTAGCTGTGAGCTTACTTTTGACCAAATCAACCATGCAATGCCATTCCTCATTTGCAATGAAAACCTTTCTCAGCCCCTGACTATTTTTTAGAATACCCTCCCATTCCTTATTGGTAACATCTGGGCGACACAAGAGTTTGAGCCATTTTTGCTTATCCTCTCCTGTCATAGGGCCTTTGCTCAACTCCTATCCTTGATTAGGGATTCCAAAATCCCTACTGAGAACTTTAGAAGAATAAGAAACTACCATTTGCTGTTGAGTATAGTGTATGACAGACTAATGACCTACTCCATCATACCCCGTAATCAAATCTCAGAGAATAGGTTCAAATTCATGTAAATCAAAGATTGGTATGAAGATAATATTGTCCACCTCTACTGTGACCAATGTCTTTCGAAAAGGATGATCTACGTCTAATTTTTCCCACCATGCCCTACATTCACTAACGAGCACACTTTCAAAACTAATAGTGGAAACATTGATCTTTTGTGACGGTTTAGTCTTGCCCTGTGCCATGACTGACTTTTGAGTTCTTTCCTGTACAATAGTCACTTTAGTACCCTTGGATTTCACAATGTAGACCTGGCTGGGATTCCCCATACTTAAGTTCACCATGTCAAAAAAAATGGCCAATCTATGATCTGCCGATTGCAATATTCCCAATGACCACCCACAACTATTGGCCATGTGTTGAAACAATATTCAAAAATTAAAATGTCAGGTTGTCAGTGATATACTTTGATATGTTGCCCTCATACGGTAGCCATACATAGCTTATCCCTTGTATGGAATTCTCTTCTACAGCCACACTTCTGTACACTAGTGTTCCTTGCATATTGTCCTTCAATCGGCCATGCCTCCCTTGCCCAGAATTTGTACTCTACTGTCCATATAGGACAAGTCACTTTCCACTTCCAACCTTGCCATACGATGTCAATGCATTGTCTGTATGCTACCATATGCCAAACATTGTCATCAAATTGTTCGTACATTGCTAAAGATTGTACACTATCAACATCTACATGTCCGAACGTTGCCAACCCCTGAGTGAGTATGACTGATCCCACGTACGACTGAATCCTTGTCCTTTCCATATGGCTGTACACGACCTTGTTCTACTGATCAAGCATGCCCTACGTTCACCACTCTCTGTACCGTACTTGTATCTACCCTTCCTCTGCTCACCCTTTCAGGAAGAAATGACTTTGACTAAAGTCTTGGGTGTTTATAAAGTAGGCACAAACTTTTCGTTCTTTATATACTTTCAATTTGGACCTATTCACCAAATCTTTAATTGGCTGATTATCAAGGGTAGCTAACTTTACCACTCCATTTTCTTTTATTTCTATTATTTTGTAAGGCCCCAACCAACGAATTTTAAACTTACTTGGCTTTATTTCATTCTTCCCATTGTACAGAAGTACAAGTTGTCGAGGGTGAAAATTCATCATTTTCAGATGTTTGTCATGCCAAAATTTGCATCGCTTTTGCGCCACCTTTGTGCACCATTGGGCGATTATTCTTTTTTCTTCCAACTGGAGTAACTGATGTAGGCGCTCCTTGAAGCTTTCCTCGTCACTTAATCTATTCTAAATGGCTATCCTTAAGCTTGGAACCACATTTTACTGGCATCACTGCTTCCTGCCCATACATAAGTTGAAATGGGGTATGTTCTGTAGTACCTTTATAAGTTGTTCTACAGGCCCATACTATTGCTGGAATTTTCTCTTTCCAGTCCTCACCTTCAACACCACAAGTTTTGTAGAGAATAGCAACCAATATTTTGTTCATGGCTTTCACCTGACCATTCGCCCTTGGGTAGTAGGGACTGGAAAAAGAATGAAATATTTTATATTCAATGGTCATCATTCGAATAATGTGATTCACAAAATGCACTCCTCGATCACTGGTGAGTCATAGTGGGATCCCAAACAGGGTGATTATCTATTCATCGAAGAATCTAGCGGTACTAAGAGCCATATTGTCTGGCAAGGTCCGTACCTCTATCCATTTGGTCAAGTATTCTGTGGCCACCACTACCGTACCTCTATCCATTTGGTCAAGTATTCTATGGCCACCACTATATATTTGCACCGATGAGTTTTGTTAGCCGGTAAAGGACCCACCAAGTCCAGTCCCCACCTTTCAAATAATTCCTATGGTTGAGATGGAAACAACAACATGAAGTCCCTTTTTAGCGGCTTTCCTGCTCACTAGCATGTGTCACAACTTGCTACCCATTCCTTGGCATCCGCATACAATGTGGGCCACCATAATCTTGCCAAGAGCACTTTTCGTGTAGTGGTATTTGGTCCCATATGGCCTCCTACCACTCCTTCGTGGGATTCTTTGAGAACACCCAGGATTTCTTCCTCCATGCATCGTTGGAGGATTCCATCTAGTCCCAGTTTGTACAACTCTTAAATTAATTGAAATGTATGGATTTTTAAGGAAATTTTTCTTTGTTCTCCTTGGGGCATGTCATGAGGAAATGAAGCTATGGACAAGTACTGATCAATCTGTTCATACCATGCAGGTAATGCTGCAATTTGAAAAAGTCGAGTATCTGGAAAATCCTCATTTATTTCACTCCTAGCAACTTCTCCTGACTTGATGCGAGAAAATTGATCAGTAATTACATGATTCTTCTCGGGTTTCACTACAATCTTAAATGTAAATTCTTGTAACAAAATCAGCCACTGACTTACTCTTCCTTGAATTATTGGTTTGTTCACTAAATACATTAATTCTTGGTTGTCAACAAAAATGTAAAAAGTGTAACAAGTAGATAGTGCTTGAATTTTTGGACTGCATAGACCATACCCAATGCTTCTCTCTCCATGATGTTGTAGTTCCATTCCACTTTTGACAAAAGCCTACTAGCGAAGTATACAGGGTGATCCAACCCTTCTTTTCCTGTTTGGGCCAAGGTGGCCCCTATAGCATAGTTAGAAGCATCTACATGAACCTGGAATTCCTTGTCCCAATTCGGATAGATGAGGGTAGGTGCTTCCACAAGTCTTTTTTTGAGTTCTTGAAAGTCGTCTTCCTATTCCTCCTTCCATTCAAATTGTTCCCCTTTCCTAGTTAACTTTTCCAATGGAAGTGATACTTAAGAAAATCCTTTGATGACTTGTTGATAATACCCAACATGGCCTAGAAAAGATTTGATACTTGTCACATTCTCAGGAGCCTCCATTTCCAAAATTACCTTTATTTTGTTTGGATTTTTCTTTAAGCCTTCTTTACATACTATGTCCCAAAAGTCTGCTGTGTGTAACCATGAACTAGCATTTCTTAGGATTGAGCACCAGTCTTGCTCTTTGACATTTCTCCAAGCATTTTCCAATAATTTTAAGGTGGTGTTCCTTACCGCTGTAAACCAACCAATCATCAAGAAATGCTTTAAAATTTCCTACTAATATACCATGAAAAATGTGCAGTATAATCCGTTGGAAGGTAGCCGATGCATTGCATAGTCCAAAGGGCATTCTATTATAAGCGTATACCCCATCTTCCACTACAAATGTAGTTTTGAGCTTATCCTCCTCTACAATATTAATCTGGTTATACCTAGAAAATTTGTCCATAAAAGAGTACATCTCATGGCCGGCTACTTCTAAAATGTTGTTTGTAAATGGAATGAGAAATGGGTCTTTTATGGTCACAACATTTAGGCTTCTAAAATCTACACATATCCAAATTTGAGTACCATCCTTCTTGAGTGATATCACAATAGGAGAAACCCATTCACTTGTCTGAACTTTAAATATTATCCCTGCGTCCAACATCTTTGTGATTTCCTCTCCTACCCGCTCAACATAGTTTCTATTCATTCTATAAGGTTGTTTCCATACTAGCCTTGCTCCAGGTATGAGTGGAATCCGATGGACACACACCTCTAGTGGTACTCCTTTCAAGTCCTTGTATGTCCATGCAAAAATGTCTCTATATTCCATAAAGATTCGGAGGGCTGCCGCTTTCAATACAGGATCCCAATCATCACCTATAAAGATTTCTTTGGTTTGCCTTGGTTCTCCTAGGTTTAAGGCCTAAAGACTAGCCTCCTTGTACTCTTTTTTGGTCAAATATGTGGGCTGGGGTCATGTCCAAGGCGGTTACACCTTCTTTGTACTTCATATACCCTTCTAGATATCGTTCCTCCGATTCTTGTAACATGTTGTAGTCTACTTGGAAGACTTCATAATAGCCCATTTACCAGTGAAATAAACCCTTAAGGGAGTCTTCATCATCCTCCAAGTACTCCCCCAACCTAAGTACTCCTTCCTCATCGGGTTCCATCCCTTCATATTCTTCTTCTTAAGAGTCAGATGCCAAGTCCTGACTCATCGACTAGTTTTTGAGATCAGTAATGTACTTCCTTCCCTCTGATTCAATAGAGGGTGTTTCTTTTCCAGTTATGATTGGCTTTTTCCACTACCAGCCATCCCCTCCCCAATAAAGCATCATATCCTTACTTCACCAAGGTAATAACCACAAAATCTAAAACAAATTGTTGGGTTCCTATTATTACCTTTTTCCCTATCAGGGTGCCAATCGGTTTGATGCCATGCTGATCTGCTCCCACCAGCCAAAATTTGGGTGGCCACAAGGTAGGTTTCTCGATCGCCATCCACGTATCTTCTAATAGAACATTCACCCTTGAGCCTCCAATTATCATGTTCGAGAGTTTGTACCCCATAATTTCCATCTCTACCACTACTGGCACTCTCCCTAGATCTCCTGTTGTACATAAGATATTTTATTCTTTTTCCACTGAAGTTTTCTCTTGTTCTAGCCCTTCTACTGCTTCTGTTTCCAATTGTTCTACTATCTCTGGTTCCCCCTGGGGATCTTGCTCCATTGGCCGCGTTCCTTGTGTTAATGCGACTTGTAACTGTGGTATAATATCCAGTAATTCTCCAATGGAGACAAGAATGGTAGTTTCTAATACTTTCCTTATGATGTTAGGTACCCCCTTTCCCCCAGGGGTCTTGGCTAGCTTAGTTGTTGTTTCTCCTTTTAACTCATTTTGGATGTTTTTCTTTACCTCCTTGAATCTTGTTTGTTCCACTATCACCTACGGGTACATAGCTTTCGTGGCTTGCATCCTTGTTATTGCAAGTACCTCCCTTCCTAATTCTTCAATATCCAACATTCTCACACCTTTTTGCTTTGGGAAATTGGCATCCTCATGGTTGCCTGGCCCGCACCATTTGCAAAGCATTCCTTCATTCTATCCCCCTCTATTCTAACATTCTCGAGAAAAATGGCCCCATTCGTTGCATCTTTTGCATTAGATCATGGGCCGTCCCCAAGAATCATATTGGATTGCTCGTCAGGGTGCATTTGTGTTGCTATTGTTATTACTATTATTGGCACTGCCTCTTCAGTTATTCCTATACCCCCTTGGTGAAGCTTTTGTATTATTGTTCTTTGGGGGAGTTGTTGGTGGTGTGGACTATTCTCTAGTAAACAATATCTAGGCGTTTCTGGTTTTTAGGTTATAAGGGAAATCTTTGATTGCATGACCCCCTATCTGGAAAATTTTGCAAAACATCTTTCTCGGGCATGCTCCTTTGGTATGACCACCTTTTTTGCAGTCTATGCACCATAGGTCTTTACCTTCCTTCTTCTCATCCTTAGTTTTGGCTACTTCCTTCATTAGCTATTTGAGGTCCTTTCTCAAAGCTTGGATCGTTTTAGACTCTTCCTCACTTTCCTCTGAACTCTCAGTAGAGCTTCCATGCCGTCTCCTCTTGGAGGTTTTATTTTCACTTTTAATGTCCATTGCACGTGTACAAGCATCTTCGAAAGTGGATGGTGGAACTATCTTCATTTTTTTTTCTTAAGAATAGGTTGAGGCCTTCAATGAACCATCTTTTCTTTAACCCATCCGTAAGCTTATTGTCCAACTTGCTGATGAGCTCCTTTAATCGCCTGGTATAAGCCTTCACAAATTCTTTCTTATCTTGTTTGGTGTTATAGATTTTTGTAACAATTTCATCGTCATCTCTTAGCAATTTGAATTCCTCCTCAAATGCTCTCCACAAGTTATCCCAAGTGTTCTTCTTATCAGCTTCCAAGTCTGCATACCAATCTATGGTGATCCCTCTTAATGTGGCAAGAAATGCCTTTACCCATTCATCACTGCTATTCTCTCCATTCGCTTGGCATATAGTTATACAGGTTTTACAATGGCGAGTGGGATCCTTTGATCCATCCCCTCTAAATTTGGGAAATTTTTGTTTATCAACTACCATTTTCTTTGCTTGTTGCCACCTTCCCAATGGAACCCCTCCTCCTGAGGGAACACCACTACCTGGTGGAACCCTACTTCCTGATGAGACACCACTTCCCAATGGAACTCCCCCTCCAGATGGAACACCCCCTCCCAATGGAACTCCACTTCCTGATGGAACACCCCCGCCAAATGGAACACCCCTGCCAGATGGAACACCCCCTCTTGATGGATCTCCACTTCCTAATGAAAGTTTACCTCCATATGGAACACTACTTCTCGATGGACTAGACTTCTGACCCCTTATCTCCTCTTGAGCGAGTTCTTACCATTCAGGGGTTTCCAGTTTCTAGCACCCAGACTGCCTTTCCGGTGTGTTTGCAATAACCAAATTGGCTAGTTCCTCAATAGTATGTTCAATCCACCCTTCCTGACTTTGATGGGAATCTTTTTGTGTTCTCCAGTTATGATGCCTCTCTTCTTGCTACTGGAGATGTAAGGTTCTTAGGGAAACTTCTTCCTCAATTTCTTCCTCTGGTAATGTCTTTCGATATATATTTGGAATTAAGGGCATGAAGTAATTCAGTGCCTATCTCCCTCTCTTGGCTTATTAGGTTCCTCTTCTTTGGGATTCCGTGCTCTCTCAGCAAACCATTGAAGAACTTGTTGCCTTCTTCTTTCCCTCTCGAACTCTTCTCTTTCTTCCTCAATATGTACAAGGTTCCTTGCCAATAATCGAGGAATCTATCCTAGGAGATCATGCACCGTCGATAGCACAGAGAGTTCATCGCATATCATGCTCTCAGGAACCGTCCTCTCATGGGCTTCCCTTTGCACATACTGCTTGACCGTAACCTCCCATGCTGTCACCAAGTCGCATGTCAATTGATCCTCCCTAGTTATTTCCTCCTCCTCTTCATCACTATTAGTAATTTGGATATAAGGTATAAATGGTCTTCCCATTAGTCCATCCTGTCAAGCATGATACCTCCAGATCCAAACTTAGGCAATAGTGCCAAAAATGTAGAGAGCAATTACTACCAGAGGTTACAGAATATCCTACAACTGTTATTACCAAGTCACCAATATACCATACCACAATATTGTGTCTAAAGAGGCAAGGAATAGTTTTATTTTATTGATATCACCAAAACATCAATGCACAAAGTTCAAGTATCAATCTTCTTATAAAGGGGTTGGTTGGTTAGAACTCAACTGACACATTCCCCACTTCCTAACTACCTACTAACATAAGTACAAAAATACTTAAGTTACCAAGTGCTGACTACAACTAACTAATTATTGACTACAAACTTGAATTATTTTTTAAACAACCATGCTGCTTAAAATCTTGTTTATCTACAAGATATTCACATTCAACAGAAAGATTTTACTATTGCATGATGAAGTTTGATTCATTTGTATTTGAAACTTGCCCATATAAACTTCTTTCATTGCCTGGTGCAAAATAGTCATAGCCTATGATTTAATCAAGTGTGTCAAATAACTCTGGACATCTGCAAATACATATACATGTACATGTACATATACATATAGTATGGGAATCAAAACAGAGTCTTAGAATCCCTTGAGTCTAAGTTGTTTGAGGCCTAGGAAACCAAATCCATCATTGTGTGTTAGGTTCTTTAAACACTAGAGGTTGTTGATAGGCTAGAGTGCCTAAACCTTTGAAATTGCAAATTATCATTGTGTTTTGAAGACCGCTGTACACTCGAAAGTGTCCCACTCTAAACCCTTCTATCCAAACAATTTCATGAGTTTGGAATGCTTGGATGCCGGCTTAGAGCTCCCTATCCACGGAGTGCAAGAGAGTGTATTTAAAGTTCAAGGGCTCTCAAATGAGCCTTAGAGATACTCTTCTTGCTAGTAAACCATGCAATGGGAGGTTCCAAAGACAAGATGCAAGAATGCAAATGTCCCAAGGAGTTCCTCAAGGATGCAATGCAAATGAAGATTAAGCTAGAATGAGAATGTCAAATGCAGCTATGCTAAAACATGTATGAGAGTGTTACAATACCATTATTAAGCTATGTGAGATTAAGCTACATGTAAAAATGAAAGCTAAGCTAAGATGCTATGGTATGAGAGAATGTAGACAAGAAATAGAAGTTCTCCATAAAGCTCCAAAGAACCCTGTTAGAAAACCTGCAGCATAACAATATTCAAATGAGGATGGATTATGGATGGGGAAAGCTCTCTCCCTTTTAAAGATGTATGGACGGTGGAGATCAAGATGAAGATGGTGGATGATCAACGGTGGAATTCAAAAATAGGAGTGATCCATGTGCACACACAAATCAACCAATAGAATATAAGTTGACTTGTCATATAAGACAAAAGTCACAAAGCCTTTTCTTTTAATTGCAAAATAGAAAAAGGACTTTATGTGTGCACTTTAAGTGGGTTATAAGAATGGGGTCTTTTATTTAATTAAAAGGGGACATGTTCTTTTAATCAAATAATGAACTTAGGATAGCATAGTCAAACTATAGGTTATAATCAAATAAATTGATTATTAGCAATTTGGTCTAGGTAAATGATTAAATTAATTTAGCCAAAATGCTGAGAAGGGGGCTAATAGTCTAGATGACCATTTTTAGGTGATTACAACCGCCATCCTTCCCTTTACATATACTTAAAATCTTCAAATCTTCAAATATGATTAGTAAGTTGAGGGAGGCTTTTGCAATTTCAATCTACATAGTGATGCAAGGTATTTTCCTTTAGCTATAAGTACAATAGCAAATAGTAACTCCTTGGCAAGGGGTAAAAACATCCTTATTGCATCTATAAGAAAGTGTGATTCTTGGGGTAAAAATCCATCCTTATTGCCTCTATAAGAGAGTATGATCCTTTTTTTCAAGAAAAGATCCCCCAATCCTAAACCCTACTCCACTATCTTGATCAATCTTCACTTCTTGCTGTCTACCAGGCTCCCATTTTGGATGAAGAACATTCAAGGTCTTCAACAAAACTAGGTATTTTTGATCATACTTCACAACCACCTTTTAGGATCATGGAAGAAGTCTCAAAACCTCGCAATGTACTCCTTTGGCATGCTAAAAAAACTCTCTATGATTAGGCTTCTTACGGATTTCACCTTTTTTCCTCAAAATAGGGCTACAAGGAAGAGCCTCAATTAGCCCTATTTCATCTAGAAAATATGGATTTTCTCCTTTTTCTTCAATTAATCACTCCAAATGGCCTTCATGGACCTCTATTCATATTGTAAGGCCTTTAAGATTTTCTAGGTTTTAGACCCTAGAATGGTCGTACAGTACTTGTGCTGATTTGGAGGTTTTTAGAGGGTTTGTAAGAACAATCTGTTGTTTGGTCTTGTAAGGTGCCTTAGTGGATTGGCCACACCTTCTCCCTCCACCCAAGGGGTTTCCTCTCACTCCCTTACAACCTCCATGTTCACTTTTTGAAAGATCTCCACAATCCCTACAAGAAACAAGCTTTGTTATCTATTTCTTCCCTAGCTGGGCATGCTTTGGCTCGCCTAGGGCAAGAGCTTAAAAATGCTTGCCATGGTTTTGAGGGCCCTGATTTTGCCATGATATAGTACATTGAGTATACTCACTATCCCCAGGAGGCCGTACAATTCCTACAGTGGGATAGTGAATTATCTCATTGCCAATGCAAACTGCTGATCACTAGACAGCAGATTGGCTAAAAGT
This sequence comes from Cupressus sempervirens, assembly GCA_028749045.1. NCBI lineage: Eukaryota > Viridiplantae > Streptophyta > Pinopsida > Cupressales > Cupressaceae > Cupressus > Cupressus sempervirens. Next base: position 158,689,759 of record CM053788.1, on the reverse strand, counting down.
AAAAGATCTTTAAAAGTAAGAAACTATACACAATCGAAACACACTTTCTAAAACAAAAATGTTCTAAACTATCCTATCTACAATACCAATAGATAGAATACATAAAAGAAGATACAAAAGCCTTCAAAAAATCAGTTTCACAGTCTTTTCGCACTCAAAAATCATGCTAGAGCATGTTGTCCGTACAAATGACCTTCACTTCTGCCAACTTTTGAGTTTGGAAGGTATTTAAATGTCCTCCCAGGTCCTCCCCCTTCATGTTAGGGCTTGCATCAGCCTCCATCATGTTTTAAAAGAAGAAACAACATTTTCTTGCAAAATCAGCATTTTTTGCAAAATAGAGAATACCATGCAGAATAAAGAATACCTTGATGCAAGGTATTCTCTATGCTGCAGAACCTATTGTCTATTATGCCTCAAGTTTCACAGAGGTGCTCCTTGGCTTCACAGGTTTCTATTCACTCTAGGGTAACATGATCCAATCTGCTAGTTTGATTGATCCACTGCTGTAAAATATTTGCTTCTTAACACTACAGAAGTGTGTTTGCTGAATATTGAATCCTTCACCATTGGTCCAAGACACAAATTTTAGGAACAGTGTCATGAACAATTGTTGAAGGTTCTTCTAACTTTTTCCACCAATTTGACATTTACTAAGTACTTAATTAGTTGTAATGTTTTGTTAATGGCTGACTATTTTGTTAGTACTTGTTGGCTTTGGTTAGTTGCTATGATTTTCTGTGGTGGTCCGATGGTCATGTTGCAATCATTGGCACCATTTTAGATTTACTTCTTGTAGATAAATCACCTTCCTATCTGATCCTTGTCTGATCTTCCCTGGCCTACCCATATATAAAGGAATACAGCTAAATAAAACTGTTACTGTGATACCTTTGTTGCTTAATTGGCTATTTATTGTCCTTTTTGTGTTCATTACTGGAGTTATTTAATTGTCTTATCAAAAGAGTAAAGAAGGTAGACAAAATGACACCAAATGAAAAGGAAGGAATCCTATTACTGATCTACAATGGATCCATACCCTGCCTTCACATTATTTTTATTCCTTCATTATCTTATTCAATTTTGTGCAGAACAAATCTGCATTAAATATTTCTTATGATTCTTAGATTAGTTCAAGTGACTCAAATATTACTTGTGAGAGAAACTAGATATTTTATTTCTTTAAATACTCATTCTTTCTTAGCTAGTTTTCTATGTTTTAATGTCCATTTTGACTACATGAGCATGGTTTGATCCAAGCGATCATTATTCTTCTTAAGCATTAGAAAATTCTGTGTCATACACTGCTATGCAACTAATTGGGACCAAGTATGGAAAATTTAGTACCAAAATGGAATACCATCATTCATGATTGCATTGGTAAAATATCAAGAATTTGTACCTTGTGTCATCTATACTAACCCTTGCATTTTTTGTTTTGTGCATCAGGAGTTATTACTAGCGTACAAATCTTGGCTGCCCTATCTGCAAACACGTTGAAAGGGCATCAAGTGTTGAAAAGGTAGTTATAACAACTTATGAAGGAAAACACAACCATGATGTGCCAGCTATTAGGCATAGCAGCCATGATGTAGTGAGTACTATTTCACAAAGTCATACAACAAAAATGGCTGCTAGCAGGAGTGTTGTAACAAGTGCAGTAAAAAGTGAAAGGGCTGTGAACAAAGAGTCTGCTTTCAATAGGATTTCAGAGAGCACGTCTGAAGGAGGGAATGATGCCAATATAGAAAGTGTAGGAACTGAAGAAGTTTTGCCTACAATTTTGAGCAACCATGGTGGAATTATGCAAACTGTTGCCTCTTTATCGAAAACGTATTCAAGAAATGAAGTTTGCTCTCTTAGTAATGATGATAATGTTGCTTCAGAAAAAGCAGAAGTGTTGAGGAAGCCAAAGAAAGAGCAATGACGCTGGAGTTTTAAGATTCTTAGCCAAAATATGGATCTGTAATTGCTACTGAGTTCCTGTCTTGAATAGTTTGCAAGAAGGGATAAACTATTTATCATGTTAAATATTGTAGCACATTTTGTGCATTTGTGCAGGAGCTAAGGATGTGCTGATTTCACCCTTTGTGAAAATTTCACTATGAAGTCTAGACCTGTGAACCATCTGAGATATCTAAACCTCTAAACAATAGAAGAACCAATCGAAGGTTTCTACAGAATAGAGAATACCTTGCATCAATTGGAGGTTGAAGCAGAATAGAGAATACACTTCCCAAAATAAGTCTCATACTAGAGTCATTTGGCAATGCGAGGACAGTAAAAAATGATAACTCTACCCGATTTGTAAGTTGTCAATCAACTTTCATACACAACAAATTTTAAATAGTATAAGTGGATGTACTAGAGTCTTTACCCTTAAAAGGGTATATGCAAACATTTATTATCCTAGTGTAACAAAACTCTTTTTAGTATACTCAGATTGTCGCTTAGCAATGTTGTCGGGCTTGTTAGCAAGAATGTCAAAATTGAAAGGTATTGTCTGAAATGACATGCAGATAAAGTTAATTAGTGTTCACTTCAATAGTTTTGGCAAGATTTTTGGTGCAAATATTCAAGCATGTAAGGGTTTCTCTCTTTATTAATTTTAATATGTTTTGATGGTTAAGATATTGTCAATCTTGATTTTTTGTACATTAGTTATTAGTTGGAATATTAAAGAAACAAGTCAAAGAGAATATGCTGACAAATGTGGAATGTCTTTTTCACTATTACTCTGCTATGGAAGATATGCTGGAAAAGGTAAGGAGTGCACTCCTTTTTGTTCCAATATTTGATTCACACCATGCTAATTAGAAACTGATATCATGAACTCATGTGTAGTCGAGAATTGTGCAATAGGCTCAAGGGGAACGATCTTATCACATCTTTTATCGGCTTTGTGCAGGGGCTTCTCATGCTTTGAGAGGTATATTATCATGTCTTAAAGACTCACAATTTATACATTCACAATTTCTTGCATTCCAAGAATATAATAGCTTTCTAAGCCCCTTCTTACTTGCACTTTGTTTTGTTACAAGTAGTTGAAGTTGTTGATGTCCATTGAATGAACAACATAGTAACTTTGTGATACCAACATATCACATCATTATAACTGAATGAAAGTCTACAACTAGAAGGAACCTTGGGGTTGCCTCATTTCATCACACTATCCCTATACATTGTTCAGCATATGAGTATGCCTATTCAAGAGAGAGTTGGCAATTTGGTGTTTCATTGAGAATACCGAGTATTCAATTCTGCATGTTGAAGTGGTCTTAAAACTCGCATCAACAAGTTGCCTTTAGCAGCCATCTTAGAGAACTACTACAAATTGGTTTCTCTTTAAAGGTTTCTTTCCTTGTTGCTTGACCCTTTTTAATTAGTACACCCATAAGGGTTTTAACTTGTTTTTTATTTTTCAATTTTGCCAAAAATACAGTGTATTTCTATTCAACTTCAAGCACAAATTATTGGCGTTCCTGATTGGATTTTGCAAAAGAAGATTTTTTAGGTTTATTTTCTACATGGATCTTGGCATGTTTATTATTTCTTCAATATAGCACAACTGCATTCGAGGGATTCAAAGACCTATCACTCTTTTGTTCAGGTATTCAAATTCATTGCCAAATCAATATGATTATAATTTTGAGAAATCAAGTTAAAATCAATATAGATTTTTGTCTTAATTATGAAAATGCACTTGTAGATCACTCTATTTTTTACTTTGTTTTGCAAGATGGATTTGATGTTCAGGATCTAAGTCCCTTTCTTGGCTCAAAATATGGCAGGTCTCTACATCATCAACATGCCTAATATCCGATATTCTGAGAAATACTTTGATGATACTTTCGAGTACAAGTTTCTATGCAGACCTTGTGCTCTTTAACTATAGGTTTTTATATTCATATCTCCCTTTTTTTAATTTATACTAAACATTTTTTCCGGCTTGGATGAATTTGTAGAGCCTAGAGCTCTATGTTAGACAAAAGTGCAAGTTATGTTTCATAGTATTCTGTGTATATATGAAGAAAGGAACAAGTATCTAGGTCTTTCTTTTCCTCTTACATCCATAATGCATATATAACCTAGATTGTTGTCACCAAGATACAAGTTGACCTAGATGAACTTTTTTAATGTATCTATAGGTTCACAACAGTTCACAAGTGTGGATACACCTGTAAACACACACACTTATTACCTGTACTTTAAAATTTGCATCAATTTGTATCATCTTAAAGAGACTATAAACTGAACTTTGTTTGAGAATGATTTATTAGTGAACAATAATGCAGTGCCTTGTTTGTGCTCCTTTTTTTGTTTGTATGCATATGTACTTACCTTGAACACAGTTACATCGATATTTGGGATTTTCTTACTCTCATATGGGATGTGCTTACAGTTTGGCCTATTCACACACATTCAAGGGCACCTACTTTTTTACATAAATTTGTACATGTTTTTGCAATTATCAACCAATCCTTTGGTCATGACCATGGCATCCTAGTTGGTGGATGGGGTTTTCTACAAACAATTGGTGGAAATTTTGACCAATTCTTGATAGTTTTCTACCAACAATTGGTGGAAATTTTGACCAATTATTGATAGTTTTCTACCAACAATTGGTGGAGATTTTGACCAATTATTGATTGTTTTCTACCAACAATTGGTGGAAATTTTGACCAATTATTTATTGTTTTCTACCAACAATTGCTGGACATTTCAACCAATTATTGATTTTTTTCTACCAACAATTAGTGGAAATTTTGACCAATGCTTGGAAGTTTTCTACCAAGAATTGGTGAAAATTTAGACCAATTATTGATTAATGTGGAAATTTTGACCAATTATTGAAAATTTTTGATCAATAGTTGGTCAAAAATTTGACCAACAATGACAAAACCATTTCGACCAATCGTTGGTTGAAATTTCAAAGAGATAAAAAAACAACAAATTGATTGGTAGAAATTTCGACCACCCTAGGTCAAAATTTTGAACAAAATTCATCAAAAATTGAGTCCAAATTTATTAGTGCATGTTCATGACCAAAGGGTTGGTTGAAAATTCGACCAATTCTTGGTGGAAAACTTTTTAGAATTGGTCAAAATTTTGACCAATTTTGGCCCATCCCACGACCACAATGCCATGGTCACAACCAAAGGGTTGGTCGAAAATTCGACCAATTATTGGTGGAAAACCTTGAGGAGATGGTCAAAATTTTGACCAAACTAAGTTGTTTAAAAAAAAAAATTAGAGCAGGTGAATCCCCCAACAAATGCCTACTCGTGGACTCTCTCTTAGCTCATCTTCTTTGATCACTCGACCAGTGCAATTTTGGAAGAGGCTTGGCAACGATTACCATTCTATAGTGCATTTGTTCAGCGATTTTGAAGTTGATCTAATGGTGAGCCCTCGTCTAGTGTAATGACCCTCCTCAAATCTGCTCTCAAAAATGCTGATGAAAGCTCAAGGAATTTCATCAAACAATTCACATGCAAGGGAAGTATGACTAATATAGTATTTTAGCTGGCTTTAAATGACTCTTTCTTCAATTTGCATCAATGAGAATCTTGTGCTAGAAGACTCCAAATGGACTACAAAATGACCTAACATGAGTGTGCTACTCATTTTGACAATATTCAATGCATATCTATGATCTAAGCATGAGAAATGAATACCTATAGCCAACTGGCATTTTTACAAACAGTTGGTATGCAAACTAACTAGCTAATAAATAATAATATTGAATTGGTTAAATGACACCAACAACTATTATCTTCTTAATTGCAATGAAATTTCTAATACAATGCTCATGAAATATGGCAAAGACTTTTGGCATTTACATGGATTACAAAATGATAATGCTGGTATAATGCACACTTACAGCTGAAACTTATAATGCCCTAAAAACAATACTAACAAGGGAACCTAGTTGTAGATGGTTGTAATAATTTCTTTCAATGCTACCCCTTCTCCTTTACTTTTTCGAACTACTCTTTTGAATCTGCTTTTTGAACTACTTTTACGGACTGCTTTTCAGCTCGCTTTTTTGGTTCTGCCTTTTCGGATTGCTTTTACAGACTGCTTTTTCAGTTTGTTTTTTCGGTTCCACTTTTTTGGACTGCTTTTTTGTATCTACTTTTTCGAATTGCTACCATGTTAAATCTCAAGACCATATCTTTCAATGGTGTCAAGATTTCTAGCTTGAAGGGATTTTGTCCTTCAAACTATTGAGACACAATCTCTAGAAAATTTCCCAATTTCTTTGATATTTCCAAGCATACTAAAAAGAAGCTCTTCCCTTTCTTTTATAGTGTTCTCACAAGAGCTCAATCCTTTGTTTTCTCCACGTGGGATAAAACATCACTCCCTTTATGTAACTTATGTCTCCAATGTGTTATAAAATAAAGGGGACTCTTTTAATTTAAATATTTCCCACAAACTATAATCTATGCATTAATAAATTTAAATATTTAAATTTAACTTTATAAAATAGCTTTATCAATGCATAAAAAATCTTATCAATGATAAACAATTCTTCTTGTCGATTTTAAACAATTACAATTAACATACCGCTGCCACTGGATGTCCAACCATATCCAAGATGACTTACTATAAATAGTAAGTATGCTCAAAGTTGCCTCAAAACCCTACAGAAAGACCTGCAGCTAAAACTATCTAGGCCAAATGGCCTCTAAGTCCCTTTAATGTCCTAGTTAGCCTATGGGACTGTGGGGAAATAGGCTAACAACAACATCATGCTATAAATGCTAAAAAGGGGACATTACAGTTTGCCCTTCCCAAAATTGCTTGTCCCCAAGCAATGGTCGAACAACAACCCCAATCAATCCCCTTGGACCCCAAATGTAGTCATGAACTATACTGCTATCAGTCAACATAGGCTCCTACAACAACCTCTAAAAATTAACCAAGAGGAATCCATAATCAAATTGGCAAATACAATGCACCCAAACTCCAAAGTCAGGAACCCATGAGAAACAAACTCTCCAAATATCAAAACCCAAGTAGAGTAGATAACCCAAACTGCCAACATAGTAAATACCATCAACACATCCCACTAGCCTATGTGGAATGTACAATACAATTCTGCAACAATGATGAATACTCCCGCATGAAACTGCACCAAATATAGAGAATCGACACACTGCACACCTACTGCAATTAACACAACTCTGCAGATCATTGGTCACTGTCTCATAACCATAACACCCATGCACTGCTAATGGTGAATAGTCATTACACGGTAGATAAAAAAAATGAGAGCCCAGACCAAACCTGTCTGCCATCAACTCCTTAACACATGAATCAAAAGCAAACTGATGAACATATCCTACAGTATAATGTCGATAAAAATAACCAATCCCAGTCAAAGAGTCATCTTGCAGACGTGATAGAACCAACTGTGACTGATCATCAGCTAAGTTAGAGGATGATATAGCCAAGAGCACAGAATCAACAATAACATCACTAGTCTCTGTGCTCTCCAAGTCAAATATATCACAATGCTCACCTGCAGCACCCAACTCAGTTGAACCTACCTCTAGTGGAAATGGACCAAATATGCTAATACTAGTGTCATGGATAGATATATCCTCATCTCCACTACCTCTATCAACCTCGACCATGGACATCCATGGATCACTAGACACCATGGTCCGTGATTATACAAAATTTGATAAAGACTGTAGTCACTCTAACTCCATGGTCACCTTAGCCAAATGAAGTTGTGACTCCTCGAAAGCCAATTGTGTACTCTCAAGAATCTTAGAAGTCACCTCGAGCTATTGAGTAAGCTCACTCACCTCATCTTCCTTGGCCAATAATTCATCGTATGTTGTACTTCCCCACTCCATAAGATAATCTCTATTGGCTACCAACTGCATATAATTCTATCTTAGAATTTGAATAACCTCCCATAAAGAGTGGATCTCTGTCAAGGAAAGATAACTACCTCCCTTCTCATCACTAGTAGGAGAACCCCATCCATAAATTTTTAACAACTGACGAGTAGCATCAAAATGCTGGCAAGCGATAGAAATGTCTCGTTCACTAACTCTCAACTGACTAGACACATGATGGCACTGGCTAGACTGTCTCCTACAAACCTCCTCTGACGCACTGTCTAAAGGAGTATCCTCAAAGTTACTGGTCTCTATAGTATTATCATCCATATCCTGCGAATCAACTCCAAAGCTCATATCAACATATAGAGTATCAAAACGTGTAGCACTACTATCCAACTCCTCTGTACCAAAAGAAACTACCAAGGAAACTAAGTCTTCAAAATTGCCCACTGCATCCTCCTAGATGTCATCAAGGCCAATATGATCCTGGGACTCATCTGTACACACTACCAAGTATGAAAGATCATCAACACATTCCAACAAGAATGGTTGACTAGATATATGAACAAAGCCCAACACCGGTGTATAAAAACTAATACCAACATTGGACAAGTTGCTAGCACAAGAAAAGACAACACCATGCAATCTGCTAATCAAATCCATGATAGCACCCAAACAATCACTGCTACCAAAAAGTGATAAAGATCTCCAGTCAACTAAATCCCAAATGCCAATATAACAATCTTGAGTCCATATTTGTAAACTAGAATCAGTTGGTAACTCAAGCAAACTCCTCACCTGGGTAATATGACCAATACCAACTAACTCCACATACATGTCTGACATTGTCCCTGTATCCTAGATGTGAATGCAAGATGAACTCACAACATTATCAATGACCACATATGATCTGCCTGCTACAAAAAGCTGAGTATCAGGAGTGAAAGATGAAACTAAACTCAACTCCATGCCATTCTTATCCCTATCTCTCTCCTAGTCTTGTAATGCCAATGGAGGATTCACCAAAGAAGCTCGAATGTCCTCAAGCTCGCGAGAAAGCTTGTCAACTTCCTCCTCCTTTCTTCTCAAGGCATCTGAATAGTCTCTGACAAGGCTAAGAAGATGGTCACGATTTTATAGAAGATGTAAAAACCTCAACTTCATATTTCCCATTCCTTTCCTAATCGCCTATAAGTCAACACAAGAAGACTTTGCCTGAACTCCCTTATGTCTACCCTACAATTGAATCATCCGAATGTGATCCTCTATCATATCTCGCATCCTGTCATGATGAGATAATGAAGTCACAATACTATCTTTGCTCACCTTCAGCTAGTTGGACAAATCATGCAGATTTCTACCAGCCTCAACCTCATGTGACGAAGCATCTAACTGTGCCTGGTACTCTTTCTTAGCAAAGTCATGAATGCTCACTTTTTGATCAACTGTACTATCCTCAAACATGACAGTATCCTCAACTGCAGTAACTTCATCCAGCCCAACTGTACTGGAATCACTATCTATGTCAATCACATAATCTGGTGTGTCTATGATATCACCTTCTGATGCAACTGGCTCAACCTGCACAACATCTATAACCCCTTCTACTTGTGAAGATGATGCAGATAAACCATTACTTGAAGATGTGCTAATGTCTCCTTGTATCAAATCCACATGTCTGTTAAACTCCTTATACAAGTTTCTGCCTGTCATAGGGAAGGTACGATCCTTAGGCCTATCAATCAGGCTCTTTAACCATGTACATGCCATAGTTGACGAATTCCTCTCTTTTATCCAAACATACCATAAGTCTTCTGCCAAAAGTTTAGAAATTTCATCCTGCCCCTCAAACAAGATTGTCAACATGATGGAGTGCATCAATGCCAATACTCTGTTGGGATGAAACTCGTCCATAATATTCCAAAATGTATTAAACATCCTGTGAATTTCACTAATACAACCAATTTCCAACATAATATTTTCAAATCTACACCTTGCAAATACTTCAAGTAATCTTTCCCTCTTTGTGAAATAAGGGTCTCGAATGTTGTCCAACTTTTCAAAGCTTTTTACCATGGCATGAAGTACCTCTTTCATAATCTGATTGTCGTAAGAATCAAGGCCAGCTATTATCCTCATGATTTCACTAATGCAAGAGAGAGCTGTAAGTCTTATTACCTCATCATGATGTCTCAATAATCGAGGCTTAACCAACAAACCAAATGCTGGAGATAAAGTTGTTTGCATAGCATCAGATCTTGACTGATCAAACTTGCCTAAATAAGTTTCCAACTCCTCCAAAGTTCTTAGAAGGTCCTCTGTTTGCTAAAATGGACAATCTAATTTCTTGTTTACATTGTGCATTCTTTCTTCCAAATCCTTGTCTCCTATTAAAGCCATACTGATAGATGAATTCAATCTGAAATAACCCAATTAGGCTAGTAAGAAATTGCTCTGATACCACTATAATGACCCTCCTCAAATTTGCTCTCAAAAATGCTGATGAAAGCTCAAGGAATTTCATCAAACAATTCACATGCAAGGGACATATGACTGATATAGTATTTTAGCTGGCTTTAAATGACTCTTTCTTCAATTTGCATCAATGAGAATCTTGTGCTAGAAGACTCCAAATGGACTACACAATGACCTAACATGAGTGTGCTACTAATTTTGACAATATTCAGTGCATATCTATGATCTAAGCATGAGAAATGAATACCTATAGCCAACTGACATTTTTACAAATAGTTGGTATGCAAACTAACTAGCTAATAAATAATGATATTGAATTGCTTAAATGACACCAACAACTATTATCTTCTTAATTGCAAAGAAATTTCTAATACAATGTTCATGAAATATGGCCAAGACTTTTGGCATTTATATGGATTACAAAATGATAATGCTGGTATAATGCACACTTACAGCTAAAACTTATAATGCCCTAAAAATAATACTAACAAGGGAACCTAGTTGTAGATGGCTGTAATAATTTCCTTCAATGCTACCCCTTCTACTTTGCTTTTACGATTTTCTTTTTCAAACTGCTTTTTCAGATCTGCTTTTTGAACTACTTTTACAGATTGCTTTTTTAGCCTTCTTTTTCAGTTTCTCTTTTTCAGACTACTTTTTCAGCCTGCTTTTTCGGTTCCACTTTTGCGAACTGCTTTTTTGTATCTGCTTTTTTGGACTGCTACCATGCTAAATCTCAAGACCATATCTTTCAATGACATCAAGATTTCTAGCTTGAAGGGATTTTGTCCTTCAAACTATTGAGACATAACCTCTAGAAAATTTCCCAATTTCTTTGATATTTCCAAGCATACTAAAAAGAAGCTCTTCCCTTTCTTTTATAGTGTTCTCACAGGAGCTCAATCCTTTGTTTTCTCCATGTGGGATAAAACATCACTCCCTTTATGTAACTTATGTCTCCAATGTGTTATAAAATAAAGGGGACTCTTTTAATTTAAATATTTCCCACAAATTATAGTCTATGCATAAATAAAGTTAAACATTTAAATTTAACTTTATAAAATAGCTTTATCAATGCATAACAAATCTTATCAATGATAAACAAGTCTTCTTGTCAATTTTAAACAATTACCATCGACATACCGCTGCCACTGGATGTCTGACCATATCCAAGATGACTTACTATAAATAGTAAGTATGCCCAAAGTTGCCTCAAAACCCCACAGAAAGACCTGTAGCTGAAACTATGTAGGCCAAATGGCCTCTAAGTCCCTTTAATGTCCTAGTTAGCCTACAGGACCGTGGGGAAATAGGCTAACAACAACATCATGCTATAAATGCTAAAAAGAGGACATTACATCTAGCATTAGGTGGTTGCTTGGCGCTCTAGCAATTTGTTATGAACCTATTGTGGCTAATGGGAGATTCGATAATGAAAGCTCCCAGCGACCCTCGAATAGAATCAGTGCTGGTGTTCAAGAAAGACATGTTCTCCGAATTTTGAATATTAGCATTAGCATCCTTTTTATTGGAGGGTTGTGAAGCATCCTGATTGCTATGCAAGGGCTCCCCAAAGTGGTCTCTACGCAACGTCATTGGCACAATTTGCAAAATGATTTAGCAACAATTTCCATTCCAACATGTCGTTGTGGTTTCTTGGAAAGCACTCTAAATGGTGAGCCATCGTCTAGCAGTTGGGTTTCTTATCACGAGTGACAAGGGATCTTTTCTTATCAAAAGCTCCCTATGGCCATTGAATTTCCAAGAATGAGAAAAGGATGAATGCAGTACCAGATTCCAAATGAAATCAATGACATTAGATCTATAACAACAGAATGAAGCAACAAATTGTTTGCTATGTGCAGTTCCCTGAAGATGCTTTTCTTTCTCACTCCATTGGCACAAATTCGAGAGTGTGGTTTGACAATGATTGTTGTTCCAGTGTGCCATTGCAATGATCCAAAAAGTGATGCTAAGGGCGGAGCTTGCATCTAGCACTTGGGATGTTTGTGCAAGTGAGTAGGGGAGCTTCTATTGTGCAAGTCTAGTCAGACAAAGCAGAGTTATTGGCACCATCACCAACCACAGACGAATCATTAAGAGCAGAGTCTAAATCCATGAACCATTAGGGGTGTCAAGTTTGATATTCTCAAGGAGGCCCTTCAAAGAATTAACTGCCATGAGGATGCACATGAAGATCTTCCATGACAACAAGGCTTCAACATAAATGTAATCATTGTTGTGACAATTGCCCAAATTCAAACTCTCATTGGATCACTACATCCATAGGTCAGGTGTCTTCATTGGGCTGACATATCTGCAAGACATGTCTTCATGGGACTATTGTGCTCATAGGTTGTAGGCTTTCACTTGATTGCAATAAGAGCCCATCTTGTTGACAAAGGTGCATTACAATGGTAATAATTTATCATGCTAACATTTAAGAAGTTCATTAAAAGGATTTACAATAAAGCATTTTCTTCCTATTCATAGATGCTTCCTAATTATTTTCCTAAGGCAATGCAAATGGCCCTAAAAGAACCTTAACTCTTTCCTACTAGAAAAGCATGGAAACAACTAATATGGAATCACATCAATAGAACTTGGAACAAGACTAAATGAAACTTTCCTAAACCAAATATACCCACCTAATATCAGGTGAATGCTACCGATGAAATCCAAAAAATGCAGCAAAAAAATAATGATACTATCAACATCTGTTATTTTCCCATACTGCCACAGTCCAAACGCTTTTTCACCAAGAAAACCTTCTTCAAAAGAACGAGTTCCAGCTGAAATTAAAATACCCTCATAAAATTATATATAGACTTCACATTGGGGTGATTATCCTTGCAAGTCTTTTTGAAATCCTCCCTTTAATCAAGAACATTTTTTAATTGATTAGTATATTTAATAAAAAAATTAAAAACATGCATTAACAATATTATTGGGAAATTAAAAACTACAACACTTTGTAAACATCGAATTATTTTGTCCTCTACTAGACCATTCAACGCATTTCCTTTCAGCCCTAAATACATATGTTTTTTAACTTACCAAAGACATCTATAGTTAGAAATATTGATATTATTCATTACAGTTCACTTGAAAATTACAATTAATTGAAAGATCAAATAGGTAGAAAGCTAGCACTTTTGTGACTTGGATAATGAGATAAGATATTTGAATAACTCAAATAACTATTATCCAGTACCTAAAAATAATTAGTATAGCATATCATAAACTCAATAAATTATAATCTTACATACATGAAAACAAAAAAAGCATTGATGTAAACATATCAGTTCTTTGTGGTATCTAATAGAAGAAAAGTAGAAATATCAAGTTGGTATAAATGACTAGTTGAGTATTCTCACTCTCTAAGGTTATGGGAGATACTTTTAAGTATCTAGTATATGCAATTAATGTTGGATGAATAAATCTCAAGTCTGAAAGTAGTTATGTAAGTTTTGGTGATGTTTATTCTAAGATTGAGTTTACAGAGGCGTGTTCTAGTAAAATTATTATAGCAATAATTTTATAACTCGAATGTTAGAGAGAGAAAGTGGGGGGATAATATGGAGAGAGAGAGAGAGAGAGAGAGAGAGAGAGAGAGAGAGAGAGAGAGAGAGAGAGAGAGTTAAGGGTTTAGTGAGAGAGAGGGGGCTTAAGGATTACTTGGTAAATTACTTCACATTAGTAAGAGAAACTAATGTAAGCTCTCAATTCTTACCAAGTAATCCTTAAGCCTATCCTAGAGGGGGTTATAGTAGAGGAGGGAGTAACCAAGGAGGCTCTAATAGGGGTAGAGGATCAAGAAGAAGTCACTTCTATTTTGCTAGTATGAAATGCTATAACTTTGGTCAACTAGGCCATCCAACATATAGGAATCTTAATTTCATAATTAATTATAAATTTTTAGAGAAGACCATATTTTGTAAATTTATCATTGTAGACCATGTATCTAATATAGAACTGGATGATCAACTTATGTTTTAGTTACATTAAAGGTAGATAACTATAAAAATTGTAACTATCGACACAACTAGAGTAATAAAGGGACTACCTAAGTCATAAGTTGAGGAGTGTTTATTTGATAACACTTAATATTAATATTACATACTATTAATTTATATCCTAAATATATAAATTAATTAAACTATATACTTATGACATTATGATAAGTTTTGGGTAATCTATTGAGGTAACTTGCAACCTCTTGGCACTAAGCTTCTTTCTGATCATGAGCCTTCTTTGCTAAAGGATAATATATCTATTATAATTACTATAATAAAGATAATAAAGATTAACATATCTAAGGTTATATTAATTAACAAGGATATATTTATAAAGTAATATGATATATTAATATGGTTATATAGATTATACATATTATGATAATCTTATAATATTATTCTTTACATTAAAGTCATTATATCTATAACACTATTAACATAATAGTGTTATATCTATAATTAAGTTAAATAGATAAAATAATATATATAGTTATTAATTTTATTATATAAAATTATCATAATATGTATTAATATTAATTATGTTACTATAATAATAACATATAATATTATATTACATAATATACAATATTATAACTAAATATTACATATTTAATATAATACACTAATATAATAAGTTATATCTTTATTAACTATAAAGATAAATTTATTACCTAATATTAGATCATAATATAAATATATATATAAAATATTTAAACTAATACTAGAAATAATATACATTATATATATTTATAAATATGTATATTATATAGGTTATATAATATTATGTATAACATAATATTAAAGTTATTATAAGTTAATATATATAATTAATATAAATAATAAGATGAAAATGATAATTAATATAATCTATATACTAATATTATTTTATATATTAATTATTATTTAGTTAGTATATGATAATAATATAATAGTATAAAAATATTAATTGTTATAATTAATATTTATTATAGTAGACAATAATAATAATTGTATATATTGATATTATATCTAGTAATCTAATAACTCTATAACCTATATTATTAAAAAAAAGAAGTTATAATAGATAATAATATTCTAATCTATGTTATAATATTAATTTTATCTAATATAGTAAATATAACCTAATTATTTAAGTTATAATATTATTATAACGTATTTATAGTATATATTGAGTAACATTAATTATATAATAATATATTGGTTTATATTATTATAATATATTATATATTAGTAATGTTATAGATTAGGTTATAACCAATAACTTATTAATATATATATTAATTTAAATAAATAACTAGTATACCATATT
The DNA here is from genome assembly GCA_028749045.1 of Cupressus sempervirens. NCBI lineage: Eukaryota > Viridiplantae > Streptophyta > Pinopsida > Cupressales > Cupressaceae > Cupressus > Cupressus sempervirens. The sequence continues at coordinate 158,674,094 of CM053788.1, read as the reverse complement.
ATCTTAATATTACAATATATATTAGGATAATAATTAGGTTATATAATAATATATAATTAATAAGAAGATAATATATTATATAATGTTAATAATATTAATTGTTATAAATCATGACATTAAAATATATTTTAACGTATCATTCTGATATAAATTAGGATAAGTGATATAATGAAAATAACTATATATTTTGCTTCAGTCAACAAGTATATCAACCATACTTATATGATAGGGATAGTTACCAGTGTTATTATATTATGCCTATATACATTAACTATATTAAACTTAATATATAGCCTATTATATTAACTATATAAATAACATTATAAATAGTTTATAGTAATATAATATTATTAATAATATTTAACTATATTAAACTTAATATATAGTATTTATTACTCACTGTTATCTTGATTATAGTTATACAAAATTAATAATAGTATATTTAACTTAATATATATGATAATAATTGTATATTAATAATATATGATTATAATATAAAAAAGTTTTACTATTATATTATTATCTATACTGTTATAATATTATGAGGTTAGTATACTAAAGAATAATTAATTACATTAATATTATATATTAATTACATAATATTATAATATTATGTATATTTAATATATAATATAATCTATATCTATTATGAATTATATAATTGATATACTAGTTATTTATTATTAATCATATATAGGATATTATCTATTATATAATATTAAATTATATTTATTATTTTAATATAATTCTATGTTAATCTTTATTAGATAATAATATATTAGGTAGTTATATTAATATTATAACTTATATATTAATTTTAATAATCTAATATTAGTATAATAATATTTTATATTATTAGGTAATAATTAATAAGTATACTAAAGAATAATTAATTACATTAATATTATATATTAATTACACAATATTATAATATTATGTATATTTAATATATAATATAGTCTATATCTATTATGAATTATATAATTGATATACCAGTTATATATTATTAAGCATATATAGGATATTATCTATTATATAATATTAGATTATATCTATTATTTTAGTATAATTCTATGTTAATCTTTATTAGATAATAATATATTAGGTAGTTATATTAATATTATAACCTATATATTAATTTTAATAATCTACTATTAGTATAATAATATTATCTATTATTAGGTAATAATTAATATATTATTATACTAATATTAGTTTATCCTACAAATATTATAATTATTCTATAATTATCACTTAGATAATTATAAAATAATTGGGGGGATATACCCATTAAAGTTTACTATATACTATTATATAATTATTTGTCTGTGTTCTAAGTCAAAAATCAATTTTCTATTAGGAATTATGTCATTATATCTTTGAATCTTGAATACGTATTTTATTCTATATTAATAATAAATTACATCATATATTATAAACATACAACATATAATATTACAACAGAATAAAGATTAACACCATGGCTATAATTATTAAACAATATTATCTATGTTATAATAATAATAATATAATAAATATAGTATTAACACTATTGGTTAATATATTATACTTTATAATATTAGAACACTTCATAATATTAGTAATACATTATAGTAACCTTAGTTATAATATTCACTATATGTATAGAATTATCCTTACACTGGTTAATATAATCATATAATATAATGTATACATATTATAAGTGATATAATTAGTGATATTAGTATATAATTATTATAGTTTAATTAGTGATATTAGTAATATACCTAATATTAGATCATAATAGAAATATATATATAAAATATTTAAACTAATACTAGAAATAATATATATTATATATATTTATAAATATGTATATTATATAGGTTATATAATATTATGTATAACATAATATTAAAGTTATTATAAGTTAATATATATAATTAATATAAATAATAAGATAAAAATGATAATTATACCATATCTCTAATATATATGGTAGTAATTATAAGTATATAGTTAATTTATATAATTAATATAATATTTATAAATATCTTCACCTAATATAATATAATACTATATTATTATAATTACATAATAATAATATTAATATATGATAATTGTTAATCTTTGTTACTAATATACTATAAAATATTATATTATAATATAGATTAACATAATATATTATAACAATAATATATTAGGTTATAATTATATTACAATATAATTTAAAGGGGAATGATATATTAATATAAAATTTACATTAGTAATTAACAAATATATTATTAGTATACCATATAATATATAATATATAATATATGTAACATAATATATTATAATTTATATATATAATATATAAATTTATATTAATATTAATGTTGTCTTAATTAATATATATAGAATATATATTAAACATATTCTTAACCATCTTATTCATTAATAGGTAAGACCCAAGGTCGATAGTATCTTATCTAATTATAATTTATAAATTTAGTTAATATAACAATATTAAGTGAAGATATTTATAAGTTTATATTACTATTATAAGGTATATTACCTTACAATATATTATATTACTATTATTAAAAATCTATCTATAATTTCATATAATAAAGGTTCTATATATAACCATATATAGTTATATAAATAATCATATAATATTATAGTTAATAACAAGGTAATATTATAATATTTAATATATAATATAATAATACTATGATAGTAATTATTATTAACTGATATCATATATTATAAGGTTAAATATAGTTTAAATATATATGGTAGTAATTATAATATGTTATATTATACTCTACAACTATATATTATTATTATATATATTATAATGTCTAAATTACTATAAATTATAATATTATAACTAATACTTATATTAGACTATAATATTATAATGTAATATTTGTATTAGTTATTATATTACTTATATAATTAACATCATAACATATATATATAATATTTAACTAATTATATTTCTATTATATATAGTCATATAATTACCTATATTAAATTATATGGTATTAGTAGTAATAATATATAATATATTTAACCATATGATTTATAAATATAACAAGGATAAGGTTATACTTTTATAATAGATATAGTAATAATCTTTATTAATAATATATCTATTATTAATATTATAATATATACTTTGTTAGATATATCTAGATTTGTTTGATAAAAATTATTACATTAATATTAATTGTTATATATATTAGTTATCTCCTCAATTAAGATATGGTATATCAAATTATTAGATCCATTTAAAAGTTATTAGATCATTGGTGATAATATTAATATAACTCTTAAAAATATATGATATTTAAATAATATAATATATAATTTAATATATATTATAATATATATATCTATATATTATCCTATATATTAGGGGATATATGGTCATTGTACGACGGATATTCTGTTAAATGTATATAATTTTGAAAACTAGATTATGACCACATATAGTAACTTTCCTCATTAGGTTACTAAAATATAAATATTATATAATTAATATAATATGAAATTAGATATATAATAATATTGTATAAGTAATATACAATTATTATATATTGTATATATATAAACAATATATAGAATATAATTACTTATATTCTATATATAAGTAATTATAATATGTAATTCCCTAAAAATAATATAACCATATTATACTTGTTATATATTAATTTATTCTGTATATGTATATATTATCCTTGATATATGATATTATTATAATAGGTAATCTAATAGATAATATGGTTATATTATATCTATATAATATAACCAAAATATAATAATCATAATATATACAATATAGTATTATAATATATAATATATAATTTAATATATATAATAATATTAGATTACATAATATACAATATTTATATATATTTTATAACCTAAAATAATAAAATATTAAGAAATTTATTACTTTATATTTATATTATAATATAAAGTAATAAATTATATATATTTCTATTATATAAAGATAATAATGTTAATATATCTAATATTAGTTATAAATAAGATAATTATAACTTATTATTTGAAATATTAAGATAATTAATTAAGTTAATCTACTATATAAAATAAACAATTCTTAATTAATAATATTATAAATATAATATCCTAATATTATTATTATATAGATAACCTATTAATATATGCTAATAATATATATATCATATTATATTGTTATCCTTATTTTATTAAGTAAACTATAATAATATAAGGATATTTACTGTAGTAATATATGATATACTTCTATAATTATTATTACATTTAAATATAATACTTCTATAGTTAAGTATAATACTATAATATAAATTAAAAATAGTATATATAATTATAATATATTATAATAATATTATATTGGTTTATATTAAGTATAATTATTATTACATTTAATATTAATAATACTTCTATAGTTATATTATTATTACTAAATATTATAGTTAGAATATTAATATTATAATTATCTTATATTATTACTTAATAGTATGGTTGATATTATTTTAGTGTCTAATATACTTAATATATAATACTTAATATTAGATATTATTACTAATATTAAATTAGTAATATATATAATAAGTTATAATTATTTTATATTAGTATTATGAGTTAAGTAATTGTATATAAGTAATTAATATTATATAGTTTATTTATTTAGTAAATTAATAATAATATATCTTCATAATAGTTAATATGTATAAATAACAAAGTGTAAGGTTCCTCTTCGCATGTACTTATTAAATATGTATCTCCCTATTAAAACTATTGTAGGAGGTAAGAATGGTTATGAAATTTTGTTTTATGGTTTAGATGTCCTAATAAGAATTGAGATCCTAATGCATTCATGCTTTAAATATTTAGTGATTCGAGAACAAACTGCATTATCTCGACTATTCAAACATTAAAATTTCACTAATGATGATATGAGACTCTTTTAACTGATGATAAGGGTGTTGACTTTGAGACCTCGATGATTAAGTTTTATATTCCAAAGAGTTTAGTATTCCTCAAATGGTGATGTCTATGATGTTAGGTATATGCATGCCTAACGATGATTATCCTAGTATTTTAATTCGAATTAATGATTAAGTTATGTTATATTGATTAGGTGCTTACTAATGATTAAATGTGAGTAGAAATGAAATTAAATAGTTAATTATATGAAAGATTCATGTTTTGATTTATGTAACTATCCAGATAAGTTTTGAATATATGTATGTGATTTTGTTGAGCTACTGATGGGTGCAATGAGTGTGCAGGATATTTTAGCTAAGAAAACTAACGGAGAAACGAAACTGATCCCTATGTGCTAATTGTGGAAACCTTGTTGTTTGTAATTAAATTAATTGTGAGATGTATGTATGTATCTTTCTATGATCAGTAAATGTTAATGTTTGTAACTATGTTCTTTTAGTGTTGCTTGACACTCGTGAATTGTTTATGTTCTTTAGCGTGCTAGTTATGGTTAGCTGTGTAACCTTTGGACCTAAGTCACATTAAGTTAGTGTCTTTTTGCTAATTTGGTTCTTAATCGAGTTTAGTCACCCTTAATCCAAATTAGTGCTTAATCTACATTTTTAGATTTGTTAGTTGGTCCTAATTATTTCCTAACTTTTTTTTGGTTCCAAACCTATTCCTAAGGCTTTAAAACATGAAATATTTATGCCCAAAGGGTATGGGTATGGGTTGGGGGTCTTTTCCAACCCCTAAGCCCCTTTTATTGACTTTTGAGGTCACTCAAAAAGTCTCTTTTTGCCTTTGTGCGAAAATTGACTATGGCTACCATGAGTTGCATCACCTCACCTCCACTTAGTGTTTAACCATAGTGCGGGTTGAGTTAGGAGCTTCTAGATTTGTAGGTGGGTGGGAGAAGTTATTTTTTTTGTTGGTGGTTGAGTTTGAGGCTTATTTAGAGGCCCTTCTTAGACTAGTTGAGGTTGTCACCCAACCTTTACTTTTAGAGAGGAGTCTTGGAAGATTGAAGGAAAGGAGGGAAAAGCTCTACTCAAATTGTTCATTTACCATTACCTCTTTGTGAAGGTAGGAGTTCTTCATCTCCCTTGTTCAGATTTTCATGCTTATTTCATGCTTATGCTACTTGTTGTTGTTTGGATGTTTGTATGTTTGTGGGTATGTTGGGAAGATTTGAAAACCATGTTTTTGAATGATTTCTTTTCATGTTTCTGTTTGATTTTCAAAGTTTTCTTGTATGGGTGTTTTGGCATTACTCACCCTTGGAGAGGGCAGAAGTGGCCAATTTTGGGAAAGGTCCTTTTAGTTGGACTCCAATAGTGTAGAGTCTCTTCTTAGGACGAGAAGAGGGAGAGAGGGTAGGGTGTTATGGGCCCCTACCTGTCAGCACAAACCATGTATGAGTTTTGGCATGTAAGAATGGAAGAACGGAAGTTCTTGTTTTATAGCCCCGATTGCGCACCTGGTTTGGTGTTGTGTCTGACATCTCCTGTTGGAAAAATCCACCTTTCCCTAGTTTTGATTCATTGTGAATCTTTTTGTGAAAACCTAGTATGAATATGCATGTTTGGTTTTGTCTCTTGGTCATGCTTGTTTGTCACCTAATCAGATTCTGTTCTCTCCACGATCTTAGCAATGTATTGCACAAAATGATATGGATCCCTTGATGAGGGACATGAAAGAAATTATTTGATTGTTGAAAATTTGGGATTGAAATCCTATGAAAATTGTATTTATCACTTTGTTGTAATAGCAACGATGCCGAGTTTTCTTCCTGGTTCTTTTTCGGCTAAGCCTTTGAATCAGGTTTGCTAATAAAATGGTGTTTGAGTATATATGCTTGCATTGAGTCTTATAGCTTTGTTTTTAGTTTTGCATATGTAATTTAAAAAAAATCATATGTGATGGTGTTACCTTACTACACATTTTTATGATTGGTAATCACATTCGTTTAAATTAGATTAATCAGATAACATGTTGATAAATACTTAGCTATGCAATTTTAAGTTTAAAATATGTTAAGAAAATTTGCATTTGAGTTGTGCTTAAATTTTATAATTATACATGTGCGTGAGGAAGTTAAATGAATTTATTTGAATACTTGTTTATTACATTTAATCCTATTATCACTTTTAAAGATTAAAACAAAACTTTTTGGTGTTTTGGGCATGGCATTTTGGTATCAGAGCCTAGTTTCATAACATTTGGGCAACGATGGGTCCATGTAAAGTGTGGGCATTTAAAACTGCATCAATTAAATCTTCTCTCACATTTGTGTATTTGATTACAAGGGAAATAATCCTATGTTATGGTAATAACATAGACATTTAAACCCTATGTTATAATACAAGTAATAGTTTTTTAAAAAAAAAATCCCCCTTAGCTATGTAAATAAATTTGAAAATCCTAATGACTTAGAGAAAAATAAAAAATAAAATACATAGTTTCAAAAATGTATATTTTCAAAATAAGCATCTATAGGATGCTGTATTTTGTATGAGAAAGTTTTAAATCCTCCTTTTGAATAGAGAATCTTAAAGATTCTCTTAATTTTCCTTAGATATATTCAATCAATATATATATATATATATATATATATATATATATATATATATAGATATAGATATATAGAGAGAGAGAGAGATTTAGATTTAAAAAAAAAAAGAAAAAGAAAGAAGAAACCCATCTACTTTACTTTAAATCATAACTTCTTTTCACAAGCCAACCACTTACCTTTATTTCCTCTGCCATTTTGCCTTCTGACATATGCTTGAATGATGTTTTACGTTGGAGCTTGAAAAAAAAAAGCGATCAAATTGATGGGTACTAGGGCTTGTCTTAACTATTTCTTTTATCTTCCACGCAATCAAAGGAAGCCTTATTATTCACTCGACCTTTCAACTCTAAACATATTAAATTTGTAGCCTATCAATGTGTTGTGGGGTCATCTCCTCTCCCATACTCTTCTTAAAATTTCAATGAATAATGACATAATGTACCATCGCCATCGAAATCATTAATGGTGGGTCTTGCTTTCTATTCAATTATAACATTTAGGCAAATTACAAGAATTTTGTAAGCATGCACAAAAAAAAAGAATATTTAAACAATTAAGGTTTGAAGTACAAAATTTCACCTCTTGAATTTGTACAGAGGTCTGATTTATTACAGAGATGGGTTTAAGGCGTATAGAACAGAATGGGGATTGGTTTACAAGCGACCCAATAAAGATGTCGCCTCCCCTCCCCAGTACACAATCCAAGAACTGGCGTGACCCTCTCTCTGCCCAAGGGAAATCTTGCAAGTGAGATGCGATTGAGTGTGGGGAGAGTATATCAGAACCCAGACTAAATGCGTTGGCTATCCATAAAGGTTGATGTGATGGTGGTACGCAAGGAGGGAGATAATGTAGAACTGTCAGTTCATTTAAATCTGGCACTCGCTACAATGTTCTCATTGTTGACCTTAGCAATATATAAAAAAAGAGCCTTGCCTAACTTCTTAATTTGTGATGCTGATAGTGCCAGCCTCACCTCAACATATGCTTCTACCTGAGAATGGTTAGAAGGGAAGGCCCCAGATGTGCGTAAGGAATACCAGCTTCTGATCGATCATCCATCAGCTACTGCTAAGGTTGTTCAAATGGCAGTGTAGCAGGATAACTTCTTGATAGTTTGCGAAGCCTTTCAAAATGATTCTTTAATAAGACTGGTAGTTGACCAGATTAGATACGCCTTGGCTCCTTGATGCCGTTGAGGGGGTTCTAGCTGGAGCTGCATCTGTACAATGTTGTTACCATCGACTAGCTATCCTGCCATCTGTGGATGAAAAGGGTAAACCCGATGTGTGCAGAGGTGTGCATTAGCATGTGCTCAAAGCACATCTTTCTCCAGTGTGCCCATAGATTAGTAGGGCCAGCTGCTAAAGTCCAAACCGTGCTCAAGCGCCATAAAATTCTAGGGCAAGGACACTCCTTGGGCGAGTCCCTAATCGTCAAGTCTTCAGGGAAGGTCCATTTTTATTCAAGTTCAGATGTTCTGCTATTAGAAGGTGGTGCTATTTGATTTATCTACTTCGAAGTGATAGCCATTCTTTCAAATTGTTAATAGTTTCTGAAACTTTGTCCTCTAATCGATTTCCAGACAAATCCAGTCACTTTACAGATTTGAGCATATTAATGGATGGCGAAATGCTGTCGCTCAGCTGGTTATTTGCCAAAATTAGATAAGAGGTAATGTGAACCAACTACAACTGGGCAGTGTCTACTGTGAATTAGATTTGCGAAGCGATCAAATTGTTTTCATAGGTAATTTATAGTATCCAGTTTGACATGTTACAGCAGAAGTCTCGGTTGTAAGTTTATTACTTGAATTCAACTCGAAAGTTACAAGATGATTAGTCTATAATCACGGAGATACTTCATTTTCTTTGCAGATTGAAACATGCTTATTCGAGAGTTAAGCCCCAGCAATTGTGATAGATTTGGTTAATTTTAAAAGCTCTCTAATTGTATGTGTTGAGATTCAACCTTGAATATGATTTTTCAAAAAAAAAAAAATTAAAAAATAATAATAAGAATATGAACTAATACAACTGTAATGTCTCTTCAAAACACATGGAAATTGTAATTCGTTAATTGTTAATTAGATGTAGTTAGCATTTTTATTTTTTAAAAAAAATTTGTGTTATTTAAGTGTAGTCAGATATGTTAAGTAATTAAATTAGTATATTCTAAAGTTGGATAGTTAGTGTTATTTAATTTTTTAAAGTATTGTTAGATTAATAAAGATTTCAAAGTTAGGAATTGTTAGAAGTGGTAAATATATATAGATATTTTTTTTTTGATAAGGTTAATGATTTACTATTTACCTGTATTTAATTTTAGTATATTGTTATTATTAGAATGTTTCTTTTTAGAATAGATTATAGATTTAAATATAACTAGTTTAGAATAAAGTTTAATGGTTTGTATGTTAGATGCGTAATTAATGTTATTTTATTGATTATTTAAATTATATTTAATATTTAGATATGTCTGTTTTAGACTATAATTAGTAAGTTATGGTTAAAGTTGTTGATAAGCGTTTTGTTAGTATTTTATGAATGTTAAATGGTTTAAGATAGAAATATTGGCGAAGTAGTGAATCCTTAGAAATTATAGTTGAATAAGGTTTAAGTAATGTGTGAGTTGGTTTAGAGTTACGACTGAATACTTTGTAAAATTTAGTTATTTCAATTAGGACACAATTTTAATACTGCCTTATGATGGTATTTTTGTATTAATTATGGATTTAGTTAAATTGAACTACTAAGGTTGTAGTTTTGAAGGGTTCTTGAATTGCTGACTTGATGGTAACATAGAATTATTTTGTTAGGCAGATGTATGTCGAAATTGTTGTATTGATGAATATTTAATGTCTTGAATTAATTCTAAATAGGTTATGATAATATCTTGAACTAAGTATTAATATATTATGATGGTTTTACCTATAATGCAGAATTAGAACTAGTGTAGCTTTGGAATATCATTGATAGTGATAGGTATATATGTATGTAAAGAGGACCATGCCATTTGGGTGGGATTGATAACATGAATTCAATAGTGTAGACATGGTGAAATTGATTTAAGAAAGATTATGTGTATGTGCCCTTATATGAAATTATAGTGAATGGAGGATAAGAGATTTGGTTTTGTAATTACAGTTTTGAGTTACACTCTTTTGACACTGGGGTCCCCACATGTTAGAGTCTTCGAAAGGAAAACAATATAACAACAAGAGGATTGATGGAGACTCATTATTGTATCCTTGCATTTGCACCTTTGAGTGGGTTATGATCAAGGAAAACCCCTTTGTGCAGTAAATCCTAATCGTAGGGAAATGTCGATGAAGATAAGTGTGTAGTTAGTATGTGGGATCAATCAGAGTTGAGTGACATGGTCATTAGACCACCATCTAAAATCAATTCAAGATCCTTGCAATGTATTTGGAAGGCATAAGATCCCTTATTTTCCTCAGTGACCCTGGTATGGCCGCATTATGTTAGTAATGTAAATTTTGTAAGTAATTGGATTTATGTCCTTATTTGTCTGATTTCAGATTACACTCTTAACATTTTTTCTTTTTTGGCAACAGTGTGATGTGGGGCTGTTTAGCCAACTGTATAATTGATGATTCTATTTTGCCTCTTGGTTATATCTTTATTTCTTGATTAAAATTTTACTATTGTCACCACTCTTTATTTCTTTGATTTTGGACTTTTGCATTAGATGTTCATCCTTGATGTTGACTTTAAATTTGAGGCATTTCTTTATGACTTTTGTTGGCAAGTGACATATAATGGGCCTACCAAAAGGGATTCTTGATGATTAAGTGGATGTTTGACATTAGGGTATGAGGTTACTAGTGAGAGTGTTCGTGCCCCACTCTCTCCCAAGACTTCAAGAATAGGACTAGCGATAATCGTGGACTTTTATGAGCAATGAAATTGCACCCAAACATACAATTAGATAAAGGTTACGAGTTAACCTAATGGACTTTTTTGATGCAAAACGTGCATGTGTAGTGATGGACTTGTCTTATGGCCTGTTGAAGAATCAGTAGTTCATTGAAACTCTAAAGAAAAAGAGATTAACCCTATATAAAGAGCCAAGTTGCATTATAAGGAATCTCATTGGAGAGAGTCTCATATGGCTGTTACCCCTATGAGTGGGTATGTGGAATTTGGAATATATTAGGATATCATTATTATTAGAGGTTCTATAAGTATTTTAGTACTAGATTAGAATCTTGTTTTTATGTGACCAATGTGCTTTAAGGAGTAATCAACCTTGGGAAATGTACCCATGTCAGAGTTTTGGATTAAAATTTGATTTTAGTAAGAATAATTAGGTAAATATGTTATCATTCTAGAGTATGTTTATGAATTATTAATCATTAATTTTACAAGAATAAATCTTGGAAAAAATTCTAGACAAGGTCTAGCATAAGACAAACATGTTAGTTGTGTGACTTCCAGGAGGAAGTCAAAGGCTAGTGGGGGAGGATGTAAGGTTCCTCCTCACATGTACTTATTAAATATGTATCCCCCTGTTAAAACTATTGTAGGAGGTAAGAATGGTTATGAAATTTTGTTTTATGGTTTAGATGTCCTAATAAGAACTGAGATCCTAATGCATTCATGCTTTAAATATTTAGTGATTCGAGAACAAACTGCATTATCTCAACTATTCAAACATTAAAATTTCACTAATGAGACTCTTTTAACTGATGATAAGGGTGTTGACTTTGAGATCTTGATGATTAAGTTTTATGTTCCAAAGAGTTTAGTATTCCTCAAATGGTGATGTCTATGATGTTAGGTATATGCATGCCTAACGATGATTATCCTAGTATTTTAATCCGAATTAATGATTAAGTTATGTTATATTGATTAGGTGCTTACTAATGATTAAATGTGAGTAGAAATGAAATTAAATAGTTAATTATATGAAAGATTCATGTTTTGATTTATGTAACTATCCAGATAAGTTTTGGATATATGTATGTGATTTTCTTGAGCTACTGATGGGTGCAATGAGTGTGCAGGATATTTTAGCTAAGAAAACTAACAGAGAAACGAAATTGATCCCTATGTGCTAATTGCGGAAACCTTGTTGTTCATAATTAAATTAATTGTGAGATGTATGTATGTATCTTTCTGTGATCAGTAAATGTTAATGTTTGTAACTATGTTCTTTTAGTGTCGCTTGACACTCATGAATTGTTTATGTTCTTCAACGTGCTAGTTACGATTAGCTGTGTAACCTTTGGACCTAAGTCGGATTAAGTTAGTGTCTTTTTTCTAATTTGGTTCTTAATCGAGTTTAGTCACCCTTAATCTAGATTAGTGCTTAATCTACATTTTTAGATTTGTTAGTTGGTCCTAATTATTTCCTAGCTTTTTTTTGGTTCCAAACCTATTCCTAAGGCTTTAAAACATGAAATATTTATGCCCAAAGGGTATGGGTATGGGTTGGGGGTCTTTTCCAACCCCTAAGCCCCTTTTATTGACTTTTGAGGTCACTCAAAAAGTCTCTTTTTGCCTTTGTGCGAAAATTGACTATGGCTACCATGAGTTGCATCACCTCACCTCCACTTAGTGTTTAACCATAGTGTGGGTTGAGTTAGGAGCTTCTAGATTTGTAGGTGGGTGGGAGAAGTTATTTTTTTTGTTGGTGGTTGAGTTTGAGGCCTATTTAGAGGCCCTTCTTAGACTAGTTGAGGTTGTTACCCAACCTCTACTTTTAGAGAGGAGTCTTGGAAGATTGAAGGCAAGGAGGGAAAAGCTCTACTCAAATTGTTCATTTACCATTACCTCTTTGTGAAGGTAGGAGTTCTTCATCTCCCTTGTTCAAATTTTCATGCTTATTTCATGCTTATGCTACTTGTTGTTGTTTGGATGTTTGTATGTTTGTGGGTATGTTGGGAAGATTTGAAAACCATGTTTTTGAATGATTTCTTTTCATGTTTTTGTTTGATTTTCAAAGTTTTCTTGTATGGGTGTTTTGGCATTACTCACCCTTGGAGAGGGCAGAAGTGGCCAATTTTGGGAAAGGTCTTTTTAGTTGGACTCCAATAGTGTAGAGTCTCTTCTCAGGACGAGAAGAGGGAGAGAGGGTAGGGTGTTATGGGCCCCTACCTATCAGCACAAACCACGTATGAGTTTTGGCATGTAAGAATGGAAGAACGGAAGTTCTTGATTTATAGCCTCGATTGGGCACCTGGTTTGGTGTTGTGTTTGACATCTCCTGTTGGAAAAATCCACCTTTCCCTAGTTTTGATTCATTGTGAATCTTGTTATGAAAACCTAGTATGAATATGCATGTTTGGTTTTGTCTCTTGGTCATGCTTGTTTGTCACCTGATCAGATTCTGTTCTCTCCACGATCCTAGGAAATTATTGCACAAAATGATATGGATCCCTTGATGAGGGACATGAAATAAATTATTTTATTGTTGAAAATTTGGGATTGAAATCCTATGAAAATTGTATTTATCACTTTGTTGTAATGGCAATGACGCCGGGTTTTCTTCCTGGTTCTTTCCCGGCGAAGCCTTTGAATCAGGTTTGCCAATAAAATGGTGTTTGAGTATATATGCTTGCATTGAGTCTTATAGCTTTGTTTTTAGTTTTGCATATGTAATTAAAAAAAATCACATGTGATGGTGTTACCTTACTGCACATTTTTATGATTGGTAATCACAATCGTTTAAATTAGATTAATCAGATAACATGTTGATATATACTTAGCTATGCAATTTTAACTTTAAAATATGTTAAAAAAATTTGCATTTGAGTTGTGCTTAAATTTTATAATTATACATGTGCGTGAGGAAGTTAAGTGAATTTATTTGAATACTTGTTTATTACATTTAATCCTATTATCACTTTTAAAGATTAAAACAAAACTTGTTGGTGTTTTGGGCATGACACAAAATATGACTAATTGATATACATATAATATATTACTATTGTATATATGTAATAGATTGTATCATATCCAACATGTGTGAATATGTAATTCATGAATATAAGTATACTATATTCACTACATAAGATATTACTTATATACAATAACGAAGAACATATAACCCAATATATTAGGAATAATATATTAAACACTAGATTATCAAATATATAATATAACCTATTAATATTAAATTATTAATATATATATGATAATATATATAATGATATTAATATTAGTTAATAATAACTAATATTAATAGGTTTTAATCTTTTTGAGAGTTCTATCATGTATAACTATAAGGTATTATTAATATATAATAATTAAAATATAGATAAAATAATATAACTAATATTTGTTATATTAATATATATTAATATATTAATATATATTTTCTATTAGATATAAGAGTTACAAAAATGAGGAGAACCAAAATGGTCACCACGAGAGAAAACAACGAGGCCAGGCCTCACCACAGAGAATCAAAAACCGCTGTACATTAAGTCAGAAGAATAACAGAAGAGTAGAGGAACAATCTAGGCAAGAATATCATAGGGTGTATCCACCCACGCTGTCCACCCTAAGGGGCCCTCCATCCAAAGAATTCTTTTGTGCTCTTGAATGTGCATCAACATGAATAATTCCTCTTTTCTGGCATGCCATTTCTCTTTGATCTCCTTGGTCAACCTATTACAAGCATGCGTGAAAACTTGCAAGTCATCCAAAGTTCTATGCCATTGGTACCCATCATGCAGGAACTTTCTCAATTTCTCCTGCTCAATCAACATGGTGGCCTGTACTTGCAAGTAGATTTTAAAATAAGTGAGTTTTCAAAAAAACTCAGTAAGACCCCTTTTCTTACCTTGGTACCTTTCCTCGTTCCTGCATTTTCAAATCTACCAAAGAATGTTAGACGACAAAATATTCCAAAATAAATTGGTATCTTTAGGAAGACCATCAATATGCCTAGAAATAATATCAAGAATAGTAACATCAATAGGATAGACGATGCCAAACATATTCCATAATTCTTTAGCAAAAATATAGTCAAGAAGGATATGTCTACCAGTTTCAGGAGCTCTACAAAAATTACAAGTATCAAAATTAGAAAGATCTTTCTTAATAGGAAGCCTGTCCAAAAAGACTAACCATCTGAAGCATCTAATTTTAGGTTCAACAGAATTCTTCCATAAAATTTCAAAATACTTTTTCCAATCATTAGCATCAAAAGAAGAGTACCAAACAGTATTGACATGATCAATAATATCAGTGTTACAAGCAAGAATTTTATAAATGTTCTTAGCCTTAAGAAGGTTAGTGACAACACCATCGAGCCATTTACACTTTAAATACCTATGAGAATCAAAATTGCAAATAACAGGAAGACCAATAGCAGCTTGCACAATCATGTTATAAGTTCTTCTATGAGAGTCTGGGATACTATATTTATTCTTAAGCTCATTCCAGGGCAGAATATGATTTTGCTCATAAAGGTCCATGAATTGCTTAATACCTTTCTTAGCCCAAAGTCTGGCAGAACACCCTTAAGTAAGGGCCAAAGGTTTACCATTAAGGTGAAGATTCCACCAAATGGACCTTTCACCATGAAGTTGATTGCTAGAGTGAAACTCTCTGTGAGTGATGAATTTCCTGACATGATCCCAAGCCTTCCAGATAGACCTAAAAACCATGGAGCCTTGGACCATAATAGGAAAGTTGCCAAGCAGGAGATCACAAAAGGGGAGGTTAGTCCAGGATTTAGCTTTCTTAGGAACACCCCTCATAATGTTGTTTCTAACCAGCACTTTCCAAGGAGAATCACCCTCCATGGACTGAAAAATCCACTTGGCAGATAGGGCTATGCCCTGAGTTCTTAAATCTTTCAGCCCAAGCCCCCCAAGGGTTTTTTCTGTGCTACACCAAGCCCACTTAACAGAATGAATTTTATTATTTGCTTTGCCATCAGACCAAAGAAAGTTTCGGATGGACTTCTGAATTTCAGCAATTTGATAGTTATTAAATAACCAGGCAGAAGAGTAATAAATGGTGTAAGAGGACAACATTTTCTGGCAAACTTGAATTCTACCTACCAGAGAAAGGGCCCTATTATGCCATTTTCCAAGCTTCTTATCAATCTTCTCTTTAATCCAGGACCGCATGTCTTTGAGGGTAGGCTCCACCAAAAAGGGGATCCCAAGATATCTGGTGATCTTATTAGGACCAGCCCATTGAAAGCTGAATTGGGAAAGCCAATCCGGGGGTTGCTCCTCCCACCCTAAGCAGATAGATTTAGCTTGGGAGATCTTATCCCCAGATATAGTACAGAAGAGACTAAGTTTATCCAGCAAAGTATTAAAGTTACTTTCTGATAGCTCAAAGAAAAGTGCGGTATCATCCACAAATTGACAATTGATGAGCTCTTCATTATTGGGTAGGTAAATACCTCTGACCTCAGGAGAAATGGAATTATCTCTGAGGATATAGAAGAGAGCCTCTGAGGCAATCACAAAAAGAGAAGGTGCTAGAGGGCACCCCTGTCTAATGGATCTACCAAGAGGAAAAGCAGCGGAGAGAGCACCATTGACTTCAACCTAAGTAGAGGCATCATTAAGAAGCATCTGCACAATTTTACAAAAGAAGGGAGGGAATCCGAAGGCATCTAACATCATGAGAAGAAATCTCCACTCAACCCTGTCATATGCCTTCTCAAGGTCGAGAAGAAGCATGGCAGAGCATTGATGTGAGCATTTAGACCAATCCATGGCTTCCCAGCTAGTTATGAGATTCTCCAGAATGTACCTACCCTTGATGAAACCAGTTTGGGTGGGATTAATAAACTTAGGAAGAATATTGACCAACCTAAGAGCCATGATTTTAGCCAAAATCTTATAAGAAACATTAAGAAGGGTAATCGGCCTCCAATTCTTAATGAAGGTCTTATCACCATCTTTAGGGAGGAGCTTAATAATACCTTTATTAACATCCTGACCCAAGGAACCCTTAGTCAAAGCTTCAGAATAAAGGTCCTTGAGATCCTTACATATCCAACTGATATTGGATTTATAGAACTCAATCGGGAAACCATCTGGGCCCGGGGATTTATCATTATTGAGAGCCTTGATAGCTCCCTCAATCTCCTCAATAGATATATCTTTAGCAAGAACAACAATATCTTTTGAGTCCAACTTTTTAGGAATGAGAACTTTGCATTTATCTCTTATAGACTCAGCCTCAGAGGAGTCTTCAGAGATAAAAAGGCCCTTATAATAGTTGGCAAAAGCCTAAATAATAACCTCAGGATCAGTAATATCACGATTATCAATCGAAAGTCTATCAACGGACTCTTTAATATGCTTATCTTTAAGAAGGTTAAAGTAAAACTTAGATCCCCTATCCCCATATTGAAGCCACTGGGCTCTAGATTTGATCTTGGTTCCCTGAATCCTATCCTGCTGATGCTTGCTAAGAGCATCCTTAGTAGCTATAACCTGGGAGAGAAGATCCATATTAGAGGGATTATTTTGGATGTTATTCTCAGCAATTTGAAAATCAAAAGATAATTGTTTTCCAACAAACCTGTAGTCCTTAGCCTTTTTCTGACCAATGGTTTGTAGAAAAACCCTCCAGGTAGACAAGTTAGTGTTCCATCTATCCAGATGGGACATGTGCTAAAGATTAAGTTTATTAAGACCTCTAATAATCTACACAGCAGCAAGAACATCCTCATCCAAGAGGAGGCTTGTGTTTAAAATGAACTTATTGCTGGTATACTTGTGTTGAAGGGGGCTACTGTTAAAATAGACTTTAGTCAAAATAGGGTGATGATCAGAAAGAGTAGTAGCAATGACATGGATAATATTCCCAGCACTGTCAAGGGGGAAAGAGAAAGAAAACTTATTGGCATAGAAACGGTCAAGCCTGGAGTAAATCCTGGCATTGCCCTGCTGAAAATTACACCAAGTGTGCCATAACCCAGGATTGGAACTCCTGTTTCTAGCAATAGGATCAAAAAGATTCTTAGAATTTATAAGTTTATACCAAAAAAATTTCTCATTATCTTTCCAATGAAGAGGAGAACCCCCCAACCTGTCATCCTGGGATTCAACCATGTTGAAATCACCACCGAAAAGCCAAGGCATATTAGGGAGGCCTAAAAGCCAATTCCAAAGCTCAATTCTTTCCTTAGGGTCATTTGAAGCATAAATAGTACAAACTCCAAAGGGTTTATTATCATGTTGCAGAGTCACCCATACAGCTCTCTGACAAGGAGAACATCCCTGATTGGTGATATAGTTACCCCACTTGCAGTTAATAAGCAAAGCAACACCACCTCTACCTCTCTCATGGTTAGAATAAAACTTGATAGCATCCCTCCATATAAAGTTGAGATTGGAATCCAAAGTGAATCCCATAGCCTTGACTTCTTGCATCATAAAAAAATCAATAGAATGTAGAGAATCTAACAACCACTTGATAACATACTTTCTATCAGGGGACTCTAAATCCCTCACATTCCAAGATAAATAATTCATTGAGAAATAGAGTGAGGGGTGGAACACGCAATTCCCTCTTGATCAGTTAGAGCCAAGAATTTATTTGAGCATTCCCCTATTTTAGGCACAAATGGTTTGTTCTTTGAACCAGGGGGCCTACCTCTATGTCTGGCAATAGAAGGGACCATATTAACATCGTCATCAATCTCTGCCATAGGCTCTATATCCATGGAAGGCCCAATATGAGAATCAGTGGGCATAGGGGCAGCTAAGATGATCTCAAAATTATAATCATCCCCAATCTTTTGGAAGACTTTTGGAGGGATTGTCTGAGATGAATCCCTTATGAGGGGTTTTTCCATCAAACCATCATGCTGATTTATGTAGTTGGTACTGGTATTGGTCAAAATAGGAGCAGATAACAAGCTAGATTGTTGAGGAGTACTGATAGTAGGGCAGGAAGATTTTGGCATAGAGTTACTATTCCCTCTTCTTCACTTTTTCTTGTCCTGGATGATAGTGAAGCCATCATCTGAATTGAAAATAATGGCTGAGTCACTAATTGGGGGCACTTGAAGACCTTCATTAGAAGGAGCTTGGGAAGAAAATGATGCAGGAGTCATTTCCCCAATAGTTTTCCCAAGATGAGTGATAATAGTAGAGTGAGGGTTAGACACAATTTTAATTGAGTCATTAGGTGTGTGGCCAGGAGGAGACGGTGGTGAAGAAGAAGGAGGGGGGGTGCGACTGAAGACATTCTCCTACGGCAAGTTGAAGGTGACTGGGGGAATAACCACATTATCAGTAGAGGGGTTGGGTTTTTTTTTGATGATAGGACAATCCTTACGGAGGTGCCCTTCTCTTCGATAGAGAAAACATGCGTTCAAACCCCCCAGAATCTCTAGAGGGCAAATATAAGTTTCATTAAGGATATTAATGGAAATATCGGTAGGGATATCCTTACTAGGCAAGATAGAGATAAGAATTCGGGCATCCATATGCGGGACAAGTCTCACAGTTTCGTCCATCCGAACAACTTTACCAATAGGTTCAAGCAATTGTGGCAAAAAATGCCATAGAAATGGGGGAATGTTTTTAACCAGTATCCACCTTAGTGCCGAAAGTGCGAGAACCTCCTCATGGATGGCCTTAGGCGACCAAGAAAGAGCCCTAAAAGAAGTGGAACCTACATTCCAGAATTGTTTTTTAAGCACCTCTTTTTGAGCATCATGATTCACAAAGAAAATCACATACAAGCCCTTCTGTAATTGCCTATAGAAAGAAATGTGTAACCCTAGTTTGTTATTCCAATATTGATGAAACCAGTCATCCATAAACTTTCTTGGTGGACATTTGTCAATTTCAACAGCCGAAAAAAATATAGCGGCATCTCTCAATCTATTCTTTTCCTTAATAATTTCTTCTAACATTTTTGGATTCGAAAAAATAGCAAAGGGTGACAAGGGAACCAAAGGGATCTTACCAGTTTTAGGCACTTCATTGTTGACAGTGCCTGCAAATTCAAACTTGGCCTTATCGTTAATGGCAGAAAAATGAGCCATAACCTAAGAAAAAGATTTAGGACAAACATTGCCATTCGAAGAGGAGGAGCCATTAATTGGAAATGAGTTTACCTTACCTGCAACATGCTCAACGTCCCTTACCTTAGCCATAAAACTTCCATGCATGGAGGAGGTTCGTTGTCCTCCACTTGATCCGCTGGCGACGTCAGAGGTCACCACCTTAGCTAGACCCAGTGCCGAAAAAATGTGTATTAGGAAAATTCGCTATTTCGCTATCAAAAATTTGGCTCTACTGGAGATACTCGCCAAAAATTTTAGTGCCAATTCGCTATCAAAAATTCGGCTCTGTTGGAGATACTCGTCGAAAATTTTAGTGCCGATTCGCTATAAATTTTTTTGCTCTGCTAGAGATACTCGTCAAAAATTTTAGTGCCAATTCGCCATCTCTCAAGATCATAACTTCCATTAATATATATTAATATATATTATATATATTAATATAATAATATTTAATATATTAATATATTATATATATATATTAATATATATTATAACAAATATTATTATATTATATATTATAATTAATATAATAATATAAAATTATATAATAATATAATAATAATATTATTACTTATATATTATTATATAATTTTATATTATTACTTATATATTATAAATATAATATTATTATATTTATAATATAATAATTAATATAATTACTATATTATAACAAATATTATTATATTATAATATTATTAATATGAATATTTAATAATTATTAAATATCATAATTAATATAATAATATTTGTTATATTGTCATTTGTTATATAATTAATATAATTATATAATATGTAATATATATAATAATATAGGTTAATATAGATTATATTTATATATATTATTATTAATATATATTATGTAATATATATAGTAATATATTACTTATATATTATTATATAATTTTATATTATTATTTATATATTATAAATATAATATTATTATATTTATAATATAATAATTAATATAATTCTTATATTATAACAAATATTATTATATTATATATGATAAGTGATAAGTATAATTAATATAATTACTATATTATAACAAATATTATTATATTATATATTATATATTATTATATATAATTATTATATATATATTATTATATAATTTTATATTATTTCTTATATATTATTATTAATTATTTAATAATTAATAATAATATATTGTTATAACTTAATATATAATTAATATTAATATTTAATAAATTTATAATAATATATATTTTAATAGTAATATATAATATGGATTATTATAATTAGTTAATATTTCATATATTATTAATTAATTATAACCTTATAAGTATATTCTATTTAATTTATAATATATTATAAAATAATATAATATATAATATCATATTATAATTAGCTATTATATATACCATTATACTTATAAGTATAATACTATATATTAAGTAATACTATTAAGACTATATAATTATATATGTTTATAATAATATATATATGATTATTAGGTTAATAATAGATAAGTTATCTCATATATCTAATATATAGTTTGATAGTTATTATATATATTATAAACTAATATATAGTTAACTATATATTATGATATATATTATAATAGTTACTACAACATCATGACCATCTGTACTTATCTCTTCCTTCTTATAAATATAATAAATATCATGTAATAATTATTAAAAAAAAAAATAACTTATAATATTACACAATAATATTATAATATTATAATCCTTATTAATATATATTAAGTTAATATTTATTATTAATATTATATATAATATTATATATAAATATTATTAATATAATAGATATTAATATATTAATTATATATAATCCTTATTAATATATATTATAATATTATAGTTATAAGATATAATATTATAATATTTTGTTTTTATAACTTATCTATTATATAAGTTATTATATTATTGTGTTATAATATACTAAGATTAAAATAATATATATATATATATTATTACTAATATTATATAATGATATCCTAATAAGTTAATTTTATTATACTATATTAATAGTATATTAATTATATCATTATTAATATTATTACAGTATAAATTTAACCTAGTAATATCCTAATTAATTACATATATTCTATATATTATATATATTAAAGGACTAAGCTTGATATTAATATAATATATAACTAGTTAAGATTATATAATAAGTAATAATTATATTAATATATATAATTAATAATAATAAAATATATTATAGATTATTATATAGTATTCACCAAAATATTCAATAATGCTTAGATTCTGAAAAAAATTTCCTCTCACTGATCTCATTTGTGGTGAATTTCCTATTATAGTTCAATGCTCGGTAGTTTTTAAATCCATTTGGAAAGCCTGGAACCATGTTAGGCAATTCATCACTAACAAAGACTTTTATGATAATAAAACCCTCCATGGTGAAAGATCCATTTGGTGGAACCTTAAGCTTGGTAATAAACCCCCTGCTCTTACCCAAGGGTGCTTGGCTAAGTATTGGGCTAACCTTGGAATCAAGCAATTCATTGATATCTTTTAAATGGATGGACTTATCCCTTGGGATGTTTTAAAGAATAAATTTAAACTTCTTGAATCTCATAAAAAGACTTATAGTATGATTGTTAAAGCTAGTAATGATATCCCTACCCTATGTCATGTGGACTCTAATAGTTATTTGAAGATAAAATGGCCTGATGGTATCATCATTTCCAAACTTAAAGCGAAGAATATTTATTCTATTTTAAATTATAATGTTGACATAATCAATCATATTAACAATATTTGGATTACCGATTTGGATATTTCTTCTTGGATGAAGGTTTTTGATTATCTTTGGAAAAGTTCTATTGATCCTAAAATTAAAAGTTTTAAATGGTTACTTATTCTTAATAGGTTGCCTATTAGGAACTCCTTCTCTGATATTAACTATTGTAGCATTTGTAGAACCCTAGAAACGGGAAAGCATATTTTCTTTGAGTGCACCTTTGCCAAAGAGGTTTGGTTAATGTTTGGTATTTCTATCCCTTCTAATTTCAGTATTTTTGAAGTTATTACTGGCTTTATTCTTAATGCTAGTAAAGATGTTAATATGTTTTGGGATATTACCTCATCTTACATTTTATGGCAAATTTGGAAGTGCAGAAATGAAGATAGGTTTCAAAATATCCCCAGAATGCTTACTGAGGTTTTTCGAAGTCTCACTTATTTTAAAATTTTTTCGCAAATTCAGATGACCATGAAAATCAACAAGGCTAAATTCAAAAGGCTGCTCAAGAACGATCATGCTACTTTTTTTGCGAATGAGGTTAATCATGGATACTTCTGGAGGCTGTACTTGGATAACATACATGTTTTCAATCAAACCTTTAGTAGGTTTAGCAATGAGATTAAAAGAAGACCTCACAATGCTTCTAGTAAGATGGTTTACATGCAGAATCAAATTCAAGATCCGAAAAGCATGGTGTGGATGGATGGCCCCTTGGGCTGGGTAGCTTGGGTGGATACCTAGGTTGTTGAGCTTTACTTGGTGTCATGGCCTATGATTTTTTTCTATTGTTTTGTTGTATATACTTCATTTTGATGGTGTGAGGCTTGGCCTCTGAACTTTGATACTCTGTGGTCTCTTGTAATTTTGATCTCCTTATTTCTAATAAAAAAAAAAGTGTTATAGTATATTCCTATTGAAGAGATATTATTTCTCTAATAGAGTATAATTATTCTCTATTATATTTAGAATATATTAATATTATAATATAATTAATATATTATAATTACTAATATGTTAATTACAATATATAATATATAATGCCATATATTATATATTATATATAAATATTTAATAGTATTATCTATATTATTACTATATATTATATAATTTGTTATTATATACTATATATTATATAAATTATAATATATATATATTATTATAATAATATATTATCTCTATATTAATATTATATATATTTCATATGTTATATATATTATATCATTATTAATTATAAACTTAATTTTTATTATCTATAATCTTATATATATATTATTAGTATATATGATAAAACTAATATAAATAATAAATATATATAAAACATATACATATTATTTACTAATAATTATATATGATTATATGATATATTATATAATAATATATTATATCTTATTATAATTAACATATAATCATATAAGGTTATAGTATTAATATTATAATATACTAATAATAATATTATATATAATATTAATATACTAATAATATATTATATATATTATTATTATGTTATAATAATAATAACTTATATATTAATATTATTATATTATATTATATAATAATAATAATAATATAATTACTATTATATATATAATATTAATATGACTTGGATACAGTTATTATAATATATAGCTTAAGTATTATTATAATATTAGTATCTATTATAATAGATATTATAATAGATAAGTTATAATCTTTATTTTTAGTATATAATAATTTATATTATATTATATAAGTTATTAATAATTTGTTTTTAATACATGTTAATATAACATTATATTAACATGTATAATTTATACTTATAAATTACTAATATTATTATATATATTATAACATTAATATAATATAACATTAATATAATATTATATGATATTAATATTATAACCATTATTATATATTAAATCTTATTTCTTAATATTAATATTATATTTAATTATAGTGATAGTATTAATATTAATACTATAGTTTATAATTATAGTAAGTTATTAATATTAATATAATAGATTATATATTTTAATAGTTATTATATATTTCTTAGTCTATTAATTATCTTATATATTAATATTAAATATGTATTAATTGTTTATATATACTATATATTATACTAATATAATAGTAATATATATTATAATAGTTAATAATATATATGTATGCAGTATAATACATATAATATTACTATATTATAGATAATATATATTATAATATCTAATATATATTAATGTATATATTAGATATTTGAAAATTTATATCTTATTTACACAATTAATTATAATAATATTAATATTTGAAATTATCCATATTAATATATTTAATAAATTATTAGTATATATGTTAATATATAATTATAAAATCCACTATGTGTTATAGGGATAGTTTTTCAAATTGGTTTACTTTCAATTATTATTACTAGTATATATATTAAATAATTTAATATATTAGAATAAATTTCATACTTGTAACATATGTATGCCCCTTCAATGGTCTTCCCAAGGTCTTTGCCCCTATATGACTTAATTATACTTTATACTAATTAATATAATTAGTATAAAGTGTTACTAATTATAATATCATATAATTGATATATACCTCAAGTCATATATTATATTAATATATATCTTATGATATAACATTAATTGAATATCCCCCCAATTACGACTAACCAATAATCTATAATATATATTAACTTTATACTTACAAATATACTTATTATTTAATTAATATTTGTTATATTAATTATATGATTATAAAATATTAATTATGTATATTATATAATTATTATCTTTATATTACTAATATTACATTATATATTATTATAAGATATATATTTATACTTATAAGTTTTAATATTATGTATAAGAAATATATACATACCTTATAATTCTAATAATTGTTATTATATATTTTATAATCTTATTCTTAAAGTTGATATATTATTCTATATTATATATATAATAGTTTAATATGATCATATATGTGATAGATCATATGGTTAATATTGATATTATTATAATTTATTACCAAAGTATAATAAAGATTAACATATCTAAGGTTATATTAATTATTTATACTATTAATTAATTAATAGTTATAAGGATATAATTATAATAATATGGAGACATGACCATATAAATAAGATTAAGCATTATATGTATACTTCTCTGCATAATAATCACCTTAATAACTTTGAATAACTTATTTGGGTTTACTCTTGTTTTAATAAGGTAAACACTCTCATAATGCCATGACAACTAATTTATATTATTAAAGGGATATTATATTAATAATTTGAATAAGATTAACATAATATTAAACATATTAATATATTATATATAGATATTTATATTGTATTGTATTGTATTTTGATTATTTAATAAGTTCCCATATCATTATATTTATAGATTTAAAAGTTTATGTTATTATATTATAAGTTGATATAATAATCTTATTTTATGGAAATACTTATTATATTTTTGAATAATATGGATTGATGTTTATACTTAAATAATATAACATCCATAAAATAATCACTCTCCCTTTTTGGACATTGGATTTTTATTTTACTTTGTAATTATATATAATATAATCCATATCTTGTGAGGTATGGATGCGATTCTAAGTGCTATGGGATTAAACTTTGGTATAAGATATA
The DNA here is from genome assembly GCA_028749045.1 of Cupressus sempervirens. Lineage (NCBI taxonomy): Eukaryota > Viridiplantae > Streptophyta > Pinopsida > Cupressales > Cupressaceae > Cupressus > Cupressus sempervirens. The sequence continues at coordinate 158,647,131 of CM053788.1, read as the reverse complement.
TAATAAGCTCATGTTCATTATAGCTCATTATAGCTCATTCTAGGCATGTATTTCTCTTCAACAATGATTATGAGCTAGATATATAATTATATCTAAAGCATCTATGAACTAGATACTATATTATAACTTAAATAATAGCTATATAACTTATTTTAAAGGTATATTATCTATTATAATATACACCTAATTATTAATATAACCTAGTAATCTAATTATATGATATCTATAACCTATATTATAATACAATATTTTTATTATTTTTTATTATAGTATTATCTATATAATATTTTATAATATGGTATAGCATATGTTTATTATTATAGTATATAAACATATACTATAATTTTCTATATAATTATCATAATTATATAAAAAATTATAGTATGATATAATTATAATATTATAATTATATCATATTTCATATCTTATAAACTTTTCTCAAGTAATTTTTTTGGAATTAAGCCTTACTTATGACACTTAATAAGTAAGGCTTAATTCTTACAATATTATTAGCAATTTTTCACTAATTTAATCTTGAATGGAATATAAATTAATGGATCAAACTGTCTTCTTAGTTACCTCTTTAGTGACTCTTACGATCAATTCTATTTAATGTGCCTGAGAACATTCAAGTGGTCAATGAGAAGGGATAAACTTAGGACTAGGGTTTATCTTATAGGAAACAAGAGTAAGTTATTAATTATATGTATTAATTATAACCGGTGTATAATTCAAGGGTACTATATGAAAAAGTGGCTAATACACATATTACTATTAAAAAATTATATATATAACCTTATCCATATACCTATAATAACATATAACTACAAATATAACCTTATAATATACTATTAACACTATATATAAATGTATTAATAGATTTATATACAAATCTAGAGTACAATTTTATCATATTATCATATGTTATAATATAATAATACAAGGTTATAATATTATATAGATAAGGTTAACATATATATATATATATATATTATAACTATACTATTATATATCTTGGTTTACCTTATAGGAAACAAGAGTAAGTTATTAATTATATGTATTAATTATAACCATAGTTAGTATCATTCTTTTCACAACTTCCTTCTTTAAATAACTAGATATAATTAAAATATAGATAATCTCTTCCTTACTAGGGTTTATAATTATATTATAACTTAAATAATTAGATTATATTTACTATATTATAAATATATCTATATATATTTGATAAAAGTAAGTTATATATAATACATCATATTATATTTATATTTATGCTATATTAATATTATTTACTATAGTTAAATAATATACTATATTAATTATAACCTATGATACTATATTTACTATATAGGTTATAGATAGTTATTTAAAGAAAGAAGTAGTGAAAAGAACGATACTAACTATGGTTATAATTAATACATATAATTAATAACTTACTCTTGTTTCTTGTAAGGTAAACCAAGATATATAATAGTATAGTTAATATATATATATATATAGTTAATATTCTAACCTTATCTATATAATATTATAATATTGTTTATAATAAGTACATATATATGCTATATCATAGTATTAGATTATTAGCCTACATATAATCTAAGCTAATATTTCATTTGACCATAATGAAATATAAGTTTCCTATGATGAGGATGGATGACAATTTAACTGGGGATTGCAATATTTCATAAGACTATTAAGTAAACAGTCCTATGCAATAATCATTGTACGACGGATATTCTGTTAAATGTATATAATTTCAAAAACTAGATTATGACCACATATAGTAACTTTCCTCATTAGGTTACTGAGAAAACCTAAATTAAATATTATATCATTCTATTATTATAGGTTAACCTATATTATATATAGGAAATCAGGCAATATTAAAATATTGCCTATATTAATTACTAAACTTAAAATTTTTACTATAGAAGGATTATAATATTAGTATAGAAGAATAATTCTATACACTGGTTATAATTATAATATAGGTTATTATATTCAATATATTATTATAATGTTATAATAATATCTATAATATAATTAGAACAAATAAGTTACAATTAACTTATTTATCATAATAGTATAATATCTATTATATATTATATTGATATAATATACTTATAAACTTTCCTCAAATAAATTTTCTAGAATTAAGCCTTACTTATGACACTTAATAAATAAGGCTTAATTCCTATAATATTATTAGCAATTTTTCACTAATTTAATCTTGAATAGAATATAAATTAATGGATCAAACTGTTTTCTTAGTTACCTCTTTAGTGACTCTTATGATCAATTCTATTCAATGTGCTTGAGAACATTCAAGTGGTCAGTGTGAAGGGATAAGCTTAGGACTAAGGTTTACCTTATAGGAAACAAGAGTAAGTTATTAATTATATGTATTAATTATAACCAGTGTATAATTCAAGGGTACTATATGACAAAGTAGCTAATACACATATTACTATTAAAAAATTATTATGATGCACATTATAATAATATCCATGTTATATGATTCTATGACAAAGGGTATTATATTATTAATAATAATATAATTAAAAATATTTAACTATCACATAATGACATAATATTTGACCACAACAAAATATAGGTGTCCTATGATGAGGATGGATGATAATTTAACTGGGGATTGCAATATTTCATAAGACTATTAAGTAAACATTCTTATGCAATGGTCATTGTACGATGGATATTCTGTTAAATGTATATAATTTCAAAAATTAGATTATGACCACATATAGTAACTTTCCTCATTAGGTTACTGAGGAAACCTATATTAAATATTATATCATTCTATTATTATAGGTTAACCTATATTATATATAGGAAACTAGGCAATATTAAAATATTGCCTATATTAATTACTAAACTTAAAAAATTTACTATAGAAGAATTATAATATTAGTATAGAAGGATAATTCTATACACTGGGTATAATTATAATATAGATTATTATATTCAATATATTATTATAATGTTATAATAATATCTATAATATAATTAGAACAAATAAGTTACAATTAACTTATTTATCATAATAGTATAATATCTATTATATATTATATTGATATAATATAATATATTTAAGAGATAATAATAAATATTAATAATAATAATGATATAATTATATTATAATTATATAATATTATATTTCATATCTTATAAGTTAATCATAATATTTTCTTATATAATTATAAGCAAATCATAATGATAATAATAATATGATTATGGTTATAATAAGACTTTATATGTATTATGTCTAATATTATTATCTATATGTTATAATAATATATTATTATTATTTTGGTTCTTGATGATCCCCACTTTTAGAATTATATCACTTAGGTATATGTTTAATATTAAGGAATTCTATATAAGTAATATACAATTATTATATATTGTAGTAATATATAATAATAATATATTATTATTATAACATATAGATAATAATATTAGACATAATACATATAAAATTTAATAATTATAACATAGATACTAGTACATATGTTAAAATATAACCTATAAAATTAGGTGTATATTATCTATTATTAGGTAATAATGAATTATTACCTAAATAATTCATTAATATTAAAAATTAATAAAAATTAATATTATAATATTATATAACCTATTTATAGTATATTAAAGATTAACATATTATATAAATAATTAATACCATTATTACATATTATTACTATATATATATCACATATAGATATAATATAACCATAATATTATATCTAATAGTATAATATATTAGATTATATCATAATTATATAATATAAATATCATATTTATACCAATATTAAATTATATTATAATCTATATAACCATATTAATATAAAGTAATATATAATATAATATAATATAATTATAAAATATGGTTTTATATTAAAATATATTAGTATTATTAAATATTTAAGTTATATTATATTATATTTATTATATATTATCCTTGATATAAGATTATTACATTTTATTAACTCTAATCTATAATATTAATAATAGATATATTATTTATTTTGTCATAATATTATTATACTAATATTAGATTATCCTACAAATATTATAATTATTCTATAATTATCACTTAGATAATTATAGAATAATTGGGGGGATATACCCATTAAGGTTTACTATATACTATTATATAATTATTTGTCTTTGTTCTAAGTCAAAAATAAGTTTTCTATTAAGAATTATGTCATTATATCTTTGAATCTCGAATAAATATACGTATTTTATTCTATGTTAATAATATATTACATCATATATTATAAACATACAACATATAATATTACAACAAAATAAAGATTAACACCATGGATATAATTATTAAACAATATTATCTATGTTATAATAATAATAATATAATAAATATAGTCTTAACACTATTGGTTAATATATTATACTTTATAATATTAGAACACTTCATAATATTAGTAATACATTATAGTAACCTTAGTTATAATATTCACTATATGTATAGAATTATCCTTACACTAGTTAATATAATCATATAATATAATGTATACATATTATAAGTGATATAATTAGTGATAGAATATCACTAATTATATGATATAACTCATGGGATTAAATTTTAATTGGCATAATACTAATTCTTTTTAAAGATATAAATTAGGTAATATCTTTAAAAAGAATTAGTATTATAATATACTAATATATATTAGTATCATAGTATATTATCTATTATTAGGATATATATATATAGCTTTAAATTAGGTGTATATTATCTATTATTAGGTAATAACTAGCTATCTATTTATAATTAGTTTGTAGGTTATAATATTATATAATTATTTGTCTGTGTTTTAAGTCAAAAATCAGTTTTCTATTAGAGATTATGTCATTATATCTTTGAATCTCGATTAAATATACGTATTTTATTCTATGTTAATAATATATTACATATAATATATTCCATTTTATTTTGTAGTATATTATATGTACTAAATATTGTATTTTATGTAATATAATATTATATGTTATTATTATAGTAACATAATTAATATTAATACATATTATGATAATTTTATATAATAAAATTAATAACTATATATATTATTTTATCTATTTAACTTAATTATAGATATAACACTATTATGTTAATAGTGTTATAGATATAATGACTCTAATGTAAAGAATAATATTATAAGATTATCATAATATGTATAATCTATATAACCATATTAATATATCATATTACTTTATAAATATATCCTTGTTAATTAATATAACCTTAGATATGTTAATCTTTATTATTTTTGTTATAGTAATTATAATAGATATATTATCCTTGAGCGAAGAAGGCTTATGATCAGAAAGAAGCTTAGTGCCAGGAGGTTGCAAGTTACCTCAATAGATTACCCAAAACTTATCATAATGGCATAAGTATATAGTTCTTAAACTATATAATATATCATATATTACTTATTATGAAGTAATATGAATTATCTTGAAACAATAAGAAACCAGGCAATATTAAAATATATAGGAATAACCTATATATAATCTAGTAGATTATATATAAAGTAGTACATATAATATACTACAAAATAAAATGGAATATATTATATGTAATATATTATTAACATAGAATAAAATAAGTATATTTATTCGAGATTCAAAGATATAATGACATAATCCCTAATAGAAAACTAATTTTTGACTTAGAACACAGACAAATAATTATATAATATTATAACCTACAAACTAATTATAAATAGATAGCTAGTTATTACCTAATAATAGATAATATACACCTAATTAAAAACTATATATATATATATATATATATATATATCCTAATAATAGATAATATACTATGATACTAATATATATTAGTAAATTATAATACTAATTCTTTTTAAAGATATTACCTAGTTTATATCTTAATAATATAACTATATAATAATATAACTATGTTATAAAATATATTATCTTGATTTAGTGATATTCATATTAATATTATTAATTAATTATACTATTAATTAATTAATAGTTATAAGGATATAATTATAATAATATGGGGACATGACCATATAAATAAGATTAAGCATTATATGTATACTTCTCTGCATAATAATCACCTTAATAACTTTTTTTTAAATTATAATATCACTTAATATTGATAACTATAATTATAACTAGTTATAATTATTTAATACTATTATTATATATATTAATTTAAAATTATTGTTATATGATAATATTAATATAATATATTAATTATTATTTATATATTTATAAGTTTATATAACTATATATGGTTATATATAGGACCTTTATTATATGAAATTATAGATAGATTTTTAATAATAGTAATATAATATATTATAAGGTAATATACCTTATAATAGTAATATAAACTTATAAATATCTTCACTTAATATTGTCATATTAACTAAATTTATAAATTATAATTAGATAAGATACTAGTTCGACCCTAGGTCTTACCTATTAATGGATAAGATGGTTAAGAATATGTTTAATATATATTCTATATATATATATTAATTAAGACAACATTAATATTAATATAAAATTATATATTATATATATATAAATTATAATATATTATGTTACATATATTATATATTATATGGTATACCAATAATATATTTGTTAATTACTAATATAAATTTTATATTAATATATTATTCCCCTTTAAATTATATTGTAATATAATTATAACCTAATATATGATTGTTATAATATATTATGTTAATCTATATTATAATATAATATTTTATAGTATATTAGTAACAAAGATTAACAATTATCATATATTAATATTATTATTATATAATTATAATAATATAGTATTATATTATAATATAATAAGTTTAATTATCTTATTATATAATATAATATTTATATATTATGAACATTTATTACTCACCGTTATATATTAATATTATTAATATATAGTATAATTATAATAAATATATAATATTAATTATTATATTATATCTTATTTACTATTATATTATTATACTACCCTTAATAAATATGATATGTCATGCCTAAAATATAGGGCATAAACACATTAACAATTTTTTTAAAATTTACTCTTCAAATAGGATTAATACTCATCATATCAATTAGTCAAGGCAATAATATGAAATCTTTTTCCAAAACTGATTCGTAATAAAACAATGTAGCTCCCATCCATTATGAATTTTCCTTCTCATGTTTGGATCTTAAATTTTGCATGATTGTTCTCATCATTATATCAAATTACAATTTGATCGGTGATCACCATTTTGAACAATTAACAATATCATAGGAAGTTTAAATATCAATTCAATTACTTTTAAGCAACATATACAAAAACATAAATACCGAAAATTCCACATGCAAGAAGATTACTCGATCTTTTCTCTTTTATTAATCAACTTGGTTCAAAGGCTCCATCAGGAAAGAACCAGTAAGAAAACCTGATGTTGTTGCCACTACAACAAAATTCAAATACAGTTTTCATAATATTACATTTCAGAAGAAATCTCTTTTAAATCCTTCACAATGCTTTCTTCCAATACCTTCAAAACTTCAACGAAATACAAGGGAAACAAGAGCTGACCTGAGTGAATCATCACAACATCAAGAGCAATCAAACATGCACCCAAACCCAGTTTTGCACATTAGATCCAACCATAGGACCCGACTAGGGGGGAAGGTGGATTTTCTCAATGGAAGATGTCAATCACCATACCATACCATAACCCTTTCGGGGCTAAAACTTCAAGAATTTCCATTCTTTTACAAGGCCCTTTCGAGGCTACTATCATAAGGATGTTCATTCCTTTCCATATTCAAGATTTCACAATATCAACAAGGTATGTGATAACCAGTAGAGGCCCATACACCCTACCATTTTTCCCTCCTCTCACCATGAAAGGAGACTCTTCACCATTGAGGTCCAACTAAGGCCCTACCCCCGTACATGGCCACTTCTTCCCTATCCAAGGGTGAGTAATGCCAAAACAATCCCCACGAAATCTCCTCAAAACAAAACATCAAAACAAGCACAAGAGTGCAACAAGAACAAGAATGAAACCCCTCCAAATCAACCCAACACACAAGCAAGCAACAACAAAGAACCACACTATACCTTATGCAAGATTCAAACAAGAACAATATGAAGAACAAATCCAAATGAGTGAAGAACTCCTACCTTCAAAAAATGTTATGGCAAATGGTAAGTTGAGAAGAGCTTTTCCCTTGCTTCCTTCCATCTTCCACTTTCTCTAAAACTAGAGATTGGGTAACAACTCCAAAACTACTCCAAAAAGGGCCTCTAAATAATATCCAAACTCAACCACCAAAAATGGCAATAACTCCCCCACTTGACTCAGGTTTCTAGAAACTTCTAACTCAACCTCCCACTAAGGCAAACTTTAGGGTAGAGTTTATCTTGTCAAAATCATGATGGAATTTCAATTTTCGCAACAAAAGAAAAATGGGATATTTGGGGAACCATAAAAGTCAACAAAAGGGGCTAAGGGGGTGGAAAATGTCCCCAACCCATACCCACACCCCTTGTGCACTTAAATTTCATGTTTTTAGGCCTTTAGGATAATTAGAGACCTAACAAAAAGCTAGGAATATTTTAGGATTTACTAACAACCTTCAAAATGTAGATAACTCACTAATCCTAATTAGGGGTAATTAATCTCAAAAAACTAATTAAAAAAATAAATTAACTAACCAAATCCAGCTTAGATCTTTAGGTTACTCGGTCCCTCTAACTATTAGGTTGGAATGCATACACAATTTATAAGTGTCAGGCGACACTATAAAAACACTATTATGAAGCATTAACATTTACTGATTGCAAAATGATACATTAATACATCTCACAATAAAATTAAGTTACGAACAACAAGGTTTCCACAAATGGCACATAGGGATTAGTTACGTTCCTCCGTCAGGTTTCTCAACTAAAATATCTTGCACACTTATTGCACACATCAGTAGCACAAGAAAGTCACATGCATATATGTATATAACGTATCAGGGAAATTACATATAGTAAAACATCCATCTTTCAACTAAGTTAACTATTTAATTCATTTCTACTCACATTTAATCATCAAAAATTATAAAATTAATATAATATAGCTTATCCATTCATTTAAATTAAAATACTAGAATAATCATCATTAGTGAAATTTTAATATTTAAACAATCAAGATAATGTAGTAGTTCTCAAATCATGGAGCATTAAACATGGATGTATCAACTGCTCTCAATCTCATTAGGACATTCATAATATAAAACATTACTTCATGGATGTTCAAATCTCTTACAACAAATTTGAAAAATAAATTCATAGTTAATAAGTATGTGGGAGAAGGGGCCTCACATGATATTATGATATATTATAATAATTAATATTAATAGTAACTTTAAATTAATATATAATGGATAATTATTAAAGATCAACTCTATATTCACTATATATTAGCCTATATGGATTATATTAAGTTATAACTATATATTATTATATAATATCTCTAGTTACTTATATTATATCTTGATTGTTGTAATATATATTGTAACTTAATCTTTATTTGAGCTTAAGATATTATAATAACCTAATTTGTACTTAAATTTTTAATATAACATTAAAAATTATATAATAGTACTAATAATAGTTATAACCCTATTATATATAATTATCTTATGATTTTTGAGTTTGGAAATTTACTATATATTATTATATATATTAAGTAATATTATATATTTTATTATGTGTCCTAATTAGTTAATATTCAATATTTAACTATAATATTATTAATTATTAGTTATAATAGTATTATTATTATATATTTTAATAGTTATTATATATCTCTTAGTCTATTAATTATCGTATATATTAATATTAAATATGTATTAATTGTTTATATATACTATATTTAATATCATATCTTATTGCTGTCACAAAATATAGCATTGTTATAATATATTCTAATATATTATATAATGGTACTATATATAACAACTAATATAATATTAATGATCATATTATTATAACTATTATTATAATAATACATTGTTAATATAATAGGTCCTTATATATGTATAGACTTGATAACATATAATTATAATATTTACTATATCATTATATTATATTATTAATTAATATTAATAATATTTACTATTTTATAATATCTTATCATATATTATAAGATATATTAATATTATATAAAATATTATAATTATATGTTATCAAGTCTATACATATATAAGGACCTATTATACTAATATAAGATATATTATTATAATATCACTTTATAGCCTATCATATATATTAATTATATTATACCTATATATTAGTAATATTAATATAGTTATTTAAGATAAACTAATATAATAACCTAATTTGTACTATGTTATTATAGTGATATTTATATAACTCTATATTCACTATATATTAGCGTATATGGATTATGTGTTTATAAATATATTATTACTATACTAATATTATATATTAGTAATAAATAATATACTTATTATCTAATAATTAACTTATTAATAATATTATATATTAATAACATATATTAAAATAATAAATTTAATATAATATTAGTATAAGTTATATAGTTAATATATATAGATATATATTACTACTATATTATATATAAATATATTATATTAGATTATATATATTAATTAATATTAGTAATATTAGAATTAGTATATAGTATATTATATTATAATTAGTATATAGTCTATTTTGATTATATACACTATAATATAAGTTATTATAATATTAGTGTAGTTACAATATAATCTAATATAATTATATATATTATAATCTCAGTTATAATACATAATCAAATGTGTAAATATATATAATATAATTAATATATTATAATGGTATAATATAATTTATTATAATATTGATAACTTAATATGTATATTAACCTATTACTTAATATAATTTATTAATTAACTATATATTATATATAATAATTTTATTATTAATATAAGAAATAATAATATATTAACTTTATACTTAGATTTATAATTATATATAATTATAACTAGTTTATATATTATATTTTATGAAAGTAAATGGTATATATACTAATAATTTATATAAAATATATTAATATGGATAATTTTGAATATTAATATTATTATAATTAATTGTGTAAATAAGATATAAATTTCCAAATATCTAATATATACATTAATATATATTAGATATTATAATATATATTATACTAATACATAATAATTAAGTGATAATATAAATAAGTAATAATATCAATATTATATCTTATAATATTATAAGATTATCATAATATGTATAATCTAGTTATAAATATATTAATATAATATAATAGATTTAATCTAATGTGTTATTTAATTATAATTTAAAGGTTATTATATTACACTATAATATAATATTACTAAAATTATTATTATTATAATATATTACATAATATAATAACTATATATATTTAGATTATATTATATACTAATAAATTATAATATATACTAATAATAATATAAATTAGTAAACAAGAGTATTTTTTTATATATTAGAAATAAGAGTTTCAGAACCAAAAAAAACACCAGAGTATCAATACGAATATACACAAGGAGGCCAAGCCTCACCTAGAAGAGAAAGTATCAGTTGAGCATACAAAGCAACAAAAGGAGGAAAAGCAAAACTATCTAGCTGAGAAGATCATAGCGATTGTCAACCCAGGCAGTCCAGCCTAAGGGACCTTCCATCCAAACTATACTTTTATGCCCTTGAATCTGCACCAACATAAATAACTCTTCTTTTCTGGCATTCCCTTTTTCTCTAATATCTTTGTTCAATCTATTGCAAGCTTGCTCAAAAACATGCAGATAATCCAAAGTACTACGCCACTGGTACCCACGCTTAAGTTCAAGGTAGTAAAGAGCAGCAGGGTAATTGCACAAAGTTGTGGTGCCAAAAGGGGGGTATAAGTGGACACCTTTTTCCTGAAATCAGCAAATTCTGGACTTCAACAAGAATTTGAAGATAGTTACGCTCAAAATTTTAAGATATGACAAAAACAAAAGTCGTAGTCCTTTGAATCTAGTTTTTAAACTACTAATTTTTTTTCAAAATGGTGTAGTTTTAGGTCCTCAAAAAATGGGGCCACAGAAAGTGGTACTGTTTATTCCAAAAAAACATAACATAGTACAAAGAGTGGCCCCCCTAAAATTTTAACTTTTTTTTTGAAATTATTTAATCGCTCCAGTCAAAAGTTACCTAACACTATGTAGTTTATCCCAGATTTTTCGGGTAATTTTATAATTTGTATATTTTTTTTAATGAATTTTTTAATTAGACCCATCCCAAAAACGTGAAATATTTGTGTGCTCCCCCTAGAAATGATTGAAAACTAATCTAAAATCAAAACTTCTTTTTTTTCAAAGTGTGTAGAATGGAGTCTAGTTTCTAAAAAACTAAGTTGTTACAAAATTTGATGAATGAGCTAAAATCTACAGCCCAATTAGTACATGGTGGTTTTTGACAAAAAATGAACATACATTCAAAAGAAATTATAGATGAAAGACTTAAAATAGTTCAAATTAAAAATAAATTATATGGTTAGATAGCTAACACATAGACCTATAATGTTATGTAACCTAATCTTATCGATACCCAACCACGAGGAATCTTGAAGGGGAGCACACAAGAAAAATCAATCATTTTTTGTATGTTTTCTAGAAAACACGTCTCACACCTGTTTATAAACTCCAAACCTTTGGGTTGGATCTCCAAGGCAAAACCAAGCCTTAGGCTTGGTTTTAATGCAAAGCTTTGAATAGCGCGTGTGCCCTATAGTGCGCACATGCTATTAAAATGCTATTGAATTCGAGGTAGTGCACACGTGCTATAGTGTGCACGCATTATTGAGATCTAAATTGCAAACCAAAACCAAGAGAGAGCTAGGGGGGTGGGGCGAGGGAATGGATATTTGTGTGTGTGAGAGAGATAGAGAGAAAGTAGGGGATGGGAGAGGGGAGAGAGGAAGTGAGAAAGAGTAGGGGTGGCAGAGAGAGTATAGGATGGGAGATAGAGGAAATGTGAGAGAGTAGGGGTGGCAAAGAGAGTATAAGATGCAAGAGAGAGGAAGTGAGAGAGAGAGAGTAGAGGTGGCAAAGAGAGAGTACGAGATGGGGGAGAGAGATTGAAAGTAGGGGATGGGAGAGAGAGATTGAGAGTAGGGGCTGGGGGAGAGAGAGAGTAGGTGGTGGGAGACGAAGTGGGAGAGGAAGAGCGAGAGAGAGGAGGATGGGAGTGCATGTGTGTGAAAGAGAGAGAGTAGGGAATGGGAGAGGGGGAAGATAGAGTAGCTTGAGAGAGAGTAGGGGATGGAAGAGAGAGTAGGGGATGGAAGAGAGAGTAGGCGATGGGAGAGGGAGTGGGAGAGGGAGAGAGAGAGGGGGGATGGAAATGTGTGTAAGAGAGAAAGAGAGAGAGTGTGAAAATGTGAGAGAGGGTAGGGGATAGCAGAGAGAGAGTAGAGAGAGAGAGAGAGAGAGAGAGAGAGAGAGAGAGAGAGAGAGAGAGAGTGAGAGTAGGCAGTGGGAGAGGGAGAGCGAGTGAGAGAAAAAGTAGAGGATGGGAGAGGAGAGAGGGGGGATGGGTGTGTGTGAAAGAGAGAGAGTAGGGAATGAGAGAGGGGAGAGAGAGATAGAGAGAGTAGGGGATGGGATAGAAAGAGAGTAGGCAATGGCAGAGGGAGTGGGAGAGGGAGAGAGAGGGTGGATGGAAGAGAAAGAGATTAGGCAATGACAGAGGGAGTGGGAGAGGGAGAGAGAGGGGGGATGGAAGTCTATGTAAGAGAGAAAGTAGGGGATGGGAGAGAGTGTGAGAGTGTGAGAGAGAGTAGGGGTGGAAAAGAGAGAGAGTGAGAGTAGGGGATGGGAGAGAGAGGGAGAGAGTGAGAGAGAGAGAGAGATAGTAGGCGATGGGAGAGGGAGTGGGAGGGAGAGAGAGAGGGGGAATGGAAGTGTGTAAGAGAGATAGAGTTGGGGATGGGAGAGAGTAGGCAATGGGAGAGGGAGTGTGAGAGAGAGAGAGAGGGGGGAATGGGAATGTGTATAAGAGAGATAGAGTAGGGGGTGGGAGAGAGTGTGAGAGTTTGAGAGAGAGTAGGGGGTGGTAGAGAGAGAGAGAGAGAGAGAGAGAGAGAGAGAGAGAGAGAGAGCGAGAGCGAGAGTAGGGGATGGGAGAGAGTGTGAGAGAGAGTAGGGGATGGAAGAGAGAGAGTGAGAGTAGGGGATGGGAGAGAAAAAGTAAAGAGGGAAAGAGAGTACTTGAGAGAGAGAGAGAGATAGTAGGTGGTGCAAGAGGGAGTGGGAGAGGGAGAGAGAGGGGGGATGGGAGTGTGTGTGACAAATCTAGAGAGTAGGGGATTGGAGAGGAGAGAGAGAGAGGGGGGGATGGGAGTGTGTTTCTATGAAAGAGAGATAGTAGGGGATGGGAGAGGGGAGAGCGAGAGTAGGGGATGGGGGAGAGAAAGTAGGCAGTGGGAGAGGGAGAGAGAGAGGGGGGAATGGGAATGTGTGTAAGAGAGATAGAGTAGGGGATGGGAGAGAGTGTGAGAGTGTGAGAGAGAGTAGGTGGTGGTGGAGAGAGCTCATACGAGATGGGAGAGAGAGAGTGAGATTAGGGGATGGGAGTGTGAGAGAGAGTAGGGGATGGGAGAGAGAGAGAGTGAGAGTAAGGGATGGGATGGGAGAGAGAGAGAGAGTAGAGAGGGAGAGAGAGAACTTGAGAGAGAGAGATCTAGTAGGCGGTAGGAGAGGGAGAGGGAGAGAGATAGGGGGGATGGGAGTGTGCGTGACAGATGTGGAGAGTAGGGGATGGGAGAGAAGAGAGTGGGGGGATAAGAGTGTGTATGTCTGTGAAAGAGAGAGAGTAGGGGATGGGAGAGAGTGTGAGAGTGTGAGAGAGAGTAGGGGGTGGCAGAGAGAGAGTACGGGATGGGAGAGACAGAGTGAAAGGATGGGAGAGATAGAGTGAAAGGATGGGAGAGAGTGAGAGAGAGAGTAGGGGGTGGCAGAGAGAGAGAGTACGAGATGGGAGAGACAGAGTGAAAGGATGGGAGAGAGTGTGAGAGAGAGTAGGGGATGGGAGAGAGTGTGAGAGAGAGTTGGGAATGGGAGAGAGAGAGTAAGAGTAGGGGATGGGAGAGAGAGAGTAGAGAGGGAGAGAGAGAACTTGAGAGAGAGAGATAGTAGGTGACCTAGGAGAGGGAGTGGGAGAGGAGGAGAGAGAGGGATGGGAGTGCGTGTGACAAATCTAGAGAGTAGGGGATGGGAGAGAAGAGAGAGGAGGGATGGGAGTGTGAGTGTGTGTGTGTGTGTGTGTGTCTGTGAAAGAGAGAGAGTAGGGGATAGGAGAGAGTGTGAGAGTGTGAGAGAGAGTAGGGGGTGGCAAAGAGAGAGTACAAGATGGGAGAGACAAAGTGAAAGGATGGGAAAGAGTGTGAGAGAGAGTAGGAGGTGGTAGAGAGAGAGTACGAGATGAGAGAGATAGAGTGAAAGGATGAGAGAGAGTGTTAGAGAGAGTAGGGGATGGGAGAGAGTGTGAGAGAGAGTTGGGGATTGGAGAGAGAGAGAGAGTAAGAGTAGGGGATGGGAGAGAGAGAGAGTAGAGAGGGAGAGAGAGAACTTAAGAGAGAGAGATAGTAGGTGGTGGGAGAGGGAGTGGGAGAGGAGGAGAGAGAGGGATGGGAGTGCGTGTGAGCGATCTAGAGAGTAAGGGATGGGAGAGGGGAGAGAGAGAGGGGGGATGGGAGTGTGTATCTGCAAAAGAGAGAGTTTAGGGGATGGGAGAGGGGAGAGAGAGAGTAGCCCAAGAGAGAGAGAGAGAGTAGCTGATGGGAGAGAGGGGCGGATGGGAGTGTGTGTAAGAGAGAGTAGGATATGGGAGAGAGTGTGAGAGAGAGTAGGAGGTGGCAGAGAGAGAGAATGGGATGGGGGAGAGAGAGAGTGAGAGTAGGGGATGGGAGAGAGCGTGAGAGAGAGAGTAGGGGATGGGAGAGAGTGTGAGAGAGTAGGGAGAGGGAGATAGAGAGAGGGGGATAGGAGTGCATGTGACAAATCTAGAGAGTAGGGGATGGGAGAGAAGAGAGAGGGGGGATGGGAGTGTGTGTGTGTGTGTGTATGAAAGAGAGATAGTAGAGGATGGGAGAGAGTGTGAGAATGTGAGAGAGAGTAGGGGGTGGCAAAGAGAGAGTACAAGATGGGAGAGACAGAGTGAAAGGATGGGAAAGAGTTTGAGAGAGAGTAGGAGGTGGAAGAGAGAGAGAGAGTACGAGATGAGAGAGATAGAGTGAAAGGATGAGAGAGAGTTGGGGATGGGAGAGAGTGTGAGAGAGAGTTGGGGATTGGAGAGAGAGAGAGTAAGAGTAGGGGATGGGAGAGAGAGAGTAGAGAGGGAGAGAGAGAGAGATAGTAGGTGGTGGGAGAGGGGAGAGAGAGAGAGAGAGAGAGAGCAGCCCAAGAGAGAGAGAGAGAGAGAGTAGCGAATGGGAGAGAGGGGCGGATGGGAGTGTGTGTAAGAGAGAGTAGGGGATGGGAGAGAGAGAGTAGAAAGTAGGGGATAGGAGAGGAGAGAGAGAGGGGGATGGGAGTGTGTATCTGTAAAAGAGAGAGTTTAGGGGATGGGAGAGAGAGAGTAGCAGATGTGAGAGTGTGAGAGAGAGTAGGGAGATGGGGGAGAGAGAGAGAGAGAGAGAGTAAGAAGTGGGAGAGGGAGGATGGGAGTGTGTGTGAGAGATCTAAAGAGTAGGGGATGGGAGAGGAGAGAGGGTGAGAAAGATAGAGAGAGTAGGTGGTGGGAGAGGGAGAGCAAGAGAGAGTAAAGGATGGGAGAGGGGAGAGAGAGAGAGTGTAGGGGATCGGAGAGGGGAGAGAGAGTAGGAAGAGAGAGAGAGTAGGGAGAGAGAGAGAGAGAGAGAGAGAGAGAGAGTAGGGAGGGTGGAGAGTGATGTGTTCTCACATAGTGCGTACGTGCTATAGCGTGTACGCACTATGTGAAATCACCTAAAAATGGTCAAAAAGCAACTTTAGGGCCCGTTTCATTCATTCTCTGCTTTTGTTCTATTTTGCACTCTGTTATCCCGACAGAAATTGCGGGTTTCAACACAACAAACACTCTTTCAAGGTGGCAAACACTATTTCAAGCTAACAAACACTATTTCAAGGTGGCAAACACTTTTGGAAGCTAGAAAACACCAAATTCAATCATTGGATACACGGTTTGAAGACTTTTTGAATATTCCTTGTATAGAAAAGGTTAGTGCAATCTATTTTAAATATTGTTTGTTGATATATAGATACAAATTTGATTATAATTTGACATGTTTAATATATAGTGAATTCATTGAAATTTGTATGTTTCAATGAAATGTTATTTCGAAATGGTTAGAAATTTAACAAGTCGTTATATATATATATATTGTGTATTCATTCAAATAATTATAATTTTTATATGTATTTGAATAATTTGTAATTTACACATTTTAAGTAATTCAAATGTTTGAATAATTTGACATGTAGAAATCATCATCATGCCAAGGAAGAAACCAAAAAATCAAACAAATGAAGATAGGGAGAGAGATTTGGCAATTAAAAGAGATAAAATGAAATTACTACGTGAGCAAAGAAAATTGCAAAGCAATAATGAAGAATTGACTTTCGAAGAGGATCAGGAACCACCGGTACCAAGAAACAAAGAGGAAGAATTGGAAAGACAAAGAGAACGAATGAGACTGTTACGCTCAAGAAGACAATTGAATTGTGAAGCTACACCATCTTCTAATGTTGGAGTCATATCGTCCGCTACACCATCTTCCAATGTTGAAGTCATATCGTCCTCTCATGTTGAAGAGACACCGATTTGTAGATCCGACGATATACACACTCCATCATGTCATGTTGAAGGCACAACATCAACACATCAAGTAGGTGATATTCCATCTTTTGCATCTTATTGCCAAGGCACATCATCTTCGATTCAAGGTACACAATACACTCAACCTTATGTTGATGTTCAAAATGTTGAGAGAATTGAAGAGATTATAACACTTTCTAGAATTCATTTTAGAAGACTAAAATATTTGATTGATAGTGATAGTAACATTTTAAAATCAATGCCTGACAAGATTAGCAAGCGTACTTGTCAAAGAAAAGTTAATCGTATGTGGAGATTATTTTTTGATGAATTAAATATTATAGGTCAATGCCACTTATTTGTTGAAATGATGAGGAATTTAAAATTTAGGCCTATCATGAAGATTCTTGGGCTAAGAACGATGGATGATTCAAATGAAAAAAACATTGTAAAGAATCTAATGAATGCTTATGAGAAAGTGAGTTCTAAATCACGTACCAAAGATAGTAATATCACAAGACGAGTAGTTACATCGACAATAGTAAGTAGCCAAATGAAGAAAGCTTGACTCATGAGAAAGAAAAGCAAAACATTAAAAATTGGTAGAGGTACTCTAAGGAGAGCCATGTTAAGGCGTGAGAGATTGGAAGATCCAACAAAAAATGAGTTATGTACATTTAGCGGTAGACTACCGTGAAAGGATAAAGAAATTAGTGAAGCCTTGAAATCATTGATCGAAGATTTTTGAAAAAATAATACACGTGTTTCCCCTAATCAAAGAGATGTTGTAAGAAGGAGGATTGGTAGCCAAAATCGCGAGCCACATGTGAAACATTTTTTGGACACAACTCAGACACAATTTTTTGCAAAATTTATTGGTATGTATCCTCAAATTCAAATAAGTCAAAGATTTTTTGAGATGGGTAAACCTTTTTATGTGAAGATAAATCACACACGCACAACTTGTTGTTGTAGGATACATATTGAATTTTCTAACCATTTTGATGTTTTTAGGCATATATGCGTAATTTTGCATTCTCAGTTTGTTTTGCAGGAATGAGCCACCAAGATCTTCAAGGGAATTCATATCCATTATTTTATGTGAAATAAGGGATGGCCAACAATTTTACAAGACATCATGCTTGGATGGTACGTGGTTATTTTGTGGTTCTTTGCAACTTTTATCAACTTGTCAACATATGGATAGTACACATGCAATTGGAAATGAAATAGTAGATTACAAAAAATTTAAGACAGTGACATATGCTCTAAAAGATGGGAAACATGGTAAAAGATGTGATTTAGTCATTGAAAAGATTCCAGTGTATGAGTTCATGAAGATTTTTCGTGAAAAGATTATTTAGGAGTATGCAAGGCATACCCATAGAGCTCGATGGCTGGATTTGCAATTCAAGTTGTGCAAGGATATGTTTCCACTAGATACCATTGTTTTGATTGTAGATTTTGCAGAGAACTACACACTAAAACCACAAAATGAGGTGCAAGAAAAGTATTATACTTCTCAACAGGTTTCCATATTTGTTCACATAACATTTATGCATTCACCTACAAGTACCAAGGATGACAGGAAGATTTTGAGGGAGTACCATTTTTACATCACCGATGATCAATCACATTCTACAGAGTTCGTACATGGTTTTTTTCAACTATTTTATGGAGATTTGGCTAATAGGGGCATCACATATTGTCAGCACATTATTTGGTCAGACAATTGTGCATCTCAATTCAAGAATGCATGAATGTTCTATTGGTTGAGCAGGATGCACAAGTTGTGTAGAATTCAATACATGTGGAATTTCACAGAGGCTGGTCATGGAAAGGGAGAGCACGATGGTGCAGGCACATACATCAAAAGAGCCTTAGCTCGTGAAGAACTAAAGTACAAAGATGGAGCAATATTGATAGATGCAAAATCCATCATCCAGTGGTGTAACGCTACAATTGGTCTAGGTAAGGAAGGTGAGTCTAGGGTTCGTAAATTTTTTTGGTTGATAGATAATACTAACATTGCACCATATCAGGATTGTTGCACACTAACAGGATCCAGTGAGTTGCACTCTTTTAGAAGCTCTGATGCAGGTTCATGGAGTATCCACACATGAAAAATGGCATGCTATTGTCCATCATGTGCAGAGGAAAATTAGGATGACTGTGAGTCGACTGAATGGGTGGACAAATGGGATATATGGGTTTTGGACCCAATTGACACCTATCGTCCCCCACAAGCACTAGAAATGGTACAGATGGAATCGTCTATTGAATTTGACCACTTGGCTGATCTAGTGCAACCTGGTAATATATATATTTATATATCTTTGTAATTTTAATATGTAACTTTATAACTTTTACGCAAGTATTTTTTGAATTAATGACCGCATTTTGTACATTTGTCACTACAGGCCAAGTTTTTGGTGTTATTGCACCTGAAGACAATGAAGAAGGGACAGATTATTATTTGTGTCATTGTGTTCAAGCCAAACAAAAATTGGATCACTCGGTTATAGATGGTGAAGGTTTAGAGTACCATGTTGGTGCGATGGTTGTAACCAACACATGGCTTAGATGATATTCTATGAAGAACCCTAACTTGTGGTTATTCAAGGATTGGCAAACAAAGAGGAAGATTCTTCATTATTCAAATCTTGTTGTCGCATCAAATGTCCACTTGATTAAATATAGTGGAAAACCACATAATAAGAATCTTTGGAAAGTTCGTGAGTCAAACCACGAGGCAATACTTGAGACATTAAAATGTCGAGCAGATCTAGTTGGCTCATTAGATTGAATACAGAGAGAGGGAGAGAGAGAAAGAGTGATCAACTGGATCCAAATACATTGTTGCAACCTCTTCCCCAAGACTGTCCACATGACTAAGGTGGACCATATTGTTATGATGCGTAAGTGATGAGATTTAGTTTAAATCATAGATTTTATGTTTTCATTTGTTTAGAATCTAGATTTTATGTTTTGATGTCTCCAATTTTTTTAAAGCTAGAACAATATTTTTCATATTTTCTTTTTGTGACGATATTTTTCTTTCATTGCATGTTCTCTTGGATGACAGGAGGGAGAGAAGAAAAATAAGTAGATTTCCAAACAGCCAGCCACCCTTCTTCATGTAATTTATTCATTTAAGGTAAAAGTCCCATTTCCTTTGTTTGGCTTTGGTATTTGGTTATTTAAAGTCATTATTCTAGTTGGACCTTCGTATGTTTGAATTTGGGATTGTTTAGTGTCTATTTGTTATGATTATACTGAATTATTAATTCTATGATGTTTCTATTATTTAATTATTTAAAATAAATTAAAACTTTTTGTATAAAATTATTATTTTTTATTTCTATTTATTTGTTATGATTATTTCTATTATTTAAAATAAATTAATTTTGTAATATCTCTATGATGAACTATTTATATTTCTAAACTTTACATATTTTAAATTAGATATCTCTCGACTTAATTTACCAAAAAAATTGATTAAAATTTTAGGTATGCTAGTAGTACACCATGATCAACAATCAAACTATTATAACAATACAAATACATTTAAATAGTAATATAAGAATGGTTTAGTTCACATAAAAAATAAATCTATCTTAGATATTCTAAATACATCACAAAACTTTATCGCTTCAAAAAAATTGGAATTTCTCCCATCTACTTGAGTTCCCATCAATTGTCCATAAAACTGGGAAAGGGAATAGGTGCTATGCTCCCAATCCCAACATCCTCCTGTCCACTACTAGGAGATGTGTGTAATGTAGGATTCAGCTCCATCAACTTAGTCATTTTTTTCACTAGTTGATTGGGACTCTCACCATTTGTTGCCAACTATGGTGACAATGCTTGGGGTTACACTTATTAAGTAAGAATATTTCCTAATCTAGGGATTAGAGCATTGAACATATCAGAATGTGATTTATGCTATGGGAGAAGAGGTATGTTGGGCATACTAATTGATTCTAGGGCTAGTGCAATTAAATCTCCTTCCACTAGTGTTGTAAATATAATTTCTATAGTTGTTGAAGGTGCACCTCCAATATTTGGTCTATATCTCTTTCAAACATTTAGATTATCCTCTCTTTCTTTCCTCTTCTATTCCTTTAGTGCAACCTTCTCTGCAACTCATTTTCCCCTCTCTATCGCATCTAAGATCTCATTTCTTGCAATCTTTTCCTCTCTCCCATCTTTCCTATCCCTGATCTTCTCCTTCATGTAAAGTGCATTAGCCTCAAATAACTTCTTAGTCTCTCTTGTTCCTTAGAATTTTGTATCCTTTTCTTTGGTAGCTATAGGAATCTATTGGGTAAACCACTATGTTGTTTTCTGTCTAGTGGCATGTAACGTATAAAATCAACATCTCCATCATAGTCATTTTGGGCCTGGGTATCAAAAAATTGTTAACTATTTATTTCATCATGGTTGCCACCATTTGCAAAGCATTAGATGACGTCCTTGGGGTCAACATGTGGTGGGGATGGAATTAAAAGGGAAACATTTTCATCCCCACAAGTATTTGGTTACCCAAGGTTTGTGATAACCTCCTACAACCAATCTGGTTGTGAATCTTGCATTAGCAAGCTTAATCTAATATCAATGTTTGTTGTATGCTCAAGGTTTTATCTCCTATAATAGTCCACTGGCTGGTTCAGGTTTTTTGGTTGGGTATTTTTAGGTGCAATTGTACCTAGTCCCTTCATATTTTGTCCATAACTCCTCAACAAAGTGTTAATTGGTTCATCTAATAAGCCATTGATTTTTAGGAAGGATTCAATAGTGATTCCTCCCCCTCACTTTACAACTCATCAATATTTGCATCATCTACAGTAGTTGTTTCTTCTGATCCACTACTTGTGGGTTGTGGTTTAGATCCCTATTTTCCATCCTCATAAAAAATGAAGCACTTTCTTGGGCCTATATCATTCACTAAAACCTCCCTATTCAAATACCATATCCCTATCCTATGGAAACCACTCATTATATTATCGGGTGTAAGTGCCAAATTGGAGGCTTTGCTGGATAACATTCCTAACTCCTCACGACCAATATTGATTTGAGGGTTCCTAGCCAACCACACATTCCAAATATGTTTTAAGTAAGATTTTAATGGTGAGAAAAAACTAACATCCAATGATTGACACCTATAGATGGTATATGCTACAAGTGACACACAATCTATGCCCAACTTCTTTGCTTTATCAATTATTTTCCATGTCATATGGATTCCATGATCATCAAATACTAGAAGACACCTTTTTGAGAGAAACACCCCACATGGAATTGTTCTTACAAAGTGGTCTAGCCAATTCAAGAATAATTATTTCATCATCCATCCATGTACTTGGACTGCCATGCAGGCCTTGAGATCATAATTGAAAATGTAGTTTTTTATATGTCTCTTAGCCTTGAACAAATAAAAATTGGAATTCTCTAACCAACAGTAATGTAAGGAGACCCACCCTGCTAGTTTAGGCCACTATGCCCAAACTAACAAATGACTTCTTCTGATCCTATAGGGTTTCTTCCTGACCCTATTCCCAAGAGGATATCTCCCAACTATCCCCTTCCTTAGGATCTATGCACACCAATTGACTATGTCAACTTCAATCACCCCAATATTCAAATGAAGGCATTTTCTCTCTACTAGGAAAAATTGGGCACAAACCCCAATGCAATAGCTAGGGTTATTATATGGTCCTCAACTTGATATTTACGAACTCTCCTAATCATCACAAGACTCCACTCACCAACCCAAATCATAGATGTCCTTTTCTTTCTTACTTGACCTACTAGGTCTAGAGCCCCAATTAGGCCAAAATTTTCAAACTCACTAGGTGCTCTTGCACCATTCTCCCCATGTGACAAAGAACTCATGGTGGATAAATCTGAAGGAATTTCGTAGGAATACCTTTCTTTCCAAAATCACTCTCATCTATCCATGTTACTTCAGATTCTGGTTGATCCTTCCATTTGATAAGATGCTCCATATAGGTGCCATGACAAGTCTTCTTCTTGATTCTTGAATCCATAACCTTTTCAGCTTTTGGCTGAGATTATAATGGGATAGTGACTTGTTCAAACTTTGATTTTTTTTATCCTTCTATGAATGTAGGCCCTTTATATTGAACTTAGTCCTTGACATTAAAGATAAGGTAAATTTCCAAGTTTGGTGGGAGTTCTATTTTGTCAGCATTAGAACCATAATTTGCAAGTACCTTACAAGGTCCTATCCTATGCATTTGTAGCTTGGTTGGAACACCCTATGCAAGTACCAAAACTCGTCCTTGGCATCATATCATGGCCTCAACACCTTGGATCATCTCAAAACATCTCATCTAACATGTTCCAACTCCTTGCACACTCTCAACAACTCATCTCTTACACTTTCTCAATTTTGCCTCTTCTAGGCTTGTTCCAACTAGCCCTTGCCAGTCACTAATTTGTTGTTTTCTCCAAAATTTTCCACAGAACTTCCTAAACTATTGGGTGATTAAAATACACTTTTCCTCACTCTAAAATATACTCCAAAACTAACTACACTTGTTTTGTAAAATATCACTCAAAACTGGCTATTTCAATCTGCCAACTAGGCCTAGTTTGAGGCCATTTACAAAGCAACTCACAATACCTTGACTTTTGGAACTCCCATGACCAAAAAAAGTCTTAATAAATGACTCAAATGCAAGGATTCTTCTATTTTTTTGGTCTCATGATCAACTTTACAATGGTTTTTACAAAACCCTCCTTTCTAGCCCCTTTACCCTAGGGCTTTCTAGAACTCTTACTTTGCAATGTCTCTAGAACCCCAAAATGGTTCAAACACCTTCAATTTGGTTATATTAGATGACTTCAAACATAAAATGCAACTCTTGTTTGGAGAAAACACTAAATTCACCTTGGGAGCAATCAATACCCCTTTTATGCACTCAAATTTTAGGGAAAACTATGCAAATACTTCTTAAATGGTTTCAACACTCAAATTTTCAGATGGAAATGGTTATTATAGACTCAAACCAACAAGAAAAATCCCAAACTTGAGGTTTCTCAACACTCAACAATCAAATTTCAAAACTGTTACCAACATTTACTACTAGGACAATTTCTAGTTTTAATGGTCAAACTCCCAAACCATACAAAGGATCCCCCACTGTTTTTACATTTTTAAACACTCTTTTTGGATACCTACAATAACCTCTCTCACTTTTTGGAGATCACACTCCGTTTTCATTTTACGATGCCATCTCGGGTGATGCTGAAACTTGCAATGTCGACTAGTACAAAGTTGCCAACTACCAAATCTCTCTCACCTTTCCTCGTGGGATCGAACTGTCTACTCCGTTAGCTCTGTGTGGCCGGGTAAACCCTATCCCCAACCCCATCCTATCCCCTTCAGTGCTCGAACGTTCTCAGGCACGCCAATCTAGAATGTCCCCAAGGGTCACTAAATGCCATAGGGCTGTGATCTTTGACGGGGCATATCTCGGAGCTCGTGCAAGGTATGGATGTGATTCTAGTTCCTAAAAGACCGTGTTGCAGAGACCTACAATAACCTCTCTCACTTTTTGGAGATCACACTCCATTTTTTTTTTACAATGCCATCTCGAGTGATGCTGAAACTTGCAGTATGGGCCAGTACAAAGTTGCCAACTGCCAAATCTCTCTCACCTTTCGTCATGGGATCGAACTGTCTGCTCTGTTAGCTCTGGGTGGCCAGGTAAACCCTATCCCCAACCTTGTCCTATCCCCTTCAGTGCTCGAACGTTCTCAGGCACGCCAATCCGGAATGTCCCCAAGGGTCACTAAATGCCATAGGGTTGCAATCTTTGACGGGGTATATCTTGGAGCTCGTGCGAGGTATGGATGCGATTCTAGTTCCTACAGGACCGTGTTGCAGAGACCTACAATAACCTCTCTCACTTTTTGGAGATCACATTCTGTTTTCATTTTACAATGCCATCTCGGGTGATGCTGAAACTTGTAGTGTTGGCCAGTACAAAGTTGCCAACTGCCAAATCTCTCTCATCTTTCATCGTGGGATCAAACTGTCTGCTCCATTAGCTTTGGGTGGCCGGGTAAACCCTATCCCCAACCTTGTATTGTCCCCTTCAATGCTTGAACGTTCTCAGGCACGCCGAACCTGAATGTCCCTAAGGGTCACTAAATGCCACAGGGCTGCGATCTTTAACGGGGCATATCTCGGAGCTCGTGCAAGATATGGATGAGATTCCAATTCCTACAGGACCATGTTGTAGATACCTACAATAACCTCTCTCACTTTTTGGTGATCACATTCCATTTTCATTCTACAATGCCATCTCGGGTGATGTTGAAACTTGTAGTGTTGGCCAGTACAAAGTTGCCAACTGCCAAATCTCTCTCATCTTTCGTCGTGGGATCAAACTATCTACTTCATTAGCTCTAGGTGGCTAGTTAAACCCTATCCCCAACCTCTTCTTGTCTCCTTTAGTGCTCAAACGTTCTCAGGCATGCTGAACCAGAATGTCCCTAAGGGTCACTAAATGCCACAGGGCTACGATCTTTGATGGGGCATATCTTGGAGCTCGTGTGAGGTATGGATGCAATTCTAGTTCCTACAAGACCATGTTGCAGAGACCTACAATAACCTCTCTCGCTTTTTGGAGATCACATTCTGTTTTCATTTTACAACGCCATCTCGAGTGATGCTGAAACTTGTAGTGTTGGCCAGTACAAAGTTGCCAACTGCCAAATCTCTCTCATCTTTCATCGTGGGATCAAACTGTCTACTCCATTAGCTCCGGGTGGCCGGGTAAACCCTATCCCCAACCTTGTGTTGTCCCCTTCAGTGCTCGAACGTTCTCAGGCACGCCGAACCAGAATGTCCCTAAGGGTCACTAAATGCCACAGGGCTGCGATCTTTGACGGGGCATATCTTGGAGCTCGTGCAAGATATGGATGAGATTCCAATTCCTACAGGAATGTGTTGTAGAGACCTACAATAACCTCTCTCACTTTTTGGAGATCACATTCCTTTTTCATTCTATAATGCCATCTCGGGTGATGCTGAAACTTGTAGTGTTGGCCAGTACAAAGTTGCCAACTGCCAAATCTCTCTCATCTTTCGTTGTGGGATCAAACTGTCTACTCCATTAGCTCTGGGTGGCCAGGTAAACCCTATCCCCAACCTCTTCTTGTCCCCTTTAGTGCTCAAATGTTCTCAGGCACGCTGAACCAGAATGTCCCTAAGGGTCACTAAATGCCACAGGGCTGCGATCTTTGATGGGGCATATCTATGGGCTGTCAATACTTTGACTATACTTTAAGTCAATGATTATCAATATGTGAAAAAATGGAACTCGTTGTATTTTGAAGTACTAAGAAGATGGCCTTGCCCTTCCCTAGGAGTTTCAGAAATGGGAGACATTAGGTAAGAGAGTGAAAATGTTACTATCGCTTCAACGCACATGACGCAATTGGAAATGTAAATTTTGATGGTAATCATTTTGTGATAAGGGAGAGACTAGGGATGATCATTGTTACTATCTCTTTAGTAGTGGAATTTTGTTTTCTCTTGAATTTGGTGGTGGGGGATTAGTGGTAAGTCTCCTTGGATATTCCTTCTTATGATGTTAGTGACAAGTATTGCTCTTTGAAAACACTTGTACAATTTTTTTAAATTATTAGATAAAAATAGAGAGTTTTAAGTATTAAACATGATTAGCCTTTAGTTCCTAGAAGATCTTTATTTCCCCATCAATGCATTTAGAAAGTTAAGTTTTAAGAAGATCATAAAT
This sequence comes from Cupressus sempervirens, assembly GCA_028749045.1. Classification (NCBI taxonomy): domain Eukaryota; kingdom Viridiplantae; phylum Streptophyta; class Pinopsida; order Cupressales; family Cupressaceae; genus Cupressus; species Cupressus sempervirens. Next base: position 158,619,381 of record CM053788.1, on the reverse strand, counting down.
AGAAAAAATTAGAGAAGCGATTTAAACATTTATATTGATTGGAAACATGTGAGTCTTGAGATTCCTCTACCTTTTAAAGAACGTTCCTTAGCTAGCAGACCTAATTCCACATTCCATAAGACTGTCATTGCGCTAAAGATTTAGGAAACCAACTGCTCTAAGATAAAGCTTCCTGGTCAATAATAATCTAGCCTATTGAGGTACATAATACTTCTCAATTAAACTTGTGTTAATTTAGTATTAATTTTGTAATTAACTACAATTTCAGTATCTGTGTACAGGGGGTGATTGAGAAAACTATTTGAGGTCCAATTTGAAAATATATTTGTAAGGATCTCGACCAAGGTTCACAACTTTGATGATTAATACATTCATTCAGGCCAGAACCTCACTACAAAAAAATAATATATAAAAAAGGTAGTGAATAACGTCATGTCTAGACCCAAATCAACCAATGAAAGTCAAATTAGCATAATGTGGAACAACAATATATGCATTGAGTGGGTTGTCATAAAAAAGCTTCATAATAAAATTCATGTCTAGAATTAAAATACCTTAAAGAACATTTATGCTTGTAACACAAATGACCATTCAAAACTGAATATGATTACAATATGTGAAATAACATTACAAGAACTTGTAATGCTCTTGTGAACATTGTGTTAATTATTGCAAGAATCCCTAAGATGCTTGTTATACTCAAAATTTTGTTGAGATTGAATTAATTTTTATCCTGTCGGTTAATTGGCTTAGGGTGATATATGCTTCTTGGATGGAATAATGAGTTCGTGATTAACTCTGTATTAAGATTCATAGCATCTTCTAGTTATTTGCAAAGGAAATTTATAAATTACTTGCTAATGTCATATGGCTTGCTTGAGAAATATGTCCGTGTTCTTATTGATGGGTACTAATGACTATCCACATTTAGTTCTTCAATATCCTATTTGACAAGCTTTCCATAGATATTTCTTTTCCATACTAAGTATTTTTGAAAACATATTTGAGTAGAAGGACTATAGTAGATACTACATGATGTTTTAACAAATAAAGTAATGGGTTAAAGACTATTATTTCCAAGGTATTATGTCATAGTATTTTAATTGTAATGATCTTAGACTAATGATATTCTTGAAGGTAACTTTGACATGCAGCAAGAAAGACAACCTACAGCCAAGGTTATATTGTGCCTACAACCAAAGCCATAAATGCTCACAGCCAAAGCCACTAGTGCACATAGCCAAAGCCATGGATGCTTATAGCCAAAGTTACAAGTGTTCGCAGCCAAAGCCATGAGTACATGAAGTCGATGATCACAATTGTTTACAACTATTCACCAGAAACAGCTTCTTTGCAATTTTTGAGAAATACTAATAAAGCAAAAAAGAACATCTACTAGTTGGTAGACATAATGGCAACTCTCTAGCAATTGAATTTAATTTCATACATGCACATATCTAATTTAATGTCATACATGAACATATCTAATTTAACGTCATACATGAATAAACATATAATATAAAATGATAACCAATAATGTCATATACATTAACAAACACATAATATATTATGATAACCAATAATGTCGTATATGAACAAACATATCATATATTAACCAATGATGTCATACATCAAATATAGAATGTCATATGTACATCAAATGTGTATCGAATATGTCTCTCAGATGCCTATATATATACATGGGGAAGGAAACAAGTCTCTCTATATATATATATATGTATCAAATATCTCAACTACATCTTTTCCTTCCCACGAGGGGAAGGAAACAAGTCTCTTGACGTCCTCTGTCGTCGTGTGGAGGGAGATAGTGGAGATGACGGGGCCCTCCTGACATGCTCACTTGACCTCTTGTTGAGGCTCTTCTCCAGGTCCAACTGATACAAAGAAATTAGATATGAATCAATATTTATTATACATTGAAATCAAATATATGTACTCACAAAATCAATTATTTTCTTACCGCCAACAAATAGTCACTCTGTATGTCCACCTCAAATGCTCGTGGACGATCAGGCGTGACAAGACCCTACAACAATTCAATAAATATAATCACTTATAAATAACATTAGAAATTTTGAGATTAACTATTATAAACAACAACTAAAATGAAGAAAATTCTTTCATACCTCCGTCAATGGCTGTGAGCTAGCCACAGCTGCGGCCACTCCACTATCAACAGACTGTCGCAGATGAGGAGGTGTGTTCGACATCATGAGCTGCATGTCATACAATACACATTATATCTAACATGAAACATGGAATAAATATAATCAAATGAATTAAATTAACATGAAACAACTATACCTGTGTGAAGCTCGTATGATGTCTCTGCTCTACGTCTGTGGTAAAGGTTGAGGGTCCTGTGGAGAACTGATACACATGCATATTTTTTTTGGTTAATCCTTAATATGATTACGTAATAAATATATGTATTAATTAAAATGATTAAATTGATACATACCTCAGGACTCGTCGAAGGGACAAAAAATGGGCCTGGAGGATCGCTGCTAGGCCTAGGAACACTTTGACCCTAAATTTTGAACAATGTCAATAAATCCTAATTAATTAATCATTCACTATACATATGAAATGTGATCAAATTAATAATTTACCTGTGTGTCAATGCCAAATGTCTCATTCAAGAATTGATCGGTGACAAGCCCATCATCTGCACCATCTTCGACATGAGTGCCAAATGTGCATAAGGATCCGCATGAAGTGCACATGTGACCACGACGTATAGAAGGCTCCCCCTCAACTAATGGGCTCATGGAATGGATGAGGGTCTGTGTCAAAGCATTAATGGTCCCTAGAGTGCTGGCCTCTACATGTTCCTTCACAACTGAAAGAATAATCACATGCTCGTGTTGTGGATGGACCACGGCTGCCCTAACTACATTAGGGTCACGACATGCTCCTGGCCTCTCAAATGATGACCCCCGACCTCTACCCTCAGAGTCTAACATATCAAAATAATTGAGGATCTCCCCAAGGACAAACTCACAATATAATTTCTTCAAAAAATACATGGGGACCTCGTGATTGTTGCAAGGAGGGGCATCAAAAACCATCCACCATCTATCCCAAAAATTATTTCTAATAGCATCATGTATGCACCAATGGATGGGGAATCGTTTAGTACCCTCTCTAACAGTATTTTGCTCACCGAGTTTTCTAAATAATGCACATATACTACCTTTTGGTATTTCCTTTTTTCTAACATCTTCATATGACAATTTATTTGCATAAAATCTTTTTTGTTCATCCCTCTTAGCCCACCAAATATCTAACTGACCACTAATTGAGGCTATCTAAGTGTTAATGGATTCGAGGGATGATGCCAATCGAGCCCTCATTGGATTGGTTTGTCTGGATTTTTTCAACCGAGCAATGATTCCTTCTAATTCAGTTTTGCCTCTCTCTATTTCATTGCTTATATTTTCTTGTGTGCCTGGTGGAGGTCTTGCAATTGGTTCGGGTTGTGGAATTTTTTCTTCTTCTTGAGGAGGGTTTTGGTTTTGGGGTTCTTGAGGGTTTTGATGTTCTTGTGGATTTTCTGGTTGATTATGAACATTTCCTAATAAAAAATCAATTGAAATTCAAATAAATAAACAAATCTAAATGAAATTTGTAAAAACCCTACAAAAGAATATAAAAAACTTACAAAACAATATGAAAAATATATCAAACAATGCAAAGTTAGGTTTATATCACTTACGGTGTCGTCGTGGGTGCGCTTGTGGTCTTGGATTTCGTCGACAAGGAGGCATTTTGGCAAATGGTGGTGCAAATGTTGAGTCTTCAACTCGCGTACGCGCTGCTCGTTGTAGGAGTAGAAGAAAATGCTGATGAAAATGATGGGTTGCGGGTTTGCAGCCCATCATATATACTTTTTATTTTTTTAAAGCACGTACGCGCTATAGCGCGTATGCGATTTTTAAAATAGGAAAAAAAATTTCCTTGTCACCTTTTTGGCACCACAACTCGGTGCATATGCCTAGCATGCCCATCACGAAGGAACCTCCTCATTTTGTCTCGTTCAATCATCATAGTAGTTTGCACCTGCAAGAAGATTTTAAAGTAAGTGAGTTTTCGAAAAAATTCAGTAAGATCCCCATGCTTACCTTGATACCTTTCCTCGTTCTTGCACTTCCAAATCTGCCAGAGAATATTAGACGACAATATATTCCAAAATAAATTGGTATCTTTAGGAAGATCATTAATATGACCAGAAATAATATCAAAAATATTAACATTAATAGGATAAACAATGCCAAACATTTTCCATATTTCTTTAGCAAAAATACAATCAAGAAGGATATGTCTACCAATTTCAGGAACTCTACACAAATTACAAATATTAGAATTAACAAAATCTCTCTTTATAGGTAGCTTGTCCAACAAAACTAACCATTTGAAACATCTAATCTTGGGTTCCACAGGATTCTTCCATAAGATATCAAAATACTTTTTCAAAGCATCAACATCATAAGAAGAGTACCAAACAACATTAATATGATCGATAATATCAATATTACAATTAATGATTTTATAAATATTCTTAGCTTTGAGCAGAGTAGTAATGATACCACTAGGCCATTTGCAATTCAGGAACCTGAGAGAATCAGTGTGACAAAGAGTGGGAAGACCAACAGAAGCTTGCACAATCATGTTATAAGTTCTTCTATGGGAATCTGGGATAGCATATTTATCCTTAAGAACATCCCAAGGAATAATTTGATCATACTCAAAGAGATCCATAAATTGTTTAATACCTTTATTAGCCCACTGTCTAGCAGAACACCCTTGGGTAAGGGCCAAAGGTTTACCATTTAGGTGGAGATTCCACCAAATGGATCTTTCACCATGGAGTTGAATATTGGAATGAAACTCCTTGTTAGTGATGAATTTCCTAACATGATCCCAAGCCTTCCAAATAGACTTGAAAACCATGGAGCCTTGAACCATGACAATAAAATTACCAAGAATGAGGTCACAAAAGGGGAGGCTAGTCCAAGACTTAGCTTTTCTAGGAACACCCCTCTCAATATTGCTCCTAACTAGCACTTTCCAAGGAGAATCACCCTCCATGGACTGAAAAATCCATTTGGCAGACAAGGCTATACCCTGAGTTCTTAAATCCTTTAGCCCAAGTCCCCCAAGGGTTTGTCAGTGTGGCACCAAGCCCACTTAACAGAGTGGATCTTTCTATTCCCTTTGCCATCAGACCAAAGGAATTGTCTGATGGACTGCTGGATTTCAAAAATCTGATAGTTCTTAAAACACCAAGTAGAAGAATAATATATGGTGTATGAGGACAATATCTTCTGGCAAACCTGAATTCTGCCTGCCAAAGATAACGCCCTGTTATGCCATTTGTTCAGCTTTTTATCAATCTTCTCTTTCACCCAAGACCACATGTCTTTGAGGTCAGGCTCCACCGAGAAAGGGATGCCAAGATATCTAATGATCCTATTAGGACCACCCCATTTAAAATTGTATTGGAGAAACCAATCTGGGGCCCGCTCATCCCAACCTAAACAAATTGATTTAGCTTGAGATATCTTAGCCCCAGAAATAGAACAAAAAAGATTGAGTTTAACTTGCATTTTCTTGAAATTATTTTCTAAAAGTTCAAGGAATAAAGCAGTATCATCCGCAAATTGACAATTGATGAGCTCTTCATTATTAGGCAGATAAATACCTCTAACCTCTGGAGATAAGGAATTATCTCTGAGGATATAATAAAGAGCTTTCGAAGCTATGACAAAGAGAGTGGGTGCCAGAGGGCACCCTTGCGTAATGGATCTCCCAAGAGAAAAAGGATCAGAAAGAATACCACTGACCTCAACCTGAGCAGAAGCATCATTAAGAAGCATAGCCACAGTGTTACAAAAGAAAGGAGGAAAACCAAAAGCATCCAACATCATAAGGATAAATCTCCATTCAATCCTATCATAGGCCTTCTCAAAATCCAAAAGGAGCATGGCAGAGTTTTGATGAGAGTATCTAGACCAATCCATGTCTTCCCAGCTAGTTATGAGATTCTCAAGAATATATCTACCCTTGATAAAACCAGTTTGGGTAGAATTAACAAATTTAGGAAGAATATTAACTAGCCTAAGAGCCAAAAACAAGAGTATTATTATTCTAGTATAATAATATAAAAGAATAATAAACCTTTAGAGGAAAGTAATTTTAATACTAATTCATATGTAGTATAATAGTTATATTAGACAGATTTAGATTATATAATCCAAATCTTAACTATCCCTATTATTAATATATTAATATTAATAATATTTCTTATAATATATTTCTATTAATAGAGTAATATATATAAGGTTAATTCATAATTATAATGTTATTATGTTAGCATGTATTGAATATTGTGGTTTAACTATATTAATAATTATAATATAAATATTATATACATGTTATAATATTGTATTAACTATATTATGAATATTATATTATATTAATATATTTATAACTAGATTATATATTATAAAAAATATTATTAATAGAATATAATATTCATAATATAGTCAATATAATTATTATTATATTATAACTATATATATTCTATTAATAATATTTCTTATAATATAATAATAATATATTAACTATATTATAACTATTATAACTATTATAATAATATTATAATAATATAATATAATATATTAAATAATATAATAATATTATAAGAAATATTATTAATAGAATATATATAGTTATAATATAATAATAATTATATTAACTATATTATGAATATTATATTCTATTAATAATATTTCTTATAATATATAATCTAGTTATAAATATATTAATATAATATAATATTCATAATATAGTTAATACAATATTATAACATGTATATAATATTTATATTATAATTATTAATATAGTTAAACCAAAATAAATTTAACCACAATGGTATATATACTCTAATCTAATATAATCATAATGATTTATATATTATATTATAATGTTGTGTTAACTATATTAACTATATTATGAATATTATATTATAGTTAATACAATATTATAACATGTATATAATATTTATATTATAATTATTAATATAGTTAAACCACAATATTATTAACCACAATATTCAATACATGCTAACATAATAACATTATAATTATGAATTAACCTTATATATATTACTCTATTAATAGAAATATATTATAAGAAATATTATTAATATTAATATATTAATATTAGGGACAGTTAATATTTGGATTATATAATCTAAATCTGTCTAATATAACTAGATATCTTGGCATCCCTTTCTCGGTGGAGCCTGACCTCAAAGACATGTGGTCTTGGGTGAAAGAGAAGATTGATAAAAAGATGAACAAATGGCATAATAGGGCGTTATCTTTGGCAGGCAGAATTCAGGTTTGCCAGAAGATATTGTCTTCATACACCATATATTATTCTTCTACTTGGTGTTTTAATAACTATCAGATTTTTGAAATCCAGAAATCCATCAGACAATTCCTTTGGTCTGATGGCAAAGGGAATATAAAGATCCATTCTGTTAAGTGGGCTTGGTGCCACACTGACAAGACCCTTGGGGGACTTGGGCTAAAGGATTTAAGAACTCAGGGTATAGCCTTGTCTGCCAAATGGATTTTTCAGTCCATGGAGGGTGATTCTCCTTGGAAAGTGCTAGTTAGGAGCAATATTGAGAGGGGTGTTCCTAGAAAAGCTAAGTCTTGGACTAGCCTCCCCTTTTGTGACCTCATTCTTGGTAATTTTATTTTCATGGTTCAAGGCTCCATGGTTTTCAGGTCTATTTGGAAGGCTTGGGATCATGTTAGGAAATTCATCACTAACAAGGAGTTTCATTCCAATATTCAACTCCATGGTGAAAGATCCATTTGGTGGAATCTCCACCTAAATGGTAAACCTTTGGCCCTTACCCAAGGGTGTTCTGCCAGACAGTGGGCTAATAAAGGTATTAAACAATTTATGGATCTCTTTGAGTATGATCAAATTATGCCTTGGGATGTTCTTAAGGATAAATATGCTATCCCAGATTCCCATAGAAGAACTTATAACATGATTGTGCAAGCTTCTGTTGGTCTTCCCACTATTTGTCACATTGATTCTCTCAGGTTCCTGAATTGCAAATGGCCTGGTGGTATCATTACTACTCTGCTCAAAGCTAAGAATATTTATAAAATCATTGATTTTAATATTGATATTATCAATCATATTAATGTTGTTTGGTACTCTTCTTATGATGCTGATGCTTTGAAAAAGTATTTTGATATCTTATGGAAGAATCCTGTGGAACCCAAGATTAGATGTTTCAAATGGTTATTTTTGTTGGACAAGCTACCTATTTAAGAGAGATTTTGTTAATTCTAATATTTGTAATTTGTGTAGAGTTCCTAAAATTGGTAGACATATCCTTCTTGATTGTATTTTTGCTAAAGAAATATGGAAAATATTTGGCATTGTTTATCCTATTAATGTTAATATTTTTGATATTATTTTTGGTCATATTAATGGTCTTCCTAAAGATACCAATTTATTTTGGAATATATTGTCGTCTAACATTCTTTGGAAGTGCAGGAATGAGGAAAGGTATCAAGGTAAGCATAGGGATCTTATTGAGTTTTTTCGAAAACTCACTTACTTTAAAATCTTCTTGCAGGTGCAGACTACTATGATGATTGAACGGGACAAAATGAGGAGGTTCCTTCGTGATGGGCATGCTACTCTTTACTACCTTGAGCTTAAGTGTGGATACCAGTGGCGTAGTACTTTGGATGATCTGCATGTTTTTGAGCAAGCTTGCAATAGATTGAACAAAGATATTGGAGAAAAAGGGAATGCCAGAAAAGAAGAGTTATTTATGTTGGTGCAGATTCAAGGGCATAAAAGTATAGTTTGGATGGAAGGTCCCTTAGGCTGGACTGCCTGGGTTGACAATCACTATGATCTTCTCAGCTAGATAGTTTTGCTTTTCCTCCTTTTGTTGCTTTGTATGTACAGCTGATACTTTCTCTTCTGGGTGAGGCTTGGCCTGCTTGTGTATATTCGTATTGATACTCTGGTATTTTTTTTTGATTTTGAAACTCTTATTTCTAATGTAAAAAACTATTATACTACATATGAATTAGTATTATAATTACTTTCCTCTAAAGATTTATTATTCTTTTATATTAGAATAATAATACTCTTGTTTACTAATTTATATTATTATTAGTATATATTATAATTTATTAGAATATAATATAATCTAAATATATATAGTTATTATATTATGTAATATATTATAATAATATTAATTTTAGTAATATTATATTATAGTGTAATATAATAACCTTTAAATTATAATTAAATAACACATTATATTAAATCTATTATATTATATTAATATATTTATAACTAGATTATACATATTATGATAATCTTATAATATTATAAGATATAATATTGATATTATTACTTATTTATATTATCACTTAATTATTATGTATTACTATAATATATATTATAATATCTAATATATATTAATGTATATATTAGATATTTGGAAATTTATATCTTATTTACACAATTAATTATAATAATATTAATATTCAAAATTATCCATATTAATATATTTTATATAAATTATTAGTATATATACCATTTACTTTCATAAAATATAATATATAAACTAGTTATAATTATATATAATTATAAATCTAAGTATAAAGTTAATATATTATTATTTCTTATATTAATAATAATTAGATTATTATTAATTATAAATATATAATAATTATAATATTAACCTTAACAAATATAATTATGATAGGTTTTACAACATATTTATATATTTAGTAATATAGTTATTAATATTAATAAATTACATCTTCTATAATTATATTTAAGGTAATATTTAAAATATATTAGTAAATCATAATACTGATTTAGATTACCTTTACATAATATATATTAATAATTAATTATAATTATATAATTATATACCTTAATAATTTAAATATATTATATGCAATGAATGGATTTGAGTCACCTAAATATTATATATTATTATATCAATCTATGAATATTGTCATTGTTAATATTAATATCTTAGTATATCTATATTAAACTCAAATATTCATCACAATATTCAATACATGCTTAGAAATATACTAATAATAATTAATTTAAGTCTATATTATATACTATAACTATATAAATATATTAATAATATATATATAATATTATTAACAATGTACTAATATTAACAATCATAAATTATATTATGTAATATATTATAAGTTAATTTTATTATATTAATATACTATGGTATTAAGATTAACTAATAAGATAATATTATTACATAAGATTTATACTATTAAAGGTACATAATATAATATATTAGATTCTTATTAATATACATTAATTATTAAAATAAGTAATTATATAATACAATTAATTATAATATATTTTCTTATATTTAATTATATTTAATATAGTTAATATTATTATTATATTTTAATTTTTATAATATGTTATTTTAAGGTATAATATAATTAATATAATAATATAATAAATAGGATAATCTCATATACTTAATAAACTATAATTATATTATATTAATATATAATATTTATTAATTTATTATTATTACTAATATTATATTATATTAATATGATTATACATATTCTAATATTGCTAATATTAATTAATATATATAATAATATTAGTAATATATCTTCGTAATTAATACTATCATAATTATATATTTTAACTAAATATCTAACTTAATAATATAATATAATATAATATAGAGTTTATATAATATTAAATATTTATAATATATTATATATAACATATTATCTATTGATGCTTATTATATTATCTTCTATTAATATAATTTAGTTGAACATATTATAGTTTGATAACCCTCTTATATTGTTAATTTATTCTATTTATATTATAATCATAATAAAGTAATGATTATTAGATAATTATTAGTTTATTATATATTAGTTTAATATTAATATCTTATATATAATATAAGATAATATTAATATATATATTAAATATATTACAACTAACAAGCCTAAGGATGATAAGATGGATATATATTATAATTTAATATTATATTATTAAATTTATATTATAATAATATTATGTTACTAATATTAATTATTAACCAGATTAAGTATATATTAAAATATAAGATAAGATATAGATAATCCTCTTATCTTTATATTAAGTTATATAAGGTATTTTAATATTACCTTATAAATTATAGTTATGATATAATATTAAGTTATATTATTATCATATATAGTTATAATAATATTAGGATATACATATTATATATTTTATGTAGTGGCTACCCTCGTTCACATCTTTTCTAGACTTATTGTTGCTATTATTATTAGACTATGTAGACTAGTTTTATGTTGATGGTTTAGTGGTTTTGTTTTGACACTATCAGATATTATGATAGGGATTCAGTTGATATATGATGAGATCATTTAGACTTTACATTTCATGTGTGTATGATGATCATTACATTGTTTTCAGTTATTACTGATGATTAGTTAGATGGTTTATTATCTCATGTGTTTTATTATGCTTATTTACCCCATACTTACATGTGTATGGTGTGCGTGTTTTCTTATTGTATGGCATTTTTTATGTGGTTAAGGAAGGGAGTCGTAGTCACCTGCTTAGTTGGGATCTACATGATGCACCACTTCTTGCCATTGTCTGTTTAGCTTAGCATTATATATTGTATGTACATGCATGGTTTTCCTGCAGGTTGTAGGTACCGGGTATCAACTTCCCTGAATTGCCAGGATAAGCGTACCCTATTATACTATCTCAATGATAAGAGAAGGGAGATAAATTCTCAAGTCCAAATCCCAAACCTAAAAATCATTTGTCCTAGTGAGTTAGGACAAGTATCAAAGTTGAATACCCACCGAATGTGTCGGATAACATATTTCGTGATTTTTAACCCTTTAGATTTATTTTATATGATTTGTTCTATGATGGGTTTCATATTTTATCTTGGAGGTCTATGGTGAATTTTCCATTAATTAAGTCTTAACAAATAGATTTAATTAATAAATTATTTATTTGAGAAAATTAATAAAATATTATGATCTTTGATATTTTGATTGTAATTAATTAAATGTGAATTATTGGGGAAAATGAATTAAATAAAAGAAAACTAGAAATTAAAATTAATAATAATTATAAAATAATAATAAAGTAATAAATAAAATAATAATAATAAAAGTTATAAAAATTAAAATGAAAGTTATAAAATTTGAATATAAATTATTTAAAAAGTAAATTGGAGTTATAAGCTTGCATGGGAATTAACATGTGTCAACAACACGGGGGTTAGTGCATCAATTAAGCACAAGGTGTCTACAACTCTATGACTCATCATAAAGGTTGGAAAAGACCCATGCTTAGTTGGTGACACCTTCTAGCTATTTCAAGAAGCATTCCAAAGGTTTCTTGAGAGCTCTTTATATTCAAGCATTCATAGAAGCTTAAAAAAAAAAAAGGGGAGAGCAATTGGAGCATTGGAGGACTCAAGAACTCTGAAGAAGGGAGCTTGCTCTGCGGGTTTTCTGAGGAAGAGCAAATTAGCATCAGAATTCGGGTAGATTCATGTATTTTTTTATGCTATTTCCGCATCATGCATTCCTGTCTTCTTCGTGTCTTCCATATGTCTTCTAAGGAATTTCATATTTTTATTGTATGCATTTTCAATTTGGGCAATTAAATTTATTTGAAAATTTTATATGCATGGATTTTAAAAAAAAAGAGAAAACGGGGCTAGCGTTAATTCATAGCCAAACCCATTAGATTATTTATTGGATAAATTTGAGATCAAAGTTTATAGGAAATTTTTGAAAATTAGAATTTCTAAATAAACCGTGTATATACATGTTTATATTTTTTAATCTGCATACACATACACATATACATACATACATACATACATACATATATATGCAATTATATATATAAATATGTATACATGATTATATGTTGTGATGTTTTTTTTTAATTTTATATATATATATACACACACATATATATATACATACATATGTATATATAATATATATATTTAATTTTTTTTTAAAAATGAATATCATTAATTGAAAACATTTTTTGAAAAACATTGAACTTTATTTAAAAATCGAATCGCATACTCGCGAATGGAAATCGAATAAGCGATTTTTTTTTAAAAAAAAAGGAATTTAATGCAAATTGAGGCGGGCGGGGAGGGCCAAGCCCGTACCCCCACCCCACTACGTATATGTAGCAGAGGTCGGTGGCACTGCTGCCGTAGGCCTGCAACAGCAGGCCCGCACGGTACCTCCTCTGTGCAGTGATATAGATATATATGAATTGACTTTCAAGGTTGTGATGCAATTTTGCGAATTGCGAATTGCGATTTGATTATTATACTTTGTTTTATAAAATGTTATTTTTTTATATGTATAGATGCATATATATATTATTAACTATAAATGATTATTATAAAGTTCTCAATTAATGGATCACTTTTTTTAATGAGTAAACTATTGCTATTAAGCTTGTCAATTATGAAGAGATATTAACAATTAATTTGATTAAACTTAGTTTTTAATTAAGATTAATTATTAGAATATATAATCGAAGTTTTTGATTCATTGAGAATGTCAATTTTCAAACAATATCATATAAATCAATTAGAAAATTGAGTCTAATGGAGAAACTTTTATCTATCAAATGAATACTTGGGTTAGATAAAACGTGAAAATTCTCCACTTGATGTTAATTTGTGAATACGTAAACTAAGACTTTTGAATTCAAATTTGAAAACTTAGCAAAACCAAAACACGTGTTTACATTGTGTATTCTTTATGCTATTGTTTTGGGTTTTGGGTTGACTAGTGTTGACCAGTATAGGATGTCTACTAGAGGCTTGGGGGTTATGTGATTGTGATGCCATGATGATGTTTTAATCTCAATCTTTATAACCCAACCATGGTTATGTGATGGAATGCTCTGTGTATTAGTTGTGAATACTGATTGTTATGGTTGAGATTCTTATTCATGAGACACTTGACTTAACCATTATTTTTGGTCATCGATTAGTTATCCTTGGTTATTTTCTAGTCGCCATGATGGGACTGAAATGTGGATTTATTCTTGATGATGTCATGTTGTGACATGTTTGACTCAACTATTTTTGGAGTCTTCGATCAATGTGTTTGAGATATATTTTGGTTATTGAGAACCATTGGATACTTTTGATTATCAGTGATGCTTCAGTTGCCAATAGAGAGCTATTGTGGTCATGATTTTCTATGGATGTTTGCTCATGGAGATTTGATGATTTTATTATGGATTATTTTTGTGATTTTGAGATTTATGATTCCATGAGCATTAGGGTAGGATATCTACATGTAGTGACGGGAAGTGGCTTGCAATGGGGGTCAGGGCCCTAAGAGGCTGCCAGGGTAACTCATTGTAAGTTGGATTAATAAGTGATAACATTTCCACCTAATACTAACTGAATGAACCTAAAAAGATAAGAGTTTTGGTTCTCACCCATGCCTTGAGTGCTTGTATAGGCTAGGATGGGAGTAGTGAGAACGCATGGTTGCGACCTTGCATTCCATAGTATGCCTTGTCAGTATGAGAGGATACTAGTGGCCGCATGAGATCAGTATGGACCCGTGGAGTTTAGCTAACTGCCAGGGTAACTTGTATGTGATAAATGCGATGACACTTTCCCACTTGCATAGTAGGTTCCTACATGTCATTGTGTGCCTCTGGGAAGTAGATGTCAGTTTCATGATTGGAACCTTTGAGTTAGTATACTTTTAGGATTCCTGGACTATAGAGATTTGTGCTATGTGTTATGGATAGCCTATTTGGGACTTGAGATTATCTCCTTAGCACGGTGGGAGTGGACCACTTAGGTACCACACAGTCGGGTGGTAGTGTATTTTCCACTCTTATCATTTGAGATTCATTGAGACATCATGGCTGATGCGTCCTTCATGATGGTGGATATGTATCCTTTCATTGATGATTAGCATATGTTAGATGATGTTATCTTATGCTTATATTTGCATGTTAGATTACTTTCTACATATGATGTTGTATATGTTAGGAGTGACATTCCTACTATGTTAATACCAATGATCTCTTCGGTGATTTGGGATGTTAAGCACGGAGGGATGGCTAGGGCCCATGATGGTCTAATGATGCTATTAACGGTTGGGAGGAACAATGCACTTAGTTAGTTATGTTTGATCTTATGATGAATGTATATGTATTCTATGATGATGTATCATGTGTATCATGTGATTGTCTTTGATGTATCATGGATTAGAATGGGATGATGTACCTTATTTCACATATGTATATTCTTTTAAGCCTTCATACCCTATGACATGTACAGTGGATGATTGAGCATTTGGAAATGTAATGTATGAACATTGGACTTATCATTATTATTTCATGTGGATGTTGTACTAGATGGATTCATGTATGTAATTCAACGTTAAGGGATCTTAAAGAATGTAATCTGTAATGTATGTTATGTTTACTTTTCAGATGGACGTTGCTATTGCTTCCGTTATTGTGAATAAGTTATGTATGGTATTTACTTTCATGTAAAAAAAAAAAAAAAAATGTTACCAAACTTAGTGAAACTCTAGGTTAATTCTTTGGATCCCTTGGCGGGGCGTTACATTTTATTATTTATAGTATTAATTATTATATAATATATTTTAATAGTTTTAATTAATTATGTTATAATAATATATAAGATAATTATTTTCACCATAATATAAATAAGATAATTAAAACTTATTATTTTATGATAAGTTTTGGGTAATCTATTGAGGTAACTTGCAACCTCCTGGCACTAAGCTTCTTTTTGATGATGAGCCTTCTTCGCTAAAGGCTCATGTACCTTTATTGATAAATTAGACATAAGTTTCTTTAATTGAAGAAAGAAGCAGTGAAGTTCAACCTGAAGATACAACCAATCAGATAAATATATTTTTTAATAAGGATTAAGTACAAATAATGTGGATATTATTATAATTTTATAATAAACCTGTATTATCATATACCTTGTTTATATCATTATTAAATAAACAAGGTATATAATAATATTTAATATTATTATAAGTGAATTATACTATAATAATTACTATAACAACATAATGTATACACAAGATACTATATACAACTAATATGACATAATATCATAATATGACCTTAGTAGAAAACTCAATATTAATATAATAATATAGCACATTATATACCTTACTTAAATATAGTTTAAATATATATGATAGTAATTATAATATGTTATATTATACTATACAACTATATATTATTATTATATATATTATAATGTCTAAATTACTATAAATTATAATATTATAACTAATACTAATATTAGATTATAATATTATAATGTAATATTTGTAGTAGTTATTATATTACTTATATAATTAACATCATAATATATATATATATATATATATATATATATATATATAACTAATTATATTTCTATTATATATAGTCATATTATTACCTATATTAAATTATATGGTATTAGTAGTAATAATATATAATATATTTAACCATATGATTTATAAATATAACAAGGATAAGGTTATATTTTTATAATAGATATAGTAATAATATTTATTAATAATATATCTATTATTAATATTATAATATATACTTTGTTAGATATATCTAGATTTGTTTGATAAAAATTATTACATTAATATTAATTGTTATATATATTAGTAATTGAGGAGATATGGTATATCAAATTATTAGATCCATTAAAAGTTATTAGATCATTGGTGATAATATTAATATAACTCTTAAAAATATATGATATTTAAATAATATAATATATAATTTAATATATATTATAATATATATATCTATATATTATCCTATATATTAGGTTATATATACTATATTATAACTTAAATAGTTAGGTTATATTTATTATATTAGATAAAATTAATATTATAACATAGGTTAGAATATTATTATCTATTATAACTTCCTTTTTTTTTTTAATAATATAGGTTATAGAGTTATTAGATTACTAGATATAATAATAATATATACCATTATTATTATTGTCTATATAATTATAAAGAAACATATCCTACATAGAGGATTATACATATACCATATCATATTATAATTATGTTTATATATCCCAAATATTATATAATTATAATATTATGTCATTATGTGATAGTTAAATATTATTAATAATATAATACCTTTTGTCATAGAATCATATAACATGGATATTATTATAATGTGCATCATAGTAATTTTTTAATAGTAATATGTGTATTAGCCATTTTGTCATATAGTACCCTTGAATTATACACTGGTTATAATTAATACATATAATTAATAACTTACTCTTGTTTCCTATAAGGTAAACCCTAGTCCTAAGCTTATCCCTTCCCATTGACCACTTGAATGTTCTCAGGCACATTGAATAGAATTGATCATAGGAGTCACTAAAAAGGTAACTAAGAAGACAGTTTGATCCATTAATTTATATTCCATTCAAGATTAAATTAGTGAAAAATTGCTAATAATATTATAGGAATTAAGCCTTACTTATTGAGTGTCGTAAGTAAGGCTTAATTCCATAAAATTTATTTGAGGAAAGTTTATAAGATATGAATCCTATAAGAATATATTAACCTATGATTCACTAGGTTAATATATAACAAGCTACATATGATTGGCTCATAACAACCTAGAAGTGTTATCCATTAAGGAAGAATTAATGGATACTCTAAGTGGGTATCCATGACTATTTTGTTTAGTAAAATGTTTTTAGAGTTGGAAAATTTTTGATGCTAAAGTGTCATGAATTCCTCCATCCTATTAGCCAAAATAGTCTTCCACTCATACTTTTGTGACTTGGATAATGAGATAAGATATTTGAATAACTCAAATAACTATTATCCAGTACCTAAAAATAATTAGTATAGCATATCATAAACTCAATAAATTATAATCTTACATACATGAAAACAAAAAAAGCACTCACAGGCCTCTTTGGCTTGTTCGGGTCCTTGGCTGTCTTTTTCTTATCCTACTTTTTACTAGATCTGTCCTCGGCAGTGGGCTTCCATTTTCCAATTTTCCTGTTAAAAGGAAGAAGAATCAAAGCATTTTCAGTGAAAATGGTGCTGCTTAAATGTCAACATACCAAGACTTGGTGAAAGACAAAATGTCAAAACATTCATGAGCATTCATCTTACAGTAACAAGACATCCATGAAAAGATTTATAGCTTTATTTAAAAACATAAATCACTGACTTGTCCTCAACTTTATTCAGTGTACTTGATGCCTCACCTTTGGCCTTTCCTCCCTTCATTGTAAGAATATATTATTTAAAATCATACAGAACATAAGATTTACATTATTAAATAAAGATGCTCAAAGTTAAAATACAGAAGTTTCACATCATTAAATAAAGACCCTCAAAGTTAAAATGCAACAGGAATACAATAGCTCTTTCTATAGCAAAAACAAAATTCAAAATTGTGATTAATTTAAGAAACAAATGATATAAAGAAAATACAGTCCAAGAAACATATGCATACATTACTTGTGTTGCCTTGTACATTTAAATAAATCAAAAGGATAGCATTCATTTAATTTTTTATATTTTAACATTTACAAAAATGAAAAACTTGAAAAACTTGTCTACACATTGCATCAACTTCCATACAATTAAAATAGCACCACAAGGATAATCACCCCAAATTGTTCAACCAAAATTATGATATAGACTCATACATCAATTTGTTGTTTTGACCTGCACAATGTTCTTCATGTAGTCATCATATTCACGATTCTTTGTTTTCTTGTAACATTTAGTATTTATAAGAATGATTGATGACCTACAATTTATCTATCAACAACAAGATAATAAGTGGAAGACTCTTCAAAACCCATGATATTGAATTCAAAGAAGAAATTTACATTTCTAGAAACAAACTGTGTAACTAAGTAGAGACACTTTTCCTAACTTACTACTAGCAACAAGATACTTGTAATGAAAATAACAAATAAGTATCATTATTCCTTCACTTATTGCTTTAATCCTTCTGTGTTCCTCTTTTTTGAAACTTATTGTCACTCTTAGCATTTATGAAATGCTCTATTCAGCTCTCTTACAACCACCTTCAAAGCCTTGTTTCATTACTATCAAGTTATAGATCTCATCATGCACAATTTTGTAATACCACAAATGTGCGATCACAATGCAATGTAAATTGTGATTTTATTTTTACATATACAAAGATTATTCTCTTCTCTAGCATCAATCTATAATCCTCAAAAAGTGATGTTTCCAAGTACATAACTACTAAGAACAAATAAAACTAGCTTACACACACACACCGAAGAAATACCCTCTTAAATCAAATTGTTCTAGATACCTTAGGTGCAAGGCAATGAATGGTTCCTTTCCCTATATTATACCAAAAAGAGTGTGAGATAGACTCTAAATAGGTTTAACAACTTTCAATGCCTAGTAATTAGCATGGCAACAGAGCTTCTGAATTGATATAAAATAACTCGAGCAAAAAATGTGGAGAATTGAGCAACTTTATAGGTGCAGGCACCATGGCAACTAATCTACTTTTCAACTAATCACATCAAAACAAAAATTGTTTGAATCACGATGATAAAATTGAGAATCAAATTGTAAGAGACTAGTACTAACCATTAAGTGATGCAAACTAGTCCTTAAGGAGGAACATTTAAAAATAATTAATTAAGAACGACTTGCAAATAGAGTCAAATCATAATGGAAAAGGAAAAGAATAATGGGATACAAAAATTAATCTTAGCACTTATAGGCTTTGGACAACGTGTTATTTTAACAAAGATAACAAGAGAAAGAAGAAAAACTGATGCAGAATGTAGAGTAATGGAAGTATGCCAAGATGATATTCCATTAAGGACAAGTCATTTGTGAATTAAGATGCTTACTTTGAAGCAAGGTGGGGAATAAGATTGTCAAACCATAGCCACCCTGAATTTAGTACAAATATTCACCTCAAGTGAAGAAGCATCATCTTTACTATTTGAACTCCACCCCTCTCTCACTTTGATTTGTTGTATTTTCAAGAGTTGAAGATGTTACTTTCACTTCCATTTACAACAATTCCATTTTCTTCATATCTTGCAATGACTGTTGTTACATTTAACTGTTGTTGAAATTCTCTTCATCTCCCATTTGCAAGAAATGCTTTAGAGTTTGAGTTTAACTATGAAATCCTCTAGCATATTTCAATTTTGGATAAGTGTACAATCCAAGGAATGGTTGATTCTGAAATCCTCTAGCATTTACTTCCTAAGCTCATGGTTCTCAAGTTAATATTGCATATAGCTACTTCTGAGGTAATCCCAACCTAGGTTGTCGATAAATGTCTATTCTTGATGTAATCCCAATCTAATGTTGAAGTTGATTCACCTCCATGCAAACACCCCACAACTCCCAAGAATCACCTGCATGAAAAACAACTGTCACAAAAAGAGAAGAAAAAGCTATGGAGGCTAGAATCCATAGATCCATAGATAGGACATTCTTGATGAGAAAAAAGAGAGATTGCTATTATCAAAAGTGAATTAATAAAATTACAAAGAGATCAATCCTTACAAAAGGAGATCAAAACCCGAAAAAGTAACCTAAAAAGTTACAAAGGGTAACCTAAAACGTAAAAGTTATTTAATAAATACTAATTGATTATTAAATAGAGAATGTAAAAAGCTAATAAAGTGAAATCTTAAGAAGGGAGAAAAGGTAATTTAATGATTGAAATTAAATTAACCTTTTTCTCTAACACCCCCTTTAAGATGAGCAACAATGCAGTTACAAACAATGCAAAAAGAGCAAGGAAACTACAATGCAATGTTGAAAGCAAACTTGGGTCCCAACAATAAGGCCTAATAAGATACCCAACCCAATCATAATAAAATCTCTATGAAACAGAGAAATAGAGAAAACCCAGTGGGAAAAACTCTACTCCAAAAAGAGATAATTGAAAACCTAGTGAAGGATTGTAGAAGCCTCCAAATAGAGGAATTGTTCTAGAAGATAGGAACAAGAGGAATCATGAAGAAAACCACTGAAGCATGTAGAAGCTGCAAAATCTATCAAAAAGTAACTGTTGATTTGTAGAACTTCCTCTGAAATAGAACCTGAGTAGGTAGAGAAGACTGTAATCTGCATCGAATCAAGAGGCAAACAAAGGCAAACAACTGAACTCAAAAATAAAAATGGCGTGAAACACCAAAGCTTGAAGAGTTGATCAATCGAACCAAGGAAGCATGAGAAACAACTGAAGAACCCCCCCTAATGCAGACAATGGTGAGGTGACAAGCAACTAATAAAGTGGGCCAATATCTCTTGCAAAACAGAAAGAACCAAGAACATCAAGAGTGAGGAAGAGGTGCAAACACCTATAAAGGCACGTGTCATCGACACATCATTGGGCTAATGCCATGAAAGGGACACTCACTTTACAAAGGAAGAGGGCACTAAAGGCAAACAACTATCCCCCCATGGCACTTTATAATGTAGTGTGAGTACAATAAGTCACAATGATGAAAAAGATCCAAAAAATGCAAGGAGTGGCACTTTATCTTAGCGAGTTTGCATAAGTATGCTTACAAAAGGATGTCAACAAAGATAAAAAGAGACATAAGGCTGATAAAAAATAGTACAACCCATGACGAATCATCTGAAGCAATGAAATCGATCCTTGGACTTGAAACAACCTAGATATCCACTAGAATGCAAAAATGCAAAAGACTAAATAGAATGTGCCTAGAGAATAATTTGGAAAAACAACCAGCATCATTGGAAAGACCTTTCCAATAAAGAATTCCTAAATCAGAGATCGGATGCTCAATATATGTCTCTCGAAGTGCAAAATACAGATGCTCAAGATATGTCTCTTGGAGTGCAAAATATAACTTCTAGCTTTGACTATATCAACAAGAAACCAAACAACATCAAAAGTCCACATAACCTGCACCATCATGATAGGCTCATAAAAGGCTTTTTGATGATATAAGATTTGTTAAAAAATACCTTCGCATGACAAAGATACGACCAAAAAAACCACAGACAGCTTTTTAGGACAAAACAAATAAAAGAAGAGACGGTTTGAAGGCCATCAAATTTTGGCTCCAAAATTGTTGATGGCACACTTGCGGCTGTTAAACCTCCTGCGTTAGTACTTGGACTAACATGTGTCAGTACCTTGCTGACACATGTGTTCTTCAATAATGCAAGCATCACATGATTTAAAAATAAGTAAAAATAAAAGAAAGCATGGAAGTGCTTTTTGAAGCTTTTTTTAATTTTTATTTATTTGGAAAAAACATGCATTTCTTCTTCTTTTTAAAACACTTTCTTCCTTCTTTTTTTGTTTTTGGATTTATTTTTTTAATAAAAAAAAATCATCGCCTCATGAAGTGTGCCCAAATTTGGGAGCAAATTTTTGCCTCAAATTTCAACTGTGTCCAAATTGGACAAATTTTATATGGAAATAGGGGTTTTTGGCTGCTACGAATCCAACAGTGAGATCTGTTTGGGCTCAAAATGCACTGAAAAAAAAAATGACCCCCCACATCCAATACAAAATAACTCTGAAAATTTAAACCCTCTGAAATAAAAAAAATGAACCCCCAGAGCCAATACAAAATAACTCTGAAAACTGAAACCCTCTGATATAAAAAAAATACAGATCTGAAAGCCAAGACAAATCTCTCATAAACTAAATAGGGGCATGAAGATCTGGAGCTCTGATACCATGGTGAAGTTGATGAAAGATCAACCCCATAGCTGCCATGAATCACCTTCATGCAAACACCTATCACAAAAATAGAGAAGAAAAAGATGTGGAGACTAGAATCCACAAATCCACAGATGAGACATTCTTGATGAGCAAAAAGAGAGATTGCTATTATCAAAAGTGAATTAATAAAATTACAAAGAGATCAATCTTTACAAAAGGAGATCAAAACTTGAAAGGGTAACCTAAAAAGTTACAAAGGATAACCTAAAAGGTAAAAGCTATTTAATAATTATTAATTAATTTTTAAATAAAGAATGCAAAAGGCACATAAAGAGAAATCTTAAGAAGGGAGAAAAGGTAATTTAATGAACGAAATTAAATTAAACTTTTTCTCTAACATCTAAGTTGTTGATAATTGTGGTTTCCTACTACTCCCAGTGTAGACTGCCTCTTAAATGTATAGTGAGATTATTTTGACTTCGCAATAATTTTCTTCTTCGAGAAACTCTGTGGATCAAGCTTATAACCAAATTGTGGTGATCGTGTGCCAAGTATCTCATAAACACATATATATGCTTATATCACAAGCATTCCTCACTAGGAACACTGAGAGCTACTGCTAGAAAATGTGATATGTGCCCTTTATTTTTAACTTGTGTCCTCCTAAATTATTTGTCCACCTTAGCTACCTTTTCATAGATTTTTTTGCTCAAAAACACCAAATTTGTTTTTCAATGAAGAAAATTAATGACTTTTCACCCATGGAAACCAAATTCAATCAGTAATTCATTTGGGCCCGAGGGAATGAAGTTTGTTTTTCTTAGGTTGAAGAGTTTGTTGAGAAAAGAAGTGCATAATTAAGGCTATGCAATTTTCTAGGACCTTACGTCTTGAGAGAAAAATCACCATATATAGATTGCTCCTATAGATTGATATTATCTAGTAATTTTAATAAATCTGGATCTTGATATGTAATTGTGTATGTCAATTAACAAGCATGATGAGATGAGAAATCAAATATATTGATTCTGTTTTATACAAAATGTTAATATGAAAAAATATGCTATCTCAGAATTTAATGTACATCAATACCAAGAGACTATATCAAAAAATAATGAGCTCACTGGCACATATGAAGCATTAGGGTCAATGCTTCAAATGAACTAACCAACTATGATATTAGTCCACTTATCTGACAGATTTATATCATCAGACCACCAAGACCTAACTGTGGCTTTGACGTTACATGTGAAGCAAATGTCCGAGATCCAAAATTTTGCACTTGTTTCTTTGCATTTGAAAACATCGAAGCATGAATGGTGAACATAAGACATCCCATCCATGTGTCATTTGTATGCTCAAAAGGAGTTCTAACATGTTATACTAAGACTTAATATGTACTTGTCTTTCCACTCAAAGTGTGTTATTTAAAAATAAATATACTTGCCTTTTTGGCATTTGGTAAATCCAATAATGTTTGCAACACTTAAGCTCAAACAAACTCCCACCACTAGAAGATAATCGATGTTAAACTTAAGTAGGGACACAATTCCCAGTGCTAACCAAATAGCAGCCTGCAAAATAAATAGGTAGAAATAAGATAGGATAGAACAATAGCTATGACAAGAATTAACCAATAAGGCAATTGAAAGGTAATGGAGCACATGTTCAATATGGTAATTTTATATTGGCTGAATCATGTTGAGGACATGCCAAATCAGCATTTTCAAGTTCTTGATACTTATAGGGCATTCCAACAAAACGATTTAGATCCCTTGAGATCAAATAACAAAGAATTTTTCAAAAAGCATGATTAATAAGTATGATATATTTTTGAGTTCCATATTGCTATCAGAATTGAACTGTGTAGTTTTTTAATCAAACTCATGCAAATGGGATTAATGAATTTGACTAAAAAATTACACGGTGATAGCAATATCCCAAAAGACATGATAATATCATGGTTCTAATAATGGGATAGACCAAGTGGATAATTTGGAGGGAAGAACAAAAAGCTTACCCCTGATTTTATTCTTGTATGGATGTTTAACTCCAAATTTTCCATCAAAAGCTTTAATTGATTCTGATTAGGGTGAGATTATAAGCTTGTTTTTCTAATGTCTCAAACATAGTATTCAAATAATATTCTTCTATGTATCATTACCATTTTTCAAGGAACTTTTTGGCAACTGAAGGTCTCTTCTATAGATATTTATGTTATGGGCAAGGAGTGCAGGGTTGTTGTAAGGGTACTTCAAGCCAGTTTTGGTGGCCAGTAGGTTTCCCTTATGCAATGGATGCTCTATCAGGCCCTTAGTTGTTCTTCCAATGATTAATATCAATCTTCAAAGTGGCTATTGAGCATATAAGTATTCACATATGCTTTGCAAGACTCTCATGGGATTTGCCAACTTTTTAAAGTCGACATGCTTGGTAAACATAATTTTCTCAAATAACTAATGAAATAAAATGGCCATGTTATGCCAAACTGGTATACAATATTCAACAAAAAAATTGTTAACAGCACATAAAAGAAAATCTTGATTTATTTTTTGTGACTTACATTGAGATAAAGAGTCCACCAAAAGAGCCAAGAGTCCTTCCTATTCATATGAGCTAATCACTGTAGATGCCACAATCAAATGGAAAAGGATCAAAATTATTTAAATTATAAACATAATGAAGACTAGAAGACTAGAATCGACTAAGAACCACTCAAGCTAAACCTTTAAAATCTTGAATAGTTTCACAAACTAGAAGTACTATGTTATTTAATAATCATTGCTCGAATCATGCGACACTCACATCTTGATCAAGGGATTCGAATTTCCAAATACTTTTCCCTTGCTCATTGATTTCATTTCACCATGATCAAAGAAAACATTATTTCCTACAAAAACATAAAGGGATTATTAGTCCAAAACGAGTTATGTATAAGTAAACTAAAATTACACTTTAAATAATAACAATTTTAAAGCACCTAGAAGCTTTCGTAAGTTTAATTGAAACATAATTTTCTTGTTCAGCAACAATGTCCCTACAAATGAACCAGTACTAGTCACGTGAATTGCTCTAGGAAATGGATCAGCTTCAATAGCACTGGTCTTTGTTGCTGTATCAACTGAAGGTCTATCTATTAGTGTACAAAATAGGTACATGAGTACAAAATCCACCCAACAAAAAAAAAATGCATGATTAGCATGTTACAAAATATAGCAAAACAAGGTTTTACCAGTTGTAGTGGGCGTAGACAAAGATGTTTGATGCTCCTTGTTGCCAACAATGCACTTAGCATTATTGGATAGCCGACCGAAGGAGGCGTCCGCACTTCATCATGAGCTAAAGAATATAATATTCTTAGGAAAGACATTTGCAATGGATAAAGATCAAATGGGATACTAGCTAGAAGCATCCAAAAATAAAAGTTAAGTATTATAATGTTGATGAAAACAAACAAACAAAGTGTTACTTACACGAAGGTTGCGTGCTACAACCCTCACCATATTCACCACGCAGTGTCACAGTTATCACATATTTTTGTAGAACATAATAATATTTTAGATCATGATCCATAAGATACTATAAAATATAAACATCTATTGAACTTCTATTATTGCTTTAGACTTATTACTGCTTACCTTCAAAGATTCGACCCTACAACCCAATTCTTTTTTTAGTGCCTCTTTCTCCTCCCGTGTATCACACTCGATGATAATGTTAAAAATTTCATCATTGTATCTTTTGTTTGAGTTGGTGGGCCATGAATATAGGGTCAGCACTAAGGGCGATGTAATGTGGAAATGACGCCCATATTTTAGATTGCATTTGATCTACTATCATTTGATGCAGAGTGGCATGCAAAAGGTGATGGATTCCCACAAAATTGATTCAAACTCCCAAGGTTCCTATTAGGTTCTAAGACACCTTAAAGGGAAAATACCACAAATATGGAATAGACCCTCAACTATCTCTTTGAACCCCACACAGTGTTTCAACAGACTCAAAATGACATGTATAAATAGGTTTTACAATCCCAAAACCAAGTTCATGAACAAACCCAAGTTACCCCTCTTGACTAGGCTACTCTCTTCTTCGGATCAGCAGACCCTGTTTTCTTGACTTTTCTTCCAAACTTTACAAAACACCAAGAAAAAAAATATGATTTTTAGATACCCTTTTCAGAGTTTAATAACATATTAAAAAATCAGATATCACTATTTTGGAAAGATTGTACGGAATAGGACAATTTTGTCTCAAAATTAGGCCTTTTAAGCCACTTTTACAAAGCAAGTACCCTTCAAACTTGTCCCCTGACTCTCAAACTTTCTACAGTATGGTATTTTGATGTCAAACTAAGGATTCCTCAATCTTTCTTCCAAGTTGACCTTTCTAGGCATGATTTCCAACAAACCCTCTCATTAAATGGCATAAAACAAGGGCTTTACGGTTCTCCCACTTCCAATCACTTCTAGAATCTATTCAAAGATGGAACACCATATTTATGGCATGCCCTAACTCCAGAAAATGTAAAAACCCTACCTCCTTAAGGTAGATTCTCTGCTGCTATACTTGTCCCTTTGGATTTTCCTCTTTTTTTCACACCTTAATTGCTTTGGTGGCCACCAATCATTGGTTAAATGCTCAATAAAAGGTTAGTAATCATAATACATGTTAAATGGATGGTATTCCATGAAGAAACAATAAACATTTCATGGAAATACCATGATTAATCAAAGAAAACTGTCAAAAATGCCTAAAATATGACTGTTACAGTCAACAGTACGGAATTTTGATGACCAAATCTTCAAATCTGAGTGCAAAACCCTGTGAATCACCTCAATACATATCTAAAATGATATTACCATTCATTCCAATATCAAAAAAATGCTTACAAAACAAAGGATTCTTCAAATTGCTCTTGAAATGAAGCACTTTTATTGCAAATTCTATAACAGTCTGTACTATCTTAAGGTACAGGCCGTACCAACACATATATATATATGTTCAGGAGATAGTTCTCAACCTCCTTAACTAACTCCAATTCATTTCACTACCTATCCCTTTATAAAATTCAAATTAGAGGGTTTCCCTCCAAAATGGCTTTTATGCAAAATTTGAATTTTTTTAAAGCATGAAACTATGTCTAAAGGGACTTATTGACTATTTTAACGTATGCAACGACTTGGGGTTGTTATGACATACTACTAGACCCTAACTAATGACTTCTCTACCTTAAACAACCACTAGATCCCATTCCAAGGATCAATTACAACTCTTCAACATTGGAATCAGCCCATACATCATACAAAACTATAACCTTTTGTTCTTTCAAAAACCATGATGGGTTGTAAAATAGACCAATTGATATCATGAGATGCTCCAAGATCTCTATATGTCCTTGAATCTCCAATGTGCCTCGGATGAGTATGGGATGCTCCTGCATCATCATTCTAGCTTTTTCTTATCATTTGTGACATCTATATTAGTAAAATTCTATTTTCCAAAGCCATAAAGAAAAGAACATAATAATATGACATTTGTTTCTATATAATTTGAACAATTACAATAATTAAGGTTTACCTCCACTGAAAGTGTGTGAGATAGTGCATCCTTGCCTGTGTGTGGTGGTCTACCCATGTCGCCCTATGAAAAAGATTAGTAATTCTTAGAAATCAACAATGAAATGAAAGTATTTTACTTGTTGTACTTAATGTTTTAATATGCACATATGGTTTTTTAAAAAAAAAATTGGTGTAACTAATGTGTATATCTACAAAATTCAATATCAGTAAAATTCCATCAAAAAAATGAGAATGCAATTAAGGGATATCAAATTTGATGTCTAAAGTGCATAATTTTTTTAATAAAAAAATTAGTGTCTTATTCAGAAGACACTCCAAAAAAATAATTAATGTATGTCAAAATTCAAACACACTCAACCAATGTAAATGCAAACATTTCACAAAATGGTAACACCACCAAACAATTATAGGGATGTCAAAGTTAAATAATAAGGATTTGTTACATACTAAATGAAAGTTAAAATTCTTATTATAAATGCATACATAGAAATACAATAAACATAGATATTTAAAATCCACTTCAAACAACAATTACTAGATGTAAAGAGTCAAAAACTTTCACAAACTAGGTGACAAAGTTCAAATTGACACTTCATATAAATGCAAATAGAGTATTTAAAATTCACGCATACACATGAATGTTAAAAAAGTATCAAGATGAAAATGCACTTACCACACAATTGATAAATAAAATATAAAAAATAATACTAGACCAAAATATTTAAATTACAATTTGTTAACAACACAAGCACTAAGTACTAAAATACTACCAAACTCCCTTATAATTAGAAAATATTATTGTATTTAATAATTACATTTTCAACACATAAGTCATTATAAATAATGAAATGAATATAAAAATTGAAAAAAGTTAAATATCATGTAGGAATATAAATTTCATATAAACTAAAAATAATTAACACAAGGACATTGGACCTTGAAGAATGGCCATTGCTAATGACCATTCTTTGCAACCTTGGGGAGGGGGAAAATTCAATCCCTCCCAAATAAAAATAATGGAATCAAAATAATAAAGCGGTTAACATATCAATTAACTAGATGTATATTGTCTCAATTTACATATTACATATTGATGTCACCAATTTGAACAATTGATTCAAAAATTGTGACATCTTCCCAAGTTTAAGATATTATAACATATTCTAGTAAATTTTGTCCTAGTTCATAAATTATATTTACACCAATTTTAATAATTGATTAAAAATACAAAATTTTTTCCAATTTGAGATATTAACTAGTGAATTTAGTATTCATTCCAATGTTAGTAAAAATCTAAAATTCTATAAATTAGATTCATCACTTGACTTTAACAGCTACCCAATCGAGCCTCCAAAGATTCTGAGCACTAATTCATCTTGATTTCCTACCAATAAAATATAAAATGATTTAGTATTTGAGAGATTGGATAAAAATCATATAAGAAGATTTAATAAAAAATATAAATATAAATGAATATATTCCCAATGTTGATGCATAAAGCATTTTTTAGGATAAATGCTAATGATACTACTTTGGGGGAGTATCCTAAGCATTGGAGTATTGACATGTTGCATTTATGACTGTGTTTGTTAGTGATGTCTACATAGCAGCAATCTATGAAGACTGGAAGAGTAGCAAACATAGATCTTAGTTGTATGGACAAGGTTTTGAGTGTCTGGTGATGTGCATTCATGGAAATGTTCAGTACAATGTCTTGATAACAAGGTCCAATGTGTAACATGTAAGACGAAGATGTCTGAAGCTATACCTAATTTACATAGAGAAGTATAGAGATAGAATACCCGAGAAGCCATTTATGATGTTTGTATTATATCCTTTGATAATGATATAATATGCTGATGTGTAGTCAACTAGTGACATAAGATAGTCTAATGGTGACGTCAACAAGTGCACAGGTCTTGAAGTTGCACGTGTGAATTTTTGTATACACTATGAGCTGACAATATTATTATAATTGTAAATTAATTAATTATCTTATTATAATTAATTAGGAAAGCCTCAAGACCAAGTTAAGGAACTATTTTGAAGATATGGTATAAAGGAAAGATGTTTTCCTTGTTTGTTAAGTGTATGAAGAAGTATCAATCATTGTATTGAGTGTGAAGTGTGAAAAGGAGTAGAGTGTTTATTGAATGCAAGTAAGTGATCCAAGAGATTATTGGATGCAAGTTTTGTGAGCTACTTACAAGATCAGAAGAAGAAAAGTTCCAATTGATAGGAGAGAGAAAGAGGAAGAAAGTATGATTCATTTCTATTATGCTACAAGGAATAACACAAAGATCATTTGAACAGTGGGTTCATTGGTCTTGCCCTTGAAGCTATTTGGGTAGTGGGTTCAACTGTCTTCCACAACTCCTATTAGGGTTGGCATAATTCCTAACATGGTTGTAATATCCTAATAGGGATTCAAGGTCTCCTAACATGGAATAATATGTATTGAATGTTGTTATAGACTCCTAACAAAGTCCATCCTCTAACAAAGAATATTTATATTAGTACATCATCTTGTGGGTACCATCCCCACCAGGGTTTTTCCTCCAATCAAGGGTTTCCCTAGTGAACATATCTGGTATTATTGTGCATGAGTATCTTGTTGTAGCTTTTGATTATATTTCTCATATGGTTAAAGTTTAATAAGATTGATAATTTTGATATTAGTTGGATAACTGATTCACCCCCCGTTCTTAGTTATATTGGTGGATTATATATTCTAACAACACTACCTACCCCTTTGTTGATTCACAAAGAAAAATATTTTCATTTACATCTCTTCTTTACTAAAACAAGGAATCCAAGAGAATGAAAATGACAATGAAGCATTTGAAACTTTCTAAAGGATGCAAAAGTGCATGAGTTTTAGTGACCACCTTAAAACATGATGATTAATCTAGGGTGCTGACTTGAAGAAGGAGACTTTGAATAGGGGTTGCTTGAATGATGAGTGATGACAACCCCCAACATAAGTTCAATAAGATTATAAATATCATTGCATATGTAGAATTCAAGATGAAAATTATCAACACAACATAGTACATTTGTTGCATTTACTTAATATCATTTTACCTTGCTAATAAATATAGAATCTTATTTTAACAAATGTAAATAAATTTCACCATTGGTAAAAAATAATCACAAATATGTGAGCAAGTCTTTGAACCATAAAGTTAGTCAATGAATAACCATAATCATAATAAATAGGGAAACTTTTCAAGCTACTACAACAATATTGATGGTATCTTAAGTTTCTACATTACTAAGTTAGTCAACAAGCAACAACAATCATAATAAATAGGGCAAGTGTTCAAGCTACTACACCAAGATTAATGACATATTAAGTTTTTACATGATTGACAAGACAAACAATCATGATAGGTTGGATGTTAAAACCTAGTTTTGAATAACAAATTAGCAACGTATAAAAGCTTCAATGGCATGTATTGAAAGAGTGTTCTTTGTCGTCATTTATAGAAATGTCTCAAGGAATATAAGCTAGAGAAGAGAATATCACAACATGTACAAAAGAGGTATTGTGAAAAGGATAGGACAATCATCTTGATTATAATGACACCATCCTCTATAAAACACTTGGGCTTCATTGTGTCTACATTTTAGGTCTACAAAGACTATGATGAGTAGCCAGGAATATATTTCCCTTCATCAATTGTACAAGTAAACATTTAAATGGATAATTTTTCTTGGAACTCTTGAGCTCATATGAGTTTATTATTTGTAACACCTTCAATAATCAATGATAGTGAATAGTTTAATTAAATCTTAAAAATGAACAAAAAAATCAACAGTGAAGGGACAATGAAAGCCAGTAATCAAGGAGAGAGAGGATATTAAAAGAGTAAGACCATAATTAAATGAGCATAAAATGTTGATAGTGACACCATGCAATCAAGGATATGACCTTTTCTTAATTAGTGCCTATGTGGGTCACAATTACATGATGCAGACCAAAAAAGGTGAAAAGTGATGAAGTAGTATTTTGAGAATCTTAAACATGAAAAGATCTCACTATTGCTAAACATCAAGTGGTGGAGGTTACCATTTATGAAGGAAAAGAGAAAGAGTCAATGCATTATAGATTGCAAAGACACCATAAATGAAGACAAGGGCAAGAAAATCAAGGAGATAATAATTTTAAAAGAGAGAATATTACTCTTAGCATGCATATAGGTTCCCTATAATAATCAAAAGATAACAATGCAAAAGGAAGTAGGAAAGTCATTATCAAAACTAAAACAATCAATAGAAGGACTATTTTACAATAGGAATGACAAATAAATGTGTTAGCAAGACAACATAAATTAGATAAATAGACTGAGAATCAAGTCTACATGTTATTATGAAGATGGTTGTATCATACGGTGATAAAAAGATAGTTAGAGACAAGAGGTGGTTGCATTATCATGAAAGGTAGATGAGAAGGGAATAGACTTTGGACCCTAATGACAATGATCATTAAAAGAGTGGCAACTTTTAGTTTATGAAACCTCTTGCCAAGTTAGAATCAATGGTCAGGGCTAACCAATACATTTGATATTGAGCAATGGAAGGATTGAAAAAGCTCTGTGAAAGAGTAGAGTCTCCTTAATGCTCAAGGGTATAGGAAATGTCAAAACTTGTAACAGTCCAAAAGGGGTAATGCACAATTTTTTGATAACTATAATCATGTTAAAGAAAGTTATGCAACAAGAAGAAGGCCAATCAATCAAGAAAGAAAAGGATGACAATCTCTATATGTGTTGGCCCATTAATGGTCCCTGAATTTTAGAAAAAAATTAATCAAGCCCATCTCTCATTAATGTTGTTTAGAGGTTCACTGAGGTTCACTCTAGTTCACACAATGCTCCCTAAATTTTAGAAAAAAATAATCAATCCCATCTCTCATTAATTATGGTTAGAGGTTCACTGAGATTCACTTCAGTTCACACCAGTTCATAAAGGTTTGACATGGTTCATCTTTGTTCTGAAGTTCATAAGTTCAACAACTCAAGAATTCAAAAATCATTTGTGAACCTGATAGTATTATCATGAGATGTTATGGAGTTTTCTTTAAGTCCATGATGGTTGACTTATTGGGCCCTCTTAAAATCTCCAAATGAACCAAAATAGCTCTATATCTTCAAGCATCATCAAGTGACATATAATGTGAATCATCGAGGAAAAATATGTTGGAAGATTTGGGGGATTTTTGGATGATTGGTTGGAAGCATGAATGATGATGATATATTACATTCATGACTAAGTTTGTCATTAATGTCAACATAGCAAGCTTTTTGTGGTATTTGACAAAAGAATAGTGGAAAGATCAAGTTGGTACGGATGACTAGTTGAGCATTGTAACCACCCAAGGTTATGGAAGATACTTCTAAGTATTTGGTATATGTAGTTAACATTAGAGTAGAAAGGAAAAGTCTAGAAGAAATTATGTAAGTTTTGATGATGTCTATTTTGAGATAGAGTTTACAAAGGCATGTTTTGGTAAACTTGTTATATCTCTTAGCAAAGTTGATATCTTGAGGATCACGGTTGAGGATGTGAAGAAGACATATTAAGGATGATGTGGCTAAGATTTCTCATTATAATATTGCATGTAAAAAAAGTTATTCAAGTTTCAAGGTGGAAGATTAAAGTTTTTGCTAAGTCTAACATGTTTGTAATGTGGTCCTATAATAATTAATTGAGAAGGTCTAACAACCAATTTAGGGAATTATTTTATGGAATCAGTATAAAGGGAGTAAATTTTCCTTTATCATAGCATGGATGAATATGAATTGTGAATATTTGAAAAGTAGTAGAGAGTGTGAAATGCAAACTTGAGCAAAGTAGTGTGGAAGTGAAGGAAACTTCATTGCCAAGATTTTGCTAAGTGATCTAAGGTTTGGTAGTTGGATCTAAGGTTCATGACTTGTTCTACAAGTCCTAAAAATGATTGGTTTGGTTGACAAGATAGAGGAAAGAATAGAGGAAAGAAGAAGATAACAATAAATTACTTGTTTGAGTAGTGAGCTCTTCTTGCATACATTAGACCACAACTCCTAAGATGGTTGGCACAACTCCTAACAAGGTTGGAATCTCCCAATAGGGATTCAAAGTCTCCTAACAAGGACCCATTGTACTAAATGTTTTAATAGAGTCCTAATAGGGTCCATCCTCTAACAAGGAATATTTATATTAGTACATCATCTTGTGGGCATCATTCCCACTAGGGTTTTCCCTCTAGTCAAGGGTTTCCCTAGTCAACATATCTAGTGTAATTATCTGTATGTGCTTTGTTATGGTTGCTATTTACTTTGGTTGAATGGTTAAGTTTTTTTAATGAAGATACATGTTCAAATTGTTGGATAACTAATTCATCTCAGCCCCCAAGTTATCTTGGGGGACTATTGTTTCTAACAATTGGTATCAAAGCATCAGATCCTTGAAGAAAAAGTTTAACAACTTTAGGAGATCCATGGTGAACATGTTTAGGAAAGATAGTCTAAAGTTTGATGGAACAAATTATGATAGCTAAAAAGAAAAGATGAAGACAAAATTGTTGTGTAAGGGTTTGAGATATTGGATCTTAACAAAATTAGCAAAGACAATCATTGAAGGAAAGGATTTGGAAATTTGCACCAGGGTAGAAAGGGTTCTTTTCATGTGTGACATGAGAGCTAGAGAAGCACTATTGGCTACACTTCCTGAAATTGATTTGGAAATCAAGTAAAATCACTTGCTACTTCACATTTGATTTGGAAATCTTTGGAAAATAGTTTTGAAGGTGATGCACATTCTAAGAAGTTGAGACTAAAAAGTTGGATTTATGCATTTCAAGATGCTAAAATGATGGAAGATGAATCTATAAGGACATATATAGGTAGGATATCAAAAATTACTATAGGTAATAAAGCTCAAGGAGGAACCAAAGAAGATGATGAGGTTATAGGGAAGATATTGAAGACTCTAAAACCACCATTTAAGTTTGCAGTTTAGATGATACAGTTGTTGATATCATGTTCTAAAGATTTCACAAAGGAGACATTGCTTGGAAGACTTGAAGTAGTTGAGAATGAACTTAGACAGTCTGGAGAATTGACTAGAATAGAGACAACTTTTAGTGCCTTGAACATTCGACCTAACCTACCAAGAAACACAAGTGCTAGAGGAGATTTTTCTAGCAGTAGCAAATTTGAAGAAGACCAAAAGATTGAAGGAGGAGTAGCTCTTTTTGTAAGAAGAGAAAAAGGAGGTAAGAAAATCTTTAAATGTTGGACTTGTGATGAATATGGTCATTATGCATCTAAGTGTCCTAAAAGGGAGAAAAAGTACAAGGGAAATCATAAGCCTAGAAAAGATAGAGAATGTTTGTATGCAAATGAAGATAATGATTTTGATGAAGAAGAATTAAGTGTTAGTGGTGATGAAATTGAATTTGTGGAAATTAAAGAAGAAAGTCTACAGAAAGTAGCTTTTGTATCATATGACTAGTGATATGAACAAGTTTATTAACTTCAAAAGTCAAGATGGAGGAATTGTTAGAGTTGGAAACAATGCAACATGCCAAGTAGAAGGTATTGGATCTATAACTCTTGATGGTAAAACTAACACTGAGGATGTATTGTGAGGACTAATGGAATGTTTTCTATTAGAGATTTTCCAAAGATTGTGTTGGATTGTGGTGACTGATCAGGGAAGTACTGTACATACTCCATAATTCCTCACCGAGGTTCAAGGCTAGGCCAGGCCCAAAGCAAGGGTTTAGGGGTGGTAGCTCCCAATACAATCAAGGCTATTAAGCCTCAACTATTCAGGGGTTCAGGGACAGAGCCCCAATTTTTTTGGGGCCCTATTTCATTGGGATTTTGGGCTGACATATAATTATTAATTATAACACTAAAGTGGTAAAAATACTTATATAAAAGGGCTTAGGGTTAGGGATTTTTTCATAAGGTGACGTGAAAATTGGTTCTTATGGTAGTATTGAGTTGTAAGGGATTATGGACTGCAATCAGGTTGTAATCATTGGATCGTAAAAATATTAGACTTTCTATTTGGTGGGTGTAAATCTTGGTGTCTTGTGTTCTTTTTTATGTGATCTATTATTTTTTGATATTGCTTATATTTGCATGTAATTTTTATTTTTGTTCATGGTTTAATCCACTCAGATTGTAAAGCCTACTAACACAATTTTCAAGGAATGTGTTTTGGCAAAGCATAACATAACTTCTTTTCCCAACAAGAAGTTTACCACTACAATAAAGTTAAAGATTGTATACACATATCTCAACAGTCCTACAAAGGCTAAAGGATTCTATGGTGAAAGGTATTTTATGATTTTAGTTGATAATTTTTCTAGAATGATGTGGGTTGCATTTCTTAAGGAAAAATTAGAGGAATTTGACAAGTTCAAGATATTCAAGAATAGAGTTGAGAATGAATCTAGTATGAAGATTAAATGCTTAAGATTAGATAGAGGAGGAGAATTTACTTCAAATGAGTTTAACATGTTTTGTGAAGTAAATGGAATCAAAAGACAACTATCATCTTCAAGAACCCCTAAATAGAATGGCATTGCAGAGAGAAGGAAAAAGTCAGTTACAGAAGTTGCAAGAGCTATGTTAGCACAAAATGATTTATCCAAGGCATTTTGGAGAGAAGCTATGAATACATCAATCTACACTATGAACATAGTGCAAGTTAGATAAGACACAAACAAGGCACCTTATGAACTGTAGTTTGGTCACTCACCTACAGTTAAGTATTTGAGAATATTTGGAAGTAAGTGTTACATAAAGAGAGATGATGACATTGGTAAGTTTGATGCTAGAAGTGATGAAGGTGTGTTTCTTGGTTATTCATTGAAAAGAAAGGCTTATAGATGTTATAATCAAAGAAATAAGACTATTATGGAAAATGAAAATGTGAGAATTGATGAGAATTTCAGAATACAAGAGAGAATAGTTGATTATAATTCAAATGATGATGTTGTTACTAAGCCAAGGAATGATGATGTATTTCTTGAGACTAACAATGATTTGTAGAATAAAGGAGAGCCAAGGCAAGAACAAGCTTGGAACCTTCAGTAGATCCAAGAGTTGAGATAGCAACTCCCACTTCAGGAAAGAACATGATAAAGAATCACCCATCTGAAAAGATCATTGGAAGAAAAGACAAAGGTGTGATGAAAATAAGTAGAGTAAATGAAAAACTATGCTTGATTTCTCAAGTTGAGTCTAAGAATGGAGATGAAGCATATAAAAATGAATATTAGAAGCAAGCTATCAAAGAGGAACTAGATCAAATAGAAAAGAATAAGACATGGGAATTGGTCCCTAGATTAGTAGAAAAGAATGCTATAGAAACCAAATGGGTATTTAGGAACAAGATGAATGAGCAAGGAGAAGTTATAAGAAACAAAGCAAGATTGGTATGTAAAGGTTACTAACAACAAGAAGAAATATATTATGAGGAGACTTATGCTCCAGTGGCTAGAATAGAAGTAGTAAGATTATTCTTAGCCTATGCAACATAGAAGAAATTCAAAGTATATCAAATGGATGTCAAATCAACATTTCTGAATGGAGAACTTGAAGAAGAGGTATACATTGACCAACTTGAAGGATGTCCTTTGAAAAATGACAAGGATATAGTATATAGACTAAGGAAAGCATTGTATGGATTAAAACAAGCAACAAGAACCAAGTATGTGAGGTTGGACAAGCATTTGACAAAGCTAGGATATAGAAAAGGTATGGCAGATAGTAATTTGTATTGGAAGAAATTGATGATGGCTTGATGAATTTGGTAATATTTGTTGATGAAATTATATTTTGAGGAAAAGATGAAGAAAAAGTAAGAAGTTTTCAAGAGAAATGAAGAAAGAATTTGAAATGAGTATGATAGGAGAGATGAAATATTTCCTAAGATTGTAGATTATATAGAATAAAAAAGGAATCTTTATTTCTCAAACTAAGTACTTGAAGGATTTATTGAAAAGGTTTGGTTTGGAAACATGCAAACCCATTGGAACACCTATGGTAACTAGACACAAGTTATTTACAAAGGATGAAACACCTATTGTTGAGCAGAAGAAGTACAGATCTATGATTCGAGGATTGTAATATCTAACTCACACAAAGCCAGATATAGCAAATGAAGTTGGAATTGTTGCAAGATTCTAGGCTAATCCTAGAGAAGCATATTATGTAATAGTGAAAAGGATATTTAGATAGCTGAAGGGAACATTTGAGTTTGGATTATGCTATGAAAGATTTAGATTTTATTCTAAGTACTTATACTGATGTAGGTTGGGTAGGTAGTATGGATGACAAAAAGAGCACCAGTGGAGGAGTTTTCTTTGTTTGAGGAATATTGGTTTCTTGGTTAAGTAAGAAGCAGGATTGTACATGTCAAAGTACAACAGAAGCAAAGTATGTTGTAGTAGCAAATAATTGCAATCAAGTCATTTGGATGAAGTAGATGCTAAAGGATATAAGGATAAAAATTAGTGAACTTATTATTATACATTGTGACAACATAAGCACGGTAAATATGTCTAAGAATCTAGTATTACATTCGAGGACTAAGAACATTTCTATTAAGTATCATACATTGAGAGAAAAATTTACAAAAAAGGAAATCATATTGGAGTATGTGAGCACTAAAGAGTAGATTACAAATATATTCACTAAGCCTCTTCCCAAAGATACTTTTGAGTATTTGTAAGGTATGCTTGGGGTTATGCACCTTCCTACATCAGAGTAGAAGATGCAAGAGTGCATTAATCTAGGATAATTGAGCACCATTGTTTGTCTAGACTAAATGCTTATGATTGTAATATGGGGGAGTATTTGTGATGGATAGAGTCATCTAAGACTCTTGTTGATATTGTTTTGAGTAATATCTTTTGACACATGAGCTAGTAAGTAGTTGCAAAGGTTGATGCAGAGATGTTGGTTGCAGAAACCTTTGACATTGATGTCAATGGGGGAGAAGTTTGGCATGAAAAAAATTATACTAAGGGGAGAAGTTTGGTAGTATGCTAAGGAAGAAGTTTGGCATAAGAACAGTATGTGGAATAATAGTTTAGTATAGAGCACATTGAGATATATCAATGGGGGAGTATGATTGATGAAGAGAATTTGAATACTGATAGTATTTTGTTGGTATTCTTGGAACTAGATGTTTTTCATCTATGTTGCCATCAATGCCAAACGGGGAGAATGTTGGAAGATTGGGAAGATTGTTGGAAGATTGGTTGGAAGCACGAATGTTGATGATATGTTACATTCATGATCGAGTTTTTCATTGATGTCAACATAGCATGTTTGATGTCTACATAGCAAGTTTTTAGTAGTATTTGACAAAAGAACAACAGAAAGATCAAGTTGGCACAAATGACTAGTTGAGCATTGTAACCACCCAAGGTTATTGAGATACTTTTAGTATATGGTATATGTAGTTAATGTCAAAAGTAGAAAGAACAAGTCTAGAAGAAGTTATGTAAGGTTTTGTGATGTTTGTTTAGAGATAGAGTTTACAGAGGCATGTTCTGGTAAACTTGTTATATCTCTTAGCAGATTTTATATCTTGAGGATTGAGGTTGAGGACATGAAGAAGACATGTTGAGGATGACGTGGTTAAGCTCACTTGTTATAATATTGCATGTATGAAAAGTTATTGCTAAGTGTAATATGTTCATAATGTGGTCCTATAATAACTAATTGAGAAGGTCTAACAATTGACTTAGGGATTGTTATATGGACTTAGTATAAAGGGAGGACATTTACCTTTATCATGGCATGGATGAATATGAATTTTGAATATTCAAAAAGCAACAAAGAGTGTAAAATGTGAAGTTGAGTAGAGCAGTGTGGAAGTGAAGAAAATTTCATTACCAAGGTTTTATTGATTGATTCAAGGTTTGGTATTTGGATTTGAGGTTCATGACCTAGTCTACAAGATCTGACAATGATTGGTCCAGTTGACAAGGTAGAGGAAAGAAGAAGATAACAATAAATTACTTGTTTGAGTAGTGAGCTCTTCTTGTAGTTGAAATTGCATGTTTAGGCAGTGGGCTCTTCTCTCATACATTATACTATAACTCCTAATAAGGTTGGAACAACTCCTAATAGGGTTGGAATCTCTTAATAGGAATTCAAAGTCTCCTAATGGGGACTCATTTTACTAAATGTTGTAATAGACTCCTAATAGGGTCCATCCTCTAACAAGGAACATTTATATTAGTACATCATCTTGTGGGCATCATTCCCACCGAGGTTTTCACTCTGATCAAGGGTTTCCCTAGTCAACATATCTAGTGTAATTATCTATTTGCACTTTATTATGGTTGTTGTTTTCTTTGGTTGAATGGTTAAGTTTGTTTAATAAAGATACATGTTTAAATTGTTAGATAACTGATTCACCCCCCCCCCCCCTCTCAATTATCTTGGTCGACTATTGTTTCTAAAAAAATATTGATCTAGTTAACATCTCCAACTAAAGAAAGGTTGAAGATTGAATATATTTAGTGATAGAAACTATTTGGCAGTCTCAATATACTTCTATCATAAAAAAGTATGTGAAGATATAAATATTCCTTTTTTGGGCAACATCCAACCCAAAATTTTGTACAATTAGACATTGAAGGAACAAGTACACTTTATGCTCTGACTGCCATCATTGTGTATGAAAATGAAAAGGCTTGTATATTAATTTTAAAGAAGATCCTTCCCAAGCCTTATGAACTTAGTTAGCACTCACCACCAAAGAATCTTGAAGATAAATTCCAGTGTTTCATATTTTGATTCAGCTCAAAGTGTTGTAACTGAATCATTTGTATTGCCTTAATGCACTCATAGTTCATTGGTAATACTATCAAAAACAACTAATGAACATTAATACCTTGAATTTAATCTTCAAAATAAAAAAACTATTGTAAATGAAGTGGTGATAGGGAACTTTTGGCATCAATGGTGGAATAGCCTATATAGTTTTATGTTTTGATTCTTGGTAGATATAAACATTATATGATGCTGATAGGAGTGTCTTGAAGTTAAAAGGTATAAGCCAAGTGCAGAGGATGAATATGAATTGTTTAAAAAAAGTAAACACATTTTAAAGGATTTTTATCCATTATTGCTTAGACATCTAGGTATTTGTTTAGGTGAGGTATAATTTGAGGTATTGTGGCTCAAATAGGTAGTGAATATGACATGTACTTCTTGCCTTGATATTGCACTCCATGGATCTTTTGCAAACATGATACTTTTAACAACT
The DNA here is from genome assembly GCA_028749045.1 of Cupressus sempervirens. Taxonomy (NCBI): domain Eukaryota; kingdom Viridiplantae; phylum Streptophyta; class Pinopsida; order Cupressales; family Cupressaceae; genus Cupressus; species Cupressus sempervirens. The sequence goes on along the minus strand of CM053788.1, from coordinate 158,577,598 downwards.
GTTGGAAGTGCATCAGACATAATATACGGTGTCCTTATTTTACCAAATCTAGGACATTTACAAGCATATGATGAAGCTATCTTATTAGAGGTTTCATATAGCTCAGAAGAATATAGGTGTTCCATTCCTCTAGAGACTATTTTTTTTACAAGCACCATTCCCTAAACCCTCTGTAGCCATGATGACACTTGTGCTTATAACTATGATTACAAATAGTTCTAAATTATTGTCTCAATTACAAAAAACCATTCAAGTCACTGGACCATCTAATAACCCTTTGTGTGAAAAGTGGCTTGTCACTGGTGGAACTCATGGGTCACCATCATTTGAGAGGAGTAGGAATGTGGAGATTATTTACATAACTAGGCATGAAAATGTGTCTGTTAGAGTTTAGGGTGATTTATTGCCATTTTCATGTCTTCTTTATTCTATAGAAAGTAAGATACAAAATCTTACTTTTTTCTTGAGGTATTACTTCAATAACATCATTGGAGTTCTATCCAATTTCAGAGATTTTGGTTGTGGGTGATGAACAAGGAATTGTGAGACTTTACAAACTTGGTGCCAAATATATAGATATAAGTTGTTGAACAAGATGGAAAGGTACATTTATTATCTCAAGATTTAAACAATGAACATTTCAAAAACAAGTTCACAAATGTGCTTGATGAGAGCTAGAGGGACCCAATTAATGAAACTAAACTACTACTAGAACTTGAAGAGTTGGGTATTACAATTGCTAAATCTGGATAAGAGTACAAAGATTATTTTAATGATAATGAAAGTTGTAGCATCAAAGTGTCTACCACCTTCACCAACACAAAAAAAATCAAAAAGACAAGGAGAAAATGGCTCTACCAAAGAGTTAGGTGTTATGTTTGTCTTAATAAAGAATCAAAATGTGATCACAATTTTGATAGTGATACAAGAGCTTTCCTAGGTTCTAAACCTTCACATCCTAGCTCTAGTAAATTGTGGTGTCATTTTAACTAATAGATAATATTGGGTGGGTTCAATATGGAGTGGTACGTTCATTATCTCAAGAGTCAAAGAATGTACATTTCAAAAGCAAGTTCAAAAATGAACTTGACAAGAGCCACAAGGACCCAATTAATGAAACTAAACTACAACTAGAACTTGAAGAGTTGGAAAATATAATTGTAAAATCTAGAGAGTTTGGAAACTTCACTTTTCATTCTCAAGGGATTCTTTACACTTATATTTTGTACCTTCTTTTATTAAGGGAAATATTAAATATGTTTGCAAAGTAAAACTGGAGATACCATGTTGTCAGGTATCAACATTTATGAACAAGGATCAAAATGTACCTAGTCTTGTTATGTTGTATGGGAGTGGGTTGCTTGAATTTCATTCTTTTCCAAGCATCAAAGTTATGGGGGTTATTTTTTAAAAACTTCTCTTCTATTTCTTTACTCAATGGATGCTTTACACTTATATTCTGCACTATCTTTTATCAAGGGAAAAAGTAAATCCATTTGTAAGGTAAAAATGGAGATACCATGTTGTTGGGCATCAACATTTAGGAACAAGGATCAAAATTTACCTAGTCTTATTTTTTTGTATGGGAGTGGATTGCTTAAATACCACTCTTTGCCAAGCATCAAAGTTATAGGGGATTTTTTTTAATCAGCTTGCTATGATAGAAATGTCATCGAAATATAGGAAGAACATTGTCATCTTTTGAAAATGGCCTTAGTGCTCTTCTCTATAACAAGGAAATGGCTTTTCTCTCAATCTTAGCAAGTGAAAATGATCTTAGCATTCCATATTCTTTACCATTCCTATTTGATAAAGATCTTGCAATGGCTACAAATGTTGCACTGAAGGACAATATCCACCAAATAAAAAAGAAGAATCGAATTCCAAGTTTCCTTGGTGATGTAGCTAAGGAAGTAAAAGGGAGTGTATTAAGAAATGCATCCCTAGTCTGAAAGCCAACACCAAATTTAGGCTCACATCTTTCAAATATCTTTTCTTGTTTTCCATTTCCAGAATGTTCTACAACTGAGACTAATGAAGGAAATTTTTTTATGAATATTATTGATATTAAAATTAAAGAAAAATCTTTCATTTTTACTCCATCATCATCTTCTTGAACTGAAAGTGGAAGACTACTCAATGCACCAAAAATTGGCACAAAAGGTAAGTAAAGTGAAAGGTAGAAACTATTAAGTTTAAAACAAGGTGATGGTCACCTCCAATTGAATAAAAAATATCATCGGAGATGACGAATAAATAATGATTCTAATAATATGAAAATCTATAAAATTTCTACTGATGACTTTGTTAATGAGAAACATGCCATGGGCTTACATTTATGATCCAAAACAAGAGTATGTGTAGCTTAACAATAATAATTTTAATATTGATGGACTTGTGGTTGATCACTCTTTTATAGAAATAGATACAAATGCTATTAAATATAGTACTAGGGATGCAAATAAGATGTTGGAATATTTGTTTGGAACCTCTATGAGCAATTAGTCTCCAACAAAACTTCTATATTATTATAAAGTTGTAATTTTTGATGAGAAATTATTTTAAAACAACATTATATTAAAAAAGATATCAAAAGACAAAGTTATCAAGAGGGGGATTAATTAAGGATGGTTTTGAAGATTCAGTTATAAAAGCTAAATAATGTTTTCCATGAAATCTTTTAATTGTAAAAAAATGACAGAATAGGGGTTCTTTTCTCACAAAGAAGAAGCTATAGGAAAAAGAATAACAATATGGTAGGGGTTAGAAGAATGATGACAATGTCAGTCATTTACCAAAGTGTATGAAATGATACATAGGCTAACACAAAAGGAAGTAAAGAATGCAATTCAAAGGATGATGAATCTAAAGCTCCACACAGCCAACTAATGTAGGCATTATCTAATAAGCTCGTAGAAGGTTATCAAATGTTCATAGCAACAATGAAGAGTGAAGAATACTTCTAAAACCCTATCAAAAACCTTGCAAGAAATGAATAGTAGCAAGCAAATATTCATGAAAAAACATCTCATTGTGGACATGCCTTAGTTAACCATGCTACAAAGACACTATAACATATTGGAAGGTGAATGATAAATGATAGTACTTGAAGAAGATTAACAACATAGATAGTCATGGAAAAGGCTTGAAAGTTTCATACACAATCAATAGAATGATAAGTGCATTTCATGAAGAAATATTCATCTATAGTGGACCATGAAAATGAAATCAAAAACATGTGTATGGAAGTGGGAGGTACTATTAGCTCTTCATAGAATCAAAACAAGGGTAATTTATGTGCACATGCAACTTGATTTGGAACAAAATTTACTATCTATTGATATTTATTTGAAAATATTCAATAGAAGCTACATTTCAATTATTATGAACAATATTGTAGCCACTATGAGATCTTCATTGTATCAAAACAAGGGTAATTTAAGTGCACGTGCAAACTAATATGAGCCAAACTTTACTATTTGTTACTATTCATTTAAAAATGCTTGATAGCTACTATATTTTGATTATTACAAACAATATTATAGGCATATTAGAAACACTACTTCTTGGAATTTCTTTGTTAATAATACTAGAAGGTATTATATGTACATATGTACTAGAGTGTATATTCTTCCATCTATGAAGATGAATATCTCCACTATGAAGTGAGAAAATGACTACTAAGTAGATGTGAAGATCATATTCTTAGAGTTGAAGGCATTCTATGCATGTGATGTGCTTTGTACATAGGTTTTTAAATCAAAAGATATGTGAGGTATTTGGTGCCCATGTACTCTCATTTAATCTTTTAATCTAGTAGAAAAATGAGAATCAAGCGATGTATCAACTTTTCTTCATCAAATACAGAAAACTAGATTTTTTCGTGTAACAAACCTTATTAAACTTGATGCTAAAGGTGACTGTTGAATTATGTTTTTGAGATTATAAACAAGATTGACATAGGTTGTAAAGCTATGGGGTTGCAAGGCTTCAAATGTAAGGTACTTGACCATTTAGCCTCCTATTATGATTGTTGAGAGTACATTTAATGCTATCAAAATATACAAGGAACCAAGTCTTGGAGCTTAGCCTAGAGGTTAATAGTAAATTTTCTCAAGGTTAGATATCCCTTTGTAAGAATTTTCCTAAGGGAAAAATTCACCTAGGAACTAAGAACTCAAACACAAGCACAACTGTAGACCAAAAAGAGAAAGTATGATTAGAATGATGATATATTCATTCAATATGCCATGTGAAAGTACACTAGGAGTACTTGTATATAAAGGCCTCTGAGCTACATCTAGAATGCCTCAAAATCAACATCATGATATGTCATACAACTAGGCACATGTCCACCAGATATGGGTTATCCTCTATTAAGCATAGAAGTAAGTGTGGTGATGAGAGGATAAGCCTACAAGGGTGTGACATGAAAATTAGTGTTGTAGACACCATGTGCTAAAATAAAGTTGCATACTTCTGTGTTGTTAAAAGACAACTCAAAAAGGTGTGCAAACTCCTAAGTGTCTCACAAATAAAATAATAAAATAATGCAAAATAATAAAATAATGCATTAACCTAAGTAAACTTAAGTAAGTGTAAATAGTAAATACATATTTACACCAACACCCCCGCTTAAGTGCAACTTAGGGGAATGCCCTTAAGCTTACAAAAACTAGGATGAAATGCAAGATGGGTCCCAACTACTAGGCCATGTTAGGTACCTATGTACATAATGAAATGAAATCTCTCATAAAGTAGAGAAAGAGGGAAAACCTCATGGGAAAAACCCTCCCCAAAAAAAAGAGATGAAAAGGGATCCATGGATGGATGGAGTAATCAAGACCCCCCCATTATGACATACATCTAGTATATACAAAGGTGAAGAATGAGAAGAACAAGAAACTCATAAGAAGAAAAAGTTCTCGCCATAAGAAAGAAGAGGAAGAGAGACAAGCTAATCCCCCCAATTGAAGAATGCCTATCAGTGAAAGTTTCTTTGATGAAGAAGCTAGTCCAAGAGTGTTGAATGATGTTCCTCCCCTTTGGAAGAAGCAAAGGAAAAAATACAATCTGGAAGATGTATGCTAGCACTAAAACCTTCTTAAGTATCCTTGTGTTGATTTTGATGGTTGCCCCTTCCAATTATGCTGAAAAGAATAAATGCAGAACTGACAAGGATGTCTGTTGAACCTATCCTAATGAACCAACTATCTCCTCAACTAACAAAGAGACCTCCTCCAATTCCTATACATAAGGATCCACAATCACACCAACCTATGAAGATTGATCATGTAGAGGATGGACATGAGGGTTAGAGTGAGCCCTCACAACAACTATTGAAGGATCACCTTCATCAAACAGAAGATGCAAATGACCAAGGCTATCTCCCAAGTCTATAGTGTGTGACTCCACGAACAAACCTATAATGTTTTCCATGTAGTCATCAACTAAAATTGAAGCTGGAAGACAACATGTACCCTACTAAGTTGGACCTTTTACTGTGGCAATATAAGCATGTGGACTAAACTAATGATGTGACCTCTCACTTCAACTATTGATAGAACCCTACGTGTTTGAATCTGTTGAAGCACTATCACTAGTGTCACTATCAATTTCCACTATGTATGAAGTGTAGAGAGGATTAGAGGATAAGCTGGGTGAACTTTCCTCCAAGTGAACATCCTTCTCCACAAAAACCTCATGTGTCTCTAGATCCATAAGTTTGTATACTTTAGCATTGTCTTCATAACCAATGAAAGTACAAGGCCTAGGTTCTCATGCCTTGCAACCCCTGGAAGATAGGTTTTCCCATGTAGGACAACTGAAGACTCTAAGATGACTCACAACTAGTTTTTTTCCATACCATGCCTCAAAAGGAGTCTTCCTGTCTAAGACATTATAAGGAGACCTGTTAAGTATGTGAGTAGCATTGCTAATGGCTTAAAATTCAAGTGTAGGATCGAGAGACTTGGCTTTTATCATGTACCTTGCCATGGATTTCAGAGTCCTAATCCTCATAGCTACAACATATATCTTATGTGGACTAAATGCTAGTGGATTTTGAAGATAAATTCCCTCAAGTTTACAAAAGTCTCTAAGTCTTTTGTCTACATATATGTTCTCATTGTCCACTCATAGTACCTTGATGGCTTTCCTAGATTTGTGTTCAACATGAGTCTTGAAATCTTGAAGTTTATGAACCACTTCACTCTTATGATGAAGTAAGTAGAGCCAAGTGAATCTTGAAAAGCCATTAACAAATGTGAGGATGTAGTGGCCTTGGTTGACTAAAGTCACTACAAAGTGTCCCGCTAAAACCATGTGAACCAACTAGAGAACAATTGGAGCTGTAGAGGACTTGACTTTATCATACTTCTCTTCAAAATGTATATCCACTAAACATGATGAAAACTCTCCCTTAGAAAATTTTATGTCAGGTAGACCTTTGACCATATGTTTTGAGCAAAGTTGCTAAAGATGGCAGAAGGCAAGATGACCAAACCTCTCATGCCATAAGTTGGTTTGTGAAGTAGAATGAGTCAAAAAGGCTTGAGAAGGAGACTTAGGAATAAAGTGGGAGAAGGAATAAAGCCTCTTGTCATCATTTACTTTCCCCACTACAACCAATGAGTCATCTTTGAGACTTCACACCATTACTAAATCTGGAAGGAACTCAACTTTGTGACCATCTCCAAGGTGAGTGATTTGGTAAATTGATAGGAGATTGGAGCTAAGGTTTGGAACATAGAGAAAATCTTTGAATTCTCCATTTTCCATTTCCACATGTCCTTTCCCTTTAATTTTCATTTTAGTATCATCTCCCATGAAGATGTGTGGTACTTGTGACTGCTTCAATGAAGAAAAGTCTCCCTTTGAAGAACCCATATGGTAGGAGGCACCTGAGTCAAGTATCCATTCCAAAGAAGAACTTGTGTTTGCCAAAGTGCTTGACCTTTTCCCTTTGAAGAGGTTGGAGTAGAATCCTTGGAAGTACCTAGCACTTTAATCTTGTTCTTCCTAAGTAAGTTTTCCAACTCATCGATTCTTTTAGTTTTGTAATGATGCTCATCATGATTTGGCTTTTTGCAGTATGCATAAATTTTTTTGTTCTTTGTTTCATTACTTCCCTACTTGTTGGAAGAAGAATTGCCTTGCTATGAGGAGGATTGTTGTGTCTCAGTTTGTGATTTCTGCTTCCACTACTTCTTGTTGTTGTTTCTTTTTCGTCCTTGACTTGATTGGTGCTCATCACTAGCCACCAAGGCTTTGGTCTTTAATGACTTGAGAAGTCCTAAATACATCAAGTAAGAGTTTTGAACAATCATCATCTCTACAAATGCATCAAATGAAGGATTTTGGTAAGCATATCCCATGGTCAACCTATGAGTATTAAAACTCAAAACAAAGGAAGAATACTCTGAAGGTAGCCTCTTTGCGATGTGATGAATCAAATTTTCATCCTTTATGGGATTTCTACAATCTTTAAGAATTGGCCTATGCTCAAGCTTTGGTGATGTAATCCTAAATTGTGTCAAAATTCTTTCGATCCAAGAGAAGTAGATCATCCTGAATCTACAATCTATTTTCTTCATCCACCTTACCATACAATGATTCAAGTTTGTCCCAAGCTACTTTGAATTCAATACAACTGGCAATGTGAAAGAAGAGATCTTTATGTACACAACTCCTAATAATTCCTAAAGCCTAATGGTCTTGTTTTTCCATTCAATGAGTTCTTTAGCATCAATAGGTTTGGTAATTGTACCATCAACATAAAAACTATATTATTTTTCCATTAATCTACTCCATGCAATATATTTCCATGTAGAATAATTGCATGAAGTTAGAGGTGGACATTTAAAACCCATGATGCAAAAATGAAAAGAGCACAAAAGAGAGACATAAGAACACAGTATACACCCCCCCCTTTCAGTCAATCAAAAGATCCCCCCCCCCCCAAAAAAGATGCTTTTGGCACTTTATAAGTAGTGTATGTACAATGGGCCACTTGTCAAAATGAACAAAGTGGACATTTTGATTTTTCTTTTACAACTGCCTTATGAGGCCCAAATTTGTCACAAAGCACTATAGCTCAAATTTACAACAATTTTGAAAAGTAATCAAAGCTTTACAATGCTGAAAAAGGCCTAATTTTGAAAGTGAGATTTTGGTCCACACAACCCTAGATTTTGACTTTAGATCAAGAAAGTAGATGAAAAATAATACACTTTCAAAAAAATGGAACCTAAAAAAGTCACCAGATGTGCACGTACAAAGTGTTTGAAGGTGCAAAATGCAAGATTATGCAAGTACAACCACCAAAAATGCAATTTCTAAAAAATCCTTGCACCAAAACTAGAAAAATACACCACTACTAGAAAATTCAGGAAATTCTAGCCAATTTCAAAAAAAATTGCACTTGAATTAGAGTCCAGATGTCCAAGTTATGGGCTCGCAAATTCAAGTTGCCAAATTGAGAAAAATGACCATCTGGGTGACGTGGCCAGTGATGTGTCATACTATACTATACAGACCCGTATGGTGTGACATGTGGTAGTATAGTAGTAGGCTTACATGTCTATACACATGGCCATAGAGGGGTGTCCGTACACTGACTATACACTTTGAGGATACTGATGTGTCAAAAGAACATGTGGCAAGCAGTGTCCTGCATGGGCAAAATTTTAAAAAAATGTGTGTCCACCTATACTCCTGCATCGCAAAGGGTTGGGATGCATGGTAAGTGAACTGGTAGACACGTATGCACATAATGGAGGCTGAAAGAATTGTTGATCATGGATAGAATTTGAAATGCATGGGACAAACTCAATTTACCACTAGTGGCCGAAATTACAAATCATGGGTCAGAAAATCTATCATGGTTTTAAATGCTAGTGCCGAAGACTATTAAAACATGGCCAAACAACCACTTGCGAGGGCCAAAAAGTTCCTTTGTAGGCTACCATAATATAAAAAACAACCACTGGGATTTAAACTTTAATCCCACATTGATTGCAAACTTGAAGTCTGCAAAATTTTTAATGAAAGGGCCACAACATTTAAACAAACTAAGCCCGTAGTGGGGAATGTTATGGAGGTCTGCCACCAGTTGCTTGTAGTGCTAGAATTTAATTTGGCTGCCTGATTACTATGTGCGATGCCCACTATGGCTTGGAAAATAATTGCCAACAAATTAAATAATAAATTCCTCTATGACAGGTGTAGGGCCAGGATCTGACATCTCAGTTCCTATACTAAAAAAAATTTGCAAGAAAAATATGACGAAAATATAGAGAATTTAAACTCAGATCTGAAAAATTAAATTGTAGATCAAATAATGGACATACTTGAACTACAAATTGAGGCCTTTGGGGTTCGATTTAAAAATTTTTTTGCCTCACAATCAACTTTGGGCCAAGGTAGCCGAGTTTCTAGTTGATCTTCACTGAATCAACATTCCAAACATAATGGTGAGGTCAAATCTAGCTCTAGATGCTCCCAATATCTGTAGTACTCTAGATTTGGCCTAAGGTGCTAAAGTAATCAATGGTCTTGAAGGGCTATTTGATGAGAAAATCTGCAAGCTTTGATACCATGTAAGAATTTTCCTAAGGGAAAAATTCATCCAGGAACTAAGAACTCAAACACAAGCACAACTATAGACCAAAAAGAGAGAGTATGATCAAAATGACAGTGTATTCATTCAATATGCCATGTGAAAGTACACTAGGAGTGCCTGTATATAAAGGCCTCTGAGGTACATCTAGAATGCCTTGAAATCAACATCATGATATGTCATACAACCAGGCACATGTCCACCAGATATGGGTTATCCTCCATTAAGCACGAGAAGTAAGTGCAGTGATGAGAGGATAAGCCTACAAGGGTGTGACACACAAATTAGTGTTGTAGACACCATGTGCTAAAATAAATTTGCGTACTTCTATGTGTTCAACATTACAACTCAAAAAGGTGTGCAAACTCCTAAGTGTCACAAATAAAATAATAAAGTAATGCAAAATAGTAAAATAATGCATTAACCTAAGTAAACTTAAGTAAGTGTAAATAGTAAATACGTATTTACACCAACAACCTTCAATGCTTGAAAGGCCATTTCATATCACTATTCTAAATAAAGCTCAATTCAAGACATTTGTGATGTTGGGTGTCGAAAGGCATAAGAAAAATAGCTCCCATTTTCTATAAAGATGTGTTTACAAATTGTCATTCTTTCCTTAATTGCACTGGGTCCAATAAATTCATAGCTTTTGGAGTAATACAAGATTGTTGTTTAACAATTTTTTTGCATGATATGATTTTCCTTGGAAGACAAAGAAAGGGTTAGATAGATACAAATATTTTTAGATCATCTAGAATGTATATAAAATTAATAGAAAGAAGGTCTAAATTTGAAGATTAACATAAGAGAGTGAAGACATTAATAATGTAAATGATGAATAAAAATTTCATAATTGAAAACTAACACTAAGGAAGAAGAAGAGAGATCAATTCACATTATATTTTACAACCTAAGAGATAAAGATAAATGGTGGTAGATATCAGGTTGTCAAGTGGTATCACTTTGATTCTTGGAGGCACCATAGAGGTTTTTATGATAATCAATTTGGAGAGAGTAAAATCAATAAGAGGGATGTGCAATGAAATTCAAAAGTTACATATTTTACATGTATTTGGACATGCTCACTAGTCTAGTGACATCTATTTCCACATATCAACCTTTAATGATAATGAGATTTGAATGATAAATTTAATTGAATGACAATATTTTAAGTCACCAACCAAAGCATGCTAGAAAAGGCCTACCAAATATCAATATGGTCGAAGGAGATGAAGTTACCAATTATGGCTCATAAATGGGTTTGCAGATGTGTTGGACGTAGATCCTTTTTCCATGCCTAAAAGGAATCAAGAGAAGTTAAGAATCATAAGAAGCATGTCTATATTTTCTAGCAAGAAGTTTTGTGCTCACTAGTCTAGTGACATCCATTTCCACATATCAACCTTTAAGTATAATGGGAGATGGATGAGAAATTTAATTGAATGGAAATATTCAAGTCAACAACCAAGGCATGCTAGAAAAGGCCCACCAAATATCAACATGGAGATAAGAGATTAGGTGATCTATTATGGCTCATAAAAAGGTTTCAAGATGTGTTGGAGTGGACCCTTTTCCCATGCCTACAAGGAATAAAGAAAAGTTAAAAATCATAAGAAGTATGTCTTTACTTTCAAGAAAGAAGTCATTTGATAATATTTATGATTAGAGAGGATAGGTATTATAGTTTAAAACTATTATTGACACTTGCAGGAGATAGAGAGAGTTTTCAAATTTTACCAAGGAGAATATCTAGATCATTTTGTTTAAAAAAAGAACAACCTCATCATCTAAAATTGAGAGTTGGTTGGAATTTTTTAAGGTAATGATTTAGGGGGTATTTTCCCAACACTACAAAGGAGGTTTGACTTAGGCTCAAGCTAGGATTATCTCTTGGGGTGTAATTTTTACATTTATTCTAATGTATACTTAAACCTAAAAGGGTTCTATCATGCCAAGCTTTGTAAGTCAAAAAAATAGTCCTTGAGGCTTAAGCATGTGTAATATTTCATTTTTGAAGAGAAATAAATTCATTTTTATATTCATACTATTTTAAAGAGACAACTATCAACAATGATCTTTCAATGATTTTGCCTTCTCAGGAGTTGGTATATTGTGTGCAAAATAATGATGGAATTATTGTTGTGGTTTTTCAAGAAAAAAATGTATGACTCATTCCAACAATTACAGGCATAAACTTTACACTTTATACAAAACATATCTTCTCAGTAAAAAACTATAGAAAAATCAAACCTCCTTGCAAAACAATGTATTGGTATATGAAAATTTTTTAAATGTGTGAAATTGAGCTAATTGTTTTTATGTTATGAGTACTAAACAACAGTAAAGAGCACAATGTTATCCAATGCATTAGCCCATTTCAAGTCTCTTTCTCCCTTTTTCTCATAATATAGTACTATAGGTGAAGTACCAAAAGGACCTAAGATTTTCTAATTGTTGGTTTCAACTATGAAAGCATACATCATGTCAAATGATCCTATATTTCATTAGTTGAGTTGAAAGTTCACCAAGGATACATAATTTTTATGGTTTATTAGGAGTTTCAAATTAATTGTTAAATTTTTTAGAATGTTTGGAATATATTGGGAGGGGGGGTGGTGAATTAGTTACTCAAGGTCCATAGGTACCATTTGAACAATCAAAACATTAAACATCATATGCTCTGTTAATCCTGTTGTAGCCTAGTCTCTATTGAATACTAATAACAAAAATTATTAGTAGTTCATTGTCCTATTATAATAAACTTTACTAAATGTACACATGTAAATACAAAACACCATAAAACATTCAACACAAGTTTGACACTATGATTATACAATGGAAAATCAATTTTGGAAAAACCACCAACAACATGTCACCACTTTTTCACTCTTTTGAAGTGAGCTCTGTTAGGATCCAATCTTGTTAAAGGTTACAATACACACTGTTAAATGTGACCTAGTTAGAGGATTTAATTACACTATTAGGAGTGGCCTTGTCAGAGGACTTTCATCCTTCCATTAGAATGTCACCCTGCTAAAAGATTTACATAGAAAGTTAAGTCCTTCAATGACTGTTAGGTCAACCTTTGCTTAAAGAAATTTCAATACAAGCTGTTCACAATTATTGGAAAGAAAATAGTAGGTTTTGATCTGTATGATTACAACTAACTTTTCAATTTTAGATCTCTATTTAGTTCATGTGTTGATTCCTTGCTAAGTACAACATCTTCACAAGCATTTCTTTCTCTTTCTTTTCTCTCACACTCCCACATTCTCATTGACTCAACACCTCCTTAAATAGGTAATTCTAGCTTTTCCATTTTTAATAATCACCATAGATCTCAGGGTTTATGATCTGATTCATTAGGTCCAATGTATCTTTCCATCTTCTTCTTTAATTATATAAACTTCTCTTCGATTTATTTCATTAGATATAATATCTAATTATTTTCCTTGACTTAAATGATCCAACTCATAAATCTTATCTTCAACATAGTTTCAATATCCAAAGAAATCAACTAAGTCAGATGGAAATTATGATTCTTCAAATGTATTTAAAATATAGTCACTCGACCATAACTAAGTTCTAGCTCTCGATCATCACTAAATTGTTTAGTTGTCATAGTGCTCAATATCAACACTATCTCTCAACCAATACTGATGCTTGGTCAACACTAAATTTACTCGACTTGTACTGTGTCTCAATTAACACTAGCATCCCTCGACACTCCTTAGTCTTTTACTCTATTTCTTAGTAAAGCTTTACATATGTAATATATCTTGACTTGTATTGCAAAAACTTGAACATCATCATGATATAAAAAATCAATTTGTCATATCAAAGTCTAACAAATCAAATGTTCATTGTAACTTCCTTTTCATAAGTCAACCTTTCCTCTAGGTGCTTTTGTTATGAGAAAACTCTCAAATCCTCTTCATCAATCAAATAGACATGACATTTAGATTATATAGAAACATGTATCATCAGTATATTTGGCATCAATTATGATAATGAAAAACCAACAATTATTCCAATTGTAGTTTCCAACAATATCCCTCTTTTGCAGTGATGACAACACCTCAATACATCTTATAATAATACTTTCAATACATTAAATATGTTGTGTTATAGGAATAGAATCTCCCCATTTATTACAATGCAATCTAAAAGTTTTCACTAACATGAGGGAACAATATCCTTAGTCTCATTATGATTCTCATCTTTGAAAATTTAGAAACTCTTCCTCTTTCATTATTCTCTCCCTCTTTGATTATTCCTTCTTTGGAAATTCTTGCCCTCTTTGACAATAATTCCAAAGATACTACCTCTTCTATGTGTCATATACTTCATACATCTTGATCATGTAGATATTTGCATGTCTAGCTAATTTTTCTCATCTATTTATGATAGGTCTATTATGTTGGTCTTCTTCTTAACTTTACTACCTTAGGCATCTCCTAAAGTAGAACTACTTGGATCAATATGTATGATATTTTGATTACCAAATTTGATGCAATGCACCATTTCTCCTTAGCTTACTTTTCTTAGGGGAATTACCCCTAATTTCCCTCTAAGTTATTCATGATCATCCTTAGGTAAGGCTTTAGTAAATATGTCTATAATTTGTTCTTTGGTGTTCACATATTCTAACTTCACTTATTTTTCTTGAACTAGTTCTCTCAAGTAGTGATACTTGATAACAATGTGCTTGGTCTTAGTGTGCATCAGTTGATTATTTGATAGCACATGTGTTAAATAACAATAGAAACCACTAGATTTTTAATTCTTATTTCATTCCTTTTAGCAATTTTTTGATCCACATAATGTTTGAGTAGTTCACTACAATAGCCACATACTTAGGTTCACCTGTCGGTTAGGAAATACAATTTTGTTTCTTGCTTGTCCATGAAACCAATCTCTTTCCAAGAAATAATGTGCATCAACTAGTATATTTTCTATCATCAATATTTCCTATCCAGTTAGAGTTTAGTGAATACATTTAGTTCAAACCTATCACTTCTCTTGTAATACAAGCCATAGTATTTTGTACCTTTCAGATATCTCAATATCCTTTTCACTTTAGGATTTTCTAAAAATCTAGAAACTACCCCAATAGATAAATGCAATATCAATTCTACTATGAACAACATATTGTAATTTTCCAATCATTGGTCTATATAATATTTGACTCACACAATTAAATTCATCATTCTTAGATAGCTTATGTCTTATAGAGATAGGTGTGTTCATTGGTCTTGAATCTTCCATTCCAAAAGTTTTTAGTATCTCCTTGATATATATGGACTAAGTAATAAAAATAGAAAACTTCATTTGATATGCTTGCAATCCAAGAAAGAATTTAATTTCTCTAAACATTGACATCTCAAATTCCTTCTTCATTTCATTAGAAAATAATTTGCAAAGTGCTTCCTTTCCTCCAAATCCAATGTGATCATCAACAATTGTAGATAGTAGTACTTCATTGTTCTTACCAGTCTTCAAGTATATATTACTATTATCATTCGTCCTTTCAAAACCAATCTTTAATAAGTAATTATGCAATCTTTCATACCATGCTCTTGGAGCTTTCTTCAATCCATATAGATCTTTGTTTAGTTTACATACGATATTCTTCTTGTTCAGATCTACAAATCCTTCAGGTTGTTCTATGTACACTTCTTCCTCAAGTATACAATTTAAAAATGCAATTTTGACATCTATCTAATATACCTTAAAATTTTTGTAGGCTGGATATGCAAGAAGATTTATGACTACTTCCAATCTTGCAACAAATGAAAAAGTTTCTCCATAGTCAACTCCTTCTTCTTGATCATATCCCTTGCATACTAATGTTGCCTTGTTCCTTGTTACTTCACCATTTTCATTCATCTTATTCCTAAAAACTCACTTTTTTCCAAAAACATTTTTATCCTTTGGTCTTGGTACTAGGGTCTAAGTATTGTTCTTCTCAATCTATTCAATTTCATCATTCATTGCAAGGATCCAATCTTCATTTTCTAGGGCATCTTTTACTAATTTTGGGTTCAACTTCACACAATAAGCTTATCTCATCTTTGAATCTATTTCTTACCATAACACTTGATCCAACATCATTAATGATAGGTGGTTTCCTTCTCTATTGTTCAATAGGTTTATCTTGAAAGATAATCTTAAGATCATTAACTCTTTCTTGTTCAAGTTCTAGTTTTGGTTCAACATGCTTGACATTGACTATTTGTGACTTGACATCATCTATCTATTGCTCAATACTAATAATCTATTGTTCAACAATTTTTTGGTACACCTCATCATTTCCTACCTCTAGGGAACTATAGCTTTATTTTCTTATTCAATGAGAGTGCTTGGAGCATCATCATCTACATAGATGAATGAGCTATAATTTTCAGGTTCTTCCTTACATGCAATATCATTTCTTTCTATAAATTCATCAACTTTCATGTTTGAACTTTCCACAACTTTTTTAGTGTTAGAGTTTAAACACTTATAAGCTTTACTATTAGTGGAATATCCTACGAATACACAGTCATCACTCTTTTCATCAAGTTTCACATTATTATTATCTTTGAATATATAAAATTTTCTTCCAAAGATCTTGAAATATTTCACATTAGGAGCATATCCATATCATAGTTCCAAAAGTGTAGCATTTGTACCTTTCTTGACCTGTACTTTTTTTAGGGTATAGATAAGAGTGCTAACAACTTCTCTCCAATACTTCTATGATACATTTTTCTCCATCATCAATATTCTTGCACAGTCTTTTAATTCCTTTATCATTGTAGAATGTATTGAACTTATTGGAAATGAAGTCAACACCTTTGTCAGATATCAAACACTTCAAACTCTTCCATTTTTTTTACAACTCTGGCCAAATATCACTTAAAGAATTGAAAAACATCATATCTATCTTCAAGAAACATCATGGTCATCATCCTAGAATAGTCATCAATAAATAGAATGAAATAATTATCTCCACAATAGCTTCAAACATCAATAAGTCCACATAGGTCAATATTGTTGGTGTAATTAAAAATTCACTAATTACACTTAAACTTACATAGGATAATGCATTGCATAGTAGTTTGTGATTGAGAAACTTGAGAGTTTACACCTCAATTAAACACATGGTGTAGGAGAATTCCACTCTAGGTGGTCATAGTTGTTATCTCATTCTACCTTTAGTGTACTTGTCACATTGTCATCCTCATCATCACACATACTTCATTGCATAATGGAGAATGATCCACCTTTGGTGGACATGTGATTCCATCTTGTGTGGGTGATAGCTTACCTTCTTATCATTGTCTCTTATCGCCTCTCCTATATAAGGAGGCCTATTATGTAAATTTCAAATCAATCCATTGGATGTCAATCAAGTCCATTATCAATAATAGCATTCTTACATCTTCATGCAATTGTCTTGCTAATCTTTTGTGGAAGTTATCTTGGTCTTTCATTTGATCCTAGGGGTGTTGTAGAGTCACCAAAAACTCTAACATCATATCAGAGCTCTCGTGGTGTGAAGACCTCTTCTCAAGAAGTGAAATCTTGGCTTGACTTATTGTTGGTGCAGTATTGGCAATTTGGACATCACAATTTGGAGGAGATTTTGGGAGTCCTATTTAATGACCTTCTATTGCAAGTGAAAATTGTAGCTTGCTGGTGCAAATCAGAGGTTGGCATCATATAGAGGAGGTCTGAAAACTCCTAAATTAAATTTTTTTTCATCCAAATCAGATATCTAAGGCCAAATCTATAGCCATTTGATTTTTGAAGGTGTGGTGGCAGCAATTCAAAAATAATAATTCAAGAGGCAATTTTCAAATAACGATATCTCCCTCATACGGACTCCTTTTTTTGAGATTTTTTTTTTGGGGGGCAAAATTTCACAATCTACATAGTGGTGCGGGTATTTTTTGATCTTTGTCTCTAGATTTTTTTGAAAATTACAAATCCCATTTTTTGCAACTTTCAAGGCTTTATTTGGGCACATTTGATAACATTTTTAGGTGTAATTTTTTTTGATAGTGCATGAATTTCCTTTACTTTATAGATCTATAATCATTTGTAATCAGATTTTAGTGATTTGGAGTGGGCATATCACTTTCAGAAATAGGTCTTTTTTGGCTATATTTGCACTTGGTGAATACTTGGTGTAGACACCTAAATCTGATTACATCACTTAAGTAATCCTATTTAGTCATCTTCTAAGGCATCATTAATTAAGTATTTAATATTTAATTAATCTATTGCCATCCCTTATTTAATTAGTTAATTTAATTAACTATAGTCCAATTGATAAAATTAAATGATCACCCAAAATCAATTTATCAATTAAATCCCTATTCCTCTATTAAATTGAATAAATCCTCAAATCTATTCAATTTAAATCTATATCTCCATTTTATTGAATAAATCATTTAATAAGATATCTAAAATCCTAAAAGCCTCCCTAAACCCTATCCTAACCCCTAATCCAACCCATTCACACATACTAACCTCACTTAGCCACCTAACTAACCCATCCCATCAAATCTAAGCCACTTACCCCTAATCCCCCTCTAATCCAAGCCTAATCCTCTTCTAATCATGTGCACAATCATAAACATGAGTTAATACTTGCTAACCCAAACCAAAGTCAACAATCTCATTCTCCCCCCAACCGTCTCCATTTATGACCCAAGCCAAATTCAACAATCTCATTCTCCCCCCAACAATCTCCATTTATGATCCAACCATCCCCATTTATGGCTCAACCTCCCTCATTACTCCTTTGACCAACCCACATCTTACCCTCTCACATCCAATCACCCTGTGACATGTGTCACCTCCTGATTGGCTTCAAACAAGCACAATCCATGTGCCCCCCTTTGATTGCATCCTAGCCCTCCCTCACCATCTTGCCATCCTTGCATCTTGAACGTCCATCTCTCTAGCCCTTGGCCTATAAATAGAAGCCTCTCCCTTCACAAATATAATCCACTTTTAAAGAAAACTTATAATATTATTTTGAGAGCCTAAAAACTACCAAAATACTATTATAATGCTGAAATACCTCCATGATTCCATTGTTGAAACCTTGTTTGATCCACTCCATCCATCCATCTAAAACTTGAGCGTACATGTGAGCATACATATCTTAATCAAGGAAAAATCTTTTGTATCATGTGTTATGCCATTAGGAGCCTACCATTCTTGGTTTGCTTCCTCTTGTGGTGATAACCCTTGGTCCTATCTTAAGTGTTAGCTTGCTTAGTGTTGCTAATGCTTTCATTTAATAGTTAGTATTTATATTACAATATTAAATTAGGTGATACATTTTGGCATGCCCAGTGGGACCCCACTATAGGTCATTCATTCATCCATTTCAATCCATATTCAATCCATTTTTGTTTTTTACAAACTAATAATCTAACATTTTTATTGTTTGAGGGTGTTGCAAGGTGTTTTGCTTGTTTGTTTAGGTTGAAGGATGCATTTAGGAAGGAAACATATCTTGAAATACCAAAAATAATAATAATAATTTTGGAAAAAAACCCATGCTCATCCGTTCTGTTTGCGCGCAGTGTTGTCTCTGACTGTCTCAACTGGCATCTCCGTAGTTTTCGCATCTTTGCACCATAGTTTTGGTATCTCTGCACTACAGTTTTGTCATCTCTATAGTTTTGGCATCTTTGCACTGCAGTTTTGGCATCACTACAGTTTTGGCATCTCCGTAGTTTAGCACCTCGAAAGTTTGGTGTCTCCGCTACAATTTGGTAATCCTTGCACTTTTTATAATTCCTAGTTTTGGCATCTATGCTTGTTAACTGTTGTCTACATTTTTTTTTATCTAAAAAAAAAAAAGAGTATAATTTTTTAAAACTTTTGGTGGTTCCATAGAGTAGAGGTTTTTCTAAGCATTTTTATGCCTAAAAAAAAGAACAAAAAAAGTTGATTTTGTTTTTCCCATAGTTAAGCTTTGATTTTTGGGATTTTTGGTGACTAATCAAATTGGATTTTGTAGCTTTGCAAATTGGAGCATCTATGAAACCACTAACCATGTTTCTTGTAGGTTCTTCTTACATGGTTTAATGCTCTTGGAAAATGAACTTGAATGTTTAAACACTTGTGTTTGAATGCATGTCGCTAAAATCAATCTTGAATGCCATGGATTAAAATCAACTTTTTATTGGAATGCATGCTTAAAACAAAAAATACAATCTTGAATGCAAAGGATCAAATAATCATTGCAATATCTCACACTTCAAATTTGAGCATAAAACACTTTAACTCAATCTTGAATGCCTAAAAATCAATGAACATTGCATGGTTTTGACACACTTGAATGATGCTCAAATTTCATATGTTGACGATCTCTCAATTTTTATTATGTTGATACTGCTACCAAGTTGGAATGAACATTGTATGCCATAATCATAAGTGCCTTCAATCATAGCTTACAAAATCTAAATTATCAATTGGAATGAACACGTGTCTTTTAAACCCAAGATCACGTATGTGGTCTTGTTTTACACTTTTTAGGAGGCTTGCTTGGGGATTTCATCACCCCTTGGGATGACCTCAACTCTAGCATTCTAGTGGAGTATAAACATTGGGAGGTGAATTGAAAGACACCTTTCTTGGAAGTATAATCTTGTCACTCTTGGCTAAGCCCCAAAGAACTTTATACCTTTGGGAAGTGAAGGTAGAGATTTTAGTTACCATCTCCTCTTGGTTGAGTGGCATTATTTTCTTTCATCTATAGATTTGGGCCTCATGTACTTTGCATATATTGAGGACACCTCTAGTTAATCTTATATATCCTAGCAAAAACATCTTATAGGGTTATTGGTGTGTTTGACGTGTTTGAGTGTTCACAATCCTCCCCATGTTTCATAAAAAATCCTATCCTTTTGCTAAAGAGATCACTTGTCTTTCCTTTGAAACAGTTGTTAGCAAGCCCATTCGCAACAACCCAACCATTGTTCAATCATTCAACCCAAATGAAAGGCATACTCAGTATAGTCACTGCCTCATCCAAGATTCATCCCAACTTCCAAGCTTTCCTCTAGTACCATCATTCCTAAAGTCTTCTATCAAGTCTTCCTTTTCTATCCATGTCCTAGCTAGTAGAACTCCATCCCTACCCAAATCATCATCAAAATATGATGCCACAATCCTATTACGATGAGTTTTGTCATCCCACCTTTTCTCCCACTCCATCCTATCCCAATGACGATGAAGATCTTGTCGATTATGATGGGTATGTTGAAAGCCTTAGCAATATTACTCCCAACATCCTCCAAAATTTGAACATTCCTCCAAACTACTCCATCATTCCTCCATCCATACCCACTAGTACTCCTTATCATGCCTTTGACAATGGAAACCAATTCTTATCCTCATCCTTACCTTCTTCCTATATCGCGCCCACATATTCCCCTTATACATCAGCCATATATCCATCTTCCTCTACCTTCATATCCTTGTCTCCACCATTCCAGAACAATTCTAGTACCTACATCCCTAATCCAAGCCCACCATCTCAATATCCCCCAAACCACTTTCCAAATCCTCCAACCACTCTTATTCATACAATGCATCACCCTAATCCCCCCACTCTTTCCATTCCAACACACACATCTCCAAGGAATTTAACAAGGAAACCCAAAGCAAATCCATCTCCCACACCCACCATTCCTCTTACATCATCCCATCGCTATCATCCCTATTTCATCCACCCCACTTATCCAACCCCTTCCATCTCCTACCTCCCATCCCTACAAATCCCATCCATATCTCCTCCTCCTAACATTACCCAAATCCCATGTAATAAACCTAACGAGTACATCCCCCATCAACTCATCCCCATTGAATAATATCCTACCCATCCATCTACCTCACCTAAAGAAACCATTCATAATTTTCCTACCATACCATCCATTTCCATCTATTCTTGTCAAGATCTTGTCCAAAAGCATGTTGAAATATCCCTCGACACAATAGAAGATCTTGCCATCGCACTTATTCCCCTACATGATCCACTTTTACCATCCCCTCCATATCTGAATCCCACCATCACACCTACTCCATCTCAAGATCCTATCCTTCCATCCCCTCTGCTTCATGATCATACATTTCCCATAATCCATGATGATAGATCAATAGAAGAAGAACCAACTATCATATCTAAAGCTTCACTTCCTTCCACTAATAATGGACTCACATCTTGCATTCCAAATAATGAACATCATATTGAAGAAATAAATAAATGTGTATCTCTAGATGTTGGTACCCCTCCTACCCCTACATGGTTGCAAGTCCTTCCATCTCCACCCCAAAGTTCTAATCCATCTTATCCTACATCTATTTTGGCCCCTTATCCTACTACTTCTTTTCAACGCTCCATTTTGGGTCCATATACCCCTTATCCAAATCCCCCATCCTTTCCATCCATTTTGGGTCCTTATATACCTAATATGAATCCTTTATCTCCTCCATCTATCTTGGGACCTACTCCTTCCCTATTTCCATCTATTTTGGGCCCATATCCTTCATTCCCTCCATCCATTTTGGGCAATTGTATTCTTCCATATCCTATATTCTAATCCATCATTCTATCCCCTCAAATCCACAAGCTAGATCATCAAAGGCACTCATCCTTGACTCCCTTCCAACCCTCAACCTATATCACCCCATCCATAATCCCTCCATATCCCCCATGCTATTATTCCCATACCATGGCTAATAGAAGAAAATTGGATGCCAAAATTAAAAAGCATAAATCATCCAAGTTTCGACATGTCCCTTCTAAAATACATGTTCCAAAAGCGAAACATGTAATCCCAATAAAATAAAAAGTCAAGAGGCCACAAAGGCCCAAGCTACAAAATTAAAAAATCATGTGGATATGTAGGGTGCTCATAAAAGAAATGCATCTCAAAGAAAAATCTCAATTGGCATCCATTCATGCTACTCAAAAAGCCTCATCCATTCATCCTTTATCCAACTCCCCATATAAACATCCTTCATCCCCCCAATCCACTCTTAGTCCATATGCTTCTTATCATAAAATTCCCATCCTCCATCTTCCAACTCTACTTTTAGTCCTTATCTTTCTCTTCCTCCATTTTCTCCTCAACCTCACTCAATACCATCTTTCCCACTATTTCATCACCTTTCAGGGTGTGTGCTAATGATGATCATTCCATTTTCCTCATTCATTTACCCACAAGCCTCATGTCTTTCCATCCCTTATCGACCAACTCTCAACTATCGTTCTACTTGTATAATCCAATCCTTTTCAACTCCCTCCCTTCCTACCAACATCTATGAGTCAAAATGCATCAAAAAAGTCAAAAAAAATCATCCACTAGTGAAAACTTGGCAAACAAGCATCATGCATAATCCCTTTATCCAAATTCTTTATACACTTGGGGGCATGTTCTATCACCCACCATACCCACCCCATCTTATCCATTTCACCCTCCATCCTCCTTCGGATCTTGATAAAAATAAAGTCCACCACTAGATACATGCTTTTGGTCATCCTTTTGACATCCATTCCCCATTTAAGTTTGTCTCCACCTATCCTTTCTCCACCCCCCTTTTCATCCATATAAATCCTTCCTCATCCTCATCCACTGAATATTATTATCCCCTATCTTCCTTGCTCCTTCACCTTTTCTATCCTAGCTTCCCTCTACACCATCAACCCCTCTATCCTATCACACCCCTTATAAAAAATCTCCTCCTAGCTTCCATAAATCTCCCTTATCCTCTTATTGACCAAGCTTCCATCCTCTCACTTCCCTCATAAACCCTCCCCTTGAATCACATAGACTAGGGGCACTATATTCCTTGGAGATCATGTCGTGTTCATCCTTCTATTCCCCCCATCCTAGCCCTATTTTTTCTCTTTTCATTCCCAAAACCACTCGTTCCCTTTTCTTCTATCCTAGCACTTCTCACCATCTCTTCATCTTTCCCTCGCCTGGTACATCCCTTGTCATTGGTATCTAGCTCTCAGTTATCCCCATATACTCCAATGTCATCTATAAACTCCCTTCATTACCTCTTTAGGTACCTCACATGGTCTTGGTTACCCCTATATTCCACCAAATCTGGCTCACATCCTCTGTTTCACCCCCACAAACCCAAAAATCACTCAAAAATACTGAAAAAAAATTTCAAAAATTGCCAAAAAAATTATTATAAAAAACATTCATAAATCATCCAAAAAAAAGGAAAAAAAAGAAAAAAAAAGAGAGGAGAGCTTCCTTCTCTCATAACCCCTTCTCTCACAACCCTTTCACACACACCTTACTTTCCACAATAAAGGCCTTGACATGAGACAAAAACCTTTCACAGACCCTACACAATGAGAAACCAATAGACTTACAACCCTTTCACATAGACCTCTCGAAGAGAATCTTTTGGAGTTGTAACCATTTGCAAGGCCCATGCCAGTTGCCTTGAACCACAAAAGGAGTACCAACCCCGTCACTCCTCTACCAACCATTTATACATCTAGAAAATGAAGCCAAACTCGCTCTTCAATGTCCTCCATTGGATTGCCAGAGGATTATGCACAAACCACCCCAAAAATCAAACCCACAAGGATGGAGGGAAAGATAGTGCTGATAGCCGACACAGCTACACATATTACCCAAAAATACCACAAAAGTTCATAAATCATCCAAACTTACCAAAAAAATTCAAAAATCACCCAAAAATACCTAAACAATTCAAAAATTGCCTAAACAATATAAAATTTTTTTTTTAAAAAATTCTAAAGCATTCAAAAAGGGGTCATAAATACCAAATATGGCCATAAAAGCTTGAAACATTAAAACACCACCCCAAAAATTCCTGTCAATTTCTAATATTAAGAAATTGATATTAAGAAGAAGCGTGGTAATGTCCTGAAACATAATTCCAGGCTTAGGAAAATCCAACACAACTCGAATAGCGAAAGAGATGCCACAAAGCCGATTATCACCTTCCTTCCATGCAACCATTATTAATGTGAATCAAGAAGGATTTTTAGTCTTATTTAAGTTATAGTAGCCATTATTAGTCTACCCAGTTTCAAAAAAATATCAATACTATCTTGAAAGCCCATATATCCATCGAACTCTTTCATCCTAATACAGTTGGGGGCACAGAATAAATAGGCATTAGCATGAGAATTTGGCTCCCCACTCTAGTGCCATTTTAGGCCTTAAATAACTTTTCAAGGTACAAATGTCCTTTTCGGCCCCCAAAATGCCTTTTTAAGGTCAAAGTGCCTTTTTCAAGGCCGTATTTTGACCTTTTCAAGCCCTAGTAATGCCTTTATAGGCCCAAGTGCCTTTTTTAGGCCCCCAAAATGCCTTTTTAGGTTCAAAGCACCTTTTTCAAGGCCCTATTTTGACCTTTTCAAGCCCTAGAAATGCCTTTATAGGTCCAAGCACCTTTTTTAGGCCCTTGAACTCCCTTTTTAGGCCCAAACGCCTTTTTCAAGGCCCTATTTTCATCCTTTTAGGCCCTTGAGACAATTTTTTTGGCCCACACTCCTTTTTCAAGGCCCTCTTTTGGCCTTTTCAAGACCCTTCTTAACCTATTTTGGCCATCACAAGCCTTGCGTAGGTCCCAATTCCTTTTCCATGCTTCATAAACATCTATCTCATCACACACCTAGAGAAATGTCCCCACATTTTGTCTTATTATTGTCTGTCATACTTGCTAAATCTACACAAATATTCTCACCTACGAGTCATGGTTACCCTTACTCTACAGAAGAGTCAAACTATTTCATTATTTATCACAAAAACACAAAAACATTCAAATATATATCAAACATCCCAAAAACATTTAAATATTTGACAAAAAAACACAAAAACATCCATATATCTTCCATAAAAATCCCAAAAATGAAACATGACATTACATTATGAACAACATATGTTGTCCCTTTGATTACCACAACAACAAGCACAAACTTTCTATTCTCCTACGATAGCAACAACAACATTCCATTTAACTAATACTGTTTGGCAAATTTTTTATTCTGGCCTCCCTGGGGGAGGTGGCAAGATGGGGTGACCAATCAATGGCATTCCTTTAGACCCAGTCCTAGATGATGATGCCCCTGGAGTCATCCTCACACCTACCCAAAGTGTATCCATGGGGATCGAGATGTTACCACACCTCAAGAATGTGTTTATCTGCTCCATAAAATGTTTTTCAGAGTATACAACTCCTCTCCTTTGCTCCAAAGGGACTGCTCAGTGATATAGTCCCATGTAGTATGTCGCCTCTTGCACAAACCTCACTAATTGCTCCATGACATCTTCCATTTTTGCCCGTAGTCTTTTTGCTCCTAGAATAGTTGTTGTCCTTTGCACAATATTGTGTTCTCTTTTATATCTATTCGCTAGCATTTTCATTGAATCCCTCTCATATTTCACTGTATTCAACTAATTCTAGTACCACGTAATGCACACATTACTTGCATTTAGCTGCTCTTGTGACCTCTTTGCTAAACTATTGGTCTACATACTGACTCCCTAAATTCTTCTACTTGTGACCACAGGAGCACTAATTCATTTTCACATTTCTCCATCGCCACTCTCTCAGCTGCCAAAGTTGCCTCCACAATCTCCACTCTTTTTTTCTCCATCATTAACATCATCCCTAGGTGCTCAACTTCTATCCATGCACCATCCTCTTGTGCTCTTTCAATCAGGCCTTGAAATAAATTCACATCTTTCTCTGCCTAGTCAGCCCATTCTTTTTTCACTACCAATGCTTTCTCCATCACTACAATTGCATCATGAGCTACTTGTACTGCAAAATCAAATTGCAATGCTTGCAATGGCAAAAATGCAGACAACACTGGGTCACCCTTTTGTTCCCCAGAGCTCTACATCATATCCCCTAGACTTCTTTTTCCCTTCTTCCATAAGATCGTTGTTGATCGCATCATGGATCTTTGTTCCTCTTCTGGAAGAGTCTCTTCTATAGATGGCTGCTCTTTTGCACTTGCTCCCTCTAACAACACTCCCACACTTGGTAAGTTTGTCTCCTTCTCTTTTTCCCTCAACTCTGTTTGTTGCATCACACCTT
This sequence comes from Cupressus sempervirens, assembly GCA_028749045.1. Taxonomy (NCBI): domain Eukaryota; kingdom Viridiplantae; phylum Streptophyta; class Pinopsida; order Cupressales; family Cupressaceae; genus Cupressus; species Cupressus sempervirens. Next base: position 158,550,864 of record CM053788.1, on the reverse strand, counting down.
CTACTAATAGCTGCAGCAAGGTCAGATCTTCTTCTTCCTCTTCTGGCTAATTTTGAGCTAGATTAATTTTGCTAACCTCCACCACTCCCTGCTCACAATGTCGCACACTTCGACATGGCACAGTTTCTCTTCCTTCTTGTTGGCTCTGCTTTACGCCCTGCTTCTACCCCTACAACCATTTCCTTTCTCCTTGGCTTTCATTTTTGTCCTCACTCCATCCCCCCATTCCTCCTTCTATTGCCTCTGGCATTTTTTGCCTCTGCTCTTGCAAATCGGCCATCGGTATTTCACTCATAGCTTAATTCTTCACTCACACTTTTCTTATGCTAACACTTCTTGTTGTTGGGCTTTCATCAAATTCACTCACCTTTTATAGAACCAACAACATTCTCCATCGCTTCCATTACACACTATCCATATCTTCGGAAATAAGCTTCAATACCCGCCATCATAATAGTCATGTCGGCAACTACCTCTATCCTTTCCACACCTCCCCTCCTCTATCATAATAGTATTCTATATACTATTTCTTTCCACTAACTTCTCATCTCATGCTTTTCATCACACTATCTCCTCATCCCTAGATTTTCTTCTACTAATCTTCTCATCTTCATCTTTCCCGCCACTATCCTATCATGCTGAGATTTTGTATGGTAATTCCTTGTAAATACTTTGGTTTGTCCATTGTACTATCCTTGCATGTCCATCCTTCACTTGGTATCATTGTATATCTCTCATCTCTTTGTGTCACTTCTTTCTTGATCAAAAAAAAAAAAATTTTAAAAAATTAATAGTTCTCTTGGTTAGGTGCTTTAGTGAATCCTCATACGAGATCCCTTGTCATCAAAATGTTGTCCTAAATAGTTCTGATTTCCTATTTGATCCTAGTCCTCGATATTACTGATAGATCCTTAAAGGATGTATCCTTCCTCTCGCCTGATCTTGGTCCCTCAGTATTCAATCCTACTGATCTCTTTGGCAAAAGGTTACTTTTTAATGGATTTACATTTTCTTTCGATTTATTTTCTTTTCAAGATTTCACATTTGGTTCTTAAAGTATCTCTTCCAAGTGATTTGGGTTGGTCACTCCTCATGGTCACCACAATCTTTTATAGCATGGTGTGCTATGAATGGGGCAATTCAAGAGCAAGGTTTTGATCAGGTCTTTTTCTTTTTCTTTTCTATTTATGAGTCAGTCAGATATGACCCTTGCATAGTCCAAACATGTGATCACTTGTGGTTATATGGTGCACTTGGAAAATATTGTTTTCTTGTGGGTTACACTGTATCGTGTCCACTTTGATTCTTTTAGAATTTATTTGTGATGTTGGGGCAATCCTTGTGTGTTTGTTTCTTGTCAGTCCTATGTAATATTGGTAAAAAGGCCTTGATGTTCTTAGTAACCTTGGCATATTCCCAATATTCCTATTAAAAATAAGTGCTCAACTACATGGTGGTGCTCCCCTTTGGAACACACACATGTTCAAGCTTCAATGGAATACTTAATACTCCCATCTTATCAAAACATTCCATCCTATCCAAGCATCCTATCCAATTAGTCTTACAATCATAATCTTAGCTCCTTCATCAATCATAATCTTAGCTCCTTCATCAATCATAATCTTAGCTCCTTCATCAATCATAATCTTAGCTCCTTCATCCATCATAATCATAGCTCCTTTATCACTCATAATCTTAGCCCCTTCATCAATCATAATCATAGCTCCTTCATCAATCCTAATCATAGCTCCTTTATCACTCATAATCTTAGCTCCTGCATCAATCATAATCATAGCTCCTACATCAATCATCTTCTTAGTCATCACCAATCATAAATCCTCGAATCATAAATCTCCCCAAATCTCCCATCTTCTAAATCACTTCCTTGGGTTCAATTTAGAAAACCACTCAACCTCCCCACCTCTCCTTGTTGCTAGTGTTCTTCCCCATTAGTTATCCTTGCACCCAAGTTTTTTTCCTCTGTATCATTCTCCCATAGTGATAGTGTGTGCTTCCTTGAACCACCTCTCTTCGCCCCTCTCAGTCCTCCTGCTCACCCTAGATTCTTGTACCTTTCAAGAAGCTACCGGGCCTCACCTTCTCTCCTCACCATCTTCTTGAGGGGGCATCACACAGTCCAATCTTTCCTCTTCTATTCAAGACTGGGGCAATCATGTTGCTTTCAAAGTTTTCTTCATGTCGTCTATCTTCAAACTTCCTTGAAATAGTATTATTCCAACACTATCTCAAAGAGGGGCAAAATGTAGACACCTAAATCTGATTACATCACTTAAGTAATCCTATTTAGTCATCTTCTAAGGCATTGTTAATTAAGTATTTAATATTTAATTAATCTATTTTCATCCCTTATTTAATTAGTTAATTTAATTAACTATAGTCCAATTGATAAAATTAAAAGATCACCCAAAATCAATTTATCAACTAAATCCCTATTCCTCTATTAAATTGAATAAATCCTCAAATCTATTCAATTTAATTCTATATCCCATTTTATTAAATAAATCATTTAATAAAATATCTAAAATCCTAAAAGCCTCCCTAAACCCTATCCTAACCCCTAATCCAACACATTCGCACATAATAACCTCACTTAGCCACCTAACTAACCCATCCCATCAAATCTAAGCCACTTACCCCCTAATCCCCCTCTAATCCAAGCCTAATCCTCTTCTAATCATGTGCACAATCATAAACATGAGTTAAGACTTGCTAACCCAAACCAAAGTCAACAATCTCATTCTCCCCCCAACCATCTCCATTTATGACCCAAGCCAAAGTCAACAATCTCATTCTTCCCCCAACAATCTCCATTTATGACCCAACCATCCCCATTCATGGCTCAACCTCCCTCATTACTCCTTTGATCAACCCATATCCTACCCTCTCACATCCAATCACCCTATGACATGTGTCACCTCCTAATTGGCTTCAAACAAGCACAATCCATGTGCTCCCCTTTGACTGCATCCTAGCCCTCCCTCACCATCTTGTCATCCTTGCATCTTGACCATCCATCCCTCTACCCCTTGGCCTATAAATAGAAGCCTCTCCCTTTACAGACATAATCCACTTTTGAAGAAAAATTATAATGCTATTTTGAGAGCCTAAAAACTACCAAAATACTATTATAATGCTGAAATACCTCCATGAATCCATTGTTGAAACCTTGCTTCATCCACTCCATCCATCCATCTAAAACTTGAGCATACATGTGAGCATACATATCTTAATTAGGGAAAAATCCTTCGTATCATGTGTTATGCCATTAGGAGCCTACCATTCTTGGCTTGCTTCCTTTTGTGGTGATAACCCTTGGTCTTATCTTAAGTGTTAGCTTCCTTAGTATTGTTAATTCTTTCATTTAATAGTTAGTATTCATATTACAACACAAAATTAGGTGATACACTTGGATTTCAATTTTCTTAATTGAATCAATAATTTGAAGGAGTTATTAACTTATTTTAGTGATCATTTGATTTCATTATGAATTTTTCAAAAGTTCCATTACTCACTCCATATAACTATCATGAATGGAAACAAGCAGTTTCTAATTAGTTGATGAGTATTGGATTGCTTAGAATGATTCATAGATAGGATCTAGAACTAGTTATAGGTGTTGCATAAAGAAGGAAATGGTTTGACATAAGGGATAAAGCACTTGGCTCTCTTAGATCTACCATCTCCAATGATTTGCTATATCATATTACATCCTGCACATATCCTCATAATTCTTGGACTACATTGGAAGGAATCTTTGGTAAACCTGATAGAAAATTTAAATTAGAGAAAGAGCTTATAGGTCCAAGTCCATGTGATTTTGACAATATTCAAGACTTTTTCTCTAAGTTCAATTCCATTAGATTGGAGCTTTCTAATTGTGGTATTACTAAAGATAACATGCTATCGATATTATCTATTCTTTCCAAGCTATGTCTTGAATATTCAATCTTTGTTTCCATGTTCTATGGTATTATGAATTCTCTTGGTAGTGCATACAAAATGCCTTCTCTTGATGACTTTGTAGCTCAGCTCACAAGGGAACAAACAAAGTTAGCGCACATGGATCAATTGAAGCCTTCCAAGTATCAAATGTTGGTTGCAAATGACTCCACTCCAAAAGCTCACAAAGGAAAAGGAAACTAACAACACAAGGATCCTAAGCAACATGAAAAAGGTGATGACTCTCCTTCACAACATAGTATTGAATCCAAGTCCTCTTCAAGAGAGGAATCATGTAGAAGAAAGAGAGATGAATGTGCTTGTTGCAAAAATTTAGGATATGATGAGCATAAATGTTTCCATAAGAAGATTGATGAGATCACTCACATTCTTCAAAAGAAAAATATCTAGTTTCCCTCATCAGTGTCTTCTCCTTCTTCTCAATATCAGGCACCTACTACATCTACATCATCTAGAGGAAAAGGAAGAGCACCCATTGCTTCCACACATCTTGAGCAAGGTAAATGGCTTCTTGATTCAGATGCATCACATCATATGGCATCTTCTATGGGTATGTTTTTTTCTATTGAGCCTTGTAATTCTCCACCTATATTGATGGGTAATAATACATACATGAAGGTTTGTGGGAAATGTTCTATTCCTATGGGAGAGGGTACATTTAATGATGATATTTTTGTACCATTCTTGACTACTGATATCATTTCCATTTACTGAATTACTCATGGGGCACAAGGTAAAATTATTGAGTTCACTCATGATTCTGTCTATATTAGGGACATGGAGACTAGATATTTCATAGCTATGGGAGTTGTTGATCATACATCATGCTTATATTCTTTTGCACATTTTGTTGATAATGATGATGATATTTATGATGTACCTAACCCTTTATCAAGGGTGAATAATTCATGTGAGGAGAACATTGGACACTTGAATCATTTTTTTCTTGAGACAAGTGTTGAAATTCCTACTCCTCCACCTCCTACTTCTTTAGACATGAGTTCTACTATTCAACATAATGATCTTTATGCTTTAGATCTTGCAGTGTGTGATGAATTCCTAGATGCTTTTTCAGATGAGTCTCATAATGTAGATTTGGTTAATGCACCTAAGGAGGTTTCTCTTTGAGATACTTCTTCACCTTCTTTGGAGATTGGATTTCCCAACTCTTCATGTTCTCTTAGTTTTTAACATCTCATAGGTCAGCTTGATGGTGTGACAAAATATTTGAGTTTGGAGACACCTATTCAGTCTTCAGAGATGCATACATGGAGACCTTCTTCCTCCTTCCTCACTTTTTACATGGAGTGGCTTCTTCATCATTTGATGTATTTATGCCTTCCTAAGGAGAGACATGTTTTTTGTAGGCATTGGACTATATTTTTCTTGGAGGTAGTTTTCATCTACATTAGAGCTTCTTCATTAGAGGGGGGATATCATGTCTCCTTATTTCCTTCCTATGGGGGTATCATTATTTATATATACACAATTTATGCAATTTTTAGGGGGTCTTGAGTACTCCATCCATCCATGCATCTTGTTTTCATCTCTCTTTTTTTAGGAGAGTTTTTTCCATGAGGTTTTCTCTATTCCTCCACTTTATGAGAGATTACATTTCATGTATTTCATTGCATATTTTACAAGGGTACCTAAAATGTCTTAGTAGCTAGGACCCATCTCGCATTGTGAGTTTAAGTGCATTCCCATAAGTTGCTAAGGGGAGGTGTTGGTGTAATTAAATATTCACTAATTACACTTACTTAAGCTTACTTAAGACAATGCATTGCATAGTAGTTTGTGATTGAGACACTGGAAGTTTGCACCTAAATTAAACACATGGCGTAGGAGAATTCCACTCTAGGTGGTCATAGTTGTTATCTCATTCCACCTTTAGTGTACTTATCACATTATCATCCTCATCATCACACATAATTCATTGCATAATGGAGGATGATCCACCTTTAGTGTACATGTGATTCCACCGTGTGTGAGTGATAGCTCATCTTCTCCTTATCATATTCTCTTATCATCTCTCCTATATAAGGAGACCTATTATGTACATTTCAAATCAATCCGTTGAATGTCAATCAAGTCCATTATCAATAATAGCATTCTTGCATCTTCATGCAATTGTCTTGCCAATCTCTAGTGGAAGTTATCTTGGTCTTTTATTTGATCCTGGGGGTGTTGTAGAGTCACCTAAAACTTTAAAAAATATGAACTAATTCTAGAATATCACTAGATGTGTATGTTTTTCTCTTGAAACTAGACTTGGTCATTTTCCCAATTGGTATTGTTTACACATAGCATTTTTGGGCTTCTTTAGTTTATGAAACACCCTCACTTTATTCATTTTACTAATGTTTATCAAATTGTCAAAATTCACATGACTTAACCTTTTGTGCCATAACAAAACATCTTGTTGTGCAAATAAACATATCTCATTAGATAAATATTGATAAAAATTTTTATCTCTTGTCTGATCACCACCTCTAATTAGCTTAATATTAGGATCATATACCTTGGCCTTTCTGTGATGGAATTCAACTTTGTATCCTAGTTTATTTAGTTGTGAAACACTCAATAGATTATAGTTAAGTCCTTCCATCTAGTAAATATTGTCACACTTGATTTTGTCAGTCATTTGAATAATATCTATTAGGATAAACCACAGATAGAAATAAAAACTACATGCAAATATAAACAATAAAGAAAATAATAGATCACACAAAAATGAACACAAGGCACCAAGATTTAATGTGGTTCACCCAATCCCTGGGCTACATCCACCAAATAACAATTCCAATATTATTACAATCCAGTGATTACAACTTGATTGCAATCTGTAATCCCTTATAGCTCAATACCATCGCAAGAAGCAATTTCACATCACAACATAATGAAAATACCTAACCCTAAACTATTTTATACAAGTATTTTATGTTGTTTTAGGTTTACAACATGTTGACCATATGTACAGTACTTTTCTGATCAGTCACCACAATCTAACAATGTCCCACTTGGGGACTAATCAGGCTCCACACTAAACAAAAATCTCCCACTTGAAGACTGATCTAGGAGCAATACCACTACCACATGAGGCTCCCACTGGATCAAACCACCCTAGACTCTGCTATTCTTTTATTCATGTTTAGTCTAAAAGACCAATTGAAGCTGAAGAGGAGTTCAACTTCTCCCTTATTAAAACCTTTGTCAACATATCTACTGGATTGTCATTTGTATGTATCTTCTCTGGCTTTAACTATCCATCCTCCAAAACTGACCGAATGAAATGGTACCGCAATCTTATGTGTTTAGTTTTAGAATTTAGAGCTAAATTCTTTACAAGATGAATGGCACTCTGACTATTTGTAAACAAATGATAATCCTTTTGAGGATGTCCCAATTCTTCCAAGAAGAACTAAAGCTATATCATCTCCTTGGCTACCTCTGTAGTAGCAACATACTCTGCCTCTGTAGTGGATAGAGCATTAATCTTCTGTAACCTAGAAACCAATCTCATGGCTGCCCCACCAACAGTAAAGACATAACCTATAGTACTCCACCTAGTATCAATATCCCCAGCCAAATCTGAGTCAACATAGCCATGTAAATCAGTAGTAGAGCCCCAAAAGTGTAAACACTTATTGGATATTCCTCTCAAATATCTGAGAATCCATTTGATTGCATTCCAATGCTCAATTCCTAGATGACTCATATACCTGCTAACGACTCCCACTGCATGTGCAACATCTAGTCTAGTGCATACCATAGCATAGATGAAGCTTCCTAAAATTGAAGCATAGGTACCTTGGACATCTTATCCTCCTCTTCTTTTGTCTTAGGACACATCTCCTTAGTCAACTTCAAATGACAAGGTAAAGGTGTGCTGATAGCTTTAGCATTCTCCATACAGAAATGTTGCAACACCACCTCAACATAATTAGCCTGAGATAGCATCAATGTTCTGTACTTCCCATCTCTACAAATCATCATACCAAGGACTTGTTTTGCTACCCCCAAATCCTTCATAGCAAATGCATGTGCTAACTAGCATTTCAACCCCTTAATATGATCTATGTTAGACCCAGCTACAAGCATATCATCAACATTTAAACATAAAATAATGTAGCTATCATCATCTAACCTCTTAAAATAAATACAATAATCTAAATGACACCTATTATAGCCATTCTCATGCATAAACCTGTCAAATTTTAGATACCATTGCCGAGGTGCTTGCTTCAAGCCATATAAACTTTTCTTCAATTTGCACACTAAGTTCTCCTTACCTTTGAGCCCAAATCCCTATGGATGAGCCATATACATTTCTTCATCAAAATCACCATGAAGGAAGGCTATTTTAACATCCATGTGCTCTAAATGCAAATATTTAGTAGCCACAAGACTTGAAATAGTATAGATAGAAGTCATTTTAACAACAGGAGAAAGTATCTCATCAAAGTCAATTCCCTTTTTTTGTGCAAATCCTTTTACAACTAACCTGGCCTTAAATATTTTCTTACCTCTTTCTTCTTCTTTCAACCTGTAAACCCACTTATTCTATAAAGCCTTTTTACTTGTAGGAAACTTGCACAAATCTCATATCTTATTCTTTAGCAAAGAGTCCATTTCATCTTTCATTAAAGACTCCCACTAAATTTTAGTATCCACCTGCACAGCTTCATCATAACTTTCAGGTTCACCAACATCAGTAAGTAAAATAGAATACAAAGAGGGAGAAAATCTTTGTGGAAGTCTAATTTGCCTCATTGACCATCTAACATTCACCGGTGTGTGGGGTATTTGTTGTTGCAATTGTTTCACATCATGAGGAATGGCTAGAACATTAGCTCTTGGAGTATCATCCAACACTACATAATCATCTTCTTTCTTCTCATGTTGCTGCAATAGATCTTTGTACAACACTTTCTCATTGAATATGACATCCTTGCTTCTTACAATTTTATGATTTTCAAAATCCCAAAGCCTATAATCAAATTCATTAATGCCATATCCAACAAAGACACATTTCTTTGATTTAGCTTCTAGCTTGGTTCTATTTTCAAAGTCTATATGAGAAAATGCTTCACAACCAAAGGTCTTGAGAAAAGAATAACTTACCTTCTTACTAGTCCATGCCTCCTCTGGAATACCACAACCCAAAGGAGTAGAGGGACCTCTATTAATAAAATATAAGTATTATTGATAGCTTCCACCCACATTTATAAGGGCAACCCAACATGCAACCTCATGCTCCTTGCATGCTCCATTATAGTCCTGTTCATGCGTTTAGCCACTCAATTTTTCTGTGGAGTCTTTGGAACAATTTTTTGTCTACAAATACCATTAGTGGAGCAATAATCTTCAAATTAATGATACAATACTCACCACCATTATCAGATCTGAGACATTTTAATTTCCTACCAGTCTCATTTTCAACCAAGCATTTCCATTTCTTAAAAGTTTGAAATACATCAGATTTCTATCTAAGAAAATAAACCCATACTTTTCTAGTTGTGTAATCAATAAATGTAACATAATAATTAGAGCCACCAAAGGAAGATACTTGAGTTGGTCCCCATACATCTACATGCACAAGATCTAATTTCTCATTTTTGTTTTCCTTCCCAGCCTTTACAAAACTCACTCTCTTTTGTTTTCCATACACAAAACTTTCACAGAAGTCCATATTAACACATTTTAGACCTAGTAAAACTTTCTTTGAATGAAGTACTTTCATACCTTTTTAACTCATGTGCCCAAGTTTGTTGTGCCACAATGTTGTATCAAAATATACAACAGCTATTTGTTCTCCCTACTCAACTTTAGCAACTATTACTAAACATTCATTTTTCTCTGAAACAATCAAAGTAGAAGGAACAATATGACCTGTACAAAGATATAAGGTGCCTACTTTCACACCTTTTTCTACTACAAGGGAACCTTTTGAAACCTTCCAATTTTTATCATTAAAAGTAACTACACAACCCTCATCACCGAGTTGCCCTGCTAAAATTAAATTCCTACTCAACCTTGGAACATGTCTTACCTCATGTAGTAGCCAATGATTCTCATTTGTCAACTTAATCTTAATTTTTCCCTTTCCAAAAATTTGACAAGGTTCATTATCCCCAAAAAAAAAGCCCATAATCCCCTTGGACACAATCAATGAAATAACCTCTATGAGGTGTAGCATGAAATGAAGCACCAAAATCTAAAACCCATGAATCATCAACATTTTCTAAAGACAGAAGCAAAGCATCCTCTTTGCATTTGTTACTCACCACATTTGCCTCCTTATCTCCATCTGATTTATCTCCCTCATTTTTCTTTCAATTCGAGCAATCCTTCTTTTTATGACCTGGTTTGCCACAGTACCAATAGTTGTTTGGTCCTGAGACCTCTTTCCCTTTGACTTTCCTCTTGATTTCTCATGAATTCTAGAGTTATTTCCTCTCTTAGTTTTTTTACCCCTGCTTTGTGCATTCAAAGCACTTCCTAATGTAGATCCACCTAAGGATTTCCTATAATTTTTTTCAATCAAAACAACACCGATCACATCTTCACATTTTAGGGTACTAGATCTAGGAACAGAATTACTCATAGCCTTTACCAAACCATTCTAGCTTTCAAGCAAAGAACACAAAATCAAGATAGCCCTAATTTCTTCATCAAAATTGATACCCACAGAAGATAATTGACTAGAAATAGTATTAAACTCATTTAAATGATCTACAACAGATCCACCTTCTGCCATTTTCATATTAAATAAATGCTTCATGAGAAATACCTTGTTTGAAGTGGAGGGCTTTTCATATAGTGTCACTAGGATTTTCATGAACTCTTCTGTCATCTTTTCTTTTGTAATATTAAATGCCACTGATGGTGCCAGGCATAACCAAATGCTTCCAAGTACCTTTCTATCCGAAAGATCCCATTCATCATTTGACATAGTTTCCTAATTCTTGGCCTTGACAACCAATGGCTTCCATAAATCCTTCTGATACAAATAATCTTTCATTTTCATCTTCCATAACTAGAAGTTCTGCCCATTAAACCTATCAACCCTCAGCTTACCCTCATCTGCCATTGCTCCCACTCAACCATGAGACTCTCACTCAACTATTAAACTTCCTTGTACATGATAACTAAAAAACAACTAGGATCTGATACCACTTGTTAGGATAAACCACAGACATAAATAAAAACTACATGCAAATATAACCAATAACAGAAAATAATAGATCACACAGAAATGAACACAAAGCACCAAGATTTAACGTGGTTCACCCAATCCCTGGGCTATGTCCACCAAATAGCAAGTCCAATATTATTACAATCCAATGATTACAACCTGATTACAATCCGTAATCCTTTATAGCTCAATACCGCCATAATAAGAAATTTCGCATCACAACATAATGAAAATACCTTACCATAAACCATTTTATACAAGTATTTTATGCCATTTTAGGGTTACAACATGTCGGCCATATGTCAGACACAACATCGGCTACAACCCAAATAATTTATCAAGTATGTACACTACTTTCCTGATCAATCACCGCAATATAACAATACCTTTACCTTTTATAATACATGGAATATCATTACCAAATTTAACACATCTACCATTTTATGGTCCAATATTCTCAAATTTTTTTATCACCAATCATATGATTAGAGCAACTACTATTAATTATCCATTTGTCACTTTTGTTCACATAAGAAATTAAGGCATTTTTCTCATCTTCATCAGAACATTCATTCATAGAAACATAGAAAACTTCATTATCATTACTTTTAAATTTAGTGTTAGTTTCTTCTTCAACAATATAATAAGACTTCTTACCTTTTTCATCCTTGTTCTTCGTGTAGTCTCAACCATCTCTCCTTCCTTTGTACTTGCTTTCCTTTCTTTCATCATTGTCTTCTCTATCAAGATATCTAGCAACAATATGACCAACCTTTTTGCATGAAAAATAAATAAAATATAATTTACCTTTGTATTTACCTTTTTTTCTTTCAAATATTTTTGCAATAAGTGGTTCAAGTTCATCAAGCTCATCATCAAAATGGTCACTATCACTCTTCACATGTTTTCCTTTTCTTTTGCTAAGAACCAATTGTGACTTAAAAGAAGATTCAATAGTAGCATGTGTGTAGTTATAAAATTTAGACATCTCAAAAGAAGTAAGTCTACCAAGTACACCTTCTAAAGTCAAAGTATTACCTAGAGTGAATCTCAACTCTTTTGATTTCTCCATTTGTACTTCAAATAGCATTGAAAACTTCTTTGACTCTTGTGCAATATTGTACTATATTCTTGCCTTCCATCATTCTTATTTCATTAAATTATCCTCTCAAGCTCTCTGACCTAGCTCTTACAACATTGTCATCTCCTCCATATATGGTTTTTAGTTTGTCCCATCTCTTCTTTGCACTATCACATTCTTTTATATGATCAAACTCAACATCTCTTAGGGATGATACAATCTCCAACATTGCCTCATCATTTTTTTCCATCTAGGAAAGTTCTCCTTCTTTAGCTTTGGTACCTCCCTTTTGTGAGGCATGATCTCTAGCTTCAAGTACCTTCAAACTTCTCTTTATAGGCATAAAGATTTGATACCAATTGTTAGAATGTTTAGAATAATAGAGAGGGGGGGAGGGGGAGAGGGGGGAGCGGTGGATACATTACTCAAGGTCCATAAGTAACATTTGAACAATCAAAACATTAAACATCATATTGTTGGAAATCTGATTGAAAAGCTCATTATTGAAGATCAAAAAAAGGAGATTGTTGCAAAGAAGGAAGAGTGTTTTTAAAAGAATTTTTTCAATCATTGTTTTGTCATTGATGTCAAACCTGCTACTTGTAAGAATGAAATTTGCATATAAGATCCAAGTACTATCACTTAGTTGATTGATGAAGAGGATTTGATCAACAAGATGTAACAAGAGCACCTAAGGAAAAGGTTGAGTTATGATGTTTTAATGAAGTGCAAGGATCAGTTAAGACAGTGGTTAAATAATATATTGATAACATACTTAAAGATATAGAGGTTGGTCACACTTAGAAACATTGGATGAAGAATTTGTAAGAAGGTTGATTGCAAAGCTTAAACTAAGATCATTAGTGGGTGTCAAGCAAGTTAGTTGAAGCTGAGCAAATTCTTAGTTGGAATTGAGTAACAGAAAATTTTTGTGTGTGCTGAGTGATCTTTAGGTGCCGAGTAAAGTTCAAGTGCCGAGCATTAGGAAAATCTTAGTTGGTGTCGAGTGTTCTTCAAGTGCTAAGCATCAGGAAAAACATAGTTGATGCCGAGTAACATAGTATGTGCCGAGCACCAGTATTTCAATAGTGTCAAGCTACTGCATTATTTCAAATGATGAAGATTTACCAAATCTAAGCTAACAAAGTGGTTACCTTGAATTTTTTGAATGATTTGGAAGATAAGGATGATGAGCTGGTGGCACAAAATTCTATATAAACCATTTTTAGGGAAATCCAAGAGGATTATTCAAGAAGTTTCTAGAGGAAACAAAATATGGGTTAGATGCAATGAATTTTACCTAATCCATACAAATTAATATTAAAGAATGGAAGAATCGAGCAAGAAAAGGAACTCCAAGACTTCTATTTAAGGAGTCATAAACCAAGAAGAAAATGTAGCTACTGATGCTGCTATTGCAAAGACCCAAATCTACGAAGTGGTTAGAAGGGTGTTAAGGAGAAGACATCTAGGAGAAGGAAGAGTGCAGAGGCTCTACTTTTATAAGTGGTCATGAAGAGATGATTACACTAGTACATTGAGCATAGAGACTCAAGGAGAATAATCTTGAAAAGAGGCCAAGCTATTAGAGTTATAGAGATTGAAGGCTAGGCAATGGTATGAGCTGAAAAGTGATCTGAGATCTACAAGGTAAGTTGTATGTTATAGTCAAGTCAAAGATTTTCTAATACTTTCTAGAAATTGTATCAGATATGGAAAAATCCTATGGATTTAGGTTGGCCTAAAAACCATTTGTAAATCTTTTAACAGGGTGGCATTCCAAGTGAATGTTCTAAAGTTCTCTAACCAGGCCCACTTCTAAAAGGTGGTTAAATCCTCTAATAAGGTCACATTTAACAATGTGTTGTAAGCCTTTAACAAGGTAGGCATTTCAAAGGGCATTACTTTAGAAGAGTGAGAATTAAGTAGCATGTTACTAGTGGTTTTTTCCAAATTGAATTTCCATGTAAACATTGTTATGTGTTGATCTTCTATGTGTTATGCTTGCATGTTGATCTATAGTAACCTGCTAGTTATAAAAGTTAAAGCCTGGATGAATGAATGAATAAATGGGCTCACTATACTTAGTCAAAAGTTTGAATAGGACACTTGGACCTTGAATAACTCATTCACACCCCCACCCCCCTCAGTTATTCTAAAGCATTTCTAACAATTTGTATCAAATCCATCTGCTGATATAGTTTCAAGGTACTAGAAGCAAGAAGATCAAGATGTCCAAGAGAGAAGTTCCCAAGCTCAACAAAGACAACTTTTTTGCATGGTAGAGTCTAATGAAATTGCACCCATGATCAATAGGTGACTATGCAAGAACTTCAATTAGAACAGAACATGTAAATCCAAGAGGACCTCTTATTGCAGATGATTTGAACAAAAAGGTTCACAATCAACCAATGTTGGAGATTGCCTCTACACTTAATTATCTAGAATATGATGTTATTAAAGATTGTGACACTGCATTCAAGATGTCGAAAGCCTTATCAGATATCTATGGAGGAGATTAGAATGTCCAGAGAGAAAAAAGAGAAAGCCTAACAGGGAAGTTTGATGACATGAAAATGGAGGAAGGTGAAAATGTTGCTCAATATGTTGCAAGAATGAAAGAAGTGGTAAGTGCAATAAGGAGTCTAAGTGGTCAATTGGAAGAAGAAATGTCATTAGCAGATACTTAAAAACTTTACTCCCTATCCAAGAGCTAAGGTGTGTACAAGGAAACACACTAACCTTTGAAGGAATAGTGGGAAGACTTACTGCATTTGAATTATCCAATTTTGATAACTACAGACTTGAAAAACTTGAATCTACTTTCAAGACCAAAATGACAATAAAAGACACTAAGGAAGAGACATCAAGCAAGAAGAGAAGAAAAAGAAAGCATGCATCCACATATAGCAGCGTAGATGAGAAAGATATGGAACAGTTAGAAGCACTACTGGCTAGCAGATTCCATAGAGGCAAAGGTAAATTCAAAGGTAAGCTCCCTATCATAGGTTTCAATTGCAATGAAGTAGGTCATATTGCTACAAGATGTACATAGAAGAATAACTACAAAGAAGGAAACAAGCACAAGAACAAGAGAGAAGATGATAGCAAGGACTACAAGGAGAAAGGCAATAGATGCTACATTATTGAAGAAGACTCTAATGAGAATGATGATAAAGTAGTCTATGTGGCCATGAAGGATGAATCAAATAAAGATGAAGATGAAACAACAACATTGGCTACTTGTGTGAATAAGAATGACAAGTGGATCATAGATAGTGGATGCTTACATCACATGATAGGAGATAAAAGTAAGTTCATTACCTTTTCTCAATATGATGAAAATAGTGTTAGATTTGGTAATGATACTCCATGTCAAATCAAAGGAAAAGGCTCTATTAAAATCATAGAGAAAATTTCATGTGATAATGCATACTATGTTGAAGGATTGAACTACAACTTGTTGAGTGTATCACAATTAAGAAATGTAGGTTGCAAAGTTGAATTTGGAAACAAAAATGCTAAAATCTATGACACTGATGGAAATCTAATAAGAAAAGGTGAACAAACTAGGGGTGATCTATTTTACCTAGATATGGGAGATGCAACATGTCTTGTTTTTAGACTTGATGATGTGTGGTTGTGGCATAAAAGGCTATGTCATGTTAACTTTAATAATATGATCAACATTAGCAAAAAGAACAAAGTTAGAGGATTACCAAAATTAAAGAAACCTGAAAATACAATGTGCAAACAATGTAAACTAGGGAAGATGACTAAGTCTAGCTTGAAAAGGAAAATATAAACTTCCAAAGAAGTACTGGAGTTAGTCCATACAAACTTATGTGGTCCAATAGAAGTGCAAAGTTACCTAAGAGATAGATACATAATGCTATTTGTAGATGATTATTCTAGGATGATGACTACTATGTTTTTAAAAAAAAATTTGATGCATTTCAAATGTTCAAGTGGTATTTAGCTAGATTTGAGAAGGAAATAGGAAAGAATCCGAAGTGCCTAAGGTTATATAGAGGAGGTGAGTTTACATCAAAAGAATTTGAAATATTCTGCAATGACAAAGGTATTAAAAGGCAAACATTAGCACCAAGAAATCCACCATAGTATGGTATTGCTAAAAGAAGGAATAGGTCAGTGATTGATTGTGCTAGAACCTTGATGATGGAGAAAAATGTTGCACTAAAGTACTGAAGAGAAGCTATAAGCATTGTAGTCTACACACTGAATAGAGTACAAGTCAAGAAAGGTACAAATGCAACACTCTTTGAATTATGGTATGGTCACTCACCTAATGTTAAACATTTCAAAGTATTTGGTTGTAAATGCTATATTCTTAAAGATACTAGAAATGGAAAGTTTGATGCAAAAAGTGATGTAAGGCATATTCCTTGGATACTCCACTAGAAGAAACCCATATAAGTCTTTGAACGCTAACACTAACAAGATTGTGGAGAGTGCAAATGTAAATTTTGATGAGCATGCAGAAGTCCAAGTTAATGAGTTCAAGCAATTAGAGGATTATAGATCCTTTATATATTTCTATGAAGGAATAACTGTTGAAGACAATGCTACAAATCAAGTTGAGAATCAACAAAAAAATTCAGTTACTGCTGAGTCACAGCTAGTAAATACCAAGCTGCATTTAGAAGCTAAGCTATAGAATGTAGAAAATGCACATTCTGATTTTGAAAATAGTCTACATGAGAGGAATGATGAAGTGCCAGATGAAGAAAAACAAAATGACTTTGAAGCTGAAGGATCAAACATGGAAAGAAGGATAGAACCAAGGTTAGCCAAGTATGTGAGAAGATATTACCCAACATAACAAATCATTAGAGAAAAGGATGTCAAACCAATGACAAGGAATAGACTGAGGAATGAATCATGTCTACTAAGCAAGGTTGAACCTAAAATAGTGAAAGATGCACAACAAGATGATATTTGTATAAAGCCATGGAAGAGGAGATAGATCAAATTGAGAAGAACAAAACATGGACCCTAGTTCCAAGACCAGATGATAAGAATGTGATTGGTACCAAATGGGTGTTTAGAAACAAACTCGATGAGAATGGTGATATAACAAGGAACAAAGCCAAACTAGTTTGCAAGGGCTATGCACAAGAAGAAGGACTAGATTATGGAGAAACATTTGCCCCTATTGCCAGAATGGAAGGAGTAAGAACATTGATCACATATGCTGCATATAAAGGTTTCAAAGTCTACCAAATGGATGTTAAGTCTAATTTTTTGAATGGTATACTAGAAGAGGAAGTCTAGATAGAAAACTTAGAGGGATTTTTTTATGAGAAGAACAAGGACATGGTCTACAAACTACACAAGGAACTTTATGGATTGAAGTAAGCACATAGAGCATGGTATGAGAGATTGCACAAATATCTTGCGAAGATGGGATTTGAGAGAATAGATGACAAAAACAACTTGTATATCAAAGCTGAAAAAGGTAAAGACATTTTGATATCAGAAATCTTTGTTGATGATATAATATTTGGGGGAAAAGAAGTTCCATGCAAAGATTTTGCTGATCAAATGAAGCATGAGTTTGAGATGTCAATGTTTGGAGAAATAAAATTCTTTGTTGGATTACAAGTACATAAATTCAAGCATGGCATATTTGTGACCCAATCCAAATATATCAAAGAGATACTCAAGACATTTGGATTAGAAGATTCACAACTAGTTAGTAAACCAATGACAATAGGACATAAGCTATCCAAGAATGATGAATCAGCTGAAGTGAATCAAATATTGTATAGATCAATGATTGGAAAGTTGCAATATGTTGTACATAGTAGACTAGACATTGCATTAGCTATTGGAATAGTGGCAATATTTTTTGCAAATTCAAGAGAAAATCACTTAATGGTAGTAAAGAGAATATTGAGATATTTGAAAGGAACTTATGACTTTGGTTTGTACTACAAGAGGAGTGAAAAATTTGAACTCAAAGCCTACACTGATGTAGATTGGGGAGGTAACATTGATGATAGGAAAAGTACCAGTGGAGGATCACTTTTCTTGGGAAAGAGGTTGATTACATGGACCAGCAAAAAAAAAAGTTGTACCTCACAGTCCACTGCAGAAGCTGAATATGTTGCAGCTACTATAAATTGCACCAATATTATATGGATCAAACATTTGTTGCAAGGTATTAAAGAAGAGGTATATGAGGTTGTGATACTTTATTGTGATAATACAAGTGCTATCAACATATCAAAGAACCCTGTAATGCATGCTAAAATTAAGCACATTGCAATCAAGTATCACTATGTAAGAGAGTTGGTGGAAGACAAACAAGTGAAGATGGAATAGATAAGCTCAAAAGAATAGATTGCTAACACCTTCCCAAAGGCACTACCTAAAGATGCTTTTGAGTATCTTAGAGGTAAGTTAGGGGTGATACCCCTAGCTAAGGCTACTTGAAGCAAAAGCAAGACTGCCCTGCATCAAATGAGCTGATTGTTGAAAATTTTACACATTGATGCAGAGGATGTTTACTTTAGGATTCATGCCTAAAGTAATAGATGTGCTGAAGTTCCAAATAAATCACAAGCAAGGTGACAGATGGAAAAATTGAATGAACTTGTAAAAGCTACACCTCCATGATAGCATGCTAATATGTCTTTGGCATTGTTGTCAAAGAGGGAGAAATAGTAAAAAACTTATCAAAAATTGTTGAAGATAAAGAATGAAGATAGAGGGAGAAGTTGACCAAAATAATCAAAGGTTGATTAGAACAACAAAAGATGAGCAATACAGAGGGAGAAAAAAATGACAAGGTTACAACAACAACAAGGGGAGAAGGAGAAATGAAGCAATCAAGATAGTAGAAGGAGATGAGAATTTACAATTTACTTTTTTTGGCATTTGACTTACTTTTCTAACCTAGATAGCTTGTGGTTGAATAGTTTAGTTTGATGGTTGATTAGTTTGGTTTGCCATCAATGCCAAAGAGGGAGATTGTTGAAAATATGATTGAAAAGCTCATTGTTGAAGATAAAAAAGAGGAGATTGTTGCAAAGAAGGAAGATTTTTGTTAAAAGAATGTTTTCAATCATTGTTTTATCATTGATGTCAAACCTACTATTTGTGGGAATGATATTTTCTTATAAGATCCAAGTACTATCACTTAGTTGATTGATGAAGAGGATTTGATCAACAAGATGTAACAAGAGCACCTAAGGGAAAGGTTGAGTTATGATGTTGTAATGAAGTGCAAGGATAGTTAAGACAATGGTTAAATGATGTATTGGTAATATACTTAAAGATACAGAGGCTGGTCACACTTAGAAACATTGGATAAAGAAGTTGTAACAAGGTTGATTACAAAGCTTAAACTAAGATCATTAGTGGGTGTTGAGCAAGTTAGTTGAAGCCGAGCCAATTCTCAGTTAGAGCTGAGTAATAGAAAATTCTAGTGTGTGTTGAGTGATCTTTAGGTGCCAAGTGAAGTTCAAGTGCCGAGCATTAGGGAAATCTTAGCTGGTGCCGAGTGATCTTCAAGTGCCGAGCATCAGGAAAAGCAAAGTTGATGCTGAGTAACTCAGTATGTGCCAAGCACTAGTATTTCAATAGTGCCAAGCTACTACATTATTTCAAATGATGAAGATTTTCCAAATTTGAGTCGAAAAATTGGTTACCTTGAATTTTGTGAATGAGTTGGAAGATAAGGATGATGAGCTAGTGGCACAAAATTCTATATAAACTATTTTTAGGTAAATCCAAGAAGATTATTTAAGAAGTTTCTAGAGGAAACAAAATATGGGTTAGATACAATGAATCCTACCTAATCCATATGAACTAAAATTAAAGAATGGAAGAATCAAGTGGGAAAAGGAACTCTAAGTCTTCTATTTAAGGAGTCATAGACCAAGAAAACAATGTAGCTACTGATGCTGCTATTGCAAAGAGCCAAATCTACAAAGTGGTTAGAAGGGTGTCATGGAGAAGACATCTAGGAAAAAGAAGAGTATAGAGGCTTTTCTTCTACAAGTGGTCATGAAGAGATGATTGCACTAGTACGTTGAGCATGGAGATTCAAAGAGACTAAGCTTGAAAAGAGGCCAAGCTGTTAGAGTTGTAGAGATTAAAGGCCAAGCAATGGTATGAGCTGAAAAGTGATCTGAGATCTACAAAATAAGTTGTATGTTATAATTAGGTCAAAGATTTTCTAATACTCTCTAGCAATTGTATTAGATATGGAAAAATCCTATGGACTTAGGTTGGGCTAACAACCATTTGTAAATCCTTTAACAGGGTGGCATTCCAAGTGAATGTTCTAAAGTCCTCTAACCAGGCCTACTTCTAATAGGGTGATTAAATCCTCTAACTTGTCTAATTTAATAGTGTGTTGTAAGCATTTAATAGGGTAGGCCTTTCATAGGGAATCACTTCAGAAGAGTGAGAATTGAGTAACATGTTATTGGTGGTTTTTCCCAAATTGAGTTTTCATGTAAATCATTGTCTTATGTGTTGATCTTCTATTTTTTATGCTTGCATGTTGATCTACAGTAACTTGCTAGTTATAAAAGTTAAAGCCTAGATGAATGAATGAATGAATGGGCTCACTATACTTAGTGAATAGTTTGAATAGGACATTTGGACTTTGAATAACTGATTCACCCCCCCCTTTATTTTACTCTAAAGAATTTCTAACATATATGCTTTGTTAATCCTATTGTAGCTCGATCTTGTAAGGAAACTTGGCAATAAAGAATATAACCATTTCCACATAACCCATAATAAATCTAAAATAAACACAGAATTAAAATCCACATGCAAGAGAATAGACAACATACCCACAAAAATTGTGACACAAGATATACCCTGGGAAACCCTCATTGAGGGAAAAAAACCCAGCCTCCAAAAGCATCCATCACCATGTATTATTCAGCAAAAATACCATTTCCATACAACCATGGAAACCTTCATGGCCATAGCCACAACCGAGCAAACTATGTGAACAAGCATGAATCCACACATCCCATGCCATGCTTTCAACCTTCACAAATGCTCCCTTGGCTAACCTGTCAAGCCTTGTCTCGCTCGACTCTTGCCTTTTGTCTTCTCCTTGTCACTCTTACTCTCTAATCTCTCTCTACAACAACTACCCTTGTGGCTACTTATATAGTAGCAAGTCCCACAAAACCACCAAGTGGTATTACATAAACCATGTGCTAAAACCATGTGCTACCTAACCCACTGACCTCACATTTAATATTGGGCATTTAATTCTTTTCCCCAATATTAAATAATTACACCAAATATTATCACAATGTTACAATACAACTTATCAAGAATATTCTATGGGAATCATTATATGTTGCACATCCATCATTACATAATAAAAATAAAATAATAAAATAACAATATTATGCAATGTGTGCAACACCCATTATCTCAACAATCTCCCACTTTTTGTATACATTGCATAAGGTCAATCCGTAGCCACATAAATGAACAAGGGAACAATCCCTCCCAGCATATCCACCATCATGGATTAAAATACAGCAAGTGCTCCATCCTAGTATCCACAAAAAAATCAAAGTATCCAGCATCTCAAACATGAATGATCTCACCTCCTATTATGCCACTCCCACTGGACATACATAGAAGCCATCCAAAGAGAAAACCACCCAACCTGTCGCATTAGAAGATCATAAAATCCTGTACCAACTGAAATTCCAAGCACAAAAACTTGATCCAAAGGTAATCACATGTATCCATAGTTGTCAAAATATCCATAGCTGAAATAGCACCCACAGCAAAGTGCCAAACCCATCCAACTATCCATACCTCAAAGGTATAACAAGTGAATCTCATATCACCGACATATCCAATCTATAACCTGCAATCACAAGCCTCAAGAGCAATACCTGCCACATATATACCAAGAAGCTCCCACTGCAAAAGATAATGTCAACTCTATAACCAATCCACTCACAACATCTCAAAGAAGTGAATCCATGTAGTATCAAGGACATCCACAATATATAAACTGATATCCTACAAGAAAAAATTCTCATAACAAGTCTCCAATAGTCTCCAAATTCTCCACAACCAACAAAGGAAAGAGATAAAAGAATAACCATGTCATCTCTCACATGACATACATGAGCACAAACCAGTGATCACAATATCTAACTAATCTCAAATCCAATGTAGGCAAAACTAAACATCCAGGAAGATAACCAAGACCAAAGAAACCATGCAAATCATAACCTGTATCATGTCCTTCTACACACACCTCTAGATGTAAACTGTGCAAGTATGATCTCCTCCATAAAACCCCAACAAGAAGCCTCAACAACATCCAAACCATACCACATAACTAATCATGGATGTAAGCCTCTCACAAGAAGATCAAACTCAATAAACCCATTCCTAAACCAAGGAATAACCATTCCTAATCCAAGGAAAATGCCCAATATAAAACCATCTCCCAAACTCAACCAGCATAACAACATATGCACATGGAGATAACCAATGCTAAACCATCTCTCAAATGAATCCTCCAGAACTAACTCATGTACCATAGCTCAAGATCCATATCCATGAAAGACAAGAATAAATATAATGCAACTGAGAGAAACAATGGGCTATACCTCTCAAGTAGCAAACCGCCGAGTAGACCAAGAGTGGGGAATGAGAATGCTCATCAAGATACCCAAGTCTCCAACCAAGACTCATCTAAGAACAATCTCCTCTCAAGTACATATCAGGTGACTGCCCCTTGGACTTCTTGCTAAAACCATCAACCGTCCCAACAAATACTTCTCTAATCCAAGAGAAATCAGTGTCACCACCATCTCTAAGTATCCATGAGCACCTGTAACCAATCAATCCATGCCAACTCTAAATGCAACATAGCAATATCATGAAGTATCCATCTTATGATCAGTGTACTCAATACCAAGAAACTAAACCAAGATCAATGTCAAAGTTCCAACCATGGCCTCAGGAACATAAACATGACAATATGATCTTACCATCTCAACTAAAGAGATAACATGCTCCATATGAACACACCATAACATGTCACAACTCTAAACGTGTATCAAGAGTATACCATGACATAATAATGAAACCATCCTTACACCAAGGATAACATGCCAAATAAAAGTATAAACCACACCTTTGCCAAGAACCTTGTGAGTCCTCAAGATGCAACCATCTCCACACACCATGAAGAAAACCATCTCCACATACCAGGAAGAACTATCTCCACATACCATGAAGATAACCAAGAACTCCATGAGTCCTCAAGACCTAACCATCTTCACACACCATGAAGATAACAAGTGCACCATGCAAATGTCAAAGACGCTTCTGCAGTAATAGGATCTAAGACAAACCTCCAACATCTGCAAACACTCAATAAATATATCAATGCCAATAAAACTCCCACTCAACCGTGGTACCAAGTCACCTATGGCATCATAAAATCCATCCTCTCCAAACCAAGAAGATATAAACCAAACCAGGAACTAATCCTGCACTATCACCGCATCACTATCACAAGCTTCTACTAAACCGTGTATCCAATCTATCCATGACATAATGATGAAAAACCATCTTCTAACCATGAGAATCAACCAAGGTATCAAACCATCAAAGAACTCAAAGTGCACATCATGAGCTCCTCAAAAGAAACCAAATAACTAAGATCCTCAACCACGAAGATATACCACCATAACCAAATCAAAAAATCCAAGCTAATGAACATCAAGGATGTACCTGTATAACCAATCATGTCATGCCAAAATTCATGACACCATGATCACATCCATGAACCGAGCACCAAGCTCTCAATATGTCCAACCTGTCAGCATAAAATAGTCAACCACAATCCTCCACCATGACTATACCTGGTAACAACATCTCATCCCTTCTACATGAAGATAAAATCATAAAATCATGTGACTTAGGGCATAGACAACCCAAATCCAAGCCACCAATTCGAATATGCATCAATAATGAAAGATCAATGGGCAAAGACAACCCATAACCAAGCTATAAATGCAACCTGTAAGTATAGACCGCTTACAACACTGCGCAACTTGTAGACCCAACAAGTCATCATGCATATCCAAATCAAACACTGATAACTATATCATCATGAGACCAATCTGAAATATGAACTGAGTATACAATGACATCAAATCTTAAATCTCCAATGCCATAAACTCATAATGTTACCATAGTCAAAATATACCTATGAACTATTTAGATCAGTATATCAACAAATAAATCATGCCAAACCTGCACCTAATCTAAACCAATGTGTAGAGCTCTCCAAGAGCTTTCCATTGACTACTTGAAGTCCAAAATCTGACTCCGTATGCCCAAGTTATGCCCTAATCCGTGCTCAAAATAAACAACATCTGACTTTAGGGCTCTCAAAACCTGACAAAATTTCAAAATCATAAAACCAAACCTACACCATGTTGTAGTGCTCTGAATTAGCTTTCCAAGGCCTATAAGAACTCTGAAATTTGATATTCTGAGAGAAAGTTATGGCCATTTTACTAAGATAGTATTTTTACCATTTTCAGTACGATTTTTCATTTTAAATTTTTTCAGTGACGAAAATTTCGACGGGATTAAATTTGACGGCCATCATGGGCTGCAACCAAAAAACTCTTTCATTTCCTCTTAACATGGCCAAACTAGGGCATATTATATATCAAATTTTATGGAAATGTCAACCCGGATCCAATGGTGAGGTCTATTTTTACCCAAGAGGTCATTTTTGCAAGCTACCCCCAAAACCCTCATTTTAAATGAAACATCCGAAAAATATTTTTGTCCAACAATTTCACATGCCCAAATTCTTTAACATCCCATCATAACAACAAATCCAAAACTCTCAGATCTGCAATAAATCATTCATATATCTTGCCCTTTTCTTTTATCCTCTCATGCATTCCCATGGATTCAATCTAGGGTTACAATAATAAAACCATAGCTCTGATACCACTTGTAAGGAAACTTGGCAATAAAGAATATAACCGTTTCCACATAACCCATAATAAATCTAAAATAAACATGGAATTAAAATCCACATGCAAGAGAATAGACAACATACCCACAAAAATTGTGACACAAGATATACCCTGGGAAACCCTCATTGAGGGAAAAAACCCAGCCTCCAAAAGCATCCATCACCATGTATTATTCAGCAAAAATACCATTGCCATACAACCATGGAAGCCTTCATGGCCATAGCCACAACCGAGAAAACTATGTGAACAAGCATGAATCCACACATCCCATGCCATGCTTTCAACCTTCACAAATGCTCCCTTGGCTAACCTGTCAAGCCTTGTCCCGCTCGACTCTTGCCTTTTGTCTTCTCCTTGTCACTCTTACTCTCTCATCTCTCTCTACAACAACTACCCTTGTGGCTACTTATATAGTAGCAAGTCCCACAAAACCACCAAGTGGTATTACATAAACCATGTGCTAAAACCATGTGCTACCTAACCCACTGACCCCACATTTAATATTGGGCATTTAATTCTTTTCCCCAATATTAAATAATTACATCAAATATTATCACAATGTTACAATACAACTCATCAAGAATATTCTATGGGAATCTTTACATGTTGCACGTCCATCATTACATAATAAAAATAAAATAATAAAATAACAATATTATGCAATGTGTGCAACACCCATTATCTCAACAGATCTCTACTAAATAGTGATAAATAAAATTACTAGTAGCTTACTACCCTATTATAAAAAACTTTTGTAAATGTAAAAATGTAAATGAAAAACACCATAAAACATTCAACACATGTTTAACACTAGAATTTTATGGGGAAACCTAATTTGGGAAAAACCACCAACAACATGTCACCACTTTTTCACTCTTTCTAAGTGAGCTCTGGTAGGAGTCGACACTATTAAAGGTTACAATACACACTATTAAATGTGACCTGGTTAGAGGATTTAATCATTGTGTTAGGAGTGGCCTTGTTAGAAGACATTGATCATTCAATTTAGAATTTTACCTTGCTAAAAGATTTAAATAGACTGTTAAGTCCTTCAATGAATATTAGGTCAACCTTTCATTAAAATTATTTCAATAAAAACTACTCATAATTATTAGAAATAAAACAATAGATTTTGATCTATATGATTACAACTCATTTTGTAGTTTTAGATCTCTATTTGATTCATGTATTGATTCCTTGATAAGTCTTCCTTGTCAATTTTGTCCCTTATTCTCTTGGCAACCCCTCAAGAAACCATCATTCTTCACATCAAACTTAAGCTTTCTACTTAGATTCACTTATCAACTTTTAGTAGCATCTATGCAAGCATTTCTTTCTATTTCTTCTCTCTCACACTCACACTCTCATTGACTCTATTCCTCTTTAAATAAGTAATTCTACCTTTGTCATTTTTCATAATTACCATAGATCTTATGGTTTATGATTTGATTCATCAAGTTCAATGTATCTATCCATCTTCTTCTTTTATAGAAACTTCTCTTCAAATTCTTTCATTAGGTATAATACTTTATCCTCTCCTTGAATTGAATGATCCAACTCATCAATCTTATCTTCAACATGGTTTCCATATCCAAAGAAATCAACTAAGTTAGATGGAAATCATGATTCTTCAAATGCATTCAAAATACTACCACTCAGCCATAACTAATTGTTGGCACTTGGTCACCACTAAATTTATTGGCTATTGTAGAGATTGGCATCAACACTATGACTTGGTTGATACTGATGCTTGGTCAACACTAAATTTTCTCAACTTCTACTACGACTTGGTAGACACTAACATCACTCAACCAAATTATGTTAAGGAAGTACACAACCAAGTCCCTTTTCATGAAATGTGAATTTGATTAAATATATTAAAATATAAATTTGTAATTTAACATAATTAATTAATGATAAGTGTAAGATAGGTCTAGCTGATAAATGTCAGCAACTAGCCCACTTAAGATATGAAAATAGGTGTAGAAAAAAAGTTGAAATAAATGATGAACTTCTTATCTTGAAATATGTGGAGGAAAATGACTTTTTCCCTAAAAATCATGGATTTGAAATTGTGAGGAAACTTCCAATTTCAAATTCATGATCATAGCAAAAAACCTCAAAAAACATAATTTTTCTCAAGGCTCCAAGAACACATTGACTAGATCATCATGTCTTAGATGCTTTATGACAAAGTCAACATGTTCTTGAGATACAGTTACAAATTTGAACCAAATTATTTAGAAATTGGTTGAAATATAATTTCTAGATTTATGGCCACAATTCTTCTAACCTACTCCTACACATATAAAAGCATGGTTCTTATTTTTGTTGGATGGGGGCTTGTTCTAGTCAAGCCCTAGATTGAGGTATTAACCTTCAAAATGATATATAAATGTATTGATAAAGGAAACACTAACATGTAGTGGGACTTAATATATCAAAGGAAAGATATAATTACCTTTGTACATACAATCAAATTTGATATACGATCAAGTATGTAAATATAATAGTCATAACTCAAAGTAACCAAAAGCAAATAAAAAAATCCAAAACCTTATGAATAGAAATGCATGTGACATGCCATGATGAAGTATGGAAGAAGATAAATGATTTTGAATGATGGATCTCCTCCTTAGAAACTAAACTTCACTACCACCTTGAAGTAAGAAGCTTGACACAAGAAGGAAAATACTTGAACTTGATTAATTCTTGAAGATTCTTGAAGAATTCCTTATGACTATGTGTATGCTTTATATTAATTAATTATAGAATGATTTTTCAAACGATTAAAATGAAGAGCCCAAGCCCCCTTATATACTAATTTTTGAAATAGAAAATAAAGAAAGCCAAACTAGGAATGAGAGTTAAACAAGGAAAATGTGAGGCACCTTGGGGCTCATTCAAATTTCCCAAGGGAAGAGCTTGAGCTAGTTGACCTCTTTTGGGAATTGGTCAACTTGGTCAACCTTTTCTTGGAATAGGTCAACCAGATCAACCTATTCCATTGGGAAATTTTATTGTGTAGCCCAAGGTTCCTAGAAAGAGGTCCCAAAGGCCTTGGAGAAGGCACATAAGGAAGAATAAAAAAATGGAAGTCATCAAAAGATATGGCAAAAAGGGTGATAAAGTAGCTCCGAAAGGACCATGTCAGAAGATGAGAGATGATCCAAAATGTGGGAAGTACTGACAGAAGAGAGAAAGAGACCAAAACCATGCTAAGGAGTGTTGGAAGGTTTCAAAATTAATTTCATCCATTTTAAGATGGTACAATGTGGATAAATCATCCTCACACTAGATCCCTAGGGATGTACGACTACCATATGGATGGGTAGATCTCATCTTGGATTATGTTTTATTAGAGTATTCTTTTAATCTAGTTATAACTTGATTAAACCTCTCCACATTACCTTTTTGGCCACTTTGAGGCTAGGATAATCATAAGAAGAAACTCCAATGTCTACCTTACATACCCTTCATTTTATACAATGAGTGCCAAAGGCAATTACAAATTTCTAACTCAATCCCCAAATGAATAATTATTCAACTTGCTTGTACCTAGGAGTTTAGGTCTTGCAAGATTCCACCATATGCATGATCACATACATGTGGGTGAGAATAACTATCTCAAAATGAGATAATGAAACAAAAAATATGCAAGGGGCTTGATTTATGAATTATAACATCGTAAGAAAATCATATGCATTCTTGGGAAAGCATTTGAGTGAAAACCAAAAGGAAGCATAATAACCTAGAAAATACAAGTACAATAAAACATAGTTCAATTGACCACTTTTCAAAGAGTATGGATTCCCATGGATTACATAATAATATCACAACACATCAGCATGACATGCAACACCTAAAAGGAACCAAAACTTAAATTTTGAGAAAATTCAGAAAAAGGAAAAAATTACCATCTTAAACTTGAAGGAGCTTTTTTTAGATTGAGATATAAAACCCCTTGGAATGTCATCTAATAATTACACCTTTGTGATCATACCTTTTAGAAGAGACTACTATACACAATTCCACTCAATCTAAATAAGGTAATGAAAAATTGTTGGGTGACACATAAAACAAGATAACACCTAAACATCCCAAAATTGAATGAGATAGAAAAATCACTTCTAAAGTCTATCCACACTCCCAAAATTTTAGTAAAAATCACATTAGTATAAGAAGAGGAAAAATTTATTTCTCAAAACTATGAAATAACAAATACTTATTCTTGTCTAACCATGTGATATAAATACATGAAATCGTGGTGGAACACCAGTTTTCAACCCATCATACTAAAGCTATTAACTTCATTTAAAAAGATGGAGTGAATCAAAATATTTGAAGAGCCCTACTTGATAAAAATGTTAAAAACCAAGAAATTTAAGAAATAATTAAAGACTTCACTAAATTGGTTGAAAACTTTGGAAAAGTAGAGTAATCAAGAAATGATTCCAATGAGTCACTCCATGCAAGAATCTAGTTAATAGGTTAAACACAATGAGAAAATGAATCATTTTCTCCAAGAAGGTTTTGGAGAAAATTCCAAATTCCCATAACATGAAAATGAGAAGAAAGAATTTAAGACTTTTTTTGGGTATAATATAGGAACTTTTACAAAAGTGACTTATAAAATAGGTTAATGAACCTAGTTAATA
The DNA here is from genome assembly GCA_028749045.1 of Cupressus sempervirens. Taxonomy (NCBI): domain Eukaryota; kingdom Viridiplantae; phylum Streptophyta; class Pinopsida; order Cupressales; family Cupressaceae; genus Cupressus; species Cupressus sempervirens. The sequence goes on along the minus strand of CM053788.1, from coordinate 158,520,906 downwards.
ATTTATTTTCCCTTTTCCCTTTTCCCTAATTGAATAAATTGATCCTAGGAATATGGAATACAACTATGAAAAAATAATCGATAAATTAAATCATTGAAAAATCTTCCAAAATAAAATTAACTAAGCATATTAATTTAATAACTTCCACAACAACTATAGAACTCTAAATGCACAAACATGCTCATTGATACAATTGTGTAACACATTATCAATCTTTATTTTCTAACATTTACCTAAGGGATGATAATATTACAAAAAAATTGATACATTTTCCATATAGGGATGATATTAGATCAATATGAAAAGTGAAAGTCACTATATTTTGGTTCCCCCTACTAGGGATATGCTGGAAACTTACAATTGGAACAATTGTTGTTTTGTCATTGATGTCAAATCTATTTATAAGACATGTTTCTACCTAGTCTAAATGTCATACCTATTTTTTTGATGAAGAGGATTTGAGAAGTTGCTCATTACAATAGCACCTAGAGGAAAGGTTGAGTTATGAAAAGGGAATTACAATGGACATTTGATTAAATAGAATTTGATAAAGCAAAGTGATTGTTTATGTCAAGAAAACTAAGTCAAGATGAGAAATAGAGTAAAGGTGTAATGTCCCCATTATGGGTCCATTATAAATGAAGTATTTAAATCACTTTAATATTCATAATAGTCATTTTGGTTATGAAATGATGTTTAATTAATTGGATTTTATGATTGAAAGATATAAGTGCTAACCAAGTTTCCTAGACACTGTCTATGGACTTCCTCAAAGTTTATAGGTTGAAGACTGCTTATCTAATGAGACACTCACCTCGAACCTCTATTGGGACAAGATCAACTAGATTGGATTTACACTAGCCCTCCTTGGTAACATCATATACTTTTGATCATTAGTAGTAATACTGAAAGTAATAATATCTAAGGATCAAACTATTATTTACAATACAAAATAACCCCAAAGATGATTTTATTTAATTAAATTTGTGATAATGGTTATTCTATATAAATCTTAAATATTGGTGCTATAAGTATTTAATCATTTATCTTTAATATTCACATATCATAAACATATGTATAATAGTGATATTAGACAGTAATTTAATTTTCAATGATAATTCCGCATAATACTATCAAATCGTTCAATTATATTATAGATTTAATCAATATCTAATTTAAATGTATATTTGAATATATATAATATACATATATTCAATATGTATCTTTAATATATGTTTACAATATATAATTTCTTATATGTAATATAGTGTGCTCTATATTGATATATGTACTTACATTTATATATAATATTAGTATCATGTATATTTATTTGAAATATGACCTTCTAAAATAGGACCTATATTTACAAATATGAGTATAACTATAATATACCAATTATTCTATTTTCTTAATTCCTTTATATCAAAATCATTAAAGTATAGTTTATCCATTTGTTCCAAAATTATTTAACTTTACACATGCGCGCACGTGCGCGCACACACACACACAAAATGAAATTTACATATTTTATCTTATTAGGTCTTGTCTTAAACTACCACAGGTTTCCTACTCACCACTTTATCCTTCCTTAGGGCATGTAAGGAATTTTAAAACCTAGTTGTTATGTTTTCTTCAAACTTTGTTAATTACCTTATTTAACATTAATAAATAAAATATGACTACTATGTATCTTGGCTCATCTTTAAACATAATTTGGATTTAAACAAATACACTTTTTTTTTTTGTTGTAATTTATCTATTTTTTGTGTTCAGTGTAGCAATGCATATTTTTTTTTTATTGATTTCCACTCCATATATTAATTGCCTTACCCTTATGTATACTTATACATGTTTAATTGAGCCAAGAGTCCCATTGGTTAATTTCGGTTAATAATATCTATTGGTTAGCATTTGGTAATATTAATTTATTTAAATTATGAGAATGACATAATATTATTTATTTATATAACTTATCTAATATATGATATTTGCTAATATATAAATTCATAACAAGAATTGATCAAAATTTTAGTTATATTCAGAGTTCAATGTATAATTTGAAATGATTCATATATGTGTTAGAAATATATTTTGTATTATAAATATGTTAATCATGGCTCATGACAAACCTACCCTCCCAAAATTGCTTGTTCTCAAGCAATTATAATTTTTACTTGAATCATCATGTCTCATTGAACACATTTAGATAAACCACTTTGTTCAATTCCCTGTTTTAGCTTTGATGTTTGCATTCAGATTAGTGAACATAATATCTAGATGACTAATTTGTGTTTGATGATGAAATGGTATAGGACAATTGATAGATTTCATGACGATGAGATTGGTGAGTTGCCAATGTTTAGTTATTGTATTCATACTTGAAAGATATGGTATGATCGATCTTCATAATTTTAATGTCTTTTTTGTAGCTAATAATTCATTTAATAATCTCTTTGTTGATCATTTAGATTTATTAATTAGCATATTGAGCTTAATCATTTTTCTTCTTACATGCCCTCTTTAGAGGATGGAAATTTCATTGGCACGGGGTGTTGGATACTCATCTATGAGTAGGCTCCCTCAAGGTATTGGGACTGCATGTTCATACCTATCTTGGACTCTCTTCTCAGGGCATTCAAAACCATGTCCTCACCCATCTTGAAATCTTTCCTCAAGGCATTGGAATCCATGCCCTTACCTATCTTGGAATCTACCTATCTTGAGTGGCTTTACTTTGACTCTCCCATCTTGACAATAAATCAATTGTGTTCATGAACTTATATTCATCATTTTCATACTCATTTTCCAATTTTTTTGTCATATGTATTCAATAAATTGAAATGTTTATAAATTGCATTTTCCCTATAGGATGGCAAGATCATTGCTCTGATATCACTATAAATGAAGTTTTTAAATCACTTTAATATTCATAAGAATAATTTTGGTTATCAAATGATGTTTAATTATTTGGATTTTATGATTGAAAGATACAAGTATTAACCAAGTTGCCTAGACACCATCTATGGACTCCCTCAAAGTTTATTGGTTGAAAACTACTTAACTAATGAGACACTCACCCCTACCCTCTATTGGGATAGGATCAACTAGATTGGATTTACACTAGCCCTCCTTGGTAACATCATATACTTTCGATCATTAGTAGTAATACTGAAAATAATAATATCTAAGCATCAAACTATTATTTACATTGCGAAAATACCCCATAGATGATTTTATTTAACTATTTGTGATAATGGTTATTATATATAAATCTTAAATATTGATGCTATAAGTATTTAATCACATATCTTTAATATTCACATATCATAAACATATGTATAATTGTGATATTAGAAAGTAATTTAATTTTTAATTATAATAACTTTGTATAATACTATTATATCATTCAATTATATTATAGATTTAATCAATATCTAATTTAAATGTATATTTGAATATATATAATACACATATATTCAGTATGTATCTTTAATATATGTTTACAATATATTATTTCCTATATGTAATATAGTGTGCTCTATATTTATATATGTATTTATGTTTGTATATATTATTAGTATCTTGTATATTTATTTGAAATATGACCTTGTAAAATAGGACCTATAATTACATAGATGAGTATAACTATAATATACCAATTATTCTATTTCCTTAATTCCTTTATATCAAAATCATTAAAGTATAGTTTATCCATTTGTTCCAAAATTATTGAACTTTTTCTACACACAAAAAAAAAGAGAAAAAAGAAAAAGAAATTTACATATTTTATCTTATTATGTCTTGTCTTAAACTACCCCCTTTCCTACTCACTACTTTATCCTTCCTTAGGGCATGTAAGGAATTTTAAAATCTAGTTGTTATGTTTTCTTCAAACTTTTTTTATTACCTTTTTTAACATTAATATATCAAATATGACGAATATATGTCTTGACTCATCTTTAGACCTAATTTGGATTTAAAACAATCCACTTTTTTTTTGTTGTAATTTATCTATTTTTCATATTTAGTGTAGCAATGCTTTTTTTTCTTCTTTATTCATTTCCACTCCATATTCTAATTGCCTTACCCTTATGTGTACTTATACATGTTTAATTGGGCCAAGGGCTCCATTGGTTAATTTCAGTTAATAATATATATTGGTTAGCATTTGGTAATATTAATTTGTTTATATTATGAGAATGACATAATATTATTTATTTATATATTTTATCTAATATATGATATTTTCTAATATATAAATTCATAACAAGAAATGATCAAAATTTTAGTTATATTAAAAAAAATGTATAATTTGAAATAATTCATATATGTGTTAGGAATATTTTTATTATTATAAATATGTTAATCATGGCTCATAACAAAAGGCTAAGGAATATCGAGTAATGTTAGTGTCACCTAAGCTATAGTTAGTTTTGATAAAATCTAGTGTTGACCCAAGTGAGATAGTTGATGCTAAGCCAAAAAGATTTACAGTGACTAAGTGTAAGAATTTAGAGATTGCCAAGTGACAGTATAGGAATGAATTCAAGTAAATCAAGAGATGAAGCTAACACAATTGATTTCTCAAGATATGTAAACCGCATTCAAGATAAGTTTGATGAGTTGGATCATTAAATTCAAGGCAAGGATTAGATAAAGACCTAATAAACAAATTGTAGAGAAGTTTCTAAAAGTAGATCAAGAAGATGGACACATACAATGAATAAATTTGAACATGATCATAAACCTTAAGATCTATAGTGGTTGTAAAAAATGGTAAAGCAATAATATACTATTTAAAGAGATACAAAGCTGAACAAATGGTGTTATGTGTGCATGTGCAAGTGCATATGTGAAGAGAGGCATACAAAGCAAGGTGGATAAAAAATGTACAAGTTTAAGTGAATGTGAAGCTAAAGGAGAAAGCTTGTAGAGATGGTGTTGATGTTGATAAGTAAACCTAAGAAGAAGGCTTAAGTGTTGTTGAGAAGAGTGGATTAATTTCTTGAAGAGTTTCTAAGAGAATCAAGATCAGAGATGTCAATGGAGGGCTTATCAGTAAATCATCACAAGCACTAAGTAGAGATTTGAACTTGCAAAAGAAATTTGTAATCATATAGATCAAAACTTATAATTTTCTTTCTACTCATTGTAAATAATTTGTATTGAAATCCTTTTAACAAAGTTTGACCTAACAATCATTTGGAAGACTTAACAGTTTGTGTAAATCCTTTAACTAGATGAAATTCTAAATGGAATTATCAAAGCTCTCTGATAAGGCCACTCCTAACATGGTGATTAAATCCTTTAATAATGTCACATTTAACAATGTGTTTTGTAACATTTAATAGGGTTGACTCCTTACAGAGCTCACTTCAAAAGAGTTAAAAAGAGCAACATGTTGCTAGAGGTTTTTCCCAAATTGGGTTTCCACATAAAAATCCCAATGTCAAATATGTGGTGAATTCTTTATATGTTTTACATTTGAAAATGTTTTGTTTATGCAAAATAAAGTTATGTTTAAGACAATTTTTTCGTAGATACTGAGCAACAACATGATTAGTAGAATAGTGGGTGTTTTTTTTATTGTTCAAATGGTATATAAGGGCCTTGAGTATTTGATTCAACCCCCTCCCTCAGTTAATCTTGTAGAATTTGATGATGAAAAAATTCATAGATCCCTAGATATCTTGAATACAAATAACCTATTACAAGGAAGTAAGAAAGGTAGAGAGAGAGAAGGGTTTTCTCAATAAACAAGAAAATTGTAGTTACTTGTGCAAAACTGAATGAATGAATTTACAACTGATCAATCCTTATGAAGGAGATTGAAACCCTAAAAGGAAAACCCTAAGAGGTATATGATATTTACTAATAACTAATTAATTATTAAATAGAAATGAAAAGTGGATAAAGTGAAATCTTAAGAAGGGAGTAAAGGTAATTTAATAAAAGAAATTAAATTAACATTTTACTCTAACACCCCCTTTAAGATGAGCAACAATGCAGAAAAAGCAAGGAAACTACAATGCTGAAAGCAAACTTGGGTCCCCACAATAAGGCCTGATGATGTACCCAATCACAACCAAATCTCAATGAAATGGAGAAATAAGGAAAACTAGGTGGGAAAAACCATACTCCAAAAAGAGATAGAAAATAAAAAAGTACAAATGATATGTCTCAAGAGACTCTCTCAAGACCATAAGTACAATGAACCCCCCTGATAGAGGATTGAGACTCCATAGCCCCAATAGAATGGAAAAATTCCTATGTCAATGAAAATACCAATCTGGCTCCAATCTTAAAGAAATAAAGGTAATGGACAAGGAGTGGGAAACCCTTGAATCCAAGGTGAAGCTAGAAGTCCCAATTGATGATCAAAGGAGAATGCATGAGAATCTTGAAATGGAATCTCCAATGGAGGTGAGATAATAGATGTACTAAATATGTACTCAAAAACTACAATAGGTGGCTCGATGACTGGAGGTGCAACAATAGAAAATGTTGAAGAATAATCATGTGCAATAGATGGAATCTGAATAGGAAGTGGAGGTGTAGAAGTTACAACATTGGTCTCAAGAAAAACACATAAGTTCAAGTGACCTGACTTCACCTCAATAATCACTCATGAAGAAGGAGAGTGAGTCTCTAATAATGGAGATGGTGGACCAAAATGAGAGAATGAGTATAAATGCAAAGAATGATAAAAAATCCTTGTAGAAATAAAATTTCTTGTCTCACTATCTCTAATGTGCATTGAATCTTATGCAAAATTAATTATCTTCGTTATCCCACCGTGTTTAATTTAATAGATGAACAAAATTATAGAGGAAAAAGATGGAACACAAAGTACATCATGAAATGGACCATCATCGATGCCAATAGAACCTTTCCCACATATAGTCATAATAGTGTTGTTCCCCATCAAAATGTGTGGAGTAGGAGAAGCCTCAAAAGAAGAGAACAAATCCTAAGAAGATTCTAGATGGTCTGAAGCACATGAATCTAGTAACCATCTAGAAGAGGGTAGAGTAGTAGTTCCACATAGTGCATGACCTTTTCCTATAACTTTACCATCTAACTAAAATGATGACAAAGAAGATGATCTGTGAGAAGTAGAAGGAATATTGATGTTGCTCTTTTGAAGGAGAGTTGTCAAATCTAAAACTTGTTTTGGCATAGCCATCTAACTTCTTCTCATCTCAATGTGACTCATCATGATTAAGATGATTATAATAAGAACATTTTGGTCTTTCTGGCTTTGTTTTACCCTCCTTAGAAGGAGGTGGTCCTGATGAACTATGAGGACTAAAATCAATCTAAGACTTTATAGAATGTGGTTTTAGTGTCTTCTCCTTCATCCCAGAAGATGATCAAGCTAACAATGCATAAGTTTGTGAGCCTGTGAGAGAATCCAACTGAGAGAGCTTAGATTTCTCTTAATTCAAACAATCACAAAAAATCTAAAAGGATTTCATAGTAAATCTATTATCCAAAGTATGTTTGGTGGAATAGAAGGTAGAAGAAAAAGTTTGAAAGTTTCCATGAAGATTTGAAAAAATTAGGTAGATGCACTCAGTGTTAGTCTTGGTTTTATCTCAACCCTATAATAAAGATCTTTATTGTTTGTTTGAACTTCATCAAGAAGTCCTTAATGGATGGAAAAGAATCTGGTACTAGAGAGGTAAGCTTTTGATCAATTTGGAGTGCCCTAAACTCATTCATTGTACCAAACATGCCATCAAGTTTGGTCCACATATCTATAGGGGTATAGCACCCATTAAGATGAAACTATAGATCGTCGAATACTTGTGAAGAAATCAACCCCATTTCCTCATTGATATTTTTCATGTGTTACAAAGTTTGATATTGACTCTAAAATACTGGTTGTATTGTATCTAAAGAAGACCACAACACTTTTGACTGGAAAAGTCATGTCGTCAAGGTTCTCTATGTGTGATAGTTATGAGGGGTCAGAAATTCTAGATAAGAAGAGGTATCAACCATTTTTTTAGAAGGTTTTGGATTTATTTTGAAAATATTCTAGTTTACTGATGTAAATAAAATAAACAATAATCCAAAACACCCCCCACAATACAAAAAAATGAACCCCAGCTACTAGAAGGAATGCGTAAGCAAGAAGAGAGAAAAAAGATTTAGTTTGAGAATAACATGTAACTTTGATAAATAATAATTAGAATAGCTTAGAATCTGGATAGGTCTAGAGAAGAGCTTTCCTATGCTTTTTCCAGGTCAAAAAATGCAGCTATAATGAACAAGTTATGCCCCCTAGAAGATGGGAGACATCATTTAACTTTAAGCACAAAAATGGGTACCAAACTAAAAAAAAATCCAAAAACACCTACACAATTTTCTTTGTCTCTAAATCAATTTTTTGACGCTTCTTTTGGATCAAAAGAAGAACGTCGTATGCTTAAGTTATTGCCAAAAAATTGATAGGGTCCTTGTATGGCCAAAAAAATTAGCAAATCTTCAAAAAGAGTTGAAGGGGCCTTAATTTAAGCACCTTGGCCCCCACATGACCACGGGTTGGGCTAGAAGGAGTGCAGGTGGGCTAACAGTGGCACTCAGGTAGAGGAGAGGTGGCGATGACAAGTGGGTAGAGCTATAATGGCTAGTAGAGTAAGGGCCACAACAGGTTTTGGGACCGCTAGCGGTTTTAATAACTGATGTGGTTTTAATTTAATTGCTTCCAGTCCAAAACTTGCAAAAATACAAAAAATAATAATTTTTTAATGATTTTATCTTTTTTTTTTTGCTAGAGGTTTTACGACCCTAGTATGCAGAACATTTTTGCCTCCTAGATCAATGTTGTCCAAAATTGACAAACTTTATATGAAAATGGGGGTTTTGATGCCTTTTAAATCCAACCATGAGGTTTGTTTGGCCTCAAAGTGATTCAAAAATTAGAGAACCCCTATTTTCATATAAAATACATAAAAAATGTCAAATCTATTATGTCAAACCCCTGTTCTTCCTTTTTCTTCAAACAAGAATAGGTAGCCATAAGAAAGGATCTGATGACATCTAGAATTTGATGATGAAAAAATTATAGATCCCTAGATATCCTACATGCAAATAACCTGTTACAAGGAAGTGTGTGTGTGTGTGTGTGTGTGTGTGAGAGAGAGAGAGAGAGAGAAGTGTTCGCTCAATAAAATCGAAGATTATATTTACTTTTGCAAAAATAGAATGAATGAATTTATAGTTAATCAATCCTTAGGAAGGAGATCAAAACCCTAAAAGGGAAATACTAAGAGGTAAATGACATTTAATAATTACTAATTATTTATTAAATAGAAATGAAAAGTACATAAAGTGAAGTCTTAAGAAGGGAGTAAAGGTAATTTAATAAAAGAAATTAAATTAACATTTTACTCTAACAATTCTAAACATTTCTAACAATTTGTATTAGCACTCAGTGCTTACAGAGAAATTTTTGAAGGAACTTGAAGCTAAAGATCATGAATCATAAGAGAGATGTACCCAAGCTGAATGAGGAGAACTTTCTTGCATGACCAACCTTGATAAGGTTGCACATATCCAATATGAGTGATGTTACTATGAATTTTAGGGACAATGAATATGTAAAGGTGACCACTACTCCTCTAAAAACTAAACAACTAAAGCAAAAACTATGAGGATTTAACCATGGACAAAAATAAAAATTACATGTAAATAAAAAAATACTATAAAATAATATTTCACACAGAAAAGAACACAAGGTATCGAGATTTAATGTGGTTGACCCAATCCTTGGGCTACGTCCACCAAACAACAAACCAAATATTATTATGATCCAGTGATTACAACTTGATTACAATCTGTAATCCCTTTCAACTCAATACCATCACAAAAATCAATTTTTGCATCACCAATAATGAAACAATCCCTAACCCTAAGCACTTTTATACAAGTATTTTTACTGCTTTAGGCTTATAATTAATAATTACATGTTGGCCCAAAATCCCAATAAAATAGGGTACAATTTTTTTTCCTCAAACCCCACTGAGGAATTATGGAGTATGTACAATAATTCCTTGATTAGTCACCATGATCTAACAATCTCCCACTTAGGGAAAAATCAAGCTCCACATTAAACAACAATATCCTACTTGGAGACTAATACTATAGCTATGTCGCTATTCTATGAGGCTCCCACTAGATCAAACCACCCCAGACTATGTTGTTCTTTTATCCCTATTCATTCTAGAAGACCAACCAAAGTTGAAGAGGAGTTCAACTTCTCCCTTCTTACTACCTTTGTAAACATATCTACTAGATTGTCATTTGTATGTATCTTGTCCAACTTTAACTATCCATCATTCAAAACTGGCCAAATGAAATGGTACCACAACTGAATGTGTTTTTCCTTTAAATGTAGAACTGAATTCTTTGCAAGATGAATGACACTCTAGCTATCTATAAAAAAAAAATCATCCCTCTACGGGTGTTCCAATTATTCCAAGAAGAATTGAAGCCATATCATCTCCTTGGATACCTTTTTAGTAGCAACATACTCTGCCTCTGTAGTGGATAAAGCACTAACCTTCTATAACCTAGAAACCTAGCTCACAGCTGCCCCACCAACAATAAATACATAACCTATAATATGTCTCCTGGTATCAATATCCCCTACCAAATTTGAGTCAACATATCCCTATAAATTAGTAGTAGAGCCTCCAAAGTGTAAACACTTACTGGATATACCTCTTAGATATCATAGAATCCATTTGACTGCATTCTAATGCTCATTCCTAGATGAATCATATACTCGCTAACGACTCCTACTACATGTGCAATATCTGACCTTGTAAATACCATAACATACATCAAGCTTCCTATAGATAAAGCATAGGGTACCTTGGACATCTTATCCTCCTCTTCTTCTATTTTGTGACACCTCCTTAGTCAACTTCAAATGACTAAGTAAAAGTGTGCTAACAACTTTAGCATTCTCCATAGAGAAATGTTGCAACACCTTCTCAACATAATTAGCCTAAGATAGCATCAATCTATTATTCCTCCTATCTTTGCAAATCTTCATATCAAGGATTTTTTTTTGCTCCCAATCCTTCATAGAAAATGCATGTGCTAAGTAGTGTTTCATCCTCTTAATGTGATCCATGTTAGACCTAGCTACATGCATATCATCAACATATAAACATAAAATAATGTAGCTATCATCATCCAACCTCTTAAAATAAACACAATGATCTGAAAGACCCCTACTATACCCATGCTCATGCATAAAACTATCAAATTTTTGATACCATTACCGAGGTGCTTGCTTCAAGCGATATAAACTTTTCTTCAATTTGCACACTAAGTTCTCCTTACTTTTGGCCTCAAATCCCTATGGCTATTCCATATATATCTCTTCATCTAGATCACCATGAAGGAATATTTTTTTAGCATCAAGTTTCTCTAAATGCAAATCTTTAGTAGCCACAATACTTAAAACAGTGCAATTAGAAGTCATTTTAACAATAGGAGAAAATATCTCATCAAAATCAATGCCCTTTTTTTGTGCAAGTCCTGTTAGCACTAACTTGGCTTTAAATCTTTTCTTACCTCTATCCTCTTCTTTCAACTTGTAAACCAACTTATTTTGTAAAGCTCTTTTACCTGTAGAAAATTTACATAAATCCCATGTCATATTTTTTTAACAAAGAGTCCATTTCATCTTTCATTGCAAACTCCCATCGAACCTTAGTATCCACCTACACAACTTTATCATAACATTTAGGTTCACCGACACCGATTAGTAAAATAGAATACAAAGAAGGAGAAAATCTTTCTAGAGGTCTAATTAGCCTTGTTGACTATCTAACATTCATTGGCATACATGGTATTTGCTCTTCTGGTTGTTGCACATAATGAGGAATGCATGGAACATCATCTTTTGGAGTATAATTCAGCACTACATAATCATCTTCTTTCTTCTCATGTTGTTGCAATAGATCTTTGTACAACACTTTCTCATTGAATATGACATTCTTGCTCCTTACAATTTTACAATTTTCAAAATCTCAAAGCCTATAACCAAATTCATAAATGCCATATCCAAGAAATACACATTTCTTTGACTTAGCTTCCAGTTTGATTCTATTTTCAGAATCTATATGAGAAAATGTTGCACAACTGAAGGTTTTGAGAAAAGAATAACTCACCTTCTTACTAGTCCATGCTTCCTCTTGAATACCACTGTTAGTCTTAGAATGGTTTTGACATTTGAGTTCCAACACACTTAACCACTTTCTACATTGGAGATGAGCACACTATGTATGCCGAGTTAGGAAATCCAACAGGTGACGAGTGATCTTCAGGTGCTGAGTGAAGATTAGCTGCTGAGTAAAGAACAAATGTCGAGTGACTTTAGGTGCTAAGTATGATACAGGAGCAGAGTGATATTTAAGTGTTGAGTCACAGACGATGCCAAGCAAAACAAAATGCAACAGGATCCGAGTAAGCTAGTTTTGTTATATGTGTCGAGCATCAGGAATCAATAAGTGTCAAGTAACATAGAATGCACATATGAGTTTGTAACTTCACTAATTTAGATGTAAACCATTTTCATGGCCGACATATGATGAATCTTGAAAGATTAAAATGATAAGATTGAATCTTTTATATTTCCTATGCAATCTACATGTAGCCAATAAGAAAAATGGAGAAGGCATGCAACCAATAAGAAAAGTGGAAGGAATAAGTGGAAAACATAGATTCAATATGGATCAAAGATCCATATCTAACCCTAAGTCTTCAAATGTATTTATAAGGAAGACAAAATATCATTAAAAAAAGTGTGTGGTGGATGAAGGAGTGTATGAAGAAGTTATAGTGGAGTTCAGAGTGGAAGAGTAAAAAGACTTAGAGAAACAGAGCAGTAGTGAAATATTCAGTTGATCAAGAACAAATCAAGGGATACAAACAAGTATTAGATCTCAGAGGATCAAGATCAGAGTAAGAAAAACAAGTGCTTGTATTCAGAAATCAAAGGATTGTAAGCTGTTAGGTTTATTATGTCTAATACTCTCTAGCCATTGTATTAGAAAGGAAATCCTATGTTGATAGGTTAGCTTAACAGATATTTTGTAAATCCTTTAAATAGGTGATTAAATTCTTTAACAAGGTAACACTTCATGTAAAGTGATTGTAAATCCTTTTACCAGGTCACTATTGACACAGTGTAAAGCCTTTAATAGGGCAGACCATCAGAAGTGGTCAAACATTATTGCTGCAGTAATTTTGTGGGTATCATCCCCACCCCAGTTTTACCTTCTTATTTCTAGAGAGTAAAAAGACTTAGAGAAACAGAGCAGTAGTGAAATATTCAGTTGATCAAGAACAAATCAAGGGATACAAACAAGTATTAGATCTCAGAGGATCAAGATCAGAGTAAGAAAAACAAGTGCTTGTATTCAGAAATCAAAGGATTGTAAGCTGTTAGGTTTATTATGTCTAATACTCTCTAGCCATTGTATTAGAAAGGAAATCCTATGTTGATAGGTTAGCTTAACAGATATTTTGTAAATCCTTTAAATAGGTGATTAAATTCTTTAACAAGGTAACACTTCATGTAAAGTGATTGTAAATCCTTTTACCAAGTCACTATTGACACAGTGTAAAGCCTTTAATAGGGCAGACCATCAGAAGTGGTCAAACATTATTGCTGCAGTAATTTTGTGGGTATCATCCCCACCCCAGTTTTACCTTCTTATTTCTAGAGGGTTTCTGGGTTACCAAAATCTCAAAGTGTTATGTGGTGATGCATGTATGTTTCTCATGATTTCTTAAAGTTTATATGCATGCATGTTTATTTCAATAACATTTTATTAAGGGTTTAAAAATAGGATAGAAGCAAACACTTCTTATTCACCCCCCCCCCCCCTCAGAAGCATTCTTTCCATTAAGACATTCACATAATTGGTATTAGAGCCTAGTTCTCTCTCAAAAAAGAAGCCTAACTTCTTGGAGGAAAAGATCTCAAGATGGAAGTTTTCAAACTTGGAAAGATCATTGAGAATCAGGTGATAGATGTGCATCTCGCTCTACACAAGGTAGAAGAAGCTAGAGTGGAATTAAGAAAATCCTTGAAAAGAAGGAAAGAGATAGCCATAGCTAAAAATGATATAAACTACAGGGAGATTGATACCACGCAAGTGTTTGCCAATGGAGACACTAAAGAGTTTGATGCAACAATAGCAGAACTGATGGAGAAAAACAAAGTTCAAGCAGAAGAGATGAGATCTCTTAAGATGGAATATGAATCACAGGCCATAATGTTATGTGAAATCACTGAACAAAAGAAAAGAGTAGTTGAGGATAGAGTCATGATGGAAAATGACAAAAGAAATCTTGCAAACAGACTTGAAGAAAAATGTATTGAATTAAAAGGGATCTCAAACATGCAGATGGATACACTTGCCCAAATGATGAACCTTCATCATGAACTCAATATGAAAGATATTGAGATCTCTACTTTGAAGATGAAAAATGAATTGAAAATAGAAAAAAATGTAGCAGAGAATCTTGTCAAGTCAAGTGAAGCCATCAAGTACTTTGAACAGTTGATGAAATTTCCAAGATCTGCCCATGATACATTAGGACTTGAATACAACAATACTAAAATTGGAGAATCATCAAAGAGTGGCTAGCAAAGAAGTGACAAAGGTAAGTATTCTAAATCCACTTGTCATTATTGTAACAAAAAGGGGCATATTGCTAATGCTTGCAGGAGTAGAAGAATCAATCAGCCAAACACACCCAAAAGCAAGGGTTACTATCACAAGTGCAACATGCAAGGACATATGACACAAGATTGCAGGTCCAAAGTCATAAGGACACAAAGATTTGATGAACATTGCCATAATTGCAAGAAGTATGGACATAAAGTCTTTGAATGTAGATCAAAGCCTATGTGGACACCAAACCAGCATGTAAGAAGGGACAACTATGAACACCATTACAATTGGGATTACAATACAAGGCAAAGTTGTCACTATTGTCAAGAGTATGGACATGCACTGCAGAATTGCATAAGGACATATTTCAAGGGGAACTATAAAAGATGATTGAGCCAAACTACTTGCTTTAGTTTCTTGAAAACTAGACATGTCAACAGGAATTGTCCAACAAAAGCCAAGGCAACCAAGACTAAAGTAAATAAGGGCAAAGAAATGATTAATGTGGAACACATGAGAGCAGACATGAAGAAGACATGGCAAAAAAAGCATAGATCATGTACATCCAATGAAAGGGTCACTTCACCGAAAAGGTCAAGTGATCATTTCTCATCCAATTAATCACAAGATGAGCCTACAGGGCTGATACATATAAGGAAGTATCATACATCAGCCCTAAACCATGAAGAAACATTGCAAAGTATAAATCTATATGAGATAAGATGCTAAGACTAAACTTGAATGATGATGCCGAGCTATCGTTGGATGCTAAGTGAAACTACTTTGGATGTTGAGTTAAGAAGTTAAGAGGAGGCTAAGTTATTAACAAAGTAAGTAGATAATTATAGCTTCCAAGTGGATGCCGAGTTTTTTTTTTTTTTTTTTAAAAGAAACCTTTGGAAGCCGAGCGACAGGTGTAGGTATAAAAATGCATTAAATACAAGATTTTTGTGTCGCTTAAAGGTGAAAATTGATTCATTTTTTAGCCATTCAAACAAAGAGCAATTACCAGGAGCACGACTGAGTGATTTTCAAGCTTTCAATCAGTGCTTTGCAGCAATTCAACATCTACCCAAGTGATCTAAGCATTTATCCAGGTATTTCCTTCAGGTGCTGAGTTTTACAATTTGTGAAGTTTGCTTTAGTCATTAAACCCTAGTTCAATTATAAATGGCATCTAGTTCAAAGATGACCCAAGAGAAAATAAGCCATGAGATTCAACTTGTAAGCAACGAGGTTAAGCAACCTAAGTTTAGACCTATACTAGAAGTTGCATATTTTAAGCGATCTTGCTGGTGCCCTATCTACCATCCCTGAAAAAGTTGTTATGGTTCAGGATGTGCGAAAGTGTTATAACTATAAAATAGGAGTCGTAGGAGACTTGTAAATATTTAATGCCTTTTACAAACTCTATGATAATGGTATCTTGAAAGATGAGTTTTCTATCATAGAGAATAAGGGTTTGACCAAAGCCCTAGTTTTTCCAATTGTATTCAAAATTGAGTGGATATGAATAATACTTAGCAGTATCCATGATGGAGCATTTTGGTTAAAACAAGGACCAGTTAAGATTACCAAGAAAATGGTTCATAGGGTTATAGGATTTCCAACCTAGATTGACCTAAGACATTGAGAAGTGAAAAGAAAGAAACAATAGAGAAGAATATAGGAGCAAAGTGGAACAATAGAGGCATGACCATAGACACCATAACTGATCCACTTCTAAACTTTGCTGTAAGGATCATATCACATAAGTTTTATCAATCCAGTAGGTTGAATAGTGTACCCTGAATAGCAGTGGATGTGGCATATAAGCTTGTAAAGAAAGACCACACCTATGACCTTGCAGAGCTCATGTTACAACAGATCAATGAAAATCTTGGAGTTATTAGAAAGTCCAAGGGAGCATAGTGTAAATTTGGTTTAGTGTTGGTTTGTATGTTCTTTTATGCAATGAAGGAATTCCCTTCATTTGGAAAAGTCAAATGGAGTTAGAATAAAACTATTGTTGATCAAATAAATGATTTCATTGCACAAATGGGAGATAGCTTTGATGATAAAATGACTATCTATTTTGATGATTTAAAAAATGCAATGAAGAAAAGAATGAGGATATCAGTTTCACTGGTGGAAAAGCATGTAAATGACATATGCTTTCTAATTGACATTGATTATACTTACATTCAAGTAGTCCTTCCACGAAAAAGATGGCTTAGACCATTGGGATATGAGCTTGATGTTGACCAAGCTTCTATAGTCATCACATCATTACTTGCCGAGAAAATGGACAAATCTGTAAAGGCATTTGAAACATTTGACACTATCAAATCAAGAGTTGTTATAGAACTCAAGACAGCCTTAGCAGTAAAGAAGAAGGACAAGCTGGTGAAGAAGATAAAGAAGAAATTTGGTGTTAAAGAAGCAAGTGCAGTAGGCAAAGTAGAGGAGATTAGTGAAGAAGAAGAAGAAGATGAAGAGAAAGATGAGGATGAGCTAGAACAATGGCCATTTGAATTGTCACAAGGCCAAGTCAAAGACAAAGATGAGAGTGCCGAGGAAGAAGAAACCAAGGAAGCACCCATCAAAGGCAGAGTCATCAAAAGGAAGGCAAAGACACCTCTTTCTTCTCAGCCTTCACCAAAGAAAGCTATTGTACAAACACTCAAGAAGCCAACAACAAGAGCTACAACAAGGGCCTCTACACAAAAGGCCAAAGAGGAAGCAACAAAGAAAATGAACTTAGTCAAGAAGGCACAGGAAGAGCCAAGGAAAAGGAAAAGATATGTGGCTCAACTTGATACTGATGAAGAAGATCGGACTGAAAAGATAAGTCATCTCCTAAGTCTTTAGTTGATATATTATGTGAGAAGATTAGGAATGGAGACTTAAGTGAAATAAAAGAGATTGATTTCAACAAGTTCAATAGAGAGGAACAAAATAGAATTGAAGAATCAATCTATGCATTAATGACATAGTTCAAGTATACACCTCTTGAACTAGATGGACAATTTCCAAAGGAATTGTCTAAAATTGTAGAAGATAGGTGGCATTTCTATCTAGTGATGGAGAAAGAGATGAGGGAATCAACCCTAGCAAACATACTGCCTAATTTGACAAAGGAATAGGTAACTCAAGTAGTCAAACAACATAATAAAAGGTTTACACCTAAATATAGGGCATTCTCCATCTTACAAAACAAAATTGAAGAAGTTGTACAAAGAACTACAACAGCGTGGAAGAATTTATATAAGAAGAATGAAGATGTACTTGAAGAGGAGTACAAAGAAGAAGTTGTTGCTAAACCTGAGGAAAGGAGGAAGAGGAGAGAAGAGAAGATAAAGGAAGGGAAAAAGGTTGAAGAAGAGGAAAACAAGAAAGAAAGAGAGGAGGAGGAGACACCAAAGCAAAATGAAATGGAAACAGCTGAGCAAGAGCAGCAACAAGACTAGAGTGTGCAAGAGACACAATTGCCACCTTCTAGTCCTCCTCACTATACTACCACACTTGCATAAACCATAAAGATTAAGGATGTTGTTGACACCTCATGTGAAAACATCAATCCATTAACTATAGAGGATCTTACTAAGATCCTTGACCAAACAACTCTAAAAGCACAATTATGTACAAGTCCCATATTGGTCAGTGTGGATGATCTCCAAAAGTTAGTAGACAAACTCAAAGAAACTGAGGTGTCACCACAAGAATCACCTCAAATCATTCAAACTACTGGGCTTACATTTCTACCACCTCCATCACCACCAATAATAGCCATTCAAGCTCATCAAGAGTTGAGTGCAACAACAGAGGAAGTCATAGGTATAATAGTATAGACAACAAGTACACCTCTAGCAGTAGTGACAAAAGAAGTTAATAAGGAACAAACATAGGATAAGGAGGAGTCTGCAATACAAACTTTGGTTGAATTACCAAAAATAGGAACTCCTACCAAGCCTATTCAGAAGTCAAGTACTGAAATGATGACCTTACATTTCAATACACCCAGCTTAAGCTCTACTAGGGTAGCCAGGACCATTCATTATGGCATTCCTAAGCTTGATGAAGAAATTAAAATACCCTATTATGATTCAAGCACTCTAAATGATGAAAAGATGAATGAAATATAGAGTGCATTGGATAAGGGAAGGAGGCAAGAGGCACTGAGGAAAGACTACGAATAAAAGAATGCAATGAATGGGATCAAAGATATATTCATGGATGCCTTCAGCCTACAACCTCCAAATGCAAATAGGCCAATTCTTGAGCAACTAGCTGATATAGTTGACCAAGTGAATAATGAAGACTATGATACTAATGTAAAACTAATGGAATGGTCAAATAAGAAGTTTGTAGGCAAAGTCAACGAGAAGATAGCTAATAACATAATTTTTGTACAAGTTGACCTAGCCAAGAAATTGGATAATGTAAAGATTGTATTAGAGAACATATTTTCCCTTTATAGCAAATTATGTGATTTTTCTAGGGTCACACAAGAAATAAATCCAAAAATTTTGAACCTTGAGAGTAAATTAAAGCTCTCCAGCATGCAACTACCCTCATATCCTATAAAAAGTGAAAAGCAATTTGCTCAAACACTTCACACTCAGAGGGAATTAGTTGCATTATCAATAGAAGAGGCCACTATTAAAGAAAAGCTAATGCAAATACAAGCCTCTATCACTCCTCACTTGGAAGTATTACACAAGGATCAAATGTATGTAGAAATAGTCCTGAAGAAGGATCCAAATATTTCTATACATGAAGGACTTTTTGATCTAGCAACAGAGCTTGCAATCCAAAAAAGGTCATTGTATATTGCCTTGAATAATTGGGATGCAGCTCTCAAAATACTCCTTGAGGTAAATAAGACATTTTTGGCCAAGCATGGCATTACCATTTAGGACCCTTTGACATAAGTGTCAAAAAGGGGGAGATATTATAAGATGAATGGGGGAGACAAGATAAAAAGGGGAAGATAAGATATACAGTATAAAATTTTGGTTACCAAGATAGCACAGATAATGGCACAATCAACTCAGGGGGAGTTACAATGCTTTTGAGGTATATATTGTAAGTTACAAAATTTTGATCAAAGTTTTTAAAACCTCTATATATATACTGAGTAGATTAGTGAATGTACTCATAAGGTTAGATAAATAATGCTTAGTTAAGTGTTTTTGTCACTCATTTCAAAGGGGGAGATTGTTAGTCTCAGAATGGTTTTGACTTTTGAGTGCCAACACACTTAACCACTTTCTACATTGGAACTGAGCACACTATGTATGCCAAGTCAGGAAATCCAACAGGTGTCGAGTGAAGATCAGGTGCTGAGTAAAGAAAAAATGCCAAGTGAGTTCAAGTGTCGAGCATGATACAAGAGCCGAGTGATATTTAAGTGTTGAGTCACAAACGATGCCGAGCAAAACAAAAATGCAACAGGAGCCGAGTAAGCCAGTTTTGTTATATGTGCCGAGCATTAGGAATCAATAAGTTTTGAGTAATATAGAATGCACATATGAGTTTATAACTTCACTAATTTATATGTAAACCATTTTCATGGCTGACATATGATGAATCTCAAAATATTAATATGATAAGATCAAATCTTTAATATTTTCTCTGCAATCTACATATAGCCAATAAGAAAAATGGAGAAGGCATGCAACCAATAAGAAAAGTGGAAGGAATAAGCGAGAAATAGATATTCAATATGGAACATAGATCCATATCTAACCCTAAGTCTTTGAATGTCTTTATAAGGAAGACAAAATTTCATTAAAAAAAGTGTGTGGTGGATGGAGTGTATGAAGAAGTTATAGTGGAGTTCAGAGTGGAAGAGTAAAAAGGCTTAGAGGAACAGAGAAACAGTGAAATATTCAGTTGATCAAGAACAAAGGAAGGGATACAAACAAGTATTAGATCTCAGAGGATCAAGATCAGAGTGAGTAGAACAAGTGTCTGTATTCAACAATCAAAGGATTGTGAGCTATCAGGTTTATTATGTCTAATACTCTCTAGCCATTGTATTAGAAAGGAAATCCTATGTTGATAGGTTAGCTTAACAGCTATTTTGTAGATCCTTTAAATAGGTGATTAAATCCTTTAATAGGGTAACACTTCATGTAAAGTGTTTGTAAATCCTTTAACTAGGTCACTATTGACACAATGTAAAGCCTTTAATAGGGCAGACCATCAGAAGTGGTCAAACATTATTGCTGTAGTAATTTTTGTGGGTATCATCCCCACCCCAATTTTACCTTCTTATTTTTGGAGGGTTTCTGGGTTACCAAAATCTCAAAGTGTTATGTGGTGATGCATGTATGTTTCTCATGATTTCTTAAAGTTTATATGCATGCATGTTCATTTCAATAATATGTTATTAAGGGTTTAAAAATAGGATAGAAGCAAATACTTCTGATTCACCCCACCCCCCCCCCCCCCCCCCCCCCTCTCAGAAGCATTCTTTCCATTAAGACATTCCAACAACCACAACCCAAAGGAGTAGAGGAACCTCTATTAATCAAATACATAGTAGTATTAATAGCCTCCACCCTCATGTTTAAGGGAAACCTAGTATGAAACCTCATGCTCCTTGCATGCTCCATTATAGTCCTGTTCATACATTCAACCACTCCATTTTCTTGTGGAGTCCTTGGAAAAGTTTTCTATCTCCAAATACCATTAGTGGAGAAATAATCTTCAAATTCATGACTACAATACTCATGACCATTATTAGATCTGAGACATTTTAATTTCTTACCAGTCTCATTTTCAACCAAGCATTTCTATTTCTTAAAAGTTTGAAATACATCAAATTTCTATCTAAGGAAATAAACCCATACTTTTATAGTTGTATCATCAATAAATGTAACATAATAATGAGAGCCACCAAGGGAAGAGACCTGATCTGGTCCTCATACATCTATATGCAAGCCCTAATTTCTCCCTTTTATTTTCCTTCCCAGTCTTCACAAAAATTCACCCTCTTTTGTTTTCCATACACACAACTTTTAGAGAAATCAATAAATGTAACATAATAATGAGAGCCACCAAGGGAAGAGACCTGATCTGGTCCTCATACATCTATATGCAAGCTCAAATATCTCCCTTTTATTTTCCTTCCCAGTCTTCACAAAAATTCACCCTCTTTTGTTTTCCATACACACAACTTTTAGAGAAATCCATATTAACACATTTTAGACCTGGTAAAACTTTCTTTGAATGAAGTACTTTCATACCTTTCTCACTCATGTGCCCAAGTCTATTTTGCCACAATACTATATTAGAATTTACCACAGCTATTTGTTCTTCCTACTCAACTGTAACAACTATTTTGGAACATTCATTTTTCTCTAAAACAATTAAAGTAGAAGGAACAATATGAACTATACAAAGATATAAGGTGCCTACTTTCACACCTTTTTCTACTACAAAGGAACTTTTTGAACCCTTCCAATTTTTACTATTAAAAGTAACTATACAACCCTCATCACCAAGTTACCTTTCTGAAATTAAATTCCTACTCAGCCTTAGAACATTTCTTACCTTATGTAGTAGCTAATGATTCCCATTCTGCAACTTAATCTTAACTTTTCCCTTTCTAATAATCTGACAGGGTTCATATTCCCCAAATAAACAAGCCCAAAATCCCCTTGGACATAATTAGTATAATAACCTCTATGAGGTGTAGCATGAAATGAAGCACCAAGTTCTAAAACCCATGAATCATCAACATTTTCTAAAGACAGAAGCAAAGCATCCTCTTTGGATTTGTTACTTACCACATTCTCCCCCTTGTGTCCATCTTTTTTTCCCCTTCATTTTTCTTTTGAGTCCAACAATCTTTCTTTTTATGCCCTGGTTTCATATAGTACTAGTATTATTTTGGTCCCCTTGATTGAGACCTCTTCCCTTTTGACTTTCCTCTTGATTTCCCATGATTTCTAGAATTAATTCCTCTCTCAGTCATTATAACTTGACTTTTTGCATTCAAAGCACTTCCTGATGTAGATCCACTTGAGGATTTCTTATGAGTTTCCTCACACAAAATAACACCAATCACATCATCATATTTTAGAGTATTAGATCTAGAAATGGAATTACTCATACCATTACTAAGCCATTCCAACTTTTAGGCAAAGAACACAAAATCAAGAGAGCGCTAATTTCTTCATCAAAATTAATACCCACAAAAGATAATTGACTAGTAACAATATTCAACTCATTTAAATGATTTTCAATAGATCCACCTTCTATCATTTTCATATTAAATAAATGCTTCATGAGAAATGCCTTATTTGAAGCAGAGGGCTTTTCATACAATTTTGTTAGGGTTCCCATCAACTCTTCCATCATCTTTGCTTTTGTAATATTAAATGCTACTAATGGTGCTATGCATAATCAAATTCTCCCAAATGCCTTTCTGTCTAGAAGATCCCATTTGTCATTTATCATAGATCCTTGATTCTTGGTTTTTCCTTCCAATGGCTTCCATAAATCCTTTTGATAAAGATAGTCTTCCATTTGCAACTTCCATAACTAAAAGTTCTGCCCATTAAACTTGTCAACCCTTAGCTTACCCTTGTCTACCATCCCTCCCACTCAACTATGAGACTCTCACTCAATCATGAAACTTTCTTTTTAGAGGATAACTAACAAAAAACCTCACTCTAATACCACTTATTAGGATTTAACCACAGATAGAAATAACAATTACATACAAATATAAACAATATCGGAAAATAATAGATCACACAAAGAACACAAGGCACCAAGATTTAACGTATTTCACCCAATTCCTGGGCTACATCCACCAAAAAACAAATCCAGTATTATTACAATCCAATGATTACAACCAAATTACAATCTGTAATCCCTTACAACTCAATACCTCCACAAGAATCAATTTTTGCATCACCCACAATGAAATAATCTCTAACCCTAAGCACTTTTATAAAAGTATTTTTGCCACTTTAGGGTTATAATTAATAATTACATGTCAACCCAAAATCTTGATAAAATAGGGCCCTCTCGAGGAATTATGGAGTATGTATAGTACTTCCCTGATTAGTCACCAAAATCTAACAAAAAAAGAACACAATCAAGAACTATTGGAGATTTTCTTAGCCCTAATCTATGTTGAGTTTGATGACTTAAAAGATTGTGACAGTGCAAAGAAAATGTGGGACAAATTGAAGACCATATATAGAGGTGATGATAATGTCCTACGAGCCAAATCAGAAAGCCTGAGAGAAAAATTTGATGAAATGAGAATGATAGAAGGTGAGAACATAGTACACTACTATACAAGAGTTAAATAGGGTGTTAATTCTATTTGTGGTGAAAATGAAGAAATCAAAGATGAACAATGATAAGTAAGGTATTGAGGACTTTACTCCCTATCTATGCCATTAGAGTCTCTGCAATCTAAGATATAAGATGCACACTAGGTAACACTTTAACCATAGAACATGTAATTGATAGACTTACTTCTTTTGAGATGTCTAGCTTTGATAACTACACACTTGCCACTATTGAATCTACTTTAAAGTCACAACTAGTTCTTAGCAAAATAAAAGGTAAACATGTGAAGAGTAACAATGATAGTTTTGATGATGACATTGATGAACCTGAAGCCCTTATTACAAAAATATTTGGAAGAGGAAGAGTAAATTACCTATCATTTATTTCCATGCAACAAAGTTGGTCATATTGTTGCTAGGTGTCTAAAAATTGAAGAAAAGGACGAAAGGAAGGAAAGAAAGTATAAAGGAAGAAGAGATGACAAAGACTACAAGGGAAACAAGGATGAAAAAGGCAATAAATATTGTTATATTGTTGAAGAAAAATTAAGAGTGAATCCGAGAGTAATTATGATGAAGTTGTCTATATTTTTCTAAAAGAAGATTCCAGTGAAGATGAGAAAATTGCATTACTTTCATATGTAAACAAAAGTGACAGATGGATAATTGATAGTGGATGCTCCAATCATATGACTAGTGATAAAGATAAATTTGAAAATATTGGTCCATACAAAGAAGGATGTGTTAAATTTAGTAATGATATTTCATGTGTTGTGAAAGGTAAATGAACTATTCAACTGACTAATAAGATAACATGTCACAATGTTTATTAGTTTGAAGGACTTAACTATAATCTATTGAGTTTTTCACAACTCAACAAATCATTTTAAAAGTTTGAATTTACAATAGGAAGGCAAAGATACATGATGCTTTTGGTAAGCTAGTTGGAAGTGGTGATCAAACAAAAGGTAATTTTTTCTATCTAGATCTATCAAGTGAGACATGTTTGTTTGCACAACAAGAAGATGTTTGGTTATGGAACAAGAGATTATATCATGTGAACTTTGACAATTTGGTGAATATTAGTAAGATGAAGAAAGTAAGAGGGTTGACTAAACTAAAGAAGCCTAGCAATGATATGTGTAAGCAATGTCAATTGGGAAAGATGGCCATGTCTAGTTTCAAGAGAAAAATGTACACTTCTAGTAAAATTTTGGAATTGGTTCGCACTAACTTATGTTGACCCATTAATGTTCAAAGCTACTATGAAGATAAGTATTTCATTTTATTATTGATGAATACTCTAGGATGATGACTATGATGTTTCTTAAAGCTAAATCTAATGCTTTTTAGTTATTCAAGTGGTATTTAGCTAGAGTTGAGAAAGAAACATGGAAGAGTATGAAATGCTTGAGATCTGACAGAGGTGGTGAATTCATTTCAAATGAGCTCAACATATCCTTCAATGATAGAGGAATTAAAAGTCATATGTCAGCACCAAGGACCCCTTCTTAGAATGGGATAGATGAAAGAAGAAATAGATCAATAATGGACTATGCAAGAACATTAATGATGGAGAAAAGCATATCAGAGAAGTATTGGAGAGAAGTAGTCAATACTATTGTTTATACCCTGGATAGAGTACAAGTCAAGAAAGGCACAAACACTACACATTTTGAACTATGGTATGGTTATGCTTCTAATGTGAAGTGCTTCAAAATGTTTGGAAATAGATTCTATATACTTAAAGATAATAGGAATGGAAAACTTTTTGTCAAAAGTGATGAAGGTATTGTTGAAAATAATTGGTTAATTATGTATTGTCTTTGATGTTACACAAAATTTCATATCTTTACCAGTCAGTGTATGCCTAGCTCACTTGGGCATTGAAGAAAATTTTTTGTGTTTGTCGAACATTCCAATGTTTGCCAAGTTTAGAAGGCAGTGCCTACCGAGCTCACTTAGGCATTAAAGAGAAGTTCGAAGAAGTTGAGTGTTAACCAAGCTCACTCAGGTAACAAAGGAAATTTTGGATAGAGTCGGTGTTAACCAAGCTCACTCAATTATCAAAGGAACTTTATAAAGAGATAGTGTTAACTGATTTCACTTGGTTAACATAGGAAAATCTTTTCTAAGTTAGTGTCTACCGAGTAGGGTTGACCAACAAAGGATTTTCTTATTTTGGCATATTGAGTTCAATAGATTTGTTTGTTGGTTCTAGCCAACTAAGGAGATGAATATTAATTATTCTAAGTTGTATTCAAGCTGATTTGAAAATGTGTATGATATAAATATAAGGTCAAGTTGAGGATTGAATGTGAGAAGGTATATGGAAGAATAAAAGATGCTAAGAGGAAGTGAATTAGAAGGATAAGTAGAATATCCTTGAGGAGATGCAAAGATACATTCTATCAGAAAGGATCATTTATTTGAGCTAAAATTGAGATCTATAATCAAAAATTTAGTTGCATCAAAAATCAAGTCATCTCATTGTTACTCTCTAACCATTATAGCAATGATCTATATCTCTTAGCATATTTGGCTTAACATCTATTTCTAAATCCTCTAACAAGGTAACATTTCTAGATTGAAGTGTCTAAAGACCTCTAACAAGGCCACTCCTAATAGGGTGATTAAATAATCTAATAGGGTCACACCTAATAGTATTTTTGGTAATATTTAATAGGTTTGGCTACTAACAGGGCTCACTTCGGAAGAGTGAAAATCAGTAACTAGTTGCAATTGGTAGTTTTTCCCAAATTGGGTTTTCACGTTAAATCTTGGTGTCACTTGTGTTCATGTTATTTATTTCATGTATATGCAACTAAGTTAATTAACGTTAATCAAAAATGATATCTCAATATTTTCATGTCAAGCATTTGTCAAGTTATAGTTGTTATTTCAATGATTACCAAGTCACAACATATTATCAGTATTAATCGAGTGCCTGTGTGTTTGTCAAGCAATAATATTTTCAGTAGCATTTATGTTTTGCTCTTACATCTAAGGCATCTTGGATTTTCCCTCTCAATTAATCATCTTATATTTCCAATAGGTATATTCATTGGTTATTCCACCAAGAGAAAAGACTATAAGTGTTTAAATTCTAACACTAACAAAATTGTGCAAAGTGCAAATGTGAAAGTTGATGAGTTTGTAGAAAGAAGTGACATTGCACATAAAGAACCTAAAGATTACAATAAATTCATCTATGTGGATGATGATGCTCCAAGAACTCCTAATAGTCAAGCTAATCAAGTTTCAATCTCTTAGTAGACATAAAATGATGAAACACAAATTCAAATTGTCGAGCAGCAAAGAGTGGGTGCCAAGCAATAGGCTGAAGATGTCGTGTCACAAATAGGCAATAGTAACTATCAGATGGAAAATGTTGAGCATGTAGAACATGAACTAGAACTTGAACAAGAAAGAGAAAATGATCTTGAGACTAATTTTCAGGATGAACTTGAAGAAGAATAGAGAAGGAAACTTCATGTTTTAGCAAAATAAGTAAGGACAAATCATAAACTTGAAAAATCATTGGTGATGTTGAATCAAGTGTTATGACTAGAAAAAAGACTCAATGATGATACATGATTACTTTGTGAGTTTGAGCCAAAAATAGTAAAGGATTCTTTAGACAATGAAGTTTGTATTCAAGCAATGAACGAAGAAATTGACTAGATTAAGAAGAACAATACTTGGACTTTAGTGCCAAGACCTAAAAAAAAAAATGTTATTGGGACAAAGTGGGTTTTTAGGAATAAACTCAATGAGAATGGAGAAGTAACAAGAAAAAAGGAAAGACTTATATGTAAGGGTTATGATCCAAAAGAAGGAGTTGATTATGGTGAAATGGTTGCCCCTGTGGCAAGACTTGAAGGAGTCAAAACTCTACATGCATATTCAGCCTACAAGAATTTCAAGGTATATCAAATGGATGTCAAATTTGGATTTTTAAATAGTATATTGGAGGAAGAATTATAAATTGAAAAACATGAAGGATTTTCAGATCCAAACAAGAAGAACATGGTATGTAAACTAAACAAATCCCTTTAAAGATTGAAGCAAGCCCCAAGAGCATGGTATGAAAGATTACATAACTATTTGGTAAAGATTGGTTTTGAAAGGACAAATGATAACAATAATCTATATTTGAAGAATGGTAAGAACAATGATGTATTTCTATCTAAAATATTTGTTGATGATATCATATTTGGAGGAAGAGAAGCATTATGCAAATCATTTGCTAATGAAATGAAGAAGGAATTTGAAATGTCTATGTTTGCTAAAATCAAATTCTTTGTAGGATTAGAGGTATGTCAAATGAAATTTGGTATTTTCATTACACAATCCAAATACATCATAGAGATACTAAAAAAATTTGGTATGGAAGATTCCAGACCAGTAAGTACACCTATATCTATAGGACATAAGCTATCTAAGACTGATAATTCTACTTATTGTAAGGAAACTTGTCAAGAAAGAATATAACCATTTCCACATAACCCATAATAGATTTGAAATAAATACAGAATTAAAATCCACATGCAAGAGAATAGACAACATACCCACAGAATTGTGACACAAGAGATACACCGGGAAACCCTCATTGAGGGAAAAACCCAGCCTCCAAAAGCATCCATCACCATGTATTATTCAACAAAAACACCATTACAATACAACCATGGAAGCCTTCATGGCCATAGCCACAACTAAGAAAACTATGTGAACAAGCATGAATCCACACATCCTATGCCATGCTTCCAACCTTCACAAATGCTCCCTTGGCTAAACTGTCAAGCCTTGTCCCGCTCGACTCTTTCCTTTTCCTCTTCTCCTTGTCACTCCAACAACTACCCTTGTGGTTGCTTATATAGTAGCAAGTCCCACAAAATCACCAAGTGGTATTACATCAACCATGTGCTAAAATCATGTGCTACCTAACCCACTAACCTCACATTTAATATTGGGCATTTAATTCTTTTCCCCAATATTAAATAATTACATGAAATATTTTCGTAATGTTACAATACAAATCATCAAGAATATTCTATGGGAATCTTTACATGTTGCATATTCATCTAGGTGCAATATTACATAATAAAATATAACAATATTATGCAATGTGTGCAACACCCATTATCTCAACAATCTCCCACTTTTTGTATACATTGCATAGGGTCAATCCATAGCCACACAAATGAACAAGGGAACAATCCCTCCCAACACATCCACTATCATGGATCAAAGTACACCAAGTGCTCCATCTTGGTACCTGCAACAAAATCAAAGTATCTAGCATCTCAAACATGAATGATCTCACCTCCTATTATGCCACTACCATTGGACATACATAAAAGTCATCCAAAGAGAAAGCCACCCAACCTATCGCATTAGAAGATCATAAAATCTTGTATAAACTAAAATTCCAAGCATAAATAACCTAATCCAAAGGTAATCACGTGTATTCATAGTTGTCAAAATATCCATAGCTGAAATAGCACCCACAGTAAGGTGTCAAACCCAACCAACTATCCATACCTCCAAAAGGTATACCAAGTGAATCTCACATCATCAACATATCCAATCTATAACCTGCAATCACAAGCCTCAAGAGCAATACCTGCCACATATATACCAAGAAGCTCCCACTGCAAAAGATAATGTCAAATCTATAATCAATCCACTCACAACATCCCAAAGAAGTGAATCCATGTAGTATCAAGGAAATCCACAATACATAAACTGATATCCTATAAGAACAACTCTCCTAACAAGTCTCCAACAGTCTCCCAAATTCTCCACAATTAATAGAGGAAAGAGATAAAGGAATAACCATGTCATCTCTCACATGACATACATGAGCACAAACCAGTGATCACAATCTCCAACCAATCTCAAACCCAATGTAGGAAAAATTGAACATCCAAAAAGATAACCAAGACCGGAGAAACCATGCAAATCATAACTTGTATCTTGTCCTTCTACACACACCTCTAGATGTAAAATGTGCAAGTATGATCTCCTCCATAAAACCCCAACAAGAAGCCACAACAACACCCAAACCATACCATATAACTAATCATGGATGTAAGCCTCTTACAAGAAGATCAAACTCAATAAACCATTCCTAATCCAAGGAATATGCCCAATATAAAACCATCTCCCAAACTCATTCAGCATAACAACATATGCAAATGGAGATAACCAAGGCTAAACCATCTCTCAAATGAACCCTCTAGAACTAACTCATGTACCATAGCTCAAGATCCATATCCATTAAAGACAAGCATAAATATAATGCAACTGAGAGAAACAATGGGCTATACCTCTCAAGTAGCATACTGCCGAGTAGACCAAGAGTGGGGAATGAGAATTCTCATCAAGATACCCAAGTCTCCAACCAAGACTCATATAAGAACAATCTCCTCTCAAGTCCATATCAGGTGACTGCCCCTCAGACTTCCTATTAAAACCATCAACCGTCCCAAAAAATACTTCTCTAATCCAAGAGAAATTAGCATCACCACCATCTCTAAGTATCCATGAGCACCTATAACTAATCAATCCATGCCAACTCCAAATGCAACATAGCAATATCATGAAGTATCCAGCTTATGATCGGTGTACTCAATACCAAGAAACTAAACCAAGATCAATGTCAAAGTTCCAACCATGGCCTCAAAAACATAAAGATGACAACATGATCTAACCATCTCAACCAAAGAGATAACATGCTCTACATGAACATAGTATAACATGTCACAACTCTAAATGTGTATCAAGAGTATACCATGACATAATAACGAAACCATCCTCACACCAAGGATTAAATGCCAAATAAAAGCATAAACCACACCTTTACCAAGAACCTTGTGAGTCCTCAAGATGTAACCATCTCCATACATCATGAAGAAAACCATCTCCACATACCAGGAAGAACCATCTCCACACACCCAAAAGATAACCAAGAACTCCATGAGTCCTCAAGATCTAACGATCTTCACACACCATGAAGATAACAAGTGCACCATGCGAATGTCAAAGACCCTTCTGCAGCAACAGGATCTAAGACAAACCTCCAACATCTGCAAACACTCAATAAATATATCAATGCCAAGAACTCCCACTCAACTATGGTACCATGTCTCCCATGGCATCATAAAATCCATCTCCTATATGAAGATACAAACCAAACCAAGAACTAGTCCTACACTGTCACAAGCTCTCACTAAACTATGTATCTAAGCTATCCATGACATAATGATGAAAAAATCCATCCTCTAACCGTGAGAATCAATCAAGGAATCAAATCATCAAAGAACTCAAAAGTGCACATCATGAGCTCCTTAAAAGAAACCAAATAACCATGATCCTCAACCAAGAAGAAATACCACCATAACTAAATCAAAAATCCAAGCTAATGAACATCGAGGATGTACCTTTATATCCAATCATGTCATGCCAAAATCTATGACACCATAATCATATGCATGAATCGAGCAACTAACAACCTGTCAGCATAAAATAGTCAATCACAATCCTCCACCATGACCATCCCTGGTAACAACATCTCATCCCTTCTACATGAAGAAAATAGTAAATCATGTAACTTAGGGCATAGACAACCCAAATCCAAGCCACCAATTTGAATATGCATCAATAATGAAAGATCAATGGGCAAAGAAAACCCATAACCAAGCCATAAATGCAACCTGTAAGTATAGACCGCTTACAACACTACACAACTTGTAGATCCAACAAGTCATCATACATATCAAACCAAAACACTGATAACCATATCATCATGAGATCAATCTAAAATATGAACTGAGTATAAAATGACATAAAATCTTAAATCTCCAATGCCATAAACTCACAATGTTACCATAGTCAAAATATACCATAAACTGTTTAGATAAATATATCAACAAATAAATCATGCCAAACCTACACCAAATCTGAACCAATGTGTAGAGCTCTCTAAGAGCTTTTTGTTAACTACTCGAAGTCTAAAATATGACTCCATATGCCCAAGTTATGCCCTAATTTGTGCTCAAAATAAACAGCATCTACCTTTAGGGCTCTTAAAACCTAAAAAAATATCAAAATCATAGAACCAAACCTATACCATGTTGTAGTGCTCTGAATTAACTTTCCAAGGCCTATAAGAACTCTGAAATCTGATATTTTGAGAGAAAGTTATGGGCATTTTACTAAGACGGCCTTTTTACCATTTTCACTACGATTTTTCATTTTTTATTTATTTTTTTTGTGATGAAAAATTTTGACGAGATTAAATTTGACAGCCATCATGGGCTGAAACCAAAAAACTCTTTCATTTCCTCTGAACATGGCCAAACTAGGGCATATTATATATAAAATTTTATTGAAACGATGACCCAGATCCAATGGTGTGGTCTATTTTTACCTAAGAGGTCATTTCTGCAAGCTCCCCCTAAAACCCTCATTTAAATGAAACATCCAAAAAATCTTTTTGTCCAAAAAAAATTTCACATGCCCAAATCTACCAACATCCCATCATAATAGAAAACCCAAAACCCTCAGATTTTCAATAAACAACTCATATATCTTGCCCTTCCTTTTATCCTCTCATGCATTCCCATGGATTCAATCTAGGGTTACAATAATAAAACCTAGCTCTGATACCACTTGTAAGGAAACTTGGTAAGAAAGAATATAACTATTTCCACATAACCCATAATAGATTTGAAATAAATATAGAATTAAAATCCACATGCAAGAGAATAGACAACATACCCACAAAATTGTGACACAAGATATACCCTAAGAAACCCTCATTGAGGGAAAAACCCAGCCTCCAAAAGCATCCATCATCATGTATTATTTAGTAAAAACACCATTGTAATACAACCATGGAAGCCTTCATGGCCATAGCCACAACCGAGCAAACTATGTGAATAAGCATGAATCCACACATCCCATGCCATGCTTCCAACCTTCACAAATGCTCCCTTGGCTAACCTGTCAAGCCTTGTCCCGCTTGACTCTTGCCTTTTCCTCTTCTCTTTGTCACTCCAACAACTACCCTTGTGGTTGCTTATATAGTAGCAAGGCCCACAAAACCACCAAGTGGTATTATATAAACCATGTGCTTAAACCATATGCTACCTAACCCACTGACCCTACATTTAATGTTTGGCATTTAATTCTTTTCCCCAATATTAAATAATTACATGAAATATTTTCACAATTTTATAATACAACTCATCAAGAATATTCCATGGGAATATTTACATGTTGCACATCCATCTAGGCACAACATTACATAATAAAATAAAATAATAAAATATAACAATATTATGCAATGCGTGCAACACCCATTATCTCAACACTTATGTGAAGCAAACCCTATACAAATCCATGATTGGAGTACTATACTTTGTTGTTCATAGAAAATTGGACATTGCTTTAATACCTAGGATAGTTGGTATATTTTTTAAAAATCCTAAAGAGAATCACATGATGGTAGTGAAAAGGATTTTTTTTTTTCCCTTCTTTTTTGGTGAAGAGAGCTAAGTAAAATTGCAAACATATAGTTAAAGATCAGAATATAGAACACTCCTACAAGCTATCCTCCCTACAAAGATCCAACATAAATAGGTTAATAAAAAGTAGCAAATCTATGGGATTCAACCTACAATCTCCCAGTGTAGGAATGTAGTCAAACAACGAGTGACCATGGTAGAAAATCTAGTGAAAATAGAGAAAAAGTGGATCATGGGAAATAAACTTATAGTGAAAACTTACAAAAAAGTGATCCCATAGGGTTTGGAAGGCATTCCCACTAACAAATTTATCCATGGGTTTGAAGGCAACATTTAGAAAATGGCTTTATGGGTTGGTTGTTTTGGCTGAGTGATCTTGTAGGTTTTGCTAGTGAACCTACTAGCAACAACAAGCATTCTTGTGGGTAGATTAAATAGTGAGAATGAGAGGGAAGGTTTTAGTGTATAGGTGGTAGATAAGAGTTATGTTGAACACAATCCCACATTCATAGGTTTAAAATCTTGCTAGGTTTTTCCCATGAACTCAAAGCCATGGGTTCAGAAAAATTATTATTTTTCAAGTCAAGCTGGTGGAAAATTGGTGACATGGTCAGGAGCGTGTTTCTTGGATTCATATTTATGCACATGCAAAAAATGTTAAAACACCTAACACACACACACACAAGAAAAAACACATGTTAGTTTGGTTAATTAGCAAAATAGGTGCAAATAT
Source organism: Cupressus sempervirens (assembly GCA_028749045.1). Taxonomy (NCBI): domain Eukaryota; kingdom Viridiplantae; phylum Streptophyta; class Pinopsida; order Cupressales; family Cupressaceae; genus Cupressus; species Cupressus sempervirens. Next base: position 158,486,633 of record CM053788.1, on the reverse strand, counting down.
GATCAAAAGTGACCCAAATGTGGGATCCCACTAGGCGTGCCAAAATGTAGAGCTACAAAATCTAGTATCCTAGGAATATCAAATCTAATCTAACATTCACAACTAAATAACAAGAACTATGTGCAATAAGATAAAAGGAGACACTATGGAGAAAGGAAAGCTAAACCTATGAAAACTTTGATGTGTCCAGCAATGAGGGATGTATGCTCAGATGTGCTCAAGCTTCAAGTGGTAGGTTGGTGATCAAGCATGGAGGTGGTTGAAAGATTCAACAATGGTGGTGTGTGTGGATTTTGACATGGTAAGGATTTAGATGGCCATGTTGTGGTGGTTAATGGGGAATTATAATTTTGCATTAAAAGTTGATTCTATTTGTTAAGAGAGAAATTTTCATTTATAGGCCAATGGGTAGTGAGATGGAGGGTTAGGATGTGAAGATGAAGGTTTGATGATGGAGGGCTAGGATACAAAGAAGGGGGAGCACATGGATTGTGCTTCTTCAAAGCCCTAGTCTTGTGACAAGTGTCACAAGGAGATTGGATGGTCAAAGGGATTTATGAGGGAGGAGTGTGGAAGAAAGATGTAAGAGGCATTTAAGGGTCATTATAACATGTAAGAGCCATTAATGCTCTTAGGTAGGAATGTAAGAAGGTGAGGGGAGACTTTTGACTTTGGCTTGGGTTAGAGAGTCTTAACCCTTACTTAAAGTTGTGCACATGCTTAGGAGAGGGATTAGGCTTATCTTAGGAGGAGATTAGGATGCAAGTGGGTTGGGGCTTAATGAGGTAGGTTAATTAGTTGCCTAAGTGAGCTTAGTATGAGTGAATGGGTTGGTTTAGGGTTTTGGGATTGATTTATTAAATTTTTTAGTTAATAAATGGGTATGTGGGATTAAATTAAATAAATTTTTGCATTTATTTAGTTTAATAGAGGAATAAAGATTTAATTGATAAATTGATTTTGGGTTATCATTTGATTTTATCAATTGGACTATAGTCAATTAAATGAATTAATTAACTAGAGGATGATGATTAATTAATTAAGTATAAAATATTTAATCAATAATATCCTAGGAGATCACTAAATTTGATTACTTAGTGGTGTAATCAGATTTAGGTGTCTACGCTTGGCAGTGTGGAGCATGGCACTCGAAACAAACAAGCCAAAGCTAATGCACATTCAAAGCACTACTCAAGGCAATATGATAGTATGGACTATGGATAAAAATTCTAGTATGAAAGTCTCTAAGGCCTTGAAACATTTTTTATTCATCAATGAGGCCAAGGTTGAAGAAATTGGGACTAGGTTAGCCAAGACCTTCCATGATTACATTGACATTAGAAAGTTGTACGAGGAAGAACTACGTCTATGGGAAGAAAATAAATGAGTTAAAGGCAAAGGGGCTAGATGCTGAAGTGGCATTTTTAAAGGATCAACTCAAGGCAATAGAGTAGAGAAGAGTAGAAGTCATGAGTGAGGAACAATAAGGACTACTCAAGATAAAAACTTAGACTACAAAACAAGTGCATAGTAATCCTGAGCCTTAATGGATGAGTAATAATGTTAAAGTTCCACAACAAGGTGGCGTAGTAAAAAAAAAATGTTTTAAAAGGTATGTCAAACCATAAGATAGACACTTTGAAGAACATCTCTCAATAGGCACATAGCCTTTTCATTTCTTTGCAAAGTGCTGAGCATATATGTAATGAAGCACTATTATGGTTGTCACCTATTTTTAACCAACGGAGGCCATATATTCAATTTTTTGAAAGTTTAATTATGTTAATGGAAAAGAAGCTTGATCTGCCTGATAAGATTTTTATAGTAAAAGAAGGTTTGGAGATAGTAAATGAGTTAATTGGCTTCTTTACTAGTAAGTTGTAAATTGTGCATAGTAAAATGAAGATTCTGATAGGGGTAATTGATTCTTACATCCCACCAATTTTGGAGGTTGGCAATAAGTTAAAAGACTGGCAGGAATGGTCAAATTCTTTTGACTCAATATTAACTCTAGAAGGAGTAATAACCACTTTTGTTGATGATACAAATGATGTTGCTTTCAATGATTTGATTGATTATGTCTTCAAATTGGAAATTGATATGAACCAATTTGTAAATAAGTCAAGAGCCATAAAAGATGCTAGTTAGAATAAGTCAGTTAGTAATTTGGATGAAGTTAGAGGCATTGAATGGCCAACAAAAAGAGATATTTATGTGTGGGAAGTAGTCAAAAAAATTTATGATTTGCCCATAGGACGTAGTTAGAAATCATAGCTGAATGGTAGAAGAGACAAAATATAGAAAAGACATTGATTATGACAAGTTGTTAAAGTTGCACACATGCTCATCTTGGAGACACCTAAAGAGAAATCACCACTTGCCAATTTTGGAAATACTTCCTATTTTTTATCAAAATAAAAAGAATGTTTTGCAAGAGAAAAATATCTAATCTCTTTGTATTTTGTTTTGAATCAAATTTTGACAAGAGTCCTCCAATCTATAGCTTGTATGAAATATTTGTCTTATAAAAGGATTTCCAAGATGTGGAGTGAGGGTCCAATTTCTATTTCATTTTAATGATAATGCTATTTTGTAGTTAGGCCAAATTATTATGTTAATTTCGTGTTGTTTCAAATTTGTATATCGAGAATGTCATGGATCATTGAATGACAAATTTTTCAAGTTCTAAGTTATATTTTGAGTTTTCTATCAAATATGCATATTGTTCTCAAGAAAATTAATACAAAAGGAGATTTTTGAATATCTATGTCTTTAAATTTTGTCTCCATTTTCATATATTTTTCACTTTAGGATTGAATGAACAAAGTTCATTTAGTTTAGTGCATCGTGGATGAGTTACATATGAATTAATTGTTCCTTTTAACTCAAGAAATTAAGAAAGGTCTTCTATAAATTGATAAGGTTTCTAATTGTATGGGAGGGATACAATAACAATGGGATTCTAAGTTGATAACTAATATATTTAATTGAAAGTTAGTTGAATAGACCAAGATTTATTGATATGACTCTATGTAATAATGGATAAGGCATTGGTCATCAATTAAGATACAATATGAGATACTCATTTAGTTGCATAATTCACATTTAAATCAAATCAATTATCTAAAGTCTATGAGAATGGACTACATGTTGGTCATTCACTTATTGTAATAGCTTTTGAGTTTATGGTTGGCTATTGTAAATCAATAATTATTTGTAATTTCAAGAAGATTAAGAGACCGAATTTTCTACGAAGGGATGTGTGATGTGAAAATATGAGGAAATATTGAAATCCCTAGGTAAAACCACCTTGGTTAGCAAAGCCTAAAGTGTAGGAAGAACTCTTTTCTCTTTAGTTGGTCCATATCTAAATGGGTTGTGCTGAAAATGGGAAGTAGTTAATCCCTAGGTATACCTTTATTTTTTAGTATAGTATTTTTCAAGATTTGTAGTTTTAAAACTCCAACACCTTGTCTACTCAACCTTTGGAGTGTCAAGGGTGACAACATGTATAGGGGACATGCTGCCTTATGGACTCAACACACCTAAGATTTCTCCACTATTGTAATTATCTTCGATGTTTATAGTGAATGTCACTCCTATCTTTGGTATTAACACAAAATTTCTCTTCCATAGAAACTCACTTTTTTGTTGAATAACTTCCTCTTTATTTAGTAAAATAAAAAATGCTCTATATTGTGGAAAAAATCTACTCCTATACTTCCAAAAATGTGTCCTTTTGTTCCTGGGCTAAGTCAAGCATTACTCTAACTAATGTGTCGGTCATTATCTTTTTCTCTTCCTTCTCTACATGTTCCCATCTTATGTTCAATCTATCATATAAGTATTGAGGTATCTTCTTCTCTATTTAAATAGGAGCTAGTTTGAAATTTGAGATCATTTCTACCATAGCCCCCTCAATTTTATTTCTATCATCATTATCTAGTGTATCATATTTGATAAATCTGAAATATGATAAACCTAGCTAACTCCTTAATTTTTCACATACCTCATCAATAGACTTAGGTTTCCTCTAAGGTGGTCCTTTGACCAATCTCCTTATTTTAGTTCTAGGGGAATTGGGCTTTGTAGCTTCTGCTACCTTCTACTTTACAGATTGCTTGACACTAGCAGTTGTCCTGGTCCTTAACTTGTTTGTTGGTGGAGGAGAGATGGGTATCACTATCGGATTCTTCTTTGTTCCTTGAGCCTTCTTACTTCCTCATCACCATTGTCCTGTTCTTCATCTTCAACAAGACCTTGTGTCAATTGTAATGGTTTTTTTCCCTTGCCTAGGATGCCCAATTTTTCCTCTAAATCTTCAATCATTTTCTTCCTTTTCTTTTCCTTGGAAGCTATTTTTATATTTATAGTTATTCTTTCTTTAGTTTCTTTATATCTCCCAAAAGGTTCATCCTCAACATCTATCCCTTCTTTCAATAGTGCTTCAATGTTTGCACTCACTATATCATTATCTATCTCATAGTCAAAACTTTTTAACCAATCCTTCCTCAAATTTACTACCTGCACAAAAGTGTTGTCTATATCCACAAGAAAACATATGTCACTATAATATTTCATGACCAACTCTTCCAGATCCCCATTCTCCTTTTCATCCATTTTTTAAATTCATCAAAACAAGTATTCATTAAATTCTCAAATTTTTCTCTGAATTAAGTGATATGCTCATTAATTTGTTTTGTCATTGGTTTGTCTTTCTCCCATACAACATTACCAATACTAGGAAAATACTTCTAGATATAAAAAGAAAAACACAAAATGAGGGATCCAAACTTACACATTGAATTCTTTTCTTTTCTTATGGATGAAAGATTTTCTACAAGTTGTAATCTCTGTCGCTTAACAAGATCATACTCATGATCTTTCATTACAATCTATGATGCTTGATCCACAACCATACAAGCCAAACTATTCAATCTTCTTGATTGATATATTTTATGAGCGATAACCCTCACTACAAATTCAATTAGTGGATCATAAATGTTTGTAATGGACATACCACATCCATTCCATTCAGCTCCTATATTTGCCTCAACTTCTTCACGAATCAAGCTTTGCATGGTTCTCTTCCTGTCTAGGGTTGGATAACATGTAACCCTATGAATCATTTTCTTTGTGATCTCCATTGGTCCATTTTGTAACTAGTACTTCATGACATGGATTCTACTCAAAATAAATTTAATCCATTCAACCTTGAAATTCTTTAGAATTCTAGGGCACAAGTAAACCCTCTCCTTTCAACAACCTTGAATTCATCCTTAAGAATTCCTTCATTGTACAACTTCTCATATGCCTCCCTGATTTTATAATCTCCTACTTCTTCAATCTTACATATATAATAGCTTATGAAATCATGGATCATAATTAATTTAGGTGGTATTGGGGATAGCACACCCATTCAATCTCCTTTCATAGAAATCTCTTGAATAGCACCAAACTTGAGTGGAGGACAAGCGTCACTCTTCACCAATTGAGTTCTACTAACCTCTTGGTTCATTCTAGCTATTAATGAAGCTTCCATGTTTATAGTTAGGTTTTAAAGTTCTTTTCTTCTCTAGATACTCAACATAGTTTAGATCTTCACTCATTCAAGCCTCTTCATCCAAATTGCTCTTGAAATCTTTGCTAGTTTCTGAAATTTCCAAATTGCTTTGTGCTCTCAAAAATTTGAATGCAAGGTATGTAATAATGTCTTCAAAATTCATTATATACCTTCTTTTGATGAATTAGGGTTATCCATTAATGCTATGTACTTAGGTAGGTGGAAGCCATCTATCTCAGTTGATGTTCATTCCTTTCAACTAGTTCTTTATATTACAGCTCGGTCTCTTCCATATTACCCACTCTCTATCATTTCTTTTCTGAAGTTCTTGATCTACGTTGCAATGCTTGCTTAACATAGAAATTTTTACTGACACTCAAAAACCTTTCAAAATTTTGTTTCTATGCATCATCACATATGCAAATATGAATTTTTTGCACATTTTCATCTAAGGAATTGATGTATTATATATCAATTAAGTATAGAATTCCATACATACCTCTCTTTCTTTGTTTGAGATGACATGATCACCTTCTCCTTTAGATTAGGTGACCTTATCTCCCTTAGCTCCACCATTTCCATCTTTTGTTTTCCATTTCCATTTCTTGTTCATTTCATTCCTAATTTTCTCAATGTCCACTTTTCCCTTTCTTTTGTCTTTTGTCTAGTTTGTTCAATGTGCTTGAGTCTCATAATTCTTTCTTTGATGTCCAAACTTGTGACATTTGGAACATACATTTTTAGCTACATAATTCTTCCTCTGATTTTTCCACTAAGATCTTGTTTGTGATTTGCATTCATATGCTCTATACCCATACTTTTGACAATTATAGCTACATCCTTCAGATTTAGGTGTAGTAGTTGTATTCCTCAGTCTTAACCCACAATCATGTTCTTGATGTATTTGTTTCTTGTAGTAGAAAAACAACCAGTAAACTTGGGATTAGAATTTTGCATACCATGTTTGCTTCGACAGATATTTATAGTATGACCAAGTTTTCCACATTGATTGCACGTTGGTGTTTCTTTTGACTTTGCATTCCTCATTGCATGTTGGTGGTTCTTTTGAGTTTACATTCCTCATTTCTCCATTTATAGATGATTTTCCTTTCTAAGTTCATGAATTTCCTAACCCATCAAAACAATTTGATGACTTCATAAGTTCTTTAAAGTAATTTATTTCCTCTTTAGTTTTGTTGAATTTCTTCATAGATTCTTTCTTATCTTTCAGTTCATTCTCTAGCATGTCCTTCTATGATTTGAGATTTGCAATTTCTACATCCTTGTGAATCAATTCCTGATTTGCAAGCATTGGTTGATTTATCATGTCTAGCTACATGTTTGTTATCTTCTACACATATGATATCCTTTCTTCAAGTCTGGTAGCCATCACCCTTTTGTCTTCTTTAGCAATAGTCATGTCTTCTTCATCTTTCTTCTTTTGTTCAGTCACTTCACATAGTCTAACTAAATGGATTTCATGTTCTCTTTTTAATCCTCTTATTTCTTCTTTTAGAAGTTTATTTCTTCTTTTAGAAGTTTATTCTTGTCAAGTAGTTCAATAGATGATTTTTCATTTGGATTGATTGGTTCAAATAGTCCTTCAGTCTCCACTTCTTCATATGAATTTTTTATTATCTAAATGGTGATTTGCTTTCTCCTTTTTAGGGAATCCTTTAGATCTTGTCTTTCCTTCTCAAGTTTTTGTAGTGTGAGTTGGATGTCAATCACCTAATTTTCAAAAATCATATCCAATTTGAAAGCCTCCATATCCAAGATCTAATCTCCAATCTATTAAGCTTCCTTTAGAGAACCAATGCTCTAATACCAATTTTTGACTAATAGAGGTATAAATAGGATGAAAAAGAAACTGAGAGGGGGGAGGGGTGAATCAAAATCTTGAACACTTTAAACTTTTCACCAATTCATTCACACCTATCAATAAACTTGTGCATGTGAAACTTGTAATGTAAATCGGTTGTAACACATAAATTTGATCAATCACATGTATGAAAATAAAACACATAACATAATATTTATTACCTAGAAACCCTCCAAGGTTAAGGTAATATTGGGGTAGGGATGACACCCATAAATCTTCACTACAATAGTAGTAAAGTTAACTTGTTAAGGTTACAATGTTTGAACATAAGATATGATCTACCCTATTAGGAGTCTTCCATGTTAAAGGCTTAAGAGACTGCTAGGTCTCACCATGTTTGTAGTGTCTACCCCTAGTTTGCATTTTTGTTATCATAGTTGAACACTTTAGGTCAATTTCATTCTTATGATTAGTAGTATTGTTTTGAGAGTTATCATATATTGTTTAAGATTCAGCTTATTATATGATGAGATTACTTTATACTTCTTACTTCATGTATGTATGATGATTATTATAGTGTTTGCAGTTATTAATGATGATTACTTAGATGATTTATTATCATATGTGTTTTCTCATGGATACTTACCCCATACTTGCATGTGTATGGTGTGCATGTTTATTTTCTTTATGTATCGCATTTTTGATGTGGTTAAGGAAGGGTGTCGTAGTCACCTGCTAGTCAGGATCTACATGATGCACCACTTCCTACCATTGCCTATTTAGCTTAGTACATATTTTGTATGTACATGCATGGATTTTATGCAGGTTGTAGGTACTGGATATCGACTTTTTTGAATTGCCAAGATGAGCGTACCCTATCGTATTATCTCAATGGTAAGAGAGGGGAGATAAATCCTAAAGTCCAAATTCCAACCCTTTAATTCATTTGTCCTAATTGAAAATTAGGACAAGTATCTAAGTCAAGTACCCTCTGAATGCGTCGGATGATGTAATTCGTGATATTAACCCTTTTGGTTTGATTTTGTATTTGTTTTGCTTTGATGGGTTTTTGTATTTTACTTTATGAGTCTTTGGTGTATTTTCTATTAATTAAGTCTAATTAAAAGATTTAATTTAATAGAAACTTATTATTATGATATTTTAATATTTAATTTTATTTAATTAAATGGAAAATTTATATGATATTTTAATATTTTATTTTATTTTATTAATTGAAAAATTAATTAAATAAAAATAATTAAATTTGAAGATAAAAGTTATAAGTTTAAATTTGGAACGTGACAATAATTATTTAATAATATTATTATTTAAGTTAATAAATATTTTATCAATTAAGTTTCAAAAATAAATTTAAAGGTGGAAAAGATATTAAAATTATTAAAAGATTCTAGATCACATGATGCATGCATGCGATTAAAATATATGAAGATAAAACAAGTGGATTTAATAAAGTGAGTGCATGAGATTTATAATTTATAAAGAGTAAAGTGAATATTAAATAAATTAATGGGCACTATTTTAATATTTATAGGAGTATGTGAGCTCTTGGAAGTTGTCACGTTGACAACACAAGAATTTGCACTCTAATTATGCACGTGTTGTCTACACTTAGGACTTAGCACATTATTTGAGCACATGGTGTCTGCAACATTCTAGACACCTCATCATGTTTATCTTCTTATCGTGGAAGTTATGTGCTTAGCTGTCATGTTTATCTCCTAGTTCTTTCTAGACACATTCTAGATGTATCTTAGAGGCCTTTATATAGAGGCTCTCATAGTGTGTATGGACATACTCATATGCTTCTACATGCTTCTAGTCATTTGGGGGTTTTCGTTCTTGGAGGAATTGTGAATGTTGGAGAAAGAAGGAATTTTCAAAAAGCAGAAGGTTCTAAGAGGAGGAGCTTCTCTACAATTTTCTGAGGTGTAGAAAATTAGCATCAGTGTCTAGGTAGGCACTCATGATTATTTCACATATTTTATTATGCTCTTTCTTTTCCTGTCTTCATCGTGTCTATTATGTGTGTTTGAATAATTCTCTATAAATGAATCTTCAATTAGGTAATTTGGAATTTGGGCATGCATATTGTTTCATCTAGTTTTGGGAATTAAAAATATTATTCCAATCTTCCCTTAGTAGAATCAAGATTTGAAAATTGATTCAGATTTAGGTTCGAATTAAAATAGAATCTTATTATTATGCATTAGTTTTATATGATTTATTAACTACTCTAATTAAATTTATTTAATTAAGATTAGTTAATAGTAGAAGAAGTGTAATTAATTATTAGTCAATTTAAGTAAATGGATTTTTTAAATGAGGAAAAATTAAAAGAAAAGAGATATTAATAAGTGTTAATTGGAATTAAATAATTGTATTAATGAGATTGATTTTACTTAAAATCAATGAAGATTATTTTAAATAAATGATTGTCCTTGAAGTGTTTTAAGAAAATTGTAAACTAATTATTTGAAAGTTGATAAGTATTATTCTTATGATTTTAATAATGGGAGATGCTCTTGGAATTAAGGGAGTTTCATTTAATTATTAGTAACATTGATTATAGTAAAATAGTGCAATGGTTTTATTAAAAGTCAATGGGAATTAGTTTAATGATTTAAATAAGTAAATAATTATCTTTTGACTATTTTAGATAATTGTTATAAAATAATGGAGGGATAATTCTATGTTTTATTCAAAAAAATAGATGGGTTGACTTGAAAATTAAATAAAGAATCTTATACACTTGAAGTATACTTGAAACAAAATCTGAAACCTAATATTTGGCTTAACCATGTGATTGTAAAAGCAAACCAAACCAAGTGTTTGTATCTTGTTTCTCTATGTTGTATGTGTTTTGGGGTTTTGGGGTTTGTCCTAGCTTTGACCAGTTTTAGTTTGTTACCAGAGACTCGGGGGTTGGGTATGTGCAAGATCATGGTGTACCAAACTATGGCCTTAAGTGGCAGTGAAAAATCAGCAAATCAGGTTTATATCAACTTGACACATAATTTTGAAGTGGTTATGGACCTTATATCAAAAAGTTGTAAGAAAATAATCTGTAAGAAATTGAATGTAGTTTCTAAACTACCATGCCTTATCAGGAGAGAAAAAAATAATTAATTGGTCAAAAGTTTGAATTTTAATGCAGTACTAAGAAAATTTCAAGGCGAAAATAAAAAGTAGGTATATATCTGACCACCTTAATCAAAATCAAATCATAATATTTTTTTGATATAATTATAGATATGAAAAGTAGACTCATGCCCGGATGTAATGCATTTTTTTGATTTTTTTATTCCAAATAAA